>CM038347.1:30640047-33040047 GCA_021464625.1 Proterorhinus semilunaris | reverse complement strand
CAATGAAACACCAATAGAGATCTCAAAAGTATACACATTCTCTACCCCTTTTGTCCCAATAAAATGATCAATGATCATAAATATAGGTTAATTGAGAGAGTACATCTTAAGCTCAATAAGTGACTCTTTTGGATAGTCTTCAATATCGTTTACTGCAGTAAGAGCTTGCACAAACACGTTGCTCCCCAATTCGGGAAAGGTTCCCTTTAACTGGAAACCAAGCCGTAGAAGAAACTTTGTTAAGAAACGTTGCAATGAGTGAGAACAAGGTGATCAGAAAGACAGAAAACAATTCTCAATTTAAACAACCGAGTCCAGTCAATGACTTTGAATTTGTAATTTTGTAATTTGCCCAAATTCAATCGAGTGTCATCTACTTGAACAATGACTACAGGACGAAGCCAAAGTCCTGTGGTGGTAAACTTCAGTATATTTCACATCACTACCGCGGACATAAGCAGACAGTTAGCACGACTTTCTCCACGGCGGGCTGGACAGTTTTGGGCGGTGCAGGGGGTTGGCGGGGGTGAAGCCGGAGGTGCTGGGAAAAAGGCGGGTAAGCGTTCACGGCAAATGAAGAGTAACCGTGGAGAGAGCGACCCTAACTGATGAGCCTATAGAGACAACTGCAGAGACGAGCAGACAACTTCTGTCACATCGCTAAAGACTTTGAATCTTTGGATCGCCGACCGATTCAAACCCATCAACGTATCCACCATGACGACAGGCTTAAACATTGCCAGTTAGGTTTGTCCATTGTTTTTTGGGGGTTTTTTTTGTCTTGCCTCGCCTTGCCTCAATATGAACAAATGCCACAAGCTTCTGATCCCGTCTTTTCAGCCCGCCCGGACTGTTTATTTATCCATATCTCGACTGCACCCGCGGGGACAAAAGGCACGCAGAATGGCCACTGACAACCATGTCGAATATGTCCCTCTGCCAAACGGGGCCGGCTTTCTCTCGCTGCTGTCACTTGATGTCTTTATTTCCATCACAGGGGTTTCAGAGGCGTGAAAAAGCGGGGGGCTGTGGGGGACGGAGGGCCAGCAGCGTGAGTGACCCGCACAGTAGGGTGTAGTAGGCGAGCGAGGGGATGGTGCAACAGGCAGGAGGGTGGAAGAAGAAGACGACAAGGGGGGGCAGTGTTCACTTTCGACAATATTCCTTTTAAAAGTAGATCTATGTGGCATACACTCTTCGTGGCTTAAAAAGGAACTACATTGACAGTTGAATCCGAGTTGCTTCAAGCTGCAAGGACACAAGGACAAGTTTGTGGATGTGACAAGCTTCAGAATTAAACCGCCAACCTATTATTATCGGGGACATGTGCTGCTGTTGTGGTACAGTGACAGAACAAGTCATGTTGTGCTTATTGAAACTGGTTTTAGCCATAACCCAAAGTGTAGGCCTCACTCTGCTTTCTGATGGGGTAGTTGGTCAGACAGCGGTTAGATTTTGTGCCTCATAACAAGAAGGTCCCAAGTTCAATTCCCTGTGCACTCCACCCCGTGCCTGCATAGGTTTCCTCCGGGTGCTCCGGTTTCACATACCACAAGAAATATGTACAATAGGATTCCCTCTGGGGCCAGGACTCACCTGATAAAGAGATTCTTAAACTCAGTGGGACTCTCTTGGTTAGATAAGGTAAGGTAAAGAATAAGGTAAAAAATTATCATAAGAACCAACACAAAAAAATATGTGTTTGCCCCCCTTATGTTTTCTTTTATTTATTTTTATTTATTTTTGAACAGGGACAGTGTACAATATACATTAGCCTCAGAAAGGAGAGATGCATTGTACCAGGTTATAGCACTTTTGCTAATTTCAACCTGCAGTCCCTGGGCTATTGTACATGTTTTTAGTGGTAGGGGAAACCGGAGTACCCGGAGGAAACCTACGCAGACACGGGGAGAACATGCAAATTCCACACAGAAAGGCCCCGTCCAGGTGGGAATCGAACCCGGACCTTCTAGCTGTGAAGCACGAGCGCTAACCGCTGTGCTACCGTGCCGCCACATAAAATGTTTCGTATTTCATACATTAATGTATTTGGTTTTATTATTATTTTTGCCACAATGTAGTCTTTGGTTTGTTTGTTTCTGGTACATTTTGAAAACTCAATTTGTAACCGGTTTTCAAAAGTACTCATCTTTACTTGGTTGTTTAGAATTCAATATTTTTTTTTCTTGTGAGCTGAAAAAGCCTCTGAGATGAGAGACAAAGCATCTTCAGTTGTAAACAACAACCCAGCACAGGTGGAAAACGTCTGTACCATTGGGAGCTCATAGGATTATTTAAAGTATTAGAAATTATACTATTCAGATTGTGTATCCTCGTGGACCTTTTTATCAAATGTACAACAGACCGAACTTGTTCCTGAGATGTTGACTTTGTTGGCGAATCTTTGATCAAAAATGAATTCAAGTCTTAATCTCTCATCGGGTGCTTTTATTCATCCCTTCTGTTTCTATTTATGTGGATTTCTTTTGAGTTGAAACATATATCTTGACCATTGCCATACTTTTAGTCATTATATTCCAAAATATATTAGTCAAGTAAATCTACAATGGAGAATGCGAGCCATGAGGAGAGTTCAGCAGCAGGGTGGGAGGGGCAGAAAAGAAAAAAAGAAGGGGCCGATGGGGCACCCCTGTCGTGTCCCAGGCATCTCGGCTGGCAGTCTCCATCTTGGCTTCAGACGGCTTTTGTCAAAGAGGGGAAAAGAGGGTCTCTTCTTCACTTGGGCACGGGACAATAGATGTTTTGTCAGTCCGGGTTGGGGGGTGTCTGTGGGAGAGTATGGAGAGATGCTGAGAAAGGAATAAAGCCAAAGGACCCATCTTCACAAGGGGTGGGGTGGGTAAAAAAGAAGGGAAAAAAAGCCTTTTGGGACACGGGCAGATGTTGAAATGAGGATGATTTATTAGCTTTAGTGTCCTTGGTGGCTCTTGGCTTGAGTCCCAGATAGAAGAGTGAGGGGTGGTGGTGGTGGTGGTGGGGGACGAGGGGAATGAATGGCGGGAGGGCAGCTATGTATCCCGAGACATCTTAATACCATCTATGGGCATGGGGCGCTCCGTGCTCTCCGACCGTCATGGTATTTATGCCCGATTCTTGTGCGGGAAAATAACTTGGTTGGGAGTCATCTGCTTCACTGAGCTGGACCTTGTCACCGAGTGGTTCCCTGCGTCTCCCAGCCAGGCGTCCCCCCTCCTCCTTTTTAGCGCCGCCCGGCCTCCCCCTTTCTTACACCAAACAACAAATTAACAAATTAACATTCCCGACGGCTCCTCGTGCTGCCTTCAAAGCTGTGCCCAGTGCTTTTCTTAAGACCACCAGAGTGCAAGAGGAAAACATAAGGTGTTCCTGTTTAATTAATGGTAACTGTTTTAAGCTCCTTGTGCCCCCGTCACAGCGGCGCATGGTCAAACTATGAATTTGATATCAGAATCTCAGACGAAGGGCATGGGGCCATGTCTAGCATGACTATACTTGTATAATGCCACCATTCTTAAAACTTAAGGGGGAAAGCTATCATTTTTATACCTTTTTTTTTTCATTATTAGAACAACCAGCAGAGTATAAACTTTACAGTGAACATTTATTTGCACAAAAAAATTGTTGCATCTTTCCCTTAATCGTAGCTCAAAGTATTGCTTAAATGACTTAACCTCTTAACCCCCACCTGAACTGAGCACATGGGCTTTACCCAAATCTAAAAGCTTATCGATGACTATAGGCCAGCCAGTGTAAAGGCTCATTTGAAAGCTGATGTAGATGTTTTTATTCCAATTTTTAAGTGTTTTTTGTGATGTTTTTGTCTCTTTATCACCATTTTTGTTGTGTTTTCGTATTTTTGTTGTTGTGTTTTTCTTGCTTTTTCCTCACATATTTACGTTGGTTTTTCTGTCACGTTTTCATCAGTTTTCAGAGCATTTTTGTCACTTTTTTGTGGCTTTTATGTTGCTTTTTCATCACTCTTTAGTCATGTTTTTGTCGCTCTTTGGCCACTTTTTTTGTCACTTTTCTGTTGCGTTCCCCCAAATGCAGGTTATAATTTCCAAGCATAGGGCTAGGAATTTCGAATTTTAATCTAATTACGATTTTAATAGAGGTTGTTCTCGATAATCGCGTGGTGCGTTTTAATCGACAGGAGAACTGCCCGGTCTCATTCTGGTAAAAAAACGTATGGACGCCGTGATGCTGCAGCGCCTGTCAGATTAAGCCCAGGGAATCACTCCCTCACAAAAAAATAAAAAATAGACAAACAGAGAGGAACACGCGACGCAAGAGAAGATAATCTGGTGAATTTAAGTGTAAAATCAGCTATAAACACGCGCTAACTCGTCAAGAGGCAAAACAGAAACACGCAAGGAGCCGTCAGAGGAACAGGACGCTGCACAGGGACACAAGTTTACCTTTGAAGAGGAAAACTATCGTCGCTGTTTATCAGTATTTCTTTATGTACATATTAAGAGCGCTAAACTCGTGGCCTTGTGAGGCTCCGCACTGAACACCAACCATGCACTCGTTGTCTGCTTCTCACATTCTTCAAACATTCCACTTTTTCGCGTCTCCTTTGCAGATGTGTGTGTTTTAGATGTTGTGTATTGTGAGGTTTAGAAGCGTGGAGCTTGTCTTTGCTGCTGCCCGACAGAGTTAGCAGCAGTTCTCTGTCCGGCAACAGCATCTGTTTACTTGCTAGTCCAGGAAAGGCCGCATTTATTGTTTTTTTATCATTAAAACAAAAACATTGAATCGAAAATCGAGATCGAGCAATATATGCATCGTGATATATCTTTTATCGCCCAGCCCTAGTCATGCACCTGGTATGCTATGAAACAGGGATGGAACCAGCAAAAAGGGAGGAAATATAGACAACATAATAATGATAAAAGGATCCCAGTTCTATATTCATAAAAAAGCCTATTACAAAATTGTCACGCACATAAAAAAGTTGATTTTGAATTTTGCTCCAAGACATGATCAAATTCAACTCAACGCCCCAGAAATGATGATCAAACAGCGAGACAGTTTTTAAATCTGATTGCCCTGGTTGGCTTCCCCCTCGGTTTACGGACCCTGCACTGCTTGGCGGCGGCCCCTGGATCAGCAGTGCGGCGTCACATGTGTTTTAAGTCACAGCTCGTCACCCTGCCGCGCCACCCATGGAGACGCCCCGGTCTGGACGGTGTGTTGGCCGGCAGCTAACTGACCCAAAAGTGAGGAAGGGCTGAAGCGCATTCCACCACGCAAGGCTCCCTATAAGAAGCTGCTCACCCAACTAAAGGCCCATCTAGTTTGTCTCCTTTATTTATTATTAATTCACTTATTATAAAAAACTCTTTGCACATGGATAAGAAGGAAGAAGGAAACCCATATGTTTTTATCGTTGAAACAAACAAACTGACTGTAACTTTACTGGGAGCAGGGACGTCTCCAGCTCGTCTCCATGGAGATGTTGACTGAATGCAGCCGACTATGAGAGTTAAGTGGGTTAGGTCCAAGGCTCATCTAAATCCATTCTTTGATTATCCAGGGAATTAGCATTTTCTGTGTCTAGCTGGTCATTAGGAGCCTGTTTTAGATTGCTGGCAACAGCATAATCCAAAATGTTACTCTGTAGGCCTTTAAGTAAAGTTATTAACCAAGTGCATCTTTTCCAGTTCAGTTTTACCTAAATCTAAAAGCTTCTCGACTGGCGCTTACAGCATATAGGACAGTCTAACACCTCATTTAAAAGCTAAGACCTACAAAACTGATCTAAATATATATTTTCCTTGCGTCGTTGCCATGTTGTCATAGGAGGTTTGCCACTTTTTAATTGCTTCTTTTTGGTCGCTTTTTTGGGGGCTCTGTTTATTGCGTTTTCGACCCATTTTTTTAAACTTTTTTGTTGTAAATCTGTAGCTTTTAAGTTGCATTTTTTATTGCATTTTTGTCACATTTATGTCACTTTTGTGTTTTTTTTTTTTATCACATTTTGTCACTTTTTATAGTTCTTTTGTTGCACTTACATCCTCGTTTTCTTTTTGTCCCGTTTTTGACGCTTTTTTTCAAGAAGCTTGTAGATTTGGGTAAAGCCAAACTGAAGAAAATGTGCTCGGTTCGGGTGGGGCTTAAGAGGTTAAGCCATCATATGCACTTGGGAGTTTAAATGTTGCAACCGTCTCGCCTCTCACTAGGGGTGTCCACTTTCCATGGTTAACCGATTAACCGGTAAAAATTGTGAGTGAAAGCATTTTTAACTGGCGTCTTTAATCTGTCGTGCCATTGAAAATACTTGTAATACATTTTGCACCACCAGAGACCGCCAAAGTGCTCCCAGACATTTGCCCACGAGAAGTAGTCATCGCGCATGGCTTGCTAGTTTTGGAGAGAATAGCGGATCATAATGCAAGTATTGTATTGCAGTGCTTAGATATACTTCAAGTACGGAGGGGAACAGCGGGCACGGGGGGAGGTCGGTTAGTGCGCACACTAATGGTTAACCGAGTATTAACCGCTAAGGGCCTCGGTTAACGGTTAATGAAAAACTTGAAAACGTGCAGCCCTAGCTCTCACCCAATAACTGTACTCCTTAGAGTAATTGTATTATAATACTCACTTCTACTGAAGTAGTAGTGGCAAATGGTGGTGGTCATGTTGACATAAAAATAGAACTAGTTTATTGTATATGTTTCATGGCATTTTCTTTGGAAATATTTGGATGTTTACATAATAGGTTGCATTCATGTTCTAGATTTCAATTTCAGTTGGAGCCGTTGCCAAGACAACTCTACGGGAGAGAAACCGTGTTTTGAAATAAATTGTCCAAATGTTTTCCCTGATCATTATTTGACTGTGATTGGATTCACAAACCTGGTCCTGGTTTAGTCCAGGTATGGTCCAGGTATGGTCCTGGTTTGGTCCTGGTTTAGTCCAGGTATGGTCCAGGTTTAGTCCAGGTATGGTCCTGGTTTAGTCCAGGTTTGGTCCAGGTATGGTCCTGGTTTGGTCCAGGTTTGGTCCTGGTTTGGTCCAGGTATGGTCCTGGTTTAGTCCAGACACATTATTCTTATGGCTGAAACCAACATCACAAACATGTTTATGAATATTGTCACCACTTTTGGACGTCTTTATGAGAAAATAATGAGAACATAGTTAATATGTGCTGGAAGAGAGGACTTTGAACTTTGTTTTTGTTACATGTGAATTGGCCCAGGAATTGCCGAGAAAATAGCAATAAACTAAGATGAGAAATCTGCATTTTGACAGTTACCATAGTTACCGCCATGGCATTTTCAGTTACCCTCCGCCTCAATTTTAAACTGCTCTTGTGATGTCAACCTATTTCATGTTTTGTTCATTTCCAGCGGAGTCCTGGCCTTAGAGGGGAACCTATTGTTCATGTTTTTAGTGGTAGGGAAGTACCTGGAGGAAACACGGACACGAGGAGAACATGCAAACTCCACACACAAAGCAGACGTTTGCCCTTAAACAGTTCGCATTTTACCCAAGTACTGTTTTACTCTCGCCACTTTTCACTTTTACTTGAGTCCGGTTCATTTTAGAGTAATATAACTAACACAATAAAGCTTTAAGCCGCTCTTGATACATTTCGACGGTCAGTCTTGCTTTGTTAAGCCCAGGCAGCTTCTTTCGGCTTGTTCTGCTCGTTTCATTTTGGCCACTTCTTCTTCCAAACTTCGCCTGCTCTCTATCTTAACCGCTCCTTCCAGCCACACTCAATCTTGCGCATTGTTGTTTGTCCAGCCTGTTTCCCAGCTCCACTGACTAACTGTAGGAGGGCCCGCACTTACAAAAAAAAGGAAGAAGGGAGGGGGGGAAAAAAAGAAGTAGGGGAAAGTTTGGACAGCTTTCATTAAGTCTACCCAGGGGCGAGATTGATTGGCAAAATAATTTACTGCCCACTGTCCCCCTCTGCTTATCCCTAATCCGTCTCCCCCGTTCGCTCCATGCACTGTACCTGCTGCCGGGGATGAAAAATGAGCACAACAAGGCAAAGGCCGGAGCCACACGCAGTTACGCTCTCATGCCACAGGAGGCGCCGCAAGCGAGACTGAAGCCAGGCCGTTGACTGCGTTTGTTGGGAAAGGAAAAAAGCAGATTACGCAAACGTATAGGTTTGATATGAAACGCTTGTACGCATATAAAACAATGTGGGCTTTTGGCTTGCGATTAGCTACAATTCATAAAACGATCCACAGTGCAAAAAACAAGAGACATATCACACTACATCTTATATCTTCATCATAAAAAATAAAAACCCACTTGGAATAAAGCGCTTATTTTTCCATATTGGAACTAAAAATCTTTGTCCAAACGAAGAAATTGCTGACCTGCAAAGTAAGGGTTTCCAAACATTTTAGGCAGTGACCCCCGAAATCAATCAACCAGCAACTCGGGATGCTAAAGTTTAATGCTAATTACACTTCTGGTTTAATGATGTGAGTTTGGATTCTGTATTTTGATTCCACTAAAATATACTGTTTTCAATAGTAAAAAGTAAAAGGCCCGCAACCCCTACTTTGGAAACCACTGGTCTAAGGTGGCCCAAACTAAGCGCTTGTGCTAAGTGAGTCTGGATACAGCTGTAAATTATACAGTATGTCCAATCAGCTGACAAAACCAGTATCAATTTTGAGGATTTTTAAAATTACAGATTTACAGTGGCTGAAGTTGGGTTAGAGATAATAATGCTGTATGAAATATAACATGTGGTGTGGTTTTGTATACTGATACGTGTTTTGCTATTCTGAAAGCTGTGAAAAAAGTGGAAAATCATCATGTTACTTTATTTTCTCTTATAGCCAGACCTTAGTGTTAGTTTCGTACCTGACGGTTTCGGCTACAACTGTAGCCTTCCTCAGAGGTTGTCACGTGGTGTTGCTGTGATGTGTCTGGTCAGCTGATTTACACAGTTTTTGGCACTGTCTTCCTGCTTGTACTAGCAAAAACTGTATAAATCAGCTGACCAGACACGTCACAGCAACACCACGTGACAACCTCTGAGGAAGGCCACAGCTGTAGCCGAAACCGTCAGGTAGGAAACTAACACTAAGGTCTGGCTTTAAGAGAAAAGTAACATAATTTTTAGAAGACCTAACGAACCTAATCGGGCTATGGAAAATCAACACTCAAGACAACACATCTGCTTTGTCCCATGATGGCGTTACGTCCACATCAACCAAATAAATACATTTCGCCCAATAACATAGACCCTAACTGGTCTGTTGTTTCACATACATTTTCACAAAGTGGCCAGCTAGCCGTTTGTCATAAATGGTTATGAAAACGATATTGCATTGAATAAATATGCAACATTCATTTTCTTTAAGAGATGCTGGCTCTCATAGCGTCTGTCGAGATAAAAATGAGGCCAACGTTACAAATGGTCACTGAAGGATTTGGAAAAGTAGTTAGTCCAAAGAAACATGAGAATTGTCTGGAAAATAAGCTAAATTTGCTGTCAGTGTTATGAAAACATCGGAATCTCGACGATGTTTACAACAAATTTGTAATAAATGGCGAAGAGACAGGCGACTTGATCACTTTGAGGTGTTTGAAAATGCTCTATAGCCTTAGTTGACATTCCCCCCCTAGGACTTTGTATTGACTCTATACCGGCCTCTGGCTCTCCTGTCAAATCCACAAATGACGGATGGCCGTGCACAGACTGCCCAGACTTCCCCTCATCAGTTTGTTCGTGGCAGCAGGAGCGTGCGCGCGGGCGGCCATTGCGTGTGCGCGCGGGTAGACAACAAGGGCATGTGACTTTGGAGAGCGTTTGACCCAAATGAAAGCCAAGGGTCATCTATCATCAAGGGAGGGGGACAGGGGCTGAGCGGAGGGGTGGAGCAGAAGGCAAGGGAAAGTGGAGCCGGGGGCCACGGGGTCGAGTTCTAGACACTCTCACTGTCAGCGTCCCCGTCAGCTGGACCACTCAGCGCAGTCACACGACGTCGAGCGCGGCGACGGTATATGCAAGAAAGACAGGGTTTTAACAGAGACGTGTCCCCCAGTTAGACAGTTCTGTGGTTCCTTTGCCGTTTTGAATGTGTTTGTCATTAGAGAAAGCATGCTATCCACTGGACTCTCATTGGGAATGGTAGCAGGTAACAAATCCATATCTGTTTTCCAAGGATCAAACTTGGACTCATTCATGGCCCTTTGTGTACAGTATGGTTACATGGTAAAAAATAAACCTTTTACCTTTTCGCAATGTTAAGATTAGGGCTCAACGATATGGAAAAAATGTAATATCTCGATATTCATGCCAGATATTTCGATAGATACAATACGATATAACTATGGGTTAGGTGAAAACTAAGCCTTTTTCAGAAAAATAAAAGCATAATATAAAAGAGTGCAGTTTTATTGATGAAAATCTCTATAGTTTATATATGTTTTTTTCTATTTTAATATTTTGAATGTTCACATCTCCATATAAATACGATAACGATATATTTTTCTTTTGCGATATTGATATCTTGAATGTTCATATCTCGATATCAATACGATAACGATATATCTTTCAGTCCTAGTTAAGATCGCAACTATGAACGCAAAATCAACCAACTCT
The DNA here is from genome assembly GCA_021464625.1 of Proterorhinus semilunaris. Taxonomy (NCBI): domain Eukaryota; kingdom Metazoa; phylum Chordata; class Actinopteri; order Gobiiformes; family Gobiidae; genus Proterorhinus; species Proterorhinus semilunaris. The sequence continues at coordinate 33,029,462 of CM038347.1, read as the reverse complement.
GCGAAATCAGTACGCCATTGCAAAATCCCACAACTATTCTGCATCCAAGAGGACCGTTCCTGACCAGTTTTAGTGGCTACATTTGCGCAGAGGACTGAAGAGAGAGCGAGGCCAGCTGCCGCTCTGTCCCCGTTCTTTGCCTCAAAAACTGCAATACATTCAGAACTCTGCTGCCCGCCTCCTCACCCACACCCGGTCCAGAGAACACATCACCCCCGTCCTCCAACAGCTCCACTGGCTACCCGTTCAATATCGCATTCAATACAAGCTCCTCCTCCTCACCGACAAGTCCCTCCATAACCTGGCCCCGCCCTACCTCACCGAGCTCGCCGGACTTTGGGGGACCGAGCCTTTGCCATCGCCACCCCCTCCCCTCTGGAACTCACTCCTACTGTCCATTAGAAACTCTGACTCACTACCAACCTTCAAACCAGTACTCAAAACCCACCTGTTCAAACTAGCTTTTCTTGAAACCCCTTTTTTGTTTTGTTTATTCCCCATGTAAAGCGTCATTTGAATAATGAACCCAGATCGTCATCTTTTCAAGGTGCCTTGTTCAGGGTGGAGCCTTGGAGTCTGAATCAGGCATTTCAGCCAGCAACAATCACACACAAAAAATCTGCGAAATCCTGGAGAAATCCTTGTCTTATGTCCACGTGGGGACCTTTCCAATAAGTATGTCAAATTACAAACTTCACAAACACGTCAAACAGGGAAGCCTAGGACAAACCTTATTGGCAAACTCTTAAATTTGATGAACGTAAATCACTGATGTACGGTCAATGGGTTGACAACAGCTCAAAACATCGGGATCGTTCATAATTTAACATCTGTAGGAATAATACATTGAGCGGGCTAACCAACTGTGAAAACGTTCCCAAACTTTCCAGCTTGCTAACTATCTTAGGGTTGAACGCCGCTTCTACTTTTTATTCATGTGGTGTTAACTATCTCAGTGAAATGGATAGTCTCACAGTTCTCTGCACTTTAACTGCAACGTTCGTCACCGTGTACTACTCTCGCTCTCTCAAGTGATCGCACCGAATGACCTCTCGACGACACTTCAACGGAACAATTAAAACTCCCCAAAACGTCCCCCCTCCCCATCTCGATACGGCGTACCCCGGAAACTTTTGTTTTCCGTTCATTAGTGCTACAAATCCGTACAGATGTCGGGGGAATGAGGGAGGATTTGGAGTCACATGTGCCCCTGCCCGGGAGCGCTGCTCATTTGGGGACGATCGGTAAACAAAAGGCCCGGCCAGCAGATCATGCGAGGAGGGCTCTGGTTATACAACGTAAACGCGGACAGTCGAGTGTTTGGGCAGGGCATTAGCGACGGGGCTAACGCTAATTTGCTTGTAGTGGAAATTCCGCTCGAGATAATGGCGCAGAGTGGGAGGGGGTTATGGAAGAAAGGGTTCAAGCTTCCTTTTTAGTTTTATTTCAGTGTCCAGAGTCTAAAAGAACAAATCAGTTTAATTAAGTGTTATGGATAATATCATTACGTCTTCAAAAACATGCAACAACCTTGTCATCAGTCAGTACACACAGCGCCTCCAACTGTTCTGGAGTGTGCACCATGAGACTTTTAAATGGGAATGGAAATTTTTCTAGCCAATTTCATATGTTTTACTTTAAATCTGATGTAAAAACTGCACAACACCTAAAAGGGTGTGCGTACAAGTTATTATTTACGTAGTTACTCCTGATTGTGGACATCTAGATCTGGAGATGGGGGGGACGCCCTGAGGCACTGGTTGAAGGATGGCTCAAAATGCAGAGAAAACAGCCATAATGGGACATAAACTCAACTACTATTATTAGCGCCTTGACTTCTGCCTTACTTTTATTGCTTTTGCTTTGACTGCCAACTATGACTATAGGCCACGACTATGACTGAAACGACTGCTGTTACAGCTACTCCACAAGAATCTCAATCATCTAGGACGATAAATGGAGTCTCCTAAATCAGCGCTTCTCAACTGCGATGCGGTCAGGACCCACCAAAATCCAAGGGTTCTAAGCTGCGACCCAAGCTGCGAATTTAATAACTTATACATCTTGTAAAATACTATATTTCCCCCTCAAATTAATGTTGAATACAAGTTAAATAAACCCATAGAGTTGAAATTATGACCAAAACAATTCAGATGTTTCTACAATTTTAAAAAGTGTGAAGTGCATTTTCATATAAGAAGTGTCCATTTTTAAGACTAGAGGGAGAGAATTCCCCACTTTGGGGACGGCTATGGCTATGGGACGATGTTGCCCCTCTTAATTAGATGCAAATTGTAAAATGTACTTCATCATTATCGACTTTAATTATCTTTTTTTCTGCTTGATACAAACCGGACAAGTGCCTACGGGGACATACGTGGAAGTGCTGAATCTCCCTTTGTGACTGTATCTTTTTAACGGCGCACACGTCCTTTTCGCTAGCGTCAGCAGCTAGCATTAGCGTAATCGCGTCTTAATTTCGCCTCCTCTCTCTCCGTTTGGACACCTTCGCCTCGGCGCCGTCCGTCAAACAACCAGCGTCAGCACAAATGCGACTGAAAATAATAAGCGAGTTAGGGAAACGGGGAGTAGGGTGACAGGATGTGTTCCCTGTAGATGCGCTTCACTGCATGATGGGGCTGCAGTTGGAATCGGAGGTGACTGACATGGCTGGGGACAATGGCTGAGTGTTGGTTGCGGAGTGATGGATGCAGGGGTGAAGATGGGCCCGAAAGGCACAAAGGCTGGCATACATGTCCCGCCGCCACCCACGGCCAAAGTTTTTTCCTCTCTTTCTTTTCTATATTTCAAACACAGATCCGAAAACTTTTTTGTTTGTTTGGTGTTATGTTTACTTGTTAAATCTATACATTTTTTAATTCACAGACTAGTGATCTTACACTCATGAATAATTATATATATATATATATATATATATATAAATTAATAATTGCTGATTAAAACTCCATCCATCCATCCATCCATTCTCTTCCACTTGTCCGTTGCCGGGTCGTGGGGGCAGCTGTTGGAGCTGTCCAAATCACATGGCACCAGCCCCTATGGCTCCTCCTACAGGTAGTGGGTCCATAGAAGGACGGCCTCATGGTTCTAACCGGGCCTGTTGGTCTCTCATAAGGGGCTTCTGATTAAAACTCTATTTCGCTAAATTAAAAGTCGTTACTGATGACTAAGACTATGAGTATGATCTTGAGATATTTCTGTTGACTATAAAAACTACAAGGGAAATAAAAGAAGGAACTAAAGCCCATATGGCAAAGGAACATATAGCACCTTGTCCATCTGGGACAAAGCCCATGGAAAAGTGCAATTTGATTAAATATGCTAAATTAAATTTAAAATGAATATTTTCTTGACGAACACTTGACTCAAACTATTGTATAAATCTGTTTAAAAAATTGACTTTGAAATGATGCAGATCAATAGAGCCACAAAATGACATCCCCATGAGCAAGACACTTAAGACTCATTGCCCATTGGCAACTCTGCAGGAAGGGGCATCTGTAGATTTCAGAAACAAAAAAAAGTGGCTTGTTTGCTTTATTTTTATTTAAGAATCTTCATAAGTCTTTACCAAAGTCAAGACTATGCTGCATCATTTTCTTGCCATTTACACAATTCCATTTTCTCTTTATCTTTCCCTCACTCAAAATGACAGCATCCAAATCCCATGAATTACGCCAAAGACAATAGCATCCATTTTCATCCAAACGGAGGAAGAGTCGATTTGGCCCAAAGTGAGCGAAATACAGCCTCTTCTTCCGAACGCGCCTCTTTCATGTTGGCAGTGTGGGCTAAGGCCCTTTGGCTGGACCGCCATGTGAAAAAAGCCCAGTGGTGGCGTTCGCGTTGGTGGCCGGACGGGGGGGTGGTAACGGTACAATGACATATACGGCGGAGCAGAGGAGCGGGCCGTGGGGAAGAATGCAGGCCTTGTTGTTGGACCACTTGACATTGATTAATGAGAGAGAGAGAGAGAGAGAGGGACGGGTGGTGAGAAGAGTCAGTTGGTGGCTGCGCTGCGTAAGGCCAATGCTATCCCACCCCCTAAACTTTTGGTCACTGAAACAGAAGAATTTTTATTGCCAATGTCAGTGAGAGGGTTTGCGAACTAGGAATTTGCTTTGCTGGAACGATTTCTGCAAATAAACCCCAAGATCATAAAATAGAACAAAGTAAGATATAAATAGTAAGATAACACATATATTTTCTAAATGTTTTATTTTTAAATATGCATTTGTTGAAGTTGTTTTTCTTCTCATACATAATACTGTGCATTGGCTGCAAAGTGGCATAGTGCCCTCTTGCAAAAAGTTACACATTACCCCCGTGTCTCCTCAGTGTGCTCCGGTTTCCTCTGCGTCCAAAATCATGCGCAATAGGGCTCCTTCTTGATTGTGTGTTTGAGAGTGTGGGACAACGGATAAAGGTGAACCAAAGGCTAAACCCCAACGTGGTGACTTAGAAACACTTGCTAGATCAGGTCACATTTCTGAAGCATGGAGTGCAGCTCTTTGATACCAGCGAACGCACCGTGGGACAAATACAGGATTTTGGAGTCCTGTGAGAGGGTAAAATGATGTAATTGCAAATAAAAGTTGCGAGGCTGTAGAGTGTAGATGTGTGTAAGCTAAGGTGAGAAAGGAAAGGTGAGGGTGCAGGCGCTCTTGGCCGTGACCGTCCGGGTAAAAGCCTGAAGTAACATTTTCAGTAACACGTTACGCTCGGGGCTGCGCCGATTCTGACGATCACACTCCAGATCCAGGTACCCACCCCTACCATTATCGGAACGCATGAGCCCGACCAGAAATGACCCAGACAGCCCACGACCCGAATCAGGTTGGGGACCCCTGCTATAAGTCAAAACATAATAATAATGTGGTGTTCCTAAGTTTCCGATAAAAGTACATGCGCTGATGAGCTTTAGAACAGAGAGCATCAACCTGAGCCTCGAAGGTCAGTTTGTCAACAAGAATGGTGCCCAGATATTTTTACTGGCACACCGAGAATCCAAAGACACCAGAGGAGGGGAAAGAAAAGACTTTCTAAAATCATATTGGCAGTTGGAGAGTGCTATAATTAGTCAAATTTCTCCCCATTCCTGCTCATTAGAATCTAATAAGCAGGAATGGAGAGAAATTCCGTAATTTCCCTTAAGACCCCTTGTGGTCTGTGCACCCCTGGTCGGGAAACACAAACATCACCCAACGCCAGTCAATCGGAGGTGGACTGCGAGATGGACACTTGCGACTCCGGAAGAGCCCCAGGGTTGCATCGTAGAAGGGTGGGAGAAAGGGGGCTACAGCTACAGCCGTCGAAAGGTCTATGTCTCTCTCTTGATTATTTTGGCCTGGGGGATTGTCTGCCTTTGCTCTCACACTCTGGAACTCACGTCGGCGCGAAACAATTCACCAAATGCTCCCATCAATCCCCATCCATCACGGCGGCTGCTCAAAGAGGGACAGAGCCACCGTCATCAGCTGCGTTTGAAGTCCATGTTGTCAGCGGCATTTGGTTGTTGTCGGATTCTATATAATGCGGTGATGTCTTTCTCACAGATGGAAGTAGGAGCTATACAGCGCTCTGCCTCTTTCCCATACCGGTTTTGTGGGATAATATCCAATCTACCACAGCAGCTGTTTAAAAAAAAATTAAAAAATCCTTCAAATAAAATCCATAAAGTTTCCAAGATTCTGGATTAAACTTGTACTTTTCATTCGTTTGTGTGTCATCATACTACTAATAAAAATATGTATGCCTTGTTGTTGGAAGATAAGAATACTAATGGCTCTTTAGGAGACTTTATTTTCCGTTTGAAAGGCTCTTTCAATGTTGACGTTTGCTCAAGGTTCTGGTTTCTCGATTTATCCGACATTGTCTACATTTTGATGGTGACTGCGAGTAATCTTTAACACCTGTGCCCTGTTGTGAGTCACCGACAACTTTTCAGTCTTGTGGGAACTCCGTTACCAACGTTGGCCCTGGCGAAGTGATTTGGTCAATCACAAAACATCAGTGGTCTGTAAATTATCAAAAAACGTCTAGCTGTCAAACGGCGTGTTTGGTCTACATTTTACTAACGTTAAAACCAAGATGTCATGGGCGAAAACTAGCAAAGCAAATCTCATAATTTACCTCTGTGTGAAGTAACTAGCCAAGTACAACTACTGTCAGGACTCTCCTAGTTCAGACAGCTTGAACCCTCAACAGTCCCAGGCCCGTTGACCTCACTCCAACCGCACTCTGGCCCTGACCGTCCCGTCTCCTCCATTGCAAGGGGATTTCAAAGCCTCTCCTGGATGCCCAACCCTCCCCTCCCTGGCTATTGTGCGGGCTCTCGTCTGTAGGTATAAGCCCCCTCTGCGCCACCAGCCTCTTCAAAACTTCGCACAATGAACAGATTTCCCCCCAATTTGCCACCGAAGAATAGGAGGCTCAGGAACTCTTTTCAGGACTATTGAATGGCGCGCCTAATTCAAAGTCCATCCTCGGGCCCGTCCAAAAACCAAAGCCGATCCATGCCGAGGGAACTCCTGACTCCGTGATGTTATCCAGAGCGGTTTTCGAGTAGTGGCGCGGCAGTGGGAGCGCGCATTCAAATGGCCAAATTGATCAAGTTTGGGATAGAGTGTTGTCAGCCATATACTGTAGATACAGATACGCGTCATACTAGGTGCTAGCAAGGGGAAAGGGAGTATGTTATGAAATGCATCTTGATTTTGGCGGACCTTAAGCATATTTAGCTCTGACAAATGAAGCCAAGTCAAAATCGGGTCCTTGTGTTTTCATACAGCTGATCGTCCACTTGAAGTTAAAAGCAAAACGTCACTCGAAGCTACCCATTGGTATGGCTAGCGTTCTTTGTTCTATGTACAAATTTGGGCCGATTACCTCTTTGTTCTCCTCCGTGTTTCTCTATCTTAATTTGGTAAAAAATACATCCATGAGTAAGCATTTGGTAAAGGTGGAGTAGTGGGTCGGTGCAAGTGTAGTTCTTTTCACCCGTTGTTTTCACCAACTTCATCGTGTAGCGCTGCACTATGTAGCGGCAGTCAAAAAAGTTCACCAAGACTGACCAAATTCGAATCACTGTCCAGTATTTGCCAGATATGTTTTACTTAACATGGATTTTGAAGTCCCGGCAGGATGAAGCGAGTGGCTTATCCAATGGAGCTGTGAGATCTTGGCGCATGTGCGGAACGATCAGGCCATTTCACTTTCGGCCGTCGAGTTAAGCTGCATTTCCTTGCTTCCCGAAATCAGATCAATTCCTACATTTGCCCGTTGAATTAGGAAGCCCATTGTATTATTTAGAGATATATTCGGTAGCTGATAACTTCATTTACCTGTCAAGATGGCCGTCTGTTGAAAATAGGCTTAAAAAGTGGAAGTTTTCATTAATCATGAAGCAGGAGCGTTACATTATAATAAAAGTTCCTGACGAAATATGCTACGGTTACAACACACGTCAGTTTTGCATAATCTTAACCCTTTATAGCCCAATAAGAAGCTATAAAGCTGCGACAATCCCAACAACCTCTGTGTGCAATGTGTGTTTATTTGGGCCAAAGTCTGTGGAGCGTTTGTGCGTGTGCACGGGTCCACTTTGCATACTCGTATTTCTGTTCCCCTCTTAAGGTCAATCCCAATCAGCCCTTCTCCACCCCCCACCAAACACACACATGTATGTTCACAAAACGGTTTCTTCAAGTCCAAGCACTGCTATCAATGCAATCACGGGCCGCATGGGTCAAGAGCAAGGAGCAACGTGGGGATTCTGATTTGAATACTGCAAAAGGGGATGAAAATACCAGGGGAGGAGGAGGAGGAAGGGAGATGGAGTGAAGAGTGAACAATCAATTTGTACTTATGAACAGCCTTAAAAAATTGCTGGGTTTTAAATACCAAGGTGACATTTTTACAAAACATGCAAATTCTGGGCAAAAGTTTGAGATTTGAGGGTTGATGTTGACTGTTTTGGGGCAGTTCCTAAACGTTATATCATTACAAGTCATTATTTTCATTGCCAAAAAGTTGCAGCGTTGCAATAGTTGAAGCAGGAGAGATCGTAATCAGCTCTCGCTACTGTAATTTAATGCTATTGCGGAAGTGGAAGAAATCACCGTAGTATTAATAGGCAAGAAAATTTCAGCTACGGGTGAAAGGAGGTGAAGAAGAGCTAGCTGTATTTTACCCAGTCACTCCTTATCCGTGCAAGCTACTAGCCATTAGCCACAGCTGCACTTAGACAGTAGCAGTGGGGAAATTAAATATATTTTGAATAAACTGTGTTTTTTAGAAATAAAAATAACTGTCCGTAGAGTTCAACAGTCCCGCTCACTTCGGGACTTTCGCCGGGTGCCTGAAGTAAAAATCCCATTCATATTTTGCATTTAAAGGCACATCCATCCATCCATCCATTTTCTTCCGCTTTATCCGGGGCCGGGTCGCGGGGGCAGCAGTCTCAGCAGAGATGCCCAGACTTCCCGATCCACGCACACCTCCTCCAGCTGTTTTGGGGGGACCCCGAGGCGACACCAGGCCAGCTCGGAGACATAGTCCCACCAGCGTGTCCTGGGCCTTCCACGAGGCCTCCTCCCACCGCCGCCTTTAAAGGCACAAGGCAGGCTAATCAGCTGTAAGCTAACTACCGACAATCGTGCGGATATTTTACCAGAAAGAAAACACTGTTTTACGTCCATGAGTTAGCACATAGCTGATTAGCCTGTGTCATGCTTTTAAACTCTCTTTGAAAAGTCAATGCCAAATACAGGTATGAATGGGATAATTACTTCCGGAACTGACCGGAAGTGGGCAGGACTGTTGCGCTCTATAAAGATAGCTAGCATGCAGGCTAGTTTGCGTTAGCATTTGTGCGAATGTGACCCTGAAAGTGACCTATGATGAATTGGGAGGTCTGAAATGCGCACGTAATGTTGGGAATGAGTTTGACGTTTCATTATTGTAAACAAACTCAGGCCCAAACGTGCTTATACCTTCCCAGATCAGGCTTTCTCCAGGTAGTATGGCTGCAAAAGGGGCCGTATTTTAAGCCGAATGGGGAAACTGGGGAGAGAAAAAAAAACACATGCAAAGTCTACCACAGAGAGGCCTCACAAATGCATCCATGCGTATGGCCAGCCAACACGTATTTCATAACATGCCGTCAGAGCAGTGACTTGTGATAAGACAAAGGGGATTGGAATAGTGAGGATTAGTCTGGGCTGTGACCTGACGGGGCATTAGAGGAGTCTGAACCGGAGACCACACGCAGACAGATGTGTGTCCACTGTGCCGCTGTGTAGTGTCGCGGATCGCCTCCTCCTGTGGTCCGACCCAGAGAGAGAGAGCGAGAGAAAGCGTAACAGTAGAACCGATCTTGTGACCGACGGGGGAACTGGGGCAGACAGTGCAAGTGCGGCCATTTTGTCAAGTGCCGTTTGTTTGTGTTGTCCCCAATTCCATTCAAGTGAAAAACTTTATTTGAGTAAATCACCACTCTTTTACTGCAGCTAACATAATAACTTCCCCAATACACATTTGTAACAACCAGTTCAAAGAGATTGTTTGCACTTAACGTGTCTATTACTTATTTTAAGTACGAAAATATTTATTCGACTGGAAGATCTTTTTACGCGTCAGAGGTCAAATATTCTTAACTTGATTAATTGAAAGTTATCAATAGATATTTCTTTTGCAATGATAGAACATTTCGATTTTGGAAAAAAAATCCAAAATCAATTGCATTTTCTTTTTTTCCGCCTGATATTTTATGTATCGGAATTATACTTTAAAAGTAAAGTTTAAGTCACAATGCACATTTTTAAATACCTTTAGAAGTAATAACAACAACAAAAATAAATAACTTACTTTTGAGAACATGTTCAGAGGTATAAACTACAGAATGCATTTTCGACATGAGAAACCTTTTTTTCATGAGAAATTTTTTATGTTTTGCTTTCAGAGGCTGTAGATCGCCGTCTTTGCGATTTGCTAGGGGTTAACATTCCATTGCGACGTTGCCCTTTTTTTCTGCAATTAATTGTGCTGTCATGAAAAAACAGAATAATTTTGCTTGGTGTGTTCATCAAGCAAAATTGAGGCCCACAATTTAAATGTATTTGTTTCGTCTTGTCTTGATATGTTTCTTTTTAACATGTGAAATAAATCTATGCATGGAAAAGCCGGTAAGGAGTTAGAGACTGGGGCTGGTCAGGATTTCAAATTACGCCAGTGTTGGGTTTCGCAACAAAAAACAAGTGATCTAGCAGTGGGAGAAGTGAAGAGGATTATTGAAAACTGTGTGAATGGATCAAAATACTTCCGCAGACGAGAGACGTTATAACACGGTTAAAAGGAGCTACGAATGAGCTGTAGAACTCCCTCCAGAACAAACGGATAATTGGCGTTCCTCCGTTAATGCCTCTTCCCCTCCGTCTGCTCTGACCTCCCAACTGCCCCCGCCGCGCTCTTAATGACAACCCTGTCGCCCCCAGGTTCAAAGGGCCCACCGCTGGGTCGTCTGCCGCTAATGCGCTGCCAAACTGCCCTCGCCGCGGCGAGTTCGGCGCTAGCCCCGTCATTAGCCTCTCCTTCGTCCCCGAACCACCCAGGGGCTGCGAGATACGCGGCTACACCTGCGATGGGCTAAAAGTGACGAAGGTAATCATAGCGCGCACGACGAACAAAGAAAACATGATTGGTCCGGAAGGTCGGCCTCGGCGTGTATCATATCACCGCTGTCAACTCTCTCAAAGGGGCTAGCGGGGGGCACCATAAGTGGAGATTATCGCAGATTGCATACTTCACATACTTGCATTTCTCTTTTCTTTATTTTTTGCGTAACTTTTTTTTGGACACGTTAACACAATGGAAGCGGCGCTGTCCATGCTGTGAAAATGGATGGAATAATTGTAATGGCTTTGTTCGGCGATGGAAGAAAATACACGGTGATTGAGGGTTTATGGATCAGTCTGAATCCTTCAGGCTAACGCAACCAGCCAAGGACTCTGGATCCGAACCCATAGGAACTAGGGCTGAACGATATTGAAGTAACTTGCGATATGCGATACGGCTGTGCAACATCGCGATAACGATATTATTGCAATGTGTTCCATTCTAATTAAACACAAATTGTAAGTAACTCGTTTTTCAGCTAATTCTAACTACATTAGTAGGGCTGAACATCCACACATTTATAAGTTATGTTTATTGTTTGTTTTTGGCTGAGTTTGCAAAAAATGTTGCGATCTAAGTCAAAAGAAGATTTTAGTGATATATTGCATCACCTAATATTGCAATACCATATTTTTTTGCAATATATTGCGCAGCCCTAATAGAACTGATTGGATAGGTTTGACCCCCCAAATGGCAGGGTCAAACCTAACACCACCAAAAGTATTCATTTTTGTGCGATGATAAATTAAATAAAAAAATCATTACCATCATTGCTCAAGTAGCATTGAACATACAAAGGTTTCAATTACATTCTACCATTTAAGGCCCTTTAAAAATCGCAGCAAGCAACAGCAGATCCAGTCTCAAAAGTCACTGTCACAGACATAGTGGGACCTTTGTCGCTGACGAAACCTTTTGGATGAGAGGCGAAACGTTCGAGGACTTCAACTACAGAGTACAGAAGATGAATCAAGTACCTTCACTGTCACAGACACTATTTGCGTCTAAAGGCCCTCCAGTATTGTATTATATGACTCTAAGCATGCACTAGAAGCTACTTACTTTGCGTAAACAAAAGGACATTAGCGCTCCCGATCGCAGCTGCTCAACTTGATTCTGACTCAACTCTATAGAGGCTAAATGGAAGCACTGGAAAGGTAACAAGAATTCTTTCTCTGTGATAGTTGTTTTAAGCAGGTGCAGAGCCTCCGCAGTGAGTTTATATGCTGTGGTGGACGTTAGCGGTAGCCGCGGTAGCATTAGTGGGACGTGATAAGCCGGACACTTAGTCTGGAACATTGAGGGTCTAAAATTGAAATGATGTTAAGTGCAGGTGTAGTAATAGCATTTTTTTTCTGTTTTTTAGGAATAATAAAGACTTCCCAAACACTTTCCACATTTCTACAGCCATGCGCTTGATGAGTCCCATTTAAGATGCATTTTGTTTTTGTTCTGAACATGTTCAACACAATCCACAAACATTTTGGTAAATATCGTAAAGTACAGAGTTGTTTTTCATTTTTTGTGTTGAGATCATCATCTTGGCTTTCAAGGCATCATTAGCTTTATGCTATTTTTTGTTACGTAAAAGTAGCTCCTGGCCCAAAGTTGTGGAAGCCCCTGCTCTACAGAGACATCATCAATGGGTTCATTCTAAACGTTGTTATTTTGTAAAGCCTGATGTCTCTGGTTTACATTACTGACAACATGGTGGTGAGTGGCATTTCTGTAACTGACAAAACCCCCCAATAATGACCAATACTTGAGCTTGTACTTTATTATATTTAGCACCAGTTTGACTTTCATTCGCCTTACAAAGAAAAGCACGAACAGAGCAGAGGGGATTTGAAAAAAGAAAAGAAAATGTACATACTTAAATAGATGAAATAATTAACCAATTAACTACTGCGCAGACAAATATTTCAAAGCACTTGAAATCCCCTTCTTCCATCTGCGGCTTAAAACTGCACTGCCCTTACAAAGATCTTGGGGAGTTAAGTGGCACGTTCCCCTGGGCTATAGCTGCGAGGTCAAGTGCGCAGCGAACTGGTCCAGCGCCCCCTGGGGGGAATGGGCCCATACGGCTGTTAAGAGGCGTGATTAATGAGAAATCTGGCCTGGCATCAGGGTTAATTGGGTCTGTTAGTTACCATTTAAATTGCATTAGCATGAACGTGAAGGCGGCGAAAGTTATGGACTAAAGGACTTTCTTCACTTCAACTTTCTTCAATTTAATAGGGAAAGGTTGAAAACGGGAACTTTTTTATTTTTATTGTAGCAGCATTCGGTGGCAACATTTCAGATAACCCTTTGCAGTCCTATCAACACAGCAGCAAAACTATTAGCCTCCTCAGCCTCTCAATCAACTCTCCTTCTCTTCACCAATGTCAGTGTCCAGGCCCCAAGGGACACTTCTACAAAACATGTGTAAGGTACTCGAGTCGAAGCGCCAAATAAGAGACAGTCCTTTGTCATATTCGCAGAAACAAGAGCCTCCTCTGCCTCTTCATCTCTTCTTCTTCTTCACCTTGTCTTGAGATTAACGTCTAACACTAAATCGCACCCTTGTTTGTTCTGTTTGTCCCTCCTGCTTCAACGTACGTTAGCATGGTTAGCTAACGTGACTTATGAAATTGACTTTTACCTCATCCTCGCTAACATCTTTTCCTCATTTCCTGCCGGGAGATGTCTATACCCCCCGTATCTCGGGACAGCGGCCCAAGCGGAGATGAGAAGGGGGTAAGCGAGCCAGGCGGAGCAAGCCAAGAGGGTGAGCAGGAGAGATCTCGTAAGATGACACCCTGCTAGCTTCCTTGACCCCTCCATCCTGTCCGGGTGCAACGCGCTGGTACTCTACCTGCACGGGACGAGGCGTATTGAGTGGCCCCGCTGTCCCGCTAGGTTGGGTTGCGGATCCGCTAGCCAAGAAAGAGAGAGCGAGAGAGAGATGGAAAGCTGACCCGCGCTACCATCTTCACTTCAGTGGGAGCGTTTGTTTTGATTTTTTTTTTTTTTTGTCTCCTCGTTCTCACAGACCAACCTGAGAGAGAGAGAGGGGAGGGTTATCTGGGGTAGGGGGGAAACGGGGCGCCGTGCCACTTGAACATTAGAAGTTTAAGCCCTGAACGGTTCGGCGGTTGCGGCGCTGACAATGTCTTCCTTGACTGTAAGGCAATATGGAGCGATGTGAGGTGCAAATAAAATGGAGACGTTAAAGGGGCTATTATGCTAAATTGAGCTTTTATTCATCCATCCATCCATCCATCCATCCATCCATTTTCTCCCACTTGTCCGTTGCCGGGTCGTGGGGGCAGCTGTTGGAGCTGCCCAAGTCACATTGCACCAGTCCCCTATGGCTCCTTCTGCAGGTGGTGGGTCCACGGAAGGACGGCCTCATAGTTCCAAACGGGCCTGTTGGTCTCTCATAGGGGGCCCATTCATACTCTCATTCATACGCCAGTGTACGCAGACACTGGAGGCAAGGAGGGTGAAGTGTCTTGCCCAAGGACACAACGACAATGTGCACCTTCAGGAGGCGGGATTCGAACCCCTGACCTTCTGATCATGAGACGACCCCCTCTACCATCTGCGCCCCCCGCTTTTATTCATGATATAATGATATTCTATCATGTTCTGTTTTGTTAGTGTCTGTTTTAGGAAATCTTCAGATTTAGCTTCTGCTGTCTGGCCCTCGTTGCTGTACGTCAGTATGTAAAGTCACATAAATCAGCAGGAGCCCGACAATTAACCTCAGGAAGTTTTTGTCAAATGATTGTTTTTTGGTGTGTACAGGGAGCAAAACAGAAAAGAAAAAGACACTTCCTGTATCAAAATTCTCTATTTAAGGTTAAGGTATAGTACATTGTCCCCGTAGGGAAGTTTGTCCTCAGCGTTTGACCCATCCTCCGATACCGCTGGGGCGACCCGTACGGAGAAGTGTGCCGATGCTGCATGTGGGACCCATCCCCAGATGTGGAGCCAGGCTGATGGTCAGAGTCACCTAAGGATTAATCTTCCGTGAATGTTTTCAATTGATGGGGATCCAGACATGGGGAGAAAAAAAGGGACACGCTGCGGGAATCAAACCCGGGACCTGCTTGCTGTGAGGCAAAAGCGCTAACCGCTCAGCCACCGTGCCCCTATTTGTAGTGTGTGGGTGGTTGGTGGTAGTCGGAGGGGACGGTTGGCAGCCTTACTGGAAGGAACAAAAAATTGCCACAGTGTACCGCTTTAAGAAGCTGGTCAAGCTTGTAAAGCACAATATGCTTGCCGTTATTACTATTATTTATGACTTTGCTTGTTGGGTGATTTTTTTTCCCCACATGTATAGCAACCAGCAACAGCCTTCTTTATATATTTCTATGTTTGTGAACTCGTATCACAATCTAACTGTAGCTTAAACTGGTTATTAAACTATGGTCTAAAAATATATATTTTACAACATTTCTCAACATTTTTCTAAGCTGCTTATGAGGACATACGCACAGGTTTGGCTATAAAATGCCATTCCTCATTTGAAAGTTCAGAACATCCAGAGTTCAATAACTACTATAGACCTGTGCCAACCTAATTAAGACTCAATTTGGGACAGGTCCTGGGATTGTAGTGGAGGTAGGAAAGAGTACCTACATACAGGGCCTTGCAAAAGTATTCGGCCCCCTTGAACTTTGACCTTTTGCCACATTTCAGGCTTCAAACATAAAGATATAAAACTGTAATTTTTTGTGAAGAACCAACAACAAGTGGGACACAATCATGAAGTAAAATGAAATGTATTGGATATATTGGATATTAACATTTTTAACAAATAAACAACTGAAAAATTGGGCGTGCAAAATTATTCAGCCCCTTTACTTTCAGTGCAGCAAACTCTCTCCAGAAGTTCAGTGAGGATCTCTGAATGATCCAATGTTGACCTAAATGACTAATGATGATAAATAGAATCCACCTGTGTGTAAACAAGTCTCCGTATAAATGCACCTGCTCTGTGATAGTCTCAGAGGTCAGTTTAAAGCGCAGAGAGCATCATGAAGAACAAGGAACACACCAGGCAGGTCTGAGATACTGTTGTGGAGAAGTTTAAAGCCGGATTTGGATACAAAAAGATTTCCCAAGCTTTAAACATTCCAAGGAGCACTGTGCAAGCGGTAATATTGAAATGGAAGGAGTATCAGACCCCTGCAAATCTACAAAGACCCGGCCGTCCCTCTAAACTTTCAGCTCATACAAGGGGAAAACTGATCAGAGATGCTGCCAAGAGGCCCATGATCACTCTGGATGAACTGCAGAAATGTACAGCTGAGGTGGGAGACTCTGTTCATAGGACAACAATCAGTCATATACTGCACAACTCTGGCCTTTATGGAAGAATGGCAAGAAGAAAGCCATTTATTAAAGATATCCATAAAAAGTGTTGTTTAAAGTTTGCCACAAGCCACCTGGGAGACACACCAAACATGTGGAAGAAGGTGCTCTGGTCAGATGAAACCAAAATCGAACCTTTTGGCAACAATGCAAAACGTTATGTTTGGCGTAAAGGCAACACAGCTCATCACCCTGAACACACTATCCCCACTGTCAAACATGGTGGTGGCAGCATCATGGTTTGGGCCTGCTTTTCTTCAGCAGGGACAGGGAAGATGGTTAAAATTGATGGGAAGATGGATGGAGCCAAATACAGGACCATTCTGGAAGAAAACCTGATGGAGTCTGCAAAAGACCTGAGACTGGGACGGAGGTTTGTCTTCCAACAAGACAATGATCCAAAACATAAAGCAAAATCTAGAATAGAGTGGTTCAAATAAACATATCCAGGTGTTAGAATGGCCAAGTCAAAGTCCAGACCTGAATCCAATCGAGAATCTGTGGAAAGAACTGAAAACTGCTGTTCACGAACGCTGTCCATCCAACTTCACTGAGCTCCAGCTGTTTTGCAAGGAGGAATGGGCAAATATTTCAGTCTCTCAATGTGCAAAACTGATAGAGACATACCCCAAGCGACTTACAGCAGTAATCGCAGAAAAAGGTGGCGCTACAAAGTATTAACTTAAGGGGGATGAATAATTTTGCACGCCCAATTTTTCAGTTGTTTATTTGTTAAAAATGTTTGAAATATCCAATACATTTCGTTTCACTTCATGATTGTGTCCCACTTGTTGTTGGTTCTTCACAAAAAAATACAGTTTTATATCTTTATGTTTGAAGCCTGAAATGTGGCAAAAGGTCGAAAAGTTCAAGGGGGCCGAATACTTTCGCAAGGCACTGTATATAAGTGTCCCTTGATTAGCAGGAAAGTTTTACTGCACATCATTTAAAATGCTTTTCTAATTGTGAATAAATCAATTGTGCAATTGCCGTCAGTAAAACCGACAACTGATTTGAGCACGTTTACTTCCTTATGTATTTTACGCAGCTTTACCTTTAATAAATTTTCGACTTTTAAGGTGTCTACCATGGAAAATAATAGCATGTTCACCATCGCTGTGCGGAGTCAACTCCCGTCTCCTCCAGCAGCGCCCACCCACATCCAGAGGCCACAGCCGAGGGAGAACAGGGCGAACAATTTGCTCATTCTCAACCGGGACATGGGGGCTTGGGATGGAAAGAGGAGAAAAAGAAAAAAAAAAGACACCCAATATCCAAAATCCCTCTCTCTCCTCTCTGGGCCATCATGTGAAGCCCCCCCCTCCTCTGCTCACTCACTCTCTCTTTTCTTTTTCTTTTTCTTTTTTTTTTTTAATCAAGCCGTCTGGGGTTGTCAGGTCTTTTGAGAAGAGGACTCCGAGCCATGTGAAAAGTTAATCCCTCGTGGGCCTTCTTCACCGCGCCGCTCATCTCCCTGGGAACCCCGGTGCTGGCTCTCAAGCAGGTGGCTGTTTCCGACGGGTGGGAGGTGGGAAGTGGCGAGCGGGGGTGGGGGGGAGGATGGAGAGGGAGGGGAAGAGAGGATGGACACAGCTAATTCTTTATGTCAAACTACAAATGGTCAGCTAACGTTACGCCGATGCTGCTGGGTGTTGCGCGCCCAAAGTGTAGGGGGGGGGGGAATGCGCTGCGCTACATGGGATGAATGTTGTAATGAAGCTTTTCTCACAGTAATGTTTGCCAAAGCTCCCGCTCGTCTAGGAATGATCCACCGTGGTAGTAAGGGACATCTCCCAGGAAGCCCCTCGCGCTGGTGGTGAAGATGTCACAAGAGAAAAGAAGCAACGGCCACAAGCCTTTTGACAAACAAGGGCCCAACCGACCCAGACCAGTCGACGACATTTGAAAATCTCTGCGACAGTTCCACCGCAAGTGTGTTGTACAACTGCACGATTAAGGGTTTGCGAAAGGGGTTCCTAAATCCCCACTCACTTTGTTATCGTTTCACATTTGTCATTCACAGCGAACATGGGGTTGAAAGCGAACAACTAGTTTATGTTCAACGAGAATACAGTGACTGAACAGCGTTTAGTGCACAATGTATACAGTGTGGTACATCTGCTGTTGATGACAACGTTCATATTCTTACAATAAGTGATTAGATCCAAGAGTAGGGCTGGGTACCGTGAAACGCCTCTTGGGTCCAGGGTCATTATTTAAGGAAGTTCCTTGGTTGTTTCACCTCAAATATATGATTGACCATGACCATTTCTTAAAAAAAAAAGTAAAACAAATGGTCTTTTATGGAATAAATTAACATATATATTAAAATATGACACACATTTTAGAATAAGTATCCCACGTTCTGTGAGAGCTCTCAGTCATCCAGGCATGTTCCACTCTAGCCAGAGCATGTCACCGGGATCAGGTGGTTAAGAAAGGAAACGCTTCTAGAATGAGAAGTGAATCATTTTCAGTTCTGAACAATCCAAGTCTTTGGAGTTGTCACACCAAAAATAGGCAAGCTCTCAGTCGTCCAGGAATGTTCAATCCTAGTAGAGGTTTCCAAATATCATCGACTGGACAGGGTTGACTGGGTTGAGAGCGTTTCACCTCTTCCTTCAGAGGCTTCTTCTCGCTCTTGTAAGCCAAACGATAAGCCTTGGCCAATGGATTAAGCACAGACAATGTCTTAACTATCTCTGGTGTGCACGCCAAACCGTATATCGTCCCACCGCTCACGTCCCTTCCACCCCTCACCGTGTCCCAACTCCAGACCCTTTTGATGAGGCTGGCTGTCAGAGGATTTGCTGCTTTGGGGAGTTAGTCAAGTAGCTTTGGAGACAGGGGACAGCGGTTCACAATGGAAAGAACACTTCATCGAACAACCCCCGAGCCCCCTACCAAAGAAAGAAAAAAAAAATCTGCCCGGGACCCGCCAGTCCCCGCCCTGTTCACCCACTCGGCTTAAACCCCGGCCTCTCCAGTCGATTCAACCTGTCAAAGCAGCGTTTCTCGACAGACTGCGCTTGGGCTCTGCGCCAAGCCGTGAATGGACCTGATAGGTAACAGTGGAGACAAGATAAGAGTCGTTGGGTGTTTTTTTTTTGTGTTTTTTTTTTAGGTCCCCCTGTGGAAACACACCTAATACTGCAGCCAAACTTAGATTAGAGAAGGGTCAAATCTGAAGAACCTACAAATAAATCCATTCTCTAACAACAAGGATGAGACAGACAGAAAAAAGAGCCCACTTGAAGGCTTAGCTTGCAGTGCACATTTTCCCCCTCTTCTTCCCACTTAAAGGAAAGTGCCATTTTAAGTACAGGCCCACTCAGACATGACGGACCACATGACCATGACATACACGAGGCTCTGTATAGTGTAAATGCCTCATATTGCAGGGGCGCATCCAGGATTTTGTCCACTGGGGCTGCCCCGGGGGGATTCTTTGGTGGCATCAGGGCTGAACTAAGTAAGTTTGTTCTTAGTTATGTCCATTTCCAGAGGTGGTCAAAAGTACTTGTTTTCATTGCTTGAGTGAAAGTACAGATTCTGGTCAACTATTAAATTGTCTCTTATAAGTGCAAGTACAAGAGTATTAGTTGTTGAAAATAGTGTTCAATGTACAAATAAGCGAATAAGAACTTCAAAACCATAAAGAACATGCCGAAATTGACATCCATTTGGCAACACAACGGGGACAAAAACTTATCCTTGATGTGAGTCAGCAATAGTATGATAGGTACATCTGCACAGCGCCCCCTAGGAGTCCTGGAGTGTGCATCACAAGGCTTTTGAATGGGACAACGTTCCTCAATATACTGTCTCCGCGCCTCCGAGTGTGGTGTCTTCAAATTCCAGTGGTGGCCTGTGCCCTCTTGAGTGTGTTCTATTCTGCAATATAACGGAAACACGCACTTCTATTAAAGAGGGCATATTACGCTTTTTGAGGCTATTTGGTGATAATGTCAAACACGTCTTTTTTACCATCCTACACTTTGCTCGTTAGAAAATATTCATTTGAAACAACTGAAACAAGATATCTGGTCGTTTCACTTCCTGATTGTTCAAGCAAACTTACTCTAAGCTCCTCCCACCCCCTTCCTCTTGCTCCCCTTCACTGCACAGCTGTTTTAATAACGAGAACACCTCGTGTGTCTGTAGTGACGCTATGGCGAGTGTTTTCCCTCTGCGATGAAGGGATTAATGCTGCGTTTACACATAAGCACGATGCGTTACGTAATTTGATGATTCGGGGTCGAGGTTTCACGCGCCGCCACTAACTGTTGCGACCTGTTACTACGCGTTACGATTAATGGCACGAATTATTACGCACGGTCACGAATATGCGTCCCGCGCTGCTGCGTGGTGTCCCGCGCTGCTGCGTGGTGTCCCGCGCTGCTGCGTGGTGTCCCGCGCTGCTGCGTGGTGTCGTGCGCTGCTGCGTGGTGTCGCGCGCTGCTGCGTGGCGTCGCGCGCTGCTGCGTGGTGTTGCGCGCTGCCACGGGCTGTTACGGGTCACTAGGAATATTCGCGTTCTGTCCGAAATCTGTCAAGAATTGGGCGAAAGTGGAGTGATCTTCTTCCACCGGGTTGGAGGCGGAGCAGAGGCCGTGCTTTCCCCTGAGTCATTGGCCTCTTTTGGCTCCAACTCCCGAACATCAGGTACGACCGCAGGAGGAGGAACACTTTCAGCACCCCGCGGAGCGGCAGGTGCTGTCCCGGGCCTGGAGCGCGGACTGGCCGACTTTGTGACACTTTTCCTTGGCATAGCTACTGCAGGTACGAACATTTACTTTGGGCGTAGCGTGTGTTTCTGTCAATTTTGAGCGTGAAAACAGTGATTCTGCTCCACGAATGCTCTACGAATGCTCTCACGCTGAATTATGAAGCGCCACTACTCACGAAAGGACACGCTCCGTTGCGAACTCCACGAACAGAGGGTGATTCGTGACATTCGTGGATTTTTTGACAGACAAAAACTTTCTCCACGAACGTCACGAATGTCACGAACTGATGCGTTCTATTAAGAATCCCATTGAGATGCGTTAAGTCACGTCACGAACGTCACGAATGAGGGAAAAATGACATTCGTAACGCATCGTGCTTATGTGTAAACGCAGCATAAGTTTAGCATAAAAAAATCAAGAGATGAGGACAAGGACTAGTTCATACTGTGTTCATTATAAACCGTTCAGCAATCACAAACCTGTTAGAACTCTGTGCACTAATGCTCTCTGAGTTGTTAGTGGTTAGGTAGAAACGCCGTTGGAAAAATGCGTATGATTCACTCAAGAAGAATGGGGATGTGAGGAACAGTTAGAGTAAGAAATTGGAGCCGCGACTAATAGTTTGGATCCAACTTTCTTTGGTTGAACGCTGTTTGAGAATGGGATTAATGAGAATGGCATGAGCACAGCAGATGATTCAACATGACACATTTTTTAAGGCCTTGTGAAGACACTGAATTCCGCTTTCCTAGCGTCTTTTAGCATAAAGACGGAGTGGGCTCCGGTTGTAGGACCGAGGGGGAGCGAGACTTGGGAGTTTGCGGAGGTCAGCGCGGACTTTGTTCAATCTGCTGCTTTATCTGACCAACAGCGGGGCCGGACAATGGGGCCACTCGCCGCGCGACAGAAACCCAAGCTGCGCCTGCTAAATTACTCCACTGATAAGGCCGAATTAGGAGTACTGGGACCCGGGAGGCCTGCTACCAAAGAGGGGAGAGGAGAAGGGGGGGATGAGGGTAGAGAAAACAGGCCAAAAATCAAATGAATCAAGAAGACCACATAGAGGAGGTGCACATTTAACATAATATAACATATATAATAATAATGGCCTTGTGAGTATATTTATCTTATTGCTACATGATTGTTTTCTACATTTTTTTTCTACATGGGACCCATCCGTCCGGGCTACCTTTCAGGAGCACCAAGCTAAAGCTGGAGAATTAGCCTATATTTTGCATGTTCCATGTCGATGGAAGAAACCAGAGCACCCAGAGAGCCCCGAACTGGTCAGGGAACTGAACCTGGGATGCTCTTGCTGTGAGACGAGAGTGCATGCCACTCAGATCTAATGCCGCTGAGTGACAGGTTTAATTACTAGCAAATAATAACAGATTAGAAGTGACCACTGTTAAAGATCATTCAATTAAGCCTAAATCAAGCTTTTCCAATGACTCTGCTCAACTCATCCTTGATACCATATTTCTGTAGTACTTGAACAAAAGTATGAGTTTAGAAAATACTCATATACAAACATTGATATGCAGTTATACAAAATGCCAGGAGAGGGTGCACTTTTTCCTCTTTAGCACTGATAACCAAAGTGGCTGTGCAAAAGTGAAACTTCAGAAAGTGTTAGCAACTGACATACATGCAAATCTACTCAAAAATAGGAACGTTTGGCCACGGAAGAAGTTTGATGAACCTGTCTGGACTTTAAAACATCATAGAGTTGAATGGAAATGTGTGTGATGTTAACTTTATAAAATGGTTAAAACCTTTAAATCTTCAAATGTAACTTTTGGTAGACTATGTTTCTGACAATAAAGTTAAATTACCTAATTACAAATGAAATAAAAATTTGTGTGAGAATTCGGAGATGCTTCGAAATCAAGACATCCCATTTGATTATTCGCCCAAACGTCACTTCATTGGGTACACGGTATTGAATTGGTGCCCCAAACTGTTAATATATTGTAGTCTCATTATGAATCTGGACAGCGAGGCCTCTCGTTGTTATGTCTTGTGGTCATGTTCTTGTTTTAGTGACGGCGCTGGAGAAAATGCGTAAAAGCCAGTCATGCATTTCGAGGCCTTTGCCAAAGTAAAGACAGGCCCGAGTGCCTGACACATTGACAGTTGTGCGGTGTTTTGTGGATCTGGTGTCGTCATGCAGCCTCTCACTTCGTTTTGTTTTTCTAAATGTCCGAACGCAGAAAAGATCAACATAGGAAGGTACTGCTCCTGCCTCCGAAAACCTACTCCCAATGTTTAACTTTGGAGTGAAATACTAGATCTTTTAGGTGTGAAGTAAGTCCGCAGGTGTGAGTCATGGCAACATGACCTTATGAAAATACAATTAATTAATTAATTAATTAAATGACTAAATAAGGACACAATGAAAGTAAATTAGGAAAACCATGACTTAAACTGTTTTTACAACTTATCTTTAAAAGTTGCATTTTTGTTTTAGGCTGTGTTGCTAAAAAAGGGTAAAATCTCTTTCTGATGAGAAACCTCAGTGAATTTGCAATATGGATATTGCGTCACCTAATATTGCAATAATGCTAATTTACCCCACGTATACAGACGGCATCATAGAAGGGGGGCGTGGCTTCACCAAGGGGGGAAAATAGAATAATTTGGGAAACACAATTTTCACTCTTTTTATCAATTTTCTGGTGGAATATGAACTTATTTAGCACACATAAAAAAAAAGAAATGTGCACTAGCTAGCATGGAGCATCATGTTAGCGTTCTCTGTTATTTATGTATTTTTGGGCTGTGGAACCACTTTATATAAATAATTCTGCATTTGTTAAAGTTTCGCTTTTTCTCAAAATTGTTTTCCCCCTTAACTGTTTTCAAACATGACCATATACAGTGGGATGAAAATGTATGTGAACGCTTTGGAATTGCTTGCATTTCTGCCTAAATTGGTCATAAAATGTGGTCTGATCTTCATCAAAATCATAATAATGTGTCTGCTTAAACTAATACCACCCAAACATTTTCATTTGATCATATTCTCATTGGCTGTAACATGTAAACATTCACATGACAGGGAGTAAAAAAGTAAGTGAACCCAGGAATCTCGCTGAACTGCAGCAGTTTTGTAAAGAGGAACGGTCCAAGATGAACTCCTGATCGTTTAAGCGTCTACTCTGCAACTACAGGACAGCGGTTATTGTTACAAAAGAAGAGTCAGCAGCTATTTAATACAAGGATTCACTTACTTATTCCATGCATGTCTTAGGTCTTTCTGCAAAATATCTTCATAAACTTGTGGATACATTTTTCTATTGATGATATCACGTTGTCCAGGCCCTGAGGCCTGGACACGTAGTCAAGTTTGGGTTAATCAGTCCACAGTATATTTTTCCAGTAGTGCTGTGGAGCATCCAAGTGCTCTTTCGCAAACCAAAGCTTAATAGTCTGGGAGGAACACACAAAGTCATGTGTGGAGGAAAAATGGAACAGCTAACCAACATCAAAACCCTCTCCCCACTGTGAAGTCTGGGGCAGGGAAAGTCATGGTGTGGGGCTGTTTTGTTGCTTCAGGGCCTGGACAACGTGATATCATCAATAGAAAAATTAATTCACAAGTTAATGAAGATATTTAGCAGAAAGACCTAAGACATTGACAACATGCACGGAATAAGTAAGTGAACCCCTGTATTAAATAGCTGCTGACTCTTCTTTTGTAGCAATAACTGCTTTCCTGTAGTTGCAGATTCCACGCTCAAACGATCAGGAGTTCATCTTGGACCATTCCTCTTTACAAAACTGCTGCAGTTCAGTGAGATTCCTGGGTTCACGTACTTTTTCCTCCCCGTCCTGTGAATGTTTACATGTTACGGCCAATAAAAATATGTATTAGTTTAAGCAGACACTGTTTATTCATTCTTATGATTTTGAGGAAGATCAGACCACATTTTATGACCAATTTAGGCGAGAAATTCCAAAGCGTTCACATACATTTTCATCCCACTGTATGGTCAAGTCCAGAGATGCCGTCTGTATCTATCGGGTTATCGGTTACCCACTTTCTCCACTCAACTTTAAACAAGTGCAAAAGCCCAATCGTTAGTACTTCTGATAAAGAGTGAATATCTGTAAAAGGGTCACTGACAACATTTTATTATGAGTTGCTCCTTCACTGTATTGGTTTGTGCAAAGCAACATGAAGTTTTTTTGTGCCCCTGTTGGGTGTTTTAATGTGGAAAGTGGTAATCGCAGCAGCCACAGGAACCCAGTTATTAGGCCTGAATAGCTTGCTGGTGTTGCAAAAACGCTAAGGCCAAAAAGATTAGTTTTATGTTAAAAGATGCACTCTTTATTAACCCTTTCGGTCCTACACACATTTGCACTTTCTGACAGCTAGGGTCAAATTTTACTTAGTAAAAAGAGGAGGTTGTCTTAGCATTCAACGCATTCTTTAATATTGCTGAGAGGTGACCTGCCAGGACCTTTGGGTGAAATTCTGAGCAATTTTCTTTTTAGTACCAAGACCAACAGAGTTGTCTTATAAAACACGAAATATTTTTTAAACTATAATATTCAACCTTACCAGGGTTAGTAATTAATTATTTCTAAATGTTTAGACTATACAAAAGTGAGCCTTTAATTCAAATAATGTTGTCACTAATGTACTATTATACTCCTGTCTGAAAATGGAAATAAATAATAATAATGATTACTTCAGGTATAAATGACGGTTTTACACAAACTATTATTTTTGCATGTTTTTGAACAATGTAAAAAATACATTAGATGTTCATATAGAACAATGCATTGTTGGAAAGCAATAAAACCCGCAATTCTTCAAAAGTACTGTACAAAATGCCAAGGTTTGTTTACTGTAGACTCATTTCAATAATCTGGTTTTAATCATCACAATGAATGAATAGGAATGATTATTATTTTTATTTAACTGTATTGTCGTACTTGAAACAAGAAAAAAGAAAAATTCGACCTTTTCCCCTTTAAATCCATTTTTCATTATATCATTTCTCATGCGACGACTAGATCTTATTTCAATAACTTTCTCCTCCTCTGCCCACCACTGACTTGGAGTTGTCAAGAGACGAATGACAGTCCAAATGGTTCAAATTATTGCTCCTTGACGGAGAGAAACCCCGCGCAATAAAGATGGACATTGTGGAGGATATGCGTGCCGAGCCGGTGGGGGTGCAAAGACGCTAGGACAAGAGCTCCCATTGAGATAGCCCTGAGTGGAGGGGCTGAGGTCTGCAACCAATGACCAAGTAATAACACTCCTAATCCCAGGGACAATATTTGGAAAGCTCCCCTCTCTCTTCAAAGATGGATGACTTTAGCCCTTCCTCGCACCATCTCCTGTCTCTGTGCACACCCGAGATTTATTCATGAAATAATTAACAGATGTTCCCGACAGGTTATTATATTATATTTATACGCATTAAGAGTGGACATACCGGACATAACTGTGGCTTATAGGACCTGCTTTTGGGCAACCTCAGCGCTGCTACTTTTTTATAACTTAAATTATTATCAGTGTAAGAAGCCCACACCATTCTTAGACAATGGAATGCTAACAAAGCGACAGCACCGTGATTAAGGCATGGAACCGCTCTCATTCATGCACCGATGCACACAGACACTGGAGGCAAGGTGGGTGAAGTGTCTTGCCCAAGGACACAATGGCACTGTGCACCCAACCACCAACCTTCCAACCCGCTCTACCATCCCTTCCACTGTCGCCCCAGAACCTCTCAGGACAAGGTCCAGCGGATGGATTATGGCAGGGGGGCCCGAGGCTTCATGCTGAGTTAGGTTACACCTCCAGAAGTGGTACTTTTTGTTTTCTACACAATTATAACTTTGATAGCTGACATTTTAGTGTAAAGCAGAGCTGGCGTTTATGTTCCAGGCCTAAATAAAAGGTACTGTACGGTGGTTAAAATCTCTGCTATAAAAGTGTAAGGTTTCACTACGTTGACCGCTGACTCTTTGGCCCTCCACCCAAGGCGTGCAGGGTAATCGATAGAGTCGGGACATTTCCCGGGGGGCTGCGGTGCTTTTGGGTCGATTAATAACAGACTCACGATTGTGCTATTCCAGGCCTAAAGGCTTTAACTGGGCTGCAGCAGGAGCCATGGGCCGCTGTTCCAGATAGAAATGGAGTAACACAAGCGTAACTGTCAGGTAAGTCTTTCAAATAATGAGTGCATCGTACTTTTTAACTAACGTCAACTAACTAAACACTAAGGGGTGTTTGAGGGTTTTTAAATGGGACACCACTGTGCTTTAGTTCAATCCAGCGGAGACAGAGAAGTAAAGGGAAGGGAAGATGAAAGGTAGAAAAAGTGGACAAATATATATTAATTTTTTTATCTAAACAACTTGGTACTGTCTGTGGAGTTGGATCAAGCTAAGATTGTGAAAACATGGTTAACAATCTAAAAAAAAAAAAAAGTCTATTTTGTCTGACATGTAGAGAAGGGGCGAAAATCCTGGTGCAATTGAAGGCAAAAGGTTAGGTTCCCATAGCTACACATAGCTGCAGTACATGGTTTTCTCCTCTTTCCCTTTAACTAATCTTTTATTTAACAATGCACATTTGGCACCGCTGCCATCGCACTCAACCGCAAAGAGGCTGCGAAAAAAGGCCCGTAGACTCCCATGACGAAACCGCTGCGCACTTTACATACGACGCCCAAGCCTCCCACATGCGCCGACTTAAAATACCGTTGGTTAAATAAATTATCTTCTAATGAAAGGCACCACTTTGGCACTTGTGCCCGCGCTCACCCCCCTCGCCGTAATGAAAGGGATATCAAACTTTGCGGTTTCTAATAACGGTTATTGACCAACAGTGCGCGGTTTTCGCTGCCATCATTATTGGCCTTTGACGGAAAAAAAAAGAGAAACCCAAAGTTTACTCTGCAGCGCAAACAGCCGCGAGCCAGCGTAACACCGCAAGCCCCCGCGCGTAATATCTTCCATCCACGTCCATTTTATGTAGGTTTTAAACATACCATTAGCCAATTTGATCCAATTTTCCCAGCTTTCGGAGCACTCCAGTGGAACAGGCCCCCGTCTAATATCAAACATATGGTCGCTCGCTGTCGGGTTGCCCCTGGATACGCGCTACAATGGGGGCTTTTTTTGTTTTTTGTTTCCCTTAAGGAGCTCCGGTAGTGACAGGGCTCGCGCACAAAATAACGTCGTCAATTATCCCACCCCCGATGGGAGGCGGTAATTGATAACGTGGAAGCGGAGCAGCAAATTAAACGTCAGGTTTGATCAGCGCTCGGATGCCTTTTCATTTCTCCGTAGCTCGTTAGCAACATCTGGTAATTATTTTAGGAGGGGTTACGAACGGGGGGACGCAAAAGGTGCGACGAGGTAGTTCCTTTTAAGATTTACAGGTTTAATCTCTGTGGGGAAGTTTGTCCCCCCAGTGACCCAGCTATAGGTTTGGTCACAACTCTGAAACATTTGCCTCTTGTCAATGATGGGTCGATGAGGGGAAACGGCGCACCCAGTGAACATTTATTTGTCCATCCAACTGTCTTGTTTGTTTTGCGCTTTATGTTACTGTCGATATGATTTTCTTCTGCGTTTGACTCAGCCTACAACCCTTTGAAAACATACCTACAGTATTAAGCTTCATTCAATGAGTAATGCTGACCATTTCTTCTTCTACTGATTTGAAATTTGTGGCATCGTATAACAGCAACACCACGGGGGCAAACATTCTTCCTTGTGGTGAACCAGTGGCATTGAGAGATCTGCATTCTCTACCAACTGTGCCACTGTTGTATAATCTAAAATATTATATTTCAGGCCACAACCAGGGGTCGACTGGTCATTTACATAAATACTGTTCCAACCTCAGTGTGGACAGTCCTGGCTACGATAATGTGCTGGATGTCTCTACCCGCTCTTCACCCTGAACTGTCCTTTCTTATAGAAACTACAGGCCAAAATTCCTTGATAAAAAAGGTAATATTTCTGTATGAAATAATGAAACGTGAAAGTAATCTACAGGGGGGAAAAATTTTAAATCTCGAATATCAAGTCACCTTTTGTTCAATTTAACTTGCCACCAAATATCATTCAATCAGTTCATTAATCCATAGTCAAATCACATGAGACGACATTTCAAAATAACAACAATTTTAACTATAGATTTTCCATTTTTGGCCTATTGCACTTGACCGTTGGCTTTTGTCAGAAGCACCCTCCACATTGAAGGCCGAGCTCATCAGAGCAAGGCTGTGATTTGATTACTGAGAGACATGATAATAGCCCCATTTAAGAGAAGAGCTTCAGTCACCAGGGCCCACACTGCGGGGGCCCCCGTTAACCAGAGCTAATGTTGGGATAAGTGACTCATTATTGATTATGTGTTAGT
Organism: Proterorhinus semilunaris; assembly: GCA_021464625.1. NCBI lineage: Eukaryota > Metazoa > Chordata > Actinopteri > Gobiiformes > Gobiidae > Proterorhinus > Proterorhinus semilunaris. Next base: position 33,000,275 of record CM038347.1, on the reverse strand, counting down.
CCCCAAGACAAGACTACTGTATGCAGGGTATGCTAGGATTGTACATTTCATTTCATTTGAATGCGCCTTTGAATTGTTATTTTTATGACAGGCTGAGGATTGGCTATTAGAAAATTAAATGCTGTGTACTAGAGGCGATTTGAGCTGTGACATGGTTTAGTCAGAACTTTAAAATCTTTTATTTTGTTGACGTAGCCAATTTTAAGACGTTTCACTGAGCATATAATAGATTACGCTGGAAATAAGATAATGTGATTTCTCGAGACCAAAAACAAACGTCAGTGTTTGCTGTTAGATCTTCCCATTGAAATCTATAGAAATGTATTTATAATAAAACAACTTATTGGCGGACATTATACCTATTTTGTTTCCAAGTGGAAGTCTACACCTCAAGAGCCTTAAAGGTATACAGGACTTTTTTGTAAACCCATCTGTGTCCCCAAGTTAACATATTCCCAAATCGAAATGCTCAAATAGTTACATGTTACATGATGTCAAATTTGTTTCCGTTAAAATGTTTTCTTTCAGCTCACAAGATGACAATCCAATCAGAAAGCAGAATGACTCCTATATTTAGGGTTGCCAAATCGTACACCTAAAACCAGTTTGGAAACAGACTTTCTCCTACTTGCACAATCCCAGTACCTGTTAAAGCTCATTGGCTGAATTCATCCTGTCATTGGATCATCCCATTCCCAGCATTGGAACGGTCAGAACATACTGTATTTTCACTTTTAAAAAGCACACACACACACACGGGCGTCCTTATCTGGAGTCTCATGCTCTCTGTTCAAACTCTGTGACCATTGTCTGCAGCCAGTCCCGGGGAGTTCCTGCCCTATCAGCCCGGTACCAGTCGCCTTACGGGCCAAGCGTCGAGATAAAAAAGCTTTTTGTGAAATGGCAAACAGATCGGAGGAGTTTGAAAGAGCACCTTGAACTGCCCATCGGATATCTCGGAGTATAAGTGCCTGGCCATCCGCCGCCTCTGCAGCCGAACACAAAGGAGAGTAAACACCGGAGGAGGCGGGTGATAGGTGGCCGGGCAGATAAGGGTCAGGGTGCGCCGGGTCAGGACGTTTTCAACGAGACGGGGGCAATGGATAGGTATACTTTCACTGACTAAGAGCAGAGGTGGGCAGTGCGGCCAAAAATATTTAGTCCACCAGCAAGAGTGACATTTTGTTAAAATGATGTTAGGAAGTGAAATAACCCTGAAGTAACCCTTAAAATCGAGTAAGAGTAGAAAAGTACTTGCTACTCATGAGGACCTGTTTTAGCGTGAGGTTCGGTTAAAGTGAAAGTCTTTCCCCTAGAAAAATATCACCACCTGTTCGGCAACACCACGGGGGCAAACATTCTTCCTTGTGGTGAACCAGTGGCATGGAGAGATCTGCGATCTGCCACCTACAACTTTTTACTTTAGGGCCTTTTTTTTAGGAATGTAGTTTGGTACATAGCCTCAAAAACTGTACTAAGGGCAAGACAAGGCAGGTAAAAACATTGATTTTCTCCTTTAACATCACACTTTAACTACTTTAGTTGTACAAGTTCATCCAAAAGTTACTCTAGTAAATGTACTTCAACATTAAACATATAACTGATAACTATTTAATTCTGCATTTTCCCATTCATTAAGCCAAAGGGTTCAACCACTTAACTGCCACCCTAGGATTAAGGATTAGGGTTAGGGTTAACAATTATTTACATCCAAGTCTTAAAACGTATTGACTGGAGAGCTTACGGTCTATATGCCAGTGTGACACCTAATTTCAAAGCCAAGACCTTCTAGTTTCTAAAAATATGTGTGAGATTTGTGTGAGTGAAACACAACTTGCGTTACATTTGCCGTTCTTAACCCTAATTATATCCTGATTAAGGTTAACTAACCCTAACCCTAACCCCCTGATCAGAGGAGACGCCAGTTAAGGGGTTAAACAGGGTGGTTGGTTGCAGTGCAGGAGAGACCCGTGCACGACTTGTCCTATAGATGAATGATTAGCTGGATGATTAGCCCACTTTGCATGTTTTACAACGATGGAGAAATCAACAGCGAATCAAGGAAGACGCTCAAAAAAATTGAGTATCTTAAAGTGGCGCCATTGTAAGCCGTGCCTCCATCTTTGTCCAATCACTAAGTCAACACCAGCGCAAACAGACGTGCTAGCATGCTTTTCACCTCTTAGCACACATCGCTGTACGAAAGATCTTGATATGGGAAATCACACCGCCAAATGTCAACACCAGAAGAATGAAGGACGATGAGATTGACGTTCTGAGGCAGAGAAAACAAAGTCATCCCAAGGTCTAGCCCAACGCTACAAACCGTTGAAGAAAAAAAAAAACAGCCTGGGGACAACACGGGACTCAACAGACATTTGGTGTTGACTTGATCCAGGAGTAATATGTCTTAAAATCCAAGATCAAATATGAAGTGTCCTTGTTATATCACGTCGAAGATGCCCCGAAGCTATCGGTTTGACAAGTTATGTGGATTGGCAAAATAGTAGAGTGTTCAGTAGAACGGCAAACAAGTTTGGATAGCATGCTGTACCCGTACCAAAAATTGGGGCCCAAATTCCACGCATTTTGAACTTATTTGATTGTAGTCTGGGTCGTTGTCTCCACGAGCTCTGTTAGAATTGATTGACAGGCGCATTAACCAATAAAGGGGAGACACTTGGTTCTCTATACCAGTGTTTCCCAACCAATATAGGATTTTGCATAGGGCTAATATTTATCATTAACTTCACAAAAATAGTTTCGCAATACAGGGCCCACGATACAATACTGCTTTGTCTTAAGAAAAAATGTCCTGTAAGAAATAAAGTAAATAAGTCTAAGTAGGTTTAGCCTCATATCGCAGTCGTCAGTTAGTGGTTAGTGTGTACATAAATTGATGCCTTTCCATTACTCACTGCTAAGCTATTGCCCCATGCAAAATACTGAGCACAACCTTATTCCCGCATTTGATTGGTGCCTTACAAATTTGCATCTGTGATTGTTGTCGTTTCTCCAATCTGTATTTCTGTTCGAACCAAACAACAAAACTATTGGACAAAAAATTGTCAGGGAATCAAAGAAACTGAAAGCATTTCAAAATGAGCACTTAATAATATCTGATTCAACAGGGACTGCAATAATTGAAAAAAAGGCTAGCCGAAAACATTGCTAATCCTCCACTTAAGAATCTTCTGGCTTGTATATTCCAGCATCTTTGAAATATGGGTCAAATACAAAAGAAAAGTTCCCCAAGGATGACCTCAAAAAACCTGAATTTCAACAACCATTGAGCCACCATTGCGCCGGCCGAATCCCGCACGTTCGCCGTCGCCCGTACAGTCGGAGAGACGGAGAGAGTGCAGTGAGTAAACAGGTGCGGCGGCGCTTTGAAAAGACATGATTCACGGAGGCAGAGGTGTGAAGAGTTGGACACAGGTCACTGGATGAAAGGGGAAGAAGGGAGAGTCCGTGAGATCATGAGGAGGTGGCGCCGCCATGTTGGAGCTTGTTTTCTGGATAATCCGCACTTGAAAAATATGGGTTTATATGAACTGGGACTGCAAGACCAATCAAGTCACAAGTCCTATTACAAATGCTACCAGCATCGTGCAGCCTTTTTGGGACCTGACCTTTTGTGGGATCTGGAGATGGGCCCCTGGACACAACTATTTAACAACTATTTAAAATGATTGATGGCAAAAGGGGCTTTAGAAGTTTCTGTTCTCAAAGATTTTTCTGATCAATCAAGTCTTAAAGGCCATATATATTGTTTGTTTATGATAATGAACGAGGGAAAAAAAGTCTAAACGGTTAGTCGTCGTCCAAACTAATTCTGAACATCATTACTGCATTTCATTTTACATCCCAGCTCTCCACAGGGATGAGTTTATTTATTTATTTATTTGTTTATTTGGTTGGGACAGTACATGTTAATGAACACTCACGGGACACGCAGGTGAACACGGCACGCCTCTCAATCACACTCTCACTCAACCTCGCCTATTGTACATGTTTTTTAGTGGTAGGGGAAACCGGAGTACCCGGAGGAAACCAACGCAGACACGGGGGGGAAACATGCAAACTCCACACAGAAAGGCCCCGTCCAGGTGGGAATCGAACTGTTGTTGATAAGAATGGCTCCTAATTACGTGGACAGTCTTTTATCACAAACCACTTCATATTCAATACACTGAAAGAGGGTAACATTTATTTCATACTAGTTCAAGAATAACGGGTACAGGTTCTTTAATGCAATTTTTCAAAATCTCGACAATACCAAAACACCAAATGACTATATTGTTCCATCGCCGAAATCTCCCATCGACTTGCTTGGTATATCTTTCATAGACGGCTTCCTAAACCTGCTCCCTTGGCCTTTTCCCCCCTGCTCTACAGTCCATTCACTACAACACAACACAATACCTCTGCCCAAAGTGCAGGGGGGATGTATCAATAGAGCAGTCGGGCCAATCTCGCCGCAGATAATGGCCCCATAGTCCCCTTTCTGACAGTAGATCCCCAAGTCCGGGATCTCTTTTGGGAAGTCCTATCCGCGCGCGCAGTGCCCCGGCCGTTCTATCATGTAGCGCTGAAGGGGTGAGCGTAATGGTTTTTAAATGGATGAACCCGGCCCGTCCCGCGGAGGCGCACGGGACAGAGGGGAGAGGAGAATGGCGGCGGTGGCCCGGAGCGAAGGGGGCAGCGCAGATTGAGCTGTCCGTCTCGCCCGAAATGAGCCAGAGTTAACACCCCACACCCATCCGTTCCCCCAGTCAGACCCCCCCCCCCCCCCCCAGGGCAGACAATGGTTGGCTTCCTGTAGAGCCTCCCGCGTCCGGCTATAGCTCACAATAGGGTTTTGGAGAAAGCTTTTGAGAGGTGATATGTTATGCTAAAAGTTTTTATCGGTATTAGTTTTGATACACATTGGCTTAAAGGCACTGCACCCAGTTTTTCAGGTTTTAGACACATTCCTAATATCTCAATTCCCTCACAAATCTTTACAAACCTAGCATAGCTCTTTTTATTAGACAAGGCATGACATCACAACATTCTATACAGCCAATAGTTTAAAATTTACTGAAATTTTTGGTAACCGTGAAAATGCTGTTGTTTTGGGCCTGGTTTATATGGTTAATATCTCTGTAATCCCTGGGTTTAGCCACATTATGTGCAACAAAAATTGGCACAAAGTTTAGTGTCTTGTCTGTCATAAACATTAATAAGGTAAATGATTTTCTCACGAAGGTGTCCAAAACATTGGGGTGATATTAGTACAATTAGATTCATTAGGTCTTCTAGATCTGATGATACTACACCCTGATCAGATTGACTACCTGTATATTTTCTGTTTGGTAATTTCTTTCCCATAGAGTTGAATTGTACCTGACACTATTAAAATCTGGAACGTGAATGCAATAGATATGAACCCTAAACCAAGCCAAAAACATCAGTATTATCAGGGTTACCATAGTTACCACCATAGAATTCGTGGCTGCCCCCCATCTCAATTTTAAACAAGGCTGTTATGAACGTTGTGATTTCATGTGAATGGTCAAAACCATGAGTTAAACTAACCAGTAGGCTGTCATCAAACACATGTGTTTGGTATCGTGCGATGCTAATGCTTTTTAGTCTTTTCCTAAACTAGTGATGTGACGTTCACCAACTGGACCTTTTTTTCAGTCAATTCTACGCAGAACTCCCTCGAACAAACACAATGGAGCAGGCGACCCAAGTGAGAGCTTTTTGCACTCAACTCAAAGCTAAATGCACCAAAAAATATTTGTCAGATGGTTGCAGCATAAATATTAGTCCTATTGTCATTTTAGATTATTTAAATAAAAAACGCCTGCCTTTTATCGATGGCGTCTTAGATACTGTGAGTCAGCTGTCTGGCGGTATTAAAATTGTACAATAAAAATAGCCAGTCTTTTGAGCGGTAAAGGTGGTAAAAAAGGTGAGGCGTGTTTACATGCATGAGACCCATGTATCTTAACACGCACTCTCCCAACCAAATAAACAAGAGCCATGAATATCATGGCTCTTGGCTCAACAAAAAAGCATGGCTTCCACGTTCTTTTCTCTATTGAAACCCAAAAGTGCTCATGCATGTTTTCTACCCCCAAAATCCATGGACACGAAACCCATTCTAACAAAAATGCAATTGTTAGCATCAGTCTGTTTGCGCAATGTTGAAAATATCCTAGTTGCACCAAGAAAGGTTCAACCTCAGATTCACGTACAATTGATTTTATATTATTCTTATTTCTTATTATGCATCTTCATGAATATTTGGACAGACATTCCAATGTCCTACAACATCATTGGCATTGCCGGCTGAAAGAAAGCACAATAAGTGCTTGAGAACCCCGGGCTTTGTTGCTAGACCACATAGTTACAGACCCACATAATGACCCATTGCCAGTCACAGTAAAAGAACCCACACAAAAAATGCAGCAAAGGCGGTTATAATGTTTTAGATTGAAAAGTGGCACTGCACATGGAGTGTATCACGGTGAATTAACGGGTCTAGTGTAATAATAGGCTGTGATGACAATATGGAGTTGATTATCAAATAGCGTTTACGGAAGTTGACTTTGGACTGACGGCTAACAGGTCGCTGGCTATAAATGTGCGATACATGTCCTCTTTTTTTATTATTATCATTAATTTACTTAAATTCTGCAAAACAGTATCCGAATGTTTTGTCTTTTATCTGATGTGGTGACCTGCAAGATGTTACATTTCAAGACATCGAGTTTATAAAATGGTGGGCCAACACTTGTCTCCACAATGCGATGGTTTGAAGATTGAATCATGGCAACAACAGAAGTCTGGATGTGTAGTTGTTTTCGACTCTGGCGGCGCTGGTGTTATTCTTTGTTGACGACACGTTGGACAGGGATCATCGCTGCGGAAAATATACATAATATCACACACTTCTTGAAATCTTCCATTTTTAATCTTTGTCCTTGTCGCACTGTGCGAACTACGACATTTCTGAGCTACAGCTAATTTTCCCTCACTGAAAGGCATTGAGTTGCCTTGTGTATGGAATGCGCTGTATAAATAAACACGCCTTGCCTTGCATGCCTTGCCCTACAACAAAAGACAAATGTACATCATGCTTAAGTTGCATACAATTACACAAGCATAATCGAAGCCTAAGTTGCTATTTTTGTTTTGGCAGAGGACTTTCTTTCTCCACTTCTACTTCCATTTCCCTGGCTCGACAAGTTCTGTTTTTTATTTTTTTTTACACTTGGCTCTCCAGCAAGTACGAGTCAGATTTTAAAGTTGGCATGAAGCAACAACTGGTGATGAACACGAAGTGGAGTGGTAAAGGAGAGGGATTAAATTTGTTCGGCTAAACAGAAGCGTGGCAGTTATTTTGTACCTTTGGAACCTCTTTGAACCACCTCCATCAACCAACCTCTCACCCAAGGCCTAACATTGCTTATTATCCTTTTCAGTCTTAACTGATTCTAATTTGCAGACTCACAAAGCAGCGCACATTTTCACACATTGCATATTTTGGCCCGCAATGTTGAATATTCACACCGAAGGGATCTCATATGACATCACCCATTAGCTCTAATAATAGCCTCCACTGTTTTGGCAGAGTCGAGCGACTTTCTCTCTCCGCTCCTTCGTCCCGGTTTCCTTGCTCGACCGCTCCTTGTCATGTTATCCAACTTTCTCCGTCCCTGTTCCTCGAACATCTTTCTCCATTTAGCCCCCACCCCCCCAGTCTATTTGTCTTAAGCCTGGGAGCAGTAGATGAGTGGACTCTTAAGGGACCTCGGTGATAGCTATCAACTGCTGATTGTTATGACTGTGTGATAAGAGTCTGAGGGAGAAGAGAGGTCCCTGAGGGCAGCCCCTGAGTCCCAAACCAGACAGGATATCTTTGACAAAACAACTCCGTCTGAGAGAAAGTCAATCTCGTACTGTACAGAGGAAGATGGCAAATCGATTATTTTTTTTTAGACAGCTTCGGCGTCTGACGTTGAACGATTTCAGCCATAGACAGTAGCGAGGAAACAATTTTGTACAAATTAGAGGTGGATGGGTTGACATGGCTTGCCTAAAGCAGTGTTCCTCAAACAGGAGTGCGCCGACTCCTAGAGGTAGGTTAGCACTCCTGAAGAAGCAAAGACTAACCTACGGGCGCTAACTGCGGCACGGTGGCTCAGTGGTTAGCGCTCATGCTTCACAGCGAGAAGGTCGGGTTCGATTCCCATGGGCTTTCTGTGTGGAGTCTGTATGTTCTCCCCGTGTCTGTGTGGTTTCCTCCAGGTACACAGGTTTCCCCTACCACTAGAAATCATGTGCAGTAGGCCAGGATGAATGAGAGTGTGTTTGAGAGTGCGAGTGTAGGACATCAGATGCAAATTAGTCCATAACTACAATCCGGCATGGTGTGTTCATTAACATGCACTTTCCCTACCATATAAACCAATAAAAAAATAATGTTGTTCAACCAGATTGATGGAGGATATATCCCATAGTTGTATTTAATTTTAGAATAAAATGTGAGTTTTAGTTTTTTTAAATAGCACATCTAAAAATGCATGATCCCTTTTTTATCCCATGTCACCATGTTATGTCCATTCTATTACCATGTTATGTGTGCGCTGTGAAGTCATGTACAACCTTTGGCTTTCATGTTGCTAACTTGAAGGGGATAAGAACACTGCTCCATCAGATGTATGTTTAGGTCGATAGTGGATCATAGAATCCCTCTACTACAAATAAGGAGACTGACAACAGAAGAAGCCTTTGTGATGAAGCAAAACAACCCAATCCAGTTCACAACTCTGGCAATTTATACAATGACGGTGAACTCCTGGATGACTGAAGTTTTGTCCTTTCCCTTGCTAAGTACACTACCTCAACGTCTTGCTCAGCTGCTGCCTTGCATCTCTGTTTTTTTATAAAAGTTTGAGATGGCCGGCCTGAGAAAAGTGCTGAGTGGTCCGAACAGCAGTGCAGGTCACAAAGCGGCCCTCTCTAAAGTGGAACAATGTGCTCCGGACTCCCATTTCGGGAAGTGTGAGTGCGCATGTATTTTAGCATGTGCCTCTATGTTTGGCTCCGGGCTAAAAGAGGTTTTTCCTTGCTCCCAAAGGCCACCGACTGGAGTGATGAATATGCAATGTCGGTGTCTGGGGAGTGTGCAAGTAAGAGCAGGAAGAAGGGGGGAAAAAGTCGGTTCTATAGAGGACATTTGCTGCTCATATATATATATCTCCTGTCTGTCACTGTCACATATACATGTACTACATTTGTGATTCTATTAAGGCCCTGTCTCAGTTGCAGGTAACTCGTCTATGGGGCATTATGTAACTTTTTATGCAAAAAGAAAACAAGTTGGCACCTTTACTTTCCATTCCAGTGGCCTCTATGATGTTCCAGGATCAGTTGTTTTTAATGTGTAACCGTGGAGATGATTCCATCAGCAGAGAAAACTAGAAACCCTTAAAACTATATCCTGGAGTGTCTTAGAGCAATGGTTCTCAACGGGTGGACCCAAAAGTGAGTCGCAGATGTTTTCAGTGGATCGTGGACTTTTCCCATTGGAAATTTCCTTCATGCATAAAGAAGTATATAGACTGTTAAAATCAATGTGATTGGGTTGTTTTGATGATCATTTCAGCTTCATGGGCAATGCAATAATTTGAAGGGAAAATACTGCAATTCATTTTGTATACAAAAAAATTGGGTTACGGCTTGTCTGTCTTGGATTATGGTGGGTCCTGACACCATAACAGTTGAGAACCACTATCCTAGAGGCCACCAGGATTAACCACCCACACAGCTGTTGGGTCACTGAAATGTCAAACACACACTTGTATACATTTTTTTTTTCTGAATAAAAAGTTCCATCATGAAGTTGTCATATTTCTTTTGAAGATAGTCTCAATTGTTTTCGTAATGCCAAGTTTTTGTGAGGATAAAACAAAATTGAGCTATAGACCGGTGGCACGGTGGTGGAAGGGTTAGCCCTTGTGCTCCAGTTTAACATACCACAAAAAATATGCACAGTAGCCAGGATGAATGCAAGTGTGAGTGTAAGTGCGAGAAAACAAATGTGTTTTAGTCCATGGCTTTAATCTAGCGTAGTGTAAATACAAATCAAGCCGAGCTAATTGTCATACTGCACATGTTATACTTTTCTGGCTTGCAGTGCAAGATATTCACACCGCTGAGAGGAGAATAACTGAGAAAAAAAAAAAGCCTATGCGAGCTACAGGAGAAAGTGTTGCTTTTGGAGAGGCGCCCTTAGCACCTCGAATCGCTAGCCATAATATGAACTGCACAAAGGAACTTTCAGCCTGGCCCAGTGCCATGGAGCGCGTGCCGGGCGCTCTGATCACGGCTACTGTTAACCAGAAACAGTAAAAGACGGGGGATTTACTGACAGTTAATAAAAAATTGAGTAGATATATATATATTTTTTTGTTTTTTTTTGTTTTTTATTTTAACATGAACAGTCTTATATGTCTCTCGCAAACTTAACCAAATGAATAATTGGACTGTAACTTTATGACAATTAAATAATGAAAACAACAATACAGTTTTTTTGTGACACTGCATCAGCGGTGACCATGTCATTGTGATAATCAGTTGATTAGCCTTAAGCTCCCAAGACTGATGTGATAATAGCGCTGTCACTAAATCCATCTGAAAGTGGCATAAAAACAAAAGGTCTATTGTTTTTTTTTTTGACATATATTGTTAGTTTTATGACAAGTTGGAAATTGCACAAATGTTTCATTTCTGAATTGTTTATGCCCAAAGTAAATAGCAGCATTATTAAGAAAACATGGTCACACTGGCATCTGGAAATTTAAATGAGGTTTTTACATTTATTGATAACCATACATTATATGTTGCTAAGAGTGCAACTCTTAAAACTCAAAATATAAGCAAAAATACCGATGACGAAACGTGCTCCTTGTGCTGACACAGACCTCAACAATGTTTTCTAAGCCGTGGGTTATCAAAATGTAACATTTGGAGGAATGCCTCATATTTAGCTAAAACAGCAACATCTCCATGGAGACAAGCTGGTGAAGTCCCACATTGAGCAAACTGATGAGTCTGGACTAAAGAGAGGGGAGCACACTCACAGAAAAACATATGAATTTGAACTTTTATTGCACCACAAGCAATCAAGCAACCTTGGCCTGACAAATTGGAACAAGTTGGCCCATTGAGGCCCCTTTGCTACATTCGTTGATCTACATAATTTTGTTGCACAAAATGAGATATAAAACACTCTACAATTAAATTTTGACCTGGTTGGTGGGTAAACGCAATACTGTGCCACTGTATGTCCTAATCCAACACATGTTTGTCGCTGTCTTCCTAATTTAAGCACATCATGCCTTCACTTATGTACCTGTCTACCTCATGATTGCCTATAGCCAACCATGATACAACTTAATGACAACCTAAACAGAAAGCAGACTCATACATTTCATCCGTGATTAGGCTGAGCAATAATTCAGACATCATGGATCCCTCTTACTCCCCTAATGAGCTTATACTCAGGCAACTTCAATATCCTGCAACGTCATGTCCAAATGAAAATTAATAGTCCAATATGCAGCCGCCACGCTTCTTACATTTCCATATCGGGTGGCGTGACTAAAAACGAGTGCGCTCGGACGGGCCCTAAAAAAAAAGAAAAAAAAAAACGCCACGAAATGCTGATACCTCCACTAATCAGGGAGATTTTTCCATCTGCCAGAGTCGTGGAGAGGGGAGACTGGAAGAGCCTATAAGGATCGTATGTGGGAGTGAAATGGCGTGGGCGTGCAATCAGAGATGAGGTCCCATCATGCAAATCGGATGGGCATCTGAAGACTGGACAGGCGCGGCTGGATGAAGAAGAATGGCCTTGAGTGTTGCTTCATGGGTATTATCAGTCTTAATATTATGATAAAAAATATAGCCAATGCATATGCAGAATATTATGGTAATGCTAATGGTATTGTGCCATCAAAATAGTATTCTACAATTCATCTTTATCTGTGTATTTCCCACGAAGAAAACTGGTGATAAGGGGTGACCTTGACTATATTTTTATATATATATAAATATATGCAATATATATATATATATATATATATATATATATATATATATATATATATATATATATATATACACACACACTCAGAGGCGTAAGGAATCTCCTTTTCCTTTGTGCTATCAGCAGTAAAAGTAACCACTGTGTAGAATAATATGGTCATGCTGTCATCAAACTGATATTCTAGCATTCATTGTTACTTGCACATTTCCGTGAGAATAACTGGTTATCATCATACTTATACACTTATAAATATTATTTTGAGTTTTCTAAAGTTCAATTAAATGTTCTTTTCAATCACTATCATACAAAAATTTAATTGAATAAATAAATGAATTCTCAGTAACAATCGAATAAAAAAGAAGGAGCAAGCAACATTTTTATACTTGTTTTGTAATTAGAAGCAATATAACTAATAGGACGTAAGTAATAGGCCTTACAACTGATTTTAAACCGCTCAAATTCATGAATGTCAAGGAAACGCATCAAAAATAAGTTGAAAAATAAGTCTCCATGAAAATTGCCCCTAATCACGAAATACATCTTTTTGTGGAATCCTGAAGTGAGACAGAGCATCGCGCCCAACATCAGGTTCCAAATAACAACAAACAAAAATGTGTGTTTGGAATGTCAAGCTTTTTTGTTGGAATGAATGGAAAAAAGTGTAATTTACATCCAGCAACATAAGGAGCCAGGAACGAAATTCTAACCCCGAAAAATCCGCAAGCGGCCTCAAACATTCACTTTACCGCTATCCAGAGATTAGCAAACTCTGACGTCGTCCTTACCTCCCAGCTGAACGACCTGTCTTTCGCTCCGTGTTGCAGTGCGTTGTGCAGTCCGAACCTCTCGCCGGCGTCGATCCGGAGCTTGGCCCAGACTCCCAGTCCGGCTCCGGGGACTGAAGACTCCCTCAGCTCCAGCTCATTGGGAACGGGAATGTCGTCCGGAATGTAGACGGGCGCTTCGTAGGGCGACCCCTCCTTGGGCGTTGTGCAGTCCTGGTCATTGCTGCTGCTGTTGCTGTGGTGGTGAAGCATGTGGGAGTATATGTGTTGGGACAGCAGGTGATGGTTGGTGTGGTTGTTGTTGGCATGGGGGTGATGGGACGGCGTCGGGGAGGGCAGCGGGGACATGTTCAGCGCCCCATCCTCGGCCTCCTCTTCCAGGCTGTCGGTGCCACCTCCGCCCCCTCCAACACCGGGCGCTAGAGCCGGCAGGTCGGCCGCTGTGTCCTCGTACATGCCGTCCACTGGCTCACTGTCATCTGCAACAAACATAAGAAATAAAGGCTAGAAAATGTAGAACTTTGGTGTTCATTTTGTCTTTCAATTAAGATTTAAGTTTGCATGACCATCTCTAGACCTTCAGCTCGGTTTGGTGAGGGCTACAAAGCATTAGCCCATTGTACATGTTGTAGGTTATCGAGTAGCTTAAGTTCAGTACTCGTTTAGAGTTATGTTAACTCCTCCCCTTAACGTATTGAGGATTACTGTATAGTCTAGAAATTATTTGCTCACATTCAAAGTGCATGGATGTAGCTTAATTATCAGTTGTCGCTTGTGAGTGATCTCAACATTAACTTCATACTTGTGTTTACCGCAATGCAAAAATAATGATTACTTCATTAATTGCAGGGTATTACCCCTTCAACTTACATACACAAATCGAATTGCCAAGTAGGTGATTACCTCGAACCTTTTACACCAATGTTAATATATTTGACCTTCCAACTAACACCAGGCCCAGATACTAGGCACATAAATGGGACTACATTATGTCGACACTTGGTGTACATTATGTAAAAACAGAAAAAAATTAATTAATAAAAAACATTGATGAAAACTAATAGAGCACAAACATTGCAGATGGTAGAAGAAGCCCAAGCACCATCAGTGGTGCACTGAGATCATTTTAGTGGTCAGTAATTCCGGCCACTACACAATGATCCAAAATTACAAAAGGAAACCCAAACTGGTTAATTTTGAGTTCTTTCACTGACTGCAACTGATGACTGTTGTAACTCTTAAGCAATCCAAAAATATTATTTTTGAGAAATGTCAAAAGTATAAACCAAATACTGTTGCAGCAATTTCTCAAGTGCAAAGTCTCCAAACCGCCCAATCATTGCACATACCGCACAGTGCAATAAGAGATCGTTGGGGACTCGTCCAAATATCTACCTATCCATCAAGTGACCTTCAGCTTCGAAACATTTTCCAGAGGCTATCAGCGCAGACTCCAGACAGCGGGAGGAGATGAGATGACGACAAGGTTAGGCCCCGATGGGAGAACTTTCCAAGATCCACAGAGTAAGATGAAACAGGAATCGTCTTTCAGCTAATGTCTGGTTAGCCAGAGCCTGTCACTGATCATTGCTGTCTCGTCAGATAAAATGGGAAGATCACGTCTGTAAATAAGACCCCAGCAGGTTAGAAAGGATATAAATCAGTTTTGAAATACTTATGGTTTATGTTGGTTTTAACATTGTAAAATCTGTAGTCGCAGTCACATTGTAGTTAAAGCAGTGAAGATTATAGTTGTTTTGGTCATTTAATATTTAGATAGATAGATACTGTAGATTGATCTTACATCAGTGAAATCATTTGACTTCTTTTATAGACTTCAGAGTTTTGTAAATTTGTAATCTTCCACTACCCCTCTCCCTTCGTCTGTCTCTGCCTGTTTGTGAGTTTGTTGTTGACTACCTCCATGTGTGTCCCTGGACAGACCCCAATGTCTTTAGCTAAAGCACCACTGCTGTTTTACTATCCAAACAACAGGCCCTGGCAATCACTGAGCTAACGCAGGGGCTAACCAGGCCCAAAATTACCCCCGCAAATGTTTCTCATCAGCCTCGCTCCCACTGTTAGCGCGTTAGCTTCTGTCCAAAGCTGCCAGGTTTACGCAGCGTGGCATTTAGCAAACTTCAAGAGGCATTAAAGTTTATAGTTTTTTTTTCTGGAAAGCTGATTTTAATGAAACTTCGGGGTAGGTAAAGGGGTATATATAGAGAGGGCTAGGGCCGGACAATTTTGAAGTCACAGAACATTTTCGTAAAAGGTCTAAACTGCTGTGTTAGCAAGTTTGATATACAGTATAATTAGACTGTATGTATACATTGCATTGGCTGAATAACTGCAGCATTCACTCCATTTTAGTAGCAATAATCATTTTGATTGAGAAACTGCTTATTCAGGGTATTAAAACAAATTATACTTCTGAGCATCTGGACATATCAACAGTGTATGTTGGCAGTGGCAGAGATAGAACCACCAAACGTTGGTCTAGGTTTGTTGAAATTGCTCCTACAACAAAACAGAGTGTGCCGACACATGGCCAATAAAGTGTCCATTGCCCATGTACAGTGGAATTGAACCAACCACCTCTGGGTTAGAGGGAATATGTGTCCTAAAAGCACCACAAAAGAACACCATGACACCCTTTATACAGTGTTTTGCTAAATGACTCAACAATAGCAGGGTTAGGGTTAGGAATTGAACCTCAAACCAACCAAAGAACAAGACTATGAAACACAAAACCGCAGTTGTCTCAGTCTTACGGTAATTCCTCTCCATGACCCCACCGTACCACGCCGAACAAACCTATTAAAACCCCCCTCCAAAAAACTCAAAAGGGAAACTCGTCGGGCCAAGTAACAGCGAACACCTTTCTCGACGTGTAAACCGAGTTATTCTTGCTCATTAGAACCTGGCTTTGCGCCTACAGTGACATGCCGCGAAACTATTACCTGACACGGGGGTTTGAACAGTGAAACGCGAGCTTCTACAGAGACTGTGACAAGGTCTTTTTTGAGCAGCTGGCAGCGCTCGAGCCCCGTTCGCCCAGATCCGGGAAAAACGTATCACATAAAAAGCCGCAATAAAGTCTGTGTTTCTGTGACGGATTTCTTCGTCATCCAAGGAAAGAACGCTTTTTTTTAATGATGGCTTAAACATACTAGACGTGCAATTAAATCGAAGCAGTAGTAGCTTACACTTTTGACAACTCAGTTAAAGGTCTCTGTATTATGTCTTTTTTCAAGGTTTTTTACCATGTAATACATTTTCTTCCTCATCAAAAAAAAAACATACCTGGAGTGGGGTTTTGTTTCATTCTGTGCACGTTTGAGTAATGTTGCAGATTCGGTCAGTTTGAGAGCCCCAAAATGCGAGTCCCTCACCGGCTGGTTGATACTTTTGAAAAGGACACACAACTGTGGCATATTATTCATTAAGATGTCTCTGTTGATTCAAATTAAAATCACTTCCATGTTTTTCGAATCACCTTCCCAAGAACGACAGTGCTCAAATTGCGTACACTATGCAGAGTTGGGGCGTTTTTTGGAGTCGCGATGGGAGACTGGAGGGAGCTGTTAGCATGGTCATTCTCTGTGTACGTATAATAGGCTATATTTAGCTTATTTCTTGATAAAAGTCACTATTTCGAATGATAAAATCTCTAATCCAATGTCCTTAAAGTTGCTTTTCAGGGTGAGAGTGAGAAAGAAGCCGTTCCGCATCATCGGAAGAGCGCATGGGGTCTGTAAAAAAAAACTCAAACACGTAGGAAATTCCACCTGTGCCGAATGTTTGCAGATTTTGGGTGGTTTTTCGGATCGTTTTGGGCGGATTTTAGCAACTGAAACCAGGCAACTCTCACGCTATATGCCACAAGCAAACAATTTAGCAGCCTTTGTTCCACATTATTCTGCTTTCCACGAGATGTACACTTTTCTGTATTATTACTACAGATATACCAAGGCCACGATGTCCAAAGTGGTTTAAAAAGTCAGATCAATGGTAGGAGGAGTAAATCTTCCATTGTGTCACACTCACAATGTGATGTTTCTCGATAATAGATAATAGACTACAATACGATCACAATGCAAACAAGTGCTGTCGTGTTGGCTCTTAAACAAAATTGTCATATCCAGTCAATAAACAACGCCTGAACACCTTTACTCCAAGTTTTTAGCACTGACATAATCCCATAAACAAATTTGACAAGCAGAAAATAATACATTGCTGGAAAATCTGTTAAACCATTTGCCCTCAAGAGTTTTTTTTTTGTAGTGGATAAGTGTATAAAATAATAGGGGGAAACATGACTGGGGCCTAAGTGTAACAAACAAAGCATCTTTTGTGGAGCACGCAGTCGTAAACTGACGGCAATATTGAGACTATTTTGTAAAAAAATAAAACGTTGCCTTGAGATACAAATGGGGATTTTTTTTTTCAAGTTTATATGTCAGCAGAGACACACCAACACCGACTTTCCAGTTTTACGAATGGAATTGCCGTAGGAAGTCACCAGCCTCGCAGGGGAGGGTGTTTCTGTGTAAAGTTTGCATGTTCTCACTCTCTATGTGGGTTTATGTAAACTGCATGTAGATAGGATGACCTTAAGTTACCTTAAGAAATATAAAACAAGTAAAAGTGTATAAGTTAGTAAGTCAAAAAAGAAAATCTATCCTTAGAGGCAACAATCTGTTTGGAAGTATGTCAGAGATTTACAATCCTTGTTTTTTTTAATAGCGGGGACAAAATGGAGCCAATGAATACTCAACACAGAAAGTCATGAACGGTTCGATAATCAAACTCCGTCATAACCAAACATCTTGCTGTAAGTGCTAACTCCTTGTGCTCCATTGTGTTCGTTGTCTAAAATAGGAGCAGATGAGGAAAAATAAGCAGGACGGTAATGAAGGGGCCAGAACAAAGTCTCTGGTGTGATGGCTGAGCTAGTCGTATATTAGCTTAGCGTCTCCGCAGACCTCATTGACATGTTAGCCTGTTCCCGGTGGACTTCATAAACCAAAACCGTACGATAGTGGCTTCTCTACTGTTGTTCTTTCTCTCCTTTCCCCACCTCGCTCTCTCTTTTATAAAGAAGCTTACATCAGCTTCTCCTTTGACTCTCAGAAAACATTACGAGTCAGCGTATAATATAAAACTGACGTAAGAATAACTGAAGCTTAAGAACATTCTTTTGGGCACCTCAGCACTGATAATTTGCCATTTAGAATTTGAAATAGTTTCAAATTTTGAAATGCAGCAAGTATTGGGAAAGACACGCTATGAAAAAAACAAAATAAGCGTTCACTTTGAGCTAACGGCATGTTGGCAAACCATGATGATCACACTTTGTACGCAGGACGGCTAAGAACAGGGCTGGTGAAGGATTATGTACTTTGAAAAAGTGGACAATTTCATGTTCCCTCTCTGAGAAAACAAAATGCATGATATGAAGATCAGAGCGCTTAAGCCGTAGAAGAAGAAACGAAATAACTCAAACCGCCGTGAATAAAAAACAAAATACCGCTCTATGTTTTTGTTGAGGGGACAACGTTACCTTGACGAAAAGTTGATATTGTTTCATTTAATACTTTGTGCTATTTGATATCACATAGTTTAGAATAAGCCTAAGTGGTCTGCACTTCCTGAAGGGGATAGCTGTAGGCGGACCTTTTCAGCTCTGAGAGAAAAATCGATTACTTGAACATGTGTAAAAGAAACAAAACACAGCCCTAGCTGTTTTTGCCCACAGCCCATCTTTATTATAGTTGCAGAAATCTCAAAAAGTCAACTTTCCACAATACCTCCCCCTTCAAACCCACCCATGTGATTACTGTTGTTCTTTCTTGCTCTCACTTTCCTCCCTCCATCTCCCTCTCAGTTTTACGAGGAGCTATTTATCCAGATTACATCAGGGGTCAATCATTAATTCGCACCTTAGGGGGTCCCGCGGCTGGGCTGGCTGGGGTTTACAATAGGCTGCTTGTTCTGCGCCTGTTACTCCGATGGAAAAGTGCGCTCCTATTCGCTCAGAGCCAGCGCCCGACACATGAAGGGAACGCATTTATTTGATCACTTGTAAATGTGTGCCCTGAAAGGAGTGTGTGGTTTTTTGTGGCACTGCGAACAGTAACACCGGTCTCGAGGAAAAAGCGGCCCGTGGCATCATGGTTCGGACTCCCAGGGTTTGCAGTCCCAGAACGTGTGAGGACCTTGTGTCGAAATGGTCAGTTATCCATGCGCATGTGTATGTGGGTTAAGCTATGACGATGAGCAATGCACGTGTGACGAAGAGACCGGCTCGAAAAGTGCTACATGACTAGGGCTGGGTACCTTTCCTTTTTTTTTCTGATACCAGTATTTTAACGATACTTGGTTTTCGATACCGATACCTGAACGACACTTTTTCCGATACCTCTGCTAAAATATGTGTCGTCTAGAACCAGAAAACAGAACATTTCCGCACATTTACAATATTGGGTTCATCTCCAATGTCAGGAAATGTGTAAAAAGTCGGGAATCATTTCTAGGGAACAATTGGGGAAAATTGAGAGAAATTGTGGCACAAATAAGGAAAATGGTGTGGTGAGGCGATTGGGCAAAAATAGGGAAAAAATGGGGAATAAATTGTGGAAAATTGGAAAGATCACAACAGTATTAAAATTTTGACCTGACACTTTTATTTTTTTGATACTGGTAGTACTTAAACTTTTATTCTAATACCATACTGGTATCGTTTGCCAGTACCCAGCCCTAGTGATGACAAATTTCCCAATTGGAACGGTATTATTATTTTCATTAATCTTAGCATACCAGCATTGCAACATATTTATTTTTAAGGTACATCTCCCATCTGGCAAAGAGATTCCCCACCAAAAAAAAAAAAAAAAAAGATGAGTCAAAAGACGAGCACATCCAAGACGCAGATTGGCGTGCTGGATCCGAGGTAGACAAAGGGAAATGGAAAAAAAAAAAGATCCGCACAGCCGGTAGCTCCGAGGAAATAAACCATTTTCCTGGGAGCTACCGGCTGTGCGGCTCGTTTTTCCATTATCCAATAAAAAAAGAAGACGTATCAGACCAGCATTATGTGTGTGAGCTCCCAGGCGTGCAGCAGTTTCCCATCAGACACAAAAGTTCTTAATGCGCCACCTGCACTGGGTTGTTTCAGTGTCGAGGTCATTTTACCGGTCATACCTCAAGGGGGTTCATCAGCAACTAACGGTCTCTGAGCAGCTGGCTGAATGCATGTCAATTCAGTAGGTCATTCGTGTTATTGGTAGCATCCATATTTATTCCAAACCGTTTTCTCGAGCCTTTATTCCAGCCCATGAAAGTGGGAACATTATTTACAAACTCCACAGAGACTGACCCACACTGTCCAGGACTTGAACCCCCTGACAAATTTCACCAAGTCCAACGCCTCACCTATGAAATCAACCGCGTCTGTTTGCCGCTATCCAAACACATGCTAAACATCACGCCCACGTTGTGGGTCTCGATCATATCTCGTAATTACACCAAATCGCCTTGAAATTACGAGATACAAAATTCTAGACGCTGGACAATGAGTCCAAAGGAAAAAAGGCCGGGCCGAGATTGCCATTAATGTGCTTGCTTTATAGGGGCGTAGATTTAACTACTGGGGACGTTGATAGTCGAAATGAGCGTAGCCGAGTTGCCGGGAATCGGCCGTGAGATCACGGGCCAAACAGCGGGCAAATTCTGCCTAATCACAGGACTCTAAGAGATAGGAATCTGAACCATTTTCTGCCGTCTGACTGCTGCGCCGCGGACGCAAAGTGGCCGTGAAGAAACACAGGCTGCCTTCAAGGGTCTCCAAAACAAAGAAGAGAGAAAATAACGGCTTGATTCACTGAAACTTGAAAAACGTATTGCCGTTTTACCGCTGAGGCTGAAACCATACATTTTTATTAGACTTACACGAAGCTTGATTGACTTGACTTTGTGTTTTGTACCAAGCCTAACAATCTGCATCCAAAATGAATATTGGATTTTACTAATTTGAACATTAAAACGCAAAAAAGTTTCCCGCAGGCCAGGTTTTTTTCTGGTAGTCATCAAAGAGAAATCAACCAACAAATGTAAAAAATGCAAAAGGAAGAGCAAAGTAAAACAATCTTATAATTCATATAAATGTAACCGTGGTCAGTTATCCAGACATGCACAAAGCCTTTTCTGAAACTTCTTGACCCAAATGGCATTCTATATTTTTCATCGATTTCATGTTTTGCTATGCCAGTACTTTAAGACACAAAACTTTTCAGGCCGTGACCTCCAAAATGACTCAACTGGCAACTCGGGACCCCCTTCAGAAAATGCAATTAGCATTGATAATGATTTAACACTTAAAATTTGCTTTAATAATGACAGTTTGGAAGCTGCAATTTGATATTTGGCTTAATTTCAGAAAAAATTGTTGTTTTCAATCAAAATACATCAAATTTGATGCCAGTAATGTAAAGAATATTGTATCAAAATCATCTTACGACTCCCACTTAAGAGTCCCACGACCCTCCTGTTTTGTTTTTTTTAATAATATGAACATATACAATCATGAGTCAAGAACATCACTGTTTTATTTGAGGATCCTGCACTTCTTATGTAAACTTACACATTTCCATCGCAATGTTACACAGCTCCCCAGAGATGTACCAGGGAAGACTTGCAATCTATAGTTTCCGACACAAAGGACCGCAAGTCTCTAAAGCCGAATTCACACATGCGCGCTCACCAGGACCTTTTTTATATAGGCTATTTAGGCCTGCAGCTTATTTAAAAAAGGTCATGTTTTATTATTATTAGCCTATTTCTTTTATTTCCCCTCTTTTTTTATTTCCAAATGTGATCTTGGATTGGCCATAAGGTTAATGTGGGTTACTGACAGATTTGTTTAATCTGCGCAAAAATATCATATTTGTTGGCGTGTTTCGTGCGCGGTGCTGTAACACCTGTGGGTAAGGCCTCCTCATACATGAATATTTTGGGGCCTTTCATTCAAATGACGCTGGGATTTCTCCGTGGCATTTACCATCAGCTGCTCTTGCGTACGATAAGATCTGAGCGGAAAGCACAGGTTCATAAATGTCACCGCCCTCTGGTGTACCATTTTTGTACGCAGTGTTAATAAATGAGGGCCGATGTGAGTGAATTTGGCTTCTGACGTCCCGCTCCGAAGTCATTTCATTATGTCTGCGATGTTGTAGATGCATGTAGCGCATGGACCTCATAGGGTCAAAAAATTTGTTTACTCCAAAATGTGGCCGCCACCTCCTGGTTTCATCCAAGTCCTGGAAGGACCCGATTGTTGCTGCTCCGAGATCAGACGGGGGCGCTCCTACCGGATAACCTTCGGAGAAGCTCGCACCTGTGTGTGTGTGTCCATCTAACGCAGGTAAGTGAGGAAGAAGAAGAAGAAGAAGATCGGTATTTATATAGCGCCTTTCACAGACATGGTCACAAAGCAAATGTATTTGTTTTTGCCTTCACTGCGACACTGAAGGGTAATAAGCAGTATAACTGAACTTCTGCACGTGTCATTTCTGCAGTAGTTTGGAAGGGTAGCCACACTAAGCATCATTTCTCAATCAAGCTGAGAGAGGAAGAAAACGCTACATTATTAACCGTTAGTTATGGGTCAAATGGTTCTTGTGTTTGCGTACTCCCGGTCACGTCCCGGCTGTGGCTACGATAACAGCGGCAGCTCACTCTGACTGTATCTTTGGCCCGCTGTAGATTGATCTGCCTCAAATCAAAAGCAAAGCCAGCCGCGGGTGAAAAGACAGTGTCCAGGGGAAAAAAAGGCCCCCGAACTATGTAAAACACCGCACCGCCGACTCCAAATATGGGGAGCGAGAGAACAATCCGTCTGCCGCGCTCCGTTCTGGGGGGGGGGAGAGAGACTGACAGATATGAAAAATGGCCGGCCGCTTGGGCAATAAATGAGCGGGCTGCTGTGATGTGGCGAGAGAGAGAGAGAATGAGAAAGAGAGAGATGAGGGGTACAGGGAGGGGGGGGGGCATAATCTGGTGTTTGCGTCTCCGTATAGTGTCAATATGGTCCCACTTTAGGGGCCTCATTATCCCGCAAAGAAGCGACAGAGCTACCTAAAAGTAAGCCGGTGAGTGCAGGAGAACAACTGCGAGTTCCGTAGTGAGTGGAGACGACGGGGCTGCCAAAAATAATCGGCGTGCGCGGCGAGACCGCACGTTGAACGGTCGCAAACCTGCTAACCCTGTTGTTTGGAGCAGTGGTTCCTGAAATTGGGGGTGGGAAAGGGAAATATTGACACTGTGAGTCTTAAAAAAAATGTGTGAACTGAAGTGACGAGGTCTAAGCACTAAAAAGCATTCAATTAATGGTGCCAAAATGATGGCATTAAATATCATTAAAAAGCATTCCATTGGATTTAAAATAGCATTAAATCTAAATGTATTGACATTTTACTGTATAACTTCACTGAAAATACCAAAATGATGGTCTAAAAATGTGTTCCTGCCTGTAAACCCTGAATTAGGCCTGTCACTATAACAGGATTTGAGGTCCGATGTATTAAGCCAAAAATATCGCGATGAACAAGAAGACCTTTTAATGTTATAGAAACTAACTCCAAACTTGAAAATAAACAAAACAACTTAATCTTCAAATGCCCCTCTATAAACATAAAAATACAATGAAGCCAAAACGACGTAGGGTGATAAATAAATGACAATGACAAACATGTGACACAAAATGCAAATACATGTACAGACGATATATTTTGAGCTAAAAACATTGAACAATAAGTCGATATAGTAGTGATCGTGACAGTGATCTACTCATATGCACATTATTAACCAGGTTTTAAATGTTTTAGTGCTTGATATGAACACAAGTCATGAATGAACCATGTGAGGAAACGCTGTCACTTGTTCATACTATAGGCCTGTAGGAAGTTTTGTTGTGGTAGTACTTATTCCCCTCATTGCATGAACCCCCAAAATAAAACAATCATTTGGAAAGAAAAAAAGCATAAAAACCAACAACGCAAAGAGAGTGTAAGCACTTTGAGAGCGGTGGACTGCATCGTTGCCAAGTTAAAAGCGCGCACAGTTTCCCCTTGTAAAAACAACAGGGAACATTTCCAATACACCGAACCTCGCCTCATCAGGACAAGCCTGGGAGACAGAGTTTTTTCTTTTCCTTGAACACATTCTTACTGACACATTTTCAATTCAGCTGTTGCTGCGTATTGCCGTAATAAAGAAACGTTATGATCTGAAAGTGTACAAAGGCAAATTTGATGTATTTTCATGTTTGTTTGTTTTTTCAGTTCAGTGAACAGTTCAGTTCAGAAATATTCACTCAATGGTCAATAGTCGCTTAAATGTATGCAATTTGAAACTTTACTCATTTTTACTTATCATCATTTATAATTCGTTTTATCATCGTTCATGCTTTAGTAATGCATTTAACTTTGGTATTTTTTATGATTTAGTTAGTCTATATGGTGGTATTTGAAAGGCCAAATATTTATGGGGTGGTAAAAATGATCTTTTTTCAAATGAATGCAAGACAATTCTTTTCAAGATATGTACATAAACATCCGGACGTTTTGTAAAATGACCAGTCAGAATTTCCCCTTAGGCTACATTTTGAGCCAGCCTGTTTCATATCTTTCATCCATACCTCCCTCGCCTCCCCTGCTCCCCGCCCCCTACTCTCTCCCCTCCTGGGTGATGTTTGCGACTCAATTTGGCAAATGTAACTCAATATTGATTATTATTAATATTTATCATGTTTGCGAACATGTTCTCCTCGAGTGCTATTAATCTGCCCTGTTAATAAATGTCTGCTGCAGCTCAGGCCCCCGGGGCCTCTTGGGATTCCTCGCCTCCCTCCCTCTTCCCACCAGCCCCCCCAAATACATATACACACACACACACACCTGCACCCCCCTCTGCAGGGGCCTGTACTGCTGCTGTCTGCTGCTCTGCTCCGGGCCTGAAAGACACACGCACTACGCTAGGAGGCTTTGGGTCACACAAATAAACCATTAATAAGGCCGCCATGTTGGGACTACTTCAACAGCTACTATGAAGCTAAACAGTGCCACCTCCTCCTGGTGCCGGAATTAAATATCCCATTGAACATCTTCATAGACTTTTCGAAAAATTCTAAATGACGTGCCAACTCATGATCCTAGCGTGTGATAGGCCTATTTTACAAAAAATAACATGCTTTTACTTACTACTTTGACTTGTCACTACTACTATTACTGTAGGTTGTCTGTACTGTCCAAGGCCTTATCGAGGCACATGCTACGCTAGGAGGCTTTGGGTCACTCATATAAACTAACAATAAAGTAGCTATGTTGGGAAGCGACCTGTGAGCAATGCTACTGTTGCTAGGCTATATAGCTAACTTCCACTACAACTACCACTCTTCTGTAATCCAATAAGACTTCAAAGAGACACGCGCTACGCTATGTCATCAACCACTTGCTATGCTATTACTGTGTTCACAGCTTCTACTGCTCCTACAACTAGCACTTCTAAGACTGCTTCTGTTAGTACACAGGCCAGAAATACAGTATTTCGATCACGCAATGAACCATCATTAAAGCAGCCATGTTGGGAAAGCACTCGGCATGCTATTTTACAGTGCTACTGCTACTACTACTACTACTACTACAACAACTACTGAATTTACTAGTACTACTCATTTGGTTCAAAAGCGAAACAAACTGTAGGGTTAACCTTGTGGCGAAAATTCCCAAAATGACATCACTTCAGATTGGTGTCGTTCAATGATTTTTAATTCCATTCATATCAACCACAAACGAAAGTCGTATTGTAGTAGATCTATTGCAAGTCGAAATACAGGAAAGATGAATTGACTGTTTATTTAATTTGGAACCTTTACCAAATTCATCACTGCTTTTTATTGGTCTCGACCTCCACTCACTTTACATGTATTGACTGTCGTGACAATATAAAACCTGCTGACCAACAACACGCGCACTATACAGAGTTATGCAATTTAATAGATAGACGTAGCTCAAGAAAATATAGGCAGATGAATAGAAGATTTATGGAAGCGACGGCGCTGACGGGGGAAGTAAAACCTTGAATATGCGTGTCAATATCCAATCGAAAGCTTTCCAATTGATTGAGCTGGTTTTAAAAAAAGGAAGAGAAGCTACTTTACATCACAAACATGTTACTTAAACATTTGCATAGTTGCTAGATCGAATATACAGCAGAAGGACAATTTACGTGAAGTTTTTGAGTAGATATTGTAACTTTGCGAGCTATTGGCGCAGTTGTCCCACATAATAAGGGGCGGTAGTGGTGCAGAAGTGTACTAACTCCCACGTGCTGGCCCCTGTAGCCTCTCTGAGAACAGCTTCATTTAGCGGTCCACTGGGGAGTCCCGAGCCAGACAGTGTGCAGAGCAAAACCCATCTATTCTGATTACGCAGGCTGGGACAGAGGAGCGGCAAAGAGCTTTGGGCTGGACAGATCGTGTTACTGTGGTAGTCTGTTAGAACTATAAGAACCAGTCGCTTGGTGATTCGGCCGACGTTTTCCGCCAAATGCAGTAATAGCAAAGATTTTGAATGTCATCGACTGGACTGCGTTGGTTGAGTTCACAGTGTTTCGCTTCTACAATCAGAGTGTAGCCAAAATGTCATAGCAAAACACAAGCTAGAGGCCCATTTTCCTACTACACTTACTGATCTACTTGTTTACAGTTCCACACATTAGCATTGTCTATTTTTTTCTGCTGGGCCGAAACCGGGAATCTTTAAGAGCATTTTCTACTTTGGCAAAGTGCCTGCCCGACAAGAGCAAGAAGGAGCTAATGGAGATCGAAGCAAAACGTCCTCAACTCACCAGTCCAGTCAACAGTATTTGCAAGTCTTTCCAACAAGGTATCATCTCTGACGATCGAGCGCAAACATTCTGGTTGTAATAGTTCTGTGGTGGGTGTCCTGCGCCAACAGGAAAGCGCAGTTTTAGGTGGAAACTTGTGTTGCCAGCGCATGCCGTTGGACACTCCAACGGCATGCGCTGTCATTTGTGGGGGTTGAACCAACTTTCCGTTCAGAAGGTTACCATCACTTGAATAGCAAGTTCAAAAACATTGTTTTTTAGAGGCATTATTAATTGCATTCCTGGGGAAAACAATACAACCATACCCTCCTGACAGAATGAAGAATGTTGCACACCCCAAACGTAGAATGCAGAAAGTGCCAAAACAGATACATGGTAAATGGTCTCAATTTATATAGCGCTTTTCCACCTACATTAGGCACTCAACGCGCTTTACAGCAAGGAACCTCTCACCCATTCTTACACCAATGTATGCAGACACTGGAGGCAAGGTGAGTAAAGTGTCTTGCCCAAGGACACAACGACAGCATGCACCTTCAGGAGGCAGGATTCGAACGCCTCCATCATGAGACGACCCGCTCTACCATCTACGCCACCACACAGTTCAACTACCACTACAACTTTTACTACAGCGATACCACAAAGTCACAACTGCCTTGGCGTAAACTGAAGGAAGCCACTTTGCCAAACTTCGACCAAAACTTATGGCCACACATGCGCCAAAATCATACACGCAAAGGTTGGGTGAAGGGTGTTTCTCTCAAGTACACAATGACAGTATTCACTGGACGGATTGAACATCCGACCTTCGAGCGCATGGAAGACAGCAGTTTTCAAAGTCCTTGCCTTCTCGGATGTTCGTCGAAACCTCGTCGAACCAGATCGTTTGACGACTTTGAAAACCTCTACTTTGAAAAACTCAATGTAAGTACGCGTTATCACTCTCTCCTTTATCCTCCCTTCTACGCTCACTCTCATTCTCTCTCTCTCTCTCTCTCTCTCTCTCGCTCTGGTCGGCAACATCCAGGCAGGGCTAACACTTTTGTCAGGGTGATTAATAGCGTGCTGTAACGTCGTTAATTCAGTGGCTAATGACTGCGGGGAACAAGGCGGCGGAGGAGAGAGGAGAAGAGAGCGTTGTGGCTGGGGCCGTAATAGGCTGATGTATGGAGCGGGCCGGTCCCATGTGGCAGAGGTGAATATCACCCCCCTCCCCTCCTTCCCAATGCAGTCCCATCGCGCCACCAACTCCCCGGCTGACATCCTCTGAGCCGAAGCAAGGAATGTATGGGAAGAATTACGCTAAATTAATGATAGGTCAAGCAAATAGTTCAGGGCAGTCTTTTTTTTATTTTTTATTTTTTTGCTTGCTGCCTATATAATTGTAGAATATTGTGCTTTGAGAAACTTCTAACTGCATTACATCAGAAACCGAGAAATTAATGTTTGAGTCAACTTTCATCAATGTTGCTTTCGTCAACAAAGACTATAACAATGTTTTCACCTTTTGTTAATGACAACGTAACAGTGACGAGTTTAAAGTAGCGAGTAAAACATGATGAGACGTTTACGAGCTCTCGTTGATGAGACGATGCAATGGGACATAAAGAGGTTCTCTCAGGTCACCCAGCTCTCTGCCCCCCGCCCTCCTGTGTGCCCCTAAAGATCCATGGTCTGAGGATGTGACCAACAGCGATGAAACGGGGACTATACCTTTTCTCAGGACAGTTTTTTCCCCCCAATTAAATACCGTGGCGGTATGAACGCAGCGAGCACAGGCGCATTGAGTTGCCTTGTGTACAAAATGCGCGGTATAAATAAAGTTGCCTTGCCTATGTAACCAGAAAGCGGTGTCCTCACCATACTAGCGCTGATGTCAGACAGTGGCTGCATCCATGGGCCCAGAGATAAGCGTCAAAGCGTGCAATTTTATTTCATTTTTATGGTGAGCGACATCCAAACTGCTGGAGCCAGCTCTTCTGACCCCTCCGTTCTCTGTAAACTTCTGAACTACGCCTCTGTGAATCATGTGAGGGGGTGGGAGGTGGGGACCACCTGCTGGGACATCCCATGAGTGGACCTCAGGTGGGTCGGGCCCTCACCCGTCCCATGTCATCAGCCTGTCAGAGTCAATGGAGCTGATGGGGGATATGCTAATCCACTTAGCTTCAAACTCCGGAGGCTAGGGCCAAGGCAACACTGCACAGAGGCTGAGAGACGCTTTAAATGACTCGTAGTCGACAGGGATTTATAGTTCTGAATGTAACTATAAAATTTATGTAAAAAGGCAGGTGGAACTGAAAAAGCTACATTAAGAAACAAGAGTCAAAAACTGGATAATCGGGGACTGGAGATGGCAAAAGAGTTGTCCATAGACAAGCATTAGCTAAAACCAGTATAAAACGTGGCCAAAAGAGCCGCGGAGTAAATCTAGCTGTCGAATCACAACCCATAAATACATCTAAATAGGGATGCACCGACCTGATACTGGTATCGGATATCGGTGCTGATACTGAAAAATAGCCGATATCGGGTATCGGCTACAAATATCAGATACTGAACATGAAAATCCGGTGAGCCTTGTTAAAGGTTTTCCAGTAGTTTATTAATAGATATAATTGATAATGTATCTGTAACATCAAAAGATAAGACATTATTGAAAAGAGGACCATTCCCTTTTTCACTCAGAGAAAACCACTTTTAAGGAAGTCTCTTGGTATCGGTTAATATCGGATATTGGCAGATACTTAAACCCCCAGTATCGGAAGCAAAAAAGCTGGATCGGTGCATCTCACACACTGTACTGGCCAAACGTCTTTTAACTTTAATAACTCCAGTATTTGACCTTTTACAACATCCATTAGTTGTTTTTTTTATTGACATGTTGCACATACAGGGGAAGTAATTTGTGTAAAAATACATAAACCTTGCAAGGGGGAAGGCAAACAAAACAAAAAAGATATAGTACACTCTCATTTGAATGACATATTGTGATCAGATTTAAACTGTTTTAACATCCTTTCTTAAAGGAGCTATACCCGATTTTTTTTTTCTTTTTGTAGGGTAAAATGATTTTTAAAGTATGTTGTAAAAGTAGTCATTTGTGAAAGAAATCAGCCGTGAAGTTTGCGGTTGTGACGGTAAAAATTTCGTCACATTTTGACTAAAAGGGTTCAAAATCAGGTATAGTCCCTTTAATGCCATAATGCTTTTTAAATGCACAATGTCCATTCATTTATTATGGAAAAAGTCAGCTGCAAATCCAATAATGCTTTGCCGATAAACTAATAAACTAAACTAGCTATCCAGTTGCTGACTGGGAAGTTCCCCTGATTACTTCCCCTGATGCAAACTCATGTCGTCCAGTCCAAAGTCCAACCATTTTCCTGGTGAGTTAAAGTCGGCAGTGGAAGTAAACAAACAAAGCGCCACAATTGGAAAATGATAAATCATTGTTTATTGTTTGCCGGCAAATGTTATAGTGGAAGGGGAAACCAGAGAACCCCGAAGGAAAACTGCGCAGGAACGGGGAGAACCTTCTCGCTCATAATAATCCATCTTGCAGCACACTGTAAAAACAAGGCACCGTGACTCGTTTGTCTTTTGTCGGTGCGATGCAGAACAATACACAAACATGGCGCTATAAAAGCTTCGTTACAGCGCTTTGCCCTCGCAGTGGAAATCCCAAATAACTTTGGAGTGATCAGAGTGTCCCGGTGCGCCGCGAGGTGTCAGGGTTCAAAACTATTGGGCACCGATGGTATCTCCGCTGCATCGTATTGCTCCGGCCCGACTTCCTATATTACTAAGCCCCTCCGCTATCCCACAGAAACGGGAAGGAAGGCCGGGAAACAGATGGGCTCTCCGGAGAATGGACTACAATGCACCCCCCCTCTTTCCCCTCCCCTCACTCCGCCGCGGACAGTCAGGAACGTGCTCACAATCAACGCGACAAAAAAAAAACGGCTACAATACTGTATACAAGCTCGAGTCGAGGAAAACAATGGGGCCCGGCCACAAAGAATTCTGGGAACCGCGGTGCAGCCTGCTTCTCCGCCGGCTGGCTCCCGAGTGCCGGTGAGGGGAGTGGACGGTAGACACCCGGGGGGGGGGGACAAGCCGGGGCCGTGCGGGACAGGGACGGCGTTAAAGAGAACTGGGTGGTGATGTATGTGGGACAGAATACCTGAAGAGCTCAATGTGAGGTGGATGGAAAAAAACAATGTCAGCATTGCAAACATGCTCTTGGACAATTACACTTGAACTCCCACAGGTTCAGTGTCGGCCTTTCTGTAATTAGACCTCTTCATCATCTAATTAACAGCTGAAGAAGCTCAACAAGAGAACAACAACACTTAGATGGGGTTCTGTTATGTCGAATCACCATTTCACTGAACGACAATGGAGTCTTCTTGAGGCCATTTCGAACCCAAAAGCTCACGGACCATATGGATTTCCACCATTGATTGTCGAGATGCCGTGCAATTTTGTTAAGGAGTGGAATTATTTTTTCCAACTCGGTGTCTGAGATACAGATGGTAAAAGTGTCCCACGCACAGCCTTATTTAAACACCGAGTCCGAGATCATATAATAGACATCAAGGACAATGTTAAGGGTCAAGTATACTTTATCGTCTCCAAAGGAAAACATGTCCTCGGCGTTTGCCCCATCCATCAATTCCACTGGTGCAACGCCCATCGGCCTCACTGTCTGCTCTGGTCCCAAGACCCAGCTCTCGATCCGAGCGTTCAACCAGACCCACCATAAACCAAATCGTGCCCTAACTACAGGAACACCAACGGACAGAATCCCTTTTTCTGTGAGCTCACCAGGGCCGTGAACAGGATCCCCCTCACCAGAAGAACCATACAGTCACCTGGACTTCTTAAAAAGACTGCGGTGAAACATCTGGCCGACGGCTATCGTTGTGACCACTAGTGTAGCCTCACATCAGCGTGTTCCTCCTTTTGTGTTTGACAGTAGGGTTTGTGTCGAGTTTCAGCTGATGTCCATGCTGTGTTTGTGTGTTGTGCTGAAAATCATTTCTTTTCTCGAATGATCCTGGGAGCTAAGTTGTCGGGGGGCTTTGTGCCCCTGGTAGGGTCCTATGGCAAACAGGGCCATGCCCAGAGGTCGGTCTCCGGATTGGTCCTGGGCAGTGGAGGCCAGGCACTGGGCTGGATAGGGCCCGCCAGTGGAAACACTCCATTTGGGTACTGGCACCTATAATCCGTTCCCTCTTTTTGGGACCTGTAAGATCCCATCGCACACTGGTGTCATCACGAACTCGGGCCGAGTGCGTCGTCGTCGCCCCCCCCTCCTTTACTAGGTGCTCCGTTTGGAAATAGCTGTCAGGTAATTAGACGGGGGGGTCGGCGGGTCGATTGGGGAACAAATGAGTGTCTTTAGCTCAGGTGGCCCCTGCGCGCCAGATAATAGGACCCCTTTACCCCTACCTCTCCCTATACCTCACATCCAGCCCCCACCACCCCCCCTCCTCCTCCTCCTCCTCTCGGCACCCTCTGCTGGCGTTTGTCATCTTCAATCCGTGTTGGTCTAACAAAAGCGCAGCACACAGCGGCGCACTGACACTTTATGAGTAAATATGAGGATATGAGGTCTCCGGAGGATTCCCATTCTGCTTGACCGCCCCGGGGCAGAGACGTGGTGTGGCGACGGGGGGGTAATGACTCATACATTAGACAGAAATAATTCATTACTGTGGACATTTGTATGGTACTTTCGCATAACCAGTTACAGAGACGGTAATGTTATGAGCACTATTTAGATTTTAAAGGTTTTTCATGTTTAGAAACCTACACAATAATTTACAAAGAATGTTCTAAAATTAATATTTGTGTGACATGGTGGTGTGACAAAACTGTGACGAAAAGGCGGGGGTTAGGAACATAATTTGTTGCATTTACTCTCAGCGGGAACCAAATGTTCGACTCAAGTCAGAGCACAGTTACTTCAGTCTAATATTACTCAAGTACTGTTGTGTCCTCAGTGGAACTATTAGTTCCACAGTGTTTAGGTAGTTTGAACCTGCCCCGTACGTACTAAAAAACCAAAGCAGCAGCGAGGAGAAGCAAACTCTGCGTTTCTTTGCTTAAAACGCCACAAAAGACAAACAGCCGTGTTGGGCTCCACAAACAGTCGGTCTTTCTCTCCTCCATTGAATCACTGTTTGGCTTCCTGCTGTTTTGCGTCCAGACCGCTCCTCGTCTCGAATACTGATGCCCCGTTGATAGTCCCGCACTTCCGATCTAATTAACTTGTTTTGTCTTTGGCTAAATGAAAGCGTCCGAGAGGGAGGGAGGGAGGAGGGAGGGAGGAGGGTGTGAGGAGGGGAGAGATGGACAATGCCATGAGGGCGAGATGTGCGCTGTAAATAACAACAAGTAAACAGACACAGGATGGGTCACAGGAAGCACATGCTGGGACAATGGGGCATGTCATGTGTCGGCTTCAAACGGTCGGACCGGAGGAAGCGCTCGTCACTAGACACACATACGCACACACGCACACACACACACACACACGCACACACAGGGGCCCATCGGAAAGAAGAGCTGGATCAGAGCAAATTATTGAATCACTGATCATTTCGTTTTGTTAGGTCCTGCCTAGATTTAATCTGGAGTTGAGTTTGGGAAACGCTGTGGCAATTTGGGAAATCTAGGTTATTTTAAAGGCACACTGCGTAAGATTTTGGACTACGTATACTGTTGCCATCTGTACAAAACATGCTCCTAATGACCAGCTCAACACAGAAAATGCTATTACTGCAGTGGGTAGTCAAAGAATAGTCCAAATCCAATTTAAATCTCAAATTCTGCTGACTTTAGTCACATCTCCATGGAGACGAGCTGGAGTCGTAGCCACTCCCAGTAAAGTTACAGTCAAGTCTGAGGAGAGCTGAGCCGCTCACAGCAAAGGCTCATGTTTGTTTGTACATTTATGAGGTATTTTTCAATGATGATAACAATATTCAATAACTGTCATAAAATAAATGCTGGTATTTTGATTTTATTTATTTGGTAAAAAAAAAGGAGTAGTATATCATTCAGTACGTTTTACTTGTACTTGAAGTGACAATACTATAATACAATAATAGGGCGGCACGGTGCATTATCTATTGCTAAATAAACCTAATCCAAACCATTTTCCTAACCTTAACCTTAATTAGTTTCCTGTTTCTAAACTTAAGCGTTTTCCAACTCCTGGCCCTAACATTAACCAGTTGACCAACAGCTTTTAACCTGTTCCCGCTCTAAGAAAAATGATATAAATATATATTTGACTCTCACTGAAACATGTACAGCACTTTGGGCAGTGTCACCTGTATTTTAAATGTGCTTTATAAATAAACTTTGACCTTGACCTTGAGTTAGAGATTGTCCATATCAAACATAACGTGACGGAAGAATAGCCGGGAACCGTCGGACGGCAACGTAGACACTTCGTTACTCTTACTTGAGTAAAAAAAAAAAATTAGTAAAGTTTCATACGTTTTCTCATAATTGTTTGTCACTTAAACATAAATCAGACAGTTACTCACAGTACATATTTTCTCCAAGTACTTTTTTAAATTGTTGAGTATTTATTGGGGTCACTACTTCTTACTTGGACTTGAGTAAAATACTTGTACTTGAGTAAATATTTTGGCTACTCTACCCACCTCTGCCAACCATCACCAAACACAAATTATGAGTGAAGTCTTGTACAGTCAGACGCTCCAACATTCTATTTCCCCATTTTCAAACTCAAACGGGGAGCAAGTCATTGTTTGAATCGTTAGTTGTGGTCCCCTAATAATTCGTAATAGTCTAAAATTCCTGATTATTCACCGGGATGATCATAAACACATTTCACATCTTATTAAAGAAGCAGAGCAGCATGGGAAGTACAGCACCAGGCTAATGTTTTTTTGTTGTTGTTTTTTTAGCAACGGCGTGTACTTCCAGGTTTATGATCGCTAAAAAATACAGCGCACACTGCACAAAGCGGTCTCTTACTACAAGAGGGCAACATGACTTTCACTCATATGAATAAATAATGGCTTGAAAATGAGAAAAGTCATGGGCGGAAAAGTTTGGAACAAATATATAGTTGCGCTGACTCAATATGCGATCCTCAATGTAAAAATGCTGGTGTCGTTTCATTCTCTGTTCATGGATCCCGACAGCATGTACAACAACAACTAATCCAAACCTGACATAATTTGCCCAAACAGGGAAGAGGTAAAAAAATAAAAATTCCCATGACAAAATGGCACGGTCTCCAAAAATAGAACCAAAGATGCCCGACAATAGACGCATTCCCATTGTGTTGAAAGGGACGGATGAAAGGACGTGACATGATATGACCCAAAACACACATCATAGGACTACAATAACCTCTTCCTCTCCCCGTGTGACATGAAAAGACTGCAGAGGAGACAGCGAGGGAGGGAGGAGGCACCGAAAGGGAGGGGGGATGTCCGCGCTGATAATGTGATAATGTTGGGGGCAATTAGTGCGCTGACGATTTCCATTAGGCCTGATGAAATATTTATGGTGCCTTCCGAGCATGTCACCGCGGCGCCCCGAACCCTTCATATCAACGTGACACGCTGTAATGAGGCAGAGGACAGGGGACAAAAGATGAGACTAGACTATGAGCCGGAGACTGCAACCGATGGTTTCAGAGCCACATATGACTCTTTCCCCCATACCTGTCAAGGCGCCCGCTGCGAGTCCCAACACCCCAAACCAAGCTCCAAGAGAGGTAAAATATGGTAGTTTCTCAGCCAAATTTCGTAGTATAGTTTGGTACATCAACCAATCACAAGTCATGAGAGAGCTTAACCCTGACCCTGCCCTAGCCACTAACCGTAAGGATAGTGGGGCGGGTTCCTAATCTTAATACATCTCTGATTGGACACGGTGTACCAACTATCCTACGACAACGTTAATTTCGCACCCAGGCTACTGCAGTTCTTGCAAGGCTAGTGACGGAGTTCAGTTTGGAGATGGGGAGGAATGCCTTTAATTGTTATTGTGTTATAACATGGGAGATTTACGAAGTGATACCAATACGGGAGGGCGGCGGGAAAGAGGGTTCAAAAATGGTGGTTTCACGGCCAAAACGGGAGACCGGTTCACCCAGCTCCTCACGCTTTTGCGTTATCCGAGTAAAAGTTGATCTGTTAAAGAACATGCGTTTGTCCTAGTCTAATCTGGAGTCGGTCGTCGTCTAGTCCTAGTTTTGAACTGGAGGCATAAAAACATATGGATATTGTATTAGAAAAAGTCGTGATGTATTGCTGACATTGCAGACAACAATATTTAAACTCTACACAACACAAATATCATATAAATTTCTGAGTGTCCATTTAATGTGAAGCGTTAAAGGGATATTTCAGGATGTTTGACTTTGGGCCTCATTTCCTAGTTATACAGAGTGTTGTTGATGTCTGGAGATATTTTTTTCTTAAATTCATGCAGTTCTTATATTTGAAGAGTCTAGTGGCGCTAGGCTAGTGCAAGGCTTAAGCATTTCTATGGTATCAGTTAGCCTGCATTAAAAACAGTCTGGTGCACTCCACAGTGCACCGGAGGTAAATCACTTATAACAGCAGACTACCCATATAAATGTCTGTATCAATACAATAATTATAACCTTTTTGCATTTAAAATAACTCCTAGTTGAGCAGCATCAGCTTCGTTTCTGTAAGCTAACGCAGTGGCGGAGTGGTCTGCGAGAAAATAGTCCCTCAAATGCGGTATTTCATGTGATACAAGGTCAGTTATATTTCAAAAATGATTTTTATTAACACAGACATTTATATGGCCAGTCTAGCTTTATAAGTGATTCACCTCTGGTGCACTGTGTGGAGTGAGTCAGATTGTTTGTAATGCAGGGTAGCTGATACGTAGAAATGCATTAGCCTAGCACTAGCCTAGCGCCACCAAGCTCTTCAAATATAAGAACTGCATGAATTTAAGAAAAACATATCTCCAGAAATCAACCACACTCTGGATAACTAGGAAATGAGGCCCTATGTCAAAAATCCTGAAATATCCCTTTAAGGGAAGGCACAATAAGCTTTAGCTTCTGCCTTCGCCTGGTCATTTATTGTGTTCCATGTTTTGAATGCTTTGTTTAAATGATTTGCAAATGACCAAACCGAAATAAATGAAATGAATGAATTGAATGAAATGAATGAAATGAATGAAATTAAGACAGTCCAAACCAAAACGTGTACCATAGACTTATTCTCCTGCTGGGTATTCCAGATAGTGAAGCTAGCTCAAGATCTGGAGGCGTTTGTCTGGGCGTTCAACTGCGGTCAGCCATTGCACCTGACGGACTGCCCAACAGGATTGCTGGATGAGTCAAATGTAGAGTACATATTCCCCTTTGGGTCCACATAAAAAAGTCTATCTAAACTGGCTAATGCTAATCATGACAACTTAAAAAAAAGTCTTTAACAGCATTTTCTTCTGTCTCTCTTGCTACTTCCAATACCAGAATCCGCACCATCACTTTTGCAAAGGCATTGGATTCAAATAGATAGCCTTGAATTCCGATTTAAAACCTATTCTATGTCTCTGTCTCCCATGTGTTTGGTTTGCAAATGGCTGCCCTTGGTCATCAATTACAATGGCGAGCTGGTGGCATGTGTGTCTGGGTGGGAAATGCGCGCACGTACAGGAGGCTCGCTACTTCTGACGCTTCTTTAGCTCTGGCCATTAATCAAATAGCCACCGAGCGTACCATCGGATTGGGTACATCGGGCAAAGCACCAAATTGCGTTCATCAGTCTGGACATTAGGCAGAAACTGTGGGTGGGGAACGGGCAGCGAGACGGACGGGACCGGGTTAAGAGAGAATGAGATGAAAATGAGCGAGTCCTAGTGTCAATCCCCCGGAGAGACACTGAGCGCGGGCTAAACGTGGCTGAAAAATAGGTCCATAAATCTTACGAACACGACATGTGCGCGTTCAAAGGGGATAGTAGTGGTGAGAGTCTGTATGTATATATGCGTATGTATGTACGGTCTACTCCGCGGTTAGCAAGCGGTTCAGGATGTGAGTTTAACCAATGTAGTTCCGTCATCAAAATCTGGAACTGGGTTTTTTTAGCCATCTCCGCATGTTTGAGTGATCTTTGAATCTCCGAAGTGCCGTAGCTCATACATTGCTTGCGGTCTTACAAAACCAGGAAGCAGTCTCTTTTCTCGCCAAACTCCTGCTTGGTATAGAGTTCCTTTCTCTTCTGCAGAGCAACAACAGGCAAAAACATCCACCGTCCATCTTGGCTACTACAACTTGCGCCAATGTCCGACAGTAGCTACATCAGGGTTGCCAGGTCTCAGCAGACAAACCCGCCAAAAACATAGCCGAAAAACCTACCGAAACCTGCAGATGGGGTGCGGCTCTACTTTGACTATTTTTCTTGTTTACAAAGCCCATGTGCTCCTCTGATGAATATCATAAGACTTAGACCCTTGAGCTACTTTGCGGACCTGGAGAGAATGGTATTTGATTTGGTCGGGAGTGAGGGGAACTGGAGTCCAAGTCAAAGGGAAACTTTGAATTTTTGAAAAAAAAAAATACAAATAAATCAGAGTGGTCAATACGCCTTTGTTGTTTGACATCACCATATTCCAGAATCCAAAAGTCACTACATAGCACCAAGAAGACTGCGGTTATGTTTCAAAATGTCTAACTGTCTATCACTGCTAGTTATCTCCTCTCTTCAAAACCACACACAATGCTTCTCCTCTCTCCCGAGTGAAACCGTAGACGCTCGGCACGGACACACGAGCCGCGGCGGTCAGTGACACAATCAGCGCGGGGGCCGGGGGTAACTAGATGGGCGGGCCTCTGGGGGGGTCAGAAGTCAAGTCTTGCCCTGACAGACGGATGGGGAGAGTGGTGCGGGGTTGAAAGATGGCCACAGCTTGAAGGATGGGGCCGGTTGCTCTCAGTGACAGAGCGGGATATGGATGAGCCAGTGTACCGGAGTGACGGGGCGAGAGACCGCAGTTCAACACCGATCACAGAGAGGGGTTAAAGGGGATACCGACACACTAGTGAAGAAGTAGAGATTGATGCAGAAAGAAATACAAATGCCAGTCGTTCTGCATTAAGCCGGATTCATTTGGGACACATCTATTTGCAATTTGCAAATAGATGCACTCACAACTTCATGTCAAAGTTGCCAGTGCTTCCCATCCTAATTCATTTCCTGTTAAGATGATTTCTTACTCTGGTCAAGAGCTTGATGTATGAAGGAAATACTTAAGCAGGGACGGGCTTAGGTTAATTTCATAAATTATTTTATTTTCTGATTTTGTAATGGTGCCTCCCCTCCTGGAACCCCCACCAACGTGGTGGAGGGGTTTGAGCACCCGAATGATCCTGGGAGCTCTGTTGTCGGGGGCTTGGTGCCCCTGGTAGGGTCTCCGATGGCAAACAGGTTCTAGGTGACGGGTCAGACAAAGAGTGGTTCAGAAGCCCCTTATGAGAGACCAACAGGCCCGGTTAGAACCATGAGGCCGTCCTTCTGTGGACCCACCACCTGCAGGAGGAGCCATAGGGGCTGGTGCAATGTGATTTGGACAGCTGCCCCCACGACCCGGCAAAAGACAAGTGGAAGAAAATGGATGGATAGATGGTAATGGTGCCTCAAATATGAATGTATGCATATGAAAACTGAAAGTATTTTATCTGCACTCTTGCCTTTTACTGCAATTGATTATTTTTTATGTTAATGTTTTATTAATTTATTTTATCTGTTTTCTTGTAATTTTTGTTTAATTTTACATTCTGGGGCGACAGTGCCTAAAGCAGGTAAAAAGGCGCTGTATAAATGTGATCATTTACCATTGCATATTAGCCTTTAGTTACTCCTCCGCTGAAGTTTACGTCCTACATTTACGTAAGTGATCATCTTCCTCACCTCCCACCATGGTATTTTATGAAATTAATGTGATTTGTTTTTTATCCAAGTATATTTTCGGACATTTAAGGACAGGAAGTACTGGAACAAGCAATTGCAGAACT
Organism: Proterorhinus semilunaris; assembly: GCA_021464625.1. Taxonomy (NCBI): domain Eukaryota; kingdom Metazoa; phylum Chordata; class Actinopteri; order Gobiiformes; family Gobiidae; genus Proterorhinus; species Proterorhinus semilunaris. The sequence goes on along the minus strand of CM038347.1, from coordinate 32,960,413 downwards.
AGCGTAGCCACAATGTGCAATGAGCCATTTTCAATTTGATTAATAATTTTACAATTTGAGGGAAGTTTCCAGCACAAAAACACAGTGACTGTATGCACCCCCTTTGCATTAGTCGGTTTCCCTTCTGACCATAGAACAGCCAGTTCATAACACAACCAAAGTACAAGACCAAATAGCCAGACACCTTTAGCATGACAAAAATTATCCCAAATGAATGATTAGCTTGTATGTGTAGACCAGTCAATCCACAAAAATTACACAATATTGTATATGTCTCAAGAAAACTGGACTCGGCAATTGCTAATGCTAGCTTGCTATGCCGACACATTTGAAACCGGTCAAACTCATAGCCCCCCACCCCACGCTAACCTACATAGCTGCAGACAAACACCGGCGAGGGATGCTTCGCGAGCTAATCTCAGCACTCTAGCGATAACATTGAGGGTGTGAAAGCATGACGGATGACTATTGATCCTCGCGGCGCTGAAAGAGGCTAACACAGATAACTGCAGCCCTTTATTGTTATTGATCACACAGTCGGAGAGGCCGCAGGAACATCCCACAAAAAAACAAACAATTATTGTGCAATGGACGAGGATGGGAGAGTTAAACGAGGAACGATAGATGCTGGCAATTGGGGTCAGTTATTGAAGAAGATGGAACGAAGGGGCAATGTTATTTGAGGGTACACTGATAGGCTGGTAAAGACCTTGTTTCTACTTCAAAACTAAACTATACTATATATAGCTATAATTTGAGGGTAAAAAAAAAATCCACTTCCAGTAAAGTTATAAAATAGCATTCACAAAAGGGTTAAGAAAAATGTAGGCCACTCATCTCGCAATTTTTCTTGCCATATCATAAAAATAAAGCAACTGAAAGCGGAATATAATATGGGCTCTCATTAATCAAGGAATCTTTCATCATAGTAAAGATGTTCAAATATAGTCAACTGGACGGTCGAGGACGTTTCACTGCTGTCTTCAAGAAACATATCTCTTAACTTAAATTGACAAGAGCGAGTACAAGCTGAAGATGGAAGCGAAATATCTTCTTCTCAATCAACCCAGTCCTGTTGACAATAGGCCTATATGAAAATCGTTTAACACAGTCAGAAGAACCTAGTCTATCTTGTCAACTGTCTACATCTGGCAACAAGCAGGGATACTGCAGCGCGAAGACTCCATGCCATGCATTTTCAACTCACCAAAAGTCGACATTTGCAGGGGTCGCCAGTTCCGCTAAAAGTTTCATGCTATCCTTGTCGAGCCGGGTTACTAATTAACGGGCATAGAGCGTTGCATTGGACAGATACCGGAATGAGGAGGAGGGCGATCATAGGGGGTCTGGTTGGGATATCTGTGGCACGGCGATGCGCTAACGTGACAGAATGCTCCCGTGTCAAAAAGTTGAGATAGGGTAAGTAGCCTGTATAGGGTGGGATGAGGAGGGACGGGGGTGAAGGTCAAAAAGTCCGGAGAGGTGGACACTCGAGCGGGGTATCATTGTGGAGACAAGTAGTGTCAGTGGAGTTGATAGGGATTTAAACAAATAACAAAATTCAGCAAGGAAGATTGCATTTCCTCATTCTCCTGTCTCCAGTTCGTTGCTGTTCGTAGCAAATCCCAGTCTGCAATCTTTGACTCTTGATCACAGGCCTTGGAGACGTTCGTATACAGTTGTGGTCAAAACGTTAAGCACAACATTTCCATAATAGATTTTATTTTGATGCATTGGGAGCATTGCTCATGGTTTTCTAAATGAAAACATGAAGAGAAATGTATAATTTCTTCAAGTACTTTACAGAAAATTACAAAAAAATGACCATTGGACTGTTCAGAAAAATGGCAGTGTCTGCATTTGTCTTTACACGCTCAGTGTGTATTACATAAATAAATATTTATTTATTAGGATTTTGCTTTCCAGTGAATCAATACACTAAGATTTAGTTGTATGACCACAGTTTTTTAGAACTGCTTCACATCTGTGTTGCATAGAGTCAACTAACTTCTGGCACCAGTTAACACCAGCCCAACATGCTTTGACAACATTCCACAATTCCTTGGTTTTGTATCAGAAACTGCATTTTTGATGTCACTCCACAAGTTTTTCTATGGGATTAAGTTCCGGGGATTGGGCAGCCATGCCATAAAATTAATTTCTTGGTCTGGAGCCAAGATTTATCTTACTGGTGTGTTTGGGGTCATTGTCTTGTTGAAACACCCATTTCAAGGGCACTTCCTCTTCTGCATTTGTTATATAAACAAACTGACCCATGATCCCTGGTATGCGATAAATAGTCCCCACACCATAGTTAGAGAAACATGCCCATCATGATTCTTGCCCAACCATGCTTCACTGTCTGCAAAATCGACTGTGGCATGAATTCATAGTTTGGGGGTCGTCTGTCCATTGGACCCAAAACGAACAATATTACTTTCATCAGTCCACAAAATGTTGCTCCATTTCTCTTTCGGCCAGATGATGTGTTCTTTTGAAAATTGTATCCTCTTCAGCACATTTCTTTTTTGTAACAGTGGGACTTTGCGGGGGCTTCTTGCAAGTAGATTAGCTTCACACAGACGTCTTCTGACTGTCACAGTACTCACAGGTAACTTCAGACTCTTTAATCATCCTGGAGCTGATCATTGGCTCAGCCTTTGCAGTTCTGGCTATTGTTCCATCCATTCGAATGGTAGTCTTCCATTTTTCTTCTGCGTCTCTGTGTTTTTGCTTTCCATTTTAATGTGTTGGAGATCATTTTAGTCGTTTTAACCCCTTTTAACAAAAGAACACAGTACTTCTGCACAATGTCTTGAACGACTCATTTTTCTTCAGGATTACAAAGTGAAATGCATGTATAACATGTGCTGACTTCCTAAAATAAGAGCCACCTGATTCAAGCCTGTTTTTCCACAGAATGATTGACCTCAAAAATTGAACTCCCCACTGCTATAACTTTGAAGACACCCCTTTCAATTGAATAGTCAACTACACAGAAGTAAGAGCATGCATACCATGAATGCTGGGTCTGTCTGTGTTTCTAAGAATATACGACACCTATTGGTAAATTGTTGTCCATGTAGTTCTATGATTTATACCAAAAACGGGTTAGTAATGTTGGACTGCTATTATTTTGAACACTACTGTAGATGCACTCTCTTCACCCTTTTTATCCCCATGTGTTTAAACCTCGAAGTTTAAAAATCGACAGCGCGTAATCCACAGTGGTAAAGATAAATAAATAAACCCTAGCTATGGAAACAATACAATTCTTTGGAACCATTAAAGTTGTTTGTGACATTTTAAAAGTTTTGAAGTTTATTTAGTAAAGAAGGATTCCATGTTGTACCGCTCTTTCAAGAGTTGTGCCACGCCACTAGTTGGTAGTATCACAGAATGTCAGCACCCTCAACTCCCATTTGTTTTTTGGGCCAATCATGTGGCAGGTTTTGTTGCGATACTTGTTACCAACACAACGATGATTAAAAACTGGAGTATTGCTGCTACATACTGACGAACACGCCATTATTTAAAGCTAATTAATCGTTTTACCAACTTCGCGCTTTCGTTTTAGCTACATTTTGAGACTTGGCTAGAATGAGGTACGCCAGATCCAAGTAGCAACATATTCTCCGCTAAAAATCCACCTCCCTTTCGAATGATTTCTAGTGACTACTACTGTGCTAATGTTTGCACTGTTTCAGTCTCGATGTACAAATAGTTTCTGGGAAGCAAAAATGAAGTTTAAATGGTATTTCTTTCACCTGAACAGGTCATCTGTGTGTCACTGTATTCACTTCTACAACATATTTGCCCAATCTTTAAAGAATGTCATGTTTTGTTTCCCTTCAACACTCATTCATCTCTCGGTGGCTAATTTAGATGAAAGCATTTGTCATTTTGGAGAACATAAATAGCATGTTGTATATTCCGAATGCTTGCGGGTAATTTGGAAACCCCAGGTTATCTGTCTTCGGGACAGTTAGTTCCTGGTGCGGACAGGATGATACTGAGCAGGACAGGGGAGGTTTGGTCTGGAGAGGGGGTGGGCACCGGGCGGGACGAGGGGGTCATTAGGACTAAATCTGTTCCATATGACACACTCACGTGGCTGTCTGGTGTTCGGGGGGCTGTCTCTCGATGGGACAGCGAGGGTGACGGGAGGTGACAGGAGCGCGGCGATGACAGGGGAGGGGGGCAGATGAGGCTTAGCATCACAGGGAGCGCTCCTGTGAAAAATACCACAGTGCTACCAACCCTTCTCCGACGGTCGGCTGTGTGACTTCATGGCATCAGTGGGGCGTGTTGAGAGTAAAGGCTCTTAAGGGGGAGACACTGCAGGCAAATTGGTCTCTTAAACTTTCACCTGGAAACAAAAAAAATACCTAATCTTCAAAATAACATGTCAATTATTAGATCAGCTGAACTGCCTGAACATCCTGAATGACCAGGTTATTCCATCAATGGATTTCTTCTTCTCTGACGGCATGGGCATATTCAAAGACAACAATGCCAGAGTCCACACTTTAACCCCATTGAGAGTCTTTGGGATGTGCTGGAGACGGCTTTGCGCTGTGGGCACACTCTTCCACCATCAATGCGATTCCTTGGTGAAAAATAAACGCCACACTGGATCAACATGTTTGACGTTGCAGAAGCTTACAATACTACAGCGAACGTGTGCTGTAATCAAAGCTAAAGGCGCCGCAACCAAATATCAGAGCTTTATTTTTCTGTGCTGACTTTTATGGGGATTCAGGCAGTGTAATTTAACTTGGCACCATTTCAAACTGTAGAGCTTCACTGCGTCTATTTGTGTGCATTTCCTTGTGTATGCAACTGCAAACTTTGCGGATATGTAATCAAGTCTTTTAAAAAAAAAAAGTGTCTACTCCAGCCTGTCATTACTATGAAACGACAAGGGCAGGATTCTAGCCAGGCCATAGTCGCTCAACCTCCCATTACGTTACTTTGACACCCTTTGTGAGCAACCAATGCTTACTTCTTACACTTTCACTGATTGCTCTTAGAGATGACTACATGAAAACAACACTCATCTGCTGCAGCTACCAGACCGTTGAGCCTCTCTGCCCTTGATTCTGGCTCATTTGCCCCTTACTGACCGTCGTAGATCCGTGTTATAAGCCCCGTGCACGAGTTCCCAGTCCAGCCGCTGCATAACTTTCTCCCTGAGCGGAGACGAGGCCCGCTCCCTGACTTGCAGACAGTGGGTGGTCACATGGGTGGCCCCTTCATCCCTTGCTCTCCACACCTGTAACATCACATGGTTTCACACGCCGTCAGGCCGCTGTCACTGCACTGGAGGACAAAACTCTTTATTGAATTTTTTTCTTGCCCCACTATACGATGAAAACAAGTCAGGGTGTAGCGCCGACACGTTATCTCTCTAATAGCAAAATAACACCAACGCACAGAACTTCCATGAACTCGAGTCTTTTCATTTCTAATTCCAGGCACAAATCACATTCTATTACAATGTATTGTTTCCTGTTTTTTGAGCAATAATTATCATGGAAGTCCCGGCTAATTCCACATCCTCCTTGTCCCCATTGTACCTAATACATACACACACGCACGCACACTTAAACAAAAGAGCGCCTTGTCTGACCGGGCCTTAGCGCTCGACAAGAGGATTAGCAACATTTTTCTCATTTTTGAACGGCTAATATCTTGCAAAAAGTTGCCTAATCTCTTTGCGTTGGGGCTGGAGATTTGCCGGCTGCACATGGCTTGACACCTTTACCCCCGCTAGGCCCCGGCGCGCAGGCCTTAATCAGGGCCGTTTTATTGAGGTTAGCAGGGTTAGCATGACCGCGCGCTGAAGGCTAATGTAATGAAAGAGGCAGCGGGTGATGGAAATGTTGGAAGTTGCGAAAAAAGGAAAAAGAAAAGATGAATAACTTTGTTTCTGAGGACGTTTTTGTGGTTCGAAACTAAAAAAAAAATGGCTAACGGTACGAAGACAAATCAACCGTTGTAAGCTAGTCTATTGGTCTATACTATACAATATGGCGAGACACAGCAGCTGTCTTTCCCACGAGTATTCATTCACAAATATTGACAGATTTTACATCCACGTGTCCTGCGAGGTGCCATGCCATTAGTCCGACGTCTCATTAGTTAGAGGTGCCATTAGTCCAAAATCTCTCAAACCCAGTAGTGTTGTGGATTAGCGAGCCTTATTATACGGCCCTTCACAATGCAAGTAGAACGCTCCGTTGACTTGAATGTGATTTTCCAACGTTCTACCGGTCATTATTTTCTGATAGAGGACCTCTGAAAAAAATAATGACCGCTGCCAATGGCAACGGAGTTCGTGCTCGTCAGGTCTTTCATATCACTCCGCGAGTAGTAGTAGCGGACACCATCTCTGTCCCTGTCCCTGCGAAAGAAGTTGAGGGAATCGCTCGTGAAGTTAACAGGAGTCTGACTTTCAACTTACCCAGAGATTCACCACCATTCCTCCTCTCCAACTGCACCTTAAACTAAGTAGCTAGGCTAGCAATAAGTAGCTAGCCGTGCTGCTACTAGCCTAGCCACACTGCCTGGAATGAACAATTCATCTATAACCCAAATATGGTATTGTTCTTCAGCGAGACGCCCGGTACGGAAGAGCGAAGAAATGTTTCGCGCACACGTTACAAAACCTTAGGGCTGGTTTTAACAAAATGGCTCCACTCTTGCATAAAGGCTCATTCATACTTAGCAAGACGCAAGAACTTCTTGTTCTTGCACCCTGAGCTGCAAGAACAAAATAAAGTCACTTTTGCCTTGAAGCCATAGAAACGTTTTGTAACAGACGATAGTTTCATGGCGACAAGGCAAAAGTGACTTTATTTTTTGTATGTGGCTCAGGGTGCAAGAACAAGGAGTTCTTGCGTCTTGTGAAGTATGAATGAGCCTTCAGCCATTTTTGTAGCTCCTACGGATTCGCTAGCTTAAAATCCCCTCTGCAAAAAAAAGTAATTGTTCCTAATATGTCAATAAAATGAAACCATCAATTGAAATCTGGGTCTATCCCACTATTTAGATTTAGTCACTGATAATATAGGCTGTTTTGATCATTATGCACAAAATGCCTCATTTGTATATAAAAACATGAAATGACAAAAAACTTGAAAAGTGTATGCTTGTTCTCATTGTTTCATAATGTGCCGTTCCCTACCATCGCCAGCCGAGGGTGCTCCAGGCCAACTCCAAACCACGCGCAGCCCAGTCTCTGACGCCTTACAATATTTCCAGTGTTAAAGCCGTGCTGAGATACACAACAGGTTGATTTTAAGCCTTGAATTTGCAAGATATGTCAACTTTGGAACGTAGCAAGTAGAAAAGACGGGCCATATTTCTCAATCTGTCTGTGCCTGGCATCGCCTCTTCACCAAAAAACATTTCCTGCGAGATCCTCTACCTTTTCTATCATCGCACCACCAAGAAAAAAAAACCCAACATGGTCGCAAGGGTGGAAAAATATGTAACAAATGTGCTGCCAATCGGAGTCATGTGCTGGCATTAGCGGGCCCCAACCTGGCTCTCCACAAAGGCAGCTGATTGGAAACAGTGGGTGAGCCGGCGAACGGCAATGGGGATGAAAATGAGAATTCTGAAGTATGGAAGAAGAAGGGGAAAGAAAAGTTAAGAAGAGATAGCGGTGTGATGAAGCAACGTTATAGCTCAAAGGCTTTTTCTTTTTTGTGGGGGGAAGTTTTTGTCAAACCTTATAAGGCAATGATTCACGAAAAACAACTCGCACAAAGCCAAACAGATACAAGAGCCCGGGCACGTCTCCAGTGAGCAGATGATTTCACATGGACACAGGCTGCCAATGCTGATACTTAAGACAAAATAATTCGTCAAAAACACTTATCCCACAGATGGAATGACAGGGAAAAAAAGGACGTCTTGAGTTTAAGATTGCAAAAAACGGGAACGTGTATGCAAAATGTGTGACATGAGTCTTCAAAACTGTACTTAAAGGAGCTGTACCTGACATTTCTCTCCTTTTTGGTCAACCCAAATAATCAATATGTGACAAAAAGGGGTTTACCTTTTTTGTCATATATTGACGCCGAAGGATGGCCGTGATGGTAAAAATACCAATTTTGTCACATTTTGACTAAAAAGGTTCAAAATTAGGTGTAGTCTCTTTAAAGCCACAGTGCAGAACATTCTGTGTTGCTTTGACGTAGAACTCAAATGATGAACAAACATACCCGCAAAACCAAAAAGACCCAGAATACTTGGCTCGACACAATAATGCTTTTATTTTAGCAACATGTTATCGAAGTAATAACACCAAACGCTCACTATGACAAAACATTTATGCGCAGGTAAGGTGGATCAGGTGTCTTGCCCAAGTTTTCTCTCTCAGCCTCTTAAACTTGGGTTAAGGCCTATTCATACTCCACAAGACGTGAGAACTTTGTTCTTGAAGCAAAAAGAACAAGAACAAAGTTCGTCTGGGCTCTGACATTTCATTCTCCACAAGACGTGTTGCTGCCGAACTGCCACGCCCCCTTTTTAAGCAGCCAAAACAATCAAGGAATTACAGAAATAAAACGAGCCATTTGAACCCTAACCCTTGTAATCCTTCAGCGAAGTATTTTACTGCCGCGAGCGGTGCCTCAAAACTATCCATGTTGTCTCCCGTTTTCCGCACCGGTGTTAGGAAGTAAACATTGGATTCTTGCTTCCCGGTTCTGACAATTTAACCCCGCCCACTAAACATCCACCCAATCACAGCGAGAGTTCTCGCAGCCCTGCGGAAGAAAGTTCTGCTGAACTGAAGTGTCGGCAAGAGCTGCCGAACAGGAGCAGCTCTGGGTGCGTCTTGTGGAGTAGGACCGGCCTTAAGCGGTCCCTCCCTCCTGCACACCAGGTTGTTAAAGCAAATTAATCATATGCACGTTTCATGCCCGTGTACCCTTTGAGCAGAGGATAAGTGAAGCGAGGGGACCGCCCCCAAAATAAATTGCACTAATTTCAATTCTGCTTCCATCTTCCATCGCTCATTAAAAAAATGTGGTGACGACAATGCAACAGTTTTTTGTTGTTTTAACAACACACTCTGTGATGCCAAAATAAATCACTCTACAGCAACAAAAAGTCAGGTACCTCAGCTTTAACGTCAGAGTAAAAACAGACCTGTCACAGACCTATCCAAATGAATCGCTGAAAGGCGCCCGAGATGAGGCTGTAATACAAATATGGTCAGTCCTGGCAGACGTTACAAAACTTTAGGAGCCGTTCTCTCAAAATTAGGTTTTCTTTCCTCGTTAGAAGCTCCAATTGCTGGGTTGCAGGTGACATCACAGCATTCCAAAGGCCAATACTATTATATGGGGGGAAAATTATTTAGTTTTTGAGGACATTTTTGGTCTTGTACAGAGAGATCATGGACCCAGTGACTGATATTAATGATCATTTTTGTAATTCATACTCTTTCTTTTGAGCTATGACTTGTGAAAGTGTAATGTTGTTAATAGGAAAAACGTGGTCCTGCCCCCCGCTGGGTCCAGTGACATCATCACATTCTAGAACCTGCAACCCACCAATAGACTCCAAACTTTCCAATCTTGGACTGAACCATTTATTTATTTTTTTCATTGGGATTTTTTTATAACTAATTCCTAGCCTGATTTGCTGAGCTCTGAGCCTCAAAATAATGTATTTTTTACTTATAAATAGCTTTTTGACTACAGTGTAGCGCTTGGTAACACCGTCTTGTAAAGCGCAATTCAAGTGGAAGCCATTATTATAATTAGTAGTATTATTATCTCCATGGAGACAAGCTGGTGATGTCCCGCTCCCTGCAGTTACAAGTCTGAGCAGGACATTATATTTTATTTATCTGGTAAAATGTTACGCAATGTGACATAGCAAAAGACAAAATGAGCTTTAACAAAACCCACACTGGTTCCAGAAGTCACATTTGCATTATTTTCCCATAGACTAAAAAAAAATATATATATATATATAATACAGTTTTGCCCTACGAACGCCTTACAACACAAAGATTACTGTCCCAAATCACATTCATATGTGGAGAAACATGCCATTACTACTTGTTTCTCCTTTTGTGCCAAGAAATTACACATTTGCTTGTAATATTTTAGGGGGAGCGAATGCCAAAAACTTGTTCTGCGCTGTCCAGGATGTCTGATCCGCACTTGGATAGTACCCTAACCCCTCCAGATAGGCACTTAGACTATGAAGGGCTTAACTTCCATGCCTATTACCTAAACCAAATCACGTCGCTGGCACCGCGCCCCTCCCGTCTTATCCGCTGGAGTCCTAGAAATCCGGCGCCCCGTCCAAAATAACCAGTTTTGCCGCGTTATTCTCGGAAGCAGCGCGTTGGCCTTGTTGTTATTAGCGCTGTCTCCTCCGACTTTGCTTGTAAGAGAAAGTCTCAAGTCAGGCAGTCGCCATCGATTCTTGTTAATAAGAAAATATGTTTTCATTTTCTCTCGTCTTGGGAAGCTGGCAGAGAGGCCGCGTAGACATTCCCTTCCTGTTGCTTCATGCTTTTGGACGGAGAGAGCGGGCATCCTTGACGAATGCCTAAAAACAGATTCTAAATAAAAAATGTGTTGCCACTATTCCCGGGGCCAGGTTTGGTTTATAGACCCTATTTGGACGGGTCAGAGGGGTCCAGGGGGCCGCCCAAGGAAAGAAATGGAAAACATGATGACTGGATCCCTGTAGGAAGTGAGTGATTATTATTTTTTTGGACAAGAAAAGTAACGTCTAAGAAAGGAGTTTGTGAAAGCTGACTTCATCTTAAAGGCACCAGCTTTTTTTTGGGGGGGGGCAAACAAAATCCCGACTCGAATCAAACTGTCATCGTTCATGCATCATGTCTATATTCCTTTTTTGTTAATAAATTATTTTTTTTGTTCAGCTCTTGGCGATTTCATTTGATCAGCTGCAGCAAGCTATAAATATTGTAGTATGGGCAAAGTAACAAAAGCCGTCCCGCATAAAAACCTACTTCAATATATACAATGCACTGAGATGAATAATATGCATTCAAATGAAAACCAAATGTTGGCTACAAATGTGGATTTTTGGTGACAGGACTATAGGAGTTTATATTGCAGAGGGATCGCTCTTCAGAAAGTGTTTAGAGATGGTTTGCTAGATGCTTTTTTCAATCAAGAGGTTTCAACTGTGATTCATTCGTGAATTCAATACACTGTAATTAAAGAGCTCAATTGCAGTCACAGTTTTCAACAGATTTTTATGAAATGTTTGGGATTTGTTTTAATGTTAAATTAAAGTTGATTAGAGTCGATGTGATCAAGGAGTCTCGATTGCATCTCAATTGCGAAAGAGACAGATCGTCTTTTCAGTCAATTTTACTCAGAACTATCCTGAACGAATGCAAGAAATCAGCCCAAAAACAGAGCAGGCGACACAAGTAAAAGCTTTCGAACTTGAAACAGTTTTTTGTTTGTTTGGTTTTTTTTTTCATTAATTGTGGCACCAGATTTTTTTCTTCATTTTAGATGATTTGTTAGCGATCGCGTCGTAGATCATGCGAGTCATCTGGGTGGCTTTGTATTTGAAAAGAAAAAGAAAAAAAAGAGCCAGTCTTCTGAACGGCTCTTTGAAATGAACAGATCCCAAAGACTCGGCTCCAGCTAAAGAGCCATAATCCCCATCACTAGTCAACGGCACTTCTCTGTTATCACAATAGAAACTCTTCAAATAGAGTACATGGGACACCGCAGCAGAAGGTCACAGATATCTTCACATTTTTGAATGTTTAAGGATTCCTGTTTGGATTTATAATTTCCATTACTTTTGCACACAGGGGGGCAAACATATCAGTTTCACACCACATGGGCTGTAACCGTACATCCGATTGCAACACTGTTCATTCCAAGCCCTTTTCTAAGTGTGCCTTGGGCTTCTTGTGTTGTTTCAAGTGCATCTATCCCAGTGGGGGCTCCTTGCTTTCAGCCGGGGCCCTCAGCCCCACAGCCGCTGATTAGAGCCTTAATTAAAAAAAAAAAAAAGCTGGGCTAATTGTTCCAGAGGCCAACAGCGGCCACCTACTTCATTTAACAACTAACCGCCTTCCCCACTCGGCTCCCTCGATGTAAAAGAACCAGGCATTATTAATGGGACATACACCCCCGGGACAAGCCAAGTGTGAAGGAGAGCGCTGGGCCGCGTCGTGTATCGATCAGCCCGCTCCTAATTTGGCCATTGTTTAAAATGGAAAGGCTCGTGCTGACAGGTGGGATACAGTCCGAGGAGATTGTTAGCGAGAGTTAGGAGTTTGTTTAGCTTCTAATGTATACCAATAGACAAGTTTATTAGTATTGATTAGAGAATACAATTCAGTAATCCAGGTTTATTCCCTTTCAGATAATGCCTGCTGGCCTTGCATTTTCTGTCTATGGCCACATTAGCCACTAGCACATTAGCACAATGGCTTTAAAGCAGTCGTGTGGGCCAGTTTTTTTTTTTTAATGATCATCACAAACCAAATAAATTTAGACTTCGAACTGACAATTTAGACTTCGAACTGACAATTTGGACTTCGAACTGACAATTTGGATTCCGAACCACCACGTGTCCTTGTCTGGGGTAATTTTGCAATGTTCTAATGGCACAGCAGTGTATTCAATTGCCAGAGCCATTCCTTTCAACTAGAATTCCACATAATAGGGACGTGCCATATCATGGATTATTATAATTTTTTTCAATCTGATACCAAGTCAAACGTTAGCGATGCCATTTTGATAATACCGATCAGTTTCACGTAAAATCACATTGAAACTCGAGCAACTGACGAGGCAAAGCTCTCTCATACTTCTGATACTCAAACTGGGCAAAAAGGAGGAATGAAAAGTAGTTCTTATGCACTAAACCCTGATCTAATAATGTATAAACTTGATGAACAAAAGATGGGTTATCATGATTTTACAAAATAGGAATTGCAAAGAAATTAGTATCTATAGTTAGCTTTGGTGATTGATGATACAGGCACCACTAATTGATATACCCATATCGATCCAGCCATCATAATTACCTGCACAAAAAAGGAGGTACTTGACTGAAAGCAGTACTAAGTAACTCGTGCACCCTAGAGGCCATAAGCGCCACTGCAGGTGCTTTTTTTTTTACTCATTAATTGTCCGTGAGAGTAAATACTACGCTGACAGAAAAGACATAAGGGAGAGAGGGACACAATGGAGATCTTTTTTTTTTTACTCAAATTTGGCTGTGAATACTGCTTAAGTGGCGCTAGCTAGCCTGCAGTTAGCTTTGCCCATTAGCCTGTTAGCTTCTTCTTTGTGATTCCATTAGTGTGTATTGGTTGCTCCGACCCGGTGGCAGTCATGTTGCAATTTCGGTTTTCTGGCCAAAGGCACCAGGGGGAGATGAAAGACCCCCCCCAATCATCCCACTAACACTTGTATTACCCCCTGAGGGACTACGGAAAGGTTATTAAGAAACAAGTTACTTAATGCTGCTTTAAATACATTTCCCCACTGGATAAAGTGAACTACTTGTGAACGCGTCAGGCTTAGTTACAGACTTGTAAAGCCATCGATGCTGGAGCATTGAATAAAAGTGTGTTTTTTATCCTTTTACAGGTCCGTATTGACTCGAGCCCTTGTTCTGGCCACATTAACCCCCATCTGACTGTGCTAATTGAAGAGGCCAGTTAACCGCGGCTCTCATTACCACCATTCCACTTAATTTACCAATCAGGCCTTCGACCAACAATTACTCCTGCACAGCTTATCTGCACTGAGACGCGGCGTGGGGTTGAGAATGGGGCCTGTGTTCTCACCTGTTTTTTTTATTTAGTTTGCTTAGAGCGTTAAGAGCGGCGCTGATGACCGGGTGTGGCATATCCATGTTTACAGATGTCTATCTGCATGCCTCAAAAGAGCATTCACGATTCAGAGAAATGCCATAATTGCCGAAAGTCAAAGTCAAAATCAGTCCCTACAAGAGGTGCAAAGAATCAAGGTGCCTGACATTTTTATGGGTGGGAAAGTTAGACATTGTACCTTATATTAAAGCTTCTGTATTCTCTGCCAAAGTATAGATGAATACCCAAAGCCTCTTTGGTCAATGAGCAGTTTGGACAACTTTATAAAGCCAAAAGTGTGCCTTTGTAGCAATAGGTGCAGAGACCAAAGAGCACTTTTATGATTTGTATGAAACCCACCAATAAACTTCGACGTTTGCTTCTATTGTTTTAGCAAACTGTTCAATTCTTCATGCATTTCTCCGTGTGTGGTAGCCAACATCAAAGCCAACATCACTTACAGCGTTGCACTTACAACGCTGTAAGTGCAACATTGAGAGACGCACCAAATGTGCAAGGATTACGGAAACATGCACTTAAGAAAATGTTATGTGCTGAATTTTACAAAATTCAGCAACTCCTGTCCTGACGAAGACCAGGAGGCGGGACCACATTACACCGGTTTTAGAGTCGCTGCATTGGCTCCCCGTGTGTTTCAGGATCGATTTTAAAGTTATTTTATTGGTTTTTAAAATGTTTTTCTTTAATGGTCTTAATGGTCTTGGTCCTTCTTATCTTTCAGAACTGCTTTTACCTTATGAACCGTCACGGCCCCTTCGCTCCTCCAGTAGGGGTCTCCTAGTTATTCCTAAAATCAACAGAAAGACTCACGGCGAGGCGTCTTTCCAATATTATGGCCCTCGCCTCTGGAACGACCTGAGGAGGAGCTCAGGACCGCAGAGAACGTTCATGTTTTTAAGAGCAGGCCCAAGACCCACCTTTTTAGCTTAGCTTTGAACTGACATCTATTTATTTAGACCTAATTATATATTGTATATTATGTGTATGTACAGTATGTGTATGGATCAGAATAGGTTTTGTTGCCATTGTTTGAGAACAGGTTCACACATAGGAATTTTTCTTGATGCAGACGTGCAACATAAAACATATAAACACAGAATTTAAATAAAAATAAGCTATAAAACTTTAAACAATAAGGTTTGGGGGGGGGGGGGGGGCATGCATAAGGAATATTAATAAATAAGATACAAAGTAAAAAGTAAAATATGATAAGACGACAACAATTTACTTAGAACAACAGTGGGATTATATTTACAGATGTTTATGAGTATGAGAAAGTAAAGTGATAAAGTGATATAAAGTGATAAGTGCATGATGCATGAAGTGGGGCATATTGTTTTAAATGCTGTTATCTGTAAAGCACTTTGTGATACCTTTCGGTATGAAAAGCGCTTTATAAATAAAGTTTGATTGATTCATTGATAAAAAAAAAACACACCAGGTATTCTTTTAAAAAGGATATGACGTTACAACAATGGTTACCAGCCCAAAAGAGTTGACTGACCTTCTAACACGTTGGAATGAAATAAATTCAACTCCAGGTATGTTTCTGAGAAGAGAATGATTGCAGTAAAACTGAGTTTTAGCATCATAAAGGACCAACAGATCTACCCAATATAGTTGAGTGTCACATAGGATTCTCAACCCCCAATATTGACACCACTTTCCTGCCGCCCTTCCCCTGAACGATGTGCTTTGTCACGGCCGATAACCTCTGAAGTGAATCTTTGCGCCCCTTCCGTGACTAAATGTTGTCTTTCCGATTAGCGCGTCGGGTGCATGTAAAGGTGAACTGTACTCACCCTCCCACACCGCTCCCTTTGTCAGTAGGGGAGACTAGACTGAGCCGTGTGTGTCCCGATGGCGATCACGGCCTAAGATGTTGACGCGACGTATCCCTCGGAATAACACTTTTTGTTTTTGTGCCCTCTGCCTTGGTGTTTGCATTGGTGGGTGACACCTTGTTGCAGACAAGAAGGTTCTGTGCAGGTTCATATCCAATGGAAAAGGTTTGGGACAGAGGGGGGGACGCGTGCATTTGTAAACATGGAGGAATAGGTAAAGCAGGGAGGAGGAGGAGCCTGTTTTGGTTGCAGAGATTTGGACATTGTGACGTTAACTCCCGTCTCCAAGTTCAAAGAAGACCATTTTTCCAGTTGACACAAGGTGGTAACATTTTGTTCTGAATGACATTATTCTTATATCTTAAGGGAACAAACAAAGAAACAAAAACATTTATTTATGTACCAGTCTTTAGTTACAAATCAGTGCACTTTAGACCTACAATAAAACAAAACATTTAAGTCCAAATAAATATTTCAAGACTTTGGATGATCCCACTATTTACATTATCAGCAATTAAACAATAAATACGTTATCTTATTTGTTTAGCCTTTCATTAGCCTACTCCAATCTGGTTTTGTTTTTTTCCCCGTGATTAAGTCGCGGTAAAAGTCACATTTTAAGATTGAGTAGCCTATAATAGCTTTGGTCAACTCTGCTATTACGTTTTTGCATGATGGGAAAAAGGTGTTGGCCTTTTACACCTGACCTACCTACTTAGCGCTATGGCTCCACACGGCCAGTACTTTTGCCCAAAAGCAAAAGGATTCGAGCCAAAAGGCCTTAAATGTAATTGAAAAGCATTACATTGGATTCAAACTGGCATTAAATCTGTATTCATTGGAAAATTATAACATTGCTCAACAATTTTTGGTAAAAAGTTTTGTTCAATTCTCTTTACTCAGATCTTTTTTTTTAGATCTTTTTCTCAAAATTTCCGATTTTGTGCGTTTGAGCATTAAAAATGGCATTAAAAAGCATGTAGTTTGACTTGCTTCTGCCTGCATAAACCCTGATTTCAATACTTTACATGGATAGCCACTAATATCATTGGAAACCCGACAACCCATTAGTCCGACGTCTCATTATTCCGAAAATGTCCCATTGAGTAGTGGTTGAAAAATAAAATTAGGTTCAGGCAAGAGTCCACTGACCTTACGCTTAGGGCCAGTGGTTGTATATGGCTCTCTAATCCACAACACAGCTGGGTTAGAGATGTCGGACTAATGGCACCTCTGCTCAATGGGACATTTTCGGAACAATGAGACGTTGGACTAATGGGTTGTCGGACCAATGGTGTGGCACCAGACCCACAGCGTTAGCCAATGTTCGCTCACATCTGAATTTTGAATTTTAGCAACTTGGTATCTTCTTGTCTTTGGCTTGGCACTTCCGAATAAGCTAGCTTGCAAGCCACAAAAACACTCTATTGTCGTTTATGTCATGAGACCTCATTCCTACTTTCTTTAGTGGTAAAGCAATGAACATCAAGTAGAACCAGGCAGCCAAGCCGGGACTAGTGGAAAATACCTATTAGTTATGTCAAAATGCATAATTTGTTTGGTGAAATGTTTTTTCAGGCGAGGGCATCTCGGCCGGCGGTCAGACACTGCTTTCCATGCGCTCTGACCCAGGGCAGACACCTGGACAGGACGGGCCCCTGGACGTGCCCGCTGTTCGTTAGTCATCCCGACGAAGGGCCTGCCTTTTTCTCATGTAAATCCCCGCGGCCGACAGCCCTGCGCCTTTTGCATGGCACCAGTGATTGATGACCGAAACAAGGAAGAGGACGAGTCGGAGCGTGCAATGTAAATACAAGCAACACCGCACAATGAACAAATTATGAATGCGCAAAAGGTACAAACTGGGTCAATGACGAAGAAGAGAAGAAGGAGGAAGATACATGAGTTGATGGCAGTTTTTTGTTGATGGTAATTTGTGTGATGTATGACACAGTAATATAGATAGACTGTAAAGTATCGACAGCTACGTATACACCATAGGATAAAAAAGACTCTGTGGGACTTCCTGCAGAAACGAAGGCGTACAGCCCTACCTTTTGTTGTGGTACATGCAGTAATTTAGGGTCAAATGAATTTGGTTTAATACTTACGTTAGCCGCCCGGCACAATTTTCCAAGTCATATCAGAAAATAAATAAAATACTACTACACTTCATAAAGGTGACTGAGACAGGAGGTGTTTTGGGACGAAGGTCGTAGCTAACAATGGCAAAAGATGAAGCAGTGTTTGGAGTGTGTAGAACGAAACCAAAAATGTCCCATTCAGCAAAGCAAACAAAAAATGGCGTTTACACTAGGAGTAGTCCTTGCATTCATTATGTTTTGCTAAGTAGCAGTTATTTTCTGTCTCTCTTGGTTCCATAAACATTTACTTATCGCTTTTATCAATTTCAATGCTGAACGAAAATGTGTTCACTCGTCACCAGCGATACCAACAAAGTCAGGTCAAATCCCTTACTACTAGTGTGTCACGGTTCGCAAAAAACTTAATTCCCCCAAATAATGTCTCAATCATATTCACATCGAAAATCCGAAATAAAGCCCGCCTTGTGCACTGAACAAGCAACAGCTAGCATTCCTCAGACATGTCCCCGCCTCAGCCCCACGTCAGCGCCGGGGCATTAAGGCATTAGCTCTAATGTTTTTTAAAAAGTGTACGGTAACTGGGAGGGGATTATGTCTGACCGAAAGGGATGAGACGAGTTCAGCACATGGCAACCATTACCCCTCGCAGCCCCGTAATGGTCCGAATCCTTCCCCCTTAGCCCGAAGCCATAGCCCACCTCTGCCCGCCCCGTGCGTGTCGGGTGGGAATGGCGGTTGGTGGGTGTGTGTGTGTCCTAAGTTCAGGAGGGCACGGCGTTCACATCGAGCACACTACGACAAATTAACACAAAACGTAAAGTGTCCAAGCATGGCGAGGGAAGTTTCCCATAGCTTTCCCTCTCGCCGCAAAAGGTCAATAAAGCAACACCTGCATTCAAATTGTGTTTACTTTAGGGCAGGGAAAGTGCATGGAAGGAGGAGGTGAGAGGTGATTCTTAAAGAATTCAGAATCCTATGAGGGTTTCAATTATACGACATGCAAAAATAAATAAATAAAATAAATGAATATGATGAGCAGCTACGTGCTAGAACCCTCACGAGTGTATCATTTCTTGCTATCAAGGAATAATTTTGTTAGTCTAGAAGTTCATCCCTTGAACAATGGAGCTGTTAATGCTTTTCATGGGACTTGTATAAAGTATGGAGGACCGTGGCTGCCAAAACAATAAATATATATATATATATATATATATATATATATATATATATATATATATAAATAAATAAATAAAATAAAGATCAACTTTGCAAAGAAATGCATAATAAATAAATAAATACAAAAATAAATATATAAATAAATAAATAAATAAATAAATAAATAAACTCACTTATTATAATAAATGCATGCATTTCTTTATTTTATTTATATATTTATTTATTGTTTTGGCGGCCACGGTCCTCCATAGTAACGATGCGACTTATTTACAAGATGATATTTTAGCACAATATTTACCTCAAATTAAACATAGAGAGACTTTGGAGAGCTACTGACTGGAGGTTCCTGCTGTTCTGCCATACCAGCTTTGTACATTATAATTAAATGCCTGCTTGTTAAAACTATTGCTTTTCCTCGTGCCAATGGAGGAATTGAACAATCACGTAGATTTTTTTTTGACCTTTTTTTTTACCTATAAAGTTGAAAACCACTGTTCTAGACCACAAGAACTGATCTTTCTCAAGTTCCATCCCAATTCCTTTCCCCTTTATTTAGCCTTGATGGCAGAATAGGTTTTTAAAAATCGCACGTATTTCGAATATTAGACTACATTCACAATGTGGAAATTGGATAGAAACTTGCATTAAGATTTTGCACTAATAGGGGTTTGCTAACTTATGTTGAATGTGAGTTTAGGAATTTCTATATAAGTTTAAAGTTTTACACAAATAGTAAACAAATAGTAAATAGTAAAAAGACAATACCAATTCTGTATTATCATGTATATTACATCAGTAGAATTACATATTATGTTCAATGTTAAATTCATATTCTCATCCAAACTTGTTTAGCGACAGTGTTTACCCGATAGGCACTTGCTAGCCCGCTAATGACGACGGCACATTGGCGATATATCTGTTGACTCTGGACTTAGCTTACACTGTAGCCTGTTCCGGTGTTGCAAATGAAAGAGTGAACAAACTGAAGGAATAAAAAATGACAACTTATAAATCACCACAGGGGACGAACACTTATCCAGGGGTTTGCCGTCATCGCCAATGTCTGTGCGCGTCTTGAAGCCGAGATGTATGTGTAAACAGACTCACCGGTCGACGATCGCTGCTATGCTAGTGCTGTGGAACTCTTCAAAGCCAGACACGAGCACAAAAGACATCTGAAGCCAAGGCTCCCGAACAATGCGTCTCTGTCTATTTGCATGAGCGTATGGGCGCGGGCGCACAATATCTAAATATTATGGAAGATTCCTCTGTAGAATGTTTATTTGCTGGATGGCGGTAAAACCAGAAACACGAAGAATAGTCAGAAATAAGAAAAATACTGAAGTAGTGATCCAAAATGTGAAGTAAGTACGTGAAAAAAAGTTTTTGTATTTCCAGAAACGTTTCCTAAACCAGCAACATAATATGAGTAATAATGTCTGTCAACAAGCTACAAGCTGTAGAAATCATAAAAAAAAGGCTGCATCAACTACACAGCCAGTGGAACACAGTAGACATCATAGCTACTGTTATAATGATGATGAATCAATATTTGAAGAAAAAGGAATGTTTTCAATGTATTTTAGTTGTTTATCCCATGTGTTGGCACTATCCGCAATCAGGACCAGACCTGGGACCCTAATTTTGGTAAATTCAGTCTTTTCACTTACATATCGTTTTTATTCAAAACAGAGCCCCCAATGCTCTGGACAGATTGGCAAAACAAGAACAAATCTGAAACTCATTTGCCTTTTGTTGCCAAGTGGTGACATGTTAACTGTCTAACGAAAGTATAAAAGAACCACTTGTCTTTTTTGAGTTGATTTTTTCCGATTATTTCCAATTTATTAACTACACTTGTTCAGTTCCCTTTTTCCCTTTAAAAGGTCCTATATCATGCAAAATTGACTTTTGGACCATGTTGTTATGCTATTTCCTTATCAGTGGTTTTTGGCTTCATTCACGCAGTTCTCAGCAATCCTCCTGAATCCTGCTCCACCCTCTCCTGGAAAACGGCCTGATTTTAATTTATAAAATAGCTTTTTCATTATTTCTGTTGTAAGAAAGAAAAAAGAAAAGAAGGGCCTGATGCGTCTGCGCTGCCCCTGTGGAGTAAACAAACGCACCCCCTGAGCGTCTGAACAGATGTCATATTTGCACCAAAAGTTCTGAGGAAGGAGCTCTTTCTAACCTACTCTGGACGCGAGTCCCATAATAAAAACACCCGATGGACCAGAGCGGTGAGTCAGTCAAAACGCGGGTTAGCCATTCATGAAGCTGTGTTGTACATGTCAACTCCTTATAACTGCACTGTGAAGTAACTTCCCTTTTTACTGTGATATATATATTTATTTTACTGCTAAAGTTGCATGGGCTGCATCTACTCGGAGATAGGGGGCGGAGTTAACTGAGTCAAAGCGTCTTGTCTTCCGTGTTTGAAAAATACCTCCAGAAAATACTTCTATGTCTCAAAAAAATGAGTACTCCATAGTGGTAGAGGTACAATATATAATATAAATGCCTATAGTTTTACTTTGGAATGGCTAAAATAGCATGATACAGATCCTTTAAGACATTGCTTCGGGATGAACACTGCATGAAGTCAAGAACAATTTTACTGTCAAACTTGTTTATTCACACAGTAAGGCCGACATGAACTTATTTTAAAGTCATTCTCCAAAATAAATCCGACTGCTATTGTCTTTGAAGTTATCACATAGGCCTCGCATCTCGATGAAAATAAGATGTAGGAAAATACAAAGAAACATCTAAAATATACCTCTAAAAAATAAATACAGCCCCTAAATAAATTATGCTATCTATCTATCTATCTGGTATCAGGAAACATTCAACAAAAACAAGAACTTTCCACGCTTCTCATCTTCTCTTGTGAAGACAAAACATTAGTCAACTGGTAAAACTCTACTCAAGTAGCCGACAAGTACGAGCATGAGCTGCCGAGACAGTGGTTCTCAAACGGTGGTCCTCAAGGTCATCTGCAGTTTCCGACTTCGACCTCGGCCCTGGGGGTACGTGGAAGGTAAAATATCCGTAGCCCTTACAAAAGGTCCTCAAGTACCCCCATTTGAAAATGAGCTATAAAACCACCGGACAAGTTGCAACATTCAATATCTCTTCAAGTCGTGGTGAAAAGCGCCTCAGGTGAGCGTGTGGGGAGGCGGGAGGGTTATGGCTGCGGTGGGACCACACAAGAGAGTAAACAGCATCAAACAGGCTGCCGCGTACAGTCAGCTCGCCTCCTCCTGCGTAATTGGGACAAGCTGCCGTGCGTTAAAACTTGCTGACATCATATTTAGACTGGTTCCCGAGCTCGGTGCGCGAGGGAGCTAACGGGTGGGGTGGTGGGGGGGGGGGATATAGCGAGGAGCTTTGACTGGGCGTCCGAGCAGGATCAAACTTTATTGCCGGGCTGCGGTAGGACGAGAGACAGACGCGAGGCACAGAATTGGTGAGAAACCGGCAGAAAAGGGAATGTGGGAAATGCTGACTCACTGTCAAACGATCACACAAATAGGGGATGTTGTTTTTTTTTTTTTTTCACTATTTCACAAACGTGTCCCCTAATATGAGATACAAAAAACAAAAAACAACAATTGATGATATCCTATCTGACAACAGAATGATATGGCTACAACCCTAGTTTCAAAATGAACATTAACAAACTCTTCCCCTACTTCCAGAATCCACAATCAAGTCCTAGTGCAAGTGCAGTCCTCCAGTAGTTAAAGCTCAGAGACTGAACTGTGGTGGTTCTTAGCTTCCAAATGAGGAATGACAGGTCCACATATGACACTCAGGGGGCAACCAAAATTCAGTTGTCGCAAACACTTATCTTTAAAAGGAACAGGCCACCGTTTGTCCATACTAAGACATGTTCTTACCTGAGCTTCGACAAGTTGATGCGCAAAAAGACCAAAGATGTTGTGAGCATTTAGCCTCTTCTCCTCTCCTGGATTGACCCAAAACGTAGGTGAAGTTAGACACGACCAAGCTCTTCCACGTTTTCCCTATTTAAATACCATTACATGAGTAGTTACACGATCCAAGTCTAGTTACACACAATTAAACATGTCGATTTTCTAAGCGGATAAAAAGGGGCACTATATTGTAAGGCGTAGTAACACCTTAGGAGCACTTCGACGTCCACGCAGTAAAGTGACGATATTACCACTACTAAAATCGACATATTTAATTTTGTGTAGATTTACTTGGATCGTGTAACTACTCATGTAACCGTAATTAAATAGGAAAAATGTGGAAGAGCTTGGTCGCTAACTTCACCCCCGTTTTGGCCCCTTAAAGGAGAGGAGGAAAGGCTAAATGCTAACAACATCTAAGGTCTTTTTGCGGGACTGAGCACACGCACAAAGACCAGACAGGTACGCATCAACTCGTCTAAGCTCAGGTAAGAACATATCTCAGTATGGAAAAACGATGGCCTGTTCCTTTAAAGGTGCACTATGCAACTTTTCATATAAAAATAACAGTTGAAATTAGTGCGTATTTGACCTTTCAGTGGCTGTATGGGTGGTTAGCTTAGCGCATTTATTTTCCATCCCAGTGGCTTCTGTGATGCTTCAGATCAATTTTATTTCAGGTTTTTTTATGGTTTCTGGTTGGTTTTCGGAATGGAATGTATATGTAACTAATCAGCAGTAAAAACCTAAAAAAGATTATCCTGGAGCGCCCTACAGGCCATTGGGATGGAAAGCAAATACACTATGCTAACCACCCAAGCATCCGCTGGGTCACTGAAAGGTCAAATACGCATTATTGCACCTTTAAAATGGGGGGAAGGTAAGAAATTCAAAGGGTGGAATATTCAATGTTACTTTATGCATGTAGATATTTTGGCTAGCTTAATGATTTATTTATAATTACGGGGAAACAAAAACTGTTGCAGAGTTCAACATCTTCCATGTTGGCATAAATGAACATTTCTCAAAAGTGGAGGCATTATAAAAATATTCCAAAATCATTCATACTAGAAAAAAAGGAGAAATTTGTGGCAAAAAATATGTGTTTATATTGTCTCTCGTTTTTCATGTGATACCCAAGCCTGCAAGGGTCAAAACTGTTTAAAAGTTTATACCTTAAAGTTTGGTTTCTTCTATGTGTCTATCTTTCGAGATCATTGAAATATGTGACTAATACAAACGATAAAAAACCCTACTTTCTCACTTCACACAGCTAAAGTACAATTTAACAACAGGGTCATTGTATAGTTTGCAAATTCTTCCCATAGCTGGCACGCTTACGGTTTTATATTCTATGATCACCAAAGGGAAATTTGTCCTGTCCTCAGCGTATGACCACAGATGATACATAATAATTGGGTAATTTGACATTTACAGATTTTATTTTTTTTGCAACCACTATAGAAACCTCCTATGTAAACAATACTTTCTCATCCCTTCCCCCACGTCCCTGTACCCCCCTCCCCAAACCAGGCAGAGGAGAGAGGTATGGTTGGCTGGATCTTGAACGAGGCCTAATTAAGTCTGGTTAAGTTCTCCAAGAGACTTCCATTACGCGCGGCACAGAAAGGCACACTGCTACTCGCCGCTCTCTCCTCTCTATATTAACACCTGCTTCTTTTCCAATTAGCCCCCCAAATAGAGACAAATGGGCCGGCGGGCTTTGATTAATTCACTCCCGTCAAGGACTGCGCCGCACAATGCCATCAGAGTGAGGGGCTGAGGTAGGAGTGCGCTGGGCCGGGTGCACCGGATAGACCACGAAACAACAGTGTAGCCCATGTTCATTTATATACACTGAGTAATATCGGCCTAGAACAATAGAAATTGACATTTTACATTTTTGTTAACAGTTATTTTAATGTAGAGTTTGGGATCAGTTGGGAAAAATGTGGTTAAAAAGGCAACAATATATCCTTAAAGTGACATTAGCCAAAGAATATTGCAAAAGAAGCAAAACAGCAGGGGAAAAAATATGTGTCATTATTGCTGAAACTCAAAATAATATGTTGGTATATTTCAAAACCTTAAGTCAAAAAGTATTGACTAAGTGATTTCTTCATGCTGGCTGAACTAAACTAAGAAAAGCATCATGGTCTCTGTAGTTCTGTCCACTTCTACCTAAACAATGCACTGTTAATCCGGAAGCTGAACGTCGGGCACATTGTAAAAGTCCTAAAGTTGTGAAACCTTTGATGTAGCTTATTGATAGGCCATATTGCCAATGTATTTACATCGCTATCCCACGTTGCTCCGATTGCTACGAAATTGTTATCCGCTGGTAAACACATACTCCTTCCTTCTTCAACGAATGTCCACCACACCTCTTCTGAGACATACTGCCCTCGTCTCCTGTCTCTCATGTCCCCGCGGTGCGTACGCGAGTGTATCTAACCCGTGTGAATCTGGTCATTAGTCTTCCGTTGCTGTCCTCCCCTGTTTATTCAAGCTCAACCCAGTATTTGCGAAGCTGCACGTCCTCCAGAAGTCACTGCTACAAGCTAACCACTTCAAAACTCAACCTGTTAGCATCGCACACACCTACGCCAGAACGCAGTGCAGCTAGCGAAACGAGGAAACACGCCGCGGCTTGTTAATGCAGGGCTTTGACGTAGGGTAGCTAAGTTTTATCAGTGAACGAGCTAGCTGATAGCGCTGCAACATGGGTTCAAAGGAGTGTCTTGTTAGAATTAGCGATTGACGCTAACAATTTGGTCAAAATGTAGACATGGGCTGATAGCATTAGCATCAGAAACTTGACATACTGTACATAGGCATACAAATATTTAAAACAACAGATTGAGTATTTATGACTTCTTTTTTTAAACATAGCATAACATCAGTGATGACTAATAATAGCCTGCATAATCAAAATAAATATTTTAAATTAACACTGACCAAAAAAAGAAAGAGATGCAATACCACTTTGCGCTCAGAAAAAATGGGTTGTGAAGAAACTCCCCCCCTCACCTCGTATCACAATCAGAAGGACTTTATGCAAAGTACAAATCCCTCATTTATTTATCTATCAGTGATGGGTATCTATTAATAAATGCTGGAATGCGAAGGTGGACAAGGCGCCCCGGGGTCAGCCAAGGGTGAGGGAAGAAAGAGTGACAATCTCACCTTTGAACTATGACGGATGGCAGAGGTGAAGATTACCTGTGTGTGCTCGGAGGGCGAGGCAATGAGCGCAATTCCTTCCCCTTTTCAACTACAGGTGAAGCTTTTTTGTTTTGTTTGCTAGGGCTTCAATACAATATAGCCATAAACAAGCAAATGATGATTCTGAACTAAGGCTACATGCAATAACAGCTTAGAAACATTTGCCAAATTGCAATTTTAAAAAATTTGTACACCCTTGATCTAGTTTTTCATCAAGTGCCACATGTTGATGTGTATTCAGCTTGGAAAACCATGGAGTGACGCTTAATGCAGGCTTTTAGGCTTAGAACCAGAATGCCAGATCTGTCTTTCAATAAAATTTTTGTTTTTGTGTGAAATTATTAAACTTGCAGTAAAAATTATCGTGTCAATTCAACAAAAAGCCAGAGGGACAGCTGAACTAGATACAAAATGCAGTGTTTGTGATTTATTTAGCAGTTTTAAGACACTCGCATTGCTTTACAAATTCCAAATAAATATTATAATAAATTTTTACAATATTTATTTACTTTTTAATTAAATTAATTAACTACACAGTTCAGTTCTTCAGCTCATAAACTCTGTGTTCAAAGGTCGAGCTGTCAATGTGTGTTCTGAACAAATGAAAAAACTCAATCTTCCCATTTCCAAATATTTCAATAATCCAAGAGCTAGTTTCATGTCCGGGCCCACATGTGAGACTTTCACTTAACCTGTTATTTGTTTGCATTGGTCAGTGATCCCTAAATAATCTTAGTGTCCCCAATCCTCCGTTCACTTTCACAGCACATTTCTATCCCAAATCTCCCAATCTTCCCACAATACTCCAGCCATTCAACGCCAAATAAATAGCCGCCGCTTCAGTTCATAAACTCTGGGTTCAAAGGTCGAGCTGTGTCAAGTAGGCTGCTGAATAGAGACACCATGGGATAAAAGACAAGCAACGAAAAAGAGCGGTGATAGGGGGTACGCTTGCCTGCTGCCCCCGGCGTGTCCTTTTTTTTCTCCCTGTGAATCAAATGCCACTACCGTTGGTCCTATTGTGCGAGTGAACCAAAGAGCTTGTCTTCAATTAGCCCGATAAGAGGCGAGTGGAGGGGACTGAGGCTTAATTTCGGGGAGGTTACCTTGGTGGACAGTAATCGCTTTGATGCCTGAGAAGGTTTTGTCTCCTCTGTTTCCCCCCCGCATGGATGCTAAATTATGGAGCGCAATTTATGTAGTGGATGAGGGCATAGGGCAGTTTGGGAAGCAGCACTTTCACTTTTGTTGTTGTAATCACAGTCATAAAGGGTTGTAAGGGAAAGCAGCTGGTAAACATATGTGAATTAAGCTTCTATTAATAAAGGAATCAGGGATTTGTTGCATATTGAACTACCTAGAAAATGTGCTTCGAAAAGGTCCTGGGTTTAATTACTGGACCATATCTGGCATCTAGGTGTGGAGTTATCCAGTATTCCTGTTTGTAGCTGGCACTCCGCTTCCCCCACCAACATACAACGTGTACAATCCTCCAGCGAGTTACTCCTGACCATTGTTCCTGCAGCCCCTTTTCTTGTAGACCTAGAGCCCTAGGTCTACAAGAAAAGGAGCTGCAGGAACGAAATCGCTGTCACCGCAGGTATAGGGCATAATCAGAGCATACTCTATGTCTCTAAGGCTTATAGAGACAGGGGATGGTGAGGAGAGGAGACAAAAAAGGGAATAAAAGATCAAGCCAGCTGTGTGCGCTGATTGCACCGGGCAGGGGACAGGAACAGTGCTTTAAGCTCCAAGCCCCTATAGAGGACACCAGCCTGGAGTGGTGAAAATGGATGTCTAAAATAAAATGAATTGTCTTGGGCTGAAGATGAAATACTGCCTGCATCGCTATGTTTGCATGCTTAAAGGCACTAATACATTCAAACGATAAATGATCAAGCTGTAAGCAAAATTGTAGTGTGTGGACTATTGCTACAAGAACCCAAAAATGTACACCAGTATGAAAACTACTACCATCTATGGCAGTCGCCTACTGTTCCAAAGCAGCTCATCTTGGCCCAAGTATGAAATTATCCACAGAGCCACAACGATGCACCATATGTCATGTTTTTGTTTACAATGTGAATTTTCTACACCACAAAGTTATAATATACTGTGGAAAACTGCTCTCAATACCACAGAATCTATCTTTAAACACAAGGAAAGAAAATAATGCCAGAATGTAAAAAACACAATAAGAAGTCCAAAGTTCTTGCCCTATACTGCTAAACTGTGTAGAAGATGGAAGGGGAATTGTAGACAAACTCCACACTCTTCAAAAAGTAATAAATGAATTGAATAGAATTTTCTAAAAGAATCCTGTTAAACATTTGCATGGCTGTTACTGCTTTCTCTTTGATGTTGGCGTTTCCAGAATAGACTTGGCTCTCGTCATGTTTTTCTCTCTGCCGTAACCAGAGCCGTTGATGATATTAGCAACAGTGTCCATTCATTGGCCCCTCCGCCTGTCTGTTCCAGTATCTTGTCAGGTGTTATCAGAACGAGTTGGATCTGCCAAGGCCACAGTCGGCAGCAGCTGTAACCTCTCACACAGGACTGACCCCGAAGCCTGACACAACACAAGTCCATCTGCAGACTTCAGCAAACGTTATGCTAGTAACTATGGAATACGGACGATAAATGATTGAAATTATGGGAACATACATAAACGCACTATCATGAAAAAAACATGGTGTGATTTGTTTTCATCTTGCACATAAAAATAGCGCTACAGACTTCAGTAGTACAGTAATTCAGTGAGTGCTTTATCTGTCATTGTACAACTGTACAACAAAATTGTGTTCAGGTGTTATTCCTGAGCCGCTGCAACTGAGTGCAACCTGACTAGCATGTTTTTGGAGCTAGGGGAAACCGTAATACCTGGTGGAAACCCGGCTGGCTGCCTTCAGTGCCCCTCTGAAATGGTGGTGTGCCCCCTGGGTTTGTCGGTGTTTCAGAGTGTAGTGTCCCGCACTGGTCCACCTGCTCCTTCTGCTTCCCCATGCTCAGCTCCCTCCACTTCACAAAAGTCTTTCCTCGTTTGTCCCTTTTTTTTGTTTCCCGTAGCTCCTCTTGTGACGCCTCCACTGTTATGCGGGTGTGGGGGGCTCTTGGTGCCTCTGCAGTGTTTCAGAAGATGTTTGCAGGTCTCAAATGTCTTTAGCTCATAAGCTAGCTGTTTGTTTACTTTTAAAAAGCTGCTTTCTTCGGGACCATTATGGACTTTCTGTTGTAATTTTTTATTTTTTTTTATCTGCCGAATCCACAAAAACACAGCAAAGATGCAACAAAAGTATCCAGCAAAGCAATGTGGAACACAAATGCAGTTCACAGAAAAGGGGAAAAATGCTGCTGTACCATGGCAGAGTGAGTTGCTGTTTGTTTACGCATCGCCATGACAATGTTTCAACAAGTAGTATTTTCAACAAATATTCTGTTTTACTTTGACTAAAATAAATTAAGTTCCTGAGAGTAATTATTTTAAAGCTGGTTACTTTAACTTTTTGTTAAGCCCATCATGACGTAGGATGCTTTTTGAAAAGTACCGTAGCTAATGGTCATTTTTTTTATATCAAGTAGTAAAAACATCAAAATGTTTAGTAATGGTCAAACTCTGAGGGTTAAATATCTCACTGAAGTTCCTAAATAACGTTATTGTACTCCTGGTGTTGCAAAATCCACCATATTCACGTCTTCCTGTTTATTGGAGCTGATTGCACACTGCTCCGATGGCAACAACAAAGCCGTTAGCTTAGCTGCTTGCTAATGCAGGTACGGAATGTGCTAAGCCGTTGGCGTGGGCCCGGGGCGGATCATGGAGGCATTATGGGGTTGTCGTCCGGCCTAATCACTGTCATATGGAAGGGATTGGGCCGATCCCCGCCACGCACCAAAATGCGCCCTGCCACATCTGTCACTAATACGTCCCCCGTGTGTCCGGGACTTCTGGATTGGGTTTCAGCTGCGGAGCATGGGGTCAGATATTAAAGACACTGACTGGACAAATACTTGGAGAAATAACGCTTACTTAGAAAATGTTTTTTAGGGGTGGATCGTATAAATGTATAGGGTTGGAAATAGTTTCTTAATTTGAAAAGTAATATGCAACATCTGCAAAGGAATGTTCTCCCCGTGTCTGTACAGGTTTCTTTGGGGGCTTCAGTTTCCTTTACCGCTAATAACATGTACAGTAGAATCCCCGTTGGAGTCGGGATGAATAAGAGTGTGTTTCTGATTGTGAGTGTGGGACTATAGTTGGAATTTAGTCCATGGCTATACAATCCTGCACATTGAGTTTACATACATGCCTATGCATGAGTTTCATGTGTGAGTGCACTGTCCCGAACTAAATGAAAACAAACCGTTTTTTACATCTTTTTTTTTTATCATACTTTCCATAATGTCAAAATCAGTAAAGAGTGCTATATCCAAAATATCATAGTAAAGCTTTAAATCGTCGACTGGACTGAGTTGCTTGAGTTGAGGACATTTGCTTTGTTGACACAAAGTCTTGGAAGCTTCTTGGATAGGGTAGCAGAGCGCTTAACAACTTGTCAACAGCTATGGCCAACCGCAGTGTAGCGCTCACTGACCCATCGCCATATCTTGAGCATCTTTTGGGACAATGGGTAATACTTGACTACCTCGGGGGAAGCCTACCCGGACACAACAAACAAAGCCATTGTCAGACAAGTCATTGCTACGATAAAATATGCAAAGTTTGGCCACGTCATCGGGACTAATCACTGTCATATGGAAGGGATTGACCCGACGCTCTTAACCTTGCCACATCTTTTGGATTGGATTTCAGTTGCGCAGTACAAGGGTCCAGCCATGGGTCACTAGGCACTGACTGGCCACATGCAACATTATAATTAGCCGCGGTCCGCTGTGTATCATCTTCCAGTTATCCAGTTAGGCCATCTTTTTATAACGCCAAATTCTATTTTGAAACGGTTGTTCGCGGTTTATTAACGGTTTATTAGCTAATGATGCTGATGATGGAGAAGTATCTATTATGGAACAAGTGTTCATCGAGGCGAGCCGGTCCAAATCACGTTGTACAAGAGCTGGTTTTCCAACGGTGCTTGGTTACACAGGCTGTTTTGCTGGATGACAATTTGCTGGATATCTCTCCTCTCTTCCCCTTTTTCTGATGTGTTGATTCAAACATATTGAAATCCTATTGTGCCGCTTCGCCGAGGTTCTCCTCATGGACAGAGCATAGACTTGTTCCTTTGGCATTGGATTGGAATGATATCAGGCTTTTTCAAACGGTTACACATGTTTTTAGTCATGTTTTTTTCTTATTCTGTTTAAGTCAGCATAGAAAAATATATTACTTTGGTTGATAACTGTGATAAAACAAAATCAAACACCGATATTGTCAATTTGTCTGTAAGGGGAAACAAAAGGCCTAATGTGTTGGACATGACAGTGCCAGACTCCCATCTGCAAGTGCTTAACACACATCTCCAGTCCAGTACACTGCACACCGAGTTCTGTCAATGTCCGATCTGACGAGAGAGAGAGAGAGAGAGCGAGTCTGAGGTCATGTGAAAGAAGACAGATGACAGAGGACAGCCCTGCCCATACCACCAGCCCACAAAGCGCATACATATACTATAGGCGTATCTAAATAAAGAACACAGTATATAAAGATTGGGTCATGTCATGAAGATGGCATACTGTCAAAATATGGAGCCTCTACGAAATGGATTTTCTGTGGTGGGACAATTAAAAGTATTCAACGTATTGAAAGGAAGGGTATGATTAAAAATGAAAAAGTAAAGTTACGAGTGCTGTGGAAAAAAATATATAATTGGAAGGTTACCGAGACTATACCTTTTATTGTTCAAGGTATATGCTGTACAGGTAGCAGCAATTCAAACGTAAGGCATTTCAGTGTTTAAATACAATCCTTTTAATGCCACAAACACAAAGAAATCGTATTCCATTTCTTAAGATGTGCAAACATTCCCTCATTCCGTGTTTATGAGCATCTTTTTGTTATATAACAAACGTATGCAGTAAACATTGTTGTTGAGCAAAGTCATTAAAAAAAGAATTTAGATTTAATGCCAGTTGAAATTCCGTTTAGGGTCTTGGCACAGTTAATTTAATGGCTTTTGATGCCCTGCTTGTTTGCAAGTTCGGATGCCTGGTGGGTCCCGAGACTGCAGTAAAGATCGGACCCAAACTGACAGTAAATCCGGTTTGTAGCCTTTGAAACGTATATAAATAAAACTTTCTACCAGGGCTGCGCAATATATCACATAGGATATCATGCCGAAAAACTACCATATTTTACACCTTCCCACAATCCTCACGTGTTCATACTATCCCGTAAAGCTTCTGTATTATATATACAGTATATTAAAAGACACAGGTCAACAAATGAAAAAAAAAAATCCATTTAACTTATACATTTGAATCAGTTTCCATAATCATTTTCCTGGTTTTGTTCCAATTTGGCCTTGTTTTGTTCCTATGGTGGTCATTTTTAAGTCCTGTTTTGACCTAACTTGCCAAAAATTCTATCACTCATTATTTGCGGAACATACAAATTGTTTAACAAAATATTGTATCATGCAGCCCTACTTTCTACTACAATAAAAAAAAAAATTCAAAGGGTAAAAAGCTTTTCTCCATCTTGCCTGCTCAAAAATATCCAGAAAACAATCAAAATCCCCCCCCCCTCCCCAAATTAGATCAATTTAAAAGGCCTTATGTTAATATCGACGCTACCAACCTCTCACCTCTGACCCCGCACACCCAAACATTGTTCGGGGACCACATTTATCTGGCCCCAAAAAACACACCCCTATACCCCCCTGTAAACACGAACATCCGGCCCCGCTATCCCAATCTTATTGTGTCCCATTCCAGCGGGACGTCTTCACTACACCCTGTTGCTCCCCCTGTCGCCTGCGTTTGCCGTCCCGTCCCCCCCCCCCCCCCCTCCCCCCTCTTCTCTCCCTGCCCCTTTGCTTTCCAACCCCCACCTCCCCCTGTTTCGTGCTAATTAATCTAATCTTGTAAGCAGGTGTAAGCTGACTCATTTAGCAGGCGCCAAGTCAGGCCAAAGCGGGGACGGGTACGGGGGTTAGGGGGGCGTTTTTCTTTTTTTTTTTTTTAAAGGGGGAAAAGGGAAAAGGAAGGAGGGGCGTTTTGTGCCAGCGCGGACAGCCGAGTGGGCATAAACAACGCGCGGGGAAATTGGGTGCAAAGTGGTCAAATCCTGTTTTTTAGCCAAAGGAACGGGGAGAGGGGTGCAAGCCAGGCTGGACAGTGAGTGTAAAGGAATGAACAACAAAGCGAGGAGCTGGAGAATGAGACGGCTTTCACTGAGTGTTGTATCGGAACACTTTCTAAAGCTTCTTAATGATGTGACGTTTTTGACCACATTAAGGTGCCCATGTCCCCCTGGTACTCCTGTTCCCCGGAGTGAGCTCGGGCCACAACGAAGGGTTTCGTTTACTGGCTCCCCCTTTCGTTGTGTTTTTGATAACAATAAAAGGTATAGGGCTTTCAGGGTTAGGGCTGGAGTTAAGGTCAGAGGATTACGATTGGGTTCGGGATCAGAAGCATCGATCAATTTGTCCTCAAAAACTCAATTGTTTATTTTGTTTTATTATTTTACTCTAGGGACAGAACACATGAATGAACACCTGCGTTGGACCACAATGACAGACGTACAGTACCGGTCATGAGTTATTTACATTGTACGATTCTCATTGGAGGAATTAAACTATGACTGAACACATGGAATTATTACAAAAAAAAGGTGAAGGAACTCCATGTTTTATATTCTAAATTCTTCCAAATTGCCGCCCTTTGTTCTTGGTGTTTTCTCAATGAGCTTCTTAAGGTCATCCATCGCCTGGAATGGTTTTCAACAGTCTGTGAAGACCCAACCCATTTCTGTGACAGCATCGTGAAGCTCACTGAGAAAATGTCCATAGTGTGCGAAGCCGTAATAAAAGCAAAATGCGGCGATTTTAAAGAATCCATTTCAACTCTTCTTGTTTAAAACATAACTCTATATGTGTTCATTCATAAATGAACGCCTTGAGTGAAAATCTACAATTTAAATGTTTTGAAATAAAGAAAATAAGAAAAAGCAACACATAAAGTGTTTCACACTTTAGACTGGTAGTGTAAATACCTGCAGTGCCCCCGGCAGAAAGCAATGCAGATAATAAATAATAATAAATACAATAAGCAATGTACCAGAAATGTTACAAAAGACACAATTATATTCATTTTTTTCTAAAAAGAAATTCCCAGCTTTCTTTAGTTTGGCCATTGTTGTGATGTTTTTATTTCCTTATTGGACACTGACAGGAAGTGACATAGTTAGAGATAAACCATTTTAAACTGTTGCCGTGCCAACCACATTATGTCATTGGGAAATGAGAGAGTCAAACCGCTATGGAACTTCACCTCTTTACCTTTTCTCCCAAACATTTCTTCCTTCATTTGCTCCTTCACTGCAAATGTATTGATGATACTGTTTATTTAGTTGGGACAGTGCATGTTAATGATCATACATGGGACTCATGCATGTAAACACGCCACACCGGATTGTAGCCTTGATCTAATTTCCATGTACATACCTGTATCTAATTAAGTCACATTTTCAAAAGCATTAAAACCTGTCATATGCACTTCAATGGTCTCATGCTTTGAGTTTTGGATCTCTTGTGTTGAGCAGTGTGCATCTTCATTGTCCTGTGCGAGCGCTGTGCGAATGCTCTTTTGTATCATTTGTTTGCCTCGCGAACGTTGACAAGAAATGGTTTGTTTTTGTATAGGTTGAGCGAACTTCTCCCACGTGCCTTCACAAACCACAGAGAACAAATGACGGCTCCAGAACGTTTGTGTATCACGGACAGCTCCGGTACGACTGAGCGCCTACACAAACACAAGAAACGACAAACGTTTTTGCACCAAAACATCATGTTCTTTTGTGGCCAATTATCTTCAACTATGTCACAGAGCTTTATTCGCAAGGGCAAAACAAATATTGATTTCAACACAGAACTGAAGCAATGGAGCTTTTTATCTTTTTTCCGGCAAATTTCGTCAAAACGAGACACAAAATCTGAATCCAAGCCAGACTAGATCAGGAATATTCCAACTAGAACCGCACTATTGCCCGTTTATGGGGGTTTCTGTTTGACGCTCTGTTGGCGAAAATGAGTAACTCTCAAGTCGGATAGAAGACCTCAGTGATATTGCGATATATAATGCGGTTCACAAAATCTACAATTTGGCGATAGTCTTGATGAACCGGTTCCGTTTATCAATCTGGCGGCCTTCAAGTAAGCAGATCCCAAAGGTCCGGCTTGCTTAAAGAAAAAAAGCAACAACAAAAAAAAAGCCAGTGAATCCAGTGCCAGCGCGGACAGCCGAGTGGGCATAAACAACGTTTGGGGGGAAATTGGATGCAAAGTGGACGAATCCTGTTTTTCCTCCAAGACAGGACCCGGGAGTGAAAAAAAAAGAAAGGAACGGACAAAGCGAGGAGCGGGGGAATGAGACCGCTTTCACTGGACGTTATATCGATATCTTTCTAAAGCGTCTATTCCTCTCGCCTCGCCCCTTTGTGTTGGTGCGCCGGAGATGTTCCAAATGGGTCCGGACTGAAAGGGAAGGGGAGAATGGGTGAAAAATGGTCCCAAACAGATCCCCGAGTCTGCACAAGGTCTTTGTTTTTGCCAATCGTCCTCTCTCTTCTTTTCGGAAGGGGAGGTGGAGGGGGGAAATCCCGGTACCAGGGGGGTCTGCTGTGAAATGGGTTTGGACACGAGCAGCCGGGCATAGCAACTGAGGGTGCTAGAAGTTAGAAGATAGAAAGACATTTGGAAGCTAAACACAAGGAAGGAGATTTAAGGCGATTCTCTGTATTGTTGCAGGGCTTGACACCCAGGTACTATTTGGGGATTGAGTTCAAAGCATAGCTTTCTTTCATGTTCTCCCACTGTCCCGACCACTAAAAACATGTACAGTGGGGCATGATGAATGATGTGTGAGTGAATGAATGGTGATAGTCGGAGAGTCTGGCACTTCAGTCCCAAAAGGAAAGGAAAATTGTCCCCCGCTTGGTGACCACGTTACACTTAAATTCCTTCCTTCATGAACTTGCTCTTGCCAGGTTAGAGATGTATAGTAGTGTCGGAACTAGACTTAGAGAGACTACTGTAACGGCCTGCTCACTGTTAGACAGCTGCAGTACATCCAGAACGCTGCTGCTCAAGTCCTGACAAGAACCAGGAAATACGACCATATTAGTCCAGTGCTCCGGTCCCTGCACTGGCTTCCTGTCACTTGGAGAATAGAATTTAAAACAGCTCTGCTTGTGTACAAGTCTCTTCATGGTTTAGCACCAAAGTACATCTCTGACATGTTAGAGCCGTATGAACCATCTCGGGCCCTGAGAACTTCAGGGAGGGGTCAGGACAAAACACAGGGAGGCTAAAGCTAAAATATGGAACAGTCTTCATAAGGATGTGAGACAGGCCTCAACTCCGACAAAGTTCAAATCCAGGCTGAAAACAGTTACTTTTACCCGTGCATAATATGCACGGGTAAAAGTAACGCAAGCTGCCGACTTGTGTCTTTGGATTCCACGGCGGGTCACATATGATAACGGAAACAATTGTATCTGCTTCTTGCTGTAACTAATTCATTTTTATGTTGATATTTTATGGATTGATTTGATCTGCTTTCTTGTCATTTTGAATTGCCTTGTGTATGAATTGTGCTCTACAAAATAAACCTGCCTTGCCTATTTGCTCAGAGCGTCTTAGACGTTTTGTTTTAAACTTTATATATAAATTATACAGTACGTGTTCAGACATTGTGAAGAATTGGGATGTGTGCCAAAAAGTCTTGGCAATGGTCAGCAGTTTTAACACAAGTTTTTCCCTTTGTCGCTGCGATAAATAAAGTTAATCAAATACGTTTCTCTCCGGTCTTTAAAGCCCTGTCCTCGATTTTATTTACTTTCCAAGTGGTGAAATGTGTGTTGTGCTCCTTCAGTATCGAATATGCAGTGGTTCACATTTGTTGTTGTTGTGACGCTCTGAAAGTGGCCCAGAAAGCTGTAAAATGTGCTCATAATCCTATCCCGGTGAGGAATCGGATGTCAGAAATGCATTCGGAAAGAAAGGAATGAATCTGGACCACAACGTACAGTTTAAAACAGTTCGCCCCCTCTTTCATTGCAGTGAGGCTGCAGTATTTACCCTTCTAGCCCTCAACATCTGAGGGCACAATATTCCCCCACTGTACCATCAGTCCATTTCCCCCCCCCCCATCTATCCGCGCTCGATCAACCTCCCCTCTACCTCGTCCTAATTCCTTTTTAACTCGGCGAGCGGGTGTCAGGGGATACAACCGGGTACATTCCTCTCCTGGCCTGTAGCGCAACAAAAACATTGAGCGGCAGATAAGCCTCTCTTTTCGCGGGGCGCCGAGGAGAGAGTGGAGCGCGGGGCCGTGATTGACGGGAGGAGGAAGACTTATCCCCGTCCATGGACAATGGCGAAGGGGCTGTAATCTCGCCACAATGGGCACACCCCAACCCCGCACCGGCCCCATGTCGATTTCCCCCGATGCAATTTGATTACTGCCACGAGTCGATTGGGCGAGGGCCATTATCTCCATCTTGTTCGGAAATACTCATCCGTGTTTGAATCGGGAAAGAGAGGGACACGGGAGTTGGTGGTAAATAGGGACAAGGTATTGGCGAAATTCAGTGGCTCAGTGGTAGAGCGTTTTCCCTCCAGTCCAAAAGTTTGATCCCAATAAGCCGAAGAAATGCCTCCAGTTGTCATTAGCACAACTGAAAGGAACTGTTTTCTGGAAGACTGTTCCAGATTTTAGCTTCAACCTACACCCGTGTTTAGTCCAGGCACTGGGACCAGCAGGAGGCCACTCCCTGAGGGTTTCAGAGCCCGAGGTGGCTCTAACATGTCTGAGTCGTGCTTTGGTGGAAGACCATGGAGAGACTTGTGCAAAAGCAGAGCTGTTTTAGAGTCTATTCTCTGAGCGAAAAGGAAGCCAGTGCAGAGACCTGAGCACTGGACCAATATGGTAGTATTTCCTGGTTCTCTAAAGGCGTGTGTAATTGTGAATGCGGGACAACGAACGAAAATGAGTGGTCGATGGGAACAAGTTGATCCATCGGTTAACTTTTCATGGCAGCTTACTAATTTGTGTCTTTCTTAGTAGGATAATGGTGAAATTGTGGACAGTTCAAGAGTGCTTCATCATGTGGCTCAGCGATAAATCTATAGTGCGTATGCGGGGTTTCTCTCTTTCCTCATTGTCTAGTCTAACCTTCACATTTTGCAAATAGATTGCACTCAAGACATTCTAAAATGTCATGTCGTTCCAGTTGGAGCAGGGCCCGGTACAGCTCAAAGGGACAGACACAGTTTTCGAAAGAAATCTTCAAAGAAAAAATGTCCAAATGTTTTCCCTGATCATTATTTGGATTTCCGAACTTGCCGCATTCATCTTATGGCTGAATATCCTTTCTACTGGCCAACATTAGGCACATTATTTTGAATATTGTCTCCACTTTTGGACACTTTCATTTGACCTCATGTGTGCTGAGAGAGAAGACACTGACCTTTGGGACGGTAATTATCACGATAATAGCAGGATCAATCCATATGAAACAAAAACCAAGCAACCAGCATTCTGACAGTTACCATTAACTATATACACAGTAAGATCCTACGAAGACAGCCACATGTTTACATTCACCGACTGTGTCCATTCAATTCAATTATGTGTCGCGCAATAATACAAACGTCGACCGACCCCGAGCGCGTTCCCCTTCGCTCGTCCACAAAGCCGCCACACTCCCGCGTGACACTAAGCCTTTCAATTACAGCTTCCCCCGTATCTCCTCGCTCTCTTTAACTGCTGAGCTGGATGTCCCGAGCCCCAGCTTGCTTCCAAGTCCTGAACCGCACGACGGGACGCTTCCAAAGCCCAGCGGGACGAGCCGGAAAAATAAACAGCGGCGTAATTACAGAAGAGGCTGTCGCGGGCGCTGTCTGACATGACGATCCGCAGATGGGCCATCTCCAGCCTGCGTGTGTGTGTGTGTGTGTGCGGTGCATGTACATCGCTGGAAATCTGACCCACCTCCCGTGCAGACGCCCCTCTCATTGCAAATGTGGTGAGTTTGCGGTGATGGAGAAAATGGGACAAAAGGACAATGTGAAGGGACACTGTAAACTAGGAAGCGGTGTAAGGATTTGTGTTCAGGATATTAAAAATATGTTTCTTTGCAGGTTTGTATTGGCAGTAAGCAACTTCTCTAGCCACAGCTGACCTGGGGTTATCTGACATGGACATTGTGGCAAACATTCGCTCCGGGTGACCACTGCGACAATAGAAATAAAAACACGAAGAGCGACTTGATGCCAATATGCAAAAACAATTAGCAAACCATCTACTCTTCAGAACTGAAGCCTGTTCAATGCATTGTTCCTATTGCCGTTAGCATTAACCATCAAACGATGCAAATAATGAACGTTCCAGAACGTTTTGAGCGTTGTCAACACATCGACCACATAATATGCGTTGATGTTGAAAACTGGCTAAAAGTCATTACTGAACATGTAAGACCTTGGAAGATCTAAATTTCGGAAAGAATAAGCATGCGAAGTGAGTCTACAGGCCAGGTCCAGCCGGCTTCATTCCCTCTGATGCCTTGTTAAATTTGCCAAACGGTTCCGTCCATCGTCACCTTGAAAAAAACTAATTGAATAATGATGAAATAAATTGACACAACATAAACACAAGCGTTCGACTAAAGTTCCGTCTATCTTTTACTTTTTCAGTGTATCAGTGGAAAAAGAGAAGCCACACAGACAGCGGTCCGCCCGCGCAGAGGCCAGACGAGATGACAGGAGGAGCAGACCAAACCTCTGGATGTGATTTCGGGCCGCTCTCAGTAAATATTTATGTGCCTTCTCTGCAGCTGTCAGTGGGAAGCCATGACGGATTCACCCACAACGTCGCGTCTCCCAAGCTTCTACACTGCGGCTATTCCCGGATCCCAGCCTATACAGTATACAGTATACACCCACCCCCCCCCCCCCCCCCCCGAAGGCATCGTGTTCGCCGAGATGATTGCCTTCACTACACAGCATATTCTGCAAATCGTCCGTGGCTTCACAACTTGCGAGAAGTAGCGTAAACTTTTTATTATCATTCAGCTATAGTTTTGTTGATAACGCCACACGCTAGCTGTGGTTTAGCTCATCTGGTAAATGGCTTGACTCTACAACTGACAATATGAGTGTCATCACCCTTTTCTTAACTTTAAAATGTTTAGCCACATTCGGCATTTTCTATCCATTTTTACCACTCACATGCAGCCGATGAGTTGGAATCGACCAACTTGGACCCGTGCGTAGGGGTGTTCAAATCAAATTTCCCTGTTACAGATGCGTAATGCTAACGCAGTATGTAGCTCAGCAGTCACAGTCAGATGCCCGGGGTCTGGAAGTAACAATCCTATTCATATTTTGCACTGACTTTTTTCAAACTCAAATATTAGGAATTTAAAAGTATGACACAGTACAGAGTAGGCGCAACTGTTGAGCTCTATTTTTTGCTCACCAATTTCAATACCTCAGTCATTATCCGGTTGAATTACATGAAATAAACAACAACAAAACAAACATGTATGTAACCTTTCTCGTATTTTGGAAACATCGGTCCAGACTACTGCAGCCTCAGTTACACTACCTCACTCTGTTACTTGTACCTTTAAAAAATCCCAACATGTGCCCTTTAAAGTCAGATACAGGACTGCGGATTGCACAAAGAGACACAATGCTCCACGATAGCATCCTTTGTCGGGAGGAGGATTACCAGCTCGGCTTATCCCGGCTTGTCTTGTGCGATCTTTCGCATTCACAAACGCACGTCTTCAAGCTCTTTTTGTTGTTGTAAAAGGAAAAAAGCAGTCATTTCCAGAGCGCAATTTGTCCATGTGTAATTCCAAGGACTGTAAAAGAAGGGTGTGTTAAATAATATTTGTTCTGTAACTTGTTCTGCAATTGTTCCATTAGCCATTGAGCCCTGAAATAATGTATGAACCACTGAACGAAAACAAGGAGCAAATGCATTTCAGAGCATAATTTGTAGAAGTCTAACTTGGATATGTGGTGGATTTCCAAGGACAAATTGTCTGAAACAGTGGGTCTCAACTGGTGGGTCATGACCCAAAAGTTCCTCGGTTTATTTTTTTGTACATATTAGAAATATTTGGACTGACCTTTGTGTAAACCTGCAAAATCAAACTCATCATAAGGTCATTATGACCCTTAAAGGGACTAGACGGAGTTCAAAAATGTTAAAATTATGTATTTTCCACCCCCTGCTTGCTCTAGCAATGTCCTAATGTGTAGAATGAGCCCAGACCTGTTCACCAGAACTGCCTCCATAATCCTGCACTCATAAAGTTGTTAGTATCGTCATGCGTGAGCTTAATATAGAAACTGCAGTTACGCTTAAGACCAGCCTTGGCAGTAACAAGTATAAAAATGACAACTCTAGTCCCTTTAGTTTGACCAGTTTGACCATGTCTGTGAAATAAAATCATGAGTATTCAATGCATAGATTAATCATGAACTATTATAAAGCATTACTTTTGTTAGAAGGGTTTTTTTTGTTTCTGAGGCAGAATATTAACCCTCTTTTTATGTTTTCTTCTTTTTTGGAGCCCACTGAGAACCACTGACCTAAATCATTGCTGCTGAAGGTGCTGTATTTACAAGTTCCAACCATTCAACTTTGACTGTCCTTTTGTCTGTGATCATCAATCACCTTTGGCATTGCCCTTACGCTGATACATCCTGAGAATGCCCTATTGATGTTGTCTGATCTCGGTTGCTAAGCCGGGTTGGGCCTAGCTAGCCCAAGATGGGTAGACCAAGATGGGAACGCGGTTGTTGTAAGTTTGTGGCTCAGTGGTTAGAGCGTTCCCCCACTGATCCAATTATCAAAAGGCACAAACCCGACTCTGGCCTGTTTATGCTCTACGTGTTTTTATTTTTTTCAGATTTTGGACATCATTGCGCTGGTATTTCAATTTTTATAGCCTAAAGAAATACATGTGTTTGAAACAAGTAAACAAAAACGCACCCTTATTGTTCAAATAAAGTCAAATAGGATAAACGTTGGAAGTGCCTTTAATCGTGCTGAAACTGTATGTAATTCGAGCTCCTGCGAGGGTTCTATCTCCACCACAGTTGGCGGTCTGTTGCTTTAAAATCCACTTTGACAGAGACAGATGACTTGATCCGACTGGTTGATCTAGTCACAAAGGGAGTGTTTTTCGAGAATAAGCCCAAGTCAAACACTGGATGCAAGCCGTTTTTTACAAACACAAGAAATAGTTGGTGGAAGCGGCTGCTTTGTTTTTGATGTTTGCGACCATTCAAAGTGCAATATTGGGTTTGATTTCAGTTCATCCTGCATCTCAATCATTTCTACAATAAGCATCATCAAATACTCTGCGGAACTGGCTGTTGTAAGAATTAATGTGGAGTTATTTCAATCTCAAGTTCCAAATCTGGTCATGTAGCAGATTCATTCTTTATATATTTTTTTATAATGCTACAAAAATGGATATCTCAATCAG
Source organism: Proterorhinus semilunaris (assembly GCA_021464625.1). Lineage (NCBI taxonomy): Eukaryota > Metazoa > Chordata > Actinopteri > Gobiiformes > Gobiidae > Proterorhinus > Proterorhinus semilunaris. The sequence goes on along the minus strand of CM038347.1, from coordinate 32,917,565 downwards.
TTAAGATTACGGGAAGGTATAATATTTGACTTTAATTTGAGGAATCCTGGCAAGTTTTTTTTTTAAGTGCCTAATTTTAATGTGTATGTAACTTCACATTGCAGACTGGTAACTAACAACTATCCTAAATGTGTACTTTGCGAACGACACGAAACTAAAGTTCTATTCTACGACAACAACACACTGACAACGAACTCTCCTCTGTCTTCTGAAATAGTCCCTTCTAGCGCACTGTAGCCCATCCCTGTTCCCCGTTCCCAGCTATAAAAACAGGCAGAGGATGCTTAGCCAGTGTGGTTATCCCAACACACACTCACATACTCGGGCGCTGGTGCTAAATGAGGCCCCAAACTTAGCTCGGAGCCGGGACCAGTCCAAGGTCCCCCTTCCTTCTCATCATCATCACCATTCCACAGACCCATGACTCAGCCGGGTAAAGTATGTTCCAGAGAAAACAGGGCTTTTTTTTGTTCCTGTCAGGCTCCTAATACTTTGTTATTCTTGCTTTTTATATCCACTGACTAAAGGGTTATCTCTTATGGGATTTCATATGTGTAAAAGTAGTTGATTACTTTCACTTCACTGCATTTGAAATGTAACACTTTTTACTCCACTACATTTCTATGAAGGCTCCAAAGTACAAAGTGTAAAAATGTTAACATATTTTGACACATTGAAAGGCTTTATGACACTTTATAAAATAAATGCATAACACTCCTGAACATCAGGTGACGGCGTGTACATGTACTGTCAATGCCGCTGACTCACTACAAGGGAGAATGTTTGTCCCCGTAGTGTTGTCATACAGAGGGTGCAATCTTCATGTTACCAACTTGAACCTTCTACCAGAATCCATCTCGTGCTGCTTGTGCTGACAAACCAGTGGTTTAAGGCAATCACGTGGCGGTATAGGCACTGTGCTTAAAATGTTTCATAGCAATGTGATGCTAGCTTCCGAGGCTAATGACTGTTTCCTGTCATAGTTGTATGCCTATGAAGAGTTAGCCATGTTTTGCTGATATAAACCTGTATTAAACAGTAGCCTACGAGGAAGAAAACAAGTAGCTATTGAATAATTGCCTGCAACATATTATAACTGTAGCTGTTTTAGCCCTGAAGCTAAAGGCTAACGTTAATTTAATGCTAACAAATAGGACAGACCGCCACCATCTGAACTTGATTTTATAACATATTTGGCTTGATGTTTATTCAAGTTTTCTTCTGTCATGTATATATATATATATATATATATATATATATATATATATATATATATATATATATATATATATATAGCAAAAAACATTGTGTATGTTGAAACTCGGAAAATTAGAAAGTCGTACAAAAGTTCATTTTACTTAAAATGTGAAACTAATATATGATATAGACTCATTACATGCAAAGTGACATTATGTCAAGCATTTGTCTGTTATAATTTTGATGATTATGGCTTAGAGTCCATTTTCAAAATATTGTAATTTTCATACTTATATCAGTAATGTTCAGTAAAAGTTTAAAATTGATATCTCAAAATGTATTATTTTTCCTATTCACCTGCAGCGTCTCAACACGAGGAACTCTGCCTCAGACCAATGGGCGAGGATAGCCCTGGTTTTTGACCGTCATGGCCGCCTCAGAGACCAAAGTTTTCACGCATTTTTGTCCTTTTTTAGAACATGATCTGATGTCAAATCCTGTTATTGACATAAAATGGGGAGAAGTGAGCACATGGGAGGTCTATATTAAGTTAATAGTGATAGACGCAAACACACAACACTTTTCAAAACAAAATAATGTGGTTTATTGTTTTGAGACTAGGCTGTGATGTTCCTTAAATACTTTAATAACGCAACAACTGAAGCTGCCTTGGTGCAACGTGCGAAAGGAAATGTGCTCGCATTGAGAATGGAGCCTTTCCAAAAACGCAAAAGGCATAAACCAAAATGATGGGTAGCATTTGCAGTGTGCCTCCAAAACATGCATTTGTTTAAACGCCATACAAAGCAAAAGGCAAACAGTACGCTCTCCCTGGACTGACCGCAAAGCCATCTTCAGGGGGAAGAGAGGAAAAAAACGGAAGGCTCATCCAAAGCATATACACAAATGTGAGAGGGAAGAGAGAGAGGGAGATGGTTATCTGAAGTGAGGTCAGAAATGAAACATGTCATAGCAAATTACAGCCATGTTGTTTGAATTACTCCGGCCTGCTGCTGCTTCTTCTTCTTGTACTACACAATGGACAGTGGAAGGATGATAAGAGGCAAAAGGTATTTCAATGTTACAATCAGTAGTGGTTGATGGGGAAAAAAGTACCCTAACCTAAACACTATTAAGCATTTGTTACATAATAGCATTGAATACATACTTAAGGGGAGACACGGAAGGTTTGGCGGATGTTTTTTTACTGCAGAGAGTCCATAAGATCCTGAAGAAAGCAGCTTTTTAAGAGTAAACAACAAGACATTTGAGACCTACAAATGTCTTCTTTTGAAACACTGAAGTGGCACCAAGAGCCCCCCACACCTGCAGCACAGCGGAGGCGTCACAAGAGGAGCTACAGGAAACAAGGAAGGGACAAAGGAGAAGATGGTGGAAGACTGTTGTGGAGCGGAGGGAGCTGCGCAGGAGGAAGAGGAAGGAGGAGGTGGAGGAGCTGACCAGTGCAGGACACCACGCTCTGAAACAGACACCCAGGAGGCAATGCACCGTTTCAGAGGATCAAAGGAGCACTGAAGGCAGCCAGGCAGGTTTCCTCCGGGTGCTACGGTTTCCCCGACCTCCAAAAACATGCTGGTTAGGTTTGACCACAATGGCAGCGCGGCTCAGTCGCAGCGGCTCAGGACTAACACCTGAACACTATTTTATTGTACGGTTGTATAATGATAAATAAAGCACTTACTGACAAAACATTTTTTATGTTTTAATTTAAATTTTTTCCAATGGTGATACTTTGGGCCAGTTTGACAAATTAACTTTCACTTAGAAACACATTTCTTTTGTCCATAGATTTATGTTGGAAATAATAAAGTAAAGGCCTATTTCAAAGTGCACTTTTCTCACACTGTGGCAAGGACATCTGCACTTAAAATAGCTCCAACAGGCTCCACATTTACCAGTCGTGTAGTTAAGTATTAAGGCTTCTTTCTTTCTTTTGCAAAATAGTAAAAAGCTGTAAAAAGTGCAGTTTGCATAATACCCTCCTTCGATTTCTAATTTCTAACTTGATTTATTGAGGTTTCATTTTATTTTTATTTTTTTAACCTTTTTTCTCCCCTATTTTCAAAAACCCTTTAAAAAGAAAAAAAAGAAAGAAAAAAAAGGCAATGCTTCTACGTAAAAGGTCAACAAAATAAATTAAATAATAAATAATTCATTTAGACCGCGGGCTTTATCCATTATACATATCGTGTTTCCGAAGTAGAAGAAACTTTTTTTTTCTTCTTTTTTTTTGTTTTTTTAACACAAAAAGAAAACCTGCAGTACATTTTTCAACAATATTTTTGTCAGTTTAAAATGTACTTCTAAATACATTTCTTGTATGCCCATTCGGTGGAGTCTCGACTAAATCACAAATTCAAACTTGTCCTCATCAATTCATAATGACTCATTTTAGTTTCAATCCTGTCCATCCCGCAGGTCTTCCTTAATCCTCGTACTGTATAGCCACTTTTGTTTCTGTACATGAATACAATTGTGCGAAGGAAACTTGACGTCGCCGGCAAATAAGGCAGGGGACCAGGCGCAGGGAGATGACAGGAAATGACTGAACAGTTCACTTTGGGCGCACAGTGAAAGAAAAAGAAGAAGAAGAAAAAAAAACATGACAAAAAGAGGGGGGTAAAAAAAAAAAGTTGACAAGCACAGCACACACTGGTCTGCCAACCCTCCAAAGCCACAAGTATGAGGAGTCTGCATGAGAAAACGCTGCACAGGGGCCTGGCAGTAGGCAGAGAGAGAGAGAGAAGAGGAAGAGTAGAGAGCGCGAATGAGGAGGAGGAAATGTGTAGGTCGGATTTGGGTGAGGGGTCAGACGAATCAACGAGAAAGTCCAATGAAGACAAATTGATGCTAAAGTCTTTGCCGACAGTGCGAGGCTTTTGTTTGCATGGTTTCCACGGCAACACGTTTTTTTTTTTCCTCCCTATGTTTTTACCTTATGTTCGGTCAGGGCCTCAGCCGCATGGCCCATTGGTGCACTCCCACCCGCTACTCCGGCCACACATACGCTTTGATTTCTGCTGCCACTGTCAGTCAGGTAAAGTGTCTTTGCACACAATTCATGGATTTCAGTCAAGTTCGATCCCAACGCGCAGACAATTAGCAAGCGTTTGTTAGCCTGCTCAATGTATTTATCTTTTATTCATTAGCTTTTAGCCATTACAACTTCTAGGTCTCATTCATTCTCTATAATTAAATGTTTTGCATTTTCAGCTGCAATATTAGTCAAATGCTTATACTGTACTAGGCGATATGACCAACAATATAAACTGGACTAAATCTAGCCCATAAAACACTGTTTCCTTTGTGAACAGTCACTGCTGTCACATGTAGGTGTACAAACACATAGTGACTCCGAAAAACGGCCATGATGGTAAAACTATCCATTTTGTCACATTTTGACTAAAAAGGTTCAACATGAGGTAAAGTAGTCCCCAATGCTAACTGATACATGTATACAAATATAGGTGGCTAGGTTAAGCTAAGCCACAGGAATGAAGCCGCTAAGCTAACACTAGCGACATTCGCAATTTCTACAGTTTTTATCAAAATGCCTGTTCCTTTCACCACGGTATCATCCGTATCCTACATTTCGATCAAAAGCACATACAAGTGGCCTCTGAGCTCGGATACACATCCATTACACTTCATCTTATGATACTGTCTGTTAATGATAGAATGAGAGAGAAACGGACATGTCATACATGGGGCGACGGTGGCGCAGATGGTAGAGTGGGTCGTCTCATGATCGGAAGGTCAGGGGTTCGAATCCCGCCTCCTGAAGGTGTTTGCTGTCGTTGTGTCCTTGGGCAAGACACTTCACCCACCTTGCCTCCAGTGTCTGCGTACATTGGTGTATGAATGGGTGAGAGGTTCCTTGCTGTAAAGCGCTTTGAGTGCCTAATGTAGGTGGAAAAGCGCTATATAAGTTGAGACCATTTGCCGTACCTTAGTATTGCATCTGGCTTCACCGTTCAGTTGTTTGGGAGGGGGAACATAATAATTCATAATTCAAGCGGGTCCGGGAAGCCAGTCGTTGGCTAACAGCTCAGACTCAGACAGCTAACGGCGTCCAGTCAATAGTTCCTTTTCTGGATACCATTCTGTAGTTTTGACTGTTTGGAAAGACAGAACTGTGGTGTTTTAAATCATCTGCTGCTAACATTGCAGGCCAAGTTCCACATCATAAAATGTCATCGCAGACGACCCCAAGTACTAACAAAGGATAATGGTTTGCCCTTGAATTGTTCATTAGCTGTCTCTCAGCTCTCAAAGCACAACTCTGAAGTCATTATTACTCTACCATTGTAGCCACAGCGGCCAAGAAATTGTATTATTTTTCACATTACTTCGGTTGGCCTGCAAAGTAGACATGTACAAATAGAGCCCCCCCCCCCCCCTCCCCAATTCCCAGTATTGTTACAATTTAGAGTCATATTAAGTCAGCTCAATTAGGCACCACATTGTCGCACAGTGACTTATGTTTAAGCAAAGCAACCATTCCAATAAGTGTAATAAATTGGCGGACCGCAATTACTCTCTATGAATCTCCGGTGTCAAAAGACGAATGGGGCTTTAGTCGGAGCCTGGTCGTTCCCTCCTTGGTTTGGCGGATGTCTTTGGCGGTCAACACGGATGAATTTGTCTTTCATATTTCCGTCTGCAGTAATTCATCGGAGCTAAATGGCGATTTGGAATCCTCACTTTGCCCTTGAGGCTTTGCGCCAGACCGGGGCGAGTTAGTTCATCTCGCGGGGTCAGGAAAACGCCAGCACAACCACAGAAAGGAAACATCTCGAGCCTCAACGCCAGGCTCCCGTGGCGGATGACTCATGAAGTGTAGAAAAAAGTGATTTGTGTGCGTTTGGTTAACAAGTATATCTATATTTTTAGCATAACTTGTCAATTTGACTAATTGGAAGTATAAGGAACCGCACATAGTATTTATTAGCGATTTTTCACGCTTTACACCGGACAATGACACAATTCTCTTGAGGCTAATTATGAGGCTAGGCTACACATGAAGCTAATCGTCTCTACCAGAGCACTGACAACATGTTTAGATAGTCAAATTGTGTTTGGTTACAGCAGGAACCAAAACGGCAACTCCAGGCATGTCTTTGAAGCGGAAACAACATTGTCCCATTTCTAAAGCTCCGAAAGTAAGACTTAGCCTACAGCAGCTAGCTCATAGCGCAACGACAACGGCCCAGATGCTCCATATCTATCATAGTGTCTTCGCTCAGCCGAAATCTAAGACAGCACAAATGCTGCACCACCCCCCCCCCCCCCCCCCCAACTCTCCCCGAGCCTGATGCTGAGGTGCTGACTGCCGGGGGCTGACAGGATGGCCCGCGCCTCGACAGCTGTAGCGGCCCCTGTGTGGTGCAGGACGTAGGGCTGCTCGATTGTAAGGGGGGGGGGGGGGGGGGATTAAGATAATTGCGATTAGGATGGGAGGGAAACTAAAGCTAAAGAAAGAGCGACAATTACTCATTCACTCCACACTCAATTTGGGATAAGTTATGAGACTAATGGACACATGGCTGTTCATAAGTTGAGTAGAGAGTCTTGCCCAATGCACCAGTCGGAGAATTGAACCACCAAACTTTGGATCCGTAGATGAATGCTCTAGCCACTGAGACACTTGCCTGACTTAAGATCATACAAGTGTGATGCACTGTCTATTGAAAGATGCTACAGGTGGACAGGGATTTTCTTTTTCTTTTTTACAATGATTAATTTGAAACTTTTGCCGAACATTACTGATATAAATATGAAGAAAAGAATGTATTGCAAGTTTTCTGTCATTCTAAGTTTTCATATAAAAAATAAGGCATTTTGCACATAAAAATTGCCAAAATTGCCTATATTTTCAGCGACTAAATCTGAATAATCGATTTACCCAGTTTTATATTTATGGTTTTATTTTATTTACATATTAAAGTCGTAACAAAGACTTTTTCAGAGGGGATTTTGGATCTTGTTTAGCTTTTGAATGATCTCATCATAAGTGGAAAAAAATCTGTAAAAGCTAAAATGTTGTTTATTGGGGGCTGAATGAAACAGGCTGGGAATTTGATATAAAAAAAAAATCCCTGTGAAAAAATCTTAGAAATCTTGTTAAGTCCAAGACTGGACAATCTTGGACTGGCTTTCTCGTTGAATTAGTGGTTTTTCACGCAGTAGTCGAAGTGGAGATTATTAGGCAAGGCAAATTTACTTGTACGACACATTAATGTACAAGACAACTCAATGTTGTCACATGTTCTCACAGAAGCACACAAACACAATAAAGAATACGGGGGCGGCACGGTAGCACAGCGGTTAGCGCTCGTGCTTCACAGCTAGAAGGGCTTCGGGTTCGATTCCCACCTGGCCCTTCTGTGTGGAGTTTGCATGTTCTCCCCGTGTCTGCGTAGGTTTCCTCCGGGTACTCTGGTTTCCCCTACCACTAAAAACATGTACAATAGGCCAGGGGACTGCAGGTGGAAATTAGCACAAGTGCTATAACCTGGTACAATGCATCTCTCCTTTCTGAGGCTAATGTATATTGTACACTGTCCCTGTTCAAATAAATAAATAAATACAATGAAAAGCATTGAAAACAAATCCATCAATACACTTACATAAACATATATATATTATAGGTGTTAAAATAGGTTCAATAGCCGTAGGCAGCAGTAAATAAGTGCTTTTCAACATGGACTTAAACATAGTCAGGGATGAGGCCTGTCTCATGTCCTCACTGAGGCTGTTCCACACTTTTGCTGTGTGAAACTGAAACGCAGCCTCCCCCTGTTTGACGGTGACTCTGGGAACCACCAGGAGACCCCTCCCTGAGGATCTCAGGGCCCGAGGTGGTTCATATACGGCTGTAACATGTCAGAGATGTACTTTGGTGCCCGACCATGAAGGGACTTATACACGAGCAGAGCTGTTTTAAATTCTATTCTCTGAGCGACAGGAAGCCAGTGCAGATACCGGAGCACTGGACTAATATAGTCGTATTTCCGGGTTCTGGTCAGGACTTGAGCAGCAGCATTTTGAATATACTGCAGTTGTCTAACAGTTTGTTTAAAAAGGCCAGTGGGCAGGTTTAGCTAGTTTATATTTATATAAGTAATGTTCAGCAGTTTCAAATGAATATCTCTAAATCTATTATTTTCTCTATTCACCTGCAGTGCCTTAAAATAGCTTTAAAACTGTTATTTCAGCCAATCCCACGCACTTCACCTTGCCTTTGCCAAACCCTAGCGCTGAACCTTTGACCTCCCCCAGATAGTCGCTGCCTCGTGTCGGGGCAGAAAACCATGCAGAAGACAATTGGATTACAGGCGCTCTCTTTCTGTGGGTATACACGGACGTGCCCTCGGGTGACGGCCGGTATCTGGAAGTGCGCTTGTCCTATTAACGTTCTGGAGGTGGGCGAACCGAGCGACCCCTCAAGACTTCAAACGATCAGAGACACAAAACATATCGCAGGAGACAGACCACACAAATCTAATTTAGCGAAAAGGGGAAATGCAGAGGATAAAGTTAGCGGTGACCCCGGGTTTACCTGGACATACCTCCCTCCTCGTCTCTGGAGACCGGATTAGGAGCAGAAAATGTAGAGTGACGGGGACGTTTCAGGGTCACATTTGACACCAAATAGAGAAATAAACAACAGAAAACTTAAGTTAGGGTATGTACGATTTATTTCGTACATTTTTCATAAACATAGCTCATTTGCGGACCAGGTATAATGTAACCATAGATTGATTTGACCATGACAATATGCTCTTATAGCAAGACCTAGCGTGTTTATTTCATAGGAAGACGTAATGAACCTAATTGGTAATGCTGATTTATTTATATTTAATAAAGCATTTTACGTGATGGGGGTTGCCAGGTCCACTGGCAAAAGATCAGCTTGGAATTTAACCTATAGGGACTCTCTCCTTGGATGTATTGCTTAGTTTTAGAAAAAGCTAGTTCTTAGTAGGGTTCCAAACAAGTGGAGATGTTGTTGCCGGAGTCTAATTAAAGGTGCACTATGCCACTTTTTATGTGGGGGAAAAAAGTTCATATTAGTGCGTATTTGACCTGTCAGTGACCCAGCGGCTGCTTGGGTAGTTAGCTTACCACCTTTACTTTCCATCCCGATGGCTCCTGATACATTTTATTTTAGGTTTCTTTAAGATTTCTGGTAGGTGTTCGGTTCAATCAGCAGTGAACACCTAAAAAATAATTGATCCCTACAGGCCATCGGGATGGTCAGTAAAGGCGCTATGCTAATCACCCAAGCATCTGCTGGATCACTGAAAGCTCAATGTATTGTATTGTATGTGTGTACCTCTTAACCCCCACCTGAACCGAGCACATTTCCTCCAGTTTGGCTTTACCCCAATCTGAAAGCTTATTGAAAAAAGGGTCAAAATAGCGACCGTAAGTCACAAAATACGCACACACAAAAAGCCACAAAACAGCAACAGAGAAGTGACAAAAAAAGTGACAAAAGCGTGTGACAAAAACGCAAGATCCGTTTAGATGAGTTTTGTAGGTCTTAGCTTTCAAATGAGACGTTACTACGGCCTATAAGCTAGAAACTTTTATATTTGGGTAAAGCTGAACTGGAGAAAATACACTTGGTTAAGGCGGGGGTTAAGAGGTTTTTTTAATATCCACTTTTTTTTTTTTACATAGATTTACATAGAGAAGATCTCCCCGCTTCACAGTTGGTTTCTTCCACAAAGGAAATGACCATTGTCTGAGTACATAGTATAGGAGACTGTTTCATGAGGATCCCAGGATGGACATGTATCATGAATGGAGACATAATGTGGCAAACATTAGTGAGTTTCCCTGACAAAATCCAAAATCCACAGCCACCCTCTTCTGGTCATGACCTTTCGTTTACCTGGACATAACCCCCAAACCCCCCGTGCCACAGATCTGATTAGGCCGGAGCAGAAATGGCGCTGTCAATACAAAACGAAACACAATCTAAAGAGCTGCCTTCAATTGGAACCGGAGACACGGTGGAAGCTGACGGCAGGGAGGGAGGGAGTAAATTCAATGAAGACTGAGAATACTCAAGTTGAAACAAAGTCAGAGAAAAGGATATTTTATAGGATCATATTGGCACCAACACTGTGTCACATCTGAGGTTGGGGAGTGTAATATATTAAAATCCGTAATCTTTACTTCACCTTTTCCCCCGTTTTGTAATAATAATGTTTACGTCAGTGATCAGTTTCAATTGCTGTATTTGCGTGGAATCTTGAAATGGCCTTGTATATAAAGAAAAGACAGTGAGGAGTGATTGACTGGTCTTAGGGTCAGGATTTCGGATTGGCCTCGAGCAGACATAGTGAACGCAAGCTTTCACTTTTATCCAACGGCATGCTGGCAAATCGATGGCGCCATGATGAACGAGGGTCCAATGATGGATTTGGGGATTTTACAAAATGTGGAGGGCAGTCTCGGTCTACTAGAATCCTGGGGAAACAGGTTGGAGTGCTTAAGCAGTAGAAGAAGAAACAACCGAATTGAACGGGATTAATCGAAACGGCATGAATGAGTTGAAATACTACTCCAGGTGTGTTTGGGGCAAGGGAATGTTTCGAAGGGTATGTTTCGAAGTAGAAAGCTAAAAATAAAAGTTGTCCTTTTTTTAAATGAACAAACTTACTAACGGAATTTGAATGAAACCAGGACTAGTAATGACACAATGAAGGACAAAAAGCAACAAGGACTTCATGAAAACTCTCAAGTATCCCATTTTGAGCACCATCGCAGCCCACAGTTCTCCATTATACATACAAGGACGTCCATGTTACTGTGTCTCTGGTGATGCCCCCAAACATTTCCAAAAACACGAGAGCAGGGAAATAGGAATCGTAAAAAAAAAAGCAAACCTCTTCCTTCCCGAAACATGCATTTAAAAACACAGAACAAATGTGTCATGTCCAGGTTTCCAGCGCGGGGCTAATTTGTTGCGGGCTGCTGTTGTTATTTTAAAAAGTCGCTCTTCTGAAATGGGCCAGCTAAAACAATGGTAGCCCCGGCAACAGCGAGGCCATGAGTCACTCCGGGCTGACAGAAACACCGCAGAATTATACTGGGGCAGTAAAGTCAAACGCGAATGGACACTGTTTGGAAGTGCAAAGAGAGGACGAAGTCGTGACAAAGATGGCAACACGCACTAGGCATTTGTTGAATTGAAGATGCTGGTTCATATTTTGTTGGTGCTTTTTGTGATTCAGTTTACAACATTCCATCCAGAACTCTATAAGTTGCATGACTTGAATAAAGGGCTGACAGTAAAATGACAAAATCTGTATGAAAATAACAAGAAGGCTTTGAAGCTCAACCCACAGCACCTGCACATCTATCAAACGTTCGACTTCTTGAAAACATTATCCTTAGCCATTTGTCTAACCGAACACATTTTCTCCAGTTTGGCTTTATTCAAATCTAAAAAAAAAGGTGTCTTGAAAAACGTGTCAAAATAGTGAGAAAAAAAAAAACAGGGTGAAAATCCAATGCAACAGCAATGCCATAAAAATGATCCGTTTAGATGAGTTTTGGAGGTCTTAAATTTCAAATGAGGCGTTTCTCTGGCCTATAGACTGTAACCTATTAGATTTGGGTAAAGCTGAACTGGAGGAACTGCATTTGGTTAAGAGGCTAAAAAAATAGCATAGATCAACTGCACAAATGATTGCCAAAGTAATTTTGCCATCGGACGTTTCTCAGTGAGAATTTCCCTGATGTCTTCGAAGTTCTTTCAGAGCTTCCCTTCTGATGGTGACGTAATGAGTGAAGGCCTTTGTGAAGGAATGTGCTCAATAATGCACGAGGAGGACGACACAAGTACGGTCGGCTCTGGGAAACTTAAGACTCCTCTCTCCTCGCTTTATACCAGGGCAGGGGAGTCAAACTAACGGCAATTCAAATCTCAATCAAACGGCCACTTTGGATGTGAAATCAAACCGTCAAACTGATCCATTATTTTCCATGTTTTTGGTTGGAAAGACATGTCAAAACCATACTGGACTGTTTCAATTAGTCATAATTTTTTCATGCAAACTTCCAGGCTGGTGGTCCATGAGAAAGACACCCTGACCCAACAAGATCAAAAGTTGTAAAAGGTTGTCGTCATGCTTTCTTTTTAAATCATCATTTACTAAGCCAGCCTTCCAATCTACTCCATCGGCTTTTCTGATCCACCACCTCCAACCAGTTAGACCATGGTCATGTTTGGCCCACTGAGAAGACTTTTTACGTTTGCGTTCTCCAGCTGCACAAAGTAACTGCGTATCAACAATTACGAAATCAAGAACCAACGGAAGCAAAGAAACTAAAAATTGCTGTTCTTAATCGACATAAGAGAAAAAAATATGCATCCGTCAGCGTGTTGGTAAAAGGTAGACTAGAAATGCGTGGATTGAGAGCAGATACAAATATTTCTGGTCCTAGATGTGTAACTAATCAATAAGTAAACGCGGTTACTTAAAAGGTCCTCTACTCGATTTTTTTTTTTATTACAAAAAAAAAAAAAAAAGAAAGAAAGCCACTAAAAGTTAGTAGTGGTCCATAGTCATTCCTAAGTTTCCTAACATATTTGTAGCATCGCAATTTTCCACAGGGACGAGTTTCCAGGCGCGGTTCACAACTTGCAGGGTTACTTTTCGGGATCGCTTTTACAGCAATGTGAGAAGACACGCCTGCAAGTTCGTAATATTGATACAAATGCTTTATAATAAGAAGCCCAGTGTTTTTCCACAAATGTCTGAGTTTACAATTTAGTTTAAATGTAGTTTCATTACTAAGAAAAAAAATCTGGTATCGTTTAATAAATTTTGTGATAGTCCGCTGAGATCTGGCCTTCATATAAAGTGCACTTCTAGGCGCATTGAGTTGCCTTGTGTACGAAATGCGCGGTATAAATAAAGTTGCCTTGCCTTCTGTGACTACTCTCTTATTCACGCGATACATTCAACACAGAAGTTAAAGACTGTCTGTACCAGTGGCCTTCTGATGATCATTTTACCCATTTCATTATCTAAGTCACTGTCCTAGTATCCGCCCACCTCCTTCAAGCTCAAGCAATAACGTACCAGACAACATATATGATAGCATGAACAACATTAGCATATAAATCGAGAGCTCAGGCTACAAAGTGTGACTCATTCCAACATGAATTTCAGGCCATAGCGGTCAAACCCAGCACTTGAGCTGTACCTGTTTATACAGAGACACATGAATGCATCCACAAGTGTACTTTAAAGGACCCGCTGCCTTCAGGGACAGTGTAAATAAATAGTTTGTAGAGGTCCTGAGCCAAACAAAACTTGTGTCCAGACCTCTCATAACACCACTGTGACATTTTCTCTCACACCGCTCAATTCATATGTCACCAACTAGACTTGCTAAAACAAGCCGCAAACTCCAGCAATGAGCCATTAGACATTATGAGACATTATGCTTTGGGCAAGGCATCCACAGCACACAGGATAAGATGGCGGGAGAGCATCTGACCTAAAAATCAACCACTGAAAATGAGAGGGCAGCATTAGTGTACCCTAAGTCTATAGACTCTCAAAGCTCATATCTTGAAGTTTGAAGCTGTAGAAGTTGGACGTGGATGACGATAAACTGTTAGGTGCTGCCCCAACTCGTTTATAGCTCTGACAAAACCAAATCTGTTACTAACACTTTAAAAAAAAAGAAAAAGAAAAAAGATAACGCCTCCATTCCATTTTCCTATACTAAAAGAGTGTTTTCCCCCCCACTTCACCCGCTCCAGTGTCCCGCTCCTCACCTAAGCCAGGCCTCCCCGATCTGATTTCACACACAGGAAGTGATCACCAAAGAGAGACAGGGAAAGACACCCAACTCCCCCGATACCCCCACGGGACACCCACACTCTACGGGCACCATGGGTCAACTGCTTTAAACACTGTAGATCTTCTGTCTGTATCTCTGTGATGATGCAGAAAAATAAGCATGGATGGTGTGGCACTATAGCTCTAGACGCTAACCCGGCGGTTGTTGATCGTATTCCTCTTTTGATGGGATAGTACATTATGTGGTCGTGTCCGTGGTCAAGACACTGCAGTGTTTCTTCATTTATTGTATTCTTGTCAATCCGAGAATGGTTTACATGCAGCCTTTTTGGATTTTCACGTTTTGACAGAATGCAAATCACCTTAAATACTTATTTGGCTAAAGCCCAGGGAGTGCTCATACATAATACATAAACATGTGTTTTCTATGTGTTCCCAGTCAAAGCATTATTTTTCCAAGACAAGTTTTTACATAATTGTAATATTCATTTAAAAAGAATAGTTTGAAGTTCAAGGTGGAGACTGGACACCCCTTTTCCGCCTTGGTTGTCTCATGCGTTCCATATGTCAGCAGCACCCATATTGGGAGGGGGGGACAATACACTCAATTAAAAGCAAAAGCTACAAAACAATGTCCACATTTTACATTAAACAAATATCATTGAAAAAAGCATTGAAAGTATTTCTTATGGGAAAGCTTGCAAACTTGTTGAATAAAAGTATTCTCTAAAATGCCTTTGGAACATTTAGTTCACACATTTAGTTTCAGCCTAAAGCCCATAGCTGCAGGGGGACAGGTCCTTTTCCTGCACCCCCACCTAAAGCCGAAAGAGATTAATGAATTGCGTAGTCATTTAGGGGATTTGTGTGCCTCATAACATCTCCTAGGTATATTATATAATACAAGTTAAGTGGGGAGAATGGATATCCCTGCCTGCAACCCGCTTTAAATAAAGTAAAACATTTTATTAGTATAACAATATCCAAATCTTAAGGTACAATTATATCATTGTGTTTAAACAAATATGTTATTTTGTCTACTGTGAAATTGACATGGTTAAGTTAAATCACGAAGTGTGCTGTAAAATGTACCTTAAAATACTAAAAAAAAAAAAAAAGCCAAAACATAATAAGTTGCTTAGACATTTAGCTAAGATGCTCTTTGCACACAATGAGCTTTTATTACAGTGTACCATAACCCTAACCCTGCCTAAAACCCATAGATGCCCAACAATCCCAGTTGAAATAGAAGAATGCCATGGTAAGCCATTTAGCCGAGATGCGCCCCTTATCACATCCCCTTGGTGTAATATTGATTTCAAAGGTACAGTTTGAAGTTTTAGGGGGTAAGAGCAGACCCCCCTGCCTGCACCCTCTTCATCCGTGTGTCGGCATAGACCCAGATGGCAGGCGGGCGCGGGTCAGGGAGCATGGAGGTGCAGGCCGGGCGGACACGAAGCGGCGAAGGGGGGTTTACTGTTACCGGGATCAGACACTGTCCCGCTAACGTACTCATGGTGTGGGTTACAGTGGCCAAACACAGGGGACAGTGGTAAGACACGGAGCCCTGTGTGGGGCGTCCCGGAGGAGAGAGCGGCGGTGTGGGCTCTGGAGGTACTTTACACAGAAAGGTAAAGGTACACAGGGTCTGTCCAGTGTCCCACCCGCGACGGCGGATCTACTTTAAAGGAGTTTGGATCAATTGTCAGCGGGCATGTTTCTTTGAACCAAGGTGGGAAGAAGAGGCAAAAACGAGATCTGTGTTATGTCAAAATGATCTTAATCAATTAGATGTCAAATATATTTGTACCAATCGAGGGAAAGAAATGATATTTTTAGTTTATGGTAAAAATTGCTACTTTAATATCTAAAAAAACAGTAGTCTTAAAGGCGCATTATGCAACTTCTTATGTGAAAAAAAGTCACATAAGAAAAAGTTGATATTAGTGCTGATTAGTGACTCAGCAGCTGAATGATTGGTTAACATGGCACCTTTATTTTCCATCACAGTGGCTTCTATGACGCTCTAGGACAAATTGATGAACGTGATCGAAAGTAAAGGCCATACAGCCATACAGACATTGAGTCACAATAAAACTAATTAGGCACACATATATGTTTTGCATAAAAAGTAGCATAATGCACCTTTCAATGCATCCATTATTGCAATTTTTTATTATATTTGGTAACTGCAATTTTTTTAGCGGTTAGGTGTAACAAAACAAAGAAACCCGATTTATGCAATAGATTTTCAACTTGTTTTAAAAACATAATGTATCCAACACCCTGAAATAGAATTAAAACAAAACAACCTGTAAATTACTAACTAAATAATTAACAACTTTACCTGCATAGCATATTTTGAGTTAAAAACGAAAGATTACACTCAAATCTTTCTAATTTAAACATACTACAGTAATAATAACCAGTAATAATGGTTGCAATGATAAAAATTATACTGTCATGGAGTATGGCAAATACAAATTAAGTTGTAACTTGCAATACAGCTGTGCATATACAAGCCATATATCTACTACTGTTTACAATTAGACACACTTCAATATATTATCAGGCCACTTTTTGCACATCACACAAATGTTCCTGCCCTGAAATTGACCCTGTGAAACCCTCTGAGCCGCCGCACAGAACGAGGAAAGAAGTGGATGGGAAGCGATTAAACAGCAAAGGATGGACCCGAGCGTGAGGAGAAGGAGTCGAGCAGGGATGTTTTAAGGAAGCTCCGAGGTCTGCTGCTAATTTCCCTCCGTGAGCGCAGTAAACGCAGGGCCAGATTAAGGTGAAGCAGTTATTGTTGAGTATTTTATTAAGGAGCGCTCTGGGCGCTGGAAGAAGGGGGCTTTAGTAATGCTCCGCGCCGTGCCATACAATACAAGACAAACATTGGCTGTTATTTCACCAAAGTGCTATCACATGTGCGGAGTCGGGGAGGTACTTGGCATCAAAGTCCCCGGCGCCGATCTCCCAAAACATGAAAACGGTCCTTTCTTTTCCGCAGGTTGTGCCCCTGAAAGTGTGTCCGGCGGATTAACGTGCAAGGTGTCAAAAGAGCGTGCGCCCAGTTTTGATTAGATGAGTGAGAAAGTGAAGTGGATTCTTCTTCTTCTGTATAAACACTACATTGGTCAGTGTTTCTGCAATACTGCTGTCAGTGTCTCATGGTCTTAATGAGTCTTAAAAACTTAACAGTGCCAATCTGTAGGGAAATGTTGCCTCATTGTTTCACCCACTCATTTATGGGGTACTGGTCAGAAGTAGCAATGGGGAATTTTCCTCTTTTCCAAGGGTTTGCTTTGTTTTGTTCTGAAGAGAGACACAGTACATTTGAGAAGAAATTCCAACTAATTATTCAACGCAGCTTTTAAAAAAATGTTCTTGAGTAATTCTATTTTCAAATACAAGCAAAAGTCTGCCAACTGAGAGTAAATCTATCAAGGCAAAGGCTTTACATCGACTAAAAAACAATGTACTGTATAATGTCACTCAGCACTCACTTTTCTACTCTTGCGTGAGTAATAATTTGATGACTATTACTTTATTCTACATGTATGTATTCTAAGTACTCTCTACTACGACTAGTGGCACTGGCTACTCTTCCCTCCTCTGGTTGTGAAAAACTGGGGCATGTGGAGCGAGCGAGGGACAACCCATAGTTTGGCCAGGAATGGAAGGCCTGGACAGCATAAAAATAAAAATTATGCATTCAAACATAAAGCCAACAAGACAACTCCCACATATGCTCATGTAATACCCAGGACAAACACGGAGCACCATGGTAAAGTGTGGCTTCTTATTTTTTTTGGGAATAGCATCTTCCCAATAAAAAAAGGCCTTAATCGACATGTCGGGAAAAACCTCAGTCAGTGCACGTCGACATAACGGACACAAGTAGCTGTTTGGACCAGTCATAAAAAAATTAAAAAAGCAATTCAGGAAGCGGATCTCGGGGTGAGAAAGGAGGAAGTGGCCACAGTTTGATGAGGAGACAGCCTGAGAATCAGTCCCAGACAAGTCAAGATTTTGGAATAAGCAGCCGCAGAATGACAGCTAGGACTTTCACGATCATTTCTGTCTTTTAACGAACTGAAATGACTGTAAGTGTGAGGGTGTAACTGTAAGTGGTAAACATCTCGCCTCGTCAAAATGTTGCCAGTTCAAACCCTGCAACCGACTTTGCAACAGTACTGCCGCCAATTATGAGGAACTATGGATCAAGACACTTTACTATGCTGGTAGTAGCAGTAGTAGTTGTAGACGCAGTAGTAGTAGTTTCACTCCGTCACTGCATCAAACAGATCAGTGATTGAACAACTTTCTCCAACCTAACAAATCATACAATACACAGAAATTCTTGTTTTTGGCCCAAGTAAAAGTGTTATCAGTCACGTCTAGTGTCTCTAAAACATACAGATTGGGTTGGAAATCTCGGAGTAATCATGGACTCAGGCCTGAACTTAATTCACAATGCAGTAGCCTTTAACCAGCTTCAAAACCTTGCCAAAATCAACGGTATAGTGTCTAAACCAGATTTAAAGAGGCGAATCCATGCGTTTGTCTCCAGCCTGTTAAACTACTCTAGCGGCCTGCTCACTGGCCTCTCTAAACCAACTGTAAGACGGCCGCAATACATCCAAAACGCAGCTAGTTGAGTTGTGACTGGAACTGAGAAATACAACCATATTAGCCCAGTGCTCAGGTCTCTGCACTGGCTCCCTGTCGCTCAGAGAATAGACTTTAAAGCAGCTCTGCTTGTTAACAAGGCTCTTCCTGGTCTAGCACCAACTTGCATCTTTATATGTACCAATGTGTGAACCATCTCACCGCTGAAAACCTCAGATAGTAGCCATTTCCCAGAGACAGGACTAAACATGGTAAGGCTGCATTTCAGTTTTTTTTTGTGTGTGTGGCCAAAATCCGTTGTGAGATCAATATAATCTTTCCTTACCTGGACCTTAAAATCCTATGTTTTATTTACTTTGATTCTGTTTTTGCCTAATCCACCACCAATTAATACACTCACACATTTGTAGAGAGGTGTTTTACCCAAGGACACAACATGCACTTTTACCTCAATGGCTTTAAAAACCGTGCTATCTTAGAAATACACTGGTCATTACGAGAAAGTAGAGAGAAGACCTTTTGCGGTCAGCCATCTTGGGTAGATAGACAGTAAGGCCTATAATATGCAAACCAAAATAAAGTATTATCACACATGAATGCAGACAAGCTCTGTGGAACCACACTTCCAGAAGACGTAAGACAGGCCTCCACTCTGACAATGTTCAAATCCAGGCTGAAAACGGTTCTGTTTAGCTGTGCAGGTGACACAGAAAGTTTTATCTGCACTCTTCACTTGTAATTAATTAATTATTATGTTGATAGTAAATGGATTGATTTGATTCGACTTCTTGACATTTGATGAAACCATAAAATACTGTGACTTCCCTTCTACAAATAGACTTGCCTCGCGTTGTAGAAGTAAAAGCCTGCCAAAGTCAACCACAAGACCGGATTATTCTAGGCTACGATCTTAGAAGTGGTAGTAGTGGTAACAGTGGCAGGAGTTGAAGTACCAGTAGTTGCAGCGCGGTACTGTATTGTTTTGCACCACACCAGTCGGCTCCCAAGACAAGATGGAATCGGTCAATCAATACAAAAGCAAGCTCAGCACAACCCAAAGGTCATTGAGGCAAGAACAAGCCAAAACGTTGGAGTCCAGCAGCAAATGACGTCAGCCCTGTCCCGCTCCAGTGGTGATGAAGTGTGAAGAGGACTGGGGAGGGCAGCTGGCCCAACTGCCCGAGAGATAGCTGGAAACATAGCAGGATAGTTGGGACATTCAGACTTTGTGACAATGTTCTAACCAGAATGTGGTCAGCACTGAACAAAATACTATGACTCGCTTTAAGATTACAACGCCCGGCCTCTGATAAAGTATACTATTTGGGAGTTGGGACGCCAGAGTATAATTGGTATATAGGGAATCGGGCACACCGTGACATCATAGTTAAGTTCCTAAGTGTCTGGTCTGACTAATTTCGATTAAAGCCTTGATGTTGTCTGTGTTTTCACGACGTGGACTAATACAGGCCCCAAAAACTGACTTGTATGTAGCGGAAGGGGTTTGGGTGCGGAGCATGATGCATCAGTTTGCTGGAAAGTTTCAGTTTGTGCTCTCAATTTGTGCTAAGGCAACGTGAACTCAAACTATCACAATGAAAGAATAATGACTATATCTACACTACTAAATTTTGTTCAAATTTGAACTAATTTTCCTAAAAAGATTAATCCCCCACTGGTATGAATGCATCCAGGTGGACAACTATGAACAACCGTGATATACTAGTTGTTGGCTTACTGTCTTACGCTTTAACCTTCCGCAAAGAGGAAATTAGAAACAAGTGAGGATGAAATTTTGGTCGCAGTGTAGTTGAGCAGAGATGGAAATGAGGAGCTTGTTAGTACAATTCAAAAAGCAGTTCTCATAAATATCAAGCGTTATTTGATATTCTTGGAGGTTGGTTTGCGACCCTACAGACAGTCACAACAAAATCACGGAAAATGAAATATATTGGCAGAGGCATTGGAATCTAGTCAATACCAGCTTTGAAATTTTGGAATCGAATCAACAGTATAAAGGTGGCATTGCGTATCCCTCCTCCAATTTGTTCTCAAATTGAAGTGAAAAAGATTATATTGGGTATAACAATTCGTATAAATATTGTATAAAACATAGCGAAAAGGCTATATTGTTTTCGGACAAGCATGTAAACTCCACAAAGAAAGACCCAAGTTAGTCTGGTAATTACATTCAGGACCTTCAAGCAACACTTATAGCCAAAAAAAGAAAGTGTCTAAATGATTCCTTCAAGATACTTCAAAACAATACACCGCACATTCACTCCGGAAATGTGCGCTACGTTTCTGAATGCGCACTCTTGTACTCCCCGGCTCTTTGTACGTGCAACGCTCTACATATCGCCACCACATTGTTTGGCAGGTAAGCCTATCCTTTTCCTGCGCGCTTCGCCTCTGGGACCCCCATAGCATCGCACAGACGGAGCGCTTGTAATGGGCCTATTTGTTTTCCTCAGAAAGCTGTCCAAACGCTCTCGTCGGATCGCGGAGGCGCACAAAGGCCAGCTATGAACGGGGCAAATCCGCCGGGACGGGCTATTGATTAGGCCTCGAGGCAACACGGCCGCAAATATGCAACTAAATGAGATATCCGAGTGATGGTTCGGTGGGGGTGCGGCGGGGGATTGTAATTGCGAACATGGAGTCGGGAAGGAACGTTTTTGCAAATAGAAAGTCATTCAGTTTGCGCTCTTAACATTTACGCTTTCACCTGGAAACAAAGAAATCTTACCAATTAAGTGTCTCACTATCAGACTGATTCAACATTTCTCCATAGGGAACTTCTATGGCCATTTTATCGACACACATTTTTCTCACATTGAGACGTCAAAATCCGCTTAATTCAGCTCCTGCAGATGTAAAACAGTCTTTGTCTTGTACTAAAATGTTATTGCAAAAGGACTTGTCAATATGTAATTACTTGATTGATTTCTTGAGCTTTGAAGGTGAAATTGACATGGTTTATTCGAAGTCTGTTAACGACATCAAAAATCCCTTCTGAAAATATATCTGTATGTAATATGGCAACTAAATATTCCCATACATTTAAAACCTGTCTCTATCCCTATGGTTCAGGTTTCTTCGCTACAAATATAGGCAGTTTCAGTCAATTTTTTACGCGTGAAACCAGATGCCTTAGTCTTCGTCACACCAACGAGAAGTTTGAACGCCCCCTCACGCCCCCTCACGTCATATTCCTCAACCTTCTTTCGGAAATCTCCATAGCCTGACTCCTCCCAAACGTCTGACGAACGTTACATTTTTTCCGGAACACTTTTGCGAACTTAAACAATCCGCCTAAATCCATAATGGCCCTCTTCATGCACTTCAGCGTTATAGGAACTTCGCTAACCCCCCCCTGCCCCGTACCCCTCCACTGGCCCGAACCCCTTGCTGCCCACTTCACTTCCTATCCCCCCCTTCATTCCGCACAACATCTCCCTTTTCAACAAGCGCAGTTTGTCAGGGTCAGAAAGCAATTTAAAACCTCTATTAATGAGAGTCAGTGAGAGAGGTTGCGGGAAGGATAGGCGGGGGTAAAAGGGGAGAGGACCGTTCTTGGAGAAGGGGGGGGGGTCTGGGGTGTCAACCATCAAAGCGGGCCAGGAGAAAAGAAGGCCAGGTGCTTGGTTGTGGGAATTTTGCTATGTCCATGGGTTTGCAGTGTACAGGGAGATGGTTGAGGCTCGGGTAAACGAGGGGAGGGGAGTTTTTGGAGGGGGCTGGATGGTGCTGGGGAGGGAGGGGAAGGCAGTGGTAATTAGCCCCGGCCTGGATGGAGGGAAGAGAGAGAGAGGGCCCTGCACAGACCCACGGGGATAGCCCCTCCGAGACGCTGCCATTTTGCACTTCTGTCTACAAGAGCCGGCTGCCAACCCCCGGGCCACAAAGAAGGAGGGGAAGAAGACGAAGAAGAAGAAAAAGAAGGGGGGGGGCACTATGGCATCCTTTATCGGGGCCGTACAAAGACGCCGCATCCTTTCAAAGAGAGAGAGAGCGAGGGGAAGAG
This sequence comes from Proterorhinus semilunaris, assembly GCA_021464625.1. Taxonomy (NCBI): domain Eukaryota; kingdom Metazoa; phylum Chordata; class Actinopteri; order Gobiiformes; family Gobiidae; genus Proterorhinus; species Proterorhinus semilunaris. Next base: position 32,894,846 of record CM038347.1, on the reverse strand, counting down.
GGAAAGAAGGGGGGGGGAACAGCAATGGGAGACGACAAGAAAGATCGGAGAAAGCAAGGGATGGAGGAGGGAGAGAGAGAAAGAGAGGGGCACATGGGGGTTGTGGTCCGAAAAGTGACCCCTGAACCAGTTCTCTCCGAGGCCACGGGACATTGCAAGGCCCATTCTGGAACATGTGCAACTTAGACATGGTAGTATGGCTGCGTGTGCTAGTATAGGGAGCGTCGAAGTCAATATTGTATTTGGAAAAAAAATTGCGTAGCTTAGTGACAATCACGGAGACACAAACAACAGCCACATTCAGAAGAACTATGGAATGACTGTAAACTTCACTTTTGCACGTGCTACTCGAGTAAACGCTTGGTAAAAGACCCCGAACGTCTCTAAGTGCTGCACAAATTAGCGCCAATTGCAAATATAACAACAATTATAGAAGGTCTATATGAATAGGATTAAACCCAGAATAAAGAATGAATAAATACTATAAAAAAGTGAACGAAGTGCATCATGAGGGATATTTGTCAGGAGTACCTAGCAGGAGGTTTTATCCTACCCGTGTAGGCCTTTTGTTAACTGTTAGTGGACAAAGACATGTCAACCCAGCGGCAGCACATGGATGTGGCTTTAAAAAAAAAGGAAAAACACAATAGCCTCATTGAGACCCGTCCATCCAAGTTAGCGAACAAGATGTCTCATGTCAGTTTGTTTTGCTTCGCCCTCCCGGGAGCGGAAACGGAGCCAAGATGGCCGCCCCTGTGTGTATGCTTGACGTTATCGTGGGGATCTTAAGAGTTTTGGCCTCCCGTTGAGCGTGGAAAGCGGAGGTCAGTGACATTACTTTTACCTATTACCTCCGGAGTGCGGCTCCGGAGGGAGGTGAATGGTGCCCTTTGAGAGTTCGTGTGCGTCCAGCCACGGAGCGTCCCGACTCGACGAGGGGGGCGACCGGGGGGACGAGGGGTCAGGCAGTGAAAAGTCCTTAAGGCGAGACACTGCAGGCGAATTAGTAAAAAAAAAATATTTAGACATACTATCAATCCCCTCCTGGAACAGCCACCTTAACATGGTGGAGGGGTTTGAGCGCCCGAATGATCCTGGGAGCTCTGTTGTCGGGGGCTTCGTGCCCCTGGTAGGGTCTCCCATGGCAAACAGGTCCCAGGTGACGGGTCAGACAAAGAGTGGTTCAGAAGCCCCTTATGAGAGACCAACAGGCCCGGTTAGAACCATGAGGCCGTCCTTCTGTGGACCCACCACCTGCAGGGGGAGCCATAGGGGCTGGTGCAATGTGATTTGGGCAGCTCCAACAGCTGCCCCCCCGGCAACGGACAAGTGGAAGAAGATGGTAGATAGATACTGTCAATGTGAAAATGTTCCTGTTGATTACTGACATTAATGCATGTATGAGGACAAACATGTTGAGGAAGTTGAAAAATAACAAATGTTGGGCATTAAAATTGCTAAAATTGCCTCCATTTTGGCAACTAATGATTAATGGATAGAGCCAGTTTTGTTGACGTACTGTAGCTATTAGTTACACATTGTGGATACCTTGTTTAGTTAGGAAACAATTTGACATTAATTAGACATTGAAAAAATACTTCTAAAAAACTTCTAATTTAAGTACAAGACTGGAAAACCTGGTGTCTGCTGGTGCCATTTTCACTGCAGATATCGACGTGAGAAAAATGCCTTTTGAGAAATGGGTTTTGACGTTACGATGTTCCATAAAAAGGTCGATGGCGAAACTGTGACTTTGTCTAATAATGAAACACCTTAAAGTGATAGTCTGTAAGTTTAAATGTTTTAAAATGTCAAAGATGGTGTATAGTTTACTTCCTGGTCCTGAAATTTGAAGTAATATTAAATAATAATATATTTCCCTTTGCTGATTTCAGAATCCCGGGTATACAACTTTGACCAATGAGACGAGCTTTTCCTGCGAACTGGCCTGTCAGGTCCAATCAGGAGAGAAGGGGAGGGAGCGTAATCGTTCACTTTCGAAAATTCTGTTCCTGCTGTCCCCATTTTCCAAACTAGGAGTGGCCTTCTGGTTAAAGGGGTGATTGTCACTTCTCCTCACTGCAAACTTACAGACTATCACTTTAATGTGAAAAAGATAATTTTTTTTCAGGGTGAAAAAAAGCGAAGAAAACAAACACCCCCCCCCCCCAAAAAGGGTTTGGCCTGCAGTATCTCCCCTTAAAAAGTCGTGATTTTTACTATCAGATTTGACTCTATTTTTGTTTATAGGATGCACGATTCATTTAAAACCATAACTAGATAAATCTAACCATCTGCTCAACCAAATCATATCTTAAGTATTCAGTCAAGCTGAATTTTCCCCAATTGTCAAAAGATGTCTTTCTTCTACATTATTGCAGGACAAATCACAACATGGGAATCTGATATCATGAACCAAAACATTTCTCGATAATGTCCCCATCGAATAGATCCTTTGCCACTTTTTTTGTGATACCGTTTTGCCTAAACAGTTTAGTTTGCCACCTAAATACATGTAAAGTCACGAGGATTACTAACATTGTAATTCCACTGGCACTGCAGTTAGACTCGCAGACTCGCAGACGAAAACTCTGTCTGCTTGGTTCCAAAAATATGCAGCCATATTTTTAAACTGTTACCAGAGTGTCTCGACTGAGAGGGGTCAGACAGGTCATACGATAAGAGCGCAGCGCACTGGGGCCCCCAAATTGAAAAGTCCTTAAAACTCAAGATCCCCCCCCCGCCGTCTCTCTCGCCTGCTCTCCCTCTCTCTTCTTTCTCCTTTCTTTTCTCCCTCTTCCCTCCCTCTCTTGGACACAAAATGCCATTTGTTGTCCGTCAGTCAGTAGCGCGGAGGATCGGGACGGGCCCAGCGCTGAAAGCTCCATTCACACACCCTCTCACCCGGGGATGTTTTTGCAATCCAATATTTTCACACGCAGGCGGCCCCGTCGTTACTTTGGAACCGTACACTCGGCAGTATAGAATGGGGGGGGGGGGAGAGAGAAAGAGGGGAAGAGACGGGATGCTCATGACCAAATCAGATGAATGGAAGAGTAACGGTATGCACTAAGCAGCAGGACGAGGGAGTAGCTTCGCACATATCACGCATAATTGAGGCTCAACGACATACTTCGTACGTACAGACAAGACGGTAAGAAGTGAAAGGACTTCAGGAGCTCAAGTTGGAATTACAAAACAGTTAGAGATGCACCGATCCGGCTTGTTTTGCTTCCGATACTGGGGGTTTTGAGTAGTTTTGAGACTTGAAAAAGGATGGTCCTCTTTTCTCCACGGTGAGATCAATAATAAAGTCTTACATTTTCTTGCAAACGAGACGAGTCCATATCCATTACATCTATGGATAAACTGTAAGGGAGAAGCATTAAACAAGGATCACTGGACCCTTCTAGTGATGTGATGTTTGAACGGCTCCTTAAAGCGACACAAGTGAAAGCTTTTTGCACTAAAGTCAAAGCCCAAAAGACTCAAAATGATTTGTCCCGACAGTTACAGCCTCTTTTTTATTAGTTGTGGCGCAAGCTTTGACTCACAAACTTTTTTTTTTTAAAGCGTATAAAAATCAGTCCCTGTGTGATTTGAGTGTGAGTTGCCTTTTATCGATCACATCTTAGATATTGTGAGTTATCCGGCTGGCGTTATCAACATTGTACATTAAAAAGAGCCATTCTTTTGAACGGCTCTTTGAAAAGAACGCACCCCAAAGACTCGGCTTCAAGTAAAGAGCCGTAAATCCTGTCACTGGACTTTCCTACACTTAATATCGTTGGGTGCATGACTGGTTACATTAATCTAATCAACTCCCATAAAGTTATCTGATACTTACATCTTGTGCATTACAATGTTATATCAGTTATTCTTTAAAAGCATTTCATAACCTAAAATACAAACACTGAGCCACTCCAGCAGTGACCGATTTGTATTTAGTTAGGCTACTTTAGGTGATCCAGTCATAGTTTCTGTCCCAGCCTTGATTAGCATAACTCAGTGATTGAATTCTCCAGGTTCTGACCTTCGAAATGAAGTAAGGCATGCCCATATTCACTAAGGTTTAGTCGGTGACAGTTGTGTTTTTAAAATAGTGAGAGCCAAAACAGGTATCGGTTCAGTATCAGATATTTGAATTGATACCCAATATCGTAATTTTTCCAGTATCGGTGCATATCGGTAAACATTGAAAACTAACTTTCATCTCATGGCATGCCGGCAGACCAATTCCGACGTGATGAACGCACACTTTGGGCCTGATTCACCAAGTGTTTGCGCAAATATAAAACAGATAGTGGGTGCTAAAGTAATGCCAAAAGCAGGTGAGATGTTTTTGTCTCATAGATGCGAAAAGGCCACGACGCAAACTCATTTACATATCAGCTCAAATAAACCGTTTATGTTCCTAAATCAGGTGCAACATAACGTTGGCCACTGTTGAAGGTGAAGGTTTGTGAAATGCTGTGAAAGAATAGCTGATCGTACAATGATCGTTTAATGATCAGATCACTTTATAATGTCCGTTGTTTATACTTGTGTTGCCTAACAGACTGTCATGCAGCCAAGGGTATTTAGAGGAAAAGAGTCCAGTGATCCTTGTTTTAATTCCATCACAATTTATGAATAGAAAATCCCATGGTAATGTAACATCTCGTTTGCAAGATGAGACAAGACTTTGTTGATCTCTCAAACGGAGAAATTCATCAGTTACGAAAGAATACCGTTCGCTTTGTCACTCACAGCAGTCCCTTTCAAGAAAGTCTCGTAGTATCAGTAGATAGTCAAACCCCCAGTATAGGAATCGGAAGCAAAACAGCTTGGTGCGTCTCTAAAACTGGTACTCTGGGTACTTTAGCGTGGCATGTCCTTTAGTGTTCAGTGAGGGAATTATTTTGATTATCTCAAGCATGCACGAGCGAAACGAAACTCCAGGGCCCGGAGTTTTGTTATAACACGAATAAAGCTCAAAAAAGTGAGTTCTTTTCACTTCACACTGTCTAGCTTCGACACGGACGGATCGACTCCTGCACAGAGAGCCACGAGCCCCGTCTCGGGAGAGGGACAAGCGGGGCAAGAGGGGAAGAGGAATCTCGGTGTCGCCCCTCACGCTAATGGGCCATCTTGAAATGTTTTAGCCTCTCGGACACCTCCGCACACACACACACTCACATTCCTCCGCAGTCATCACTTCACAACCAATGCGCGTCCAGGTTAACGAGAGCGCGGATCGGCTTTCGCCCCATCTGACTCGACGCGGCCGTACACTTTGTTGGAAAAAGAAAAGAAACACGTGTACTTCGCGCTCAGTTTGGCGCTGAAAGGTGGATCCAGATCGAACTGCCATCTGAACGGTTGCAATTGGCGCGTTGCGAAGGCGTGCCCTTGTTTGGGCAATGCGATGTCCTATATGCCGGATACCGAAATGTAGGAGCGACGATGTCTGGGAGAAGACTCTGTTCTTTCATTACAAATTTCATTTTGGTTCTGCGAAACGTGCACGCAGCAACAAGGAGCGGACTTTTCCACACATGCTTTATGATAATGGAGTCTAAGTTTGAGCGTATTTTTGCTGACCCCCTAAGTCTGGAATAATGAGGTTTCCAGCACGCCTACAAATGTGTAGGATATTGACTTTGGAGATATCTACAAATCCCATGTTTTTGTGGGGGGGTTGCTTGTGGTGAAGTGAGACGTTACAGTGTGTAATGTTGGAAATGGTGCCATGCTGAAGGATGTATGGTCCGATAAAGGTCCTATTTCGCTTAACTACATTTAGACACGATATCTTTTTTAGATTATTCAAAATGTGAAATGCTCTGGTACTCAAAGGAATGCTTTAAGCCTCGATTAATCTATACCATGTCTACGTGAAGATTTGGTAAAAGAGGTCACTGTGGTGAGACGAAACACGTCCACAGTCTTAAAGTACCCCACGCGATGACTCGTGAACTGAACTATGCAAATGGCGTTAATGGACCCGATGAAGAAAGTGCACTTTTCAGGCAACTTGTGTGTGAACGCTCTCTTCAGCTCCTCCACTTTAGCCGCGCGTTTCAATTGGACCCAGAAGACGTGGGATTTGTTTAGCATACAGAGCGCCTTGAGAGGGCCCCCCCCCCCTCCCCTCCCGCTCCTTAATATATTTATCCAGCTAACGCGCCGCATGCTACTTAATGAAATTACTCCAATAGTGGCGCTTTGTCTCCGGGGAGCGCGCGGTAATCAGCGTGCCACCGGTCCTCGCCGTCCCCCGGTTGGCAGGAATGGCAGCTGCTGGTGATTTGGACCTAATGGAGTCGCAGTTCTGCGGGAGGGAGGGGCCAGGTGATGTGTCGTGGTAATGGGGGGTATGAAGTGGAGGTCTTCATGTACAGTGCCTCTCGAAAGTACTACACCTTGAACTTTTGCACATTTTGTCATGTTTACGACCGAAAAAAATTAAGATTTTATTTTGAATTTTTTACTGAAAGTTCCCACACAAGTAACTGACAACTGTGAAGTGAAAGTAAAATTATACATGATTCTGTTATTTTTCAAAAAATAGAAAAGTGAAAAGTGGGGCGTGCATAAGTATTCATACAGTATTTTCGGAGTGCATTAAATTGCCTTTATAACATTCCTAATGACTGCAGAAAGTTCACACCTTGCCCTAACCATTAAATAGAGGCCACCTGTGCGTAATCTACTCTCAGTATAATTCCAGATGTTCTGTGAGGGCCTCAGAGCTATGGTCTGAGTGTATTGGTCACTATGCAACATCATGAGTTATGGAGAAGTTTAAAGCAGCGTTAAAATACAAACATTTCTCAAGATTTGAACATCTCACGGAGCACTGCTCAATCCATCATTCGGAAATGGAAAGAGTATAGCACCACTGCGAACTTACCAAGACACGGCCGTCCACCTAAACTAACAGACCGAACAAGGAGAGCACTGGTCAGAAATGCAACCAAGTGCCCCAAGATAACTCTGGAGGAGCTGCGACGTACTGCCGCTGAGCTGGGGGAATCTGAACATGGTACAACTATAAGTCGTACTCTTCACAAATCTGGCCTTCATGGACGAGTGGCAAGAAGAAAGCCATTATTGAATTCAGGAAATCAAACATGTTTGATTTTTAAGCCCGATTTTGGACGCACAGGAGAAACGTGGGTGATTTTACCGTCCCCAAAGTGAACACACAGAAAGCAGCGGCCAATGACGGAGTGAAATAAAGACAGAAAAACACAGCCGCGCCTCATTTTCATTTCTCCGTGAAAACAGCGGCACAAACAGCTCATTTCATGGCCACAGCCCCACACGAAACAGCACAACTTTATATCACCAAACGTTCACGAGAACCACCTTTTCAAGCTACATTTCAACCGCGAACGAGTTTAGCGCCACTTACTGAGTTTGGAGACGGACTGTTCAGCTCCACCTCGCCGCTAGCGGCTCGCCTCTCTGCACTTTCTCCGCTCGCCTCTCTCCGCTTTCTCCGCTGTCTCCTCCGCCTCCTCCATCTTGGAGCGGAGGCCCGTCTCCTTTTCTTATTCAGTCCACTGAAATACGTCCCGCTTCTTCGTGCCGCCAACTTTTATCTCCATTTGACAGAACTATAGCCAAGTTGAAGGCTTCGTAGCAGTAGGAGCATCTCACCGTGGTGTTGTGACACTGTTGACACCGCTGACCAAACTGGGACACGCACGTGCTTTCGCACGCTCACAAACACGGCCTATCTTTGCGGATTTGGGGTCAGTTTTTGAAGCTGGAGGAGAAATGAAGCGGTAGAGAGGACAGACGCGCTGTGTTATCAAACATCAGTTGTTTGTCAGAATCGTGTAGTGTGTTCGCTCTTAACCCTCAGACATTCTAATCGCACTAAATCCAGTCGTGTAGCGTGGGGGGTCCCCCCATTCTATATAAAATCGTTAAAGGATCTGTATCATGCTATTTTAGCCATTGCAAAGTAAAGTATAGGCATTTATATGATATATTGTACCTCTACCACTACGGAGCACTATTTTTTGTGATAAATATAAGTATTTCTGGAGGTATTTTTCCAACCCGGAAGATAAAACGCTTGGATTCAGTTAACTCCGCCCCCTCTCGCCGCTCATACAACTTTAGCAGTAGTAGAAATATATATATCACAGCAAAAAGTGAAGTTACTTCATGATGCTGTTATAAGGAGTTAACATGTGCAACACAGCTTCATGGCTAAATGGCTAACACACACGCTAACATGCATTTTGATCAACTCACCACTCTGATGTTTCCATTATGGGATTTGCGTTGGTTATAAAAGTTAATCCACTTTGATTCTGGCCAAGGTTCATCAAGCATCCATCAGCGACAGGCACAGACAAACACTATTGTGGCTGATAGTCGCTGAATCCCGGAGGGAAAGTCCAACTTCTATGGCCTCTTCTTTAGGAAGGTTGAATAAAGTCCTGTCCTCGCAGCCAAACGCAGTTTTCTCCGTGACATTATCGTTAGGTAAGAAAAAAGAACAGGTGTCCAGACTCCAGAGTAGGTTAGAAAAAGCTCCCTCTTCACAACTTTCGGTGCAACATGACATGACCATCTGTTCAGACGCTCAGGGGTGCGTTTGTTTTCTCTACAGGGGACACTCAGGCACTTCCTCTTTTTATTTTATTTATTTATTTATTTATTCTTTCTTTCTTACGACAGAAATAATGAAAAAAGCAGTTTTACAAATGAAAATCATGCCGTAAGGCATTAGATTACAGACGTCGAGCACTTCCGTTCCGCTGTGACGACACAACTGAACATGCCAGTCGTTTACCAGGAGAGGGCGGAGCAGCTGCTCAGAGAGCAGGATTCAGGAGGATTACTGAGAACTGCGTGAATGAAGCCAAAAACCGCTCTGGGGGTGTTTTTGATAAGGAAATAGCATAACAACATGGTTAAAAGCTCAAAAAAGTCGATTTTACATGATATAGCTCCTTTAAAGACTAGAAAAATCGCACACACTACACGATTTTCCTAACATTTTCCTAACATTCCTATTAAATTCGTTTTCAATTGGTTTAGCTTTGGAACCCAACTTAAACACATTTAATGACAAGCTACAACAAATATAGCACTATTTTTAAAATTAGGATAAAAAATAATTGGCTGTTTGGCCTTCTTGTAGTATATTTTGTATCAAAATACAGTATTTCCTCATTGAGTCCTGTCAATCTTAAGACAATCGATCAAAAACTATCAAAACAAGAGCAATCTTGCAGGCAAAGTGCCTATAAAACAGTCATGGGCAAACTGCGGCCTGTGGGCTGGATCCGCCCCCAAGCAATGTTGTTTGGCTTTCGACTCTTTTTCCATAATCTTTGGGCATCAACAGATGCACCAATACCTTCCCCGGCCAGAGAGGGCTCAAATGTCTCAATATTTTTTATGTTTTAATTTTATTTATTTATTTCATTCAAAAGTGACATTAAAATATATACAACAAAACTGCTAAGTCATTACAGTTTGAATGAGAAGGAGCAGAGAGAAGAGCACTTTACATCAGTTATTTTGTTATTATCTCTTTTTTACCACATTTACTATTACCATCAGGTATAATGTTGTGCATTTTGCAGTGGGAGAAAGTTGAGCAAACATAAATGAAAGTCACCGTTCGTGCGGCCCTCTGACTCACTTCAGGTTCACTCACGTGGCCCCTTGAAAAAAAGAATTGCCTCCTCTGCTATAAAACGTATGAGAGTGATCTGTCCTCAGACTCGAGGCTGCAAAACTTTTGCGGTAAGGAGGACACCGGTTGTCTCCGACACCAAATTGTTCCCAATTATCCTTCCCATTTCTAGCTCAAAGAAAACAGTCTCGATCGTTGCAGGGCAGGCCTGTCTGGCAGGGTCACCAGAAGGATAATGATCCCTCAATTACAGTGAATCTCCCCCTGTATGCCCAGTTTCCCCCCACTTCCCCTGCCCTCCTGTCCAACCCAAAACACGGCGAATTTGTCAAAGTCGTGCCAAAGCGACGCTCCTGACAGTGTAACATGAAAGAGCTCTTTATCTGGGCCCGTCAAAGAACCTGATCTCCACTAGAATGGCCCGGGACTATAGCTGCCGTGTGATGGGAAGGATGCCTCTAATCCGGCTTAATTGGACACTGCCTGCCTCATCTTCAAGTTTCACTGCAAAAACAGATATTAAGCACATTATTTATGACGTACTTTTGTAAATTAACAGTGATTTAGTGGCAAGAACTTATGGGTTGTCACGGTGCCTGGTGCAAGTGCAATTTAGATATTCTTCTTTTAACTTCATACAGATGTATGTGGCTCTGTGGTATAAATTAGTATTCTTGCGCAAATCCCAAGGTTAAAAGGTTTAATTCAGCTCCAACTAGCCATAACTAGCGATTGCATTCTCAGAAAACCAACAGCAGAACAATCTTCCGTAGAAATGTATCTTTCCCGTCAAAATGTACACATTTTGCAGGGCAATGACCAAATACTATCAGGACGGTGTCTGAAAGAAGGAGGGACAGATCAGGAGATTGGGGCCAAGGCTTTGAACTGTCCGATAGATGAAAAGCACCAAAGGACACGGGATGAGTCTCAAGGAACGCGCACAGGACGTCCCAGAGCTGTGAATGAGACACGGACTGGTAATTAGAAAGGAGAGAAAGGGACGGGGAGGTAGGATGTCCCAGCGCTGTGAATGGGACAGAGACAAACGGATGAAAAGGGAGGCTGACAAGCGGTTTGTCTGTTGATCCAATCTGCTCAGGACTGGCCCGCGATGTGGAGTACTGGAAGAAGCTGGGAATTTGGTCGGTACTCTCTGGAATTTTCTTTGTGGGGTCTATTTTCAACCCGAAACAGAACAGATCGACCTTACAGCATTGGACTTCTGAAAAGAGATGGGTCGCTCACATGTAGAGGATACATTTCAAGGTGCAATAATGTAGGGGTGGCAAAAAAAAAGGCAATTTAAATTTTGTCGCAATTCATTAGCATTTGTATATTGCCTTTGAGGAACAACTAATGCCATCTGTTTCTTCTGAAAGTTCCAAATTATTGCTTGAGCTTGATGAGACCAATTTAAGCAGTGAGAGGTGAGAAACGTCAGTATTTGAGCGTTGTACGAAATCGCGTTAAACGATATCACCAACATAACCAGATCATCCCAGGGATTAGATTTGTTTTCTATCGTCACCCAGCTCTACAAAAAAAACTAAATCCTTTCCCTTCCTTACCACTACAGTTACTATTAATACTACTACGGCTACTACAGCTGCTTTAGAAGAGCGCTTCTCAACTGGTTGGTCTGGGCCAGGGGTCACCACCAGGGGGCCTTAGGTGTAAAACACTTAATTTTCTTGAATCTGATTTTTAAAAATACAGTTATTTCTGTTCTTATGACTATTTTGATATGATATGGGTCAATATCCTATAAGTAAACTGTGTACTTTTAAGTCTTTAGGATTTGTCTTTAGGGATACCCAAAAGTTGGTCATGGAACCCTTTTTCATTGTGCCGTTTTTTCCCGGGGAACAGTTCTTTCTATTGACTATAAAAAGGATCGGTGTTGAGTTCTTTTGACCATGATTTAAACTTTATTGGTTTTTTTATGCCTAAATCAAAAATAATCACCGGGAAGTTACAGTAATCTAACAAAGTATTTTATGGACAGCAATAAATATTCACAATTGGGCCAGGACTTGTCATTCTAGGGGTGATGGCGAGTCAGTGCTTCTATGCTGTTTTCAAAACCGCTCTCTCGTCACTCAGCGATGAAAAGACGCCGTCATACAGTAAGTCCAAAGGTCCTGGGTTGGCTTAAAGGGGACAAACTGTGATTGTGCAACGACCTAATGAAGAAATAAAGGGATTGAGAGAAAGAGACGGGAACACCAAAGCGGCTAATACCAAACAAATCAGGATTAGGGCCAGATAAGGCCAGTCACAATGCTGTCCAATCCCCCAGTGTCACCGGGCTGGGGGGAATCTGGAGGCTAACACGCTAATTAGCCACTCAACACATTGGTCCACGGTTTGCAAACAACACACACTGGCTAGCAGCAGGAGGCGGTAATCAGGACGGACGCGCGCGGAGATAGCGTTTGGTGACAATTAGCGGGGATGGGTTAACGCTATGCTAGTGAATGCTACAGTGGCGATTGGGATTGTGTTGTCCTAAACTTTTCAGCGAGTGTAATGATAAACTAAAAGGGATTTTAAGATGTAAAATACGCGTTCACAATGACGTAAAAAGATTTTAAAAAATAAGTACAGTTTCTTTGACCACCTCCTGCCATCGCCTAAATTCCGTCTTGCTATTTTGACTCCAGTGCCCCGTAAATTCAATCTGCAAAAAAGGTGAGAGAAAATAAAGACAGAAACATTCTGGGTATATCTTGAACAGTCCCAGGACATGCCGGACTCCGGGATGTTTGACTAACATGCCGAATGAGGTCATGGAGGCAAAAGCAGGAGGAGAAGTGCTGATGTGGGGTCAGCGTATCAATGGAGTGACTGGGATGGAGAGCCGTGTGCAGGAGCTTAATGCGATAGGTATTCGCGTTTTTGACTCGAAATGGGACAAAGCCAGGCGACATGGCCAGGGCTAAGACAAATCTAAACTGGGGCAAAGCCAAATCTAACTAAACCAGTTCCGAACATGGGACCAAATTTGGACTTAAACCGGATCTGAATAAGGCTAAACCAGTCCAGTGGCGCTTCTCTCGCTCTCAAGATAGATTCATGCAGGTTCAGTCCGGGTGAAGTCTTTCTGTACAGAGTTTAAGATGGTCTCCCTGTGGTTGCATGCATTCCAGTTTCTTCTGGTTGCTTCACAAGAACATACACAATAGTGTCCCATCTAGGGCAAGGTGTAGAATACCTTATTTTCGGTAAATGAATTATTAATGGGAATCATGACTAAATCTGGACTATACCATATTGATGTGATCTAATCCAACAATTTTTTACCAGGACAAAGCCATGTCTAAACCACGAGCGGGACCGGAACCCACACAAAGCAAGTTTACACCAGGATCAAATCTAATAAAAACTCAGTTCTAAACAAGGGCAGGTGCGAATCAGGGATGGACCTACCCCTGAAATCTTTTCCAGAATTGAACAAATTGTAAGGACTGTGGCTGGTCTAAACTATGACAAGGACCAAACTGTTCAAAAGCTATTCTCAAAACGTTCTTAAAATTGACCAATTCTTTTGGCACACACTAGGAAAAAAATAATAATAATAAAAATAATGCACAATTGTCTACAAGTATGGGCAGAAAAACGTTAAGACATTAGCTTGTTGTTGTTTGTCTGAAAAGTGACGTCGTTTCAATTTCCTTATAACAAGCTAAGTCTTACAACAGTCTGGCTCATCTTGAAATCTGCTCAGCTCCAGGAAGTAAATATTTCTATTCTTTGGAGAGAAAAAAATTAATCTCAAGAGTTTAATGGCCTGACAGAGGCAAATCAAGTAGCCTCTGGTAACTACAATGCCAAATACTTGAAAACATGGCAACATGCTTTGAGGACCTTATAGGTCATACTTTTCTGATCAATTTCCTTTTATGGTGTTGAGTTACCACAGAGCTGATTAGCTTCCATCATTGATAAACATTTCCAAAAAGTCTATACACGTCATACTACAGGGCGTGGCCTTGCGGGGTTGAAGGAAGTCAACATCGGTTAGCATATTTAGCACTTACAGGGTTCCTTACACGTTTTCATATCGTTCTTTGAAAAGTATCGAATTCACAATAGATTCATCCGCTTCCCTGTAAAGTGAGAAAGGCAACGACTACAAAATCACTTCCCAACATGGATCTTCCCTCTCTAAATTTGAACAACCCAAGTCATAACACTCTGAAGAATCGCACATTTCTATTATTTACGGTGTGCTCGCGACAGCCTACTTTACCGTAGATTTAATAGCAAAGGCGATACTTCACTGCCCGCCATATTGCTGGGCAGTCGGACGACTTTTACTGGAAAAGTCCATTCTTCACGAGTCCGCGCTCGCAGCACACTGGAGATACAGTTACAGACGGCAATGCGTCTTTATTTGTAGCGTATTATGGTAATGTAATGCAGACCATATGTCTTTTAGCTGAGCGCGCCCAGGACATCTGAAGCGATGGCCATCGTGGAGCTCGCTTCTCCGTAACCAAACATTATTTGCTGTGGTTCGATGTGTTTATCTTTTTTTACGATGAGATTTCCAATTACTTATGAAATGAGGATTAACAGAGTGTAAAGTGTCTGTCTTGTCCCCTCATGGAAAATCATCCTCGGATCTTGGATTGGCCTATTGTGCATGTTTAGGGTTCACGTGGAAAATCATAGCAATAGAAAACCCAGCCAGACATAGGGAGAATATGCATTTTTATTACTGAAATAAAGTTGTTTTGCCTTTTTAGTACTAATCTAGAAAATAATTAAAAACAAAGTTATTATAATATTGAGTCTTATACCCTGCCTTCCTGGACATATTAGTCCAGTGCTCAGGTCTCTGTGAGGATAAAAAGACTTTAAAGCAGCCTTGTGTACAATCTCCCTTCAAGTACATCTCTGACAAGTTAGAGCCACACAAACCATCTCAACCCTAAGAACCTCAGGGAGTGTTCTCCTGCTGGTCCCGGAGTCAGGACTAAACACAGTGAGGCTGTGTTTCAGTTTTTTACGCAGCTACAATGAAGGTGTTTTTGCTTTTCTTGTGACAACTGCAGTCTTTCTTATGCTCTGGAAAAAAATATGTTACGCCGACGTGGGGCACTAATCTGCGAAAATGCGACACACACGGTTCAGCTGCGTAACACGGGGCAGTGCGTGGACCTTTAGCTCCCATTGTTGGTTTTAGACCGCTACGCGCCGGCTTTTATGACTTCTGTCCAAACAGCGCCAGTCATCCGTGCGCTCGAGCCGGGCCAGGTCAAGTTCACCACTATTAAGTCCCCCTTTTTCACGCACGGATCAATAGGATAGGGGGTGATTAGGACAGGAGTGCGCATACTGTTTTTGAAGAGTGGGGAGGTATGGAGAGGTATGCGTGGGCGGGTGCCAAATCAGCAAAAATAGGTTAATCGACGGGAATTGCTACAGTACCACCAGTGGCACTCGCGCCACAGGTCGACAATCACATAATACCCCAACTCATTCATTCCAAATTACCACAGTAACAGTTATGGATATCGTTCTACTTTGCGTGTCACTTCCTGTGCGCAAGGATCATAAACAGAACACTGGAAGAATCGAAAACCAGCTGAAACTGGCATTTTCCCTCGATCCTAGAAATAATTGTGTAATCTAAATATGTGTCCTATGCGCTTTAGACAAGTAGCAATACAGATAACAACATCTTTCGAACCTGAAATATCCGCGACATATGCGCAATGCCCAGTGCGCCAAAACCTACTCCGCAGCAAGCCTCTACGCGGGGGAGGGCTTTGTGTGAATTGATCCGAATTGAATCCAAAGCGACACGAACCACAGCCCCCCCGCACAATCCCGCCAATAAAACCGCCTCAAGGTGTTAATTTTACAGGCACGATCGCGATCTGCTGCGTGCGGCCACTACACGGAAGTATTATACTGTGGAGAAAATCATATCATAGACAGGCCTATAAAGCGCGTTATCGCAGCTTTGAAGTGCAGTATGTTGTGTTTGCTACAACACATTTTTTGTCAAATTTCAAGCGTTGCAAATACAAGTTGCAATACGCGTGTTTCTGTCATCTTAAAACGATATTTAAATAGCTTGTTGCAAAAGTAATAGGCTTTAAAAAATAAAAATAAATGTGTCGAGATGCCTTCACACGAAAATTACAATGGACTTGCAAAATCAATTCGCAATGCCCCAAGCCACGTCTACTCTTTCACTGTTTTTTTTTTATTTTTTGGTTATAAGCTTCTGTTAAAAAATAAAAATAAAAAAGTGCACATTGTCTGGTAATTATTATTTTAATAATCAGCAAAAAGGCACGAAAAACACTTGTGTGAGGACTTTGGCTATATATACACACAGAACACTGAGGCTCAGAGGTCACAACACGCGCCAAGAAGCAGCCAGTAAGTGCCTATAAAAACACACACACACTCTCTCACTCCAATGTGTATAATGCGTGCGTAATAGTTACGCTTGTGCGGCGTGTGTGGAAGTGGGAGAAGCCGAAACCCCGAAAGGCACCTCGGGGCTCGACTGGCTACTACTACAGTACAACGCGAGGCCAGCTGCTGCGTATGCGTAAAAAAAAAAAAAAAAAAAAAGTCGGTCTGCACGCACGTCTTTTTGGAGGAAACCCACTCCCACGCGTTCCACTCAGAGCCAATGGGCCTTGTGTGTTTTGAATCTCGGAGCTATTTTCTCCCCCATTTGCGTTTGTTTTTTTAATTTTGTTTTGTTTCCCCTTTTTTGGATCACGGCGCACACGAGTCATAAAAAAAAAAAAAAAAAAAAAAAGCAGTAGGACAGTATTTGATTATTAGATACCGACGTTTACGCATGAGGCCTGCGGAAGAGTATCTTCTTTTGACACACCGAGCCAAGACATTTTAAAATACTGCTATCTAGACAGCAATAGGTCAAAACACAATCCAAGTTGGACATGTACAATTGCGCATTTACGCGTGGAATATGAAGGGATCGTGAAAAAAAAAACATGTTTTGGGTCGAAACTTGTGACCTTTGAGTTTCATTTATTACATATCAAAGTTATTATCTCATGCATGCGCAGTGCACGCTCTCTGGAACGTTCAGTTTAGCTGCTTTCAATCCTCAAAACAAATTATTAATAGCTGGGCATCTACTGCTCAAAAACACATTCCCAAAATCAGGGAAATTATGGAGGCACACAATTGTTACGCACACCTTTACGCAAAACATCACTTTACATACAAATTGCACGCGCACAAATGACAAAACAAGGCGCATTATCTTGATAGTCGAGAACAGGGGGCACAAAAGTCCACAGCGTGCGCAATTACGGGGCAAAACTCCTCTGACACAAACCGCCGTCTTGACGCGCGAGGAAAAAAGCAACACAAACGTTATCCGGTTTCATTCAGCGGCGTTTCCAAAGCCTCCCCCCATTATTCCCATTATTCCCTCGTTTCGCCTTTTGTTTAAACGATTTAGGCGAGTTCGAAGTGTAAGGGGAGCGTGTGTGTCAGGAGAGGGCGAAGAAGAAGAAGTAGAAGAAGAAGAAGAAAAAAACATTCTGGGGTTAATTATTCAGAAACATGTAATTACGCAAAGGCTCTTGTGTGTTGTGGGTAGATTTGCATTTTGAACGAGTTTTAAATTCGGAATGGGGAGGAGGGAACGGTTGGTCATTTTACAGTAGTTTTATTTTTTACCCCCCCCCCCCCCCCCCCCCTCTCTCTTTTACAACGCAGGACTTATGTCGCTGTCTGAGAAAGAAACCACAACACGCGAGCTCCGTTTTGCCACTTTGCTCAAATCGTGTTTTTGTTTCCATGTCCACGATTTAAAAGTAACAAGAAAAGGGAAGAAGAAAAAAATAAATAAAAATGAACAAAAAAAATGCTGTTGTGATTTTATTTTACTACCATTTATTGTTGAAGAAAGAATGCGTAAAGGATTTGCGCCAATTGTACAAAACCAAACAGGAAACATAAGGCAGCAGGCCTCCATGAAGTGTTGGATAAAATGGTCAGAAACACACACACTCACACTGGCGCGCGCACACACGCACACACACACTCTCTCTCTCTCTCTCTCTCTCTCTCTCTCTCTCTCTCTCTCTCTCTCTCTCTCTCTCTCTTCTCTCTCTCTCTCTCTCTCTCTCTCTCTGGCGCACTACAAGCTATGAAACTGTCCAAAATCCGAAGCATTGCGAGCTGCCATTTCCAACCAGTCATTTAAAAAAAACAAAAAAAACAAAAAAACAAAACAACGTATGCTTAAATCAATACAGGGTAAACAAACAGACGTAAGGCAACAATAAAATAGTCCAGCCGTACTCCCCAAACAAACCGTATTCATGAACTTTCCGAGTGACGCGAGCGAGCAGCCAGTCCAGTAATTTGCGGGCTATGGGAGACGCATTATTGATTGACATTCCCTGGAGGAGGAAACGAACGAGTAGGAGTCCCCCCCACCACCACCACCAACACCACCATCCCCCCCACCCCCCGCACGAGCGCTGCGTTGGAAGCAAAAGTTTACTCTTAGCCCGAAGAGAGCGATAGTTTTACACGGGCTATAGGAAAACATGGATTCCTTCTTCATAAAGCTGCTTTTTTCGTCGTGCGTAATATTTTGTATATTTTTTGAGAGGCAGGGAAAGAAAAGCGCGCAGGCAGGCGGGCACGGGGCAAGGCATGAGGCGCTGTACGAGGCTCGCTTAAACGGCAGTGCCACAGCGCCCACTATTTTGAAAGCTAGAATGTTATCTGACAAACACTCGGGGAGCTGGTGCCGTGAGGGCAGCCGCAGCGACTGCGCCAAAAAAAAGTTACAACTTTCCCCATGCAACGTTTGATTAAAAAAGAACAAATATGTTTTGTCAAGACCGACACGACAACTCGCGAAGTTTTGTTTTTTTGGGGGGGGGGGGAAGCGACGAGGAGCTCGAAGTGGGATGCGTTTTTTTTTCTTTCTTTTTTTGCGGGGAGAAAGCAACGAGAGCTCGCCTGCATCACTCGGGAAAGTTTGTCACACACCGGGAAGGAAACAAGCGAGGTGAGCCCCCCCGTGTGCAGCCGCAGCAGCAGCGTAAAGAAAAAAAAAAACGAGCCTGGACCGCTCTTCCAAAACGCAACAACGACAACCGAAAACCCCCCCCTTTCCCCCGAGCTCTTGTAGCGGGACATGGACAGATGACAGGGACACATGGAGAAGCCGGGTGTCCGCGTCAGGAGAAGGCTGTATACGCGCGTAAGAAAGGGGGAAAAAAGTGGGAATCGGCACCTACTTTTGGCCAGCTTTCTCGCCCGCGCCTTGGACCTCATCTCCGTTCGCCTCTCTCTTTATTGTAATTTTTTTTTTTTGTGTGTCTCTCCCCCTCAGCGGTAGATTCCCTCAGTCTATCGCCGCGTCCTCCGTGAGCCCAGAAGCAGCAACAGCACTATCTTCATCTCACCCGCATTGTCAGTTTGGACACCTTCGCACATGCGCACCAGGCCATTCAATCTGACACCCTACGCCGGGGCCAAAAAAACTTTCCAATGTATTCATCATCATCATCATCATCATCATCACCACTTCCTCCCCCCCCCCCCTACTTTTTCTTTTTTTCTCCTTGTCCTATCGTCTCCCCTTTAGATCACTTATCTCTTGCCCACCTCCTTCCCCTTCTTCACCGCCTCCTCCTCCTCTTCCTCCTGGGCCTATACCTTTCGCTGCTTGCACCCTCCCTCCCCTCCCGCAGTGCCGCCGCCACCACCGCCACCGCTGCTCCCCCGGTCCTCGCACACACGCGCACACGCACGCACCACACACACACACACCCTCCACACCGCACCGCCTGCCTGCCTCACCCTTTCTCCCACCGCCCCCCCCCACCATGCGCATTTAGCTCCAGCCAAGCAGCCTCGCGTCGCAGCGGAGTCGTCCCCGTGCACAGTCCGTTGCTTCGGGTTCTGGGGGCAGCGGCGCGTACACTGGCCGTGGATACACATCCAGGTACGGCTTTATACGGTCTTCCATATTAGTTGTTTTTTTAATGTATTTTTTTGCGTAGACTTAATACTTTGCGGAACACGGTTGACCGGGGGATATTCGTATTTTGCGCACGGGCTATTATAGAATTAGTCTTATGCAAATGCGAACGATATGTGTTACATATACAACATATTTGCACGTTTTATATATTATCAGCACAACTTTGAAATGACAAGAATGAGCAGAGCGCAGGGAAGCTTGCTGTGTTTTGTTTGTGAAGCTGCTAAAAGTATGGGCTACAATAAATCGTCAAAAACTCTCCGCAGCTATTCGTGACATTATATTGTATAATAAACACAAATAACCCCTGTGGATTGTGTTATGTTTTGCTGCGGCTTAAGCGTATATTTATGCTGCCATATTTGTGTCCTGTACTTTCAGAAGCGTGGGGGTGACATTTATTTTCTTTCTTTTTCTGTCCTGGATTAGTCCCCGTTTTTAGAGTCCTAATCCAAAATGCCACAAAGTGACTGCGTGTTCTTTTATTATTATTATTATTATTATTATTAATATTATTATTATTTTTAAACATTTTTTGTGATATAGTATAGTATATATACACACATACGTCTTGTTTAATGTCAGGTGGCAAATACAACGGATGAAGTAAAATAAAAATAAATATATATATATATATTCAGACAAAACCAAACGTCAATATGCACATGTCTTTACGGTTCCTGTTAGGCGAACTTGTCATATTACCAGCCAGAAATGAGAAAGTACGGCCAGTGATCATCACGCTTTGTTTGTAAGGTTGTGTTTACATTTTTCTTTTTCTTCAATTAGATACATTATGCGTTTGGTTCATTGTCACACAGGGCCAGAAAAAGGGGAGGGGACATCCAAATGACATGGGCTACTGGTTGAATGAATGAACCGTGTGCGTAAAGTTGAGGGTACAGTCATACATTAAAATAGAAATTAAAATCTCGGCTCGTTTTGGCTAGAGCGTTAATGCCGCTGGACAAAGATATGGCCCAATTGTAATGACTGTGACTGTCGCGCAGCTCGTTATTTATTTATTTATTTTTTGGTTTATCTGGGTGGATTTGGAGAGGGTCTGGAGTGAGAGAGAGAGTGAGTGAGTGAGGAGTCTATAATGCACCTGTTTTGTTTGTTTTCAGGGCGCGAGGACCACGCGTGAAGAAGAAGAAGAAGTCAAGCGTGCGTGACCAGGAAAAGGTTTTACGTATATTTTGAACTTGTGAGTGAAAAATGTGTTGCTATGCATTTTTATTTATTTATTTTTAGTTATAATTCCCCCCCCCCCCCCCCCCCCCCCCCCTCCTATATCAGGCTGCATTGCATATTGTTTACCAAGTGTATTATATTTTATTTTTGGGAAGGTCAAATGTGAAAATATTTGTAAATATTATTATTAAGCCTAACTGCCGTGTGCTTTTTTCCAGGACGTTTGTTTGTTTGTGTTTTGCTAACATTTTATTTAATTATTTATTCATTTAATACATTTATATTATATGATATAATAAGTATATATATATATTTTTACGAATGTGTACGATTTTTTCTTTTCTTCCTTCTTTTTCTTTTACAGTTAGTTAAGCCTCTGTGATATGTTGTGGTTGGTCTTCAGTTGTTATTTATTGAATTTCTCCCTTTTTATTTTGTTTGTTTGTGTTTCATCTTCATTTCCTTCAATCAGATCATTTCCGTTTGAGCCTGCCGTTGCCGTGCGTCACATTGGAGTGTGTGTGGGTGCGTGCGTGTCAAGTCGGTTTGGCTCCAACGCGCGTGCCACACACACACGCACACACATACACACCTTTTTATTAATATTCATAGGTTACGTATTTTCACATTTTTAATTCAAATTCATGACATTGGCCTATTATAATCATAATAATAATAATAATCATAATTATTATTATCATTCACAATATTCTTACGACACAGGATAGTCACGGACAGCCTACATATCACACGCAGCCTATTTGTATACATATGTACAAGTGTGTGTGTGTGTATATATATATATATATATATATATAATATATATATATAATGTGTGTGTGTGTGTGTGTGTGTGTGTGTACATACATTCGTACACGTTCACAATAATTTCATGTGAGGCAATTTGCATTGGCTATAGAAAAGAATGACAAAAACGTTTGTAACGTCAATGTGGTTTTTAACTTCGATCAGGAGTACTTTGAATATGGGTTTGGATTGTGAAAATCTGGCCTTGTGTATAATGATATTTCCCTAACAGGATTGTTTCTATTTTTTATTTATTTTGTTTAGATGCATGAAGTAAGTCATTATGTTCTCCAGCTTGAAGGAGGTAGTTGCCGTCACACGCAGCCTAATTAATACGTTCTTTTCGGCTCGTGACGCAGCGTGTTATCCCCCGGCGGACGCGCGCGCGCACACCCACCCACACACGCGCGCACCGAGCTCCCATTTATGAGGCCTCGGAGACACGCGCGTCTGCAGCCTATTGGCCTCCGGGCATGTTTTCCCACGAGCAGATGTGAACAGACTCGTGTGATTATTAGTCAATAATCATCAGGGGTCATTAGCATACATTAGCGGGAGTTCGGCGTGCGTGCGTGCGTGCGTGTGTTTGTGTGTGCGTAACGGTGCCATTGCTGAGGATGAGGATGGGGGCGGAGGGGTCGTTTGGGCATCGGGCAAAACGCGCGGCCTGCGGGTTGGATGCGGAACGAGCGCGTAAAAGTTGGGTTCCTCTTTTTGTTGTTCTTATTTTGCGGATTGGCGTTTTTCCCCCCAGCCTTACGTAATGTGACGTGCCGTTTATCCACAGCCCAGAACGCCAACGATTAACTGCAATTTGAACCAGCTACTTCAAACACTCTAAGCCACCTTTTGCACATTTACGCAAAAATGTCCATGTCACTTTGCACGCAACTTTACAGTTTTTTGTGTGTGTGTTTTTTTTTTTACCTGTACCCTTTTTGTATTTGTCATCATTGTGTCATTTTATTTTTATATCTATTTTTTGTTTACACGTGTGACCTCTTCACTCCTCTCCTGGGTCGATGTCAAGAATCTGTCCGAATAAATTGTTTTGGGAACGCTCCGAAGGCTGTGTGTCCATTCCTTTCTGTGTGAGACGTCAGACGAGTGCCCGATAATCCATATATTCCGCTGCTATTGATTCCGTACCTCTGGCTTTTCCCCACCCGCCGTGCTCCCCCTCCCCTCGGGCGGCTGTCGATCGGAGGGGAAGCGGAGGGAGAGAGGGAAAATAAATACATACATGACCTAAGTCGGAGTCTGTCGCGTCTTCGCGCTGCCTAGGTAGAGGGAGTATGGTGGAGCTGAGATAGAAATGTGAGGAAAAGGAGAACTGCGCAAAAATATGTCTTTTTAATCTACCGTGTTTTGAGTCATTCTGGATTACCAAGTGTAAAAAAAAAAAACTCAAGGTAAGGATTAGGATTACTCTCATTCCCAACATAATTCTTACTGATTTTATATTTTTCATTTGGCAATGCAGGACGAAGCAAGGGCAAAGGACTAAACCAGGCCCTGCATAAACAGACAGACTATTTTATTTGTATTTTTTTATATGAGGGAAATAAAAATGGAAAACAGAAACGGAAGCAAGGCCAAACAAGACCTGCAGAAGGACGCGCGGTGGAATGAAACAGGGTAAAAGCAAAAAGAGGAATTCCGTTTATTTATTTATTTTTTTGGAACGATGGAAAAATGAACTCAGCTTCCAACTACGGGCGCGCGGGCAGGGGACAGGCCTTTTCTGGAAGCGACTCCGTGACACATTTTAGAGCCGCAATTACCCCACGATTATACCCTCCAACTAAGTACTGCCCCCCCCCCCCCCCCCCCATCTCTCTCGCTTTCATTAAACGTCGCTCCTAAAACTGGGTTGTGGAAACCGCGCTTTACGCAAATCCTCTCTCTCTCTCTCTGTCCCTCTCTCTGGGAAGGGGTTGGTCCAGGAAACAAGAAGGGACAGCGCTTTTTTTTCCTCCTCTTTTTCTTTTTTTTCCTTTTTTTTTTGAGACAGGGTTAGCCATGATCATTATTATTGCGCAAAGAAAGGAAGCCACTGATTATGGCGTTATAAGACGAATCCAATGCGCCAAAACGCGTGAGGAAAACGCGCCAGTGGCACCTCCTACTGTCCATTACCGTGCACAAAAACGACATCTATATTGCACACTGATAGATATTTAGCATCTGGAGGAACGTTCAGCATTTTTCCATCACATCTTGTGATAATAAAACAGATAAAAACAAACAAACACATACACGAACGAACGGTGAACACGCAGAATGACGTAAACGGTGAAAATGCGCGCTATACAGAATCACATAAATAAACTATAGGCCTTTCTTTCACCACTAAGTCACTATAAATGATTATGTTTCTCTTGACTTATACTTCCTCAATTGTAATTCTGCAGATGATGCGGGAGAAATGCGTCATTACTTCAAGTTGCAGCCAATGGAATGGATATTTATAAACGGGAAGATTCGCAAACATGACAGAACCTGCTGATTTTGGGTCTAGCATTTCTCCGTTATCCCGTTTTTATTTATCCATAATCGATCGTGTGCGCCAGTTTTGGCCCCTTTTGCCCCCGGAATGGCACTATAGTATATATCGCCCACAAACTGATGGCGTGTCCCTGGACTCTAATACAGGGGTAGGCCAGTTTGCGTCGTGGAGGGACGATTGTAATCAAGACAGCCGAACCTCACCATTGTATCATAAAGTAAATAACAGTTTTGTTTTTTTTCATCTGCAAATGGTTCTCAATCTCAAGTGGTACAGCCGCGACCCAAATAAAACTGTCAGTTCTCATATATCGTCTAAGATACAAACAGAAAACAGCCCGATGGCATTCGTTTTTAACTGACTCTGGCAGTGTTTCCATGCAGTTTCAGATGGCGCATTTTAATCACAATGTAGTTTCCTCATGGTTCCGGTCCTGACTCACAAGTTGAGAATCACTGTTTTACGCTATATGACCGAGTGGGGTGCTCTTGCCAGGAAATAAATAAATACTGACACTAGTTCTCGCATATTTAGAGAGTACCCTAACAGGTATTTGATCTCTTATTTGCACAATAATATTTCTCTAAATCATCTTGGGGGGCCAGTGGTTCTGTGTGGAGGGCCGGATTTGGCCCCCGGGCCTGATGTTGCCGACTCCTGCTCTAATACGCGCACATTTTTTTTTTTTTAATAGTCTAGTATAGTGATTATTTTGTCGAGTTTAATATCGGAATGCGCGCCGAGCTTTCGGATTGCAGCTTTGGAAACACGATTTCAAACGTTATAGTAAAATATGATGCGTAAAGTCCATTTGGCCAACGCTGCGACTGAGCGCCAAGGGCTCGTCCGGCGAGTACTGGATGTTTGGATGTCTCCTGAAGCGCATAGGGATAAAACGTAAGAAACCGTACCATCCTGATAACATTTCTGCCAATATCCAAACGGGTATCAAAAGTGAAATTTTGGGAAACTCCCCCTCGCTTATAGTCATCGTCTATCGTGGCCATTGAAACCCAATCTTTATCCCCGTCCCGCGGCAGAACGGGGGGGGGGTTGGCGAACCATGCGCGCTCGGACCGTGGATTATAGGCGCGTGATAACATCGGGGCCGCATTGGAGAGAAGTAGGAGACGTGATGAGACAGCCGGGACGCTCGCACACGCACGCACGCGCTCTCATGAGGCCTGGACTTGTGCGCTCTTTCTCTTCTTTCTTTTTTTTTTTATTTCTTTTTTTTTTTTTTACGCGCGGACTTAGACATGCGTGCCTTATACCTTCTGTGGATCAATTTCCTTATTTTTTTTTTTTTTATTTCTTTGCCCTGCAGTTTCAGGTTTTGGACCTGGCCTGTTGAGGTTCTTATAGAGTCCTGTTTAACCTCTTAACCCCCAGCTCACCCGAGCACATCTTCTCCAGTTTGGCTTTGCCCAAATCTCAAAAGCTTCTCTGAAAAAAAAAAAGCGTTCAAAATAAGCAACGAAAACGAAAACGCAATTGAAATAAAGTGACAAGAAAAGCGACATACACGTGGCGGAAAGGCAACAATGATGCAATAAAAAAGTGACAAAAACACGACTAAAGAGTGATGGAAAAGCAACAAAAAAGCCACAAAAGAGTGACAAAAAAACATGAGAAAAATGTCGTGTTTTTTTAATAACTGGCGTGAACACAACAACAACAAAAAACGATGAAAACACAACAGAAAAGCGATAAATGGAGACAAAAATGTGATAATAAAGCAGTGAAAATGCGACAAAAAAATATACAATAAATGTTGTGGGTTTTAGCTTTCAAATGAGGGGTTACACTGGCCTGTAGGCTGTAAGCTCCAGTCGAGGAGCTTTTAGATTTGGCTAAAGCCGAACTGGGGGAAATGCGCTGGGTTTAAGTGGACTGGACATTCCGTTTGAGACCATTTGTCTTAAAATAGAGAAAGTAAGTGTGAAAACAAATACTTTTGCACTTAGCGCCACACCGCGTAACATTTCACCCAATGAAAACAAAAATTGAAGAATGATCAATATTGATGAAAAGTTTATTGAGAGTGGGACGTCTCCAGCTCTCGAGAGGAGAAAAATCGAACTTTCTCCAATTATTCCAAAACTACTTGTAGACGGAGTTTAAAAACAATCTTAATTTAATTAATTATAACGTACCAAGATTTATATTGATCCATTTTGAATTTGCAATGTTCCTTTTTGCTTTGCTTTGTTCTAGTTCTGCGGTTTAGACTAGTCACGGATTAATCCTGGTTCAGCCCTGATTTAAATTAATATTGGCCCTAAGGGGGATTGCTCGATTCTGTTTAAACTAGTCCCGGTTCAGTCCTTGTTCAGACCTGGAAAAGATCTGGTGTAGACCTGGTTTGGACTTGGTATAGTCCTATATTGACCTTATTGAGACCTGCTTTAGTCCTAATTTGTTCGGTTTTGTGTTGCCTTGTCTTTTTCGCGGGCTCAGACCTAGTTTAGCCCCGGTTTATCCCCATTTCTATCAACTCTAACCAATCCATCACGCATGTCTTTTTCTCAATTAAAAAGAGGAGGGGAGTAAAAGGTCCCTGGATTGACCATACATAATGAAGCGCCCAGAAGCGATCCGTGTAATTATTACCCATTAATTGGGTTCAGGACCTCGTGTCCCGACTTTTGGGAAGTGGGGCGGGTGGGGGGGGGGGGTTTAGACAATCTGATCCAAAACGGTTCAGTGGGGCGTTCTGGCAGAGTCGTTAGCCTGCTGTCAGAGGGGGGAGAGGTCAGGGAGGGCGGTGGCGGACCTACCTGTATGAAGTCAGTAGAAGGAAAAGTAATGTCACCAACCAAACAACTACACCCACCAAGCTTAGCTCCTGCCTTCACCATGTACAAACCAAACATTTAAACTGACTTCTTAGAGCTTTTTACCATGTTACAGTGTCGTTCTCTCACCAAAATCAGACCTGGAGCTGAGTTTCACAAGCCGCTAGCGCATCTTTGAGTAATCTTTGAATCTTCTCCAGCTCCCCAAAAGCTCCTCCTGAGGTCCTGCATATCCAGGAAATACTTTCCTCACCTGCCCATCTCTTGCTAAGGTTAAGATGAGACACTGCACAAGTTAACCTTTTGCTGTAGATTACTGAGGTAACTATGAAAATAATGTATTTCAAGTTTTCTATCATTTTATGTTTTCATTTACAAATAAGGCCTTTTATGCCTCAAAATGTCCCATATTTTCAGTGTCAGAATCTGAGTAATGGATCGAGCCAGGTTTAGATTTATGATTTCTCACATTTCTACCTAAAGTTGTCATAAAATGTGGTCTGATCTTTCCCAAGAAATCTTCTGATTTTAATAAAGATCAGTGAATAAAAATTGATATTTCGCCTTTAAAACTTAATAACTGAGGCTAGGAATTAGATATAAAAAAATAATACATGAAAAAAAAACTTCAATATTTTGTCCAGGCCTGGGAAATTTGAAGTCTGTGGGGGCTTCTGACGTGGAGATATTGTTGCACCAATGTGAGAAAATGGCCCTTCAAATGACAATTTCCCGAATCTATGGAGAAACAGTGAATCAGTGCAATAATTAAACATGTTATTGTGAAGATTAGGTATTCTTTTTGTAAAAGGAAGGGAAATTATGGATAACGGACGGCAATGTGGCATACAAGGGAGCGTGGAAGTATGTTTTGGGGAACACAATTTTTCACTCTTTTCAGCCGTTTTCTGGCGGATTATAAACATATTTATCACATACAAATAAAGTCGAGTCTAAATCGGGCCCATATGGATGTTTGTTCAGGAGAAGCAAAAAAACAGCAGTCAGCGCTAGCGATAACATGTAGCACGATGCTAACATGAAGCCTCCTCCTTTATTTATGTATCTAATGGGCTATTGAACCTTTTTGCTCCTCTCCATGTCTTTGTATATTTATTGGGTAGAAAACTATATTCATAATTCAGCATTTGTTAAAGTAGTTTTGGAAAGTTTCGATTTTTTGTTTCCCCCCTCAACTGCTTCAAACATGACCATGCCGTCTGTATCTATTGTGATGTTGTTTCAGCTCTTTTAGATCAATAGTGCATTTTCTAATCAACAAAGTGTAAGATGGTGATAAAGGTGTTTGAGATGATTACAGAACACCTACACAAAGCGTAATGCCCGCTCTTCAAATGTCGGCCTTTGAATTTTCTCAGCGCGGTCTGAAAACGCCATGTTCATCCAAAAGTGCCACCACGGATCAACGGCCAGAGCTGAAATTGGCTGAGACGTACACATCTCCCGCTCTCCCCCGCCTCCCCTTGGCCATTACCATCGCCGCTGTTGTGTCGTCGTTAATTAATAGCTTGTTAATGTCCCCATCCATTTGGCGCAGATCGCGAGGCGCTAAACAAACGCGTAATGAAGTATCGCCCGGGGGGGGGGCGTTCTCGTCGGGGAAAAATGAGCGTAATATGATGTAATCAATCAGTGTCCGCGGTCCACGGGGAATCGTAATGTTCGTCAGCGGACGGCGAGACGGGGAGCGTGTGAGTCCAGGTCTTTTGGTCACGAGTTCAAGTCTTTGTGAACAAGTAGAGCAATTAAAAAAATAATTTCTTTTACCTGAGGTACTTTTGATCATGTTTGGAAGACCTTTTACGAGTGTTACCACCACATTTAATAACCTTAAAGGGCGACTCTTGGAGCGAGAAGTCTTTTGTGTTCAATTCTCAGGTCTTTTTAGCGTAAAAAACGTGCAGCTTTAAAGCCACACCGCGTAGAATTTTACCCCAAAAAATAAAGCTGAAATACAAGCTTTTATTTTATGACAGATATTTTCAGCTTTGAAAAATACCTCAAACAAACATGTGATTTTGCTGTGAGCGGCTTAGATCTCCTGAGACACGACATAACTTTACCAGGAGTGGGTACGACTCCAGCTCGTCTCCATGGAGATGTCGACTAAAGTCAGCAGAATTTGAGATTTAAACAGGTCAGGTTCCCATCCATGTCCGTTCTTTGATTACCCACTGCAGTAATAGCTTTTTCTTTGTCGAGCTGGTCATTAGTAGCATGTTTTGTACCGGTGGAAACAGTATAGTCCAACATGTTGGTTCTTGACTGGAGAGCAACAGTGTAATGCCTCATTTGAAATCTCAGGCCTACAAAACTGATTGTAACTTTTTTGCCGCGATTATGTCACATTTTTGAAGCGTTTTTGTTGTACTTTTTAGTAGTTTTTTTTGGTCACGTTTTCGTCACTCTTTTCTCATGTTTTTGTCACACCACCTTTATTATCTTGACTCCAGCACACATTTCCTCTGCCATTGTTTCAATAAGCTCCTGTGATGGCAAAACATCCAGTGTTGCATTCATTTTTTTTTACGAAGGTCTTGTGTGGATGATGGGAGAGTGTGACCACCGTGCAAGACCTTCTCCAGCTCTCAATGGGCTTAGGATCCGGACACGTTGGTGGCTAAATCCATGTGTGAAAATGGAAAAGCAAGGCAACTTTATTTATACTTGGCACACAAGGCAACTCAATGCGCCCGATGTCTCATGTCTCATGCTTCCTGAATGAATCTTGACATCATCTTGGAATATAACATGCCATAGTGGTAGAAGAAATCCATTAATGGAACAACCTGGTCATTCAGGAAGTTCAATTCGTCGGCTGATCTCACTCTTGAACTTAGACCCGACCAATTGCAGCAACCCCAGGGTTGCCAGATTCCAAAAACCAATATATCGTACCAAGCTTCCAAAACTATCGTATTTCAGCACACTATTGTACACTATAAATATGTCAATAGCGCTGTAGCACCTGCGCAAAATGTGGCTCAACACAGGCTCACGCACTGTCCCATTTATTACATTACGCACACGCATGACATGACAACACAGGCACTCACCTAAGAGATGAACTCCACCTCCTCGTCGGAGTCATTCACTTCTGATGCAGACGTTCTTGTACAAGTTTGCTAAAGTTATTGAGCGCAACAACATAGCTTTTGTAGGTTTGAAATCCGGACATCCCCCTCCATTCTTCAGACACTGATCAGTCGATTGCTGGATTTGTTTTTTATCAGATTGGAGAACACACACACTCACATGAGGCGTTAGAATGAGGAAAAATAATTAGCTAAGCCGTAATAAAGAAGCGGGCAAATTACCAACTCGCGAGAGGTGAGACGGGGTTACGTCAACTGCCATGGAGGATAATGCCATAGTGGAACTGTAAAACTGATCCAGGGACAGTCTCTCCTTCTGCCAGCAGATATTACACCTACGTGAATACGGAGGCTAAGTCTGACTCCAGGTCAGAGCGAAAGCAAAGCGTTGTTGAGAGGGGATGGTGCATTTAACCAGACTTTATCTGGGGCTCGGAAATTATCGTACATTTGCGGCACAGTAGCACAGCGGTTAGTGCTCTCGCTTCACAGCTAGAAGGTCCCGGGTTCGATTCCCACCTGGACGGGGCCTTTCTGTGTGGAGTTTGCATGTTCTCCCCGTGTCTGCGTAGGTTTCCTCCGGGTACTCCGGTTTCCCCTACCACCAAAAACATGTACAATAGGCCTGGATGAATGTTGTGTGTGTGAATGTATGGTGGTGGTCAGAGGGACCGTAGGCGCGATGTGTGTAGTCGCGACGCGCTTCTGTCAGTCTCCCCCAGGGGAAACTGAAGCTACAAACGTAGTTTACCATCACCCAGTGTGGAGTGAATGCAATTGCTCTCATGTAAAGCGCTTTGTGACCATGTCTGTGAAAGGCGCTATATAAATAAAGATCTTCTTCTTCTTCTTCTTCAACATTTAATTATTGATCGTACATCGTACAGGGGTTAAAATTATCGTACAAATACGATAGTTATCGTATGTCTGGCAACCCTGAGCAACCCTAGATTAGAACAGTTCGGTAAAGGTATCTAGGTAAAGGCAGTGTAATTCCTAGGCTCCAAAAGCTGTACCTTTTTCTCCCCAAAAACTAGATAATGTAAAGACAAAACATGGCACTCAAACTCCCCTCTGAAAATAATATTTTCTATCGAGTTATCAACAAAACAACCCCTAACTTTCACACTTTGATCAATTATTGAGATTTCGTTGCCACAAACACAATGCTTTATCTTCCTGTATGACCCCCCCCCCCCCCCCCCCAACCTATTCACCTACAGTGTCTCGCCTTGATAAAAACTGATAACATCCATATCCACATAAGAAGGGAGCTTTGGAAAGCCCCTTCTATTATGTCTGGATGCCCGGCAACAGCGGGACCCCCAGAGGGATGCCCCCTCCCCGGCACCGTTTGAAGTCCCAGCAGCTTCTGAGTTCTCTGGTTCTCCTCTGTAAAACAAAGCCTTTTGTAAGTCCGACCCGAGAGCCATGTTCTCACCTCGGAAAACATCCGATCCAGCTTCTTTGTTCCAGTCCACAGCAGCTTTACTCAGTGCACTTCGATGCTGCACGGCTTTGGGCGACCATTCAGTTCAATAAAGTGTGATGACATTTTTTTTTCTTCTTCTGGCAAACACAGCACCTAAACTTGGGAAACAATGTCTGTAAGGAGTGAGAGACTGGGCTGGAGCGTTCTCTGCAGGCAGAAGAACGTGAAAATGACACGTGAAAAGAAGCTGTTCACCTTCAGCTAACGGAATGCCAGTCCTGGGTTCGATTCCCACTTGGACGGGGACTTTCTGTGTGGAGTTTGCATGTTCGTGCATGCATAGGTTTCCTATGTGTACAATAGGTGAATCCTCCAGTCAGGTGATTCTGACCATCAGACTGGCTCCCCATCTGGAGATGGGTCCCCGGGCACAGTACTGCTGACAAAAAAAAAAAGTCTTGTAACTTATTATTATCTGAAATATCTTTGTTATTATTACCCCTATTGGGGACCGCCTGCAGCTGGAAAATAAATGCAGTTGAATAGGGGGTAGGCACTTATAAGCTTTCTTGCTTCGGCCTACTCCTTTTGAGGTAGTTTTTTGTTTCAATCTTTATTATTATCTATTTTGTTCTGAAAATAATGTTAATGTAAATAATGTAATAATGTGCAATGATGTGATAATGTAAAACGTAAACTGCTCAAATAAACTAAACTAAACTAAACAAAAACACTGCTCATTACGGGTCGTCTCAGTGGCGTCGAAGGATGGTTCAAGCACAGAGGACACATTTTGTTGTACAGTTGTTGTATAATGGCAAATAAAGCACCTTAACCAGTTGACAACCAGTGGATAATGGATAATAATAGTTACAACAAGGTAGCAAAATCATAACTGGGACATTTTTCTTGCAGAAACCCATCCTTAAGTCGCCTCTAGACCTGCTGCCAATGATATCAAACCAACCTAACAACAGCAAATTTCGAGAAACTTCATGTGGCGTTCATTGGAGTGTGGGCTGGCGTTTTGAGCGCGAAAGACGAAGACAGACTGAATGGAGTGTTATTGAAATGCCCATGAAAGAAACAAACACCACTCCTAGTTTTTTTATGACGATGCTTCATTATAAACATGGTTAAAACCTCCTCAGAAGTCATTATACAGCTCCTTCAACATGAAAACAAGAGAGACGGTAAACCAGTGACAGAGAGAAAAGGAGAGAAAAAAAGATAGAGAGATATAATGGGTGGGCGGTGGTCGGGGGTGGACTTGTGCTGAAAGGCTGTTATGTCTCATTCATATCTGCCACTGTAACTGTTCCAGCCCCTGAAACTCAAGTATCCACTGCATTCCGGCAAACCACTCACATGTGCAAATCCAATGACATCTGTAACCGGCCAGAGAGGAGCTTTTTACTGAGTTGTTCTTTGCAGCTTTCTAAAATTGACGATTAAAGACGTTGTAATACTAACATAATACATTGTTCAAAGGGCAAATGCGTAAGATGGTGTTGGTAACTTCTTTGTGAATTGAGGAACTCTTTTGCACACATTTCCTTATTATGTCTTTGTCCGGTGGCTTAACTGTACCTGCTCCAGTCCAGTTGTTCCTTGTATCAGATTTGGTGTTTGCCGTTGGGGCAGAGCTGGACCAGGAAGAAAAGGCTGATAAATTCAAGCACAACTTAGGCAAATATTGACATTTGATTTAAAAAGTAAGTTACGGCAAGTGGTTGAGGAGACAGCGACGTGGACAGAAGGCAAGAGTGAAATACTGAACTTTCGTCATTGATGTACAGTATATATGAAGTTGGGTCACATATTGGTGGGGAGTATTTCAGGTTCATCAAAAACGTGTCTGGAGTTGGTTTAGGTGAGATCGCTTGAAGATCAGGAAGTGAAGCAACTGGATTTGTATACATGAGAAGCCATGGTGGACACAAACATTATCGCAAAAGGATATCAACAAATGCAAGTTTGTCTTTGCAAAAACGCGATAAATCCTGCTGCATTACCTTTGATTGATGACTGATTTAGAAACATTGCACTCACAAGAGGACTGAGTGAAGCAACTTGACCAGTGGAGGTACATCTACCTCCAAGCACATATAAACACAATACAAGTAAAAGTTGCCCAGTCAAAAATAAAACTTGGGGGAAAGTACTGAGGTAGCCTATTTGCTGTATACTTTAGTATTCAATGTAGAAAGTTGAATTAGTTTAAATGTGTTTAAAGATTAATAATAACTTCTTCAAAAACATAAAGATTGTGCCTAGGGATGTTAACCAATGATCGTTTGACCGGTGGTTGACCGTGTCAACGCTAACCGATCAAAGCTGTCGGTGAGAAAAAAAGATTGATTATAGACAGTGGACTAAATGCTACTACAGTAAGATCTTTTTATGTGAAGTGAACAAATTATCCCTCAGACTCTCCCTCACAATCCATTTTTCATAACTCGCCTGTTTGTACTTGTAAACTTTGTAAACAGATGAAAACATTTGGCGCGAGGTCACAGCGTTGGTGTTCGCGGCGTGTGCTCACGGGGTTTGCAAACAGTAAAGAGGCTGCTGGGTTTGAGTTTTTGGACGCCAAAAAAATGTTCATGTTTGGGAGCCAGTCCCTGCCGCCTCCTATTACCAGCCCGATGGAGAACCCGACTGTTACATATTTGTCCCGATTTTCCACGCGTTTGTGAAAAACAATCCGGGATTTGGCTTTGGACCACGGTGGCAGAGACTTGAAAGTCACACTCTGGCGGGAACAGGCGCTTCTTCCAATCGCAAGTGGAGATTTCATCTCTCTCCACACAATGAAGGTCACCTACTTCATGGGGTTTCGCTTGAGATCAACAACCCTCAATTATGTGACGGAGGCTCCAAATACCAGGCGCGAAATAATAATCGAGGGAACCAGCGATTTGCTGGAAGATAAGAACTACTGCACCAATGGATGGAGGCTCGGTCTATTAAAATGAAAAATCATAGTTTTATTCCCTATATTACAAACTAAAGCACAAGTACAGTGGGGGAAGCATCTCTCCGAGCAACACACAAGACAAAGGAGTAGGTGTGTCCTCCCCAACCAATCAGTGCTATTGGAATGTTCTCGTCACTTCTTCTGCGCAATCTGACTCCTCGTTTCAACACACTGCCCCCCAGTGGATCAGCCGTAAATACAACAATGAGACAGCAACAAAATGTCCGCCAAATTCAAATGAACCTCAAAGCACAAATTACATCAACACAGTTTTATATATAATCACTAAAGCCTAATATAACAAATATGTATATTAATAATTCCACAAAATGTAGTGGAGTAGAAAGTATTATAATCTTTCAAATGTAGACGACTAAAAATAATGTGTTCAGCATAATTTGTACTCAAGACCGTGAAGACCTCGGTTTAAGTACAGTAAATGTGCCTTGTTATCACCTGCGACCACCTCCACTCTCTGCTTGTTTGTCTGTAATGTCCTTCTAATACAGCCCCCCAGAAAATGAGCAAAACGCCGGCTTATGCCATGCGTGTGTGCGAGTGTGTGTGTTCCCCTCTTAAACTAATAATGAGCGGGTGCAATGCGCCGCTGTTTAAGCCCCTGTCATCTGCAGCGTGCCCTTTTCCGCAAGACAAGAAGAGACTGCTGCCAAAAAGCTGAACAATTCCATTACCAAACTGGCACTCGACGCTACTGCGGCCAAGGCATTCGACGCTCAGGAGTTTATGGACTTCGAATTGTTACCATTTGGGCTTTTTCCCGTTTTCTATTGTGAGAGAAATAATGGGGTTGTTATAAAAATGTTAAGAGGTGGTTTGAAAAATGTTCTCCAGAATTCGATAAAGAGGTTGAAAGTGTTTCTAGCGGCAGTGGTTTGGGGGGTACAATACTTGCTGGTATATACTGAAGCTGTGTCCTTGGGTAAGACATTTACCCCACCTTAAAGCAGTCCTAAGTAACTTGTTCACCTTAATAAATCCTTTTTGTAGTCCCTCTGGGGGTAATACAAGTGTTAATGGGATGATTGGGGGGTCTTTCGTCTCCCCCTGGTGTCTCTGGCCAGAAAACCACATTTGCAACTTGCCTGCCCCCGACACGGAATCAATGGAATCACGAAGAAGAAGCTAAGAGACTAACGGGCAAAGCTAACTGCGGGCTAGCCCCACTTAAACAGTATTTAGAGCCAAGTTTAAGTAAAAAAAAATGGTCTCCATTGTGTAATTGGATGCACAATATCCCTCTCTCCCTTTGTCTTTTCTGTCAGCGTAGTATTTACTCTCACAGACAATTAATGCTACGACACCTGCAGTGGCGCTTATGGCCTCTAGGGGCATGAGTTACTTAGTAGTGCTTTAAGGCGAGACACTGCAGGTGAATAAGGGAAAAAAACATATCTAATTTAGAGATCTAAATTTGAAATGCTTGCTGTAGATTACTGACTTAAGTGTGAGAAAAAATGTGTATTGCAAGTTGTCGTTCATTTTAGATTTTCATATAAAAAGTGGGCACTTTATGCATAAAAATTGTCAAAATTGCCTATTTCCAGCGACGTAATCTATATAAGGTTTAAATGTATGGTTTTATTATGTGGATATATCAGTAAACACGATTTTGGGATCTTGTTTAGTTACTGAGTAAAAAAATAAGTAAAAATTCCAATTTATCCTTGTTTTTAAGTTCAAAGCTCAATAAATCAGGCTTGGACTTACATATTGAAAAACCCCTCTTGTTGCAACAGTGTAAGGAAAACCTCATTTTGAGAAAACGAGTCAGAAAGTTTTGAAACGCCAGAGAGTGTCTCCCGTCTTTAGTCGCGGCTGTCTCCCACAAAGGAAATGACCATATTTGGATGACAGCGTCATCTCAGTCGCCTTCCGCGCTACACGTGGATACCAAACCTGTTAATATCTGTGAATGAATACGCATAGGAAAGCAAACTTCATTGGTCTTCATTGTTTTTTACTCTGACATTAAAACTTAGCTATTAAGGAAAAAAAAAACGAGCTAAAATTCTCAGCATTAACCACAGCGTGAGAAGTTGAAGTTTTCCCCTGCTGTGCCTCGCCTTAATGAAGTATGA
Organism: Proterorhinus semilunaris; assembly: GCA_021464625.1. Lineage (NCBI taxonomy): Eukaryota > Metazoa > Chordata > Actinopteri > Gobiiformes > Gobiidae > Proterorhinus > Proterorhinus semilunaris. The sequence goes on along the minus strand of CM038347.1, from coordinate 32,858,244 downwards.
ATGGGAGCCGTCATTCTTTTGTCAATCAGTCCAGGGCTAAACAGTTTATGGGCTACTGGTGGGCTGGTTTAACGGCCTCCTCAGCCCCTGCCATTAGACATTAGACAGCGGAGTCTCAATCCATGCCAGCCAGGTCCAGCTGACTGGATACTCCTGAGCCCATCCCCTCCTTTTTGTGTGTTACCGAGAGGTTGACGGTTAGAGTCCTAGCTCGACACAATGTAGTGTGTGATTACAACATCAGTCTGGCACAAGCCCTGTAGCCGATAAACCGGTTCAGTAGAGACATATAGAGATACAATAAGACAAAAAGATTATCTCCCCCTTCTCTTTGCTTGATATGAATTCAAACATATGTCCCGTTCATTCCAGCAGTCTTTTGGCCCTTAGTCCAAGGTTGTAAGTCTTAGGGGGAGGTCGACGGCTGGGGCTAAGGGGAAGGGGTAAAACGAGAAATGGGACTTGGGCCGAACTCTCTCCTTTTCTCGCACAATTTGAATCATCTGTATGTGCTTTACATCCAGTCCAGTTTACAATAAATCAAACGGACAAACTGACAATTAAAGCTACGTCGTGCGTCTTAAAAAGCTCTCTCCTAAACCAACGCCTTTATAATGCAGACGCCCCTTCGTAGCACAGCAGTATGAAGCATGCGAGCGATCCCTGATTGCTCATCACGGGATGGTTTCTGTCGGCAGTGTGGTTTCTGTTAACATCCACAGTCTTGTTCAACAACGGGCTCCGTCTGTGCACCAAATGTGTCAGTGCCGGAGCCATGGAAAGGGTCCAGTTTTTGTAATAAAGTCTGACAGATGATTGGACTCGCCATTCCGCCCTGTCGACACAAGCCACTTCCATGCAGCCATACGTGTCACGCTGAACATTTGCCACGCGGTGAAGGTGGACAACTTGTCAATCTATTTTCAGTGATGGGTTTCATGTGTACTGGCTCTGGGAATTGACTGTGCCTTGCGCTAATTATTATATTCATTTTCATTGTGATAGCAGTACTTTGGAATACTTCGGCATTGCTATTTGTCCTAAACCATACACAGGGTAGCTCCAGCTTTGGCATAGTGACATTTTATACTCTTTTAATAACTTTTTCATCCCATCATGGTGAAATTTAATGCCACTAGAATAATTTTAACCTATATTTGAGCAGCATCAGCTTTGGGCCTGTAAGCTAATGCAGCGGTGGCGTGATCTGCGAAAAAATAGGCCCTTAAAATGCGGTAATTTATGTGATACAAGGTCGGTTATATTTAAAAAAAATATCCTATTGACACAGACATTTATATGGGTAGTCTGGCGTTATAAGTGATTTACCTCAGGTGCACTGTGGAGTGGGTGTTTTTAATGAAGGCTAACTGATACCATAGAAATGCTTTAGCCTTGCCCTAGCCTAGCGCCACAAGACTCTTCAAATATAGGAACTGCATGAATTTAAGAAAAAAATATCTCCAGACATCAACAACACTCTGGATAACAAGGAAATGAGGCCCAATGTCAAAAATCCTGAAATACCCCTTTAAGTAATTGGGTTTGTTAAGTGTTTATGTCATGGGCGGTAGCCCAGTGTATAGCACTCTCGCTTCATAGCTAGAAGGTCCAGGGTTTGATTCCCACCTGGACAGGGCCATTCTGAGTGGAATTAGAATGTTCTCCCCGTGTCTGTGTCGGTTTCCTTTGGGTACTCCGGTTTCCCCTACCACCAAAAACATGTACAATAGGCCAGGATGAATGATGTGTATGAGTGATGATGGTGGTCGTGACAGCGCTTCTGTCACTCTCCCCCAGGGGAAACTGAAGCCGAGCTGGGTGTCGGCCAATCATTCCGACACCCCTCCATTGCGATATCCCGTCAATCTGATGCTTTTTTACACCGCTATTCCAACAATAGGTCCTTAAGATTAGGGTTAGCTTGTAAACTCCACTATCCTTAAGGTTAGGGCTAAGGTAAGGTTAGGGTTAGCTTGTAAACTCTACTATCCTTAAGGTTAGGGCTAAGGTAAGGTTAGGGTTAGCTTGTAAACGCTGCTATCCTTAAGGTTAGGGCTAAGGTAAGATTAGGGTTAGCTTGTAAACTCTACTATCCTTAAGGTTAGGGCTAAGGTAAGGTTAGGGTTAGCTTGTAAACTCTGCTATCCTTAAGGTTAGGGCTAAGGTAAGGTTAGGGTTAGTTTGTAAACTCCACTATCCTTAAGGTTAGGGCTAAGGTAAGATTAGGGTTAGCTTGTAAACTCTACTATCCTTAAGGTTAGGGCTAAGGTAAGGTTAGGGTTAGCTTGTAAACTCTGCTATCCTTAAGGTTAGGGCTAAGGTAAGGTTAGGGTTAGCTTGTAAACTCTGCTATCCTTAAGGTTAGGGCTAAGGTAAGGTTAGGGTTAGCTTGTAAACTCCACTATCCTTAAGGTTAGGGCTAAGGTAAGGTTAGGGTTAGCTTGAAAACTCCACTATCCTTAAGGTTAGGGCTAAGGTAAGGTTAGGGTTAGCTTGTAAACTCCACTATCCTTAAGGTTAGGGCTAAGGTAAGGTTAGGGTTAGCTTGAAAACTCCACTATCCTTAAGGTTAGGGCTAAGGTAAGGTTAGGGTTAGCTTGTAAACTCCACTATCCTTAAGGTTAGGGCTAAGGTAAGGTTAGGGTTAGCTTGAAAACTCCACTATCCTTAAGGTTAGGGCTAAGGTAAGGTTAGGGTTAGCTTGTAAACTCTGCTATCCTTAAGGTTAGGGCTAAGGTAAGGTTACGGTTAGCTTGAAAACTCCACTATCCTTAAGGTTAGGGCTAAGGTAAGGTTAGGGTTAGCTTGAAAACTCTACTATCCTTAAGGTTAGGGCTAAGGTAAGGTTAGGGTTAGCTTGAAAACTCTACTATCCTTAAGGTTAGAGCTAAGGTAAGGTTACGGTTTGTAAACTAACAAACTAACGTGTGTCGGAATGGCGGGACGTTGCACAAAAGCTAAAAGTGTCACCACTCTGACAAAGAGGGGAAAAAAATGTTGGAGTGCCGGGACATTTGATAAAAAATGGAAACACCCCCACCTTTGACAATTAGACCTCAATGTCGGAGTGGGGGGTGTCGGAATGGCGGGGTGTAACCCTACTAACGTAGCTTACCACCACCGAGTATGGAGTGAATGTACTATTGTCTCATGTAAAGAGCTTCGTGACCATGTCTGTGAAAGGCGCTATATAAATAAAGTTCTTCTTCTTCATTGCTCTACTTCCAGGTCCAACGGAGCTTTAGCCCTATTAAATGTGATTGTTCTGACGGTCCCCTGCTGTACAGCCGACTCTGATCAGGGATTTTCTGCTTTTCTGACAATAACTATCTTCTTCTTTTTTTTTTTTATACACAATGAAGGCTTCTTTTAAATAAAGTAGGAGATTCAGATAAAGTTGCAGTCTTTGTTTATGGAACAGTTTGGACCCGGAAATAGCGTATTATTGTGTGTGATGTCACACTTAACAGACATAAACAGTCCTCAGACCCTTCAAGGCTAATCATTTTTATCATCAGAGCTACTACCAGGTTAATGAAGGCTAAACATTATGATAATAAAAATGAGGTACAGTTTATAAAAATGTTTGGAAAACAGATTTTCATAATCCAGTCCTCAGAAGACCCTACACTAAGCTAATTATTGTTAGCATCAGATCTAGGGTTTATTACAGTGAAGGTGCATTATGTAAATTAACCCAGTGGCTGTAGTGGTTAGCTTGTGTACCGTTGCTTTCCATAGACACAGAAGACATTGCGTCACAGATCGGTCCGTGGCTTTGCTGAGGGTGAAGGACGTATCTTTTGGGAATTTTTCATCTTGTTAGCCATGGCTTATTTATCACACACAAAGTGTCATTCAACAGCCCATAAATACATAAAATAAAATAAAAAAGCTACAGTACATTTGCATGAATACAGTGAAGAAAGATTTGACTCGCCGTCCTGTTCCTGCTCCTGTTCATGCGTGTCGTTGTCTTCAGGTCACGTACCGTGTATCACCGCGTGATATTTACCATGTGGTGAAAATGGACAACTTGCCTTTCTATTTTGGTGATTTCTTTTCTGCGTGTTCCCTATATGCCCATGCACACAGCGTGACCTTTTGGATACTGTCAGTTTGGACAAAGCTACTGTTTCATGTCGGACACTTTAAGGCGCCAGCTGCCCCGGGACACTCGCGGGACGGGGTCAGGGCGGCAGCTGTCAGCTCAAGCCGCAGGGACAAGTGTGACAAGTGTGGACGACGTGAAGACATTTAGTTTGCAATCTTGACTCTTGATGCGTACGGTTCATTTTTTATTGATTAGAAATTATCTATTTAGCCATGACTTGATGCAGTACACCCTAGTCTCTATATAGTTACTAAATAATAATAATAATAATATTAATAATAATAACAATAATAATATAAAAAAAATCCACCAAAAGTCTCATCACATTATATTGTTTGCACAGTTCCCAAAACTCTTCACTCACTTTGTGCTGTTGCTCAGTGCTTTGAGTGGACAAAAAGAAAAGACAAAAAAGTAGGCCTATATATACTATGTTATATTTTACCTTATTTCTTTTTTACAGCGTTATTACAGTATAAATCATATTGTAATAACGCTTGGCTGTATCATTTATATCATGTATTCACAATAATTACACTCAGATCTGCTCAAATAAATAACTCATGATGACAGTCCAATGCAAAGATAATAAGCTTTGTGAACGTCTATCTGCATAATAAACAACAGTAATGAAAGCCCAGTCTTACCTTTAGAAGAAAGACTGTTTTAGCTGAACTCTTACAGATGGATGTTTCTAAAGCTCTGTTACAGAGATGATTCTTACAGGCTAATGTCTGCTTTCCAAAGTGTCTAACAAACACTTCCATGTTCTGGAGCTTGTGCTGTCATTGCAGCTCGTCAGGCTCCACTCTGTCTGCAGTCCGCCTCATCTCAGTCCGCAGAAGTTTGTTTCAATCCATATTTACCCCTTTGTTTTGTTTGTAGCGCATCTACGAGGCCAAACGGGGCACATCACTCTCGTGCTCGTCGCCACATGTGAGAACCTCAATGACCGCGGCACAGGTGGGGTCAGCCAACGCGTCCTCTGATTCTGACCTTGTTCTTATACTTCTCTGAAGCCAGGAGAGCAGAGTCAATTGTATTTTAACCGAGCAACACACCCTCTCCGGGATCCGCTGAGCATCATGTTGAGTTGTTTACAGCGGCTACAGCAGCGCATGGTGCTTTTCACTCATACAACTCAAGGGAGTAAGGGTAATGTAGTCTCTGCTCAAGGTGGGACGAAATAGGAAGCGTGCATTGTGAAGGGCACTCTGAAAAGCGGCGGAGCAGCTAAGGGATTAAAACAAATGTGTAAATGAGCGTACCGGTATGCTAAAAGCACGTTCTTGGCAAACGGAAAGGTAGCGGTACGCCCAAGAGCTATTATTGGAAGTGGCGCGTACCGTGCCTTGTCTCAAAAAAGATTGAAAAACACTGGTCTATATAGTGAATGACGAGTTGGGGACTTGGGTGGATTTTGTTTTGTAAAAACTCGTAATCTCAGAACATCAAATGTGGAGACTAGCGTAGGCCTAGGCTGGTCTCACCATACCCTCGTACTCATTTCGTACAGAGGGTCTGGAACTTCACAATTGAACTCCGTTCCGTTTTCAGAGTTTATGGATGGCAAAGGCCAGGCTAGCGGAGACCTGGCGGTAGGCCGGGATACAGCTAGTACCTGAGTGCTCTGTGTCACGTGCAACAGGTGTGCTCTCCCTCTGGTTGCGAACGGTCTGACCAATGGCCGCTCTGCTTTGTGACGACAACACTAGGGGTCGCCATTGCTCCGCTATTGTTGTAGTACCTCCATATAGCCGCTAGTCCCCCATTGGAATGCATTGCACTTTAGACACGTTAAAAACAACTTTAGAGCCTAGTGCCTAATTTTTGGGGAATTTTCTTTGACTAGATATGGCTCCTGTGATAATGGGTTAGTTACAATTAAAGGGACCAGGCTGGTTTTCGTATGAAACATTTTAGAAATCTCGTACTTAATGAGGGCCGGATTGTGAGCATTGGAGGTGCGCAGCTATAGCTGATCTACATGTCACGCAAGGGCCGAATCTACAGGGAAGATCCTGCACTCATGCCCTTGTCCCCCATGGTTTCCCCTTTGAACGTGATCCTTGTTGTATGTAATAAACGGGTAGGACGGTCTATTAATAATATGTCTATGGGTCTGACAAACTAAGAGAAAAACAAAAAAACCAAGGCACTCTTCCCACATCATAATTCTCTTTTTTTTCTAATTTTTCTAAACAGCCTTTATTGTGCTGGGCTGATAAATATTACAATCTTTTTAAACATATTGCTGGTTTCTTCTACGCGTATCGGCTCCAACAAGAGTTGGAGTCTGATGAATCACTTTCTCCCATTTTTGTCTCCTCAACGTGAACTCACAAACGTTCTCAAAAGAGCTATTTTTAGTTTCGCACCGATATGTTATCGTCATTAAATAAAAAGATTTGTCGACTAAAGATATCGTTGCGCCTCCGTTGATAAACACAAAACTGATGTAAACAGGACCGTAGCCTGGTTGGTCCTTTGAACATTTTGTCATTCGCACCACACATTAAAAACAAAAAAACGCAAAAATCTTTATCTTTTCAATTTCTTTTCAACACAGTTCATATTTTTTTCCACAACAAAGTGCCCCAAGAGGATAACCCAAGAGTGCAACGCTTACGTATAATTACGTATCATTTCAACACACGCTGGTATCAAAACAGATACAAAGGATTATATTTGGACAGTACATGATCGTTAAAATAAAAATAAAAAAAACACATCTTTGGTCAGACAGAAGTCACAATGTGGAGGAGGTATGCGATCAGAATGAATGGCTATCCAAAGAAGTGTGTGTGTTCTACATTTGAGTGAGCTTATCCAGGAGCGGGAGCTGTTCAACTTCAGAGCGAGAGAGCGTGGGGAGGAAGAGAGACTGGAGACGGCAGGGGAAGAGAAATGGGAAGGAGAGCGAGAGACAGACGCCTTGATAGTATGAAAAGCAGAGTGCGTCAGGACCTTACCTACCGCTGCGCCCGTGAGTGCCCGGGTCCAGAATCCGGACTTCAATAACAAACGCTGCACGCCCCCCCTCCTCCCCTGATTGGCCGGGAGAGCGCGGCGGCCTGCTTACCGCGCCTGCATAGTGTCATTACTGACCGCGGGAGGCGAGATAGCCTGTCACGAATTTCAACCGGTAAAAAAAAAAAAACGTAAATCAGGTGAAGGGGCTTCGAATTCAGAATATGTCATATGGTTCAGGGTGGCCTAGCGGTCGAGTTCCGAGTCGGTCTCGAGGCTCAGGTTCAGTATTTACTTTTAAGCCAGCCATTGTGTGCAGAGCGTTTGCTTTTGGAAATGGGTTTCGAAGAAGAAAATGTGCAATATGAATGAAGAAAGTGGATTTGGATTTAGATTCAATCTTTCCCTGCACTTTCCCTACACTCTTTTTTTATATCCAAATCCTTCTCGACAATTAATCGTTTGTATGCAGTCCCCTATGTTTCTTTAGACCACTAGGCACTGTCTTTGTCATTCATTGCACACACAAGGCAAAAAAGGTCATGCGTTTATTTGCGATTGCAACCTCGGGGTTATTTACCAAGCTTTGCTCATGCGCAAAACGAGGGGTGAGACCAAAGGTTCAGCAAAATAGTACATGACCAGGGCGCCCAGATGTCCCAGTTTACCCCGGGACAGTCCCAGTTTCGAGCCCTCTCTGTCACATGTCCCTGCGAATTTCCAAACCACGGATTTGTCCCGTTTTTTACACAAGCTCTGTCCCCCTTTTTTCCACTCATGCCTTTCCCAAAGCAGCGTTTTGGGCAAGGCTTTTGGGCATGTGTGTGACGTGCGTGAAACACAAAGTTTCCACAGTGACTGAACCCATTAAAAAGCTCAAAAGTCTATCACCTTAATGCTGATTGGTCAAACAAACCCACCGGGTTTTTGAGTTTTTCCTCGCCGTGTTGGAGAGTCTAAGGACAGGGGACACCGCGCCGCTCGTCGCCACCCACTGCTGACGCTTATTTGGACTTTATGTTTGCCTGGATACTTAATTCGCCTGAACTTTACATGGTCTTATTTACTGCTCTGTTTTATTGCCTTAATGTTCGGTGCAGCCCTATGAGGCAACTCCTGTTGTGATATTGGGCTATACAAAAATCATTGATTGATTCATTGATTGAATGATTGATTACTGGTCAACGTTGGGGGAAAATGTCCCAGTTTCACCAAATTCCCATTTTTGTCCCAGTTTTATAGTGGAAAATCTGGTCACCCTACGTGAGAGTGTATATGCTGCTGGGGGACCGGATTCCCTGGACATGACCGTGCCTTATAATAATGGTAAGTACCAGTCACAAAATAATTGAGCTTCCACATATCACCTGACCTATATCAGGACTTCAACAGAGCTGAAATAAGCGTGGTTTTTAACTGGTGGGTCGTGGAACTTTTTTCAGTGGGACGCGAACCTTTCCCAGGAAACACTTCTTTTATAATTTGTATCCAGTGGGAAAAGTAGAGACACTACCTGAGTCAGTTAGAATGAATGCTATTGAGTTGTTGTTGTAATTAGGCAGGGCACGGCATGGTTATTTATATCCCCCGCATTTCGTACCCTAACTCAATGTGCCTAATATTTAGAAGCATAAGGCGAGATGCGGCAGATAAAAAACATAGATTTTTCACACAGTGGTCAGAAAATAAAGAAAGTCTTTTCAGACCTAAAGAGCTAAGAAGAACCTTCTGTGACTAGAAGCGAAATGTCCTCAACTTGACCAAAATCCAATCCAGGCGATGATTTAGCTTCTCTACGCCAGAATTCCATACTTAGTTAGTATTTGACAATGGAGAGAATCGAACACGGGACCTTCTTGCTATGAAGCGCGAGTGCTAACCACTGTGCCGCCTGATATATCGGTTCGGGCTGTATGAAATGTAATACTTAATAGATTTAATGCTTATTCTGCAATTAAATACAGTATTTTACATTTTCTATGACCCATTTGGGCACCTCTGGACTCAATCATGCCTAAACTCGTATGTATAGAAGGCCCTCTCCATAGCTGTAAATGGCCATTATAAATTCAAGAGAAAAGTGTGTGTCATATTTCCCAAAGCTTTAATTATTTTCTTTTTTGCACATGTGTAGTGGAAGTGCGTAGGGGGCTGAGGGGGAACCGGCCCTTCTCCTCCCTCCAACGCTTCTTTCAATGAGCGAAAGTCAGTGGGAGCCGAGCACAGAGCCGGCCCGGGTCATTATGTGAGTGCCAGAGTGACAGCGGAGGGCTAGGCAACAGAAAGACCCTCATTAACATTCCTACCACCTTGTTGACTGCATCCACACAACTCTCCAAGCTTTGATTTCTTTTCTTTTCTCCTGCTTTTTTCCCTGGCTGCGTAGATTCAGAAGACACGGAGAGAAAGAGCCAATTGGTATCGAGAGGAAAGAAGGCCAATATTTATGTAAACATGTCGAAAAAGATTTGGCCAAAATGTGATCCAAAGCATCAGCGGTTGAGATTTCGATTTGGTGTAGACAAGCGAGCATGTTTCGCGTTAGCCTGAGAGGATTTTCAGGATCTTCTGTGATTTCCAAAACTTGATGCAAAGTGATGGGACGCCATACATGAAGACAATGAATCTCACACTGGCAGGGAAACTAGTATGTCCAACACTGACTGGACAATAGGGTTCAACTTGCAAATGTAGTGTGTGAGTGATCAAGGAAGTAAGAAAGAAAGTAGTTAAGCTGTGCCATTATTTTCAAAGTAATGTAGATTTAATGACTGCTGGGATCAAATTCAAAACTTTACAAGGCCATGTACCTGTTATTTTTTCCTGGCTGTGGAATACAATAGTTGTAAAAGCAGACATTTGCAAAAAAGACACTGTGCATCCAATTATAAGGCTAGCAGCAAGTCGTTGTTTGCATCATGGGTGTCGGGACCATTCAGTGTGGGCGGGACGTACCACCCACTTTTGAAAAGGAACGTTTATTTGTAGAGCACAATTCATTCACAAGGCAATTCAAAGTGCTTCACAGTTGCATAAAATTACAAGAAAACAGATAAAATCAATCTATAAAACCATCCATCCATTGTGTTTATTATTGACTCTGGGAACCACCAGGAGACCCCTCCCTGAAGTTCTCAGGGCCCGAGATGGTTCATACGGCTCTAACATGTCAGAGACATTCTTTGGTGCTAAACCATGAAAAGACTTGTACACAAGCAGAGCTGTTTTAAATTCTATTCTCTGAGTGACAGGAAGCCAGTGCAGAGACCGAAGCACTGGACTAATATGGTATTTCCTGGTTCTGGATGTACTGCAGCTGTCTAACAGGGATCAGGTTGTTATAGTAGTCCAACTGCATGAATAAGTCTCTCTAAGTCTGGTTTTGACACTCTTCCTCTGATCTTAGCAATATGTTTCAGATGGTAAAAAGCTGATGATGTTATTGCTTTAATGTGGCTGTTTAAGTTCAGGTCTGAGTCCATGATTACTCCTAGATTTCTAACCCGATTTTTTAGTTTTAGAGAGAGACTCAAGGTGACTGACTGTTTGGTCAGTCAGTGAAACTGACCAAACTTTACATTATTTCAAGTTTAGACCGGGCCTATTCAATAGGCCCGGTCTAGTTCTGGCCCTGCCAAACAATGAAATCTGGCTCGCACCTAATTTTCCATAAAGGTTAATCATTTTTGGGATTATCTGCACCATTTTCACGTCGCATTTGCGCCGTTTTGCGTACCAATGCTTCTGTGGCTTCAAAACCATTACCACCCAGAGCGGACTCAAATGAAAACATGGCGCGATTTTCGCCGCCTGCGTCAAACGATCACTCGTCATGGGGAACATCTTAGGTCGTAGCTCAAAATCGCAGGTCATACAGTGAAACAGGGACAAAGATTTTAAATAGAACCATAGAGCGACCAAAGACGAGCTGTGACCGACAACAGGCAGAGTCTGATATTTTGGAAGGCTAGTCTCAGAGTGAGCCTCCTCTCGCTTGCAACAAGGATCTTTTTCAAGTGTCTCGTCAACACCGCACACCCCCAGGGTCATAAGCAACCGACACCAGGCCTGAGCGGATCTCACTCCGCATTTTACAGGACTTTCCCTGCCCTTTTCTGTGGAAATAAACACTGCTAGCTTGCGGCACTTGTCTCAGCTAAACACAAGCTGTCTGTAGCCTGTTATTCGCTACGATGAACTTTGGTCGTAGCTACAATTCTCTCTAGCGCACGATAGTTCACGATTTTACAATCCCCACGTCGTGCAATGTGACATCTAAAAATCTTATAAGAGTAAATAAACGCACAGTGTACATCAACCATAAGGAAGAAAACAGGAGGCTGATCGTTGGACGGACTGACAGATTTCACCAAGGACAATCGTTGTTCAGATCATTGCATGAAGGAGTAGGACTCTTCAGTGTCCGTGGCAGGTGGACAACGTGTTTCCCCGTCTTCACCGTTATTTCATTGTATATTTGTCTTGTAGTCCTTGCTTCATACCACTTTTGAAGTATTTTGATTGATTGATTGATTAATTGAAGGGTTGATCAAGCACAGAGGAAATGTAAGCTGTTATGGAAGAAAGCCATCCAGACACATTGTTGAACCCTTTTTGTCCAGCCGCTGTTATTACGTGTTTAAAATAATGTCATTAATTGTTGTCACCGCCCACTCCAACATTCCACTCCCACACTATATCTAGAGGGCACGGCGGTCATCAGAAACTGCCACGAGGAAGCTCCCGAGATTGAGGATTGAAAACGTTGGCATCCAAGTCCAATCGTGTTTGTTTGCATTCACAAGTTTGAGAGTTTGCACCGTTTGATTTCAGTTGTAGATATTGGATGTCTCTCTTTCCCAGGCGCCGCAGGGTGGACCACACACTGCAGCACGAGGGGACCAGACGGTGTCGGGGGATTTGTGCAGTGAACCCAAGCCGCTCGGGATCCTCTGGCGACGTCTGAGAGGGTGAGGGAGGGAGGGAGGGGTAGAGGAAGAGCCACAGAAACGGACTGCATGGATTTCAATACAAGGAGTGTGTAAATAAGACTTCTTATATGGTAAAACTGACCTTGCACGTACTTTTTGGCAGCAAAACCTGAGTGATAATAGAGCCAAGGTTAAGGCGAGACACTGCAGGTGAACAGGGAAAATAAATCAATACATAGAAGTACCAATTTGAAACTTCTGCTGTAGATTCCACATTCCATATAAGGATTCTTTCTGAGACAGGATTATGGATGTCTTAGAAAATAAATAAATAGACATATTATTACTGTGAAAAAAACACTGTACCAGTTCAAATTCCACCTCGTTTGGTGGGATTCAAAGCTCAATAAATCAGGCAAGAATTTCCGCAGAAACCTTGAAAATCTTGGAATGTTTTAGCCTAACTGGAAGGAAAAATAATATTATGTACTTTGAGAAAATGCGCAATGTGCTGAAGTTATGATATCCCAAATAAATCTGTGGAGAAACTATGAATGAAAGTTAAACAGGTATTTGTTTACAATTGAAAGTTTAAACTATAGTGTTGTCAATCGATTCATCTTTTTAACTGGATTAATCGCACTTGTGAAATTCAATTAATTCAGATTAATCGCGGTTAATTTTTCTCTGATAATTATATTCATTACTAATACTTGGCTGACAAAAACACTCACATTTAAAGCATTTGCTCATATTTAATTAATCAAATGTTCACAGTTTCATAATGCTATGGGTCAAACAGCTTCTAAAGGGGATCTCTCCGGCCCTTACTTGGTCACTGGCCCAAGTCTTTCAACATTTCTACACACGCTTGATAAGTCACATTTTAGAGACATTTTCTTCGGTGCTGAACATCGTCTTTGGTGCTGAAGATTTTGACCAGAATCTGCAAGTATAAGGACAAAATTAAAGTAATTTTCGTTGAAGTAGCGTCGTTAGACAAGTCTCTTTGATGCATCAGTAGCTCGCTTTCCCTTTTGTATCATAAACGTACCTCACCATGTGAAACAAGTTTCTCTTGTATTAACTACTATTGTAAGCCTTTGTCTTTCAGGTCATGCGTGTGCTCAGATACAAAAGTGCGTTTGGTCAAAATAATATGATGCAATTAATGTGCGATTAATTCATGATCAAGGCGAGACACTGCAGGTGAATAGGGAACATTTTAGAGATATAAATTTGAAACTTTTGCTGTAGATTACTGATTTCAATATGAGAAAAAAATGTTTTGCTAGGTAAAGTTTCGTGAGCTAAAACTTTAAGGCTGGGGCACCTGACTTTTTGTTGTTGTAAAGTACATTTATTTTAGCCAACTCCAAGTATGTCGTAAACACAGCAAAAAAACAGACCTTGGTGCCTTGTCTTCACCTAATATTTCTTTGAGTGATGATAGATAGAAGTGGAATCTAAATTAGTGTCATTTATTCCCTCCTGCTTCACTTTGCCACCGTGCAAAGCTGTACACGGACGTGAAACGTGCATATATAACATTTTCTTGAACAATTCTGATGTGCAGAAGGGATTGCGAGAGCTAGAAACGAGTTTGGGCCAAAACTAAAAATGTCATCGTTTGAAAAGGAAAAATGAGGTACCCCAGCTTTAACTTTGACAGCCCAATTTAAACTCTTTGTAGCAAAATGTCCCCTTGTTTTCTTTCTTCAAGGCTGAACGGTAAAGATAGTCTCAATCGCGTGGCACCACTCACCATACATTTTATTCACACTCACACCGGCAGGCGGGTTAAGTGTCTTGTGTGGAACCATCAGAACTACATCCACCCCACACTTGCCTTATGTTCAGTTCAATATCCAGAATCAATAATTGCTTGTTGTGACTCCAGGGCCACCATACAAACCTCCCGTCAGTCGAATGCCCTGGATATCTCCGGCTGTAAACGTCCCGTTGATGGACTTGTCCCGTAGGATGTGCCTCCCGGCCTTCGCGATGCGCTGCGGTAGGTCAGACCAAACGGGACACCCAGGACACCCCTGCCTCCTGCCCCGGCTCTTATCTGCCGGTCGGCCAGCGCTCAAATGTCCCGTCTTTTCAACACACCTGAACTCACCTCTCAGCGGGCCTATCTCGGCTCCGCAAATCCCCTTCTCCAGTTACCGCCTCCTCACCCGCCCCAGTCTGTACCACGCAAGCGAGGAGAAATGAGGGACAGTACTCGGAAGGTTTTGGTCAAATAAATATTCCGTATATGAAAGAAAAGAAAATCCAAGGCACTGCATATCTATGTACGTACATTTTCCAAAAAGCCTTTCCCCAAGAAGGCTGTTGTTTTGCAGCACAGTATGTCCTGCAAAGATTCTTTATGCAACAATTCAATCGATCAAAGTTAACCTCAGCGACCTCCCTCTCCTTGTGCAGCTGAGTTTTTTTCTCTGGATACTTTTGTACGTCTTTATCGTGTTTTTGTGGAGGTTTGGTGAATTTGTTTACTTTGAGAGTCTAAAATGGTCCTGAAGAAAGCAGCTTTTTAAAGTTAACAAAAAGCTAGCTTATCAGCTAAACCCATTTGAGACCTACACATGTCTTCTTCTGAGACACTGAAGAGGCACCAAGAGCCCCCACAGCTGGAGCACAGAGGAGGCATCACAAGAGGAGCTACAGGAAACAACAAGGAAGGACAAACGAGAGATGGTGAAAGACTGTTGTGAAGCGGAGGTAGCGGAGGAAGAGGAAGGAGGAGGTGGAGCTGACCAGTGCAGGACACCACGCTCTGAAACAGGGACAAACCCAGGAGGCGGTGCACCGTTTCAGAGGATCAGAGGAGACAGAGGGCAGCCAGCCAGGTTTTTTCCAAGTGCTACAGTTTCCCCGACCTCCAAGGTCATGCGGGTCAGGTGGACACAGTGGCAGCGCGGCTCAGCCGCAGCAGCTCAGGACTAACACCTGAAAACTATTTCGTTGTACGCTTGTACAATGACAATAAAGCACTTACTTACTTACTTACTTATCACAGTGGAACGTCCTTGACTTGCACTGTCAAGTTCTCTCTTATTGTCAGGAACATGTCTACTACTAGAAAATACTACTATTCAATGTATTAACTTTATTTGGGATTAAGCTGATGACCAAACTGCAAAAAATCATCCAAAGATCACTTTAATTGTTACAATAAACAAATAAACTCATAGAGATATACAGGAAATCAATCCATCGACTATTGGCACTATGTAGTTACAGAAAAGTAAAACAAGATAAAAAGGGGAGTGTATCATAGTTTAATAAATTAAGTTCACTTTTAATCATTGATCACCATATACTGGAAAGGATTCTGTCAAAAAATAAGTGCTCTAGAGCTCCATAGGTAGAGCGCCAGGCTCACACGTACGAGGTTCGCGGGTCAACCTTGACTCTACCTTTTTCTTTTTCTTTTTAACTGGGAACCCACTGGGAAAACCATAAATGCTGATCCACTAAATAAATGCATTTTTGTAATTCAATTTATTTGGAGAGTTTAAAAACTGCACGGTTATTAATGATACAAATAATCATTATCACAAACTGTAAAATGCTAACGTGTTTTGAAACCAAAACTTTGTCTCAATGTCAGATTTGAACCACGAACCTTGGGTATCCCAGCGCCGCACGGAACCCATTAGGCCACACAACTGTCAGTACATGTTGTCTACAGTCCCAATGAGTGCAAGAAAAAGAAATCACCAATGTTGCCATTTCTGCTCAAAGGGAGGACAACCAATAACTATCAGGCAGGTACTGGTGGCTGGTTGACAGGGACAAAGAGGCGATAGAAGGTGAGACATGTCATCCTCTAAACACAAACTCCAGCTTTGTCTTTTCAAGTTCTGTTTGTGTAACAAAACTTTCAACTTTCAACGGACATTTGTGGACCATATTCGAGACGATTTCATGAGAATACGCGTGGAGCAGAGCGAGGCGGGGGAGCGGGCGGGTGACAGCGCAGTGCGTCCCGTGGCTGGATAGGACTGCCCTTCCTCGGACACAATGTGAGAGGCCATTGTCCCACATGTCAGCAGCCCTTCTCCTTTAATGGGGCCCGTACATCATCGTCGTGATTATGGCAGATGACTGGGACCTGGGGGGGGGGGGTTATAAGGGGGGGCGTGTGAGGGGAGAGAGTGAAAGTGTCCAGCATGGAGCGGGAGGAGAGCGAAAGTGTGGTCTCGGGACAGGGGACCAAATCCCCCCATTGAGTGAAATCCAAGCACTTAACCCCAGCAATCGTACTGTGAGCTTTTCTCTTTCTCCTTTTTCATGTCTGTCAGTCTTTTATACGGGCCGCTGCTTCGTCCACTCCTCCCTTCTTCCACTCTCAAAGGCAGAAATGTTAAGACTTTATTGGCTTTCATTTTGGGTGAAGTAGAGCACTCACCTTTTTCTTCTTGGCATGAGACATTCTCTCACGCCAAAGGTCATCAAAATTAAAGTGTATATATCATGCATCATGCATGAACCATGTTATAAGGGGAAGGGAATCTTATTTGTATAGCTGCTTCTTCTTCTACTACTTCTTCTTCTAAACTTGCGTCGATATCTTTTTTTTATATCTGGGATTTGCCCAGGGTTGGCACTTGGTTTTGCTGGGGTGGCAAGCCCTTTTTATCACGTTTGATCACTTTTTTTAGGATTACCAAATAAACAGGATTACCAAATTAACAGTTTCAAGATAATATTACAGCTTTAGGTCTACTTTCATAAATGTTATATTATGTACTGAATAAAAAAATAAAAAAAACAAGCAGGCAAAAGCATCACACCAAAGGGATTTTGTCTTCTTACAAGTGCCAGTCACCATTCATATTTGTTTAGTAACGTTCAATCCATCAATCAAGATTGGAGCATAGACCATACAAGGCTTTTAAAAAAGAAAAGATTGAAAGGTTTGGTGTCAGGGGGGACCTGCATATGCCTGGCTGGAAAGTTATCTAAGCATCCATCCATCCATCCATCCATTTTCTTCCACTTGTCCGTTGCCGGGTCGTGGGGGCAGCTGTTGGAGCTGCCCAAATCACATCGCACCAGCCCCCTATGGCTCCTCCTTCCTGGTGGGTCCACAGAAGGACGGCCTCATGGTTCTAACCGGGCCTGTTGGTCTCTCATAAGAGGCTTCACCCATTCTTACTCTCATTCATACACCAGTGTACGCAGACACTGGAGGCAAGGAGGGTGAAGTGTCTTCACCCTCGACATTGTCGTTGGGTCCTTGGGCAAGAGGCGGGATTTGAACCCCCGACCTTCCGATCATGAGACACCCCGCTCTACCATCTGCGCCACCGTCGCTTAATTAGCTAAGCAACAGATACCAATATGCACACATACACAATGTCGACTTTGACAAAGATAATCACACATGGTGTTCCACAAGGCGCTATATTAGGTCCAAAACTGTTCATCATGTAGATTAATGATGTTTTGGATAATGTAAAATGTTTACTATATGCGGATGATACCAGCCTGTACTGCTCAGGAAAGGACCTGAAACAACTCCTTTCTACACTAGAAGCCAAGCTCACAGTCTTAAAAAATGGTTTGATCTAAACACTTTCAACGTTCAATGAATCTGAGTAAAACAAAATATATTATTTTGGAAAATAGAAAAATCAGCGATCACACAACTTAATGTTAGTTTTAGCCAATATATTTTTAGGAGTTACCATTGATGGAAAATTTGAATGGAAATCACATATAAGTATATTAAAAGCAAAATTAGCAAAAGCCATTGCTGTAATTAGCAACATTAAAACTGTACTTGATACAACTGTCCTCTTTTACTATATAACCCTCTTTCTTCTTTACCTAAATTATGGCTTGGAAATATGGGGAAACAATTACAAATCCAATACTCATCCTGTTTTCCTACTCTATGCACCAACCCTATTTTTGTAGAGCTAAACCTATTGAAAATCCTTGTTGATCTTAATACATTAGTAATTGTGTACAAGCCACATAATAATCTTCTCCCTCCTCACATCCTGGAGCTTTTTGAACACAGGACAAGTCATTATAACCTCAGAGGAACCGGCATTTTCCAAGGTAGAACAAATAAAAAAAGTCAACGTATTTCTGTAAGAGGTGTTAATTTGTGGAACGACTTGAGCAATCAATTAAAACGGTCCGAAACAGTCGAAACCTTAAAAAGATGTATAAATCTACTGAAATTCAAAAATATATAAGCTCAGGATGAATAAAGTAGGCAACAAATTAAAAGACTTTATTCGTTCAATAACGGAATAAATTCAATAATGACATGATTTAGTAATGTAAATATATTAGTGGCGGGACTCAATACAAAAATTAATAATCGAGTTAATTACAGGTCTGTAATTAATTAATCGCATTTTAATTAAAAAAAAAAACAACAGAGTTCAACAACAAATGTAGTTATTGTTGTTAATCTGTATAGTTATTCAAGTAAAAGATGCAAAGTGCATTTATAGCTATTTAGCTTTCAAGTGTTCTAGGAACTCTGATCACTCATGTAACTTGTAGAGTACATTAAACAGTAATAATAATAGCTTTTACATAAAAGCAAAAAATAAATAAAGCAAAAGGGGGAAATAGTCCGATTAGGTTCCCTCTTTCTTCCTTACCTAAATGATGGCTTTGAAATATGGGGAAACAATTTCAAATCCAATACACATCATGGGGGGAAATGTGATTATTTGCGTAAAAAAATTAACACGTTAAAATCTTTGTCATTAATTAATCGAAATTAACGCGTTAAATTCCCACCCCTAAAATATACATAATTTATGTTGAAATAACGATTCTACATGCGTTTCTGTTGGACACTTGATATTGTTTATTATAAATGTCTGTGTTTTTTTCTCGTGGAAGTCTGTAAACAGAGTTAGGCGGAAAGTATTCACTTTTGGTGTTGCACATCCAATGGAAATGTTTGTTTATAAACCTAGCGTGTCACCTTATTGTTTTTTGTGTGGAAACTTTTGTTTTTGGTCCGGCTGTGTACTAACAATGTATTTCGTGTCAAGTGAGGAAAACGGATCCATGTGCATTTCGTAATAAGATCCATACCTGTTCCGTGTTCACAGCGGCCAGTTTCATCAAAGGAAATGAAAACGTTACTTAAGCCGCGCTGCATTATTTAATTTTTTTTTACAATACACAAACCACTGGGCTTTTGCAACAGAGCATAACTACATCGGATTTAACTATGTCGGTAAATTTACAGTCTCCTCCAAAAATAGCCTCGGGTTTTTTTTGGGGTTTCATTTCCCTTACGTATTATGCTGTGTCTTCATGCTCTTGGCTATAAATGTTACTGCGGAGTACTTATATTTTTAAGAGCGCCGCTAATAGGCGTTTCTTGACGTGAAGAGTGGAAGATGTGATCTAAGTCAGCGTAAGATCAAAACGCATTCAAGGAGTCGGAGGTGGGAGAGGACAGAGGGACATTCATTTGCGAGAAGCTCCTGGCGAGGAACCCCTGGAATGACTAAGGCCCATTTGCCCGGTAATTAGCTTGTTATTTTTTTCATGTTTTTTTTTTTACAGCGTGTCTGTTAATCCCTGTCAGTGAGGTAAGGTCAGGAGGAATGTTGGCCACCGCAGTAGATACGCGGTAGTGCCTACGACTGTTGGTAGCACACCAATGTTCCCATAACCCAACAACAAGACACTAAACATAGCCATGACAAGAGGCGAGCAGAGTAGTTTGAATATTCACTCAAGTTAGATTATCCATCTTTAAAATAGGCTAGCTTGACTTGAGTAGAAGTAAAACGTGACCCAAGTAAAAAGAACTCCATGGGCTTCAACCGAATATTGTTTTAGCATCGACGTAAAGATACAAGAACATGAACAAGTCCCAGTTTAATATCAGTGGGACCTGGTGCAGCCTGTTTGGCCCATGTTTGACATCTCATACTACAAACCCAAGATCTCATTTTTCATAGGGTGAACTCAAAGGCATGGACACATTCTATAAACGCAATAGACAATATTTCTCTCAAATATTGTTCAAAAATCTGTCTAAATGTGATAGTGAGCACTATGCCTTTGCAGAGAGAATCCATGCCTCCTCACAGTTGTGGAATTTTAAGACGCCGATTAGATCATGAATATTGGTGTGTCTTAGGCTGTCTACAATAAAAGGACAATCTGAAATCTTCAGTTTTACTTTATTGTGGTGGGTCGGTGAGTTTCTGAAAACCAGTTGGTATCTGGTTTGACCACCATTTGCTTCACACAGCACATAGAGTTGATGGAGTTCTTGAATGACATGTCCCCTTCAGCATGTTTGGGATGCTCTGGATTGCCGTATACAGTATGACAACGTAGCCTGGCCTTAGCCATCTGTAAACTCCGGTCAATTATCTTTTCCCTACATGTACGTCTGGGTTTGATCTCAGTGGCCGTGTTACATCGGTTGAATTTCAACCTACCATTCAGCGAGCGGGGGAGGCGGGTGTTGTAGGTGACGTCAAGCATTTGATAGCTTGCTTCACTCACTCGACCTCATTACATACTTCACGACCAAACGCTAGCGATTGGGTAAAATCAGATCCAATCATTTCAAACTTTAAAAGGAGTTCACCCCTCCCACCTGAAAACGGAGTTCAATTGTGAAGATCCAGACCCTCTACGAAATTAGTACGAGGGTATGGTAAGACCAGGCTAATGACAACCGGATGTGTGGGGGAAATGGTGGTCACACCAGACACTGACTGGTTTTCTGACTCCCCTTCTCCATTAAAGCAAAACTGAACATTTCAGAGTGGACTTTTATTGTAGACAGCCTATGGCACACCAATATTCATGCGTCTAATCAGCATTTTGTTATGTCACACCTGTGAGGGGGATGAATTCTCTTGTCTTGACAAAGGAGACATGCTCACTAACACAGATCTGTGAACAATATTTAGGAGAAGTGGGTCTACTGTGTTTATAGAAACTGGTTCATGCCTTTGAGTTCACCCCATGAAAAATTAGAACTAAAACAAAAATGTGGGGTTGATTTTTTTTTTGTGGGGCATATTTGCCATCTTGCCAAGCTGCATTGCAACTGTGCCCACAAGTAAAATGCACAGACCAGTTTGGACTCTTTATTTAACGAAACAACTGCCTTGTAAAGGGTTAAAGAAATGTGTGCCAATGCATGTCTCCTTATCTTTTCAACAGACAAGACATAATGATAAGAACATCAGAAAACATTATGTTCAGACACCCTGATAAAATGTTTGCAACCTGCATTGTTCCAAGTGTGGAGAGAGAGAACACAGAGAGACATAGAAGACACATTTGAGCTGGAGCGGCTGCATGGGTGGAGTTGAGAAGCTCGGGTTCTGGGGGCCGACTGACTTTACATCAACTAAATTACATCATAACAGTTCACCCAATATAGGGAAGAGAGTAAAATACAAGCAACCTGACTGTAACCTTACTGGGAGCGGGACGTCTCCAGCTCGTCTCCATGGAGATGTTGACTAAAGGCAGCCACATATGGGATTTAAATATACAGATGTACTCAAAGTGGAAAAAAGTAACCAAATGTTTAACTCAAGTAAGAGTTCTGGTACTTCAAAAAGACATACCTGGAGTAGAAGTAAAACGTAAAGCAACTCCAGTAAGTACAGTAACTAAAAAAGCTTACTGAAGTACGTGTACTTGAGTAAATATAATGGAGTACAATATCCACCTCTGGCCATATACCTTCAAAGTGGACATAAACATAGCAAAAACCCCACAACAAAGCCCTAAACACAACAAAAAAGCTAAAAAGAAAAAGTCAGTAAGCTAGTTCAAAGAAAATACTATTTTGATGCAGCCCACTCAATAAATCCCATTACTTTGGGTAACTCGCAAAATCGTCGCAGTACAGCCACAGTTCCCATAATCAGACCATTTAGTTATTTCCCAATGTCATATTCCCTAGAGTGTACCGCTATTTCCCTTGATGATACACCTTTCTGGAAATGCAACCACCAGCGCAAACAAGTTCTTCTCGCAAAAGCGTGATTTGTAGCGTGTGTCGTTCGTCTGTGAATGTTCGTGAAGTTATGAATGAACCTCCGCTCATACAGAGTCACTCTGTAAACAGTAAGTCAGTGTCCGCTCGGTGCTTGATGCGTCACATGAGAAGCCGTCGATGCGTCATGGCGGCGTGTGTGGTGTTTCGAACGCCATCAAACAGGAACGTTGTTGTAAATAAGTCTTTTGGTGGTTGAGATGGAAGGTGACTTAAGATGTCATCAAAGTCCTGTATTATGCTAAACCTCTATCTTTTACACTTTAAAGTATGTTATGATTTAGTTTCCTCTTCTATGGTGTTTCATTCATGTGTATGTTTGAGCAATTATGGTTTTGGACACCCTTAGCCTTGGGACTTTGTGTTCTGTTATGTGATATGAAGAACATGTATGCAAGTTTAAGTTCCTTATTTGTCATTGTACAGTTGTACAACAAAATTGCGTTCATGATACGGGTGTCCATGGTTAACCGATTAACCGGTTAACCGGTTAACCGATTAACCGGTTAACCGTTAAAAGCATTTTGCTCGGTTAACTGGCGTGTATAGTTTGCCGTGTAATAGATTTTTGCACCACTAGAGACCGCCAGAGCGCTCACAAACATTTGTTCACGAGAAGCCGTCATCACGCATGGCTAGCTAGTTTAACTTTTCAATATGAAGCAGGCCAATAACAGCACAGCGTGGGAGCGCTTGACGACCGAGAATGACGGATCAAAATGCAAGTATTGCATTGCAGTGCTTAGATATACTTCAACTTCATCTCAACAGCCGACACCCGGGCATCACTTAGCTAGGCAGCTAGGTAAGCTAAAGGCACAAAACTCGCCTTTCTCGTTATTGTTAAAACGTGGTGGCGAGATAAGGGTTGTTGTTGTTGTACGCATGAATGACTGTTTCTTTGCACAATGTTTCAAAAAAAGTGAACGCAAGTCAGTGACCTACTTTGACTGCAGTCATTACCACTGCATTTTATTTCTATAAATTAATTTTGTTTTAAATGTGTTCCAGCCATTTAATAAAGGTGTTAACAATGAAAAACCCCTTTCGTCTGTCAGTATAACGTAACGGAGGAGGCGGCGTGCTGGGGGCGTGGAGGTTGGTTAGTGCGCACACTAATGGTTAACCGAGTATTAACCGCTAACGGCCTCGGGTAACGGTTAATGAAAAACTTGAAAACGGGCAGCCCTAGTTCAGGATCTGGGTTAGACCTGAGCCATTGCGACTAAGCGCAATGTGGGCCAACCTGAGGTAGGGGAAACTGGAGTATCCAGGATACAACATTATCCAACGAAACGATCTGGAGCACAGAAACTACACATTAAGTTAGCAGAAAAAGGCAAAACAGAAACACAAAGAAACACAGCTGTACCAAGAGACCACTGAAACCCACAGCTGCCCTTCTGTGTGCAAGAAACAATTAGTGGAGGCACAACTGGACACCGACAAGTACAAGTGTAGTGATTGTGAAGCTGTTGGGACTTTCTACAAACCCATCAGAGCACCAAATGGCATCAGCAGGTGGATACCATGATGTGGAGAGCAGACAGACTGAATCCTCTCCAGATTAAAAATGTATGTTTTTCATAAAGGAACAATACATAAGCTCAATTTTCATTTTCACCCAAAAGTTACTGAAGTGGAAGTATGTTCTATAAACTTTTAGTTTATAGAACATACAAGTCGAAGGAGCAAGTTTTCTCCTTCAACTTGTGCTCAGTCTGTGTGTGCCTGCCCGGCCTCCTCCGGAGGAGTTGGCAACATTCGGCTGGAGCTGCAGATGACATCAGGGGCCGGCTTGCCTCGTAAAGCTGCCCCCAGTTCGGAGGGTGCATCCACGGGCCGGGTGCCAGCGGGCTGGGGTGTGGGCAGGGGCTGATCATTAGAGCACTTTTTATGGGGCGCAGCGGTGGGGCGGGCGCGCAGGCTTCGCCGGCGCAGGCACGGAGAGCCGAAGTGTGCGGAGCGGCGCTGGTGATTGCTACCAGACTCTTCGGCAAAAGTGCAAAGTGTGGCGCGTTGAAAGACAGAGGGGTTTTGTGAGTTTGATAGGAGGTTTAACAAGGATGGGGAGTTTGTACTAGCACTGCCTGTATTGTTCAGCTGCTTGCACTTTCCAAGACGTTTTGAGAGGTTTTTTTGACATCATTAATTAGGTTTGGTATTTCAGTTTAACAAGTAGGTTTTTGATCTGCAAAGTGTTTTCCGAGGTGTTGCTATGTTTTGTATACTCAGCTAATATACAGTAAAAGGGACGCATTTACTTATTTTATTTTTAACTGTTGTAATCCAGTTGTTTTGGTGAGTTTGGATTTGGTAGCATAATAGGTAGAGACCGAAAGTGTCTTCTGGATTTTTATAGATCATCATTAGACCCATTCCAAACTGCGTTTATGAAAGACAGACAATGTGATATTACTCTCAAACAAAAGATTGAAAAAAAACAACAACTTGTTAGCATGGTTTTAACTAAATACGGTTGCTTGTAATTTTTTACAAGCAATCATGTGTTTTTTTACCAGACGGCATCGCCAGACGGACTCCAACTCCAAACAACATATGATTTAAAGAGCAGACTTACTGATCATATCTCTTGCCCAAACACATACATTACTTTAAATGGTAAAATATGAAATATCCATACTGAGATGACCTTGTTTTAAAGCCCAAACTATGTATGATATTTCCACTTTAAAGACATTCTCGTATCAACTTTCTTAAACCTGTATCCCAGGTTTAAGAAAGTTGATATGCCCCCTCATCCCAGGGTACTGTCCTGTGGGTGTCTGCAAATTCAGGATAACTATTCATAATTTCTTAAGAAAGTGGAATAGATAAAGGACATGGTTCTTCTTGATGACAGCAGGATTTCACTCTTTCCTTTCAATGACAAGCTTCAGGGTTTGTTTTCTGTATGGAGTTTGCATATTTGTCCATGTATGGTAAGGTTTGATAGGTTTTTCACCATTAAACTGAAGACCTTAGAAGACGAATCCTCCAACGAAGCCAAGGCCTAAGCACCGAATTCTATCCTTTAAAACAGACCACTTCTCGGGCTTTGCACATTTCTACACACAGGAACAGTGTAGTTTGGTATGCTTGCGCAGAGGAATTGAGACATTCTCCCACACTCCTCTTGCTCCCCTTGTAAAACCCTCAACAGCACATAGATCCAGTTGTTAGCTGCTACAAAGCCTGCTCAGACACCTCCAGATGTGAGGGCTGCCTTTCCCATTCAGGGCGCAGCAGTAGCCCCTAGTCCTGACTCATTGTTTCACTCCATATAAAAATCAAACCGACCACAAACTCTCGGTGCATGGGGCTTAAAACGTCTCGCTACCTTTTCCCAGTTAACTCCATGTCTTCTTTGTCTTCTTCTACCCGGATTTGTCGCGTTCAGACAGCTCGTAATGACCTCCGCAGTGTCGGGGACATGAACCAGGCAGGGCTGGAGCGTAGCTGGGTTTTCGCAGATGGTGACTGGCTTCGTGTCTCGCCAGACGGTTGGACTAGTACTGACATCTTTAGACTATAAGGTATTAGAGAAACGGCTCTTTAGACCCGTTGTTGTGACAATTGGCCGACTTCTGGCTCAGTAAAGTAACAGGAATTTGAACAAGAATGAAAAGTTCTCGCTCATGATCCGCAGGCGGGGTCCGCACGTAGCTGCCCACTGCTGGACAGGTTGCCCCAATGCACAGCTTGATGGATGGGCCAAATGCTGGACATATATTTACCAATCTGTCAAATTAAGCCACGTGATTGCCAAACGTCGTGGCTGCCAGTCATGTGACGTCGATCTTAGCCTATCACTCACACATTTGATACAGCGGGGCATGGTTGTGTCCAGTGCGTCCCATTGCGAGCTAATGTTTTTTTTTTTTTTTACTAATAGGGACAGCAAAGACAAACATTAAGCAGCAGTTGAAGTCAATCATACAGTACGAGCGTTTTGTATACTGTAACTGCATGTGATAATGTATTTCGTACTTGGGCAACACTGGAAAACGAATAATCATTTTAAGGAAGAAATGAATTAAGAGATTCAATCTAAAGTTTGAGTAGATTTGGTCTAGTCTTAGATACGTTAGGTCAGACGGACTCAAATTCAACATAAAGAACCTTTACCCCAGCAATTTTAAGTCATTTATCTAATTTAAGACATCACCGTATACCGTATTTTACATGATATACAAGACATGCAAAGTTAAAGCATCACAAGGACCTTGGAATTCAAGATCTCCAATCTGATTCCTCCCATTTTGAAACAGATGCTTTGCCACAGCCTCTAGCCCTCGCAAATCCTTCCACGATTCTTGATGTTCATTCATTTGCGTGAACGTTTTATAACGATCAAGTGGCGTTTACCATCGCAGTAACACCACCAAATTACAGTTCCTCTGCACGTTCTTCGGGTCTTATGATTGATTTCTTTAAGATGCAGATCAGATTGCATGCATTGGTGTAATTTGTTCACAGATTGGTAAATTTGGGATATCCCTCTACAACAAGAACATTTTGATAACCGCCTTAGATTTGATTCATGGCTTTTAACCGGGAGTAGAATCTTTGGGAACTGTACAGTTCAAAGAGCCGTACAAAAACAGTATAGTCTCTGAAAATTGCAAAAGCTATGACAAAATATATTTCTCAAAACACTGGTCGCGACTTGTGAACATTTGGCGTTTTTTCCCGGAGAAGGTTGCAGACCCCTGGCTTAGAGGGAAAGCCGTAGACGTATCCTCTCCATCACGCCACAGCTAGGAAATGAGCCATTGGTCGTGACCGCTGCTGTCGGTTTGTCTGACCTCTCCAGGCTTCAAGGCCCTCTGTGGTCCCATAAAATGCCCGCCGTAAAAAACAGCCGATGGGGGGTAAGCGGGTCTTGAGCAGGCAAGCCGCTGGTGCTGGATGGAGTTTCAGTAGGTGTCAGGCTGTGGGATCAGACGTGGCTCGGAGACATAAGCCGGTGTGGGGGTGAGAGATAAGCTGGGCTGACAGGTCCCTCTGAGATGGCGAGGGCTTTTTCACCCAGTGAGATATTAGTTTGATTTGTAATGTTCGATGGCGCAAAGGGAAGATAATTTCAAGACACAAACCTCTAAACCTCTAACTATACTCTTTTCGATATCTATACTAATATATTTGTCATATAGAGCCACAACAATAATGTTAATTCAAATTTGTATCATTTGCTTGAGATAAAACAACCAAGTAACTTACCTCAGTGCTGTCCCTGGACCAACAGTCTCTAAAGATATTTTTTTTTTATCAATGCCAGTAGTACATAATCTTTGTTTTCTATACCACACTCGTATCGTTTAATGGTACCCAGGCCTACACAAACCATACTACAGAAAAAAACCCAGGCAACGATATTGCTAAATTGTTGTAAAAGCCTAAACAAAACATGATACTGATTCTGCATAATCCTTTAGAGGACTGTGCTGTCATATCACTGAGCATCAGGAGATTTGCAGCAATAATAAGCGAATGGAGATTTTAACAGGTAAAAGACTGGAGTTAGTGTTCACATCAAAACACTTGGACACTGCAGTGTGTTAGATGTATTCACCGGTCGTGACTCAACAGCTAACAGAGTTGTTCCAGGGCTTTTTCTCCAGTTTTTATACAGTTTTTTTCTTTATGGCAGATCTCCATGGTAACAGTGAATTTTTTGGTGACCATTTTTTAATAATCGTATTTTGCTTGTTATTATACAAAAAAAGCTACAAATTACAACTAATTTGAGCATTTAAAAGGTCGAATTAGCGATGATGGTTTTATTTGAATGACATTTGTTTTTTATTACCCATTTTCCATCCCAGCAAATGACACAGATTAAAGTAACAAATAAACAAACCAATCATGTCTCCAAATACTCCGAAGAACAACCGAAGATGTCAATGATCCTGTGTACGAAATAAACCCATAGCGTTAATCCAGGCTCAATCCGTTAAACTGCATTGTCTCATTCGTCACATAATGATTCTTAATGCCTCGCAATGTCAGGATTATGATAATGACACAATGCCTCATTCACAAGCCAAAGGTTGCGGTTTGCCGTGTTTCTTGTCCAGGCTAAACCTCACAGAAACCTATTTAATTCCCTTCAAACATTTTCAAACCCCGCGTCTGCGTAAGGTATTCACGACACGGAAGCATTACCCCTGCACTGCCCTCGCGAAGCAGCAGCCGTAAGTCTTCATAGACTTGTCCCACCTAATAATGACTTTCCGTCACACCGCAACAGCGCCGGGGCAGTCTATCAAGTGACCCCATCTAAGGCGGCCTACCCCGAGCTCCGCGTTGACCCCTAGCGTAGAACTAATCCCGTAAATGTTTTTACAAGTCACCCCCGCCGCTGAGAGGGACGGACGTGGCGCGTGTTTACATTAGTGACCCGGGCTAGCCGTCGGTCCCCCGGGAGCTAAACGGTCATCAGTCAAAGCGAGGGGCCTTTCATAAACACGCTAATTACAGTGCGTTTTACAGTTACTTAGTCTAAAGATTGTTGAGTCACAGTAAACAAACATATTAATGCCTGATTAGGCTCTAGCTAATTCGGTGTCGTCGTTCGGCCATCTGTTATTATGCATAAACCTTAGAGTATCAAAGTGAAAGTTATCTATGTGAAATGGTCAGTGGGAGCTCTATAATTCAAGAACAAAACCTGATTTTATGTTATAACTTAATGCCACACCCTGTAACATTTCACCAAATAAATATAATAAAATACACAGATTTAAGCTGGTCTTTAAATTAATGTTTATGTATTGCATCAACTTTCTTTTTAATTTTCATCCAGATTTTCAAGTTCACAGAGTTTGACGCCCACAGCAGATGAAACACTTTTCAAGCAATTAAAACCAATTTGTCAATTCAATGTGACGCTCACAGATAGACGATTCGTCATCAATTTTAAAATAGAAGTTGACTGTTGGGCAAGATACCTCTCACGCTCTAATATTTGCTTGTAGTGCCTTTAGCTTTGATGATATTGTTTCAATAAGTCTCTGCAAAAGATCCAGCTTTGCACAGCTTTGACCACTGCTCAAAGCCTTCTCTATCACATCCCAAAGATTCTCAATGGGTTTACTATCTGGACTCAGTTTGCGGCCAATCCATCTCATGCTCCCTGAACCACTCTTTCACAATGTGAGCCCCATGTCATCTAGGAATATGCCCGTGCCATCAAGGAAGATGGAATAACCTGGTCATTCAGGATGTTCAGATAGTCAGCTGAAAGTGTTGTTGAACCTTGACCTTTTTTGGTCAAGCAATGAATATTCAACTACTCTTTGGGTCCAGCCAGCAATTTCACACCCTTATAGTTCATAACTTAAAGATGCACTATGCAACTTTTTATTGAAAAAAAAGTTATTAAGTTATCATTAATACGTTTTTGACCTTTCAGTGGTTAGCATAGCGCCTTTACTTACCATCCCGATGTCCTGGAGGACACTCCAGGATCTGTTGTTTTTTACGTTTTCTGACCGTATTCATGGTTACATATGCATGCCATTCCGAAAACCTACCAGAAACTAAAAAAATGAAATAAAATAGATCCTGAAGCAACATAGGAGCCACCGAGATGAAACGCACAGGCGCCAAGCTAACCACCGGCACTGAAAGGTCAAATACGCACTTTCTTTTTACATAGAAAATGTAATTATACATCTTTAACTGGTGTTTTGTTATCCTTTACTGTTCCTCTTTCCTTGTCACTTTCACTTTGTAATAAGATTATGACAAAAAGTGCATACACTTGTGTTCTGTGCCTCTCTCTTAAAACTTTCACTACTATCCACTGCTTTAACATCACTGTATATTTGAACTGTACCTAACAATACGGCATTCAAATACACTGTATATTTTCAATGTAATACCGAGCAGGAAACCGAAAGTCGACGCGCAGACAGACGGGGAATTTATTTTCGCAATGCATTGGGATAAGCATGATGGTTTGGTTTATGTGTAAATCAACAGTATTTACATTATTATCTTAAGTAATGTGACTTTGGGTTCGACGCGGGATTAGGTTTCAGGGGCCTGGCTTTAAGTATGGAGCGAACATGCACTGAGAGAGAGCTTTACTGCGGCGGTCACCTCCTACTGCCCCCGAATACTGGATTTTCCCATAATTCTTCACTCTGTCTGTGTCTATATAAAGTTTAATGTAACAAGCGGAGGCCTAATCTAAATCGCAGTCCCTCGGTCTTTGCGGAAATCTTCCCAGCGTTTGTAAAAGGGCTGGGACAGTGAGTGGAGGAGAACATTTGGTGGGAACTTTGTCTCAGCGATGTAAAGTGTTGTAAGAAATGATCGAATCAATCTTTTTTTTTGTCTCGCATACCGTCAATAAAGTCTTCATTTGACTGAGATTGACACGTTTTTGCAAATTTTGCCAAAAAATGCACAGAATGTATGAATGTGTCAAAGTTTCCGAGTTTAGTTCAATTTCAGTCTAGTCGTGGTGTTGATATAGTGTTTTTTAAGTCCTGTTTTTCCTGAATAACTAGTTACTTACAATTTGTGTTTAATTAGAATGGACTATATTGCGTTAAAATGGTTTAGTGAAATATAGCAATAATATCGTTATCGCGATATTGCACTGCAGTATCCCATATCACAAGTTACTTCAATATCGTGCAGCCCTAGTATTTAATAGTGTGTTGTGTTCAAAATTAAGCCAATATACTCTCAAAATCAAGCATCTTCCTGAAAAAAAACATCATTAAAACTAACTTTCCTTTGAAATTAATATTAACATTCTACTAAGTTTCATTTTCTTATTAAATCTGAAATACCCCCTGCTAAGTGCTCAAGTGCCTCTGTTTCTTTTTGTACGATAATCTGTGCCCAAATACAATCATTTTGGGCTGTCTGTAAAATCCACAATCCACAAGAGCTTTGCTACAGATAAACGACATGCTGCAGCTCCTCCGGATACGAGGGCTGATGTCGGACAGCGCGCTACATCCACGGAGCCAGAACTGGAACAGAGGTTTGCCATGATGGGCAGCGACTCCGAGAAGGGGGCAGAGTCTTCATGGGACAGAGACGATTTGCAGCCCATGTTGAACCAGAAACCAATTAGCCATGTCTGAATGAGCAAAGCATCGTCTGACCAACAACATGTAAAATATCGGTCAAAATGTGTTAAAATGATCACCAACGATCTATGACCCCAATCCGTTTAGATTCTCAGCACCTGACTCTGAATATTTTATGACTATCTGCGCTCCCATTGTGTGTTTTTTAAGATAATTTCTCCATTGTGAGATCAATGAAGTCATATCTTGCACTTTGAGCAGGGGTGAAAACGGGCTCAGACCAGGGCCTGCAGCGGATATTTTGTTTTCTTGGATTTTACCCTGTCGACATCTCATAGTCTCCACCTTCCTCCTCCGCTATACTCTCGCCGTCCTCCTGCAGACCTAAACCGGGGAAAGGCCTTTCACAACTCCGCATGTGTGGCCACCCAAACAGTGCGACCGCGTCCAAAACTTCTGCTGCAAAGTCGGCGTAACAAAGTCCTTGGGCTTCCAGCGGGACGAGGAAATGAGAAGAGAAGGAACGGCAATGAGGGAGAGGGAGGGAGAGAGAGTTTGATTTATTATCACCAAAAATCAGCCACAGATGTCAGCTCACAGACTGGTTCCCTGCTGCCAATTACAGACTCACGCACACTGGACTTCTTGGACCCAATTTGAGAATCATATTGGACTAGTGTTTCTTATTGAAAGACAATTACTCCCTGCTTGTGTCTTTTTCTTCTTCTTTTTTTATGTTTCTAAACTATTTAAATTACGCCCTTGGATATAACGGTAAACCTGATCAATTAGCCTGGGTGTTCTGATGTGCTCCCAGGCAAGCTCTGTCCAAATGTCCACACTATTCCCCATATAGTTCACTGTATCGAGTCACGCCATTTTGTAGGGGTGTCCGAATGTCCAGAGAGGAAAAAGTAATGCACTCAAAATTTCCCACAATACATTCTGAAAGTAGTGTGCAGTAGGGATGTCATGGTTACCGGTGTAGCGGTAAACCCCAGTAAAAATGTTGACGGTAATAATTACCTTAATCAATATTATAATTAATATTGTTTTTGAAAAACTATTATCTCAGTGGATTATCGCGCCCGCGGTGAAGGCAAATGGAGCCTCGCCGGCCGCCATCTCATCTGCTGAAGTTGTCGCGCAGGCGCACTCCGTAGCACAACCAAAACAAAGCTTTCTCGAAGCTGGAATCACGTCCGAGACGGCAGCGCTCAGGACGTCCATCAGCCTTCAAACAGGACCACGTCTGAAGTCTGGGCATATTTTGGGTATTTTAAGAAAGCCGAAGGACAGTTGATAGAAGACAGTTATCCTGTTTGCGGAACTTGCTGGAAAAAAGTGTCTCTAAAGGCAGCGATACCAATGCAAGTAAGCTAACGTTAGCGTTTTAGCTGAAATGCCGATGTGGGGACTTTGAGTTGAGGGAGAACGCAACGAGTCGTCCCATAGTGCAGCCACAGCGCCACCGCCAGCATATAGGCCGTGTCGCAGATACCTCTGGCACAAATGCGTTACAGGGCTCCTGGAGGGCAGATTAAAGTTTGTCGCCAATGCAATAGATTCACTCTCGACACATTATTATGAATTCAACAATGATTACTGCCTGATGGTATTTTCCCAAATCTGCCGAGCGAAAGCAAACTGGAAGGACAAAAACTGAGAACAATATTCCTGATATAGAGGGTTTATCTAGTTAAAAATATTCTAACACGGTTCTGGCGCTATAAATAGTACATGTAATAACCTCGAAACAATCACCAAGTCATAGTTATAGTTCCTTTACTTTGATGTGAAAAGTTGCACTTTTGATATGGCTTTGCCTGTATTTTTTAAATATAACAAACACTGTTACACTTTTTTGAAACTATTTCAGTTTGTGAAGGACTATCAATGCTTTCTGAACTTAACACATAAAAAAAAATACCGCGATTATACCGAAAACCGTGATAATTTTGGTCACAATAACCGTGAGGTTAAATGTTCATACCGTGACAGCCCTAGTGTGCAGCGATGGTCACTGGAAGGATCCATATAGACCACAATGCATTGCGAGAGTTGGAGGAGAACGACTCGACAGCGACAGGTCTTTGAACTGAACACAACAAGAATGAATGAAAACATACAGACATAATGTTCCACAAACATCACATTCATGTCCTGTTCTTGTCCAGCAGGCACTTACGACATGACATTAGGAATGTGATTAAATATGCACATTTTAGGTGTCAGTGCAATGCTAACGGCGCACATGTCCACTCTACTGGGGTCGGCCCATTATTCCGAAAATGTTTCATTGAGAAGTGGTTGATAAGACTAAAATAAAGTTCAGGCAAGAGTCCACTGACCTTAAGGTTAGGGCCAAAGGTTGTATATGGCTCTCCAATCCACAACACAACTGGCTTGGACTAATGGCACCTCTGCTCAATGGTACATTTTCAGAATAATGAGACGTCAGACTAATGGGTTGTTGGACCAATGGCATGGCACCCACTCCACCTTTCTTCAGTGACAAGTCTTTTCAGAATCCGTGGAGCACATGTTTGTTTGTCGTTTCCACTTGTTGCAGCAAAAGCAGGAAGATAGACCGGAGTTTGGATGCACTTTGATATTAAGAGAGATGCACAAATAAACAAGTCAAGGCTAAGGTAGCAACACCTTCAGGTATTTGCGCTAGCAGCATAGCTAAAGTTAGCGTTTGATCTGTTGTAGAAAAACAACATACCTTTGAAAAGTTTTATGTCGATATTGATCCATGGGACAAAGGGGCAACACTGTTCATGGACATCCCAAAACGTTTTACCTTTGCAGAGACTTCACGCTGGGCTCTGTTTTGAGACGAGTTGCTGAAGGAGTGCGAGTCGAGCGGACGAGCGAGGGAGACAGAACGGCAGGCTGCAAAGATCGGTCAATTAATCCGTATAAACTTTGAGAACAAATGAGAGATTAAATAAGTTTTGTGTCTGTTAGGCATAGAGAGAGTCTGTGTGTCAGGACTGGCATGATGGCCTCCAGTGGTGGAAGATCAGTGACTGGATTCTGGAAGTCCTGAGCTTTGAAATTAGGTGTAACATTCTGTTGGTGAAGTCAACCTATTAAGTAGTGGTTGTTGTGCCTTTCTTAAACAAAACTAGTGCAAGCCACATGTCCTCTCTTTAAAGTACACCTTAGCATTGATATTTATTATTTACCACTTTATATTAGGGCTGGGACAAACTCACAATACTTTGTGCTACCAAGTATCGATACTTTATCAAGTATCGCAACACTTTCAATAAGTGAGTGTTTAGAGAAAGAGTTCCATTGATTATGTTGGGTTAAAAAAAAACACATCTCCGGGTATGTTTTTTTTTTTTGTCGGGGGAACAACATTACAACATTGTGGAAAGCTGAAAAAGTCCTATTTGTGCAATAAGAGAACATTTGTTACCATTGTTCAGACTCAATTGAAGGGCAGTACATTGTAAAGTTGTCTATAAAACTGGGAACGCTGCATCCCTCCAAAGCCTCCCTGCCCCTGGCTCTTTCCTCGCCGCCCGGTGTTCCACTGTGCCTGTCATTAACTCGTTACTCTAATCACCGCACCATTCAGTGGATATAGCCTAATCTGGCCCTAAACTGTAGGATTTGATTGTTTAGAAAAAGAAGATGTCAACTCCATAATGGCCCGCATAAACACCAGGCAGTCTTTTATTTGTTTTTTGGCAACTCGCCGTTTGGTGTAAGCAAGGAGATAGTTTTCCACAGTGGTTTGAAGTGGTAGACACGAGGGCCTCGAGCGGCAATTCCAGACCTATTCACAGACAGCAATGCATAAGAACGGCTTTACTTTCTTTTTGTTTCATTGTCTCCTGTTTATATTTTCGTAAAGTTTGTGAAACTCGTGGAGGAACGGCAGTGGGTTAAATGTACACCCCAGCAACCAGAGAGCAGTGTTGTCAAGCAACAGAGTAGCCTAATGTAACTGGATTATAAATGTAAAACTGGCAATTAGATTATAATTCATCTTTTAATTTCCGTTACTCTTTTTAGAATAGTTTTGGGATTTTGTAAATGAACATTTTCCAAACCAGTTCCCGGAGTGGAAAGATCTCACAACGCAGTTTACGTGGCTCCATCAGTGCCATGCCATTGGTCCGACAACCCATTAGTCCGACGTCTCATTATCCCAACAATTTACCATTGAGCAGAGGTGCCATTAGTCTGACATCTCTAACCCAGATGTGTTGTGGATTAGAGAGCCATATACAACCATTGGCCTCAACCTTAAGGTCACTCTTGCCTGAACCTACACTTATTTCTCCACCCCTACTCAATGAGACATTTTCGGAATAATGAGACAGCTCCATCAATACAGCATTTCTGCAACTCCTCCTAAAACAATGACACAGCGCCAGCGTTGTCTGTTATCCATAATGTACTGACCTTATGAATGTTACTCTGTTCCACCGCGGTCAGCGAGCCACAGGTGACAAGAAGAAAAACACGGCAGAGTTAGCCTCTATTCAGTCTGTGTTTTTGGACTGACTGTCAAAGTCCGATCACTGACGGGTTTTTCTTCTTTAAAAATTGTAAATGGTCTCAACTTAAATCGCACTTTTCTCTACCTACATAAGATCCTTTACGGCAAAGAACCAGTCACCCATTCACACGCTCATCCATTCAGTTTGCTGCACATGCGCAATCGACATCTTGTTTTATTATCTGTGGTCAACACTGTGGTACCGTCACAGCGCCACACACAGGCCTGGCAGATGAATCGTAGCGGTTTTACACACATGACTGGGTTCATGTGGACGCGTACATTTACTGGGCTGGCTACAGAGAATGTTTTTGAAACTTTACCCTTTTTGTCTTTGTGCGATATAGCCTTATTTTTATACCAAATGTTACAAATTTTGGAAAACAACCAAAAACCGCACAATGATGCGTCCACGTGGGCTTTGTCATGCATTTGAGACGTAAGCAGCAAAACAGATACAGCGTGGAGTCGGAGGGAGAACAGCCAGCGCCGGCATTTTTTTCATCTGGAAATAAAAGGAAAATATTAGGAGTGCATCTCGTCTAAAGCAAAGACTATCGTGGTCCGCTGTTGTAGCTTTGAAAATCTGAACATTTGTGTCGCAAAAACTAACTTTGCTGCTTCAAAAACATGTATAACACCAAGGGTTTGATGGAGACATTTTGATGAATTGAATATAATATTTTTTTTTTTATCTTGAGTAATCGCGCCTGCATTCTGTACGGCAACACAACTGGGACAAAGCTTCTTCCTTGTGGTCAGTCAGTGGCCTCGACAGTACATCTGCACACTGCCTCCTACTGTTCTGGAGTGTGTATCATAACATGTTACAACCTACTTTGAGAACAAGGGATTCCTGAGAGTTTTTAAGTTGGATTCAGTGGCAAATGGGGTCCTCAATAAAATCATTTATCGTAATATTTTACAACCTCAATATATCGAACGTCAAATATTGTTCTCGTGACAGGCCCAATTGTGTGTCTTGTTTGTTTAATGTTATTGAAGACATGTCAATACATACTTTTAAACCAAGGATTACTGAGATTTTCATTATTTTGTGTTAGATTCTATAGTATAGTTTTTTTTTTTTTTTTGCCTCAACATATCAAACTTAGAATAAATGTTATTATGACAGGCCGACATGAACGCTCACTCAATTGGGCAAAACAAGTGGAGAGCTCGGGTCAAAACAAGCTTACTGACTTCTGCATCTGACACAGGAAGCTACTTTCCTGAGTTTTCTTGCGCGAGAAATGCCAAACAAAAACAAACAAAACATGCATATTTGGTAAAACCAACAAAAACGCTCACAACCATGTCACTGGTGTGTAGCACACGTTCACAAAACAAAACAGTACAAAGCAAATGTTAACAAATATAATTTCATGTGGGTGTCTTGTGTAAAATGTAGGCAGAAAGGATTTCTAGTGACAACTTTGACATTCAAACATTCAAATAGTATGTCTGATTGTATAGATAACAATAGCGGAATGTTTCTGTTAATACTCTTGTATTGGCCTACTATATTTGCAAGTCGATTATTACCAGTTCTTAAATTACAAATGTCTGTGGTAGACGTTCTCACACAAAAGATACTTTTCTAGTTTAAACACGGTCTTAAATTCCACATAAACGTCACAGGACGACATAGTTCCACATTCCCCTCTCCATTTCTGTGTGAACTGGTCCTTTAGGGTTCGTTCCACTGTGAGCTTTAGCCAGTTAACATTGGTGATTTCCTGAGATCTCCAAATATAGGAGAGTATAATTTATTGCATTACTTCCTTTAACTTTTAACAGACACCTGACTTGGACAAGACAGCCGAGTTATGGGCAAATTTTCAAAGCAAGAGAGCCAGAATAAATATCATAATGCCAAGACATGCTGCCCTCACTGTAAATCCAAAAACCTAAACATTAGGCTATTCATTCCAACTTAAATATGTATATATATTTTTGTCGACTGATCAGACCATACAAACTGCATACACGTTCTCCTTTCTGGCTGCACACATTATGTTTCTCATTTCCTCACAATAACCCATGACCACGCTACTCCTTCAGGTATATTTCTCCTGCACTTCCTTCCATGGAGATCATTAACAATAATACCTCACCATTCCCAGCCTTCCCCGGCCCCCCTCCAGCGTGTGCACATCTCGCATAAGAGCCGAAATATACGGCCTGCTCCGCTGTACCATTAAACTATATGGGGCATCACCCGTTCTGTGCAGGGCCGCGGCGCGGTTTTACTGTTTTATTGCAGGTTTACTACCGGCCGGTGCAATAACCGCGACTGGTTTAGAGAACTGGAGATGGGGAAGACGAGAGCAGACCGTGCCTATTAGGACCAGGTGTGAGCGGGGCACACAGAGCGGCAGGTATAGCTCAAGAGGCACCCTACAGGGGTGTCCGAGGTGTCACGACAGGCTTGAAAATGCAACGGTGTGACTTTGGAGAGTTGCAGCAAAAGATTGCATTATGGCTTTTAATGGAATAAAGTGGAAAGTCGGTGCTTGATCAAATTAATTAAATGTTTTACCGTATTAGTGCATAGAGTTTTCAAAGCTTTTTATTGCAATCAATATTGCAGTGTTGGTCCCTCATCAGCAACAAACTTGGAATTGTGTTTTGAGCCATCCATGCAGGTGGCAGTTGGATTTGTGCAGAATGTTTTTGGCTAACTTCCTATTGGCCAGTGTATGGGAATGACTAGCCAATGTTAATTAAAACTGATAATGAGAATAATAAACTAAAGTAAAATGTAAATAAATGTAAAGCTGAGTGTTTTCCAATAAAATTGGTTCAGATTGTGGTACTATTTTGACATGTATTAGTGTCAAATGAGGGTTAGCTAAAGGCTATCGTTTGGCGCTAAAGGCTAGAGACAATATAATTCTAATCCAAGGGCACCAGCCCCATAGCACAACTGCGAAGGCCACCTTGGGGGCCCCAGAACAAAGTATCTGGGGGAAAAAAAGGCTCTGTGCATGGAAAATGTTGTTTAGCGACGTGATGCTAACTTCCTGAGTTAACAACTGTTTCCTGCCATAGTTTAATACCTATGAAGAGTTAGCCATGTCTTACTGAAATATATTTATACTTAAACATTGTGCTGCCGTTGGATAATTACGTACATGTAAAAAAAAACTTTCAAAAAAAGACTTTACTCAGTATGTAATTACTTCAATGGAGGAATGCCCTGTGTTTATAACTAAAGGCTAACCTTAATTAAATGCTAACAAATGGCAAAAAACTAGCATGAACTAACATTTCTGAAACACACTTGTTGACTTGTTGTTTATTTAAAGGTCTAAAGACTAGATGGAAGTTAACTTTTTATACTCACTACTGCCACCTCAGGTCTTGCGCGTAACTGCAGTTTCTATCTTAAGCTCGTGCATGATGGTACTTTGGACCTGAATTAACACCTTTTTGAGAGACGGTGCAGGATTTTAGAGGCAGTTGTGGCGAATAGGTCTCCCTACCCTCTACCCCTAGCATGTTCGGGGTAGAAATAGATATTCTTTTCACATTTTTAAACTCTGTCTAGTCCCTTTAAGGTTTCTTTAAAAAAAAATTCTTCTTTCATTTTATTGTTTTTTACTTCTTAAAAGGTGGAAAAGTGGTCTTCACCTACACTGGCCCACAGTAAGTCAGCCAAAAACATTCTGTGCTGAGTCTATCAACCCCAACATAAGGAAAAAAGGTTGAGTACCCCTTTTAAGCAATGTCTAAAACATTGTTTCATCATTGGTTCGTTTTTTCTCCTGGAGCTGCCAGTAAACGTATAGTACACAACATCAAAACAAAGTATTTCCTCACAGTTACGTATGTTGGATGTGGGTTCTAAGACGTTGATTGTAAAGCCGCCTATCAGCAACTGACTGAAAATGATCATGTGACTTTTTGGCCCTGATCCGCCAGTTGGGAAGCGCTGCTCTGAAACGCCAATAGTTCTCAAATAACGTAATTGTCCGCGAAAACCGCACACGTGTTAAAATCCGTCCATATCTGCCCCGTGCGATTTGAGTTGACGGGCCGGCGCAATCCAGAATCGATACTGGTGCAATGAGGATCTGTTCCCCCGTGGGTTGGCCGGGGGGGCGAGGAACGTGACACCGGCGGACAAGCGTGACCAATCTTCCGTTTGAACCCATAATCTGCCGTGAATATGTCCCCCGCATGAACATGATAATATGAAGGATGCCTATGATAGCGCTGCGCGACATGGGGCTCAAACAAGGGGAGTGGGAACACAAGAGGCCGGGGATCAGTTACAGGGGAGGAAGAGCAGGCGGAAGAAAGCAATGTGAGGCTGTCAAGACACGGAGTCATTTGTGGAAAAAATAACTAATGGCGATACGTAAACGAGTCGTCTCAAACATGGGACTTTCTTATAGTTTGCTGACTACTAATCATCACTGTCCTGTTCATCATATTTAAGGAATTGTAGGGTTACTTGTTATAAAAAATATAGTTTACTTCACACA
The DNA here is from genome assembly GCA_021464625.1 of Proterorhinus semilunaris. Taxonomy (NCBI): domain Eukaryota; kingdom Metazoa; phylum Chordata; class Actinopteri; order Gobiiformes; family Gobiidae; genus Proterorhinus; species Proterorhinus semilunaris. The sequence continues at coordinate 32,818,113 of CM038347.1, read as the reverse complement.
ATCCAGGGCTCGAACTCATGACATGTTTTTGGCCTTATTTGTGAACTTGTCACTCGACTGGGACATGCACACCTGACGACGAGGCAAGACGTGGACTATTTGGAGGCCAGTCTCTCGTGACTTCAGTGAGTAGCTAATGTTCTCGCACATCTTTGAGTAATCTTCGGATCGTCACCTGGGGTTTTCAGAGCGTTGAGGAAACAGCTTCCAAAAAGTTCCCCTTGAGGTCCTACTTATCCAGGAAATGCTTTCCTCACCTCTCCATCTTTAAAGTCACACCGGATAGAATGTTACCCAATACATAAAATGGAAATACAAGCATTTATTTCATGGCAGATATTTTCACAATTGAAAAATACCTCATAAATGTACAAACAAACATGTGTTGCTCTCCTAAGACATAACTGTAACTTTACCGGGAGAGGGTACGTCTCCAGCTTGTCTCCATGGAGATTTGACTAAAGGCAGCAGAATTTGAGATTAAAACAGGTCAGGTCCTCATCTAAATCCATTCTTTGATTACCCACTGCAGTAATAGCATTGTCTAAGTTGAGCTGGTCATTAGGAGCATTTTTCGTACTGATTGCAATAGTGTAGTCCATCTTTATTCAAACAGCTGTGCAGCAAAGAGGAACAAGAAGAGGGGCTTAAGGAAGCTCACATTGAGGATCAGGAAGTGAAATTACTGGATATTTGTTTTAGCTATTTTTGATCTCCTCCTGGAATGGCTACCTTAACGTGGTGGAGGGGTTTGAGCACCCGAATAATGCTGGGCGCTCTGTTGCTTCGTGCCCCTGGTAGGGTCTCCCATGGCAGTCAGGTCCAAGTTGACGTGTCAGAACCTTGTATGAGAGGCCGACAGGCCCCCATTAGAACTGTGAGACCGTCCTTCTGTGGACCCATCCTCTGCAGGAGGAGCCATAGGGCCTGGTGCAGTGTGACTTGGGCAGCTCGATGGGTTGCCCCCACTACCCAACGCACAAGTGATGGATAGATGGATGGATGTTTTAGATCAATGTTGCATTTTCTAACCAACAAATTGTAAGATATTGATAAAGATGTGTGTACTTGGAAAAAGCATAATACCCTCTTTAACTTAAAAGATCCCTGTGTCATTGTTGCGGCCATATTAAATACATAGACTGCAGTATCTTTACTGTGCCTCAAACTATACTTTTCTGGACTGAAATACCTGAAGTTATGCATTACATTTTTATTGTATTGTTTCCCAGGGATATGGTTCAGGTTGTTGGCCAACTTTGGAGTTTGCTGGACCAGATTGAAGGGCTAGATGGGCCGCAAAATAAGCCCCCAAGCTTTCATTTTTTTTAATATGAGGTTTTAATTCTATTCTTTCAACAACATCTCCCGAAGCTCCTACAAACCTTGACCGTATCTTCATGTTTTTTTCAGAGGGATGTTTTCATATCTTACTCCTGGCCTCCTGGACAAAACGCAAGTTGTTTTTCCACAAAGCCACGCGAAGGAACCCCTCGCGCCGTACAATAACGGCTTCATTTTCCCCGTGCGCCCATGAGAACGTCCCCCCCCCCCCGTGCCTCCAGGTGTTTTGCTCATTAGCCCCGGCCGCCCATTAGGATCGCCGCGCGGCTTGCTTAACGGTTATAAGGCCCGGCATCACACCTCCGCAGCTGTAAAGACGCCCGTCCAGGATGGGGGTTGGCGATGCCTACGTGTGTGTGTGTGTGTGAGTGTGTGTGTATATGTATGCGAGGGGTGGGCAGGCGGGGGTTGCGGGTCAGACGCCTGCTTTGTTCTCGGGGATATACGTATATACTCCGGTTACTCCCCCCCTTTCCCCGTACAGATCCAGCGGCGACACCCGACACCGCAACTGTAAATTTCTTGCATTAAGCGTGTGAAATCACAGATGCACATGTCGCAGCGCTGTCATAAACTTGAATTTATTTAGGCACACACCTTCTCTCCGTGGGGGGGGGGGGGGGGGGGTTAGGGTGACGGGACAAGCCAAAAGTGACAGTGATTATTTTTTTAGACCGACATATGCATGAAAAGCGTAGCCGCGGCGAGGAAGCGCACCTGGTTTCATTGGCGCGTTCGGAACAATGGCCTTCCAATGAGTGTCGTGCGAAAGTGCGTTAAGAATAGCTGCTTTCCCGCGCCACTCGCCGCCTGTTAAAGGTTTAATGGACTGTGAATGTGAGTACGAAGTCTGAGGGAAGTGGGAGAGAGAACGTGACCTCTGTAATGCGCTTAAAAGTTGACGCAACTTAAACAAATGGGGTATTTTACAAGCTGTCCCCAAAGACTTTGGTTCAAGCTAATCGAGCTGTTGTTAACCTCCTTCTCTCCAGTTCGGCTTTACCCCAATTCAAAAAGCCACTCGACTGGAAAGCAACAGTGTAATGCCTCATTTGAAAGCTAAGGCCCACAAAACTGATCGCAAGTTTTTTGGTGTGTTTTCGCTGCGTTTTTGTCACATTGTTTAAGCGTTTTTGTCTGCTTTCAGTTGTTGGGTTTTTTGTATTATTATTGTTGCTTTTCTGGCACATGTTTGTTGCTCTTTTGTCAATTTTTTGTCACTTTTTAGTCACTTTTTTTGGTCACTTTTCTGTAACTTTTCTTTCTTTTGTGGCTTTTATTGTTGTATTCTCTATGTTTTTTTGTTGGTCTTTTGTTGCATTTTCACTATGTTTTTTCCGCTACTTTGACACTTTTTTCAAAAAGTTTTTACATTTGGGTAAAGCCAAACTGGAGAAAACGTGCTCGGTTCAGGTGGGGGTTAAGAGGTTAAAGCCACTATACCTGATTTTTTTTTCATTTTCTAGTAGTGGAAAGAAATTCATTTTGTCCTCATTTTGTAGAGTTTGGGAAAACTTGCTTTTACCATGGAGATCCGCCATGTTTGTGGGTATTAGCAAATATTTTCCATAGAATAACATTAGCTAAAAACAGTATAATAAGTGGATAAAAAAGCCATGAAACAACTCCGTTAGCTGTTGAGTCACTGTCGGTAGCTCCAGTATTTTACCTTTTAAAATCTCCATTGGTTTACTATTGCAGCATGAACTCCTGCATATTGGTTTATTATGATGCTTAGTGATAGAAGACCACATTTTTTTTTTTATTTTTTTATTGCTGCACATCTAATTATAATTACAATCTGTATCAATTTCATGTACTCGTAAACTGGATTTTATAAGTGCCAATAAAATCGCCCTTGTGAAGAATTGGGATGCAGCAAATATGTTATGTAAGTAAGGAATGAGTTTGGACCACAACAAACATTTTTATTTAGTGTTTGTAATGAAAAAAGGTCAAGTACAGGGCCTTTTAATATTTTTCAATGTATTTTGATGTATAGGTATTTTTTTGTGTGCTACTGTAGTTCCTTGATAGAAAATGAGAGGCAAAACGTTTCCGTGATCGGCGACTTCCACCTGGAAACAAAGAAATGATAACTCTTTAATTAACGCACGGAATTTCCCTCCATGCATCTGCGTGAAACCTTTAACCCCTACCTGGAACCTAGCACTTTTTCTCCGGTTAAAAAAGCGTAACAAAACCGTGACAAAAAAGCAACTAAAACACAACTAAAAAGCGACAAAAACTAAATCTTGACAGAAAAGTAACAGAAAAGCTTCAAAAATATGATGAAAAAGTGACAACATCGTAGGTTTTAGCTTTCCAGTCAGCGGTACTGGAGAAAATACGTCTGGTCAAGACTGTGGTTAGGAAGGTCAAAGTAATATCCACAGACGTCACACTTTAGTTTCAGAAAGATTTGTTGATGTCTCTTTTGCTTGAGTTATTCATTAAGCCTTTAACACAGAGAAAAGTGTTTCCCTGTGTTAAAGGCATTAAAGGCGTCGGCATTCGCAGACGGGATAGGGGGCAGCGATCCACCTGTCCTCCCCTCAGATCATCCCAACGCCCAAAATACCGAGTCAGGAATCTGGACAAAACTTGCTCGTAAACGGGACCCCCGAGGAATATCCGAGCGCTAAGCACCCATGACTGTGCAAGGCCTCCAGATATGACCCCCCAATATCAGATAGCACCCAGGCACACTACTGCAAACATGTGCTGTTGTCGGGGGGGGGGGGGGGGGGGGGGGATGTTGGGACAGTTTGACATAAAAAAAAAAAAAATTCAGTCAGTGTAATAATTAAACATATCACTATGAAGATTAGGTATTGTGTTTGTTTCCAGACGAAAGTTTATATGTTAAGAGAACACATTGGCCCAGAACTGCCGTCACTGCCATCGAGCAATACGGCTTTGGCAACTGGGAGGACATGGCGGCTCACGTGGGACCGCCGCGCTCCCTTCAGGAAGTGATGGAGCACTACGTCTCCATGTACATCCACGGAAACCCAGGGGAGGCCTGTATCCCGGACAGCGTCCCCAACCGGGTGACCCACCACACCTGCCCCGTTCTATTTAGGGGATTTGAACGCTTTAAAATACTGTAGTATGAGTTTACACGCGCTGGTTGTAAATGAATGTAAGCAAGTGTTCAGTTACATGGGAATTCATACTTGTATTTATCTTTTTGGTTCATTAATGACCAGGTCGCTGCAGAAAAAAAAACTTGCCCTTCTTGGCGTTATTAGGATTGCGCCATAAAAGTAATCCACCCGCTGATCACTGATAAAGCCATCCAAAAGTAATCGAATTGCTTATTGGATTACGTAGCCTGGTTACAGATTTAAAAAAAAAAGGGGATCAAGCTCGCCTGTTTAGGTCAGCCCACATCAAGTTTGAGTTTTTTGCAGTTCTTGTCTTGCTTCCTGCATACAACCAACACCGGGCCACAAAATTCTCTGCTTTAGACGAGATAAATTCAAAATAATATCAGTATTTACGGTCAGATTTTGTCGTATTTTTTTTTTACATTTATTTTATGAATAATACGCATTCAGCTGTCAAAATAGTACAAACAGTAATCTCCTAATTACCAGTTTTGTAATCGTAACAGAATTGGAAACGCTGCTTGCGACCAATAAGGTTTTCGGATTCCGATTCAGACTTTTTTGCTATTTCGAGCTTTTGTTTTATCACAACAAAACACATTCACATCACAATCCACTACATCTTCATTTCCTACACTTTTACAGCCGCCACCTGACTGACCCTCCTCCACATCGCCGCAGCAGCAGCAGTGGTCCACTTGGCACCGGGTCAATAAATTCACCAGTGTAAGCCTATTCCCCCCACACTCTAAAAACTATAGCGGCCATTAGGAGCACGGGCCCGCCGGCTTGTAAAGTGAGCCCCGGCTTTAATTGATCTGGGGGGAGTTTAATGTGGCGTAGTGAATTGTGGCAGACACTGTGGATCTCGACCCACGAGGAACGAACTTAATATCGTCGGGGTTTAACAACATGAGGGGGATTTTTCTAATTGCGCCCACACACAAAAAAAAATGATTTACTTGGCGGGCAGCTCGACGCGGAGCTGGGACAGACGCTGGCTGGTCCTTGGTGGGTCGTTTCTTTAAAAAAATCAAATCAAATTAAATTGAAAAAAACGTTTTCTTAACAGGAACATCTGCAACATGGAGTATTTTTGGTTGATATTTGGCATTACCAAATCTAAAAGAAAAACGCATCAAAATGGAGACACAAACAAAAAAAAAGACAATTAAAAAAGTGACCAAAAAGCAATGAAAAACGTGCAGTAAAAACAACAAATGAAAAAGCCACAAAAACAACAACATAAAAGTGACCAAGAAACGATGAAAAAGCAACACAAATAAAAGGCAGTTATTACATAATGCGGTGATAATACAAAATGAGGCTTAACAGGGGATTTCGGATATGTCATTTACTTTATTGAAAAAACAAGAAAATAGATTCAGAGCTTCGTAAAGATTATGTTTGTTTTGAGAAAATAGATGTGATAGATTTGTTATCAATAGATAACATAATATAAAAGTCAAAATATATAAAAATAAAAAAGTAGGAATTTATTCAATTGCTGTGGGCCTTCTTAAAATTTGAAATAATGTCTACACGTGAAGAAAAGGCAGTAAAGAGTGTTTCAAATGGGCTCGTAGCGCCCTCTGTAGGAAGCAGTTGAAATAGCAAGTTATGAGAAACAAGCTTTTCTTTTCCTTTCAGCTAACAGCATGCTAGCAAATTAGTAACACCATTATCAAAGCACTTGAATGGATCCGGTGATGGATCATGGGCTTTAAAAATGTGGAGGGTGGTTTTGTGTTATCTCTATAGCAGCGGTTTCACAAAGTAGGGTCCGGGGCCCCCTGGTGGGCCTCAGAGGCACTGCAGGGAGTCCCCCAAAGCCTGTCTACAAAACAAGTAGATTGTAAAAAATGAGTTTAAATATAAATGTATATGCATTTGTTGAGGTTTACTGCTTTTAATCAGTTTATCCAAACAGTCCCTTGTTATTTGGGATCTTAGGATAAATAAGGGGGCATTGACTGTCTGAACCAGCTCCACTTTATAGAATAGGGCGGGGAAAAAAGGAAAAAACATAGGACACTGTTGCGCATGTTCAGAGGTCAGAATGACAAGCCTGTGGTCAATACTGACTTAAAGAGAGGCCAAACATTTCAATGTAAAGTCCATAGGAGCCAGGAACTTCCGGAGCCAGCCAGCCGCCATTTCCTTATGGTTACAGGAAGAGGTCAGCCACAATAAGTCCATTCTTAATTTTACAATCTATGGTTTGAACTAATGGCAGCTAGATACAGACAGTATCTTTGGAATTGCCCATATATGCTGAATAAAGAATATATTTTTCCACTTTATGAAGATACAGAGACATGGAGAGGTGCAAAGTCTGTAATACCCCTTGGATTATTATTGACATTTTATTTTGAAATACTGTTCTTTCTGTTACGTCACTCCCTGTTTCCTGCTTCAGCGACTGTTTGCCCCTCCCTAATGTTTTGCACCTGTGTTTTATTGCATCGTATTTTATCCCACCTGTTCCTTTGGTCCTTGCCAGATTGTCTTTGTTTCCCCCGCGTCCTTAGCTCTCTAGCTCTCCCTAAGTTTGTTTATTTATTTTTTTGCCAAATAAAGGCTTGGAAATATGTCATTCTCCTGGTGTCTCTGCTCCTTGTTTTTTGACCGAAAGAGCATTGTTACAAAGTCCATGAGTACATTAGCTAAAGTTAGCTTTAGCTAACTTTACACGACAAAAAAGTTATGGTCAGATTTCTAGGCCTTAGCTTTCAAATTAACCGTTACACTGTTGCTCTCCAGTAGAGAAGCTGAAATTTGAATAACTATTAAGCTATTAAGCTTGTGTAGCAAATGTTACACAGCTCCAAGCAAGATTGTCACTCAACAATATGGGAAGTACTGCAGAGAAGTTAAGACAGTATTTCCACGTGTGCAACAGCGTAATGTAAAAGCGGGATTAGCACAGGCCGCATGAGTGGAAGGGGATCAGTGAAATCCCTGGAGGAAGTGTCCGGGCCAAGTCAAACAACTGCTCTCGTGTTTACCAACATGGGCAGGCCACACACGCCGGGAGAACGCCATTTTGACCCGCACGCTAGGCAACTGCAACGGACATTTGTTTAGCAGAACATTTCATGCGCAGTTATTAGTCAGTGAGGTAAAAAAAAAGCACCTCCGCTATAGCAGATAAATAACACCTCTCACACATTTCACAGTTAGATGTAGCTGACTGGACTGAATGATCTGGAAATAACTGAGCTAAAGGTTGTGACCGAATCGGCTCTTTATAACCACATCTTTTTTTTTTTTTACGCAGATTTATCCTGAACGGACTCAGGGAACAGCACAACCGCTGGGCAGGCAACACAATAAAAGAATGATTTAGCAGGGTTGTTGAAGCCTCTATCCAAAAAGTTTGCTTTTCATACACGTTTTTCAAAGGGTAAAAAAAGAAAAAATTCAATCTCATTAGAAATGTGAAACATGTTAATTGAAATGTTTTCCTCTCAGCAATTAGACCTCGGACAATTCTTTTTCTGTCTGGCGCCATTGAAAAATAATATCTATCTAAAAATTAGGCCGTTATTTTTAAATAAACGGATCCTAGTAAAGAGCCATAAATCCCATCGTTAGTGGGAATGCCATCCGCTTATTGACATGATCTCAGGATTCTCTTTTCAGACGTTCATTATTATTATTATTTTTTCTTTGTGTCCAGGTATTTCCATCATATTTGAGATTTAACTGGACTGGACTGGGTTGATTCAGGACGTTTTACTTCTTTCTTCAGAAGTTTCTTTTACTGTAGGTCTCCTGAGGAGGGGTCAACACTCAAATTTAATTTCCAATTTGACTTTTAGAGCCTTGCCTTGTCAGGCTCCCAAATATGTGTCTAGCCTGCAGTGCCCCTACTCCTCTGGTCCCACCTTTAGGTCCTGGGCAACAACAGAGCCTTGTGCTCACTTTGAAACCGTTGTTCCTAATGACCGAATGACCTTCCCTTGTCGCTGCGTGTGGCAGACTCTATTTTTAAAGCAGCCGAAGACACGGCTGTTCAGATGAGCTTTTAATCATGAGCTTGTTCTTTCTGAGCTCCTTCCTCTTCGTGAGCTCGCGGTTCCTGAGCTCCTTCCTCTTCGTGAGCTCGCGCTTTATGAGCTCCTTCCTCTTTGTGAGCTCGCGCTTTCTGAGCTCCTTCCTCTTCGTGAGCTCGCACTTTCGGAGCTCCTTCCTCTTCGTGAGCTCGCGCTTTCTGAGCTCCTTCCTCTTTGTGAGCTCGCGCTTTCTGAGCTCCTTCCTCTTTGTGAGCTCGCGCTTTCGGAGCTTCCTTCCTCTTCGTGAGCTCGCGCTTTCTGAGCTTCCTTCCTCTTCGTGAGCTCGCGCTTTCTGAGCTCCTTCCTCTTCGTGAGCTTGCGCTTTCTGAGCTCCTTCCTCTTCGTTTACGCTCCATCCTCTACGTTTGAGATCCTTCCTCTTTGTGTGACCGCTTTCGTCTTTGTGTGAGCTTCTTCCTCTTCGTGAGTTTGCGCTTTGTTTGAGCTCCATCCTCTTTGCATGAACTCGCGCTTTCTGAGCTTCCTTCCTCTTTGTGAGCTTGCGCTTTCTGAGCTCCTTCCTCTTCGTGAGCTTGCGCTTTCTGAGCTCCTTCCTCTTTGTGAGCTCGCGCTTTCTGAGCTCCTTCCTCTTCGTGAGCTCGCGCTTTCTGAGCTCCTTCCTCTTCGTGAGCTCGCGCTTTCTGAGCTCCTTCCTCTTTGTGAGCTCGCGCTTTCGGAGCTTCCTTCCTCTTCGTGAGCTCGCGCTTTCTGAGCTTCCTTCCTCTTCGTGAGCTCGCGCTTTCTGAGCTTCCTTCTTCTTTGTGAGCTTGCGCTTTCTGAGCTCCTTCCTCTTCGTGAGCTCGCGCTTTCTGAGCTCCTTCCTCTTTGTGAGCTTGCGCTTTCTGAGCTCCTTCCTCTTCGTGAGCTCGCGCTTTCTGAGCTCCTTCCTCTTCGTGAGCTCGTGCTTTCTGAGCTTCCTTCCTCTTTGTGAGCTCGCGCTTTCTGAGCTCCTTCCTCTTCGTGAGCTCGCGCTTTCTGAGCTTCCTTCCTCTTCGTGAGCTCGCGCTTTCTGAGCTCCTTCCTCTTCGTGAGCTCGCGCTTTCTGAGCTCCTTCCTCTTCGTTTACGCTCCATCCTCTACGTTTGAGATCCTTCCTCTTTGTGTGACCGCTTTCGTCTTTGTGTGAGCTTCTTCCTCTTCGTGAGTTTGCGCTTTGTTTGAGCTCCATCCTCTTTGCATGAACTCACGCTTTGCCTGAGCTCCGTCTTCTTGTCATGAGCTCCTTCCTTTTCGTACTCCCCCGCTTTTGTGAACTCGTGCTTTGCCTGAAATCGTACTTTGTTTGAGCTCCTTAAACTCCTTCCTCACGTGAGCTCGCGCTTTGCCTGAGCTTGCGTTTTGTTTGAGCTCCTTCATCTTCAACTGAGCTCCTTCCTCTTCGCTTGAGCTCGCATGTCTCTTGAGCTCCTTCCTCTTCATGATTTCGTGCTTCGTGTGACTTCCTCCCTCTTCGTGTGAGCTAAGTGAGAATGGCCCAAGGCAGGTGCCTCCTCTGGGTGGGGGAGAGGAGGCGGGGAGTATGAAGGTGCGACGACGTTGAAGTGACAGGTACCGGCTTCCGTTCAAAACCCGGGTCACGCTCACTTGAACGGCTCGCTGAACCCTACCTGGAACCGGACAAATCAATGTGACACCAGCAGCACCTTGACCTGGTCTATGGTATATTGTGAAGGAAGAAGGAAAAAACTCTTTGAGGAGCATTTGCTGAACCAGTGCCCTCAAATTTCACGCAGTTCTTTTGGCGAAAAAGGGGAAGAAAAAAAGGTCATCTGGAGTGATTGGACGTAAGCTTTAAATCAGACTAATTTTCTGTGATGTTGTACAGATGTTAAGTATAAAGACTGATTTGAAAATGTAAGCGGGGCCAACCAAATTAAAACAACACAACGTGGATGCAGTTTACAAAAGTGACTTCTTAATTACATAAACAGCTTTTTTTGGCCTTGAATCACCTTGAATACAACCTGCGACCCCACAAAATGTGTAGATATTCTTTTATTATAACTGTGATTTGTTATCACCGTGACTCATCATGCCGAAAATGAATAGAATACACTTAGCAAATATAAGCAAAATGGATCCAAGCATGGAAATGAGTCTGTTTAATTTCCAAAAGCCATTCTTTGTGTTGGCCACAACCTAAAACATTGTCCTCTTCAAACCCTGGTGTCAGACACGGTGACGATGACTTCTTTGAGACTTTCTGATCACTCCTTTGCTTTAGATTTCAGTTTATAACTATAAAGTCTGATTCCTGCTGCAGTTTGTATCTGTTTGTATCAAAGTAACCCTCAGTTGTGTAAATGTATTCCCATAAATTCCCATGGAAAATGTCAATCATTGAAAATTCCTGAAGAATCAGGCTCAATTCCTGATTAAAAAATGTTCGCGACCACGACGAGACATTAAAGGGATATTTCAGGATGTTTTACATAGGGCCTCATTTCCTCGTTATGCAGAGTGTCATTGATTTCTGGAGATGTTTTTTTATTTTATTTTTATTTATGCAGTCCTTATATTTGACGAGTTTAGTGGTGCTAGGCTAGTGCATGTCTATGGTAACTAGTAGCCTGCGTTAAAAACAGTCTGACCCAAGCACAGTGCACCTGAGGCAAATCACTTATAACACCACACTACCGATTAATGTCTGTGTTGATTTAATGATTCATGTGATATAACCAGCAAATGTTGCACAGACGAAGCAGCTCGGTCTATCGAGCCACAGCAGGATTTACTAAAGATCTGCTTCACTCCTCAGACTAAATTAACACATCAAAGAGAAAACAGAAAACCTTTCTCTGTGATTTTTACAGTTTGTCATGTCAACAGAGTCTCAGTCTGAGTCAGTGTTTAAGCTGCTCAAGACGTTAACATGCTACCGGTTAGCAACTGTCAACCATTGACAGCTGATTCAACCAACTGCCAATGGCTTTAACACGATAAACACATGTGTGGCTCACATCTATGAACACTGAGGAAATAATACAGTTACAGCTCAGCTCTGGCCTCTGTCACATGTTGTATCCAAGGCTAGATGTTTGGAGTCTGGTTCAGGGCTTTCTCTTGGAGATGTCAGAGCTGAGCTGTTGAAGCTAAATGCTAACAGGTAGCAGGCTAACATCTTGAGCAGCTTAAACACTGACTCACTGGTTTCTTCACATAAATGTACGTCTCTGTGGCCGTGGTTTTACGGTTATCTTCATGAGCAATGATTAAAAGTCACATTACTGAAAGGCATATATAGAAGATACAGATCAGAGTACATTACCAGTAGAAGAAGTAACAACCAAAGGGAACAGGATTAGAGAAACCTGCTTGAATGACGCAAACATACTTCTCCGCTGATGTTTTCACGAGCTGAAAAAAGTTGATTTTGTATACAGCATGATCTTTATACTGTTTGAACTCTCTCCATTTCTTTCACTTTACACAGAGAATTCTATGCGGTTGCGACCACACAATCTGCATCTTTATACGTTGTTTGAATATAAATTGTAGCGTGTATTGAGCCACTAACACCCCAGATAGAAATGCCTGTGGTACGCTGCAGGTTGAAACCGCTAAGCGTTCCAAACCAGACGATGGGAACCCCCCGAATCCGCAACGGGGCAAGGACTAACTGCCAACCCATATACCTTCCTCCCCTTCTTTTTTTTTCTTTCTTTTCAAGCATCCAGCGTAATTACAACCATGGGCGACCCGCTATACCGGCTTACGAGTGTTTCCTTAGCAAACTATAAAACCTAATGACACCATGTCGGAGTTGGACCGCCCTCTCTTTCCATGTTCTTGGAGAGAGACGGGTATTTTTAGATTTATGCCCCAGTCAGCGCTATTGGTCAGTCGTACACTGTGTGTTTTTGAAAATGGCACTTCCCACGGCTGCGAGATTAATTCTAATTGAATCGAGGGGGGATCGAGCAATTTGTACAGTTGCAACTTAAAGGGACTGAATCGCAAAGGCTGCCAAAAGGTAGCTTAATGTCCGTTTGCAAACAACAAAATATTCCATTTGTCTCCATTGGGGCTTACTGTATTATGTATAAAACCTGCCAATTCTGACACGGCAGGTGAAAATACTGAATCTTCACACTTAGTTTTAACATCTTACTTTTAATGTCAGACAAAAAAGTGATGCTTATTATGACGTGTTGTCCAGTAGCGCACCAGAGATTTCCCGGAAATATCTACAACATTGCAGCACACCAGCCGGTTTTCCACGCACATTCATTCACACATATTGACAGGTTTAGTATCCACGTGTAGCATGAAAAGCAACCATGATGATGCTTAAACCAGATGTGGTCATTGCCTTTCTGGGAGACAGCAGTTGCAAAACTTTAAAGGGATATTTCAGGATTTTTGACATAGAGCCTCATTTCCTTGTTATCCAGAGTGTTGTTGATGTCTGGAGATATGTTTTTCTTAAATTCATGCAGTTCTTATATTTGAAGAGCTTAGTGGTGCTAGTGCATGTCTATGGTATCAGCTAACCTGCATTAAAAACAGTCTGACGCACTCCACAGTGCACCTGAGGTAAATCACTTATAACGCTAGACTAACGATATAAATGTCTGTGTCAATAGAACCATTTTATATTATAACCATTTTGCTTTTAAAATAACTTATATCTGAGCAGCATCCTTTGTGGTTGTAAGCTAACGCAGCGGCGGAGTGATCTGCGAGAAAATAGTCCCTCAAAATACAGTAATTCATGTGATACAAGGTCAGTTATATTTAAAAAATGATTTTATTAACACAGCCATTTATATGGGTAGTCTGGCGTTATAAGTGATTTACCTCAGGTGCATTGTGGAGTGGGTCAGACTGTTTTTAATGCAGGTTAGCTGATACCATAGACATGCACTAGCCTAAGACTAGCCAAGCGCCACTAAGGCTAGCGCCACTATCTTCAAATAATTATAAGGACTGCATGAATTTAAGAAAACAATATCTCTAGACATCAACAACACTCTGGATAACTAGGAAATTAGGTCCTATATCAAAAATCCTTAAATTTCCCTTTAAGGTCCGCTTTGTCAAAATGAGTCTTGTACGTAAGACCATTTTGAAAGTTTCCCCTGTGGGATTTTGTAATATCTAATTCCTAGCCTATGGAAGCCTGTCATGGTAAAAAATAAAAGCCAAATAAGAAGTCGAAAAACGAGATCTAAAGTCATAATTCTGTGTTTAAAACACCAAATTTTGAGTTTAAATCTTGAAATTACGACTTTTAAACTCTTACTACGAGTTTAAATCTCGTAATTTTGAGATTTAAACTCAGAATTACGAGTTTTTAAGATCTGTGATCATAGACGACGGTATGGGGGGCAGCGGAACCACCGGCGTAGATGTAAACAGTCAGTCATGAAGGATTAGCTTCATGGTGTTGTGAACCGGAGCTACAGCAGCTCTGGGACTTTTACAAAGACACACAGGAGTGTTTATTTTACCTCAACAGCCAGGAATAAAAGCAGCGACAAGAAAACTTATTCCAGCGGCTGTATAGGAATGTGTTTAGGCCTTGATGATGCACGAGCACTCCCAAAGCTAATGCTACGAGCTAAAGTTCTGATCATGTGAAAACAAGAAATATGCATGAATAAAGTCAATTAAACCATCATCTACATAAAGCATCAGTTTAACAATGATCACACACTGAGCCAGGCTTGTTGATTTTGTAGTTTATTGCTCACGTTTCATGTACAATTGGCCGTAGCCGATTGTTTAGCACCCGGAGCTAACTAGCTCCTTAGCAGCTAGCTCCAATAATGGATCTTGTGACTATTATGCACGAATAACGTCAATAAAGTCGGTATACATAAAGCAGCCTTAAAGATTATCACACACTGAGTCGGGATTGACGCATTTGTGGTTTATTGCAGACTTTTTTTTATCAACAATGAGCAGTAGGCCATTGCACATGCTAACCGGGCTAACCTAGACTAGTAGCCATTGTCCACCAGCATCGTCCTTTTTTCAAGCGTATAGGCTGGCTTAAATACTGGGGAGAGCCATAGGACATGGTAGTGGCAACGAGGGACTAGTTTGCCTCAAAATAGCACTTGTTTTTCAGGCAAGATACGATTACAAAATACGGCTACACTTTTATTTTTTAACATGGCGGAAACGGGCTTCCATACTAGTCTGATTTATTGAGCTTTAAATCTTTTTTTTTTCTTCTTTTTTTTACTGATTACTAGCTTATTCAAAAATTAAACAAGATCCCAAATCTACTATGGAGAAGAAAAAAATAAATACATAAAAAAATCTTTGTTATTAATCCATCAGCAATATACAGACAATACAATATAAACCTCTCTTCCCATTATTTAGATTTTGTCGCTGGAAATATAGGTAATTCTGGGCATTTGTATCCTTTTATCTTTATATAAAAAACATAAAATTACAGAAATCGTGCTATACATTATTTTCCACCAATGTATATCAGTAATCTGCTGCAAAAGTTTCAAATTGATATCATTATTTTTGCCCCTATTCACCTGCAGTGTGTCTCCTTAAAGGCACACTGCGGAACATTCCGGGTTATATGTAGCTGCGTAGCAAAAGAAGCTAAACGAGCATAAACAAAGCAATATGCCGAGCAATGCTAATTTTGTTTTAACAATTATCGTTGCCAACCTTTCGTTTGGCAATTTGTTTTCCAAACGAAAAAGCTGGTGATGTCCCATTTCCTGCAAAGTTACAAATCAGATCTAAGGAGAGACTAGGTTTATTTTATTTTTTTCCTTTTTTTCCCCACACACATTTTCTAGCGTTCCAAACTGTAATGAAGTTAATGTTGGTATTTGATCTGATTGGAATGTTACACTGTATAGCTTTAACACTTCAATAGACATTATGAAGTGCATGCGATTCCTGCCGAAGCTGTTTATACCCTAATTTGGAATCACAAACAAATGAAGTTTTTGTCGAGGAGGGAAAAAAAGCAGTGAAATCCCAAATTGTGCACCTCATGCTCTTGACTCCATTATTTGCTGTGATGCTTGTTTCGATGTCCAAAAGGTTATAAATCGCACATTATGTGGGTATGTCCTATGCAGATCCTGCCCCAGGTTTTCTGCACTGACTGAGGACTTCTGGTAGACTTGCTCCCCCTAGTGTCGGGGGCTGTAACTTCAAGCCTCAAAACACTGACCCAAAAGCAATGTACTTGCTTCAAAACAGTGTGTGAATAATTCATAGCAGTTCTACCCAGGACATAATAGGAAGGTTGGCTATTATAGTGCAAAGTGTTGGTTGGTTCGTGGACTTTTTGGCCTGAATACAGAAATAAACACATCCAAAGTATTGATCAGGGTGTCACAAATTTTTTGGCTGCGACCCCCAACATTACCATACAAACAATATCTAATATTAGCTTAAACACTGTTAAACATTTAGATAATATCTAAAACACTTTTAACAGCTGGCTATATAACATATTTGTATTGTTTATTCTGTTATTTGACCTCAATTCACAAATCTTAAATTAAGAATTCTATTAAATACACTATCAATATTCCATCCATCCATCCATCCATTTTCTTCCACTTGTCCGTTGCCGGGTCGTGGGGGCAGCCGTCGGAGCTGCCCAAATCACATTGCACCAGCCCCTATGGCTCCTCCTGCAGGTGGTGGGTCCACAGAAGGACGGCCTCATGGTTCTAACCGGGCCTGTTGGTCTCTCATAAGGGGCTTCCAAACCGCTCTTTGTCTGACCCGTCACCTAGGACCTGTTTGCCATGGGAGACCCTACCAGGGGCAAGAAGCCCCCGACAACAGAGCTCCCAGGATCATACGGGGGCTCAAACCCCTCCACCACGTTAAGGTGGCGGTTCCAGGAGGGGACTATCAATATTCTTCATTTTTATTAATATTTTGAAAGTTAAGTTAGTTATACTTTATTGATCCCTGTAGGGAAAATAATTCTCTGCATTTGACCCATCCTCAAAGCCGCTGTAGGAGCAGTGAGCAGTCAGTGTGGGTCGGTGCTCGGGGTTCCTTCTCCAGATGTGAAGCCAGGACACTGGTCAGAAACATCTGGCTGAAGGACTCACCTATTGTACATGTTTTTAGTGGTGGGAAGGAGGAAACCTACGCAGACAAGGGGGAGAACGTGCAAACTCCACACAGAAAGGCCCCGTCCAGGTGGGAATCGACCGCCACTTTGGGAACCTCTGGTCTAGACTCGATTAAGATGATACGATTTATGGAGATTTCCATGGCTGCCAATATTCAGACATGGAGGTTCAACTCTTTTGTTTATTTATCTATTTGTTTTGTTTTACCTTTATTTAACCAGGAAAGTCGCACTGCCATTAAGAAATGAAGAATCTAATTTTCAGGGGAGTCCTGGGTCGTAATCCGCATCAAAAGCTTTGTTTCCAAAAAAGTACAAGAAGAATATCGTCCAGGAACAACCCAAACACAAGCCTCAAATCAAATGTTGTTTTAGCCGCGTGTTGAAAACGAAACTGAAACGTATTAGCTACTTAACGAGCACATGGCCCACTGCGCTGCTTTTTTCTTTTTCTTCTTTTCTTTAACTTTAGAGCACTGTGTTTTTTATTTTGTTTTGTATTGTGAGCCCAGGGGCAACATTTTACTGAAGCAGCTTTGAAAGCATTTTCAATGTATTTCTGAAATAACAAAAACTGCCTAATAATGAACATTTAGGCTATTTTATTTCAAAACTGACTTATTAGCCAATTTATATCGCACTTGTACCGTGAACCGTACCGTGAGATAGCTGAACCAATAATAAATATCCAAAGTGTCTTGGGGACCTGGTGAAATGGTCTTGGTCGGGACAGTGAATGTTAATGAACATACATGGGACCCATGCATGTAAACACGCCACGCTGGATTGTAGCCTTTTAAGCTATTTTCCATCCGTTGTCCCACACTCGCACTCTCAAGCACATGTTGTACATGTTTTTAGTGGTAGGAGAAACCCACAGACACGGGAAGAACACGCAAAATCCACACAGAAAGGCCTCGTCCAGGTGGGAGTCAAACCCGCGACCTTCATGCTGTGAAGCACGAGCACTAACCGCTGCGCCACCGCACCTTTAGTATATGGTAAACTTGTGGGAAAACACAGTGCAACTGATTATAAAGCATTTTCAATCAATTTCATGAACTTGCAGTGAAAGTGACCCTGTTCAGTTGAGACGCGTGACTATAATAATATCGTCCCTGTGAAGAATTGGGATGCCGCAAATGTGTTAGGGAAGTCAGGAATGACTTTGCACCACATCTGACTTCATGTTTCATTGTTTGTAATAACAAAAACAAAAAATAATGTAGGGCCGTTACTGCAAAAGTCAAAAGTATCCACACACTCCTCTTGCAAATTATTATTCTTTCTTTCAAACGACTGCCTTCGGGTGAGTGAGGGTTATGCTAACAGATTAACTTCATCTTATCCTGAGGCAAGGTAACAAACATCAGATAATGTTTAATCAATGACTTTTTCTTCAACCAAAACGACCAAGGGCATCTTCGGACTGATCTCGGGTGAGTTCCAGTGTCCTACCGGAGCGCGTTATCAAAGCCTTTGACACTTCTTAGACCTACACCCGGCTGACTTTACTGCTGTCCCGAGGCTCCGTCATCCACTCACTCACTTTGTTTGTTCAAACGGCGGCTCCGCTCCAGTGGAGAGGACTTCGAGGCAGAGAGTGAAAACAGAGGTCAGCGCGAGTTTAAAGGCAGAATGTCATTCAGAGATGTTAAGGCTCGTCCTTCATTCTGATGTGATTTAGTTTGAAACTTTCAGAGACATTCAAGAAAACTTCAGATCACTTCATGTCAGGTAATTGTAAAAGTCGGCGTGGCCATAAAACATCGTAAATATAGAAAACCTCCAATAAATTCACCAAAAGCAAAGAAATATCACATTTCTATTAGTCATTTGTGTCGTATGATGACTTGGATAAAAATAATTGCTTCAAATGTGACTTTTCATAATTGCCAAGGGCAGAATCTGTGGTATTTATAGTCTTTTCGTCCTAGGACAAACACTGAACTGTATCCTGTTTCGGAACATTGCATGCCGTTTGTGAGACTGTGGGTGGTGTTATCTCTGGCTCCTTTTACGGGACAGTCCGGGTCTCGAGTCCAAGACTGTTCGGTCTGTGTAGGACCTGAATAGGACAATAGGGTCACTTCGGACTTGGTCCTAGGTCAGTCCAGACTCTGTCAGGACTTCCATGTGCGTGACACATCATTACTTTCACTCTAAAGCAGTTGTCAGGACCCACCATAATCCTACGATGTCAAGCGGCAACCCAGATAATATACATTTCTTATACATCATGTAAAATCGTTTTTTTTATCACAAGTCCTCCCGTTCTCTTCCTGAGTGGACCTCAAAGCCACTCCTCGTGCGCAAAATGAGTGGAGGAATTACTATGATTTTAGTATTCAGAATAAAATAAGCATAATTGCCAAATGTTCTCAAATTAAAATCAGGCAGTAAGGCATATGTTCTGACAGATACATTGTACATTACATAGTATGTTTTAGTTGTAGATTTCAAACGGAACTCATCAAGATCCCTCCCCCTCCCCTCCTGATTGGACCTGACAGGCTGGTTCACAGAAAAGCTTCTCTCATTGGTCAAAGTGATGCCACCGGGATTCTGATCAGTTGCTGAGATCAGCAAACGGAGGGACTTTAGACAAGATATTATTACTGTATTTAATATTATTTATGTTACGTCAAATTGCCAGCCAAGGAGGTCAATTATACACAATTTAAACTTACAGAATATCACTTTAAATGAACCCATAAAGCTGATATGACCACAACAACAGTAATATTTGCAGAATCAGATGATTATATACTTTTGTAGAAGCTAAATGTGGAACGAAATGTACCACTAAAAATGGTTCAGTGACCCGACCACCAGTTGAGAACTACTGCGCTAAACTCTAAAGAACTCACTGAACCAGGACACACTTGGAAATGACACAGTGTGTCGAATGTGGATGTTTTACGAGGGAAAATCCAAACATAGAGGAAAGCTGAAAATAGCCCAGAAAAAAACCTCGTTGCGTTTTGGTATAAAATCCCAAACTTAATTGGAAACCAAAAGAAGTATATTAGGTTGTAGAGGTTGGATCGCCTGGAAAATTAATAAAAACAATAAAATCCTACCGTCAGCATCAGGAAATCAATATTAAAGTAAGTCATTATTTTGGCTATTCGAAGCGAGGCGAGGCGTGTTTATTTGTAGACCACAATCGGCATTCAAAGTTGCTCAAAATGTCTACAGAACAGGGATGCACCGGAGCCGATACTGGAAAAAATACGATATCGGGTATTGGCTACAAATGTCCGATACTGAACCGATACCAGTTTTGGCCCTCACCGTTTAAAAAGTACAACTTACACTGACTAAACCTAAGTGAATATGGACAATGCTGTATGCCATTTTGAAGCTCAGAACCTGAATAATTCAATCGCTGGGTTATTTTAAACTCCAAATTTATTTCTGATCTAGCAACATCATGCTAAAGCTAGCGGGAGCATGCTAATGTAGGGTGACCAGATGTCCCCGTTTACCCAGGACAGTCCCAGTTTTTTGCAAGCTCTGTCCCAGGTGACCCGGTTTTTCACCAGTACCATGCCTAAAGCAGCTATTTTACTGGAAATGTAATGACTTCAGGCCACGTGTGTGTCAAATACAAAGTTTGCTTATTGACTGAACCAATTAAACAACGAAAGGTCTATCATCTCGATGTTGATTGGTCCATTTAATTGAGATTAGACTTTTATAAACAGGACGTTTGACCGTTCAACGTGAGTGAAAAAGTCACAATTTGGCTAGGCCCTCAAAACCCCCATTGTGTCCCGGTTTTTAATGTTGGAAAATCTGGTCACCCTATGCTAATGCTAATATCAACTAATCAAGGCTGGGTCAGAAAGTATGATAGAAATATCTAAAGTGGCCTCATAAAATATACTCGGCCACTGCTGGAGTGGCCAATCCAGAGAAAGCCACCTTTAAGAAAGTCTCTTGGTATCGGTTAATATCGGATATTGGCAGATACTCAAACCTTAGTATCGGTATCGGAAGCAAAAAAGCTGGATCGGCGCATCTCTACTACTGAACAGCATAGAAAGTACTTTGAGGCCAATACTATCAATAAACATAAATAACTATTATAAAACTGTAATAAAAATGGCGAGTGTAGATAAAGCACATTCAGTCGTCTTAAGTACAGCAGATCAGAACTGCCTTCAGCCTGGATTTTGAACATTTTGAACTAATTTCTGCAAAACAGGAAATAAGATGGTACACCGTGATGTCCAATTTCTGAAAAAAATAAACCTGAATTATACATACTGGTACCTTTTAATAGTAAAATGTGCAGCCTTGACACAAACAGAAAACACAAAGGCTTTCAGCAAACAAAGTGACATTACAGTACGTCGGAAAAAACCTGGGCCTCTCTCAAGAAGAAAAAAAAAATAACGCATTACAAAAACATCAGTTAAAAAGGTGAAAGCAAGCAAAATCTGTCGCCAGGCTTTCTGTCTGGAAAGCCATGAATAGATGATCACCTCTCCCCCCCCCTTTCCCGGTCCACTCAAACACATGTACTCCTGTTTGTTTACCAGTCGCCGCTTCACCTCAAGCAGATACTTCCCACGCACTGTTGTGGGCTTTTCCATATTCACAATGATGTAAAACATGCGCGTCTAATACATTATTTAGTCATCTGGGCCACACGGAATCGGGGGCGGCCCGGTGTGATCGCGACATTGTTTTTCCATTAGTTTCTCTTTAAACATTAACCACGGGGCCTCATTGCGGATGCGTTCGCTCTTCTTACGAATTCAAATGGCCGGCGTTGGACTGGTGCAGGTGCGGCGTGTGCGCGGTGGGGCAGAGCGCTGAGAGGGAGGGAAAGGCTCAGGCGTGGGGATGAATGATTTGAGCTGAGATTTGCTGAAAGTCAGTTTTCCTTCCCCATTACGGCGCCGAGTGTGAAATGGGCCGAGATGCTGACGACACACTTTGCCAAAGAACAAAGCAGCCACTGTGCGCAAACAAAGTGGAGACTGAGCACAGTTCATTGCAGCAGGATGGAATGGATAAGGAAGGATAGAGGTCACATATTATGTTTAGTTCGAGCTTTTTTTGCAATTATGTCTCGCTGTTTTAGAACTTAAAATGTGTTTTTGTATGGGAAATAAATGAAAGTGAGTAACCCCCACCTGAACCAAGCACATTTTTCCCCCAGTTTGGCTTTACCCCGATCTAAAAAGCTTCTTGAAAAGTGTCAGAACAGCAACAAAAATGGGACGAAAACGAGGATGAAAATGCAACAAAAGAGCAACAAAAAACATGCCAAAAAAAAAAAAAAGACAAGAATGTGAAGAAAACACAAAAATAAAGCAATGGAGAAAAAAAAGTTTCAAAAGTGACGACAGCGCGCCAACGACACGAGGGAAAAAGATCGGCTTAGCTTTATTGGTCTTAGCCAGAGCCGTGGGAAGACATTTTAGTTAGGGGGTGCTGAGGGACAACATTTTCCCCCCAAAACGCTTTTTCTGTGCATTTTTCCTGTTTATTAATATTGCCTGCATTTATCCACCAGGGGGTGCTGCAGCGCCCTCAGCACCCTGGGTTCCCACGGCCTTGGTCTTAGCTTTCAATGGAGGCGTAGGCTCCAGTTGAGAAGCTTTTAGAAGCTGAGCTGGAGAAAATGCACTTGGTTAAGGCAGGGGTTAAGAGGTAAAGATCCAATTTCAGTGCGCAAAAAGAGTTCACGTCAGGGGGCGCATGGACTGCACTCTGAGGGGTTTGTCCCGGTGACTGGGGACCAGAGCTGCACAATATTTCACCTAATTATTATCACATTATATTAGCTGACGCAATATCTGTATCTCAAAAAGCCACAATATATTGGCATATGCTCTGTGTTTGGAATGTTTGACCGCAACTTGGCCCGCCAACATGACCCGGTTCAAAATGTATTGGTTAAAATGGGTGAACAAGAGGGTTGATCTTCTGTGGGCCTTTAAACCTACAAACTTTGCAGGGATTGCACTGTAAAT
The DNA here is from genome assembly GCA_021464625.1 of Proterorhinus semilunaris. NCBI lineage: Eukaryota > Metazoa > Chordata > Actinopteri > Gobiiformes > Gobiidae > Proterorhinus > Proterorhinus semilunaris. The sequence goes on along the minus strand of CM038347.1, from coordinate 32,795,522 downwards.
TAAATCACGGATATAACAAATATGCACGCTAGTTTAAGTAGCCTACCAGAAGCCCGAAGACATGATGTGTTAGCCGGAATTATTTAAAAGCATCTAAAAGCAGCTTCACTGTTTGACACCGCGTGGTTTCGCTTTGCTTTTCGTACGGAAACTAAACACTTTTAAAATGCGGCGACGGATCTCACATCGGAGCTGAGAGCGCATGGGTTTGGATGTTCTCACGAAGGGCCGAGAGAGGAGCGGAGGTACGAGGCTACGAGAACACGAACCGGGCCGCGCGTGGAGCAGCTTCAAAAACGTAAGCTCCGTTTGGTCCCGGTCACCCACTGTTTCTTAAACATGACGTTAAAACTGAGCAAATGCAAATAATAAGTTCCAATTTACATTTGTATTAGTGTGATTCAGGCTTTTACGCACGAGTTTTAACACATTTCTGTTGCAAAATTCGTGTTCCATGACTCTGTTCAGATCATGTTGCCTTGCCTAGATACATATTTGGCAATCTCAAATTTTTCCTAATATAAATAATATGCAGCCTACACGATACAGGCTATATAAATGTCTTTAAAAAAAATGCTTATAATGAGAGATGGACGAAATCATCGCCCAACCCTAGTGGACAACATGGATGGTTTTCACTGGAAAGTAATACATAACTGCAGCCATTTTGTTTTCGAGAGTTACTCTTGTTTAAAACGCCCCAAACTGCGACCGGTCCGACCCGGCTAACAAGTTCTGAAAACCCAATGTTCCTTGCATCGAAACGTTTACCCAAACCTGTAACTGTTCAAGGGTAATAAGATTAAGGAAAACATGCAGATGGGAGATAAATACTTCCAAATGTTAAGGCCCTATGTAGGATGCTTCAGTATCAATAGTTGTTTAGTGTTTCTGGTGGGTTTTTACTCCTGATGGATTTGTGTCTGTGGTTACGTATTCATTCCATCCAGAAAACCAGAAACCCTAAGAAAAACGTAATTAAAATTGGTCCTTGAGCACCATAGGGGCCGCCGGGATGGAAAGTAAAGGCGCCAAGCTAACCACCATTGAAAGGTCAAATATAAGCACTATTATCAACGTTTTTAAAAATTTCACATAAAAAAAATTGCATTATGCACCTTTTAATCCCAGGAAATTAAAGGATAACATTATTTTAATATATAATAAATATTAAAATAGCGCTACAGTCTTTACTCATTTGTTTAAATAAAATAAAAGTCAAGCAAATTGTTACGTTTATTTGTTTTCTAAATCGTCTACATTTTTTGCATCAACATACTAATATGAAAAAAAGAATCTCTGTCCTCTGAGTCTGTTATTAGAGGCACAATCATCATAAGTTCTAGAACGTTTCCCTGTTTTTAAAAGATTCGAACATGCTAACGGTTAGCCTAGCTAGATGATGTAGCTCCCGCTCTCACCCGGCCACAAATAAAATGTAAAAACACATTTCTACCATACAAATTCAACTGCATTCAATACCCATCCGCATTAAAGTCATGTAAGACTCATTTTCAATGTGCAGTTGTAGTTTTGCCGAAGTTAGCGGAGCCGCTGGTGAAAGGTCGATGACACACGTTAAGGTGGGAACAGGAAACAGGCATTAGCCAACAGGAAGTAGAAAGTAGGTGTTACATTTTGTACACAAAGTTCTTCCATATGATTTTGCTTTATAATATATGTGTCTAAAGTCTTGCTTTGACACAGTATTAATGAAACAAGACGTAGAAGATGTAGCCTAACTATACCAAAAAGAAAGTACTATGTGCATTGTAACATGTTATTTCCTTCTGCACTTTTCATGGGAGGTGAACTGTGGGGACCACCCTGCAGGGGACGAACAAGGCCCTTGTTAGCCCAAAACTTCCTTATTCTCCCGTGGTCATTATATCAGCCCTGGCTCTCCCGGTGCATCCCGGAGGTCCGCTGATTGGTGCGCGCTTCAGGGCTAGCCGCGCTGCTAGCCTCCTCGCTGCCCGTGAATGGGTCTGATTACCTCGCACAGCCTCGCGTGTTCAGCCACGTGCCCACCTCTGTGGCATAAATGGCCCTGCTTTTTGATCATACATTGAAATGATATCGCGTTTTTGTACAGAGAGACGAGGGCAACTACAGGTGTCGGAAAAGCAGGTCCCGCTGGCTTCCTACCAATTTGATCCCAGCTGGTGGTGCGGATGGGACAGTGAGAAGAAGGAACCAGGCCATTACAGAAGAGATTTCATCCGCAGAGCATCAGACGAATATCCCACAGAGCCTGGTTTTAGAAAAGAAAAATCACATTAACTGACATTTATCGGTGAGAAAGCCTTTGTCCTGTCAGGAACGGATGAACTGGAATCAAACCAGCAACCCTCCAATTCTACCATAGCAGAGATTTAATTTTTTCACATGCCCCGGTTTGGTTCTCAGACTCAAAAACCTAGTTAGCTAAAGCGGTAATCAAAATATTTTCTTAGTAGTAGCTACATTGGAAAATGTGCTTTTGTCATTGACTTGAGTCTAACATGGGGCAAGATAATAACCCTTAAAGCATAACATTTCCCCCAATAAATAGAATAAAAAACAAGCATTTATGTTATTACAGATATTCTCATCTTTGACAAACGTTTGCTGTGAGTGGCTCACCTCTCTTCAGACCTGACTGTAACTGTAGCTTTACTGGGAGCGGCAACGTCTCCAACTTGTCTCCATGGAGGTGTTTTCCATGGAGACGTCATTCATATTCCAACTAATATAGCCTACTTTTTGAGACATTTGTATTTGATTTGATGTGTCTTGTGATTTTTCTAATGTAAAATACGTTTAGCATAATGCTCAAAAAGGTTGAGGAACACTTGTCAATCCATTTAAACTCACTAATTTCTCTGTCTGTTTACTTAAGTCCCTCCTGGCTGCAATAATCACGAAAGAGTCAAGACCATACCTTTCTTTCCTTTTTCCTTTTTTCTTTTTATAATGCAACGGGATGTGAGGCGAGCCATGGGGCAGATGAAAAAGTAATAGACACCATTAGCTTTTGATGGACCTAATGAGCGGGCGGATTTATGAAGTGCTTCGGATAATGCACTCGAGAGCGGAGAAATCATTTGGTCGAAGAGGCGGAAGGGGCCGACCGTATCAATTGTCCCCGCACTGCGAGGCATCGCGGCCCCTAGATACAATCAATAACGCCTCCATTATGTGTCCGGGAGATGGGATGAAAAGGCAACGAACGGCGACGTAGCGATCGCTTTTACCGCGTCCCTGGGTACACACACTACACACACACGCACACACACACACACACACACACACACACACACACACACACACACACAGCGTATTAGCACTGACAGGATCGCGTAAACAAAGCGCGGCATCTCTCCCCAGAGGGCCGGGATGATGAGGACGGGCCGCCATCTTGAAAAATGCAATAATAGTAATAACAACGCAAGTGCGCGGAGGTGTTGCGATGGAGGGGGGGCCATTTGTTAGGGCCAAATGGAAACGTCAAACACCACGCAGTGTCGGGATGAGAGGCGCGCTGAAGAATTACGGCAGTTATTGTTGGGTGATCACCGCGCGCAGTCGGAGCGTTACGGCAAATTAGCTTACGATAAGAGACATTAGGGCTGTCAGGGAGACAGAGGGATGGGAGGATAACAGGGGGGAAGGAGTGCGTGTCTAGTGCCTGGTTATACTGCCTGAACAGGGGAGGGATGCAGGATGGTGGAGTTGTTAGTGTTTTAGGTCCACTGCATTGAAGGAGCTTAAAAATGAGTTGTTTTTTTTGTTTTTTGTTCCCAAGCTTTTACAACTACTGCTCGCGGTTACCTCTCTGACCTGGGCCTGCTCTTTAGAAATTGAAAACATACTTTACATAAATTTATATATTTTTGTATATTTATATTCCATACATACTTTGAACATTTGTACAATGTACAACAATGTACATAAATATATTAAACTAGTACTTTTATGGTATTTTTAAATACACAACTTTGAATACATATTTAATAGTAGATTAAACATCGTGCCTAAAGTAATAAGTACCACCGCTGGATCAGAGAAGCCATCGAGATCAGGAAACGAGCACCAACATCTATGAACCGGGACGACGGAGCGTACACCTTATCCCATACCTGGGAGGCCGTCCTGGAGAAGGCGCCAGTCAGTAGGGGGCGTAAGCTCTCCCTACTGACTGCCATATAATCTGCCTACGACAAGTCACCTTCACCACCAGGTGAGGGAGATCACAGGATATGATCGAAACTAATAAAGCAGGTAAACAAACCTTCTGTCTTACTAAAAGAACAAAACAGTAATAGTCTAACCAAGAAGACAGAATGAACCTTTTACAAAATCACAGGGATACGTTCGTTGTACTGGCACTCATTTCTGTAACTCTTCTTTCTCAACGTTCTCATTGAATACGGACCGTTCTTTTGTCAGCTGCGTTAATAAAACAGTGGCATACTGTACGATGCCATTCGCTCACTTGGCCCCAGTATAGAGCCCCTCCGAGCACTTGAACGACAGTGGTGCAGATGGTAGAGCGGGCCGTCTCATGATTGGAAGGTTGGGGGTTCAAATCCCGCAGGTGCTCACTGTCATTGTTTCCTTGAGAAAGACACTTCAGCCACCTTGCACATTGGTGTATGAATGAGAGTGAATGTTTCCTTGCTGTAAAGTGCTTTGAGTTCCTAAAGTTGAAACCACGCGGCGCGTTACAAGTTTATAAGGTGAGATCCAATTCGAACCGTTCACTTCAAAGAGCTGATGCGGTCACACATATCAGGGACAATAAAGTATACGGCCCAGACAAAAAGTCCAAAATGATCAGGGTATAGAACATGGAGTCTAGAACTATCACAATTCGAGCATAATACTGTATGTACCCCGTAAAATAAACAAATTACTCAAAGGTTGTACTGTCGGTCGGCTGACACGCACTCACAGCCCCTCTCCCCAACTGTGTGGCAGCGCGCCTGAGTGCATTATCGCATGTGTAGCCTATAGCGTGCCACACGAGCCCGCCTGTGTACGCCAAACGACAGCACATGTCAAGCCTAAGCGAAAGTGAAGAATTGTTTGAGCGTTTTTGCACATTCTGTATATGCCCGATCACATGCAATCCAGCCTGGAGGTGCCGAGCTGGTCGCTAACGCAGAGTGCCACGCTTTGGCACTCAGACCGGCCCAACGTAAACAACAGCAGCGGGCCTGAGTGACACGAGGGCGGGCTAACGCGAACCAAATGCATTCACGGACAATGTCAAATCAACAATCTGTGCAGTGTGTCGCGCGGTGAGCGAGAACATGGCGTTTTCATTTGATCAGTGTGTTTATCCATCCATTTGTCTCTCGCGGGTCTAGACAAGCGGTTCAACCTGCCGTAAAAAGAGATGGCCCAAATCAAAATATCAATTTAAAATAGATAAATACATCCTTTTTTTTTTTTGTACAGTTTTAAGCCAGGTGCCACACACGATCACTCGTCATCAAAATCTTTGGTCGTAGCTCAAAATCGCAGGTCTTAGAAATCGCACAGTTAGACGGGGCAAAGTCAAAATCATATAAAAATGTAATGTTATTATAATGTATTAAATTTGATTAATTTAATAGAATAATGACATTTCTCTAATATTTTCACTGAGTAACGTCTTCAGAAATATGAAAATGTTGGTTTAAAATACATTCAACAACAGTTCTGTTCACACATTTTTGCTCAAATGTTGCCAATTGTTTCCTCATTCCTCATTCCTGTTTGATGGAATGTTTGCAAATTGTGAGAAAGGAAATAAGGCCATATTTGTTGTCTCATTAAATCTGTTGTTGCTTGTATGAACCCTGAACCAGTCATCTTCGGCAAAGACACGGAACTGACTGAAACCTGTTCTGTGACCCACTTTAGGGTCTTTTCCCGCCCGTTGGGAATCCATTGTGCGAGGCTACGTTAACGGCCTCTTCACTGGCCTCTCTAAACAAGCCCTTAGACAGCTGCAGTACATCCAGAACACTGCTGCGCGATTCCTGACAAGAACCAGGAAATACCACCATATTAGTCCAGTGCTCAGGTCCCTGCACTAGCTATCTGTCACTCAGAGAAGGCTGTTATGGCGAGACACTGCAGGTGCATAGGGGGAATTTTTTTTTTACGTAGAGAAATCAATTTGAAAATGTTGCTGTAAATTACTGATATTATTATGAGAAAAAAAATGTATTGGAAGTTTTATGTCATTTAATGTTTTAATACAAAAATAAGATAATTGAATTATAAAAATAGCCACAATTGCCTATATTTCTAAATAATGGATTAAGCCATGTTTAAATGTGTGGTTTTATTGTTTTGAGAAAACGGGCTTTAAAGTTTTGTGATGTGTCAATTCATACATTTCTGTGAAGATACTTAACTTACAACCTACATTTCTATTAAAACACTCAATCTGATTACAATGTTTATAATTGGTTATGACATTGAACCCACAGTAATTCATTAATAAGAGAGTGTGGCCTTTTATAGTTGAAACATGTCAAATGAACAAGTAAAACTGTCCTTGTTTGGTGTGAGTTAAGCTTTACAGAAAGAACACATTAGGCCATAATTCCCTAACATGCATAAATGTCCATTGTCCACAGTACACTAGAATGAGCTTCTTCCCCACTTCCCGTGACAAAAAGGTTTTGTGTGTGATGCTTTATGCGATTCGGGTGTTTGTCCTTTCTCCTCTGCTTTTCGATACCAGCACCGCGATGGACTGCACCTGGTATGAAGGGAGGGTCATCTGTGGACATGTTGTGAAGGAGACCTGCCCAGATTTCGCCTTTCATTTTGTCCACGTTGTTCTTGTTTATTATAGCTCCTCTATAAACATTTTGCAAAGCCTTACATTTTAGTGCAGTGAGCTTGCCAAGACCCTTGCCACCTAATTTCGCTTCAGCGCTTATTTTCCTGAGCGCGGTACCCATTCGTTTATGGCCATTGATTGATGCATTCTAGTTTGATAATTTCATGACCAGGGTATGGATTTAGGGTGACCACCTCCTTCAATGCTGAACTATCTCCATCTGAGAGCATCTCAGTGTACTGCACCCGGTGACGACTGATTGACCTGGCCCACATCCTCTTAGCTGCTTCCTGCTCCATGGCTTTACTTCACCCTTCAACATTTTTGGCACAGTCTGTATTGGTCTTTCTCCAGCTATTATACTCCTCTACTGTCATTTTTCCTTCTTTTTTTGCTCCTTACTTTGAGGGCACACGCATGGCAGTACTTCATAGTCGATTACCAGCCTGATCTGCTCCCTGGATCTGTCCAGTGATGCCAAGCCTCTCTCAATTATTGCAGCTAAAAAAGAGAAAACATTGTGTAAATATGTAAATGCTCACAATATGAGTTTGTATTTATTGTGTATTTTATGAAATACAATACACGTGATACATACAGTATGCAGGCAGTAATTGTGTGACTATTGTGTTTGGAATACTGTTTAGTTTGGTGTGCATGTGTGTACTGTATATATTTGTTACATCTTGCACATTACATTGCAAACAGCTGTTGGCATTTGTTTTTTTAGAGGAATAACTTTGGGATCAAATAAACAAAATGTCACAAAATAAATGTGTTTGTTTTCGGGCTCTTTTTGACTTTGACATTAAAAGTTGACAAATGCATGAACAATTGATGTTTTCACCTGATATTCTTGTGTACAAGTCTCTTCATGGTCGAGCACCAAAGTACATCTCTGACATGTTGGAGCCATATAAACTATGGGTGTGGCAATATATCGATTATGCAATATATCGCGACATTTCGCGTGATGATACAAAACCGATAATTTTCATACCGATATCGATAATTTTGATGACGTCATGCTTAATGACCGACAGGTAGCAGAGCTCTACTCCTGTCACAGTCAATAGAGGCCAATAATGATTAAGAATACTGTACAGTTTACAGTATTTTAAGCACTTGGACCTAACACTGTCAAACAAATATAAGTAAGTATGTAAGTGCTTTATTTGTCATTGTACAACTGTACAATGAAATAGTGTTCAGGTGTTAGTCCTGAGCCGCTGCGACTGAGCTGCGCCACCACTGTGGGTCAACCTGACCAGCATGTTTTTGGAGGTTGGGGAACCCAAAGGAAACCTGGGTGGCTGCCTTCAGTCTCCTCTGATCCTCTGAAACGGTGCAGCACCTCCTGGGTTTGTCCCTGTTTCAGAGCGTGGTGTCCTGCACTGGTCAGCTCCTCCACCTCCTCCTTCCTCTTCCTCCTGCGCAGCTCCCTCCGCTCCACAACAGTCGTTTACCATCTCCAGGGAAGAGCTTAGCAGTCAATTTATTTTATTCTCCAGTGAACGTCCATTAGGCAGAAGAATAGAAGGCTTGTGTGGCTTAGCTGTGAGTCTTGCCCATATACCTCCTCGAAATGAACGAGTTTGGCGTGTCCCTCCCTCATGCACAGAGCACTGGAATCAGGAGAGGGGCAGAGAGAGCATCGGTAATGCAAACTCACACACAGTTGCGCATTCCGTAGGAAATAGGAGACATTGAGCTCCATAAAAGCGTTCTCTGGATCACAAGCTACAAATCGCTGCTTGTTTTATAAAAATCCGACGCATATTTATGTCCAAAACCTGCTCTAAAGATGATGAAATAAGTTCTGGCTGAATACAATGAAAGTGTGTACGGCGGCAATGAGCTGCGGCCACCGGCATTTTTTTTGACCCGTCCCAAACCTGACCCACGCTTGGAACCCGCAACCGACAATCTACGGCAAGTCCTATTTTCCTTGTGTTGCTTTCCTCATCAGTGTGACAGCAGCCAATGACTGAATGAGCCAAAAACCAACACTCAGGCCATTTACTTCGACTGTAAGAAACGTTTTCTTCTCCATGCTTCCACCTTTCGACGCTTAAAAATGCGCATGCGATTTACCTTTGTACCATACATAATGCCCGACACTCAGCCCCCCACCTACACTGTCTGCGGCCCCTCTACTCAAATATTTATCAAGATCCCTGTTATTCTATTAACTATTTATTGATTTATAATTTAAAAGATTTATACCGGCCCTCTGGATATGCAGGCGTGGAAGCATACATTTGGTGCTGCTCATTTTGTCTTTTTATGTCGTTGCCGCGGTTTAGCTTTCGGCATTCTCTGAGAAAAAAATGGAAAGACACACAGGACGAAAGATGGAAAGACTGGAAGTTGGTTCGATTATGTTCAGTTCAAGTAGCCGTTCCAAAGACTAGCTAGTTTTATTATACACTGCAAGTGAAATATGAGAAAAATAATGTATTGAAAGTTTTTAGCGACATAATTAAACCAGTTACCTGCCATCCATCACCTGTAAGAAGTTGGAAAATGCCTCTGACAAAATCTTCAAATTATTGTGAGGTCCAAGACTGGAAAGTTTGAAGCCCGTAGTAGGAGCTACTAAAGAGGAGACTTTGTTGCAAGAGTGTAAAGTTAAACGGGCCCTACAGTTTTGTTTTACGTCAAGTACATTTCTCCCGTGTTTAGCCGTGGCCGTCTCCCAGAAAGGGAATGACGATAGGGTAGGGTGACCAGATTTTCCAACTAAAAAACTGGGACAATATTCGGGAATAGGCCGAAATGTCTTTACCCACGATGAATGGTAACGACTTATGACACGCACCAATGGTTTTGGAGAAATCTATTGGGACATGGGACAAAGGACTAAAAACTGGGACTGTCCCAGGTAAACTGGGACATCTGGTCACCCTACGATAGGGTCATCATCTCGGTCGCCTTTCGCAGTACAAGTGGAAACAGAATATGTCAATATTAGTTAATGAACACGAGTGGGAAAACTGCCATGTTATTGTTACTTCCTGGATATCTCTGACTCGCTGGTGACAAAATGTCCAAAAACAGGCAGCGTAAAGAGAAGGTTTCGTCTTATTTATATTCTGACATTAAAACAAAGATGCTAAGAGAAAACTTCATAAAAATGCCCTAAGATGCAAAATTTGCGTTTTTGGGCATCTCAGCATTGATTATTTTACATAAAGTAACTTCGCTCAATCTCTTTAAAGGGCACTCTCACGCCTTCATGTCCATCCAAACACTGCGGCTCGGTTGCTCAATGCGCACACGCACGGATACAAGCAGCCGATATGAGCCGCTTGCTTTTGTTTCGCTAAAGAAGTGAGCAAAGGCTGTATTTACAACGTGCCACCATTTCATCATTCAGCTACAAACTACCTCCATGCCCCATGACGTACCGTTGGGCTATAACCTCAAACTGTGTTCCCCTGACCAAGATCCTGGCTCAAGACGTAAATAATGTCCCCCAGGCACCACACTACAGTCAACCATGATAGGTCGCTGTGAAGCTCTCTTTGAAGGATGGGTCAAATGCAGAGGACAGATTAAGCCAAATACAAATGAGATCTGTTCATGAGTTTCGATTCGGGCTGGTTGGGGACACTCTTTATCTCCACATCGACACAGGTCCCGCTCTGGTAACCCATGCCAAACAGCCACAATGAAAACATATGGCCTTGCTCGGTCTCATATTGATTTACATTTCAAGACTGCTCAGATGTGAAGTGGGGCTTTTCACCTTCCCTGTCAGTCTGAAAACAGGTCCTGCTGCATAGGCAATTTACTCTTTATCAAGTCGAGTTAAGCACACTGTGCTGTGTACTTGCTCAGCGATGTGGGACAGTAATTGAAATGAATGAGAGCGTTCATTTTGAATTGTAAACCTTGTGTACTAAAAACACACTGCATATGATTTTATCAAGCGCTTTGTCTGTCATTGCAAATGTCTAGCAAAATTCTACGGTCCACCAAACTTCACCCATTTGGGGCTAAATGCATAATGGAGTAAAAGATGTTATGGTGGCTGAGTATTTAGCTCTCTTTCATCACAGCAAGAAGATCACAGGTTCAATTCCTGAACCATGTGGGCTCTCCGTGTCTGGGTGTGTTTCCTCGTTTCTTTCTTGGGTAACTTAGGCGTTTCCAAAGTGAGGTCCCTCAAAGGCATTGATAATACATAAAAGTAATTATGCATTTTTAGAAATGGTAATGGTAAATGCAAAGATTCATAGATTTGTTTATTTGTCAAACCATTTGTGAATGATTTGAAATTATATTTCTCTCGTACTTGATTGGGGGGTGGGTACTCCCCATTGAGGGGTGGGAGGGAGGGCAGGGAGTTTAGCTTCCTGACCGCTTGGTGTCGACTGGACCTGGCCCATGGATTCCACAGTCTCCTCCCTGAAGGCATTTCCTTGAAGAGATGGGTGTGTAGGGTCCCTGGTGATCCTGACGGCTTTGCGGGTGAGACGGGTGAGTACATGTCCTTAATAGAGGGGAGAGGAGCTCCACAGATCTTCTCCGCTGCTCTCACGATGCGCTAGAGGCTCCTTTGGCAGGAGTGGTTAATAGTTATATTTTTTCCCCCTATATTAGATACATTCGCACATACTATTACTTAGAATCAGTAGCCTTTTATTCCTATTAGTATTTTACATCTAAATGTATGAATACAATCATTACATGTAATTTTATTTTATATTGTGATTTTCATATTATTATCATCGACTAAATTAAGAATGGACTGAGTGAGGGTGGCCCTATGGTGAGGCTAACTGAAGCTCGTCTATGCTAGCAACTTGGCTGGGTTTTCGGAGCCAGCTCCATTATATGGATATAGTGCAGTGGTTAGCACCTGTGCCTCACTTAGCAGGTTCCCCCCACTATCACTGAAAGGAAAAATAGTGACGTGCCTATGTTTTATAAGGACTTGGGGGTCTATACAGAGTTTAAAAATTGTGTATTTTCTTCCCCATACATGTTACAGCAATGTCCTAAGGTGTAGAATGAGCCCAGACCTATTCAACACAAAAGCTGCAGTTACATATAAGACCTGAGGTGGCAGTAGTGAGTATAAAATGACCAACATGAATCTAGTCCCTTTAAGGATGCATAAAGATTTCAGTGGGAAGTGTATCAAAGAAAAAAAACTTCCGGAGCCTGCCACCACTTCCTATTAGGCTTCAGGAAGAAGGAAGCTAGTTAATCCATTCTTAATTTACATTCAGTGATTAATACACAGCTGGACATTTCTTTATGTAGACGGATTAGCAGTTTGATAAATAACCAATTCACTTGAAGGGAAATAGTTATTCACAAAACTGTCAACCGTCTAAATCAAGAAATGACCAGCTGTGTCAATTCATTGGACTTTGTTTGCAAGATGATTTGTTTCATCAGTTGAGAATTACAACACGGACCTGGTTATAATGCCGTGTTTTAACTAAAAGCGGCTCTACAGTGTGGCCGCTGCACTGACGGTTGGTTCAGACACAATTCTCCAGATTGGGGCAACAAAGTCAACCTCAACCAAGATCTGGAGATAGACGGGCTTGGTGGTGCTGTACGGCAGTCGCCAGCTGTTTTCAACAAGTTACCTCAATGAAAGATCAATCAAAATGCAGAGAACGAATCACACCACCCTACAATAAAGTCTACAGCCATAAACAACGAATGCTAATTTCAGCCTTGAGCCTTGAGACCCCAAAATTCAGAAGTGAGCGCGGCGGGGCTTCCATCTGGCCGTGAGACAGCTTCATCAAAATTCAGTGGGCTCTTGCTTTGAACGGCGGATCCGGAGGGGGCCCGAGCTGCACGGCGGCGTCCACGGCGGGGTCGCGGGGCGCTTGCGTCTCGGGAGACTTCTTGCCGAGCGGGAGAAAGGTGTGCGCGCTGAAAAGGGCCTATTGCTGCCTTTTATACCGCGGCTTGGTGAGTGACAAGGAAACCATTAGGGCCCAAAGGGATTAAGTCCACACATGCACGGGCTATTATTCGGCCTAATTAAAGGGAGGCCAGGTTTTACCGCGGCAACAAAGACGCGAGAGAAAGAGGCAGGAAACTGCGCCGGGGCGATTGTGCCAAGCCCGGCGAAATCTGAAGCATGCGCCAATATGAGGACAAGAGGAGGGGCGAGGGGAGCGGGAAGTTCTTTTGCCAAAGGTTAGGAATCAAAGCCACACGGCAGAGGGGGCTTTTAACCAGTGCTACTCGCACAAGGCATTGAGACTTCAATCAGCCAGTAACGAAAATATCAGGTTTTCTTGATACTGTATTGATTAGTGAGTATCAGTCTTCATGCCTAAATATTGTTGCTTCATTTAATTTCTGTAACTATTATAATTTGGATTTTCACGCATGCAACAATATATATTTGGGCAGCATGGTAGCGCAGTGGCCCCAGGTCCGATCCCCATCCCGACAGGGCCTTTCTGTGTGGAGTTTGCATGTTCTCCACATGCCTGCGCAGTGCATCCTGGTACTTGGTAGAGCCTGGTAAACTGTCTTTTGTATTTGTGCTAAATGTGCCCGACTGTTTCTTGGGTCAAGGCTCAAGCAGCGTAGCCCCCTTGTCTGGAACTTTGCTAACAGCCAATCGAATCTCGAAAACTTTGATTTCGATCCAATCACAGACCGCGTTGTCACAGGAAGACCGAATTAACCACTAGTAAAATATGTTCTTAAATATACTTAACAAGAATATACCTTTGTAGATGTTGATGCTTCATCTTCTCTAAGAGGATTTCCTTCTTGTTACTGGCTATTGAAAGTGTGTACATTGATTGAATCAGCCGTGCATTCGTGTTGAATTCCACTACGTTTAAAATCTGAACTGAATTGCGGCGATCGATCACACATTTGTCCCTGCTCTTCTGGCCCGATGCTTCGTAAAACCACACATTTCCTTGTTTACAAAATACGCCGCATGCCGTTTGTGTCATATCTGGCTTTTCGCTGATTGGTTCATATGCCTGTCAATCACGCTCATCGAGAATTTGAAGAAATCCCCCCTGATCCCAGATCCACGTCCTTGTAAAGAATGGGAAAAGCCGGTATTCCTTTGTCAATATCGTGTTGTAATACTGCTCCGACTACTGGCCACTCTCAATTTACAACTACTAGTGCCCACTAAATGTATGGAATGAATTAAACCTGCAACTGTTGATGAAATAAATTAACTCATCATTTAAAACAACAGAAACTTAACACAAATAAAGCTATACATTCTAATGTATAGTTCCCCTTTCCGAGTTTATATGATTCTTCATGGCCTTTTTCAACCAATTAGTCTATTCAAGCAAATATCCTTGTAGTGAATCTAAATCGGTGATAACAGTGAGTTGCATTTAGCTTATCTTAGCTTTAGCTGTATGGAACTTAAAACAGACATCTGTAGTTTTATCCATTAATGGCATTAGAGTTGCGTTTGGGCTTAAAGTTCATTGAACAAAACAACACTCACATACTTTAGTCACTAGTGCCGCCTGCTGTTGCAGAACATTATTATGTTTTACATATATGCAAATATATGTAAAGCATAATAATGCTTTTTCCACCGGAAAAAGGTGGCTTCCCCGCTTCAGGTTGGTGGGGTGTCCTTGCCCCAATTGGAGGAGTTCAAGTATCTCGGGGTCCTGTTCACGAGTGAGGGACGGATGGAGCGTGAGATTGATAGACGGATCGGTGCGGCGTCAGCAGTGTCGGACTGTTGTGGTGAAGAGGGAGCTGAGTCAAGCGGCAAAGCTCTCGATTTACCGATCGATCTACGTTCCCACCCTCCCCAATGGTCATGAGATTTGGGTAATGACCGAAAGGACAGGATCGCGAATACAAACGGCCGAAATGAGTTTCCTTCGCAGGGTGGCTGGGCGCACCCTCCGAGATCGGGTGAGGAGCTGTGTAGAAGTGTTTCTGAACAGCGGAAATTAGAAGAAACCAGAGGGAACGGAATTTTTTATATTATTCCCCTCCTGGAACCGCCACCTTAACGTGGTTTGAGCATCCGAATGATCCTGGGGGCTCTGTTGTCGGGGCTTTGTGCCCATGGCAAACAGGTCCTAGGTGACGGGTCAGACAAAGAGTGGTTCAGAAGCCCCTTATGAGAGACCAACAGGCCCGGTTAGAACCATGAGGCCGTCCTTCTGTGGACCCACCACCTGCAAGAGGAGCCATAGGGGCTGGTGCAATGTGATTTGGGCAGCACCAACAGCTGCCCCCACGACCCGGCATCGGACAAGTGGAGGAAAATGGATGGATGGATATTTATATTATTTGTTTTATTTAACTTGTGATCTTTTTTATATAAAAGGAAGAAAAAAACCACAATACATAGCTGCAACCAGTGCTTCGCCTGTGGGACGCTTGCACACGGGGATCAGTAGAGGTCCGGTCCCTGGTGGCTCTAAACGGCTGCCAAGTATCTGTGCTGGGGGTATTCCACCCTAACAGCTCCTTGGAGACTGCCCCTTTTCTCGTTTGGCCTGTTGTAGAGAGACCGACATCACCAAAGCAGACAAGCTGGCTCTATCTGCAGGCTTTTACAGAGATAGAGAGAAAGAGAGAGGAGGGAGACAGAGAAGCGCGATGGAGGGGGCACTTGAGTGGGTTTTACACCCCCGCACATGCCACGGCGGATCACTCAGTCGGGATTGCACCTGACACTTGACACGGAGCCAACAAAGCAGAGGAGATGCGACGAGATGAGAGAGCCGGCGCGGATGTTTGGCATGTTGAGTGACAGACAGCAGGCTGAGTGAGGCGGGCGGGGGGTAATGGGCTGTGAAGGGGCCTACAGTCTGTCAGGACAGCGGCAACCAGCAGACAGCAGGGTCTTATCTCTCTGCGGTGCGCCTCATCCCGCCAGTGTCCCGTGCTGCCTCTCAGGGGGAGCATCCAGGGCCATGTCTTTGACCGTAAAGCGGCTGTTGGCGGAGCAATGTGCATAAATGACATCCAGGGAAGACGAGATGGGTTAAGTCTGTTGGTCAAGGACACAATAATAGAAGAGAACACTGGTAGGAGTGGGAATTTAATCAATCATCATATTAGTGGAAAAAGGCTGAATTATTATTTGTGAAGACACTGAATTGATATTTGTGGTTAGGAATCTTGTTTGTAGTCAAGATGATCCTGGATTGGACTCCCAGGCCAGGTCGGGGCCTTTCTGTGTGGGCAAAGGTTTACCGAGTTGTTTGGGTGTTGAGGACATTTCACTTCTCACCTCAAAAAGGCGTTGTTTAGTAACACAGTAGATGTCATTGTAGATGGCTAACTGTATAGGGAATACTACCAGATTTCATATAAAAGGCTGTCATGGTGTGATGGTGGAGTGATGAAAATAAACCCAAAATGCAGGACTGCAACAAAACTGGTGATGTTTAATGAATGTCGAGAACCATAATAACAAAATCCAGAGATGCCAAAAACTCAAATAAACCGGGGCTGACGTAGACAATGGCACGAGAAAGAACAAGGGAAACACAGGGGTATAAATACATGAGGAAACGGGGCACAAGTGAAACACATCAGGGCGGGGCAGGCAGTCAAAGCAAAATCAAAATAAAACAGGACTAGATCAAAGACAACATACAAAAACAGGGGGAAAAAAGACGAATCATGACCAAGGCTTGTTCCAAACAGACAACTTTCGTACGAAGATGTGAGTTGAAACACTCTAACAACCCAGCACCCATGAGGGTGCCTTGTCTATGTAAAGATCTTTCACTGTGGAGTTTGCATGTTCACCCTGTGTCTGGATGGTTTCCTCTGAACACTCTTCCTCCATCATTTTCCCTGATCGAGAGCCAGACTCAAGATCCGGAGATGTTTCCCCACGCGCTGGACTGCAGACACCCATCGAGTCTCTCCACCATGGCCTAAACCTGCTACTCTTCGATACACAAAATAAGGATCTCTCCATGGAAATGTTTGAGGATTTCTCTAAAGAATCATATGGGACCAGCATCTCCTGCTGTCTGTTCAAAAACGTCTAGGGATCTGCTTGTAGCCCATCATTATCCGCTTTGCATCGCTCCAATCGCGGATGCAAATTTGTAATGCGGCAGTCACATGCGGTAAGACTCTTCGTCATTCAGATCGGATTTTGTATTTCTCTTACCGGTAATGGAAATAGTTTAGGAGTTCGCCTCTTGATTTGGCAGAAGATGGCAATTTTCAGTGCAATATGTCTCTGATTGGTTAAATCGCTTCTCAGTCACGCCCTTCAGAACTCACTGAAATAATGTCTAGTTCCACCCAGACTGCGTGTCTCTGTAAGCTATTGGAAAAGTGTGTCGTCTGGCCGGCCAGGCTACATAATATAATGGCGCTCTGGATCTGGATCCCAGACCTGATGTTGCCTACTTCTGTTCAACAAAATCTGAAGAAGCAACCCAACTAGCCAGAGCTCTAAGCACAGCACACTCTGCCCAACCATAAACCAATGGAAGGGTACGGTCTGAGCTCTGGAGAGAGCTGAAATAAGCAAGATTTGTCAAAAAGGTCAAAGAAACAACTCCATATGTCTTTGAAAGCTCAAAAATAAATTAGCTTTACCACACTACTGTATTTCTCTTTTTTTCTCGGGTGGCTAAACAAAGGCCATTATTTATTCCAAACCCAAAATATGGTGGACAGGTCGGTCCAGGCTCTACCCCATTGTTTGGTCTACGTGTCTGTCTATCTGCGCGCTCTGTCCTGATAGAAAACAGTAACGCGGGAGGGCCCGACCAAGCTGCTTCTTAATTTCCCCTGACAGGCTCCCTTAAACACGCCGGCCCCAAATCCACACTCTAATTGAAAGCACATTCCTATTCCAAACAAATTAAGCACAATTAAGGCCCCTGAGTTATGAGTATCTATCAGTGCGCTCTGTTTTGGTAAAAAATCACTGCACTCTAGTTCAAAGACTGGCGACCCCATCGGCTTAATTGCCTCATTACGAGCTCCCTTCTTTGTGCCACGGGCTTCATAAATACAGGCCCGGCGCGTTTCATTTGGGAATTACACTAAGAGACGCCCCTCAAACTAATCGCTTCCACCTTTTCAATAAAACTTCATCTGTTTTCAGGCAGCCGGCCCAAACAGGACCATTATAGAAGCCAATTTGCTCCTATAGTGTGATGTATCGCCGCGTCCGTGACAAGGCACAAAGAGCGAAGGGTTGGGGTACGAGGAAAGCTAGGGTTTGTAAGATTAATCGTGATGGAATTAAATAATTGCAATTTTTTTTTTTTAAGCTGAAAATGGAATTCACACGGTCGGGACAAAATAAATAAAAATAAACACCGTCAGGTTATGGGTTTCCGAGGTTAGTCGGGTCTCGTTCAGCACCATGATGTGGCTAAAGAATGAGGTCAGCTGACAGCCTGAATGTACTTAATGACCTGGTTATTCCATCAATGAATGTTTTCCCCCTTCCCTGATGGAACTCCTTGGGAACAGGATGTGAAAAGGTGGTTGAGGCATGAGCATGAGACATTATTTTCTGGGGTTGGTACGATACACTTTTGTCGCGATCCAATAGGTATCACAATAATGAGGGCCCGATACGATACGTACTGCGATACAATATATATATATATATATATATATATATATATATATTCCAATGCACAAAGTGTTAAATTTATTATTTTTCATTGTAAAGCAAACTGCAGAATTAATTACCCAGAATTTATTAAATAAGAAAGCGCAAGTTGAGCTTTCAAAATGTATTAAGTTAATAGCTGAATTGAGTATTATAAGTACCGCAACATGTTGTTTCCGATACGATACACGTGTCACAACAAAGAAATAATGTGACATACAGTATTGCATAACGATATTTACTCCCAGCCCTATTATTTTCATTCATGGATTGGCCACAACAGGGGCCAGACTTTAACACCATTGAGAATCTTTGGGTTGCGCTGGAGAAGGTCCAACTCTCCCATTGCCAAGATCTCTGTGAAAAATTTGACCTTGTTTGGTGGAAGCTTTGTGTTCTACAATAATGTCCTCTGCAAAGTACACTGCGTAGTTTGGGCATTTTCTGATTTCATATTTGCCTGTGAACTGACTCTTGATTTCAAAACTCGCTTCTGTGGCATCTTGGTAAGCTCTCTCTCCTTACAACAAGAAAATTCCGGTTTTGACTCCCTGCAAGATGGAGCAGTTCTGTGTGGAGTTTCTCTGATTCAAGGCTAGCTGTGTCCTTTTTTTAAATGATTTCGTATGCAATGTCAAGCGGGATAAAGAAAAAGAAAAAAATTGTTTTGCCGTTTGTGGGATTTGATATCGTCTTCCACATTTCATTGATGCATCAATACATTTGCATATGTGATTGAATCAGAACTAAAAACGTTTCAGTTTCGGGGACTGGCTGCGAGCAAAGTCCCAGTACTTTTGAACAGAAAGTAGAAGGCCTTCCCCATGTGGACAATAAAGTCTGCCTTACATTGACTAAAGCTTGTACTTTAATAAGTACAACACTGCTGCTGCCAATTCCGCTACTATCCATAGCTTAGCAAACTTATCCCCGTAACTAATACTACTGCTGCGGCTGCCACTTCTACTTCAAAAAGGACTGAAACACTTCTCAGTCCTCACCCTTTACTACTGCCCATATAACTCCAGCTTCATTAGCGTCATGTTAGCCCATAGGTGCTGCATCTGACACATGAGGGCAGGTGACAGGAAGTAGGTGCCACCGCTTGCGCCGGACCAATCGCGCATTGGGGATATGATTGCAAGCAGCTGAAAGACCTCTCCTCCCGTCGTCGCGAGGCAGCATCCGAGCACGGCCGCCTTTTTTAATTTAATCTTATAAATGAGGTGCGCGCCCCCAGACGGCATGCTGTTCCAATTTGGAGATGCAGGCCCCGGTTTATTGGTGGGACAGCGACACTGGGGGGGGGGGAGGGGGGCGAGCGCGGAGGAAGGAGTCGAGGTATGGAACATTTGTTAGTAATCCAATTCCACATTCCAGATGGGTTCATTACCATTACGCGGCAGAGGAGGCTTCAGTCAGTCTGAAAATAAAGGGGGCACTTATGGGCCCCATCCGAAGCGCGCCCTGAAATGAGACGTGTTTGTCTCCGGGTGACAGTGTTAGTGTTACGGCTCTGCTCCGGGAGGCTTTGCGGTCGGGGTCGGATTGAGCCGCAGACGAGCGCGGTTTAGATACATATCTGTGTGTGGAAGGAAGTCACTTTTTTGTGTAGCCATTCTCATTTGGAGGTTGATATTGCTGCAGAACTGATGGGAAACAGTTAAATTGCCAATAATAAAACCAGTTTATATATCTATTCTATGATTTAAAATGATACACTTCCTGCCCCCCCAACAAAAAAAGTAACCACCTGGATTTAACTACAAATTGTGCTAAAGAGGGGTACTATGCAAAGTCGACTTCTATTCATGTTACAAAGTAGTTCTGTCATCAAAATCATAACCTGGAGTTGCTTTTCCAGCCACTCGCGCAGCTTTGGGTAATCTTTGAATTTTTCCCAGTCACTGTTCTTCGCAGCCATAATCAGCTGTATGGCGAAGGGGAGCAAGAGGAGCGGGGTGGCAGGAGCATAAAGTCAATTTGCTTGATTCATCAGGAAGTGAAATATATATTTTTGTCTCAGCTGTTGTAGATCAATGGCACATGTTCTAAGCAACAAAGTGTAAGATAAAGATTTGTTGAAAACACTGATTGTTTTTTTGTTTGTTTATGTTTTGCACATCCTCTCCAAGTTACTGAAAGTTGGACTATATAGATGTTGACACGTGGTGGTCAATCTGGGCTCTGCAATTTTCTAACTTCCCAACCTGTGGCCCACAACCCAGCCGTCCGGTAGCAGGCAACAGTAGGAAAAACAAAACCAATAAGATTGCGACCACCATTTCCATTATATTTTACACATTCAACTGTACTACTATTATAGAAAGGCCTTCAGGTTTTTAACTGGTGTCTATGTTTCATCGAATCTACCAAAATTATAGTTGAGAACATATTCAGTTGAAGTTGAAGTGTTTGGGCATTAAAATGGCTTTCAATCTGACATTTGAACTGGCCTGTATTGGGACCACTGATTTAATTCACGAGGCCTTAGGTGGGGGTCCCCAGATGATTTCAAGATGAAATAAAAAGAAAAAATGCTACTGTTTTAGTCATGGCGACATGTAAACAAAAATCAACCTCCCTCTCTCTTGGTACAGCTGCATTTTTATTGCCTTTTTCTGCGAACTGCATTTGTGGTGTTTTACTGGATACTTTTGTACGTCTTTGCCGTGTTTTTGTGGGGTTCAGTGGATTTATTTATTTTAGAAAGTCCATTATGGTCCCGAAGAAAGCAGCTGCTTTTTAAAAGTAAACAAACAGCTAGCTTATGAGCTAAAGGCATTTGAGACCTACACATTTCTTCTTCTGAAACACTGAAGAGGCACCAAGAGCCACACACACCTGCAGCACAGTGGAGACGTCACAAGAGGAACTACAGGAAACAAGGAAGGGACAAACGAGGAGGTATCCGGGCAAGACTCACAGCTAAGCCACACATGCCTTCTATCCTTACTATTGTTCTGGCTAATGGACGTTCACTGGAGAATAAAACAAATGAACTGCTCCGTTCTTCCGAGAAGCTGGTGAAAGACTGTTGTTGAGCGGAGGGAGTTGCGCAGGAGGAAGAGGAAGGAAGTAGAGGAGCTGACCAGTGCAGGACACCACGCTCTGAAACGGGGACAAACCCAGGAGGCTCTACACCGTTCCAGCGGAGACTGAAGGCAGCCAGCCAGGTTTCCCCCGGGAGCTACGTTTTCCCCTACCTCCAAAAACATGCTGGTCAGGTTGGCCCACAATGGCAGCGCGGCTCAGAACTAACACCTGAACACAGTTTTGTTGTACGGTTGAACCATGACAAATAAAGCACTTACTTATATGTTTTTTGGTGCAAAACAGCATATATTTTGTGAAATTCATGCAAATATTAAATACATATTAAACTTGATTTTCAAATATTGTTTTTGTGCCCTAAAGTAGCATAAGAGGCAATAACTTTATACAATGGGGGTCCCCGAGTTATTTATGTGTACATTTGTGGGATCAGAGCCAAAAAAGTTTGGGTACCCCTGATCTAACTCTCATGCATTGTTTCGTGTAAAACATCCTTTACATAAGACACAAGTAAAGTAGCATCTCTCACGAATCGGGTTGCACTATGAATGTGTGCTCATGCATGCGTGCGCGGTAAGCCATGGTGCAGGGAGAGCGAGATAGGGATCGGGCAGTTTCCCAGTGACTGATTATCACGGAAGAGGGTCCTTAGTCATTACTGAGTGGAGGAAAAAAGAATGCATCGGGAGAGAGAGAGAGAGAGGGGGGGGGGCATAAACCATCTCCACTCAGATGTGAAGATGAGTGATAATGCAGCCGGACCCCTCGCTGCGCTCATTGGCCCCTGAGTGCTCCCTCGCCGAGCGCGCCCCTTATCTTGCCCTGACAGCGGTAATAGAATATGCATAGCTCTATTAGCATACAAGGTAATGGCACCCTTGGGGGGAGGGCACTGACATAAAACTTTAAGTAGAAATCAAAACATTGGAGGAAGGCAGAGACGGGGGGAGAAAGAAGAAAGGCGGTTATTGTCACCCAGTGCAAACAGCGCCCGAGGGTGCAAGGGACCGCGGCGGCTGCTCCAGAGGTATGCTATACTCTCAATGTCTTTTACGCTCCCGTGCACATCTGTCTGCGGGCACAGGGAGAAGGTTTGATATATTGTGTGTCCCCGTGTATGCAAACAAGCCATTCGATCATGCACACAAAGAATACAATAGATATTATGTGTGTTTTAATGGTTGAATGAGCACTGAAGGGAAAATATTCCACTGGAAATATTGTCCACCTGGAACTGTTCTGATCAGGGGCTGCTGCAGTGGGTCATTCTTTGTGCCTAAAGAATGAGATCAGCCTGAACAGAATGACCCGGTTATTCCATCAATGGATCTCTTCTTCACTGATGGCACAGGCATATTCCAAGAGGACAATACCAGGATTCATCCAGTGGTTCAGGGAGAATAAGGCATCATTTTCACACATGGATTGGCCACATGAGTCCAGGTCTTTAGCCAATTGAGAATTTTGAGATGTGCTGGACAAGGTTTTGAGCAGTGCTCACAACACTGGTTGTTTTGACATGACAGGTTATTTGAACAATGCCACAGCGCATGTATACTGTAACCAAAGCAAAAAAACAAAACAATCAATCAACCAATCAAGTTTTATTTCTAAACCAAAGTTGAGCAAAGTAAGAATTACACTAGACAGTTTCATGACAACTGCTGGAGGCATCCATCTGGAACTAGTTTCTGAGTACCATTACATTTGAAGCAGTCACAGAGAATAGAAAGCTGGACAAGGAAATAAAACGTAGGACCGGACAGGCAAAATCAGTGTTCTGGGAGAGCAACTAATTGTTGGGAAGAAACATAAAGCTTGTTAGAAATGTGTTTTCAGTGGTGGCCGATGGCTGTGAGGCGTGGCAGTTCACCAACACCATGAATAGTCTGGGAGAAAAATGTGAGACCTATGGGCAACCGATTTGACAACATTAATGCAAGAATTGGGCTTGGCAACATTGATTTTTAATATCAGCGCCCTCAAATTAGTAGACATGAATTTGTTTCCATTTCAAAACACAAAACTAAATAATTAACCATATATGGTCAAATCAATGACCGATTCTTTTGCATGTTGATGCAAGAATTGGGCTTGGCGACATTGATCTTTGAAATCAACGCCCTTGAATTAGTAAAAGTAGTGATGCTGACTAAAAGAAAGGATTGCACTTCTTTTGAAATGTGGTGGCTGGGGATAATCTTACGGATAAACTGGAAGGAAAGAGTGATGGACCAGGAAGTGTTAGCTACAAGTGGCACCGGACGAAAACTTGGAAGATAAGGAGGATGAAGAAAAAGTGGAAGATGAGGTGTGCTGGTCATATTCTGTGAAGAAGTGGAGGAGAACTGCTAAATCTAGGTTTGGAAGGATAGTGTGTACTCCAGCCAGGGGAAGACAGAGAGGCAAATGGACCGATGACGTCAAGATTATAGCGTAACTTTTTTTGTGCTTTTACAGATTAATTGTCCGTGAGGGTAAATACTGCGCTGACAGAAAAGACAAAGGGAGAGAGGGATATTGTACATTGTGCTACAACCCAATTACATAATGAAGATTTTTTTTCTCTCTCTCAAACTTGGCTGTAAATTCTGCTAAAGTGACGCTAGCCTACCGTTAGCTTTGCCCGTTAGCGTCTCCTTCTGATCGTGAGTATTGGAGCTGCCGGGTCGGAGCAGGGAAAGCTGCAAGGGTTGTTTTCTGGCCAGAGACACCAGGGGGAGACTCCCCAATCATCCCATTAACACTTGTATTACCCCCAGAGGGACTACGGAAAGGATTTATTAAGGTAAACAAGTTACTTAGCTCTGCTTTAACTCAAGTGCTTTTTTTCTGATGGTCCAGGAAGATGTCCCGTGGTAACATCAATACAAATTCCTAATTACTTTCATACGTCCAGCAAAATAACCACACGTTATTACGCATACACTGTTGCCAGTACAGAATCCATGTGAACATGCATGAGTGTCTCTTGGGACTCCATTTCCATCTATTATATTTTCAGATATTAACCCTGATGAAAAAGGTCACGAAAGCTGTTATAGTACGGGTTAAACATTCACTGCACCGGGCCGACTTAAAGGTGCAGGCACTTCCACTTTCCCCCGGCTCTCTGCGCGTCTTTGCACAGCACGCGAAGCCAAATCAGCCGTAATAAGCCAATAACACCAGTAATTGAGTCGTCAATTGTAATTACAGCGATTAGGCAGTGCTCTTTGATATGCGCGGCGCAGATATGAGCCATATGTGAACAAGGCACAATTATGCTAACGACTGCACATGCTAACGGCTGCACATGTGGGAGGGAGGTGTGAAGTACAGTTCAGCAGCCGTCAGCCTGGAAAGCCAACCAATTGGTGCGGCTCAACTGTATCGATCAGGAGCAAGTTTGGTAAGACTTGCATATTCGCGTGCACTTTAACATGTTTTGAACACAGATGGAAGTACTTCGGGGGGGGAACTAACTCTCAAGCACTCTGGCCTATTGCACATGTTTGGTTTTTTTTTGTGGTAGGGGAAACCTACTCAGAGACGGGGAGAACGTGCAGCTAAAAGGTCCCGGGTTCGATCCCCGGGCGGAGCGGGCCTTTCACAGCTGAAAGCCAGAGGAGATCGGCCTTTTGTCGTAGCGGCTCCGAGTCTGGAACAGCCTGTGTTAAAATGGCTCAGTCTATTAATCAGGTTTTTGAAGTCTTTGTTGAAAACCCATCTTTTTGCTCTGGCTTTTGACACAAGTTGAGCAGGTCTTACGTATTATTATTGTTTCATGTTGTATATCTTGTAATGTGCTATACTAAAAATAAAGTTGTCTTTGAGCTGAGGTTGACATTATGTGTGGAGTTTAATGTGATGTGTCAAAGAGGCTGTAGACTTATAGTAGATTGTCAAGTAGGCTTTCATCAGTCTCAGGCAAACCTCTCACCTCACAGCAACATTTCTTGATTCTTTCTGTGTGGGACTAAGGCTATATCCACACGAAGACAAAACGCTTATATTTTCAGAAACTTTCTTTGTAAGCACGAAGTCAGCTCAGTAAATGTGTGCGTCCACATGGGTCGACTCAGATCTGTGAAAACGGCGTGATTCATCTGCCAGGCCAGTGTGTGGCGCTGTGACGCTAACACAGATAATAGAACAAGATGTAGAGGCCGCATGCACGGTAAACTTTAGTGGAATGTAAACAGTGAAAATTAAACAGATTCAAGGATTATGATTTACAGAAGAGACGAGGAGGCGAGTTTATTCTTCAGACGCAACGGGACTAAAGCAGAAAAACCTGTCAGTGACCGGACTTTGACTCAGTCCAAACACACAGACTGACTCGGCCGTGTTTTTCTACTTATCACCTGTGACTCACGGACTCCAGTGGAGCAAAGGGGAGCGGAGTAAAACCATCATAGATCCATGAGTAAAACTCATTCTAAGGTCAGTAGATTATGGATAACAGACTCCACTCTGGTGCTGTGATGTCATCGTTTTAGTAAAGGTTGCGGAGACGTTGTAACAACGGCGCCACGTAAACGGCGTTTTGAGATCTTTCCACTCTGGGACCTAGTTTGGAAAATGTACGCTTACAGACCCCCATAACGCCGGACTCGTATGGACGATACACTGGATTGATAAAATATCTTTGCGTTTAGTCCTCAGCTTGACTTTGTATGGACAGGGCCTAAGATCCTGGCGGAGATGGATCAAAGTTTATTTAACTGTCTCCTTTGGAAATTTTGCCCAGTGTGTTCGACCCATCCTTCAATGCCGCCGGGGGAATCTTGAGGTCCCTGGTGGGTCAAATGCAGAAAACAAATTACGAGGAACAAGCAAAACCACTAAACCCTTTGGAAAGCGAAGCATCAACACAAAAAGCTGTAAAGTGTAATTTATAGTAGAAACGTGAATTAGTTTTTAAAGTTTAATTCCACTTTATTGAATATTGCGTTGCAAAGTTCCAAAGCTAGCGTTATGGCTCTTTACTGTGGGTCTCCAAATCCCCCCTGTGCCAACGTATCGACTCCATTTAGCTAATTACCATCGACGTGTGTGCCAGAGATCCGTCCGGCGCTGACACCCTCCTAAATAGTTATAATAGGAGTCGCGCATAATTACACTTGACTGCACTTTTACGGTCCGCTTTGGCCCCTTCTAATAGCACTGTGCGTGGGCAGACCAATAAAGCCCCGGTCCACGGTATACGCAACATTATTAAAACTGGGGCAGATGTTATTAGCGGCAGTCGCGTCCCTCTCACACTGGGAGGAGTGAAGCGTTTTCACAATAAGTGCGGTAAAACAAAAAGAGCTCCCGAGCCGTTTGTTGTTTGTTTCATGGGTGGCCGTTTTAACGAGGCTAATAGCCACTAGCACAGCGTTAGCGATTTACCACCAAATAGGTGAATTATGCAATGTAATGGCACAGTGGCCTTTTCCCCATACTTTGTTTGGTTACGCAGAGATACACATTTCCTTACGCTTTTAAGACGGGAGTAGTTGAGCATAAAAACATAAAACGTGCAGCAGACCCAATTATTATTATTTCTAGCTCTAACAATATCTCTGACTGGTACGAGTTTGATAAAAATGCATAACAATGTCCTACAATGGTGGAAAAGGTTGTAATATAATCATGAATCCAAAGTTCGAATAAGTGTTTCGAGTACTGTTGTTGTGTCCTTGGGCCACTTCACCCACTTTTCCAACTACGTATGCGGAGGGTGTGTGGATAAGTGTTGGAGGGGCCGGGGGCACAGCTTAAAAAACTGCTAATATGGAGTCAATGAGAAATAAGCAAAAATGCATCAAGGTGAAAGTAACTTTGAGCATCTGGAAATAATGCAATAGACTCATACAGTATACAGTAATGGGGTTTTGTTTGAATGACTAACTATGCCCAGTTATTCCCCTATGAGCTCGTGTCTTGTCCCAGAAAGATTACATGACAGGCAGTGGGTTACTGGTGGACAGTCACAGATTCATGTTGAAAACATTGTGTCAAGAACAAAGAATTCACTGGACGACAGGGGCGCAGTTGGTAGAGAGTGTCGTCTCATGATTGGAAGGTCGGGGCTTCGAATCCCGCCTCCTCAAGGTGCGCACTGCCGTTGTGTCCTTGGGCGAGGCACTTCACCCACCTTGCCTCCAGTGTCTGCATACACTGGTGTATGAATGAGAGTGTGA
This sequence comes from Proterorhinus semilunaris, assembly GCA_021464625.1. Classification (NCBI taxonomy): domain Eukaryota; kingdom Metazoa; phylum Chordata; class Actinopteri; order Gobiiformes; family Gobiidae; genus Proterorhinus; species Proterorhinus semilunaris. Next base: position 32,767,873 of record CM038347.1, on the reverse strand, counting down.
ATGGGTGAGTGGTACCTTGATGTAAATCGCTTTGAGTGCCTAACGTAGGTGGAAGAGCGCTATATACAAGTAGAGACCATTTACCATGTACTGGAGGAAACTTCCGTGCTCATCCTGCTAGCTGTTTTTTTTCTTTTTAAAGGTAACAGCCAGTGTTGGGCAAGTTATTTAATATATTCTATAATAGCAGTTACAGCTTTAAACAAAAATATGTATGTAGTGCATATTACGGTTTCAAAGATGTAGCTAAGTTACACTACTTTGAGTTACTTTTGGCATTATAAAAACTAATTGTTGGCATTTTTTGTTCTTATTTCAATACAAACCATTTAAAGGCACTTGTAACTTGAGTTACTTGAATCGTAATGACTAATATATTCCTGTATTTTGTTTAGGTAATGTTATGTTCCTGAGATACTGAAAAAAGTAACTTGTTACTTTTGTAATACGTTACTTCCAACACTGCTAACGGCTAACACTAAATACAAATTAAGGAATCACTTTTACACTACCCTTGATACATTGTACCTGCCAAATTTAGTACAATGTAATGTGAAGTGTAACTATCTGAAATAACTTGTACCTATGTAGTACATACACAATGGAATAATGTGTATTAGTACATTATGTAATAAAACACAAGACCCAAACTCAAACCCTAACCTTAAGCCCTAACCCTAAGAGTCTTATGCCTTATTTCATTATGTACTACAACACATTATTCTATTATGTATGTACTACATAGGTACAAGTTATTACAGATTGTCACAAAGCAGATTACAATGTACTACAAAGCATAGGCGCCGATCCTGTGGGTGCTGCGGGGCTGGAGCACCCACTCAAATCTTTGAGCACCCAGGCGAATTTTCCCTGATTACAAAATTATGAAATAAATAACGCCTAACCTGTAAAGCCGCTACTCGGTGTCCCCCAAATACACGAGCGTGGGGCGGTTCGTAAAAATAATATACGTGCGTTTGCGGCAGTTCGTTCTGCTCGTTTAGCTCCATAGGTAGAGCGTAGGGCTCATATGGCCGGGTCACAACCACGGGACCGCCGGTTCGATTTCGACCTCGACTTTTTTTTTTTGACTGGGCACCCACTGGGAAGAACATAAATCGGCGCCTATGCTACAAAGTGTGACCAAAATTACAATATCACCATGACTTTGAACGGGCGGCTCAAAAATAATAGACCTGTCTTTAGTATAAATACTTTTTCCTTTTTTTTATTTTTGTGTTGTTGTTTTTTGTAGCTAGCCATTAGCGCTGAGATAAAAACTCCTACCTCAATGAAATACAGACGTTTCCTGCAGTCAAGTATTTTCATCCAATGTAATGTTTTTTAACATGTAGCCAGTGACTTCCCATCAGTATCTCACTGTCCGTGATGTTTTCTTGATCTATTTGTTGATTTGTGAAAGGCATTGCTGATCCTTATTGAGAAAACAGCGAGAGAGGAAGGACCGTGACCTCCGGAGATCACAGTCAGAGGTCATGTGTCACTCGCTTGCACAGAGCCTATAAAAGAACTGTTGATCTTCCCACTTTCAGTTTATCCAGCCTTTCGGTAATTTACTGGGTGTTGTGCATACTATGCTTGCAAAGTCCTACCTGTTGGGATCATCTTTCTCCATTCATTGCACCTCGACTCTTTTCTCCTGCCGGCTCCTGGCACGCTGAAGCAACTATTGCTGACATCAAGAGAATCCATACCATTTCAACGTATGGCCACATTAGCAAACCAAAGCTTTCTCCCGGAGCCACAATTGTTTAGTCTAACTTCTATCAGTCCGAACCGGATCGAAAACAAACTTCCCCCTTTTTCAAACAGCAGCAAATCATTAAATTATCTTCAAAAGTCATCTCTTTAAGATCAAATGATTCTTTCCGGGAGACAACAGCAGCAGAGAGCAAGAAAAACAAACATGGAGGTTTCATTATTAGCTAAACAAAGGCATGTATTACATTTCAGACATGGAATGAATGAAATATGCAGCAGATTAGACTTGTTAGTAGAAGTCTTTTTGATGAAAACATACATTATATATATTGAATATATATTCCGATGGTATGGCATATATTTCTATATCGTTTGGTACAAAATGTCAAACAAATGTTAAAGGGGAAATGCTCAGTGACTTTTGGGACATTCTTTGCACGGTGTAATGTCCCTTATGTTCTAATGTTTCTTTGACCATTAAAGGTGCACTATGCAACTTTTTATGTAAAAAAAAAAAAGTAGTACATATTTGACCTTTCAGTGTCCCAGTGGCTGCTTGGGTGGTTAGCTTAACGCCTTTACTCACCGTCTCAATGGCCCCTAAGACGCTCCATGATCAGTTATTTTCAGGATTTCTGGTAGGTTTTCACAGCCGATTGAACCGTCTCCTTCAGAAAGCTTTTGGTTGCTTTGTCATTTTAATTTTACACATGTACAGTGTACTCACTTTTATATGTCTACTGTTTTTACCTATTCTCTTGTACACCACTTTGTGATTTTAGCTGTGAAAAGCTTTTTAGAAATGAACTTTACTTCTTACTTACTTACTAGACGGTACTAGGTGAAAAAAGAGCAGAGCCCCATTGACGGCTTGGTAGTTTATGGCTTTATACAACTAAACACAGAAAGGACAAATGTCGTACTACCTCCGGAAACAGTTATCAAGCCAGCTACTCTGGGAAACTTTGAGAATTCTGTCTTTCGGTCAATGAGTTTTCCCTATGTCCGTTAGCATTTAGCATAACAAAATCGGAAATTATGAACAATGCCGATGTGTTCAGCTGTTGTAAACCCATCGACCTCATTTATAGATGAAGTCAAAGCCTAGTTAGACGTTATTCATGAAATAGTCAATAATAAAAATAAACGTATATAAGTGGCTTCTGATCCAAATGTTGAAAGGAACAGGCAACCGTTTTCCATACTGAGATATATTCTTACCTGAGCTTAGACGTGTTGATACCTGTCTGGTCTTCACGCGTGCGCTTCACCCCTGTAAAGTGAAGATATTACTGCGCGGACACCAAAGTGCTTCTAAGGTGTTATTACGCCTTAAGATATAGTACCCCTTTTTATCCGCTTATAAAATCGACATGTTTCATTTTGTGTAACTAGACTTGGATCGTGTAACTACTCACGTAACTGTATTTAAATAGGGAAAACGTGGAAGAGCTTGGTCGCTTCTAACTTCACCCCCGTTTGGCCCATCATAAGTGTGTGTGACCGGATCGAAGTTTTAGCTCAGCACAGTTAAAGATATTAAAAAGGATGACAGGTTTGATTTTTAAAAAGAGGCAAGTCGTTCCATTAGTTTTATTTCATTTATTTCCAGATTAGTAAATTAAGTTTCAATCTTTCAGTCTTTTCAGTTTATGTCATACCGCTTTTAGATCCATCATTCACGCGGGGACGTCATGCCTCACGTACTGGCCCGTGGGAAACTACACCTCCCCCTTACAGTACCGCTATCTCGCACTGCGCCTGAAGTGCACCCCAGACCCATAGCTGCACCAAACACAGGGCTTAGATTAGGACTAACAATTTAGATGTTACGCTAAATAAATGTTTTAGTTTTTTACCTGCTCATGAGAGCCTGAGGCTACACCACCTCCACACCAGGCAGACAAGACGGAAGAACAAGGGGTCAGAGGTTGAACGCAGGTAGGCTGTGCCCTCTTATACGGCGCCCCCAGCAGACGGGGAGTAATATTACACAGACGGCTCCCACTGTTACATGTGCATTTGTAGGAACAAATGCACATGTTTTTTTTGGTGCAACCTGCCACACAACACCTGTTTAGCACGTTTGCTTGCATAGAACCGTTAAAAATTGCGTAACCGAGTACAAGCATTTTGCTCGGTCAACTGGCATGTATAGTTTGCCGTGCCATTGAAAATATTTGTAATATATTTTTGCACCACCAGAGACCGCCAGAGTTCTCCCAAACATTTGTTCACAAGAAGCAGTCATTGTGCATGGCTAGCTAGTTTAACTTTTGGTTAGTGCGCACACTAATGGTTAACCGAGTATTAACCGCTAAGGGCCTCGGTTAACGGTAAATGAAAAACTCGAAGACGTGCAGCCCTAATAGACACCCATGATATTTGTCCGAACAATTTCACTGACGCTAATATGACGGACTTCGTTACTAAGGGGCTATGTCATAAACACCAAGATTGCCGTCTTCATCAATAGAACAAATCCCATGAACATTTTGTCATGGTATAAGCAGGTTTTTCCTCGCTTTAGTTTATTCACCAAAACAGTCAGGCGTCCAACGGGGATTGCGCGGGACATGCCACGCCAGCACGGCTCGCTTAAGCATGAGATTGAGTGGCCTAAGCGCACGCACATTGGACGGACTATCTTGATTACTCATTACTTGTGACCTGTAATGTATACGGCAACGTTTTGTTTTTTTTTGTCTCCGTGATCTGTTTTCTATTTTTGCCCCCGCTAACGCTCTCCTGCCTCCTCGTGCTCCTTCACCTATCACCCCCCCCCCTCCCAAAGAAAAAATAAATGGAAAAATATTCAGTGCCCCGAGCTACTGCTGAACTTCTCACTCGCTGCATCCAATTTGAGGCGCGCTGCCGTGATGTCACCCGGGCTTACAAATACTCCACAAGAGGGAAAAAAAGAAAAACACAGGAAGCAAGGACAGCAAGGACACAAAAGGGTGTTATTTAAATTCATATCTTTTTTTTTTACTTTTAAGTGGACAGATTGTGCCTTATTTGTGGCTTATCAACATTTGCTCACAGTTGATATGTGAAGTATTATCATTTTAAATAACGTGACTGTATGGAAACAACACATAATGCGTAAGGCTACAATGAGTGTGTTTACATGCACTCGAGTATCCAAGTTATTAATGGGGATTTTAAGTTTCCTGGTTTTGTCTGGTTCATATAAACACAGAAACTTGGTTTCAGTTTCCTGGGTAAGCCACTATCCAGGTTATTAGAGACCAGGATATTCTCACTACTGAGTGTGTTTACATGCACTCAAGTAACCTGGTTATTAGGCATATCCTGGTGATGACCATATTCTGGATATGATGTTTACTCGTATCCCTGTTTACATTTCTCTTGCACAGGGACAAGAACTATCAAAAGAAGCATTTAAAACAGTTCTTTCCCAGCCTCAGCGACAGACATGAACATTTAAAACGGAAATTAAATTGGTTTGATCCTAGAGCTGCGCTAAATACCACTGGAGATACTACAAAGCAACAAAGTAGTGTTTTTTTGGAAAGTCCAGCTACTATTTAAAATGGCTGTAGGAAAGTGTTTGTTCCTCAGTTTCAAAAGTTTGCACATGCTCAGTGCGTCAGCAATGGTGAGAAACCAGGATACTGTGTTTACATTGTACAGTATCCTGGAAACTGGGAATATCCTGGTCTCTAATAACCTGGATATTTGCCTATCCAGGAAACTGAAACCACGATTCTGTGTGTATTCAAAAGATTCAAAGATTTGTATTAGTCGATTAATTTGTCAAATGAAGCCTAGGCGTCAATTCAACCTGGTAGACTAACTTCAACATCACCAACCTCCAGCCAATGATCGCTCCTGAGAGGTCCACACCTCCACCTCAGCCATCAGCGTCAGAGCCGCACCTCGGTAGCAGCCAATCATCGCCATCGGTCCCACTTTTAAGCCCCAGCAATCATGGTCCGTTCGCTTCCCAGCTGCGCTGCAATCCACCTCCACCCCATCTCCGCCTCTTCCGTCCACGGCTTCTACCTGCTGCATCTTCACTGGTTCTCCATACCACCACCAGTGTCCAGGCTCCGGGGGAAGACATCCCTAACTCCAAGCTGTTCATCTACACTACCTTACACATCTATGTCTACCGCCGGGGTCTGATCGCCAAAACTAATACATGTCAATGAATCTTCCTAATCGCTGCTTTTGTCCGTTTGAATCTATTCAGGTTGAATGAATTGAGATTATTGTTCTCTCGTCCTTGTTGTGGAGCGAGGTGTGGGGAGTGAGTGTTGGGAGCACAGGCAGGGAAGGGAGGGAGTTCAGCTTCCTGATAGCCTGGTGTATGAAACTGTTCTTCAGGTGACTGGAGCTGGCCCCTGGATTCCGCAGTCTCCTCCCTGAAGGCATTACTTTGAGACTGTGTGATGTAGGGTAGGGTCCCTGGTGATTCTGAGGGCTTTGTGGGTGAGACGGGTGGAGTACATGTCCCTAATGGAGGGGAGAGGGGCTCCGTTTATATGAACCAGACAAAACCAGGAAACTTAAAATCCCTGTTATTAACTAGGATACTCGAGTGCATGTAAACACACTGACTGAAATAAAAAAAGAAGAATCAGCGTTCAATCCTAATTGATAAATGCGGACATTTAGACAAGCTGGCGAGTCCGTTAGCCTGCTCAATGTATTTTTCCCTTAGCTTTTAGAATGAGCCATCAAACAAAGCAAATTGTGACAGACCCAGATGTTTGCAGCCTCACATTTAGGGGTCAAAGGTCAAAGTCTAGTTAGAACTCATTAATGATTGTACAGACCTTTTGATATTTTACCTTAGATATACATTAGCATATGAAAGCGTCTTCTGAGCTAAATGCTAACTCAATTCAGTTAAGGTTTTGCTTTTTGTGAGGTCAGATACATACACCAATGGCCTCCAAACATGTGGATCAGACACAGCGCCCCCCTCTCATCGTCAGGGGCAGTGATAGTGGCATTTCCATAGGAGCGGACTGGAGCGTTTTGTGGGTGTTTCCACAGCCGAAAGTGAACCGCTCCGCTCCCAAAGGTAGGTCCAACTTAGAACCTACGATTTACTGCGGCGAGTCCAGGTGGATCTGTTTTCATTTTGTGATTGTACACGTGCACTCTACCGCACACGGAAGAAGCAAAACCATGGATGTTACTCACATCCGCGCCGACAGCATGGGAAAGGTACAGCACGCAGAATCTGAAGGAAAGATTACAGCGGGCAATTTGAGGAAGAAAAAGGCCAGTCTGTTAAAAGCCTCCTGTGTGTCAGTGTCTGACACAGACAGGTTTAGATACTAAATCTAAACCTGTCTCTGTCATGGCTGCCTCTCCTGGTGTCCCTCCTCCCCTTGTGTGTCTGTCTGTTCCCTCCTACCTGGGAGCTCTCCTGGCAGCAATCTTCAATCAACCTCTATACAAGAGGAGCTGCTCTCCAGCTCCTCCTCGCCAGTTTGTCTTTCGACACTCACTGTTAGTGACAACACTTGGCTCTAAACTGTTTAGGATTTTTTGTGCTTTAACCTGCTTTTCATGTCCAGATACACCTACCTGCCTGCCTGCCCGCTCATCTGCTAGTCTGCTCCTCTGCCTGCCACTCAGCCGACCTGCCTACACCTCTGCCCAGCTGCGATACTCACCAAATACCTTCAGTCAAACCATTTCTTGTAAAATAAATCATTACTACTTACCTGTTGTGTTCTGCTCTTGGGTTCAGTCTAGAAGCGTGACAGTCTCCTCCTCCTGAAATCAACTTTTGAGCTTCAAATTCAGTTTAATAATTCATTATTACAATCGGAAATTTGATCAGAATACACTTTCTGTCAAACGAGCCAAATGTATTAGCCTTGTTCTTATATTAAACTATGTGCATAAACGGAGTATGTATAGTTTTGGTAAAAACTTCAATTACCATCCTTATTTTTTTTTTATCTTGTTACAAACAATACAATAGAATACAATTGCTCGATACAAAGAAAACATGGGTCATACCACCTTTGCTATCCCATCAGACCTTGGAAGCAAAGCAGGGAAGGGCCTGGTCGGTACTTGGATGGGAGACCGTTTGGTAACACCAGGAAGCCTAGCGAATGTAGTGAGAGTGAGTCGTTCGTGGTGGTCGGAGGGACTTATGGCGCAGACTGGTTGTCTCGCTTCTGTCAGTCTACACCAGGGCAGCTGTGGCTACAATAGTAGCTTACCACCACCAAGTATGGAGTGAATGAATAATGCAATGTAAAGCGTTTTTGAGTGTCCAAAAAAGCGCTGTATAAAACCGATGCATTATTATTATTATTATTATTATTAACATAAGAACTAAATATTATTTATTATTGCAAATTTTGTAAAAAGCTCGTCTCGTTCTCGTCTCGTGAGATTTGTATCTCGGCCTACCCATACAAGCTATATTAGTCTATTTTATGAATTGGTTTTGGAAAACATTTACAGATAATTGTTTCCTATTGCTGTGTAAAGGACATAATCCAGACAATTTTTTATTTTTTTTTGTACATTACATCACATTTTCTTTTTTGCAGACAAGTGCTCTGCCTCACCTAATGGCCAAATGTTGCATACACAAAGGTGTTTTGATGCAGGACTAAAGCACAGTCATATCAAGCTGTGGTTGTTGCCTGCCACCTAATGTCCTTGACCACTCCCATAATGACCCAGACCACGTTACCTTAAGGCACTTGATGGCAAGGGGGCTCTTATGGAAAGCTACTATAACCCCCTTTCCATAGGATATACAGGTGAAACTCAGAATATGTGAATATCGTGAAAAAGTTCATTCATTTCTATAATACAACTTAAAATGTGAAACTAATAACATAGACGCATGGCATGCAAGTGACATATATCAAGCCTTTGTTTGTTTTAATTTGGATGATTTTGGCCTACAGCTTGTAGGCCAAAATCCCAAATTCAAAATCTCAGAAGATTAGAACATTACATAAAAAAATAAAAATGTAAACAGAGAAATGTCGGCCATCTGTAAACTATAATCATGCATATGTACTTTGTACTTGGTTTGGGCCCTTTTTATGTTCTGAGATTTTTTATTTGAATTTTGACAAGCTGTAAACCAAAATAATCCAAATTAAAACAAACAAAGGCTTGACATATGCCACTTTGCATGTCATGAGTCTATATCAGGGGTGCTCAATACGTCGATCGTGATCTACCAGTCGCAAAGGTAGTATTGGTAGATCGCATTATATAAAAAAAAATTGACGCCAGCCTATCATCCATCCCGTCTTTTGATTGATAAACTCAGTGGTGGGCCGTGGGGTTTCAGTCAGGGCCTTCAATAGCAACCTGGATTCACGCTGTCAAACGCATATAAAGTGATCGACAGTAGGCGTATGGATAAAACTGCCTGTTTGCGTGGCATTTGTTCGCTAAAGGATTTGTCAACAATGCAACTAACGTAGCGGTGCCTCCGCCCCCAAACAAAAACACCTTCGGGAACACTCGTGCTAGCATACGGAAACACACGACACATGACAGACAGAGACGAGCGCGTTATAACGTGGAAACAGGCGGCTGTTTAGGAGATGTTTTGTTGACAGAGCGAGACACCAGAGATGAACTCAAACGCAAATCAACCGTAATAAAAGATACTAAACTTAAAGTTTTGTGGTATTTGACATACCTTTTTTTATAGCGCTCGTAGTCTTGTACCTGTTGCCTGCCCGAGTCCCAGCGCAGCTGACGCGGGGAAACCCTTCTCCTGTCCTCGTTCCCGCTGCTTTGCTCTCGAAGCTCTTCATAATGAAGGGCCGCAAAATATCCGTGATCAGTAAATCCACTTCCTTTTGCCTCGTTCCAACGTTTCCAAGAGGAAAATCTGTTTATCCAGTTCTCTTCGGAGTGGCTGGATCGTCTTGCCCATGCGCAGCTCATGGATCTATTAGGCGCAGCTACATTAGCGGTTTTCCCAGGCGAACAAACAGGAGGGGGCGCTGCTGAGTTACTGCAGGCCCTGGGGGGCGTTACTGTCAATGTATATCGAATTCTGATTGGCTGATAATTCTGTCAGTCACGCTGGCTGTCAAACACGTGTGTAGCCTGACAACAAAGGGCCTGCAGAATCTGTTCTGAAGGCCCTGAGGAGGAGCTATTTACTTCAATTGTAGATATAAAGAATCCTCAATATATTTAGAAATAAATATATGTTTTGCATTTTTTTAGTAGGTAGATCATTTTGACTTGATCATTTTATAAGTAGCTCGCATGCTGAAAAAGTGTGAGCACCCCTGGTCTATATCATATATTAATTTCACATTTGAAATTAAACTACAGAAATAAATGAACTTTTTCACAATATTCAAATTTTCCGAGTGTCACCTAGTTTATAGCTTTGCATGGTTTAAAGTCATATTAACAGGTTACTGTGTCGTCCATGTGTCAGATTCTTTATCCATCCATCCATCCATCTTCTTCCACTTGTCCGTTGCTGGGTCTTTTTTTGTTTTTTGTTAGGCAAACAAATACAATAAAATAAAACATTTACAAATGTATTTATTGGTCGTGAAAAAGGCACAGAATGGGAGAGGCAACGTGTGGACAGAGCAGAGGATCACTGCAGACCTGCCCTCTCTCTAATGATAAAATATTTGGCCTTTTTTGAAACTGATTAAAATCATAGGAAATGCCTATCATTAAACAAATTGATTGTTTTCTAAATAATATCTTGTGTTTATGTATTCAGTGTATGTTCAAATTCTTATTAATAGCTTTTTTTAATATATAATGACTGATAGACACTTAAAGAATTTGCGGTCATATAGTGCAGTGCCCATGAATGCACCATGTGTAACCCAGCTACAAACCAAGACTATTTGGCATTTGAATGGTGACTGGCAATAGGTTGCGTTAGACCCTAGTTCATATGAGCTGGAAGAGAGGACTTTGAACTTTGTGACAGTTTTTGTTTCATGTCATTACGGAGAAATTAGCAATACAATAAGACTAGCAATCTGCATTTTGGGTGTTACCGTGGTTACCGCCATTGAATTTTCAATTGCCCTTCACCTCAATTCTTTAGAATGTTGTGATGTCACATGAATGCAACCTATGCTTGGTAATGTGATCGCACATTGAGTGGTCATGCTAGGTGATGTAATGGAACGTTGTGTGACCATATTTGATAATGTGACGGAATGTGGAGTGATGATGTCAGAGTCTTATGGTAATTAGTCTGTGTGAATCTACAGCTCATAAGTTCATTCCTAAACCACATTCTCGTGAGACCAGTCACAAACTACTTTATCTCTCATCTACAAACCCAAACCGAACGTGAACAGCTACATTTAGCCTCACTAAAACTCTTTGGAAAGATGGATAAAGTCAACACTACACAGAAAAAGACCCAAACTGGCCAGAGGTCTGGTTGGTTTTGTTTCCCAATGAAGAAAAGGTCAGCTCAGGCCCAGAGAGAGCTGGCTCTATTTGCAGAAATTCACTTGCTGCAACAGAGAGATGCGCAGAGGAAAGCCGAACTGCTTTCCACGGACAAGAGCCACAAAGAGGCGCAGAAACTGTGGCTTCAAACACAGTGCACCATGGTGGAGAGGGAAGAGTCACTGTTAGCAGAAGTTAACTCACTACGTCTTAGAGATGAGCAGAGACAGGCTGAACTGCTCACCAAGGACAAGAGCCACAAAGAGGCGCAGAAACTGTGTTTTCAAACACAGCATACCCTTGTGGAGAGAGTTAAGTTGCTTCTGGCAGAGGTTACCTCGCTACAGCTCAGAGACAAGCAGAGAAAGGCCGAACTGCTCGTCAATGACAAGAGCCACAAAGAGGCCCAGAAACTGTGTTTTCAAACACAGCACGCCCTTGTGGAGAGAGAGAAATCACTACTGGCAGAGGTTAACTCGCTACAGCTAAGAGACGAGCAGAGAAAGGCCGAACTGCTCGCCAAGGACAAGAGCCACAAAGAGGCGGAGGAAAAATTGATGCAAACGCATGTGGAGAAAGAAGAGTCGCTGTTGGCAGAGGTTAACTCGCTACAGCTAAGAGACAAGCAGAAAAAGGCCGAACTGCTCGCCATGGACAAGAGCCACAAAGAGGCGCAGGAACTCTGGATGCAAACGCATGTGGAGAAAGAAGAGTCGCTGTTGGCAGAAGTTAACTCGCTACAGTGCAGAGACGAGCAGAGAAAGGCCGAACTGCTCGCCAAGGACAAGAGCCACAACGAGGCCCAGAAACTGTGGCTTGACACACAGCACGCCCTTGTGGAGAGAGAGAAATCACTACTAGCAGAGGTTAACTCGCTACAGTGCAGAGACGAGCAGAGAAAGGCCGAACTGCTCGCCAAGGACAAGAGCCACAAAGAGGCGCAGGAGCAGTGGCAGCAAACACAGCGCGGCCTGGTGGAGAGAGACGATTCGCTGGTAGAAGAGATTAGAACGATGCAGATCAGAGAGAAGCAGAGAAGGGAAAGAGAGCTTGCCAAAGACGAGCATCACAGAAAAGCCCAGGAAGAGTGGCAACAAAAAGAACAGGCCTTGATAGAGAGAGTTGAGGGGCTTTTAGCAGAGAATAAAGCCTTTCAAATCGATGAAGAATCAAGAAAAGTCGAACAGCTGGCCGCAAAGCAGGCACTACAAGACAGAGACAACCTGAGGAAGAAAGAGGAGCTTGTAAAAACCAAGCTCTTTGAAGAGTCAGAGAAACAATGGCTGGAAAAGCAGCAGGCTTGGCTCTCTCAGAATCAAGAGTTTGTGCAAAGAGAACAAGAGTTATTGTCCCAAATTAAAGGCCTTCAGGAGAGTCTTACACAGAAGAATGCTGATGACCTTTCCAAAGAGAGGATCCTTAAAGAGTCAGAAAAACAGTGGCTTGAAAAACAACAAGTTTGGACCAATGATGAAAAATACTTTAAGCAGAGAATACAAAAGTTAATTAACCAAATTCTAGGCTTTAAAAATACTCGGATGCAGAGGAAAGCTGAAGACCTTGCCAAAGAACAGTCTCTCAAAGAGTCAGAGAAACAATGGCTGGAAAAGCAGCAGGCTTGGCTCTCTCAGAATCAAGAGTTCATGCAGCGAGAACAAGAGTTTTTGGCCCAAATTAAAGGCCTTCACGACATTCTTGCACAGAAGAACGCTGATGACCTTTCGGAAGAACAGTCCCTGAAAGAGTCAGAGAAACAGTGGCTGGAAAACCAGCACACTTGGCACTCAGAGAAAAAGAACTTTGTTCAGAGAGAACAAGAGTTATTGGCCCAGATTAAAGGCCTTCGGGAGATGGAGGATCAGACAAAGGAACAGTGGATTGAAAAAGAGAAGGCCTGGCTGGTTGAAAAAGTAAAGATGGAGCAGTCCCAAAACGAGTTGTCCAAAACTTTTCAAATGAGAGAGATCCAGTGGAAAGCAGATGAGCAGAAGAAGGAATCCGCTAGTCACGAGCGAGATGAGCAGTGGCAAGTAAAACAAAAAGCTTGGATAGAGAAACAAAGTGCGTTTCTCACTGAGAGATCCCAGTTGATGGAGAAGATGGACAATTTGATGATCAAGAACAATGGGGACAAACCTGACAGGGGCGACAGGATGTGTGGCATGACGCAGGAAACACTGGTCATTTTGTTGTAGCTATTTAACACCACCGCAGATAGACCTAGGACCCTGCACACATTCGCGTTACCTTTTTAAATAAATAAAATGATACAAATTTGATTTTGGACATGTAGTAAATTAGTTAGCACTTTTCAGTATTAAAATAATATAAAACTGGGATGCAAAAAAAAAGTATGTAAAGGCACAATTTACAAAATATATCCAAATATAAAGAGACAAAAAAAAACATACAAGCCATGACAGACGTGAGCCTAAATCCCACCCCACACTCACAAATCAAAGTCAACGCAAGGAAGTGAAACAGCTGGGGTAGGAAAACGCGCTCTTCACTGCCACACATGGAATTTATGTTTGTTGACATCCATAATATATGGAGATCATGCCTGAAAAATCTCTGCCAAAAGATGTTGTGTTATAATCTGATGGCCTAGCTACATCTGCGGACGTCCAGACCTTCGCCAATGAGACTTACATGCCGGCAGACCAGAGTGTAGGGAGTGGACAAACCAGACAGAGGACGTCCAAAGCGGCCTGGCTCGATCAGAGGAGGTCCAGGAGAGCATGCCCATATTCCATATTACTTTTTGTCCAGCCAAACAAATGTTCTCTCTTGGTCTAACCTCTTAAAGCCTTAGCAGAATCAGGTCGCCATAGCTCTAACTCCACCAAGCGCTAGACATGTCTCAACTTTAATCAAGCCAAACAATTTCTTGCAAACAATAATCAATAAAAAGTTAATTACCATTAAAAAAATTATGTTTTTTCCCTTCTTTGTTGACGCACCATTGCATATTTTTATTCACTTAGTAGGCAGACAAGGCACAGTCCAGGACCGTTCTCAGTCTGGAATTGTTTCACATTCATATTATTTAAGGAACGTAATTGTCCACTGCATAAAACAGTGTCTTGATGAGTTAAAATGACTGGAATTACAAATATTTGACTTTAAATTGAGTAATTCAGAAATATTCATTTACATTTACCAAACTGAAAAATTGTCTGAAAGAGTCTTTCAAACAGACTCAATCAACTAAACACATAAAACGTATTTATCAACTTCGATATGTATTTGTCTGTTTTGGTTTATATTTGTATTATACACCCTTTGAGAACATTTTTCACACTCAATTCGGAGAGAATCTCTAGAACCACACGGTCGACAGTCAGAGGAGAGTGCAGCGTTCCAAGACGCAAAACTGCATATGGTCAGCAGTCATTCTCTTATAAAGCAGCGAGCCTTTGGAACGCTCTTCCAAACCAAACTATTTCATGCACAAACTATAGTACATTTATACGCCTGACCAAACAGTGGTTATTATCAAAGCAAACCTGTACGCACTGAATGACTGTGATATGAACGCTGTAAACTGTGAGTGAGTGAGGGTATTATAGAAAGTGCTTTTATGATGTAAGCTTCTATGTATTGTTCTGTATATATTTTATGAACTTTTGTAAGTATAACATCAACCTGTCCAGGGACTGCAGGTGGAAATTAGCATTTTTGCTATAACCTGGCACATGACATCTCTTCTTTTTTAGACTAATGTTGTTTGTGCATTGTCCCTGATCAAATAAATAAATTAAATTAAAAATTAAAATTAAATTAAATTACAATAACATCATGCAGTGGTCCAGACCTTCGCCAATGAGACCAACATACCAGCGGACACAAGTCCAGTGAGCAGGGAGGAAAAACCAGGCAGAGGAGGTCCAAAGCGGCCTGGCTTGTTTAAAGGTAGTCCAGGAGGCGTTGTCTCCATGGCTGAGGCGCCATCTTAAAGACCACCTCCAGCATACATGGATGAGTGTTTGTGAAGCTGAATACATTTGTAAGTCTAATATGATTATTGTATATAGGACTTTTGATAATGTATTGATAATGATGTACTTACTGTAGATGTACACATTTTATTCTGCAATGTTTTGTGACCCCTGTGTGACCCTAGCCCGTGGGACTACGGATGGAAATTAGCCTTTGGCTACATTCCAGCGGGTTTACATGCATGTGTACCATGTTTGTTCATTAATATGCACTGTCCCCATCAAATAAATAAACATTAAAAAAATTATAATATTCCTCCCACTCCTCACTATTAACAGTAATAACAGCAGTCCAGCGAGAATCCATGATGTCAGCTCAGTCTCCTCCTACTGAGCATGTTCCAAAAAAATGTCAACAAAAAGTCTAACTATCAAAGGCCAAAGCAAAAATTTTATATAAAGTATGATCCTCCACTGTCATCGGAGGAAACTGTCTTCGGAGCCAGACTTTTAGGTTGTTTTTAATCATGTGTAAAGTCTCCATTATTCCATTTATATGAATTTCCCTTAATAAAGTATACCTTATTACATAGAGCTTTCTGCCAAACAAAAGGACCTTAATTTTCTGTACAATAACATATTTACCTTGATTCAATGTTTTGCGATAGATTTACTTGGGAATTTGTCATTTCAATGGCCACTTTCTCATAATTCATTTTTCTCATTATTGTCACGTCAATATCTCCACATTTTGTTGCACCGTTTAGTTTAGAATTTTCAAAAAAGGCTAAATTGAAGTTTGTATACATTTTTCCACAATAAAGAGCTTATTTTAAACACAAGACATCCACAATCCCCCCTAAAAAGTTTTTTAAACTATTGTGTCACAAAATAAAACCATACATTTAAACTTGCTCAATCCATTATTCTGATTTCGTCACCGAAAATATGGTACATTATTTGCATTTTTCGGCATAAAAGGCCTTATTTTTGTATGGAAACATAAAAATGACAGAAAACTTGCAATACATGTTGTCATATTTATGCCAACATGTTTCAAATTGATATCTCTAAATTTAGAAAGTTTCCCTATTCACCTGCAATGCCTCACCGTAATGAAAAAATAAATGACTATTTAAAAAAAAAAATCTATTTTCTTGTAAAAATGTCTTTGTTGATTTACCATATTTTTATTCCCTGAGATAATCATGGGCCGATAAAGAACAGCGCAGGACTGAGTGCATGTTTTCACTTCACAACGAGAGGAGGAGCTCTCCAAGCATTTTCTGTATATGCAGGACCTCAGGAGGAGCTTTTAGGGAGTTGTCTAGGATAGCACTAGTTTTTTTTTAACCTTTATTTAACCAGGAAAGTCCCACTGAGATTAAGAATCTCTTTTTCAGGGGAGTCCTGGCCCCAGAGGGGTTTTTAGTGGTAGGGGAAACTGAACACGCAAACTCCACACAGATAGGCCCTGTCCAGGTGCAACACCGTGCCGCCCCATATATTTATGTAGCGCTTCTCGACCTGCTTTGGGGACTCAAAGCGCTTTGCATCAAGGAACCAGTCACCCATTCACACGCTCATTCATTCACCAGTGTACGCAGACACTGGAGGCAAGGTGGGTGAAGTGCCTTGCCCAAAAACACTATGACAGTGTGCACTTGCGGGATTCGAACCGCTGATCCTTCAATCACAAGACGACCCACTCTACTATCGCAGGGTGCCACTGTCGCCCCATGGAAACAAAACAAAAACAAAAAAGTTGATTTTGCATAATACCTCCCCTTTAATCATGTATGAATGAACACAATGCATGAGAGAACATTATAACTTTACGATCTCAATCCATTTTCTACAACGTGGCCCTTTTACATCTTCTTTTGCCACCACGACTTGTACCCCGCATCAGTTCATTCTGGAGCGTGTGCAACTTTAGTGTTCGGTCCACACACTGAAATGTCACTTAACATGGCGCAATCGCACGCTGAGCTGAGATCTCGGCGCAAAATAAGACAAATGTGTTTGGATTATTCGCTGAGTGAGGCCGACTGCGACTCCAGCGCACAAAAAGGTCCATGGCAGCGGACCGTGACACAATGCAGCCCTCCCCGCTCGACATAAATAAATGCACTTCAGTTCAGAGCCGCGGCGCATTAGGGGAAGAATACGGCATTTGTGTTGGTAAGAAATGGGGGGAAAAGAGCAACAGTATGAATCCGCAGACTGGAGCAGCTGCTGATCCAGGATGCAGCCGATCTGGGGCCAAAGAAAAAACAAACAGTGAAAGTGAATTACCGAAGTGGAGATATTGTTGCAAGAGTGGAATAAGATAAGATCAGCCTTCATTGATCTCACAATGGAGAAATTCACTTGTTACATTGAGCTCTCAGAAACACTAGGGGGTGCAGGATAGACAGGAAATGTGCCAACTATTAAATAGGTATCTTCTATACAATGACTACCAAAGAACTTTAAGGGGGCAAAAAGTAAACCGTAACAGTAAAAAAAAAAAAACAGACTATAATAACAATGTAGTCTGGTCAGTATTAGCAGTGCAGGTTTACAGTCATAGTGCAAGTGGTTAAGTAACACGGATAAAGGGATGTAGATATTATTGCTATATTAGATATTACTCTAGAGTCTTGTTGTACCGTCTGACAGCAGTGGGGATGAAGGACTTCCAGTAGCGCTCCTTCTTGCACTGAGCTTTGGGCTTTGTTCTCCTGTGCCTGTCTCCCATTTCCTTCCCCTCCTTCTTGCCTTATTTGGATTCTGGCTGGGTGTGGTCGTGGCTCCTCCTCCTGCTCCTGGGCTGGCTCACACACCTGTCTCCAACCTTCTCATCTGCTGAGTATGAAGGACTGGCTTCCCCTCTGCACCTCTGCCAGATCGTCGGTCTTCCGACGCGGTGAACATTTCACAGACTCAGCCTTGGTTTTGTTTTGTGGATTTTTGCTATACTTCTTGTTTTTGCTCCTGCGTCTCACTCAGCTCCAGCCTCTGTCCTGCCATTCCCAACCCAGCCAATACTCCAAGGAGAACCCTGGGATCTGCAACAACCTCCAAACCCCTCCTGCACATTTTTTTTGTAAAAAAAAGAAATAAATACTTACCTTTTTTCCGGCCATTGTGTTTGCATTTTGGGTCCTTATTTTTGTTGAGCCGTGACGAGGGTTCCTCAGTCTGAAATAGATCCTTCAAAATAGACGCCTTTTTACTTTGATCACTGCTTTGCACTTTTGACATTTTCACCAGAAATAGTTTTCACTTCACATTTTATTGGTAACCATTTCAGGGACAACCTTCTGAAGCTCACTGAGAAATGGCTAAGAATAAATATAAAACATATTCATTTTTTTTGTTTCCTACATAATCCCATGTGTTCGTTCATAGTGTAACATCTTCACACAATGTGAATAGTGTTGAAAAGCCGATACATAAAAAGTGATTCCAAACTTGTGACCGTTATACAAGCCTTCATTTGAGCTTGCATGTGTAATTCCAACACAGATTAAACACAGTTTGAGTGCCAAACATGGGCAGAACCATTTCAGAGATGGTTTATGGTCTTTGGAAATGCAGAGGGCACTTTGAGATTCCATTATGACACAAAATCCAGGAAACGCAGCTTGGAGCGCTCCAGCAATAGAAGAAACGACCAAAGTAAACATCAAACTCAACTTTTTTGAAGAGGGGACAAGGGTTTAGTATGGCTGAAACCTCGATAAAAAAGTTGACGACTTTTCCGAGAGTCCCTTGCCGGGTTGTGAATCTGTGCCCGACTGAATCTGCGGTCTCCTCCGGTCTGCAGGTTCACTCTCCTCCAAAAAAAGAAAAAAAGAAACATGCTCTCAGTTTAAATAAGCCAACGGGGTGGTGTGCCCTCGTACTTACCCGACTGAGAGTGAGGGGTCGCTGGAGAGAGGGGCCAGGAGGGACGGAAGCAACAGAGGTGTCGCCGCGGCCGTGATGATGATGAAGTGTCTACAAATATGACTCCAAACAGAGGTCGTTTTGATTTGGCGGAAAAAAGGCTGAGGCTGGACCGCTAACTCCCGACCTTAACGGAGTGAGAATAAAAGAAAAAGGGGGGGAGGTAGCGGGGTTGGGTGGTGGTGGACTTTGGTATAGCTTGGATCGCTGACTTTATTACCGTATTCCAACGAGAAAGTGAGTGCGACGCTTGCGGAGGACCTTGGAACATTTCACATTGTATTGTAAAGAGAAAGACTGTGACGCTAACCGATTAATTCCCTCTTGCCGAGAACTGAAAGCAGAAGGAGCCGTTGTCTAAGAGGCAAAGAGACCTCGACTCCAACAACCCCGTTGAGTTGACGACTTTAGCAACGTCCACTACGACAGGGAACTCTTGGATGGTGAGAGTGTGTACAAAAACACATGCCACTCAACAGAGAAAGTGGCTGGGTACTATTTCTTCTTTGCATTTGACCCATCATCCAATGTTTGTAGGAGTGCACCCAAGGACCCCCTGGGACTTTTCCAGGAGTACCTTGGGCGGCAACATGCAAACTTCTGTGTGCAGTCCCCATGTCTGCGTAGGTGTACTACAGTTTCCCCTACTGCTAAAGAATGTGTACAATTCTACAGCCTGGTGACTCTGACCAGTAGCCTGGCTCCACATCTGGAGATGGGTCCGGGCGACTGCCTACTGTGACTGCTTTCGGCCCCTAAAGGTTGCCCCGGCGGCGTTGAAGAATGAGTAAAATGCAGAGATCAGGGATCAATAAAGTATGCAGTGGGAGGAGAATGTGAGTTGACTGTTTGGAATTTCTCACATCTCTGCCTAAATTGCTCTTAAAACTTTCTATGGATCTCTTAGAGACGAGCTTTTACACATGATGAATTGCTCCCTTCAGACGGGGGTCTTCCCTGCTGCCTTTAAGGGGGCGGTGGTGAGGCCTCTGCTGAAGAAGAGCAATTTGGACCGTAATGATTTTAACAACTTTAGACCGGTATCCAACTTACCATTTTTAAGCAAAATCTTAGAAAAACTTGTTTTTACCCAACTTAGCGACTTTATAAATGCACATGACGTCCTTGAGAAATTTCAGTCTGGCTTTAGGGTAAACCACAGCACCGAGACAGCCCTTTTAAAGATTTTAAACGATTTTAGATTAAATTATGATTCCAAAAGGTTGACAGTGTTGGTTCTACTGGATCTGAGCGCTGCCTTTGATACAGTCGACCATACTATTCTTTTAACTCGTTTAAAACACATCGGCCTCTCTGGTGCTGTCCACAAATGGTTTACATCCTACCTCACAGACAGGACATTCATGGTAAGTGTGGATACCTGCTCCTCCAAGGTCCATAATATTACATGTGGTGTGCCTCAAGGTTCGATTTTAGGCCCAGTGCTTTTTAACCTGTATATGCTCCCTCTTGGTGATGTCATCAGGAGACATGGAGTCAACTTTCATAGTTACGCTGACGATACACAGTTGTACATCTCCATGTCTCCTGATGACACCAGGCCAATGGATGCACTTTTTAACTGCATTTTAGATATCAAATCCTGGATGGCAGAAAACTTTCTCCAGCTTAACCAGGACAAAACTGAAGTTTTAGTCATCGGTCCTCAGGCCCAGAGAGAGAAACTTTTACCCAAACTACAGTCATTGTCTTTTAATCCTTCGTCACAGGTGAAGAACCTGGGTGTGATTTTTGACTCTGAGCTGACTTTAATTCCACACATTAAGAATATCACAAAGATAGGTTTTTACCATCTAAAGAACATAGCCAGAGTCCGCCCCATTCTCTCTCGGGCCAACACGGAGACGCTAATGCATGCTTTTATCACCAGTCGTATCGACTACTGTAATGCCCTGCTTTCTGGTCTTCCCAAAAAGAGCATCTCAGGTTTACAACTTTTACAAAATTCAGCAGCTCGTGTCCTGACGAAGACCAGGAGGCGGGACCACATTACACCGGTTTTAGAGTCACTGCATTGGCTCCCCGTGTGTTTCAGGATCCATTTTAAAGTTCTTTTAATGGTTTTTAAATGTCTTAATGGTCTTGGTCCTTCTTATCTTTCAGAATTGATTTTACCATATGAGCCTTCGCGGTCCCTTCGCTCCTCTGGCAGGGGTCTCCTAGTTATTCCTAAAGTCAACAGAAAGACTCACGGCGAGGCGTCTTTCCAATACTATGGCCCTCGCCTCTGGAACGACCTGCCAGAGGAGCTCAGGACCGCAGAGAACGTTCATGTTTTTAAGAGCAGGCTCAAGACCCACCTTTTTAGTTTAGCTTTTAATTAATATTTACTTATATTAACCTTATTTACCGGTTTTAGTTCTATTATTTCTTTATTTTCCCTCTTTTATCCTGTGCTATTTCACGCACAGTTTTAGCTGTTTTTAATGTATCTCTTATTAAATATTTATTTATTTATTTTTATTTATTTTATTCATTTATTTTTTATGTTCTCCTAGTGGTTCCTCTGAGGGAGCCCTCTGCCCCGGGAGTGCTGGTTGGCTGTGGCCGTGCGGGCGCTCTCCTGGGGGTGCCTGGATGGAAGCAGGACGTCTCTCCTACACCTACTCCAGGCCCCCTGGGTTGGCGCTCTGTGGCTGTGGGCGATGGGCTGCTCCTGGTGCAGACGGCTCCTTGGATGATGTTTCCTCTTTCGGTCCATCTGTACCCAGCCTTACGTACTCAACTCTATGTCCATTTTTATTTAAGACTTTTAACTGCTGGGCTGTCTGTACGTCTGTGTGTCTGTGTGTGCGGGTGGTGGGTGGTGGGGTTGTAGTTATTTATGTATATTTACTGGTGGGGACGAT
This sequence comes from Proterorhinus semilunaris, assembly GCA_021464625.1. Classification (NCBI taxonomy): domain Eukaryota; kingdom Metazoa; phylum Chordata; class Actinopteri; order Gobiiformes; family Gobiidae; genus Proterorhinus; species Proterorhinus semilunaris. The sequence continues at coordinate 32,745,981 of CM038347.1, read as the reverse complement.
TTTTATTATTTTTAATGATTTTTAAGCACTGTAAAGCACTTTGTGTTACATTTTGTATGAAAAGCGCTCTATAAATAAAGTTTGATTTGATTTGATTTGATGATAAAATGTGGTCAGATCTTTATTAAAATCATAAAAAATAGTAAACAGTGTCTGCTTAAACTAATACCACCCAAACAATTACATGTTAACATTTTTCTATTGTCCATAACAAGTAAACATTCACAGGACAGTATGGAATAAGTAAGTGAACCCAGGAATATCCCTGGACTGCAGCAGTTTTGTAAAGAGGAATGGTCTAAGATTCATCCTGATCGCTTCTAATCTGCAACTACAGGACAGCAGTTATTGCTGCAAAAGAAGAGTCAGCCAGCTATTTAATACAGGGGTTCACTTACTTATTCCATGCATGTTGTGAATGTCTCAGGTTTTTCTGCAAAATATCTTGATAAACTTGTGAATTAATTTTCCCATGAATGATAGCATGTTGTCCAGGCCCTGAGGCAGCCTTCTTGTGTTTTTAATAAAGATCAGACCACATTTTATGACCAATTAAAGCAGAAATTACAGAAATTCCCAACGGTGTACTCCCTTTCCCCTCCCACTGTAATTTAACCTTTGATGAGAAACCAGAGCACCTCAGGGGAAGCCATCCAAAACACAAGGAGAAGAAAGTCCAAGGACAACATTGCTGGGGAATCAAACCTAGGACCATATTTTGTGTAGCAAAAATACTCATCATACAAACAAAGTTAGACATAAGACAAAGCATACGACAAACAGTAAGACAATGCATCAGCAGCTGAGTCATTTGTGCATTCCCTCATTTACATATCAGACAGTAGTATTACGCTTCATTCGTGCCGTTTTGAGTATTCTTATTCGCGTTGGTTGTTTCGTCTTCTACTGCCGAAGCGCTCCGATCTGTATTTCCCGGATTTTGTTGCGTCGTAGATCAAACACAAACCCGTGCCCCGCATTTTTTTTTAAAGCTAATGATCCATCACAGGACCAGATCCGCACTCGGAGTGTGTTCCTCACGGCGACATCGATTTGCTAGCGTGCCATTAACTGAACATTGAGTAGTGTTTTCGCGGTTTTTGCAGCGCTCCAGTCCACTGCTGCTTGCAGCGGGTACACCAGGCCAATTTGAAGTCTTGAAAACTCACTCTCTCACTTTTTAACATCTTTTTTGTACGCAAAAATGTTAAATAGCCATAGATCAACATTGAGGTACCCAGAAGAATGGTTGCATCTTCTTAACTCCCACCTGAACTGAGCACATGTTCTCCAGTTGGGCTTTACCCAAATCTAAAGCTTAAAAAAAAAATAGCGACAAACACAAGGATGACAATTCAACAAAACTTTGACAAAAGAGCAACAAAAAAAACTGTGCTGGAAAAGCAACAAAAACATGACAAAAAGCAAGGGGAAAAAAAGCAATGAAAAAAACACAAAGGCTGTGTCCGAATGTCCACCCTAGTCCCTAACCCCTCATTCACTACATAGGCCCGCACCATATAGTAGACTATATAGTCCACTGATTCTGTTGGCTATTCGGACAGAAGCCCACTACTTTCTCCGAGCTGCGTGCAGATTTTTATATATATATATTTTTTTTCTGAATTTATTTATTGTTACACGTTTATTTTATGAAACAGAACGGCAGTTTTGGCACTTTTACAGGCATCTTTTTTTACATTTAAATTAAAATTCAAACTATCATAAAAATAATAAAAAATCACTCCGGCGTTAGCTCAAAGACGTGCAGAAAGTAGGTCAGCGCCAGCAGAATGAGTGACTACATCTGCTAAAAGTTCGCTAAACTCCAGAAAAAAATTATTTCTGCGATAAAGACCGACCAAACTAATGAGACAGGGGACTAAGTATGGATAAATACGAGTCAGATATATTTTACATGGATTTTACATGAATGGCTTGGATTATTTGAGAGGAAGCTATCGGTCATTACCAGCTCGAGCTAAAGGTAAGCAGCTAACGCTAGCATTTTTCATTGTAACCGTTTATATTTAAGTCAGTTATTCATGATAAATACGCAACACACGATTGAAACAGCTGATTTCATTCCGCCGTGTTGTTTAGCTCCAAGACCTGTTGCTGTCAGGCATTCTTCTCCTACTCTCGCAATGCATTGTGGGCTATATTGACCCGTTTAGTGATCACCGCCGCTCAATGCATTGTGGGACATTTTGAGTGCACTACTTTTTTTCTCTCTGGACATTCGGACACCCCTACAAAATGGCGTGACCACTATATAGCGCACTATACAGGGAATAGCGTGGACATTCGGACACAGCCAAAAAGTGAAAAAAAAAAAGTGACGCAAAAACGGGAAAGGCAACAAGAACGCGACGAAGACACAACAAAAAGGCGACAAAAAAAACGTGACGAAAACACGACAAAAAACATGATTTTTCATTTTTTTTAAAGCGACAATTATGTGACGAAAACGCGGCGACAATGGGACACAAAAGTTAGGATCACTTTTGTAGGTCTTAGCTTTCAGGCTTTTAGCGTTACACTGTTGCCCTCCACTTGAGAAGCTTTTGGATTTGGGTAAAGCCGAACTGGAGAGAATGCGCAGAGATTAAGCCTACTTGAGTTTTTTATTTTTATTTTTTTTAACTCATAGCCTTTTTTTTAAACTCGTAGACAACACAAGAGAGGAGGAGAAGGGAGGTGGCTGGGTGTGGGGGTGCCCCGATGTCAGTCCCTTTATGACCCGCTAAAAAAGTCCCGCGCCCGCCTACCCCCCAGCCCCCCCCCCCCCCCCCCCCCGACCCCGCCATCCATCACCCGCCGCTCTGTAATCAGCATGTTTGTCACTGTAACTAAACAGAGGGAGCCCGGGCCGGGGCGGCGTGCGATTGGCCGTGACAACGCCCAAATGAGCGTGCCGCGGGGCCACTGAGCGCCGGGCAGCCGAGCGTGACGGCGGAGGTGACAGACTCCTCCGCCAGGTCTCCGGCTCGGGGCGAGATTAGGAGGAGAAGTGGGCGTGCGGTGGGGCCAGGGAACGTTTCGAGTCTTTGTGTGTGTGAGAGTGTGTGTCGGCTTCACCCAGACAGCTATATTAGTTCAGTTTGAAGGGGGGACTTTGTACTGAAACTGACTGGAGACTATTTTTGGAACATTTGCTTGTACACGTTGGGTTCCTATGGCAAAAAATGACGGGGAAATTTACTTCAAGTCCTCTCTCGTGGGGCTCCGTACTTCCGCATCTTTAGGTGTCACTGGTTATGTCCACAGCGAAAACCTATTGTGCAAACATATTAATTGTGTTTTTTTACATTTTCTGAAAAACATCAAAAATCTGAAATCACGCGTGTTTTTGTATCAATCGGTAATTTATATTTCAGCCTGCTGGTAAAAAGATCAATAGTTGCTGACGAAGCTCCACGAGGAGCACTGAAACATGGTGCTATAGCTGACAGACTGAAAGTTTTGCTACAATGATTTGGACAAATCGTGCTCTATGAGTCTATGTAAAGTCTCAGAGGAACACAATTTGTGAGAAACATAAAAAAATAAATAAAAAAAACGCGTCTCTCATAAACAAATAATTTGTTTAGTATTGTGTCCACACACACGTGGGCATTTTTTTTTTTTTTTCATCTTCAATTCAATCAACTGAGCATTTATTTCAATGATATGTGTGGGGTATGAGAGTTTTGTTTTGTGCATGCAAATATGTTAATTTTCTACATAATCAACACCTTTGACTCAGAGACAAAAAACAAGGCCCAAGACGTTTAAGCCAGAAAAAAACACAAAAAAATATATATAATAAGGCGGACATACTTTTAAAGCCTCAAAATCACTATACCATTTTATATATATATGATGAACGCAAGACTTTAATCGTTATTTGTGGAATTTGCAAAATGGCAAAGAACAAAACAAATTTTATTCCCCTACTAGAAAAAAAAAAAAAAATCAGGTACAGTACTTTTAACAAAACATACAACAATATTTTCTCTTGATATAACACACTCTAATAAGACACACAAAAGACTAAGGACAAAAACTCTCAGTTCAAAAAAAGTGTTTAAAAATAATTAGGCTATTCAGGGCCTTCCATTCGGTTTAATGTTCCTCTGTATGTAAGTGTTAAAGCCGGACTGATTTACACTGTAATCGCATAAGTCTATGATCGTGGGCCTCCTTTAGCCCATAGGGCCGGCCCTGTTGCGCGTGTTACGCCTCCCGCTCGGGAAACCCCGCTGTAGCCCGGCGGTTTTTCTGTCGGCAGCGGTAGTGCATGTGGCCCCCCGATCGTGTTACACTCGGTGGGTTCGGGGCGGTCGCGGTGGCCACTCGCGCGGAGGGGTAGAACAAGCTAACGCTCATTTCTGCAAAGTAAAACCACACTACATCAAATCAAGCTTTTCCATATGTGGGTCTGAGCGCGAGAGGAGGAGAGGCCGGATTATGACTATTACTGTTATTGGAGCGGTGGGGCCCTCTGCTGACCAGAAACAGGAAGTGCGCCTGGAGTCTTGTGACAAAATAAACAAACACAAGTGGGGATTTAGAACCGAGGGTTGAAGACGGGAGAGGAAAAAAGTAGTTGTAGTAAAAATACACATTCCATTCACAAAGTTAGACATTGTGTGGCCAAAGGATGAGATCAGCCGATTATATGTATTCATGTAATAAGGAGGACAGCATTGGACAAAGCAGATGCAATGTTTAACCTCTCATCACCCGCCCTAACGAGTGCTTATAGGCCAGTGTAACGCCTCATTTGAAAGCTAAGTCCTACAAAACGGATCTAAGATTTTTTGTCACTTTTTTTGTCACGTTTTTCTTGCCATTTTGTTTCACTTTTGTTGACATTTTTGTCGTCTTTGTTGTTGCTTTTTGTACGTTTTTTTTTTTCGTAGCCTGTTTTCGCACAGAGCGAAGCCGATGTAACGTAACCGATTTATCAGGAGACAAGGAGTTTCGCGCCCTGGACGGTAAAGGCCGACTGTCCATTTATACGTTTATTGCGTTTTAAATTACAAAATGTTCTACAATTTTCAAAGTTAAGGAAGTTTAACCTCTGCAATATTATATTATATATATATTTATGAAAATGGCTGCTAGAAGTAAAGGCAATGCACTATTTGCAGAAACTGGACGGTCTTCAGAGTTTTTTCTTAAATGCCTGTGGCGTCCTCAAGTGGTGAGAACCGATATTGCTTGAATGCAAAATGCTTTCGTATCATGGGTCCAAATGATGGAATAATAATAATACATGTTTCACCAGATCCACAGGGAAAATTAGCCTCCAAACAGGGCTTCAAACTCAAAAGGCCGGCAAGACCATCTTTGCAAGTTTCCGCACATTCCTTCGAAGGATCACAATACCTTCGCCTGAGTATCGCCCCACCATAAGTGAGAAGAAGGTCTGCCCACAGGCTTTTGTTTCCCTCTTCCAGAGTAGCAGCAAATTAACATCATTTAGCTCAAGGCCCGTTGTGTGATTAAATGAAGTCTTGATCATGATGGGCCTGTAAACGTTGTCCGAGCACGTCACAAAGACTCCAATTGTCAGAGACTTTAGAGACAGACATTTTATCCCGTCCCCCCCCCCCCCATCCACGTTCTACCTAACGGAGAAATGAAATTAGCCACTTAGCCACGGTGCGGGTCAGCAGCCTGGTGCGCTCGCCTCTTACGGGAAGCTCCCCCCTTTTCCATGGCTGTCCCCACCAGGATGAATTAGCTCTGGGCTGCGCGGCTATAACATGTCAGGGGAGAAACGAAGACGGAGGGGTCGGGCCCTGCTCTGGAAACGACATGCACTCAGAGGTGGGTGGAGCCAAAAGCTGTGCGGAGGTAAGAGTATCATTACTTTAAAATAAATTACTCACTCACGTTTGGCCCATTATAGGCTGCAGCAATAGCCTGGACTGTTTACATATGTTGAGGGACATTCATTCATAAATTATTAAGTTTTTCAAATATCATTGTTCCTAGACCCATTCTGTACATTATATTAGCTTCATTTTGAACACAACACACAACTAAATACTCAATAATCTTAGTTGGTCACTTCAAGGTAGGGGGTACTCGGAGTGTAAGTGAACGACTCAAGGGGTACGTGAGACTAAAAAAGGCTGGCAACCACTGCGCTTTTTATTTTATTTTTTAAACATGTAAAACATATTACCCATTTCCATTTTGTTCTAAGAGTGGTCAAGATTTTAAATGTAAGTGTTCACAACGCAGATACGTAGAACCTTAGAATTCCATACTTTTCATGCAAATCTACCAATACGATACATCTGAAGTTTCATCAGGTGGTCCCAAACCGCCGGTACGAGGCCGTGACACATTTTCTAGCGGGCCTACAGAGAACTAGGAAATACTTTATTAAACGACCGCATTATCTCCAATTTATCTGGTCTGTCCACAAGCCAATAAGCTCGTCCATAGAACAGCAGGTTGAAAACATATCCATACCCCTTTAACGTTTTGACATTTTGCCACCCTATGGACCACAAACATACAAAGTATACGGAGTTGAAAATATACGTGAAAGACTCGCACTAAGTGACACACAAGCGTGAAGTGACATTAAATTTATACATGATTTTGAACTTTAAAAAAAATAAAACACTGAAAAGTGGGATGTGCAACAGTATCAAGTCCAAGAACACACCAGACAGGTCCGGGATGAAGTCATTGAGAAGTATAAAGCTGGGTTAGGTTGTAAAAAAAATTCCAAAGCTAAAGTACAGTTAAATACATCATCCAGGAATGGAAAGAGTATGACATCACTGCAAACCTACCAAGACCCGTCCTCCTTAACCAAGTTACCAAGAAGCCTATGATGACCCTGGATGAACTGCGGAGAGCTGCAGCTCAGGTGGGGGAAACTGGACACAGAACTACTATTAGTCGTACACTGCACAAATCTGGCCTAGAACAAGCCATTTGACCAACGCACCTTCTTCCACATGTTTGCTGTATGGGGACATGGGGGACATCGGGGACATGGGGCTTCTGGCAAACAGCCAGAAGGTGGTTTTCTTTTAAACATTGCTTCTTCTAGCCACTCTTCCATATCACTCTTTAGTCGTGTGTTTTGTGTCATTTTTGCTTTCGAGGCACGTTTTTTGTCGCTCTTTCGCCACTTATTTGCTTTTAGATTTGAGTAATGCCGAACTGTAGAAAATGTCCTTGTGGGGGTTAAGAGATGAACATCTTCAGCAGGTTGTTTATGATACATCTCACTTGCAAAAAAAGTACAGCCAGTTCAAGTCAACCGTGACAAACAGAAAAAGAGTCAGTGAATAAACACAGCCAAGAACATGTAACTTCCTACTAAAAAAGTCGGGTTGTCCAGACCATATAACGGCGTGTTTTTTTTCTCCAGGAAATCCAAATGTCTCTGCCCGGCGCACAGTGAAACCCAATAGCGCTGACATAGCCCGAGCGTGTCATGGTCTCTCCATCAAAAATGGTTTACTTTCCCACCGGCCTGAAACCGTGCTCTTCGTAATTCTCTTGATTTGTTTAGAAACGGTGGATGGGACCGGCCCGAACGCGGACAAGAGGACCACTGTTACCTACTTTTGTTTAAACAAGGACACAGGTGCGTTTTCAACTTTTGCCCCAAATAGTGACGAGGCCGTTCTACAATGGATGTACATGTTTCAAGTGGGGAAGTAGGCGAGTACTGCAAGGCAACTGTTCGCAATCGTTTCTCCGCCCAAAACATGCACAACAGGCAAGAGAAACGAGCTTGTGAACGTATAGGTGACATAAGTGATGTTTTACCCTGTGAAGCGTTGTGTCAGAATAAATGACTTCTGCTACTACTTTCTTGCAAAATATATATATTTTTTGTGTGTAAAATGCAATTAACTTAAGTTTCCTACTCTGCTGAGATGCTGTTTGTTTGACATTATTTGAAATACTGAGTGTAAATCCACATTAAAAAATAGAAGCTATTTCACAATTTGAGATCGACTTCACACGTGCAGTCGGCTCCACATCCACTAGAGGGCGCCAAAGCTGAACGATCAACCGCATCATTTCATTCACACATTTGGGTAATCCTGCGTATTCCGTCTTTTAGAGCTTGAATCACTGCTTGGTCATATATAATGTAAAACAGGGATTCTCAACTGGTGGGTTGGGACTCAAAAGTGGGTCGCGATTCTATAGGGAACGTTTATTCAACATTTTCCATCTGAAACTGCACGGTAAACACTAACAGAGTCTGTTCAAATTAATGCTATTGGATTGTTTTGATCATAATTTCAGTCTTAAACTGCTGGTTTAACAAAAACTTGTTTGGAAAATACAATATTTTATTGGGTCGCAGCTTGTCATTAAGGTAATGTTAGCTCCCGATGTAAACCATTGGCATTTACAGGAAAAAGTTCTTCACTTTAGACTACAATGGTGAGGTTTGGCCCTTGGTGTTCTGATGATGATGAAAAACCTTCACTAAACAACACAACATTTTTTGGTCTTGCCATTTTAATTTTTAAGGATTTTGTTTTGTTTTCAGTAATAAGGTAAATCTCACTTGACATTGCCAATGAGATAAGACCCATGTTCTTACCCCATTGGCAAATAAAATGACCTGAAATAAGGATGAAATGTATTGAAACGAGTCAGAAACATCTCAGAACAAGTGAAATCATCTCAGACAAATGCCTGACTAACTAGTCAAAACAACTCAAATTTTGATTATTATGCTCAAAGTAAATTTCTCCATTGTGAGATCAATAAAGGCTATCTTATCTTATCTTATCTTAAATTGAGACATTTAGTTTAATCTAGTTCATTACTTTTTGCAGTGTACACAAAATCAAATTTCAAACACACTGGCTATGGTTACACAGTCTGAGAATAACTTGAGTCAACCCTCTCTTCAATCAGCTCAAAAAAGGCAGTTGTAGAAAGTCATTATTTTCTGTGGTCAAGTGATTTGGAAATGCCATCTTTATAACATTCAATAAATATATATATTTTTTAAATTGGGTCTCTACGGCAAACGTGCATCCTAAAACTTGGTAAACACATGCAAACATGTCAGTATAAAACATTCCTCTTTTGCCTTGAAAAAAGACTTATGCAGGTTTTTTAGATCAGCTAACGCGGGCTAAGTCGCATTCACCTATTTTTTACAGTTAACCGCCATCTTTGTGGAATCACTCATTGTCACTGTGCAAAAACTAATAATGACAAATAACTTGTATGAGAGGAGATGTTATTTACTATGACCTTTGACCACCATTTGTTTGATGAAACCAGTAAACGCTATTTGAGCCACTACCCAGCCCAGTGCCTGGTTAACCCGGTTTTTGACAATGGCGGTGTCTTCCATCAGTGTCATTTTTACAATGTTTCCGAAACAGAAAAATAACATAATTGATCAATAACAAATACAATGTTGTAGTAGATACAGCTTACCACTGAAAAAAACAGAAAATCACATGAAAACACACATTCATAACTCAACCCTTGTTCAAATCAGCAATAACTCGTCAGTGTTTCACATGGGGAACAGCAGGTGACCACTGAATGTGCTGTGGTGGTTCTGGTTATCATGGATTCTAGTATTGGCCGACAGATGCACACACACAGCGTCTCCAGTGGCTGCATTTGAAGACTTGCCATGTCCACTTGTCTGATGTTCATAACTCATACAAACGCACTCTCTATCCTTCACCAGCCAAGCCCCTGCAGCGTCTGCACCATACACGTAGAACTCAAAGTGGTAGGCTCCTTTCACCGGGGCAGTGAAGTAACCTGTCACACACACACAATGTTAGTCTTAAAATCGTCCGCCCAAATCCTCTGTGATACCTGTGATGTCATTCACCTGTGTTTGGGCTGTAGGCGTTGCCAATGTTTTGAGATCACGTGTCCGTAGGTCAGAAGTGTGTCAGTGTTGAACGGTCCAGTGCCTCCTGCGCCCGACCCCAGCAAAGAGACCGAGAAAGCCACTTGTCCCACTGGAATTAAAAGCAATTTTTTAAAACATCTGCACTCAAGCATTTTGGGCTTCAGAGAAATGGCCTGAAGCCTGCGATTTGTGTAAGAATATGGGACCAAAGATGACAAAGTTTTGACCATTGACAGGACAGCAGGAGCACGGCTCGAACATTGGGGACACCCATGATGTATCATCACTACGCCGAGCACCACTGACTGTCACTGACTATGAATATACAACTCGCAGTTTGAGCTTTAATACTTTATTTCCTATTATTAGTAGTATTTTTTTAAGTCAGAATAGCTCACCTCGGTTGAGTGTCTGGATCTGTTTCATCTCGGTTTGCAGCACAGACACTTTACCGCTCAGGTCTTGGATCATGGCGTGAAGGTCTGACAGACTGGACTGAGGCACATTCACACTCTCAGGACTGACGTTTCCTCCTTCATTGTCCTGAAGTTCAGCTCCCGACAGAGAGCAGAGCAGCAGCGACAGACTCAACACACTCACTCTCTCCAATCGTGACCACGACTATGAGCCCCAGAGATACAGGCTCTGATATACCAATACCATTCATATTAATCATTGACATATTTAACATTGTATAACTTTGTTTAGTTTAGTTTATTCACAGGTACAAAGGACATGACCTACTTTGAAATTTGCAAATGACTAATCACACAGGGAGAAGAGCCTAAATTATGTGGTATTTTTAATGAGAACATTCTCCAAATGTCGAACCTGATGGTGCTGTATGCATCAGTGCGGTTGATGCTTCTATTATCTGCTGGTGGCACAGACCAGGGTTTCTGTTTGAAAAGCAAATGTCAAGTGTCTCGAGACAGGTCTAAATATTAAAAGAGGCTCACTATTTCTGTCAAAAAAAAGTTTAGATCTATGCCTTTAGTGTCCCGTAAAGTAAAAGTCTAGCGGAACCTCTTGTGCAAAAAAAGTGTACAGACAGGTCCTCGCTCACGTCTTGGTCAATTATCTCCAAGCACTTTGGGTTCATGTCGGGGTCCCTCATTCTCTGGTCACGGGTAAGAAGCTCAAAACAATAGATTCACTCCTCATGTGTTGCTCTTTCAGTGCCTCTGCTCCCTTTCACCCTCATCCCACCGATCCTGGACCCAGATGGCCTTGCTGTCTTGCACTTTGACCATTTGTTTTTGTGTACTGCTGTATCAAAGCAGCTGCTCTAAAATACAACACTGTTCAGAAGCCTGGGGTCGCCCAGACAGTGTAATGTTTTCCATGAAATCTTGTACGGAACAGCCTTCATTTCTCAGAACAAGGATAGACGGTGGAAAATCACCTGTTTCCAGGTAGAATAGTCATTTAACACATTGACAAGATCTAGATTGTATTTCTGATTAATTTAATGTTTTACTCTCATGAAAAAGTGACAACCGTAATAGGCAAGGCAAGTTTATTTGTAGTTTATTTGCACAAATCATACACAATTCAATGCAAACTGTGGAGACAGTTATACACAATCACGAGAAGGCAGATCAAATCGATATAAAATGTAATTCATTCATTACAGTAAAAGCAAAGAGTGCAGATCAAGTACTTTCAGTTGTCATATGCACAGATAACCCGGGTCAGAGGAACTAATCCAGTACATGTTCAACCAGCTTCGTAGTACAGAATCAAAGCTGCAGTGTCTTATTTATGAAGCACATTTGCACCATGAAGACAAATATGTAGAAATATAAAATTCAATAGCATTAAGTAAATTACATAGCAGTAAAGATTAATTCAAAAGCCAAACCCTCAGATTTGCACATGGATCCAAAAACAAATACCACTGCTTCACATGGGAAACAGTAGGTGACCGATGAATGTGCTGTAGTGATACAAATCATCATAGATTCTTGCATTCGTCCGCAGTTGCACAAACACAACGTCTTGAGCCTCCAGGAGCAGCGTGGCTCCATTGGAAGTGCTGCCCCACCCACTGGCCTGTTCCTCATACGCGCCAAAGATTTCTTCTCCATTCTTCACCAGATAAACCCCTGAACCGTATTTGCCATCCATGTGACAAAGAATGTAGACCTCGAATTGGTAGACTCCTCTCACCGGGGCAATGAAAAACCCTGTAAGAGAGAGATCAGTCACTGTGGGGAAAATTGCTCTGTCCTTACTCGAGCGAGCCAACTTCTCACAGCTCCAGTCTCAGACGTGTAAATTGATAACGAAAAAAATTAAATAAACACCAACTCTGTGCCCACCCATAGACAAACCGCATTTGCCTTTTCTTTTCTAACTGAATTTTCAGTTTTGGGAGGAATCTGTCTTGTAAGGCTCAAACTGATACAAAAAGGTAACAAAATAAAATAAAATGAACAGGACAATAAAGTCAAGTCGTTTTTTAAGGAAGGAAGGTGCTGATGAAGGTGACAATAAATTTGGACTTAGTGGTCCGTGGTTTTTAATCTGCCGACAATAACAAGGATTTATTTTCTTTTTTTAGATACTATTAAAATAGTAACAAATGAAATAAGCGAATAATGCTTCTGCAGACAAACACAGATCACATTTTTAAAGAATAAATATTTGCTCTAATGCAGGGGTGTCAAACTCATTCTAGGTCGTGGGATGAAATTCAGCTCCCACGGCGGGTCACGGGCCACATATAATGTAATGTAAACAGGAAAATACTATAGAGAAAATTTTTCCAATTAATGAATAATAATAATAATGAGCTGTGATTTGGTCAAAGCCCCAACTTGTCTGTAGCCTAATCAATAACAACGACTTACACTTGTATTGTACTTTACAAGCTTGTATCACAAGTTTCTCAAAGTGCTCCATACATAGTAGTCATTATTCATTCACTCCACACTCGGTGGTGGTAAGCTGTTATTGAAGCCACAGCCGCCCTGGGGCAGACTGTCCTTTTACCACGTGGCTATAATGTGTTTTTCATATCCTGATCTCTTATTATGTCAGTGACCTCTGCTGGACATGTGTGAAAATCTTAATTTTTTTTTTTTAATTCAAGCTGCCCCCTAGTGGCTGGAATGAGCATTCCAGTTATTCGTTTAAAAATTATAACTCCGCACAGGAATGAGCCCATTCCTGTGCCCACTTTGGTAACGCTTTATAATAAGGGTACATTATAGGGCTGAACGATTTTGGAAAATAATCGCGATAATAATAATAGCGATTTTTTTCTTCAATATTGCGATTGCGATTACATATGCGATTTTTGTTGTTGATTCAGTTGTAGCCATGATTTATCTTCTGAGCCAGTGCTGGCTTTCATTTCCTCACATCTTACTGTGTGACGTTTAAAGGACTTTTAATAGAGCCAAAATCATGCTACCTTGCTCAGCCTCTGCGAGTTCATTTACCTGTGTTTGGGTTGTAGGCATTCCCAATGTTGGTGACCACGTGTTTGAAGACCACAGGACTGGGAGTGTTGGATGGTCCCAGCGTTATGGGAGCTGATGTCCCCAGAGATGCATAGAAAGCCACCCGTCCTGCTGAAAATAAGGTGAATATTTTAACATTTGTAGCCTCAGAATAATCATCCAGGGTAAAAAAAAAATACCATCATGTGTATGCGTTTCAAAATGCTGCTGATTTTTTTAATTTGCCAAAATGAGAGCAGAGCTGGTCAAATTTAGTTTAGAAGGATAATGTGAACATTTGAAAAATAAATATAATGCTGAACTCTGGCACATTTGAAGTACAGTGCAGTTATCGCTGAGAAAAAGGCAACATTTAATATCATTACGTTTTGTTCTGAAATCTTTGGATTAATGTGGCCTTGTTTGTCACTCAATGACAGTGTCGGGGTGGAGTAGCATCGCTAGTTTGGCGGCACGGTGGCGCAGAGGTTAGCCCTCGTGCCTCTGAGCTAGAAGGCCAAAGGTTCGATTCCCACCTGGATGGGGCCTTTCTGTGTGGTATTTGCATGTTCTCCCTGTGTCTACGTAGGTTTCCTCCGGGTACTCTGGTTTCCCCTACTAATAAAAGACATGTACAATAGTGGTGCTAAATTTTATTACACATTCATAAATGAAAAGACAGACATTTAATATTGTCAGCACCACACTGGTCTGTCTGTTTGTTGGTGAGCTTTGTTGTTGTGTTTTGACTGTAGTGGGGCTGTAGAAGAGCTTTAAAGAGACCATCTAAAACTATTTTAGTTATGGGTGCTTTTGGTACTTGCATTCACCAGAGGGCACTGTAGCACCAGTAGCACCGGCAATTGCACCCAGCCTCAAAATAGGAAGACGATTGCGTTATAGAACAATTAACCAATCATTGAAAATATGTATTTACACTACTAATAGCTACATCGCCCAGAGCATCAAGGGGCGCTGGAGGAGTGCAGACCTCGGTGCTGTAAGCACTGTTGCCAATGCTCAATGTGACTAAAACCACTTTGTCCATAAAATGATGTAAAAACTGTTCACATGTGCCATCTGTCACATTGTTCACAGGCAGATGGGCTTACTACAGTTTTAACACCAAGCCTACGCCCTTGCTTTGAGCTCTTTAGTTGAGTTCAAAGAAGAATACATTTTCAAAGAAGAATAAACACACTGGAAATACAAATAATATAAATTATTTAGTGTGTCAATTTCATTTACTTCGGCTGTATGTGAAAATAATTGTCCTGTTCAACTTAACAATCTTTAATATTGACCATGTGTCTTTTTAGGAAATAAATTATTACATGAATGAAGAGATGTATTTTGACTCAAAATCTTACAGAAGAAAATGTTACACAAAAAATGTTCTAACCTTGTAGTTTCTTCACTTCAGTGTCTTGTTCTGAAAAATACAAATCAAAAGATATAGGTGGTTTCACCTCTTTCCAAAAGTATTCTCCTCACCTTGTCAATCTTACCTTGTTTGTCTTTCTGCAGCTGCTGGATCATCAGTCTGTCCTCAGCCAGTTGGACCCTTATGTCCCCGAGCTGAGTGCAAAGGTTTAATAGATCAGGATTAGGATTGGTTTTAGGTTGGACCTCTCCAGCCGAGGAGAGAGCGCAGAGCAGCATCAGAATGATCACAGTGTTCTCCATCTTTAGACTGAACTGAGTCTTCCTTGTGTTGGGGACTGTTTAAATAGTGTCCAGTTATGACATTTGAATCTGACATAACCGGATTAAGATGTTACATATTTCCTGGTTTCCTCTACTGACGGGAATCTTATCTCTCAAGATGAATGCGATGAAGATAACAAACCAGAAACACAACTTTGTTCTGCTCAAAGCGGCTTTGTTTCACAAAAATGTCCTCACAGCGATGTAGATGCCAGGAGACTCCAGGAGAAGAAACTAGCACCTGCTGCTCGTACTTTTACAGAGCAGTCAGACAAGTGCAAAGTAAATGTACCTGTGTACATTTTACTCTATTCCAAGTAACTATAGTCTTTCTTTAACACACTCAAGACAATTTTAGAAATTAATGAATCAAGTGTAGATGTAATAGTTTAACCTGAGTTCCTCTGCTCCGCCCCTGCAGCCAAGGTCAGACGGATCTTTCCTCCCGCTTTCCTTTTTCACTTGTTTGCTGAATACTGTACTATGTTTTTTATGTTGTATGAACATTTTGATTTGATTTATGATCATGTCTGCCTACATTTGTCCATGTCAAACAAATAAATAAATGGACAACTTGGACTGAACAGAAAACAATGTAAATTCTCAGTCATCCAGGTAGTTGATTCAAATTCAAAAGGGTAAAGCAAAATTCAAAATATAGTCCAGTTGTTTTGCCTTGCCCTTTGGAATTTGACTGGACTGAACATGTCGATGTTTTAACATAGTCCGGAGTCCAGGTGACTTCTTAACCCATTGTATTGCTAAGATATTTCAACACATTGGACCAACTTTGATGCATGATGAATCTGTCAAAGCAGGAAACATTCTCGGAAAAAATCCAAACACTTACAGTCAGTGCAACTCTTCCTTGTTCTCTGTTACGATAAACAAACACTGCAGCTGTCAATCACCCACAGTACTTTTCATTTAAGAAACAAGCAGCTCTTTTATAACCCAGGTCAAATACTGCCAATCTTACTTACTGCACTAAAAACCTCACTATGGGCCCTGACGAGGAAGCAGACAGTAAGTCGGGCAGCACATGCATTTTAGAAACACTTTCAGTGGTGTTTTTGCCCCTTACATTTCATCGGGACAGTCCCAGCCCCTGTCCAGTAACTGGAAGCCCCCCGTTCCCTCTGCGCCTGTTCGCATTGGAGAACTGTGGCAGGACAAGCTCTCAATGTCGTCAGCGTCGTGTGAGCCTGTGTGTGCTAGCCTGACGCTACTGTTAGTGTCCGAACGCATCAGATCACACTTTCAGCCATGGGAAAATCATAACTGAGCAGGAAATACAGCAATTAGTAAGGCCTCTTTTACACCGCACGCCGACCGCAGAGCCGAGCGCCCTTTGCGGCCGAACTACCTCGCGGCGAGCGGCATGTATTCACACTGCAACGGAGCGAGGGCGAAGCGCCTACAGTAGTATTGGAATCAAAACAACTCCTCATGGTTCATTCTAAAGCAACACTATATTAATTAAAAGATAGGAATACAACTGATATGTCTCCTTAACGTGCAAAATGTGTTTTATGCATCATAAAAAAAAATCTAAATGCAGTAGTACATGGACAATGATGTTATTAATACACCTAAAGTTATATTTCCTTATGTATTCCAAGTACAGGATTGGATAGAAGTGAAATTACTTCTATTACTCGGAGGTGGCCCGCGCCGCTTCCCTGAGCGCTGCCTCGGCGTGCTGTCTGTACACACAAGAGCTTTCTCATCTGCACAACAGGACGCGGCTTGCAAACAATCAAATCCAACTTCATTTATAAAGTGCTTTTCATACTGAAAGGTATCACAAAGTGCTTTACAGATAACAAACAGGTGCATGCGCACACACACAAAATATATGTGGTTCGCTCGTCAATTTGTTGACGAATCTGCGAGTGGTGTAGAGGCCTAACTGATGGGATTTTACGGAAGGTTGACGAGCTGACATAACCGGATTAAGATGTTACATATTTCCTGGTTTCCTCTACTGGAAACCAGGCTTCCTGTCACTCAGAGAATAGAATTTAAAACAGCTCTGCTCGTGTACAAGTCGTTTCATGGTTTAGCACCAAAGTACATCTCTGACATGTTAGAGCCGTATGAACCATCTCGGGCCCTGAGAACTTCAGGGAGGGGTCTCCTGGTGGTTCCCAGAGTCAGGACTAAACACGGTGAGGCTGCGTTTCAGTTTCATGCAGCTAAAATCTGGAACAGTCTTCATGAGGATGTGAGACAGGCCTCAACTCTGACAATGTTCAAATCCAGGCTGAAAACAGCTCTTTTTACCCGAGCATATGAAAACTGAAAGTATTTTATCTGCACTCTTGCCTTTTACTGTCATTGATAAATTTTTATGTTGATGTTTTAATGATTGATTTGATCTGTTTTCTTGTAATTTTATGCAACTGTGAAGCACTTTGAATTGCCTTGTGTATGAATTGTGCTCTACAAATAAACTTGCCTTGCCTTGCCTACTGACGGGAATCTTATCTCTCAAGATGAATGCGATGAAGATAACAAACCAGAAACACAACTTTGTTCTGCTCAAAGCGGCTTTGTTTCACAAAAATGTCCTCACAGCGATGTAGATGCCAGGAGACTCCAGGAGAAGAAACTAGCACCTGCTGCTCGTACTTTTACAGAGCAGTCAGACAAGTGCAAAGTAAATGTACCTGTGTACATTTTACTCTATTCCAAGTACCTATGGTCTTTCTTTAACACACTCAAGACAATTTTAGAAATTAATGAATCAAGTGTAGATGTAATAGTTTAACCTGAGTTCCTCTGCTCCGCCCCTGCAGCCAAGGTCAGACGGATCTTTCCTCCCGCTTTCCTTTTTCACTTGTTTGCTGAATACTGTACTATGTTTTTTATGTTGTATGAACATTTTGATTTGATTTATGATCATGTCTGCCTACATTTGTCCATGTCAAACAAATAAATAAATGGACAACTTGGACTGAACAGAAAACAATGTAAATTCTCAGTCATCCAGGTAGTTGATTCAAATTCAAAAGGGTAAAGCAAAATTCAAAATATAGTCCAGTTGTTTTGCCTTGCCCTTTGGAATTTGACTGGACTGAACATGTCGATGTTTTAACATAGTCCGGAGTCCAGGTGACTTCTTAACCCATTGTATTGCTAAGATATTTCAACACATTGGACCAACTTTGATGCATGATGAATCTGTCAAAGCAGGAAACATTCTCGGAAAAAATCCAAACACTTACAGTCAGTGCAACTCTTCCTTGTTCTCTGTTACGATAAACAAACACTGCAGCTGTCAATCACCCACAGTACTTTTCATTTAAGAAACAAGCAGCTCTTTTATAACCCAGGTCAAATACTGCCAATCTTACTTACTGCACTAAAAACCTCACTA
Organism: Proterorhinus semilunaris; assembly: GCA_021464625.1. NCBI lineage: Eukaryota > Metazoa > Chordata > Actinopteri > Gobiiformes > Gobiidae > Proterorhinus > Proterorhinus semilunaris. The sequence continues at coordinate 32,727,566 of CM038347.1, read as the reverse complement.
TGGGCCCTGACGAGGAAGCAGACAGTAAGTCGGGCAGCACATGCATTTTAGAAACACTTTCAGTGGTGTTTTTGCCCCTTACATTTCATCGGGACAGTCCCAGCCCCTGTCCAGTAACTGGAAGCCCCCCGTTCCCTCTGCGCCTGTTCGCATTGGAGAACTGTGGCAGGACAAGCTCTCAATGTCGTCAGCGTCGTGTGAGCCTGTGTGTGCTAGCCTGACGCTACTGTTAGTGTCCGAACGCATCAGATCACACTTTCAGCCATGGGAAAATCATAACTGAGCAGGAAATACAGCAATTAGTAAGGCCTCTTTTACACCGCACGCCGACCGCAGAGCCGAGCGCCCTTTGCGGCCGAACTACCTCGCGGCGAGCGGCATGTATTCACACTGCAACGGAGCGAGGGCGAAGCGCCTACAGTAGTATTGGAATCAAAACAACTCCTCATGGTTCATTCTAAAGCAACACTATATTAATTAAAAGATAGGAATACAACTGATATGTCTCCTTAACGTGCAAAATGTGTTTTATGCATCATAAAAAAAAATCTAAATGCAGTAGTACATGGACAATGATGTTATTAATACACCTAAAGTTATATTTCCTTATGTATTCCAAGTACAGGATTGGATAGAAGTGAAATTACTTCTATTACTCGGAGGTGGCCCGCGCCGCTTCCCTGAGCGCTGCCTCGGCGTGCTGTCTGTACACACAAGAGCTTTCTCATCTGCACAACAGGACGCGGCTTGCAAACAATCAAATCCAACTTCATTTATAAAGTGCTTTTCATACTGAAAGGTATCACAAAGTGCTTTACAGATAACAAACAGGTGCATGCGCACACACACAAAATATATGTGGTTCGCTCGTCAATTTGTTGACGAATCTGCGAGTGGTGTAGAGGCCTAACTGATGGGATTTTACGGAAGGTTTTATTGCTTCTGTTCATGATGCAAAATGCAAAGAGAAGCTCTGCACATTGAAGATGGAAGAGGCGGAGTCTAACTGACTTTAAATCAGTGTCTGGGTTGTGCAATTTATACAAAATATTTGGAGGTTATTGTCACATGCAGTGATGCCCCCAGTGCTGAAACAGCCCCCCTAAAATTCTCACAGTTCTCCCCTGTCCAAAAGCATGTGAAAATGGGGCTGGTACAGCAACAGCAACAAGAACTGCAAAGGGTTCCTGTGGTGCGAAAATGCCTTATGGTAATTTCCTTTTTAAAATCTGTATATTGCCCCAAAATTCTTTATTTGACATATTCCATGTTGGTTCATTTAATTTGCACTTAAATCTATTCACTACTAAACTGCCCTACATGACTGGATTACAATGTTCTTCCTAAATAGAATTATCCATTAAAAAATTCTGCAGGATTAGAAACACAATTTGGCAAAATAAATGAAAGTTGATGGTCCCCAGCAGTGGACTAGTCTTCAATTTTCTTGTGGGAATACTCTATTAATTTATTTATATTTTGCGGGCCACCAGTCGGAGCGAGGAGGTCAGGGGGTAACTAAAAAAGAGCAACTGGGAGTGGGACACATTTTTTAAATCAGTTATTTAGGCTAATTATATAGATATATATTTTGTATGTAATGGACCACTTCTCGTTTAGGGGGCCCTTAGGCCTAGTCCACACGTCGCAGGGTATTTATAAATCTGCCCTCCGCCTAAAAAAAAACTTGAGTCCACACAGCCTCGTTTTTTTAAAAACCGGCATCCACACTTAACCGCGCATATGCGTTGGCAAGTACATTAATTGTTCAAATCTCTCCACAGGTTTCTGCAGCACATTCATTATTTTCTATGCAGCTGTATAAACTGTGGTCCCAAATGCACCGTTATATTTTTACAGACCTGCCAAACAATTGTGAGGCCACATAGGCCTTGACAAACAAACGCATTTCTTCCTCAGATTAAACAGTACAACGTGCAAACAACGTTCTTGAACAGACTGACCACTGATCACATGACAATAGACTGACCAGTGATCGCATGACAACAGACTGACCAGTGATCACATGACAACAGACTGACCAGTGATCACATGACAATAGACTGACCAGTGATCGCATGACAATAGACTGACCAGTGATCGCATGACAACAGACTGACCAGTGATCACATGACAACGGACTGACCAGTGATCGCATGACAACAGACTGACCAGTGATCACATGACAATAGACTGACCAGTGATCGCATGACAACAGACTGACCAGTGATCACATGACAATAGACTGAACAGTGATCGCATGACAACAGACTGACCAGTGATCGCATGACAACGGACTGACCAGTGATCGCATGACAATAGACTGACCAGTGATCACATGACAACAGACTGACCAGTGATCACATGACAATAGACTGAACAGTGATCGCATGACAACAGACTGACCAGTGATCACATGACAACGGACTGACCAGTGATCGCATGACAACAGACTGACCAGTGATCACATGACAATAGACTGACCAGTGATCGCATGACAACAGACTGACCAGTGATCACATGACAATAGACTGAACAGTGATCGCATGACAACAGACTGACCAGTGATCGCATGACAACGGACTGACCAGTGATCGCATGACAATAGACTGACCAGTGATCGCATGACAACAGACTGACCAGTGATCACATGACAATAGACTGAACAGTGATCGCATGACAACAGACTGACCAGTGATCGCATGACAATAGACTGACCAGTGATCACATGACAATAGACTGACCAGTGATCGCATGACAATAGACTGACCAGTGATCGCATGACAACAGACTGACCAGTGATCGCATGACAACGGACTGACCAGTGATCGCATGACAACGGACTGACCAGTGATCGCATGACAACAGACTGACCAGTGATCGCATGACAACGGACTGACCAGTGATCACATGACAACGGACTGACCAGTGATCGCATGACAATAGACTGACCAGTGATCGCATGACAACAGACTGACCAGTGATCGCATGACAATAGACTGACCAGTGATCGCATGACAACAGACTGACCAGTGATCGCATGACAATAGACTGACCAGTGATCGCATGACAATAGACTGACCAGTGATCACATGACAATGGACTGACCAGTGATCGCATGACAACAGACTGACCAGTGATCACATGACAATAGACTGACCAGTGATCGCATGACAACAGACTGACCAGTGATCGCATAACAACAGACTGACCAGTGATCACATGACAATAGACTGAACAGTGATCGCATGACAACAGACTGACCAGTGATCGCATGACAATAGACTGACCAGCGATCGCATGACAATAGACTGACCAGTGATCGCATGACAACAGACTGACCAGTGATCACATGACAACGGACTGACCAGTGATCGCATGACAACAGACTGACCAGTGATCGCATGACAACAGACTGACCAGTGATCGCATGACAATAGACTGACCTGGCACGTAATGACTCCCACAACGGCAGCAGCGAAAACAGTAACATTGGTTTCACCGTCTCCTCCGGGAGGACGACTTCATCCTAAAGCCTCCTGCATCAGAAACCCTCCTGTCTGGTGTAAGATAGTTGTTTCATCTGCGCGGTAAGAGGAGGTGCATTTCTCGGCAGTCATGCAGTTTTCGGCGCAACACCTGTCCTGTCTGAACCAAACCCGCTGTCCCCGTCTTTGAGGAACATGTCGGATGTGGGACGGTTATTTGCCGTAAAATAACTAACTGTAAAGTGCTCCTTCGTCTGCGAGCTTCAACGGGAAGCAGAACTTGAGCTTTAGCAAAAAACATCTGAACAATCGTTAAAGCCAACACAGTTTTGAGGCATCCATGCTGTTTCTGATGTAAACACAGGTCACGCTGGCAGTGACGTACGGCCGAATACTCCGGTTATTTATGTCCACACTCAAACGCATAACCGGAGAATTCCCAAATCTTCACTTTGGCCGGAGTTTTCAGAAACCTTTGTTTTTATCGACAGAAAACTCTGGTTTTGTGTGGACGATAGGCCAGATCGTAGGAAAATATCTTCGGTTTGTGAGATACCCTGCTACGTGTAGACGGGGCCTTAGTTCCCTCTCAGCTCTGCCCCTGCCGCGCTCAGATTCAGTCTCTCTGGCTCAACCTGACTGCACTGACCAACTCTGAGAGAGGTAGGGAGAGAGATTGTCTCAATTTATTCAGGTGCTCGTCATATAATTAGAATATCAAAAAGTTTATTTATTTCTATAATTCATTCAAGGTGCAAAAAATACATGCAAAGTGACAAATTTCGACCCTTTATTTGATATAATTTTGATGATTATGGCTTAGCTGGGCCATAATAAAGTGAATGCACTTTTTCATGATATTCTAACTATATGACGAGCACCTGTCTATTTTATTAAATCGTTGCCAGTAATCCTGTTAGATCACTGATGGCACTTCAACTACTTTCTTTTATACCGTTTAACAACTTTTTTTTAGCATTTCTTTAAACTGATTAAGCCAAAGATAGCGATGAACAGGTTAATCATGAACACCTCCCACTACTTGCCTAACTCAAAAAGTCACTGCACGCCATCAATTCACCTTGTGCATTTTCAGTCAGGGACTCATCTTTGGCATCCTGGTAGTGAGCACAGATTGAAGCCTTCCCTCTTGTTTGCTCAAGTACTTTTGCACTGATCAGTTTGAACTCTTCTTTAAACCTCTTTGTTAAGTTTGTCACTTCTGGGTGGATACGTTCCAACTCATCATCGAGCTACAGAGAAGGAGTAGAAGTCAATGATTTAAGGTCAAACTAGAAGTGATAGGCATGTACAGACAATACTTACTCCATTTGTGGTACTTAAAAAGGGGTACTTCTTCATAATCTCCTCCACAGACATTCCTTCAGCTATCTCTTTTTGACGCCATACAAATGTTCGCTGCATGCGATCTCGAACTATTGCATGATCAGGAATCATCTTTTGGTACTGGCTATTTAGAATCTCCACGTGAGCATCAATGGAAGTTGCATCTTCGGCAAGGGTGATTGGTTCCTAAAAGTAAAGAAAAAATGTATGAAATGCAACATAATAGTTAATTGAAAAGGTAGACATGCATTGAGTACTGACCATATGTTGTCGTTTTGTAGCCACAGATGCAGAGTCACAGGACTTCTTTGAATTTTGATGACCAAACTTTCTCTTGAACCGTTGAACCTCATCACATTGGACCAAAGGCACACGCTCCATTTTAAACTTCTGTTTTAATGACCCGTGCCATGTTTGCTAGTTTGAGAAAGAATATAGAAAATGTTTTTATTTACAATGCATGTAAAATCATCCAAAACTAACAAGGTCACTTCTTAATTGGAATACCCTTTAATAACCCTCTACAATTCATTAAATCAGTTGTTTCTTGATTTGTCCATGTTTGCTGTTAGCAAAGCATCAACCTTTTTTTTTTTTGCTCATTTAAATTTCATTTTATTGTATAGAATATATACAATAAAATGAAAATTAATCTTTGCAGCATAATTTTGCTTGAAAATCATGACGCCTCTACAGCAAACCTTGTAAGTCTTTACAATATAATGATTTCAAGCCCTCTTACTTGATCAAAACCCATTTGAAAATTGTATGTTGTCTTTTTTATGCAGCATCAAACTCCAAATAAAATAATTCTGGATGCAATGTAGCATTATTTCATTCATGGCAGTAACTGAAACAAAACCCTTACATAACCATTTCCTTCAATGTCTTTGAAGAAAGGATATTCCACGATGAGCCTATTTTACCACTTGTACATACTCTGAATTGGTGGGATACCTGTAATGGAAAGATCCAAATATCATTAACATTATTAATACTGTGCACTTAACAATTGTGCCCACAATTTACATACTTACAATGTGAATTGTGCCATAGCCTCATACAAAACTCTCACAATTATGTGTCTGTCTTTTGAGTTCCGGTTCTTTGTTATTGAGCTTGTTCTGTACATTTGCAGGGAATGATGGGATTTCAAAATTTGTTGGCAATCTGTTATTGAGTAAATTAGAAAAACAATTCAGTGTGTATACAGAAGCTTCAAGAGAAATGTAATACATTTTCAATCCTATTTTGCATTTTTTCATGTTTTTATAGCTGGATGTCCCAGATGGTGACTGCTGCACCTCTGGTGGCACAGGTTCAAGTGTGAGTGTAAAAACGGTATCTTTAAGACTGTTTACAAACTGATTGAATTTAAGTTGTTTTTTGAAAGAGCCTTGGAACAAAAAAGCAATCATATTTTCTGTCAAGCCGCAGTCAATTGTCTCTCCATCCTCCTCATTTTCTACAAAAAAGAGATCACATAAACTAATAGACAATAGACTAAATGCAGTGTGGAAAGCTTCAGTTCCGACTGAATTTTATGCCAGAAACCACAAAGTTCTAACTTAATTGTCATTTAAGGGAAAGTACCCTTTTTACTCCCAAAAGGCTCAGTAATGTATCTTAAGGACCAATAATGATCCACTTGGGTTACAATGTTCTAGATTTGTACCTATGAGTACAGAAATGGTCTCCTAACGTACCCTTATTTCTCAGAGTGTAACGAACGTATGGAAAGTTGTAAATCTCTCACTACAGACAAACTATAAATGCAATAAAATCAATTTTTGGCTCATCTTTGACACATCCAAGGCCCTAAAATCCACCAAAGTCCCAGCTCAATACTATTCATTATTATAAAGATAATGAGGTTTTTATGTTGTTTGGTAACACAAACTTCAAAGTTTTTGTTTTCAAACAAAGGGTTAAAATCCCCAAATAAACAACATGTTTGGTAGTTTTGAGAAGGTGAGAAGTGTTACATATGAAAATATTTGATAATTTTTAATCATTCTCATTATATAAATAACAGGCTGCACCTCGTGGAAGGGTAAACTTGAGGGTAAAATAAAGGCCAAAGGAGTTTGCGTGACAAAAGTTTGGCAAACACTGCCCTAGAGGTTTGATTTATTGCCTAATTAACTTGTTTGAGTTCAGTGAGGCGAGGTCAAGGTTTAGTTTCTCATAACAGAACTATCAATAGCCTATTGTGTAGAAAGTTGGGCATTTATCCAATGGCTTGGTTGATTTGTTAATCCGTTTCATCAAACATTTTATGAAGCCTGATGAGGCAACTGTGATATCAGTCTGAAATACATATATTGAGTTGGATTGGAAAGTAACATCTGATGCATGTAGATAAATTCCTGCTGGTTAATGCTGTTAAACTAGACACTTTTTATCATGAGGTGCATTAATGTGTTGTTAAGCATTCATTTTGTTTTGGTGGTGGCAGGCCTTTTCCATGACTACCTGCTTGACTTCCACACGGAACAACAGAAATTATAATGGCAGATTATAGGGAGGCGACCAGGAAGCATCCGGAACAGATGCCCTAGCCACCTCAGCTGGCTCCTTTTGACGTGGAGGAGTAGCGACTCGACTCCGAGCTCCTCCCGGGTAAATGAGCTCCTCACCCGATCTCGGAGAGTGCGCCCAGCCACCCTGCGAAGGAAACTCATTTCGGCCGCTTGTATTTGCGATCTTGTCCTTTCGGTCATTACCCAAATCTCATGACCATAGGTGAGGGTGGGAACATAGATCGATCGGTAAATCGAGAGCTTTGCTGCTTGACTCAGCTCCCTCTTCACCACAACAGTCCGATACAGCGACCGCATCACTGCTGACGCCGCGCCGATCCGTCTATCGATCTCACGCTCCATCCGTCCCTCACTCGTGAACACGACCCTGAGATACTTGAACTCCTCCATTTGAGGCAAGGACTCCCCACCGACCTGAAGCAGGGAAACCACCTTTTTCCGGTGGAGAACCATGGCCTCAGATTTGGAGGTGCTGATCCTCATCCCAGCCGCTTCACACTCGGCTGCAAACCGCCCCAGTGCGCGCTGGAGGTCCTGATTTGATGAAGCCAACAGAACAAAATCGTCTGCAAACAGCAGAGATGAGATTCTGAGGTTCCCAAACCGGACACTCTCCGGCCCCTGGCTGCGCCCAGAAATTCTGTCCATATAGGTAATGAACAGAACCGGTGACATAGGGCAGCCCTGGCGGAGCCCAACACGCACCGGGAACCGGTCTGACTTACTGCCGGCAATGCGAACCAAGCTCCTGCTACGGTCATACAGGGAACGGACAGCCCTTAGTAAGGCAAGGCAAGGCAAGGCAACTTTATTTATACCGCGCATTTCGTACACAAGGCAACTCAATGCGCCTAGTAGAGGGCCCCGGACCCCATACTCCCGGAGCATCCCCCACAGGCCACCACGAGGGACACGGTCGAACGCTTTCTCCAGATCCACAAAGCACGTGTGGACTGGTTGGGCGAACTCCCACAAACCCTCGACCACCCGATGAAGGGTATAGAGCTGGTCCAGTGTTCCACAACCAGGATGAAAACCGCATTGTTCCTCCTGAATCCGAGGTTCGACTATTGGCCGGATCCTCCTCTCCAGCACCCTGGAGTAGACCTTACCAGGGAGGCTGAGGAGTGTGATCCCTCTGTAATTGGAGCAACTCTCCGATCCCCCTTCTTGAAGAGAGGGACCACCACCCCGATCTGCCATTCCAGAGGCACTGTTCCCAACCATTACGCAATGTTGCAGAGACGTGTCAGCCAAGACAGCTCTACAACATCCAGAGACTTAAGGTACTCGGGACGAATCTCATCCACCCCCGGGGCCTTGCCACCGAGGAGCTTCCTAACCACCTCGATGACTTCAGCCCGGGTCATGGACGAGCCCCCCTCTGAGTCCCCAGCCTCTGCCTCCTCATCAGGAGACGTGACAGTGGGATTGAGGAGATCCTCGAAGTACTCTTTCCACCGCCCGACCACATCCCCAGTCGAGGTCAGCAGCTCCCCACCCACACTGTAAACAGTGTTGGTGAAGCACTGCTTCCCCCTCCTGAGGCACCGGATGGTTTGCCAGAATCTCTTCGAGGCTGACCGATAGTCCTCCTCCATGGCTTCTCCGAATTCTTCCCAGACCCGAGTTTTTGCCTCTTTGACCGCACGAGCTGCAGCATGCTTGGCCTGCCGGTACCTCTCAGCTGCCTCCAGAGTCCCACAAGCCAACAAGGCCAGGTAGGACTCCTTCTTCAGCTTGACGGCATCCCTTACCTCCGGGCGCCACCACCAGGTTCGGGGATTGCCGCCGCGACAGGCACCAGAGACCTTACGGCCACAACTACGAGCAGCCGCATCGACAATGGAGGAGGAGAACATGGTTCACTCGGACTTCATGTCCCCAAACTCCCTCGGAATCTGGGTGAAGCTCTTCCGGAGGTGGGAGTTGAAGACCCTACTGACAGAGGGATCCACCAGACGTTCCCAACAGACCATCACAACACGTTTGGGCCTGCCAGGTCTGACCGGCTTCTTCCCCTGCCAGCGGATCCAGCTCACCACCAGGTGGTGATCGGTTGACAGCTCAGCCCCTCTCTTCACTCGAGTGTCCGAGACACGCGGCCGGAGGTCAGATGACACAACTACAAAGTCGATTATCGACCTCCTGCCTAGGGTGTCCTGGGGCCACGTGCACTTATGGACACCCTTGTGCTCGAACATGGTGTTCGTTATGGACAAACCGTAACTAGCACAGAAGTACAATAACAGAACACCACTCGGGTTCCGATCGGGGAGGCCGTTCTTCCCTATCACCCCCACCCAGGTCTCACTGTCGATACCCACGTGGGCATTGAAGTCCCTCAGTAGAACAATGGAGTCCCCAGCCGGAGCACCATCTAGTACCCCTCCCAGGGACTCCAAGAAGGCCGGGTACTCTGCACCCATGTTGGGCCCGTAGGCCGAGACAACGGTGAGAGACCTGTCCCCGACCCGAAGGCGTAGGGACGCGACCCTCTCGTTCACCGGGGTGAACTCCAACACGTGACGGCTGAGCTGGGGGGCAATAAGCAAACCCACCCCAGCCCGCCGCCTCTCCCCTCCAGAAAAATGGAGCGTCCAGCCCCTCTCCAGTAGTTGGGATCCGGAAACCAGGCTGTGCGTGGAGGTGAGCCCGACTATATCTAGCCGGTAACTCTCAACCTCCCGCACAAGCTCAGGCTCCTTCCCCCCCTGGAGGTGACGTTCCATGTCCCGAACGCCAGAAGCTGCGCACGCGGACCAGGTCGTTGAGGCACCTGCCTTCGACTGCCACCCAGTCCTCTCTGCACCTGACCCCTGCGGATTCCTCTGCGGGTGCTGGGTCCATAGGAGGGTGGGCCCACGTCGTCCGTTCGGGCTGTGCCCGGGCCAAGCCCCGTGGGCAGAGGCCCGACCACCAGACGCTCGCATTCGAGCCTCAACCCCAGGCCTGGCTCCAGGGTGGGGGCCCGGCTGCGCCATACCGGGCGACGTCACGGTCCTTGTTATTAAACTGTCCATAGAAGTCTTTGAACTGCTCTTCGTCTGACCCGTCACCTAAGACCTGTTTGCCATGGGAGACCCTACCAGGGGCATGGAGCCCCAGACAACATAGCTCCTCGGATCATTCGGGCACTCAAAAACCCCACCACGTTAAGGTAGCAGTTCACGGGGTTGGTAAACGTCAGTGTTAGAGTAAATAATAAAGTAAACAGACGTCAGTGTTAGTAGAGTAAATAATAAAGTAAACAGTTGTCAGTGTTAGCAGAGTAAATAATAAAGTAAACAAACGTCAGTGTTAGCAGAGTAAATAATAAAGTAAACAGTTGTCAGTGTTAGCAGAGTAAATAATAAAGTAAACAAACGTCAGTGTTAGCAGAGTAAATAATAAAGTAAACAAACGTCAGTGTTAGAGTAAATAATAAAGTAAACAGACGTCAGTGTTGGCAGAGTAAATAATAAAGTAAACAGACGTCAGTGTTAGTAGAGTAAATAATAAATTAAACAGATGTCAGTGTTAGCAGAGTAAATAATAAAGTAAACAAACGTCAGTGTTAGAGTAAATAATAAAGTAAACAGACGTCAGTGTTAGCAGAGTAAATAATAAAGTAAACAGACGTCAGTGTCAGAGTAAATAATAAAGTAAACAGACGTCAGTGTTAGCAGAGTAAATAATAAAGTAAACAGACGTCAGTGTTAGCAGAGTAAATAATAAAGTAAACAGACGTCAGTGTCAGAGTGAATAATAAAGTAAACAGACGTCAGCATTAGCAGAGTAAATAATAAAGTAAACAGACGTCAGCGTTAGGCAAGGCAAGGTAAGGCAAATTTATTTATACAGCACATTTCATGCACAAGGCAACTCAATGTGCCTCACAGCAACACCAAATACACGATAAAAACACGATAAAAACATGATAAAAACACAATAAAACAATCAAAACACACATAAAAATATACAAAATAATTATTAAAAATATCTATCAAAAGTGGTTAAAATACCATCGACTAAAGAGCGGCAACCATCAATTGCCATAGGCAACAGTAAATAGACATGTTTTCAGCCTGGACTTAAACATAGTAAGAGTTGTGGCCTGTCTTACGTCCTCGCTGAGGCTGTTCCACACTTTTCCTGCTTGAAACTGAAACGCAGCCTCACCGCGTTTAGTGGTGACACTGGGAACCACCAGGAGACCCCTCCCTGAGGATCTCAAGGCCCGAGATGGTTCATACTGCTGTACCATGTCAGCTATATATTTTGGTGCCCGACTATGAAGAGATTTATAAACTAGCAGAGCTATTTTAAAATCTATCCTCTGAGCGACAGGAAGCCAGCGCAGAGACCGGAGCACTGGGCTAATGTGGTCGTATTTCCTGGTTCTGGTCAGGACACGAGCCGCAGCATTTTGAATATATTGCAGCTGTCGAACAGCTCGTTTAGAAAGGCCAGTGAAAAGACCATTACAATAGTCCAATCGACTGGAGACAAATGCATGGATTAATCTCTCCAAATCTGGTTTAGACACTATGTTTTTTATTTTAGCAATGTTTTGTAGGTGGTAATAGGCCACTGATGTAATGGACTTAATATGACGGTTAAAATTCAAGTCAGAGTCCATGATTACCCCTAGATTTCTAACTTGATATTTAGGTTCCAGTGAAAGAGCTTCAAGATGACCAATAACAACCTCTGTGTTTTTGTGGGCCAAAGACAATGATCTCAGTTTTATCTGTATTTAACTGGAGGAAGTTATTTTGCATCCACACACTGATCTGTTTAATACAGTGACACAGAGTATCTACAGGCCCATGTTCACCCGCTGTCAGTGAAACATAGGTCTGAGTGTCGTCTGCGTAATTGTGATAAGACACATTGTTACTGGATATTAATTGACCTAACGGAAGCATATACAAATTGAACAAGAGGGGCCCCAGAATTGACCCCTGGGGAACCCCACAGGTCAATGCCACTAAATCTGACACACAGTTTCCCATCGCAACATAGAACGTTTGGTCCTCAAGGTAGGATCTGAACCACTCGAGAGCTTTTCCAGAGATTCCCACCCAGGTTTTTAACCTCTCTAGTAGGATCCCGTAGTCCACTGTGTCAAACGCAGCGCTAAGGTCCAGCAGGACTAAAACTGTGACCTTGCCTGCATCTGTATTTAGCCTGATATCATTTGTCACTTTGATCAAGGCTGTCTCAGTACTGTGAGCGGGTCTGAAGCCCGACTGGAACGCATCAAAGACATTATTTACAAGAAGAAAGTCTGTAAGCTGGCTGTAAACCACTTTCTCCAAGACTTTTCCTATAAATGGCAGATTTGATATTGGCCGGTAATTGTTCATTTCTGTGGCATCAAGACCACTCTTCTTCAGCAGTGGCTTGATGACAGCTGTTTTTAGGGCCTTTGGAAAAACTCCAGTCTGGAGTGAGGTGTTAACTACACGCGTGAGTTGTTGTGATAAACAGTTCAGCACAGACTTTAAAAATCTAGTTGGTAGTTCGTCCAGGCAGCATGTACTTGAGCTCAGACCAGAGATAACATTCTCCACTATGTCATTAGTGACCGGCGTAAAAAATGTCAGCTCTAGGTCTGCTACAGGTTGAAATGTTACCATTTGCAATGAAGAGCTAATAGTGTTCTTAATGGCTTGGACCTTGTCACTAAAGAATTTAGCAAACTCATTGCACTTTGATATAGAAATTAATTCTTGGGGCAGTGAAACTGGAGGGTTTGTGAGTCTGTTAACCGTGGCAAACAGAACACGAGAGTTACCATGGCAATTTGAAATTACTTCAGAGAAATACTTTTCTCTTGCACTACGCAGAGTCTGGTTGAACATGTGTAACTTTCCTTTGTAAATTTCATAGTGAACCTGGAGCTTTGACTTTCGCCAAGTTCGTTCAGCTCTCCGGCACTCCCTTTTAAGTGCCCTAACAGAAACTCCATTTCTCCATGGAGCCTTTTGCTTATTTTTAACCATTTTAACCTTAACAGGGGCTATGGTGTCCAAGATATTTAAAACACCTGACGTATAGGAGCTCAACAAATTATCAACATCGGAACAGGGAGAGTCTCCAAATGTAATCATGTCCATAAACTGAGACCTTGTTTCATCATTTATGAGTCTTTTCCGAACCACTGCAGACCCAACCGCTGGCTTCGGTACAACAGAAAGTTCAAAGAAAACACGAAAATGATCAGATAACGCAACGTCAACAACACTCACATTAGAAATAGTAACACCTTTTGTAATAAGGATGTCCAATGTGTGTCCTCTGTTATGGGTGGGCTGGGACACATGCTGAGTTAAACCAAATGTTTCAAGGACAGCATTAAGTTCTTTTGTGTGCCGATCATTCAGTACATCCATATGCACATTCAGATCTCCCGTAATAATCAAGGAGTCAAATTCTGTTGCCACAATTGAAATTAGTCCAGTAAAATCATCAATAAAAGACCAATTTTGGGGTGGTTTATAAATAACAATATAGAGTATAGCAGATTGTTGTATCTCCATCCTAAATGAGACATACTCAAATGATAAAAACTCCCCAAATGACAGTTTGTGGCAAGATAGGTTGTCCCTAAATATAGAGCACACCCCCCCCCCCACCTCTCTGATTTTGTCTTATTTCAGACATACAGTTAAAATTAGGGGGGGAACTCTCAATCAGGACAACATTGTCTGTGTTTTTATCCAGCCACGTCTCAGTTAAAAACATAAAATCAAGGTTATAAGAGGAAATAAGATCATTAATTAAAAGCGATTTGTTATTTAGAGGTCTGACATTGAGTGCAGCATGTTTAAACGTAATCTGGCTTGATGCCACATTCTGACCAGCGATATGCACCAGATTTCTCTGATCCGAGCGTCTAGCTGTCCCACTTCCCTCCAGCCCACATTGCTCGACTGTAGAGACAACAGTGACAGGGTGGTGAGCACCATACAATAGCCCTCTATTACAAGGTATAGTTCGTGGAACTCTCTTTCTGACTATTGTAGGTATACTAAAAATTCTGGGTATTTGAGGAGTGTCTTGAGGAAGTCAGAAGATGTTGCTTGACTGCACAGCTATATCAATGTTCATTGATAACAGAGATGATCCTTTGTAATTTAGCAGTTTAGCAAGTTTAGCAAGTTAGCAGAGTAAATAATAAAGTAAACAGACGTCAGTGTCAGAGTAAATAATAAAGTAAACAGACGTCAGTGTCAGAGTGAATAATAAAGTAAACAGACGTCAGCGTTAGCAGAGTAAATAATAAAGTAAGCAGACGTCAGCGTTAGCAGAGTAAATAATAAAGTAAGCAGACGTCAGTGTCAGAGTAAATAATAAAGTAAACAGACGTCAGTGTCAGAGTGAATAATAAAGTAAACAGACGTCAGCGTTAGCAGAGTAAATAATAAAGTAAGCAGACGTCAGCGTTAGCAGAGTAAATAATAAAGTAAGCAGACGTCAGCGTTAGCAGAGTAAATAATAAAGTAAACAGACGTCAGTGTCAGCAGAGTAAATAATAAAGTAAACAGACGTCAGTGTCAGAGTAAATAATAAAGTAAACAGACGTCAGTGTTAGCAGAGTAAATAATAAAGTAAGCAGACGTCAGCGTTAGCAGAGTAAATAATAAAGTAAGCAGACGTCAGCGTTAGCAGAGTAAATAATAAAGTAAACAGACGTCAGTGTCAGAGTAAATAATAAAGTAAACAGACGTCAGTGTTAGCAGAGTAAATAATAAAGTAAACAGACGTCAGTGTTAGCAGAGTAAATAATAAAGTAAACAGACGTCAGTGTCAGAGTAAATAATAAAGTAAACAGACGTCAGTGTCAGAGTGAATAATAAAGTAAACAGACGTCAGCGTTAGCAGAGTAAATAATAAAGTAAGCAGACGTCAGCGTTAGCAGAGTAAATAATAAAGTAAACAGACGTCAGCGTTAGCAGAGTAAATAATAAAGTAAGCAGACGTCAGCGTTAGCAGAGTAAATAATAAAGTAAACAGACGTCAGTGTCAGAGTAAATAATAAAGTAAACAGACGTCAGTGTCAGAGTGAATAATAAAGTAAACAGACGTCAGCGTTAGCAGAGTAAATAATAAAGTAAGCAGACGTCAGCGTTAGCAGAGTAAATAATAAAGTAAGCAGACGTCAGCGTTAGCAGAGTAAATAATAAAGTAAACAGACGTCAGTGTCAGCAGAGTAAATAATAAAGTAAACAGACGTCAGTGTCAGAGTAAATAATAAAGTAAACAGACGTCAGTGTTAGCAGAGTAAATAATAAAGTAAGCAGACGTCAGCGTTAGCAGAGTAAATAATAAAGTAAGCAGACGTCAGCGTTAGCAGAGTAAATAATAAAGTAAACAGACGTCAGCGTTAGCAGAGTAAATAATAAAGTAAACAGACGTCAGTGTTAGCAGAGTAAATAATAAAGTAAACAGACGTCAGTGTTAGCAGAGTAAATAATAAAGTAAACAGACGTCAGTGTCAGAGTAAATAATAAAGTAAACAGACGTCAGTGTCAGAGTGAATAATAAAGTAAACAGACGTCAGCGTTAGCAGAGTAAATAATAAAGTAAGCAGACGTCAGCGTTAGCAGAGTAAATAATAAAGTAAACAGACGTCAGCGTTAGCAGAGTAAATAATAAAGTAAACGGACGTCAGTGTTAGTAGAGTAAATAATAAAGTAAACAGATGTCAGTGTTAGCAGAGTAAATAATAAAGTAAACAAACGTCAGTGTTAGAGTAAATAATAAAGTAAACAGACGTCAGTGTTAGAGTAAATAATAAAGTAAACAGACGTCAGTGTTAGCAGAGTAAATAATAAAGTAAACAGACGTCAGTGTCAGAGTACATAATAAAGTAAACAGACGTCAGCGTTAGCAGAGTAAATAATAAAGTAAACAGACGTCAGTGTCAGAGTAAATAATAAAGTAAACAGACGTCAGTGTTAGCAGAGTAAATAATAAAGTAAACAGACGTCAGTGTCAGAGTAAATAATAAAGTAAACAGACGTCAGTGTCAGAGTGAATAATAAAGTAAACAGACGTCAGCATTAGCAGAGTAAATAATAAAGTAAACCGACGTCAGCGTTAGCAGAGTAAATTATAAAGTAAACAGACGTCAGCGTTACCAGAGTAAATTATAAAGTAAACAGACGTCAGCGTTAGCAGAGTAAATTATAAAGTAAACAGACGTCAGCGTTAGCAGAGTAAATAATAAAGTAAACAGACGTCAGCGTTAGCAGAGTAAATAATAAAGTAAAAAGACGTCAGCGTTAGCAGAGTAAATAATAAAGTAAGCAGACGTCAGCGTTAGCAGAGTAAATAATAAAGTAAACAGACGTCAGTGTTAGTAGAGTAAATAATAAAGTAAACAGACGTCAGTGTTAGCAGAGTAAATAATAAAGTAAACAGACGTCAGTGTTAGAGTAAATAATAAAGTAAACAGACGTCAGTGTTAGCAGAGTAAATAATAAAGTAAACAGACGTCAGTGTCAGAGTACATAATAAAGTAAACAGACGTCAGCGTTAGCAGAGTAAATAATAAAGTAAACAGACGTCAGTGTCAGAGTAAATAATAAAGTAAACAGACGTCAGTGTTAGCAGAGTAAATAATAAAGTAAACAGACGTCAGTGTCAGAGTAAATAATAAAGTAAACAGACGTCAGTGTCAGAGTGAATAATAAAGTAAACAGACGTCAGCATTAGCAGAGTAAATAATAAAGTAAACCGACGTCAGCGTTAGCAGAGTAAATTATAAAGTAAACAGACGTCAGCGTTACCAGAGTAAATTATAAAGTAAACAGACGTCAGCGTTAGCAGAGTAAATTATAAAGTAAACAGACGTCAGCGTTAGCAGAGTAAATAATAAAGTAAACAGACGTCAGCGTTAGCAGAGTAAATAATAAAGTAAAAAGACGTCAGCGTTAGCAGAGTAAATAATAAAGTAAGCAGACGTCAGCGTTAGCAGAGTAAATAATAAAGTAAACAGACGTCAGTGTTAGTAGAGTAAATAATAAAGTAAACAGACGTCAGTGTTAGCAGAGTAAATAATAAAGTAAACAAACGTCAGTGTTAGAGTAAATAATAAAGTAAACAGACGTCAGTGTTAGCAGAGTAAATAATAAAGTAAACAGACGTCAGTGTTAGCAGAGTAAATAGTAAAGTAAACAGACGTCAGTGTTAGCAGAGTAAATAATAAAGTAAACAGACGTCAGTGTCAGAGTACATAATAAAGTAAACAGACGTCAGCGTTAGCAGAGTACATAATAAAGTAAACAGACGTCAGCGTTAGCAGAGTAAATAATAAAGTAAACAGACGTCAGTGTCAGAGTAAATAATAAAGTAAACAGACGTCAGTGTCAGAGTAAATAATAAAGTAAACAGATGTCAGTGTCAGAGTGAATAATAAAGTAAACAGACGTCAGCTTTAGCAGAGTAAATAATAAAGTAAACCGACGTCAGCGTTAGCAGAGTAAATTATAAAGTAAACAGACGTCAGCGTTAGCAGAGTAAATTATAAAGTAAACAGACGTCAGCGTTAGCAGAGTAAATTATAAAGTAAACAGACGTCAGCGTTAGCAGAGTAAATAATAAAGTAAACAGACGTCAGTGTCAGAGTAAATAATAAAGTAAACAGACGTCAGTGTTAGCAGAGTAAATAATAAAGTAAACCGACGTCAGCGTTAGCAGAGTAAATAATAAAGTAAACAGACGTCAGTGTTAGAGTAAATAATAAAGTAAACAGACGTCAGTGTTAGAGTAAATAATAAAGTAAACAAACGTCAGTGTTAGAGTAAATAATAAAGTAAACAGACGTCAGTGTTAGCAGAGTAAATAATAAAGTAAACAGACGTCAGTGTTAGCAGTGTAAATAATAAAGTAAACAGACGTCAGTGTTAGAGTAAATAATAAAGTAAACAGACGTCAGTGTTAGCAGAGTAAATAATAAAGTAAACAGACGTCAGTGTTAGCAGAGTAAATAATAAAGTAAACAGACATCAGTGTTAGCAGAGTAAATAATAAAGTAAACAGACGTCAGTGTTAGCAGTGTAAATAATAAAGTAAACAGACGTCAGTGTTAGAGTAAATAATAAAGTAAACAGATGTCAGTGTTTGTAGAGTAAATAATAAAGTAAACAAACGTCAGTGTTAGAGTAAATAATAAAGTAAACAGACGTCAGCATTAGCAGAGTAAATAATAAAGTAAACCGACGTCAGCGTTAGCAGAGTAAATTATAAAGTAAACAGACGTCAGCGTTAGCAGAGTAAATTATAAAGTAAACAGACGTCAGCGTTAGCAGAGTAAATAATAAAGTAAACAGACGTCAGTGTCAGAGTAAATAATAAAGTAAACAGACGTCAGTGTTAGCAGAGTAAATAATAAAGTAAACCGACGTCAGCGTTAGCAGAGTAAATAATAAAGTAAACAGACGTCAGTGTTAGAGTAAATAATAAAGTAAACAGACGTCAGTGTTAGAGTAAATAATAAAGTAAACAAACGTCAGTGTTAGAGTAAATAATAAAGTAAACAGACGTCAGTGTTAGCAGAGTAAATAATAAAGTAAACAGACGTCAGTGTTAGCAGTGTAAATAATAAAGTAAACAGACGTCAGTGTTAGAGTAAATAATAAAGTAAACAGACGTCAGTGTTAGCAGAGTAAATAATAAAGTAAACAGACGTCAGTGTTAGCAGAGTAAATAATAAAGTAAACAGACATCAGTGTTAGCAGAGTAAATAATAAAGTAAACAGACGTCAGTGTTAGCAGTGTAAATAATAAAGTAAACAGACGTCAGTGTTAGAGTAAATAATAAAGTAAACAGATGTCAGTGTTTGTAGAGTAAATAATAAAGTAAACAAACGTCAGTGTCAGAGTAAATAATAAAGTAAACAGACGTCAGTGTCAGAGTAAATAATAAAGTAAACAGACGTCAGCGTTAGCAGAGTAAATAATAAAGTAAACAGACGTCAGTGTCAGCAGAGTAAATAATAAAGTAAACAGACGTCAGTGTTAGTAGAGTAAATAATAAAGTAAACAGACATCAGCGTTAGCAGAGTAAATAATAAAGTAAACAGACGTCAGTGTCAGAGTAAATAATAAAGTAAACAGACGTCAGTGTCAGAGTAAATAATAAAGTAAACAGACGTCAGTGTCAGAGTAAATAATAAAGTAAACAGACGTCAGTGTTAGAGTAAATAATAAAGTAAACAGACGTCAGCGTTAGCAGAGTAAATAATAAAGTAAACAGACGTCAGTGTTAGAGTAAATAATAAAGTAAACAGACGTCAGTGTTAGCAGAGTAAATAATAAAGTAAACAGACGTCAGTGTTAGCAGAGTAAATAATAAAGTAAACACGTCAGTGTTAGTAGAGTAAATAATAAAGTAAACAGACGTCAGTGTTAGCAGTGTAAATAATAAAGTAAACAGACGTCAGTGTTAGAGTAAATAATAAAGTAAACAGACGTCAGTGTTAGCAGAGTAAATAATAAAGTAAACAGACGTCAGTGTTAGCAGAGTAAATAATAAAGTAAACAGACGTCAGTGTTAGTAGAGTAAATAATAAAGTAAACAGACGTCAGTGTTAGCAGTGTAAATAATAAAGTAAACAGACGTCAGTGTTAGAGTAAATAATAAAGTAAACAGACGTCAGTGTTAGCAGAGTAAATAATAAAGTAAACAGACGTCAGTGTTAGCAGAGTAAATAATAAAGTAAACAGACGTCAGTGTTAGCAGTGTAAATAATAAAGTAAACAGACGTCAGTGTTAGAGTAAATAATAAAGTAAACAGATGTCAGTGTTTGTAGAGTAAATAATAAAGTAAACAAACGTCAGTGTTAGAGTAAATAATAAAGTAAACAGACGTCAGTGTTAGCAGAGTAAATAATAAAGTAAACAGACGTCAGTGTCAGAGTAAATAATAAAGTAAACAGACGTCAGCGTTAGCAGAGTAAATAATAAAGTAAACAGACATCAGCGTTAGCAGAGTAAATAATAAAGTAAACAGACGTCAGTGTCAGCAGAGTAAATAATAAAGTAAACAGACGTCAGTGTTAGTAGAGTAAATAATAAAGTAAACAGACATCAGCGTTAGCAGAGTAAATAATAAAGTAAACAGACGTCAGTGTCAGAGTAAATAATAAAGTAAACAGACGTCAGTGTCAGAGTAAATAATAAAGTAAACAGACGTCAGTGTCAGAGTAAATAATAAAGTAAACAGACGTCAGCGTTAGCAGAGTAAATAATAAAGTAAACAGACATCAGCGTTAGCAGAGTAAATAATAAAATACAAATATGTTTTTCACTCTGGCCTCAGTTCATCTTTACTCCCAGACTCTCCTGCAGTGAGACTGAAGCATAAAGTGTCAGCGCAATGAGGAACAAAACAGAATCTGAAAAACATTTGAACATATGGATCTGTGTGTTTGAACAAGGTTTGAATGTTTTCACTTGTAAAACTGAAGGAGATGAAGGTTTAAAACATCAGCTCTGATCTGAGAAATGAGTAAAAGTGTAACGGAGACGACGCTTCACTCTCGAATGAAGAGGTTTTGTTCAGTTTTATTATTGTTTTTGTCAAATACATGAATCAAGTCATTAAAGTAATATCATAAAAAGAGCAGAATCAGCAAAACCATTGATCGATCTTTGTTTATCCATCTTTACATTTCATCTGTCAGAGCATTTACAGGAAATATATCAACAAAATAAAACTAAAGTTTACAGGAAATACATCAACAAAATAAAACTACAGTTTACATGAAATACATCAACAAAATAAAACTAAAGTTTACAGGAATTCCATCAACACAAAGTATAATAATATAATACAAATATAATAATGAGTATAAACATCAGGACAAAGATATAAAAGTCTCAAACTAAACCAAAGACATCAAGTAAAAACTTTATCAAACGTTATTTACAAAGTCACTTTCTCTTCTGCTATGTTGGATTTAAGACGGGGCTGGTTGTTTCACACTAGGGGGCGCTGTGATCTGATATTATATTATTAACGGGCTTTGGGTGGATTCATTGTTTTTTCAGGTCAGGTTTAGGAACATCAGGCTTTAAACTCATTGGCCTCATTCATAAACACATGTTCTGAACAAATCCTGAAAAATGCTGTTTTAGAAAATAATCACGGTCAAAACAGACCCACAAATTAAAATTCCTTTTTCATGGTCAATATATTTCTACACATTATTTACAAATGAAATTGAGATAGACAAAGTCAATAAAACATCTTTAATAAAAAATTATAAATATAATTTCAATAATGGATCATGTTAGACCTGGACTATCTGAGGTCACGCCCATATATGGATGTTTAGAGGGCGTGTTAATATGATTAATGAGGGGGAGGGGCATCTCTGTTGTAGGAAGAGATTTGGCTTAGTTTCCAACTGTTTCCTGTTGTAACAGAGGGAGAGACTTTGAGCAAAGTGTTTCCGCTTGTCACGTCTGTGACTGGAGTTAATCAGTAACAAACAAAAGTCAAACTATTAAAGTGATGAAACTGAATGAGGATTAACATAAAGACGACTGGAGTCTGTCTCTGAACTGAAGCAGTCACTGAAAACAAATATAAAGTCAATAAAACGTCTAAAGTTCTTTACATTATTTATCTGTCTGTCTCATAACTTGATTCCATTTTATTTGTTTCTATAATCAGCCTTTAATCATCTCAGAACAACACCAGTAAAACACAATAATAGAAGTATAAAACCTGTGTGAGCTCTCAGTCGTACAGGAGTTTTCTCTAGTCTGTACTCTGCAGTTTGTTTCCTTTAGGTGAGAGTACGGCCTTTAGAATAAAGAGGACGTCCAACACTTCCACTGCAGAGTACAGACGACAACTCCAGAACCTCCTCATTTAAACAGCGGCTATTCATGATGATTGGTAATAATCTCAAACACGTCTTTTGATGGATGACATCACCAAATGTAGTTGATATCTGGAAACATCTGGAATGTTTCTGCTGATATTTATGGAGGATTTTTCCAAATGTCTCGTCTGTAATCCTGTGTACGAAGCTTCAAAACTGTGAAATGTGTTAGTGTTGAGCTGTGACAATAGGGGGCGCTTTATCAGGTCTGATTCATTTAAAAACTTTAACATAGGTACTTGTTTTTAAGATTCTAAAAGTCAAAATGGTAAGTCTCTGTCTCTTATGGTTCAGAAATGAAAACATTTATACTGAACAAACTTTCATTGGGATGTTTCTTAGTTCCCCTGTTCCAGAGAGATCAGCTTTTATCGACATTAGCTCAGCTGAAGAAGATCCAAATATTGAAACACTGCTCCTGATCTGTTCTTGATGACAGAATACATTTATAACCCGGGAAAGAGCTAGGAGAAGTAGATTTGGCTCAATACCACCATGTTATTAATATGAATCTGCAGGAGGAGTTTGTCCATCACATCTGGTCCATGACGACGTCAGTGCGTTCTTCTTCTTCAGGGCGGGCTCTGCGTCTCCTGGCTCTCTGAGCTCTCTCATGCCCCCTGATGGCCTGAAACCACACCGCACAGAAGAATTAGGGTTCGGTTTTAATCACTGTTTCCCACCTCGCGGTGCACGGCCCAGTGTGTAACCACGGTAACGAGATTCAGGAGTGAGGACGTGTGCTCGTACCTGGCGGTAGAAGAAGTACGGGATGAAGTGCAGCGGCATCAGCAGGAGAAGGACCAGCGCTCGGACGAAGGTCTGGAATCCAGACACTGGAACACATGGAATAGTCACTTTAAACACCAGGATTCTGCCATATTTCACTGTCAAACTTATATACAAACACTGTTCTTTCTCTGAAAACTCCAAATAATATTAGAGATATGATCCATCAAAGCCACTATTTATTACATGGAAGCCACTGAAATGTTATGAGATATAAAGCAAATGAATCACCAATGATCATCCAAGGTTTGAGAAAAGAGAAAGTCACTATAGTCTGAAAGAAACGGTCCAGGTTTAATTCTAAAGCGATGGAACCAACTGTTACAGTTTATGGAATAAACTTCAGAAAGAAGTGAAAGAGTCGAAACACATAAAAGCAACAATGTTAAAGGAGGAGGAAAATTAAATAATGTGAGATATTTGATTTGAACAAACACGAATATGATGGTTCTGTATTTTAAATATTGTAAATAACTCAATATAAACAAAAACATCTGGAAATACTGGAAATATATATAATATTGTAAATAAATATATGTACTGTAAATATTACTCAAAATCGTTTGGAAAAACAACTGTACTTTTATGCGTATATAAATGAGTACAAACAACAGCCAGGGCTTTCTTACAAAAGACCCAAAATCAGAAAGGATTCAAGATTTCTCAGTAAAGATTGATTTAATTTATTTCCATTGACTGTGTTAAAACATAATTTTACATGTGAGTTCATGTATACACTGTAGTTTGTTTTCAGTTGTGTCAGTGGACAGAAAGTCGGAAAAACAGACAAAGAAGTGGAGCTGAGCAGCTGAATGGTTTCTCTCTTCCACACGTGCTTTCCGGAGTTACAAAATATGTTGGAGTTTGAACGTTCACAAAACTTTGAGCAGCAGAAACAACCAGACGCTCTTTATGTCCACAGTGTGTCCCAAGGTGTTTATTCAATTCTTGCATGTGGAAGTTAAAAATACATTTAGGTTTGGCAACTGTGGCAGTAAATTGAAAGCCCATTCTCTCAATTTGTGCACGAGACCACAGACAATAATCCTGACCACGTGATTGGCTGAAACTAGACGGACATTCCCACAGGACATTTGCCCCGGCCATCAAATGATCCACCACTTTTTAAGAAATCTCCTCATACCTACCGATGATCTCCCGTACGATTGATTATGGTCTTAATTATGTCCCATGCGGCGCCCCGTACCCCTTACCTCCTGTAGAGGGAGCTGTTTAAACACAGGTGTAGTTCCTCTGTGGCCTTACCTCCTGGGTGGATGTGGAGGGAGCTGCTGGAGGTGAAGCTGTGGTGGAACACCCGCAGGAGGTAAACACAGGTGTAGTTCCCTTTGTGGGCGGGGCCTACGTCAGTAAACAGGAAGTGGGCGGAGTGATTGACGGCCGGCAGGATGAGGTTGAGAGTGGGAGAGAGCAGCTGGAAGGAGCCTCCCGGGTACTGCAGCGCCACAGAGCATTTGACCCGGAAATGTGCCCCCATCTGCACCCAGACCCCGCCCTCTCCCGGCGACGCCCAGTCACCCTCCTGTGCCCGCGGCCCAAAGAGCTCGCCCTCTGCCCGCGGAGCCCACACCCCCTCAGGCACAGACACCTCCGGGACGTTCAGCAGATCTGAGGAGCAGAGGTCACATTAACCAGAAACTCTTTATCATTTACAGGTGACAATAATAATAATAATGCCTTACACTTATATTGCGCTTTACAAGCCTGTATTACCAAGTTTCTCAAAGCGCTACACTGTCGTCATTATTCATTCACTCCATACTTGGTGGTGAGCTGCTGTTGCAGCCACAGCTGCCCTGGGGCAGCCAGTCTGCGCCATCAGCCCACCACCTGCCACTCACTCATACACCAGGGTACGCAGACACTGGAGGCAAGGAGGGTGAAGTGTCTTGCCCAAGGACACAACGACAATGTGCACCTTCAGGAGGCGGGATTCGAACCCCCGACCTTCCAATCACGAGACGACCCGCTCTACCATCTGCGCCACCGTCGCCCCCGTCGTGACCTATGACCTCTGCGTGAGCTTCTCAGGAGCCGAGCTGGAGTCAGATGTTTGTGACTCTGGAATAAACACACTGTAAGCCACACTGCGGACGCTAAGCTACACTTTTATTTGTGTCTCTGATGTCACCTGTACTTTGATTCGTGATCAGCGGAGGATGTGGAGTTTCTGGTATAGCTGTGTTTTTAAACTGTTATGTTTTGTATTATTGTTGCTTTTATTGTGTCCCTCTGAGTCTGTAATAAAGTTGAACAGAATGGATATTGAGGAGCAGATGATGCTCTGAATAAGTCGTCCTCCTTTGAGACTTTTACGCACGAGTTTGAAACATTTCTGTTCAGATCAGGTTTAGTTTAGCTCCGTTTATCCTGCAGTCTCACATTATTTCCCAACATAAATAATAGCTTTATATATCTTTAAACGCCTTAAACATGTGTCACATGAGAGATTTATGAGCCTGTCCTTCAAAATGACAGAGAAATGATCCCGAGCAAAAGGTCATGTGACTAAACTGACCAATGGGGCCTCAGTATTCACTGGAATAAGAGTCAGGCTGCTTTAAAATCATTTGACTCAAAGTAGATTTAAAAGTACTTTAACAGCTACTCCAGTAAAAGTACATCAGTACTTGGTGAAATACTCGAGTAACTGTTGGAGCAAAGTCTGATTCATGTTTGTTTCATGTTAATGAGACAAAACAACAAATAATGTGTAATTCTTTGTTTCCAAATAATCATCCATGAACTTTAGCCAAAGGAACGTCATGTTAGATACAAATATATAAGATTGAAGTAGTTTTTTATGTGTACTGTTACTTCAACATAAACTACTGCAGTAGAAGTAAAAGTACTGTGTGATACTCTACGTGCAGTTAGTGGAAACAGTTACATAAAGTACTTGAGTAAAAGTAACTGAGTACTTCCCGCCTCGGCCAATGGGAGCAGAGCATTATCTGTGTCCTCCTCTAGGGGGCACCACCACATTCAATGAACTGACTCTGAGCAGAGATTGTGAGAAGAAGAAACTCTGGATTCAAACCAACCTGAACATATAACCTGGAGAAGACTTAAGAAGAAGACTTAGATGACTTAGAAGACTTAGATGAGCCATCGTAGACACAGTCTCTCACAGAGCTCTCCTTCACACAGTCAGTGATGACGCTCCACACTTTACTGTCAGACCGGTCTCTCTTTTCTGTAGAAACAGGAGATCCACAGTCCAGGCCTCGACACACGGCGGCCGCCGCCTCCAGGTCCCAGGGGTCAAAGTTCAACACTCGTCTCCACTCTCCTCTGAGCTCCGCCTCCACCGTCCCCTCACAGCGACTGGCCCCTCCCACCAGCCTCAGCGGCTCTGGACACAAACACAGGTTAGCCCCGCCCCTCTCCAGGCCCCACCCCCCGACCAGCCGCACCGAGTCTAAGATAAGATAAGCCTTTATTGATCTCACAAAGGAGAAACTCACTGGTTACATTCAGCTCTCAGAAACACTCAGGCTGTGCAGGACACACAGGAAATGTGCAAACTAATAAACAGGAAATAGAGCTATTTAATAAACAATGACCACAAACTTTAAGGGGCAAAAAGTATAAACAGTAAAAAATAAAATAAACAGTATTAGCAGTGCAGGTTTCCATAGTGCGTATGAAGATGAGATCACAGTCTAAGCCGCTCTGCAGTAAGTCTCTCCTTTATGTAGTAAAGGTCAGTAATGTTTCAGTGTCTCTGATGTGGGTCTGTGCAGAGCACCGCCGTCAGCAGGAAATAAACTATTACCTTTAACTTCAATCAAATCAAACTTTATTTCTATTTACTTTATTCTCGTGGCCACGCCCCTTCACTCGTATTAGTTACACAGGACTGGAAACGGTTCTACTCGGACACAAAGTCGTTTTTATCCCGCGCAGAGAAACAGTTCAGTGTCGACTTGTTGCTGCAAATGAACATTTGACACAAATCAATCGACAATCGAGTGGTTAGCTGTGTGGCAGAGTGGTTAGCTGTGTGGCAGAGTGGTTAGCTGTGTGGCACAGTGGTTAGCTGTGTGGCACAGTGGTTAGCTGTGTGGCACAGTGGTTAGCTGTGTGGCAGAGTGGTTAGCTGTGGGGCAGAGTGGTTAGCTGTGTGGCAGAGTGGTTAGCTGTGGGGCAGAGTGGTTAGCTGTGTGGCAGAGTGGTTAGCTGTGGGGCAGAGTGGTTAGCTGTGGGGCAGAGTGGTTAGCTGTGGGGCAGAGTGGTTAGCTGTGGGGCAGAGTGGTTAGCTGTGGGGCAGAGTGGTTAGCTGTGTGGCAGATTGGTTAGCTGTGTGGCAGAGTGGTTAGCTGTGTGGCAGATTGGTTAGCTGTGTGGCAGAGTGGTTAGCTGTGTGGCAGAGTGGTTAGCTGTGGGGCAGAGTGGTTAGCTGTGGGGCAGAGTGGTTAGCTGTGGGGCAGAGTGGTTAGCTGTGGGGCAGAGTGGTTAGCTGTGTGGCAGAGTGGTTAGCTGTGGGGCAGAGTGGTTAGCTGTGTGGCACAGTGGTTAGCTGTGGGGCAGAGAGGTTAGCTGTGTGGCAGAGTGGTTAGCTGTGTGGCAGAGTGGTTAGCTGTGGGGCAGAGTGGTTAGCTGTGTGGCACAGTGGTTAGCTCTGTGGTGTATTTACTTGAGTTCCCTTTCGCAGCCGCGGCAACTGAAACAGAAAAGTCACATGACTGCTGTTGGTCACATGATGCAAATTTAAAATGGCCGACTCTACCTTCATTGTAAAGTTGTGACTTTGCTTTTTACTGTATCAGTTCTTGGACTAAACCAACATTTTGGTGTAAAACATGTTGAGCTGGAGTTTGTGCTGAAATGTTTCCTGTTTCGTCTGATTCTTTTTCCTCTGATCAAATGTTTTGTTTTTTCTTTCATATTCTTTGTGTTTGTGGAGTTAAAATGGCTTTAAAAACATTACATTTGACTCAAACCCTGAGCCTCCTCTATGTTAGCATTAGCCACAGGTTTTCTGTTTACATTTAAAGGTTAGAGATAAACACAAAAAGACAATAATAGAGTCATTTGTGTCGGCTTTCTTTGTTCTAAATGTCATGAATCTGTGACTCTGTGACCACAGCACTACTTTGAACAGAATCACAAAACACTGTCTGAAGCCTGTCCCGTTAAAGTGGTTCCAACTGAAGGTCCCACTGGTAATGACCCAAGGTTTACTCTAATGAAAGATCAGACTTTGGAAAAGCCTGGGGAGGGGTCTGGCTCCCGGACTCTTTTCAAAATGTTATATTTTTTTGTTTTTGAAATAAAGGACAGGTTTAAATGTGACCCGCCTAAACTGAGCATTGACCTCTGACCCCCGTCTGAACCCAGCACATTTTCTCCAGTTTGGCTTTAACCAGATCCAAAAGCTTCAAGTGTCAGAACAGCCACACAAATGAGACAAAAACACAACAAAAAAGTCACAAAATGCACTGAAAAAGAAAGTGACGACAATGGGGCAAAAACGCAAAGAAAATGAGTTTTGTAGGTCTTAGCTTTCAAATGCAGCGTTATCCTGACCTTTGACCCCAGAGTGTTTTAAAATGTAAATCCAATTTCTGCCCAAACACATTTTTTATTTGGAAAATGAGCTTTTTTCTTTGTTAATTATTGTTGTGGGAACTTTTTGGGGCTGTTGGTCATTAGGCTATAAAAAGCTAATTGAACAGCCAAAACGAATAAAGTTTGATATTTTTCAAACTTTATCCACCTTATTCCTACGCCCCATGAGCCTCTGCGTAAAAAAAGATGTGGGCGATTTCCGGTAAGACCGGGGCCGCTGTTTGTTTGCATGGAGACCGTTCGCTTGAATCCACTTTTTATGAGCTTTAGAGGCGCAGACTATGTGGAAACACGAGCGGTCACAGCTGAGACGAAGCTACGAGCCGTCATTAACTGCTCACAATAAACGTATGACTGAAAATCGCTCCGTCGAAGAGTTTTCTGACCCGTGGACGTGTTGGCCAAGTTGTCTCCACTTAACCTCTCTGGATATCTTCTAATTCTGCGATCTTTCACAAAGACTTTACTCAGATGTGGAACTTTAGGCTCAGAGAATGGATTGTCAGCATAAAAACAGTATTTTTGTTTCTTGTTGGTCAGATATCCGTGGAGATCTTCACATGTTCAGATTAAACTGAGCGAAAGTCTATTTACCAAGCCTCGTTACATACGCCGCTCCATGTGGAAAAATGCCATGTCTGTAGTTTAATTAGGTCAGAGGTTTTGCACAAAAACGACTCTATGCTCTTTGCGTATCCAAGTATTTAAAACGCCATGTATTCAGACCCAGTTCAGCTTGCGTGGCCTCACGGGGCTCGGGTCATATCACTCGTACAGTGTGAGCCGGTCAGTCAGGCGTGGGTTAACAGTGTTTATTTACCTCCGTGGGCTAAGGCTTTCTTCATACATGTATGTGAGTCAGTAGCATTTAGCATGTTCAAAATCACCCCTAACATGTCAGTTTAAGGCCAGTTTTAGCATGTCCCAAACACGGGATGCTCCAGAGCCACACGTGTCACTTTCTCTGTTTTTTTAAATAAACCACGAACAGCGTAACGTGTTCCAGAGCTGCGCGAGGACATCTTTTCAAATGTTACATCTTAAAATGTGAAAATAAACCGCTATGTGAAACGAAAACTCGCCCTGGAAACCAATGGCTCAGAGCGACTTCAGCATCTCACCGGAAATTCCCCCCATCCTCGTTTCTACATGAGCCCCAGGAATAAGGTGGATTAGTTTTGTGCAGAACTGAAGGGCATTAACATCATTATGTGAACAAATGTTCATCTCTAATATGTGTCCAGCCGTCCAAAAGCCCCTAATGGAACATAAGGGTTAAAGTCTATCTACAGCAGAGGACACGGCTGTAGCAGAACAAGGCCAGCAGAGGGCAGCAGAGAGCGTGATATATGAGCCCAGAAACACTGCACTTTTAAAGGAGCACTTACTTTATTTCTAGATCACATTTAAAAACAGAGCTCTGCCCAAAGAGCAAACAACGCACAATAACTTTACTAAACGGAATAATCCAACAGAAATCTGCTACTAAAACAATCAACAAAATGTAAAACAGAACGAAAAATAAAATGTCCAACTTGAGTTAAAGCCAAAGCAAAGAGGCAGCCGTATTAATGCAGATCTAAGTAGGACAAAAGCCTGATCTTACTTTAATGTTATTTTAGCACTGAAATATTAGTATTGGCCCCTGAGACTATTTCAGATGGATAAGGGGGCGTCATGTCCCGGACTTTTTGAATGGCAAAGAAATACTTGAAAGACAAATATTTGTTGGGATCAAAGTGGGACATTAAGCCTGAAACTGAAGCTGAATAACTAACTTCCCCTGGGCCAATGAGCTGTGTGTGTTCAAACTGTTTAAGACCCACAGCAGCGAGTCAAGAGGAGGAAAGACTGATGCTGCCTTCAGGTGCTCTCCTTATTGTGGGAAATACCAAACGCCCACATGACGACATGAGAAAACCTTTGACCTTTCCACACGACAAAGAGCGGCGAGTAAAGGGAAAAAAGTATAGATGGATAATTGATATCAATATATTCCGAGTAATCAATTAGATCTAAAATCAGTCTCACGTTGGAGCCAATAATATTGGCTAATTGATGTCTTTTGGCCATAAAGCCATTTTGAGATTCGTTAAT
The DNA here is from genome assembly GCA_021464625.1 of Proterorhinus semilunaris. Lineage (NCBI taxonomy): Eukaryota > Metazoa > Chordata > Actinopteri > Gobiiformes > Gobiidae > Proterorhinus > Proterorhinus semilunaris. Next base: position 32,696,818 of record CM038347.1, on the reverse strand, counting down.
GATTTCATTTAAACCTTTTTTCAATCTATTTGCATATATTTGAGCTAACATTTTGGATCTTTGCCAGGTTTTGGGATGAGACAAATTGTTCCTTGCTTCATACTGGTAGATAATTCCTCCTGTTCAAGGCATAAATTAAAGACACATTCAAACAAGGTCCAAACATTTAAATACAATTCCAAAGTGAGAGCGTCACATCCGGGCGATTTGCCCTTTTTCATCGAGCCAATCACTTCGGCCATTTCTGGTCTTTTTCAGTCTTTTTTTAATTGATCTGAGCTAATATTATGTTTAACTAGATTTTAAAATTGTTCACACTGAGGAAGGTCAAAATTGGATTTGTATATTATTGCTATAAAGGTTATAGATATAAGTGGAGATATCTTTAGGGTTCGTATTATTTCTTTTTTCAAGTGAAACAAAGAAACTGGAGTTTTTTTTCTCCTTGTTCAAGTCATTTAGTACGAGCTCTAACATAAGCACCCTTAGCAAGCTCTATATAGATATTGTTTATTTCTTCTTGAATTTGTTTCATCCTAATTTCCTCTTCCTCCACCAAAGTGTGTTTTGTTAATACATTATTTAGTTCTTCCATCAATTTAGATTATTTTTGCATTCTTTGTTTCTTTATTTCTTTACTTCGATGAATTGCTTTTTCTCTGATCTGAAATTTAAAGTATTCCCATTTTTGGATTTGATTAGTCTTGTCGCCGTTGAAGGCATGTCTAAATAAGTTTTCTACAGCATCACAAAACATAGTGTCATTTGAGCGCAACTGGAACGGCCTCCGGATGTCACGTGTCAAATCATATAATAAAATGTCAATCTATGCTACAAAAACTACTGTTTTATGAATAAAAGCTGTTAATAAACTGGTTTTGATTGGATGTCTTACAAGGATTTGTAAGAAATTCAATTAAAATATCAAATATATTTCACAGGTCCAGTTTATCACTAGTCGCCTTAACAACCATAGCCTGATTTATCAATAAAGAGGCCCATTTATTAGGCCTTTCATTAACTTTTTATAAACCTATCTTTTACATCTTTACTTGCTTACAGCACTTCTACCAATGATTTTTTATTAAAATTATTTTTTTGCACAAATGTGGAACAAAACTTCAAACGAATAAAGTTTTGCGAGAAAAGGGAAGAATAAAAAAAACAGTGTTGCAGTGCATCATGGGTAATTTCAGCTCTCCGAGGCAGCGGAGGATCCACAGGTGTTTCCTTCGTAAATGAGCCAAACGGAGGAGTCGAGCTGCGAGGGGGCGAGTGGTCTGAGTGAATTGGAACCACTCGGCGATCCTGGCGGGAAACAGCCTTTGTGTCTTTGTGGCCGTGACCGGGAGGCGGAGCTAAACTAGTGTGACCCCAGACTGTGTCTGACCAGTAAAGCTTTACTTCACTGGTCTGAAGGTTAGGGAAAGGGTTGGAGTTAGGGATGGGAATTGATAAGATTTTATTGATATCAATGCCATCAATAATTTGACCATCCATCCATCCATCCATCCATTTTCTTCCGCTTTATCCGGGGCCGGGTCGCGGGGGCAGCAGTCTCAGCAATAATTTGACCTATTCATTTAATCTTTGATCCATATTTATGTAAAAAATAAAAGTAAAAATATTAAAATACTGCAAATAATTGCAGCAACAAAACAAGGCACTAGCAATAGCTGCCACTCACATAAAGACATGAGCGCCAATGATTAAACATGAAGCTTTACATCATGTTATTATGTCATTCCCTCATTAAACACATGCCTGGAGTGATTCCTTGGCTCATTCATGTATGTTTGAGTTATCTTTAAAAACTTAGACGGCAGCCATTTTAGGTGTAGCTATGCCTCAGTCCTCCTAGGAACGCCCCCACCTCCTGGAGACGCCTCTGGACCTTTAGTCACCAGCCGAGTTACTCCTCAGCAGAGCCCCCTCCCCGCATGTCGAGCACAGATGTAAACAGTCTGTACAAAAGGCCCCAGTTACCTTGTTATGTTCTGTAATGTTCCCTTTAGTATTTGGTCAGTTCTTGGATTGCCCACTAGAGGGCATCGTAACCTAGTGTAACTTTGCAGAGAAACGTGATCACAACCTGCGAATCCTCCTGCTAACCTGCAACCTGCAGACTGGCTCTTTATTTGTCCAAAGCGTGTGCGTTACTGACAAAAGTAAGTTGTTCTCTTAAGTTAGTGAACATTATGTGTATTACCAGATGGTTTTGAGTTTTGTTTGGAGAATATTTGTTAGACTGGCAGCTGTAGTCTGTACACTGTTGAGCTAAGCTAAGCTAATTTTCCATGCCATGTGCTGTGCAGACATATACAGTATTTTGGTGCGTTTGGAATATTTTGCTCATGTATTTGGTTTAATATGTAACCTACTGCATTGTGTGTTGGGTATTGATTTCTTTTAATTTGTGATTTGCAGAAACCACACACACATACCCTCATGCCGTGCCAGTCTGCTGATGTTCAATACAATAAGTGAAAGGTCAGTCCCTGTCTCATTCTTGTCGTCAGTGGGGTCCAGTGAGTGCTGTATCTGCCACCCGAGGTCCGCCTGAATATTTATCCTGGCTTACGTAGTGTTCTGGCCGACACTCCAGGGTAGTGACAGCTGTAATACATCCCAGTGCCTATACAGTCCACCCAGTCAGATCTATCTACCCAACACAGTCAGTCATCATGGAGGATTAGGTTCATGTGTTGTAAACCGGAGCTACAGCAGCTCTGAGACTTTTACAAAGACACACATCAATGTTTCTGTTACCTCAACACCCAGGAGTAAAACCTGTGACAAGAAAACTTATTCCAATTGCGGGATCTGCGCTGGGAATGCGTTTGAGCCTTGATGATGCCCTGATAGCATTCCCTCCGGAGAAATCTAATATTACAAGCTCAAGCGCCGGTCATGATGTGAAAACGAGAAATATGCACGAATAAAGTCAATAAGACCACAATCTACACAATTAACCGTTTAACAATGATCACACACTGAGACGGGACTGTTGATCTTGAAGTTTATTGCTCACATCTAATCTACAGTGGGTCGTAGCCGAGTGGTTTTCTCCCGGAGCTAACAAGCTCTTAGCAGTTAGCCGCTAACTGCTAGCTCGGAACGATTTATTGAAAACACGTAGCCTATTATGCACTAATAACGTCAATAAAACCGGCAACTACATGAAGCAGCATTTATGATGATCACAGAATGAGCAAGGCTTGTTGATTGGTAAGTTTATTGCACAAATTTCATCTACAAAGGGTAGTAGCCGAGTGGTTTTCTCCCGGAGCTAACAAGCTAGTCGCGAGGCGCTAACAGCTAGCTCGGAACGATTTATAGAAAACAAGCAGCATATTATGCACTAACAACGTCAATAAAGCAGGCAACTACTTGAGGCAGCATTTATGAGGATCACACAATGAGCCTGGCTTTACACATTTGTGGTTTATTGCAGACTTTTCATCAACAATGAGGTGTAGGCGATTGCTACATGCTAACGGGGGTAATCTCGAATAATTGTCCACCTGCAGAGATAATGTCCCTGGGGAGATCCTGGTGTAGACCATGGGGGTATAGTTAAAGATCCATAGAGCATGGCAGTAGCAACGGGTGTCTAGAGCCTCCAAACAGCAGGTCTTTTTCAGGCAAGAGCTCCTTTGGTGTGGACACAGAGCCTATGAACTCTCAAAGGTTCGTCTCCAAAGTCACTTTCCGAGTCAGACGCAGAATCAAATCATATCCTGGGTGGCCATTGTTCACAAAGTGATAAAGCGTAGCTCCTTTCCAACAGTAAAATTAAAACGCAGCGAAAATCGATCGTAGTTTCAACATGTGAAGGAGAGAATGTATGTAGCAGTGATGATAGCACAATACAGCGTGCTGAAGGGGGGCGTGTCTGAAAGGGTCAGGGCTTCTTAAAGAGACGGAGGACACTTCCTCAAAAACCTCCTGTGGAGTTATTATCATTTCCTCATCAAATTCCAAAGTCTCAGGAAAGGCCAAGTTACTCTTTAAGCAGGTTAACAATTGATTATAATAATTCCGCCAAAGCTGGCAGATATTATCAGAGCCAGTTGTCCCATCAATATTAGAAGGAAGAGAAGCCCTGCTACTGTTTAACTTTCTGATCTCTTTCCAAAAGTCAGTGTACGAGTTGTTATGGAGATCACACGCAAGGGCCTCTGATCTTAAGCGATTCTCATTCCTTTTAATGTACTGTGATAAATTAATTTGTTTGTTTGCTAATGGTATAACCTATAACCTATAAATTGTCTGCTAAGGTCTACTGCACAAAACTAGGCCTCTCTAGTAGGTTGAATGAGTTCATGGGCCGTGCAGTACAATAAGATAAGAATGTCTGTCTGGGATGAGCACGGCCCCAAATGTCAAGGTTATAAGACCATATTTGGTGTTGAACAAAACATCCTGGTCCACAAATGTATCTTATTGTTTGTGGGATGAGAACTGCTTACGCACATTGGGATGGACTTAACTAAAATGTTATAAAGTTATCAGGAGGGAACTTATTCTTGGGACTTGCATTCTGAACCTGCTTTGACCTGTTGTTGTGCCACCTGCTGACGCATGAATAAATGTCTCATGTGAACTTCATCAATCTCTGCTCTTTTTTATAAGAAGATGGTCTACGACATACGGGGGCATTTATCAGTTAATAAGAGGCGCTGCCGGTGTTTAAATCCCTCTTGAAAACGCACCTTTTCTCGCTTTAGTCCCTGAGTGAGGCGTGTTTCCGTTTCTTACTGTATGTTGTTTGCAATGCTGGATTTGTCTTTGTGTTTTGTTGTTGGCAGTGGTTTGATGGATTTTAATGGATTGGTATGGCCTGTTGTTGCTTTGATGTGGCTGATAACACGTTCTCTTTTTTCAACCCAGTCGTATTTGATCTTTCCCGGGCAGGTTTGGCAGGCGCAGCGTGGGTTTGACATCACTCTTGGATCACTGCCAGCTCTTCCCATCAGAGAGCTGCAGTTTCACTTTCTCCTCAGCCTGTATAAAAGAGCAGCTCCGGCTCCATCAGAGACCAGACGACTCGGCTGCAGCGAAGTCTGACATCTCTGAAGCCTCTCCATCCTCTGACCTCTGACCTCGTCCTTCATCCATCGTCCATCCTTCCCTCAGAGCAGATGGAGCCCAGAGCCTGTATCCCTCTGCTGCTGCTGCTGCTGAGCGCTGCTCTCTGCACAGGTGACACTTTGACCTAGTGTTTGACCTTGTAGTGGCCCAGTGGATGTGTGAGTGGTCTCTAAGATGCTCCAGGGTCAATTGTTTTGTAAGTTTTCTGGTGAGAGGCTCCGTCAGCAGAGAAAACCTACAAAACAATTGATCCTGGAGCGTCTTAGAGTCCATCCACACATCCACTGGGTCACTACAAGGTCAAATACGCACAAATATCCACTTTTTTCCTCTGCATTAACAGCTGCATAATGAACCTTTAAGTCTGACTGAGTTTTCAGTTTGTTAAATTCATTTTACTTAGATTTGCATCAGATAATCGTTAAAACTGTTCTGTTTTCATTAAAATTCTCTGTGTTGTTTTCCAGCCGACGTCCCGGCCGACTGCTGCCTCACTGTGATGGACAAGCGTCTTCCTCTCAAAGTCATCGAGCGCTACAGCGTGCAGGAGGAGGGGCGTGGCTGTGCCATCAGAGCCACTGTGTGAGTCTCTCTTTCTGAAGGGGTTTGGTCAAAGCTGCTGGTCTCTCTGTGTCTGACTCTCTGTGTCTGACTCTGTGTCTGACTCTGAGTGTCTGACTCTGTGTTTGACTCTGTGTGTCTGACTCTCTGTGTCTGACTCTGTGTCTGACTCTGAGTGTCTGACTCTGTGTTTGACTCTGTGTGTCTGACTCTCTGTGTCTGACTCTGTGTGTCTGACTCTGTGTCTGACTCTGTGTCTGACTCTGTGTTTGACTCTCTGTGTCTGACTTTGTGTCTGACTCTGTGTTTGACTCTCTGTGTATGACTCTCTGTGTCTGACTCTGTGTCTGACTCTGTGTCTGACTCTGTGTGTCTGACTCTGTGTCTGACTCTGTGTGTTTGACTCTGTGTCTGACTCTCTGTGTCTGACTCTGTGTCTGACTCTGTGTCTGACTCTGTGTGTCTGACTCTGTGTCTGACTCTGTGTGTTTGACTCTGTGTCTGACTCTGTGTGTCTGACTCTGTGTCTGACTCTGTGTCTGACTCTCTGTGTCTGACTCTGTGTCTGACTCTGTGTCTGACTATGTGTTTGACTCTCTGTGTATGACTCTCTGTGTCTGACTCTGTGTCTGACTCTGTGTCTGACTCTGTGTGTCTGACTCTGTGTCTGACTCTGTGTGTCTGACTCTGTGTCTGACTCTGTGTGTCTGACTCTGTGTCTGACTCTCTGTGTCTGACTCTGTGTGTTTGACTCTGTGTCTGACTCTGTGTGTTTGACTCTGTGTCTGACTCTCTGTGTCTGACTCTGTGTGTTTGACTCTGTGTCTGACTCTGTGTCTGACTCTGTAGGTTCCTTGTGAAAGGCAGACGGCTGTGCCTGCCTCACCCTGAGGAGCGCCCGTGGGTGCAGAGGCTCATAGAGAAAGTGGATCAGAGGAGTCGGCCTCTGTAGACTGACCTCCGAGTGACGTCATAAAGAACACATGTGCATCTGAAGAACAAATCTCCCACACTATGTGAAGCGCGCCGGCCACTTGTGTCATGTGGAAACTTCCATTCCATCTGTCTTTAAAAAACGTTCTCTCTTATTCATCACATTTTTAAAATAAAGATTCTATTTTTGTAAATGAGGCGTCTGTATGTTTTCATTGGATCAACAGCTGCAGCGACATGTGATTTTATAACATGTGGCGCCTGATTTATCTCCATACAAACTGTTTATATTATCACCTGATTTATCTCTATACAAACTGTTTATATTATCACCTGATTTATCTCTATACAAACTGTTTATATTATCACCGGATTTATCTCCATACAAACTGTTTATATTATCACCGGATCAAACTGTTTATATTATCACCGGATTTATCTCCATACAAACTGTTTATATTATCACCTGATCAAACTGTTTATATTATCACCGGATTTATCTCCATACAAACTGTTTATATTATCACCTGATCAAACTGTTTATATTATCACCTGATCAAACTGTTTATATTATCACCGGATTTAACTCCATACAAACTGTTTATATTATCACCTGATTTATCCCCATACAAACTGTTTATATTATCACCTGATTTATCCCCATACAAACTGTTTATATTATCACCGGATTTATCCCCATACAAACTGTTTATATTATCACCTGATTATTCATTTATTCATTTTCATGTATTTATTTATTTGAGCAGAAAAATAAGACATTTAAAATTAGAAAACAGAAAAAATAAATAAAAATCACATGTATACATCTGTACAGTGTACATTCGTATATGTAATCTATGACAGTTTACATTGGAAACGTGTTATTTTTGTCCATAGTCATGAAAAACTTGAGAAAGCTGACCTGATTTTAAGGTCACACAAAATTAATTCCCAACACACTAAAGTTTACTGTAGTCAATGTTCAAAATACAATAGAGTCTTAACTTTCTTTATAATACCTCAATATTCATATCCAGGCAAACCCCACAACTAGGGATGTAACGATTCACTCAAGTCCCGATTCGATTCGATTTCTGTTTTGAAGTTCCAGATTTTTCGATTTTTTAAACCTTTTTTTGTTTTGGGGGGGCATCAAGAATTGTGTATTTTCCTTAAATAACAGTGTTTTAACATAAGGCAGGGCAAGGCAAGTTTATTTGTAGAGCACAATTCATAGTGCTTCACAGTTGCATAAAATTACAAGAATACAGATGAAATCAATCATTAAAACATCAACATAAAAATTAATCAATTACAGTAAAAGGCAAGAGTGCGGATAAAATACTTTCAGTCTTCATATGCACGGGTAAAAAGAGCTGTTTTCACCCTGGGATAACAGAAATCTCAATTGGTGCATTACTCTTGTGACTTTATATATCATGTATACAGACATACTATAACATTGCGACAAATGCAGATGTGCCTCGTGACAAATTTCCTTGTATACATCTTCAGATCAATGTTGTATGTTGTGATTGTTCTGACAGAGACAGGAAGTATATGAGTCAAAAAAATGTTTTACATGCTCAGGAATTTATGGTCTACAGGGCAGGGGCCAGATTAAATCATCTGGTCCGCGGGCCAGATCCTCCCCGCGGGTCGCATGTTTCACACCCCTGCTCTAATGCTTTTCTTGTTTAGCCACATATTGAGACAAAGCTGGGATCGGTGAAATACGGGTTGCGCTTGATCCAATTGCAAGTCCAACAAAAGTTCCCGTTTGGATCCAAACAGGAGCCTTTTCAGCATGGCAATAATGTGCTAATACAATTTGCATTGTAATATCAATCTGATGAAATCCGCACTGACAGATTGAGTTGTAGCCATGATTTATCTTCTGAACCAGTGCTGGCTTTCATTTCCTCACATCTTACTGTGTGACGTTTAAAGGCCTTTTAATAGAGCCAAAATCATGCTACCTTGCTCAGCCTCTGCGAGTTCATTTACCTGTGGTTGGGTTGTAGGCGTTCCCAATGTTGGTGACCACGCGTCTGAAGACCACAGGAGTGTGAGTGTTGAATGGTCCCAGTGTTATGTCACCTGAGATGTTGAGAAAGCCACCTGTCCTGCTGAAAATAGGGTAAATATTTTAACATTTGTAGCCTCAGAATAGTCAGTAAAGACTTGCAATTTTTTATTTTCCAAAATGAGAACAGATCTGGTCAAATAAATATAATACTGAATTTTGGCACATTTGAAGTACAGTTCATTTATAGCTTAGAAAAATGTTGCCTTCAATTTCTTACTTTCCTCCTTTTAGTTAAAACATTCTGAATGTCTATTGTCTCCCTTGCGATATGCTTGAGCAAAGAAGAGACGGTAAAAAACAAAACCCTGATTTGGATCTTTATGTCTATATACTGTATCTCAGTATGTTGCCTGTTCCTTGAAAACACAGATTTTTCACGCAGTGGTCAATGTTGACATTTTTTAGCTAGTTTTCTCCTTCATCTTAGTTTTAATGTTTTAATGAGTATTAAAAAGATGGACCCTTAACAATGCTTATTTTTTTACTTTTTTTTCCACTAGTGAGCAAGAGATTTGACGGAAGTAGGTACAACATGGCACTGAACGTTTTCCCACGCTCATTCATTCACAAATATTGACATATTTTGTAAAGAGTTCCAAATATGGTAATTTCCTTTCTGGGAGACAGCCACGTCTAAAGATAGGAGAAATGTACTCACTCATGAGCAGACGTTACAAAACTTTAGGGCCCATTTTCTCAAAAAGAGGTTTTTAATTCCACGCTTGCAGCAACATCCTCTGCTTTAGTAGCTTCTATAGACTGCAAACTTCAAATTTTTTTGAAGTTTTTTTCGAGGTGATTTTTTTAAATATCTAATTCCCAGCCTGAATTATTGAACTTATTGAGCCCCAAAAAACAAGGAGAAATTAAATTTTTACAGATATTTTCACTTATATATTTAGCTTATTCAAAAACTGAACAAAATCCTTTTCTTTTTACTAAAGTATGAAAAAATATCTATCTATATATGTATATCTATAGATCTATCATTTATTGTTCATTATGTCTCGCCTCAACTCAATAGATGATCTGTCCCCATCGTGCATTGCCCACTGCATGAGAGCCAACGATACAGACTTCCTTGTGCCAAGAAAAATGTGTAGAGAAATTATTTTGTGCCCTTTGCCATCAAGGAGCTGAATAAGTTATAATGTCGCTCAGTCTGTTTAGTTCCCTTTCCGTTCCTTTTCTTTTGATGAGGTGAATCTGCTGCTGCTGTGTCTGCAATGAACTCATTTAATTTCATAATGTATTTGAATGTATTTTATTATATTGCTGTGTGTGAGCTGTGCTTGGGCAAGCCAAAGGCAAATTTCTGCAATCATTGTGCATGGTAGACAATAAAGTTGTTCTATTCTATTCTACAATGGGAACTATTACCTGTTTCTTCAAGTTCAAACACAGTCTTCTGGCTCAGTGTGCTCGAGCCTTTCTCCTATATTACAGTATTATCTTTCAGATTTAATCCAGAACAAGTCTTCCCTAACTCATGCAGTCAGTAAAAAAATAAATGCATGTCTCACCTGCTTTGTCTCTCCTCAGAGTGTTCAGGTGGTTTTCAGTTACGTTGGTCAGATAAAATACTTTCAGTCTTCATATGCACGGGTAAAAAGAGCTGTTTTCAGCCTGGGATAACAGGAATCTCAATTGGTGCATTACTCTTGTGACTTTATATATCATGTATACAGACATACTATAACATTGCGACAAATGCAGATGTGCCTCGTGACAAATTTCCTTGTATACATCTTCAGATCAATGTTGTATGTTGTGATTGTGCTGGAACAATTGTTTAGCCGGTTCATATGTTCACACAGGAATACAGCATAGTTATATTTGATTATCCCCATAAAATTGACTTGTAGAGCGAGTAATTATGAAATGTCTGAAGATTTTTAAGTACACACCTCTTAGCTGTTCCTTCACTGGATTTACTTCGCTGGTCTGGAGCTCCCTCAGTTTGGCTGATGGTTCTGACAGAGACAGGAAGTATATGAGTCAAATTCAGACACAACACTAGGATTCTCACACAATATGAAGATTTTGCATTATTATTACTTAAAATGACCCTGTTGTTGTTGCTTCAGAGTGTCCACTTCACTGGTTTGTGCTTTCAGTTTAGCAGCTTGTTCTGGCAGGGACAAAAAGTCAATTGAGACATAAATAAAAATCGATAAAGCACGTTGGGACTCACCTTGTTGTTGTAGCTTCAGGGTGTCCACTTCTTTCAGTCTGATTGATTGCTCTGTTAGTGAATGACAGCATGTTAAGACAGTAGCTTCTCATAATTATTCACATTCAGAATTAGAATACGACAGTATTGAAATTACCCTGTTTTTGCCTCACTGCATCCGTCAGAGACAATAAAGTGTTAAATATGACAAATGATGCTGATTTTTTATACAACTTTTGACTTTTTACTGTAGCTGAAGTAGTTATTCCCACACACCTGCACACACACATCTTTAGTAAACCCCTTCTACTGTTTCATGTCATACTTCTCTAAATACTCTGAGTATTGGTCCCTTTAATAATGAACTCTCAGGCGTACTTCAAGGTTCAGTTTTTGGTCCCCTGTTATTCATTATTGACAAGCTACTCCTAGATCACATTCTCCTGGCGTTACAGAACATTTTAAACCCGGAATAGCTCACCTTGGTTGAGCGTTTGCACCTGCTCCAACTTGGTTTGCAGCACAGCCAGTTTAACACTCATCTCTCGGAGCACAGCGTGGAGGTCTGAGGGACAGGGCTGAGGCTCCGGCACATTCACACTCTCAGGACTGACTTCTCTTTGTTCAATGATCTCATTGTCTTGAAGTTCAGCTCCCGACAGAGAGCAGAGCAGCAGCGACAGACACAACACACTCACTCCCTCCATCGTGACCACGACTATGAGCCCCAGAGATACAGACTCTCTCTTATATACCGACTGGATCAATATATTACTTATTAAGATCATTCCATAAATGGTGGGTTTGTTGTTTTGGTTGTTCTATCTCACACATGCACTGGACTTTAAATAAGATGAACTACTTCAGAGACTCCGCTATTGTTCCTGTAAACTGTAAAACCTCATTTATGGCCGAGAACAAAGAGCCTCTGTTTTACAATGAAAATTTACAAATATTGAACCTGCACGTTTCCAATGTTGTGCTTAAATCCATGCCCATCTATTTCTAGTTTCCATTGATTTTTCAACCTTTCTGTTGACAGTTTAACCTTAATTAATAAAACATCAGCAGTAGATTTACAATAATGTTAGTTACATAAGGTATGGAAACAAATAGTTCACCAAAAAGGGATTTTAACATTAAGATCAAATATCCAAAAAGCCTTTAAAAGACACAACATCATCAGTTGCACACAGAAATAATCAAAAGTATTTTTTTAGTTTTATTTGTATTTATTTTTTTAATGTATATTTTGGGATATTTGTGCATAGTTTAATTTTTGTGACCCAATGGCAGTATGAGTGGCCAGCATAGCGCCTATACTTTCCATCACGGTGGCCTATACAATTCCCCAGGATCAATTGTTTAGTAGGTTTTCTGGTGAGAGGCTCCGTTAGGTCCATCAACAGGGAAAACCAACCAGAAACACTAAAAACAATGGGACCTGGAGCGACATAGAGGTCACTCTGATGGAAATTAAAGGCAAACAACTCATACAGTCACTTGGTCAAATATGCAAGAGATTTTTTCCGCTTAAAAAGTTCCATAATACACTTTTAAGGAACGTTTGGATAACTAAGATGAATGGATCTGCAGCAATGCATATACAGGTGCTCGTCATTTAATTAGAATATCATGAAAAAGTAAATGTATTTCTGTAATTCAACTTAAAATGTGAAACTAATATCATCGTAGAAATGATAACAAATAAAGGCTATACATATCTCACTTTGCATGTAATGAGTCTATCATATATTAGTTTCACCGTTTAAGTTGAATAACAGAAGTAAATGCACTTTTTCATGATATTCTAATTATATGACGAGCACCTGTATGTTTCATTTCAACAGTATTTCAGCCTGAAATCAATGTAATTTTCAAATGCACATTTACCAAATAGAAAAATTAAATCATTTATATGTAAATATTTATATAAAAAATATATAATACTTGTGTAAGTTTTCTGCTATAATTATGGCTAGTTTTTTTTTTTGGGTTCAAAGCTGAATAAATCAGGCTGGGAATTAAATGGGTGGGTTAAGTCGGCCCTGAACCCATTGCATGAGTGGAGGAAAAAACCTAATTTAGAGAAAACCTGTCCTGAACTTTTGTATCGCGTGCGCGGGACCTTTCATGCTCTTCTGTATCTGGTGGCTCCTAGAAGGAAAAATACCATATTTGGTTTGCACCCTTCGCAGGACACGTGGGTGTAAAATGTGTCAATATTTGCGAATGAATACCCGTGTGAAAGACGGCTTTGTGAAGCGGACAAAACATCATAAAATAAACATCATACGGTTTTGTCATTTTTATACTCTGGCATGAAAACTAAGATGTAAAGGGAGGAAACAGGATAAAATTCTCCACTTTGGCCATTGCGTGAAAAATCAATACTTTCACCTGCCGTGTCTCGTCTTAAAAGTGCATTATGCAACTTTTTATGCGGAAAAATAAAGTTGATCTCTGTGTCTATTTGACCTGGTAGTCTTTACAAAGCTCCAGAATCAATTGTTTTGTAGGTTTTCTGAGGAGAGACCTTCTGAACAATTGATCATGGAGCTTGGTAAAGACCACCGTGATCAAAAGTAAAGGGGCCATGTTGACTCATACTGCTGGATCACTACAAGGTCAAATGCGCACAAATATCAACTGTTCTGCCCTATGTGAAAGTGTGTTTCTTTAAAACGTTAAAAATGCTTCTTTATAATTTAGGAATAAATATGTTATAATTAATCTGTTGCAATTCATGTTAACAAATTGTAATTTGGTTAAAAAGTTGCAATGCATTATGGGTAGCAGAAGCAATAACCAGAAGAGTAAAAACGTGCTGGAAACCTGCTTGTCCATGGCCAAACTTTATCTCCTGTGTTTTTAATCTTAATTTACACCTTCAAAAGCAATGGCTGTAAGTTTATATGTGTGTGGTGAACTTTGCAAAGTTTTAAGAGATCGTATTTCTACATTGTGTTATCCTTTAGGAGTGCCTTTGCTGAAAGTACTGTGCTAACTATCTATTTAGCATATGGAAATGCTAATTAGCACCAGCTATGCTAACTTTATGCCTAGTTTCTGGCATTTATTTTCTCATGGTGTTGCATTGAAGTTAATGCTCGTTTTATTTTTGTTTATTTTCAGTTTCACTCGGGTTTTCATTGAGTCCAACAACATTGTAAAACTGCAAGATGTCAAGACGACTGTAATAAAGGAGCCAGACGCTCGGTTTCCTGGCTCATGAAAAACGAGTTTGGCTCGCTGTTGACCTCCGTTAACATACTTTATTTTATTTATTTTTCCACATAAAAGTTTCATAACACACATTTAAGGGAAAGGGTAGAGTGGACATAGTACATCATACTGTGGAGAAACACAGTCCTAATCCATAGTAGTGATGTGACGTTCATGACCAAACGCTCTTTTGAACGGCGGTTTAAAGAAACAGGCCACCGTTCCTCCATACTGAGATATGTTGTTACCTGAGTTTAGACGAGCTGATACGTACCTGTCTGGTCTTTGTGCCTGTGGAAGAGCGTGGTCGCTTCTAACTTCACCCCTTTTGGAGCTAAAGGAATATGCTGGGAGAGGCAAAATGCTCACAACATCTTTGGTCTTTTTGCTTGACTGAGCAAGGCAAGGCAAGTTTATTTGTAGAGCACAATTCATACACAAGGCAATTCAAAGTGCTTTCACAGTTGCATAAAGCGCACGCACAAAGACCAGACAACTCATCTAACCTCAGGTAAGAACATATCTCAGTATGGAAAAACAGTGCCCTGTTGCTTTAAGGCACATATGTCAGAGTCAAGGCCCGCGGGCCACATCCGGCCCGCGAGAAGGTTTTTTACGGCCCCTGGGATGATCTTGATTTATTATTAGAACCGGCCCGCAAGCCGGCAGCCCGCAGATCTTTTACACGCACCAATACTACATTTCCCACAATGCAACGGTGACGCACCGAGCAGTAGGCTGCTTCATTTCAATATTTATTGGCACAGCAGTCGTCAGCATCACAGTAAAATTAACTTTCAGATACCCATCAAAAATGGCAAAACGGAAGGTGGACACTGAGAACTGGGGGTTTCAAACAAGGTGGGAGTCGGAGTATATGTTCACGGAGGTAGCTGGAAAACCTGTGTGTCTTCTGTGTGGAGAAAGTGTGGCGGTACTGAAAGAGTATAATCTGAGACGACATTATGAAACGAAACACGCGGACAAAAACAAGAATATGGACATGGAACAAAGGCTACAAAAGGCAGAGGAATTAAAACGAGGCCTCTTTATCTGATCATATTGGAATATATTTGTTATGCTGCGTTTACACATAAGCACGATGCGTTACGAATGTCATTTTTCCGTCATTCGTGACGTTCGTGACGTGACTTAACGCATCTCAATGGGATTCTTAACAGAACGCATCAGTTCGTGTCACAAAGTCGGCCAATCCGCGCTCCAAGTCACGGACAGCACCTGGCGCTGCCGCTCCGCGGGGTGCTGAAAGTGTTCCTCCGACCTTTCTTCCTCCTGGGTTGTACCTGATGTTCGGGAGTTGGAGCCAGAAGAGCCCAATGACTCAGGGGAGAGCACGGCCTCTGCTCCGCCTCCAACCCGGTGGAAGAAGATCACTCCACATTCGCCCAATTCTTGACAGATTTCGGACAGAACGCGAATATTCCCAGTGACCCGTAACAGCCCGTGGCACCGCGGGACACCACGCAGCAGCGCGGGACGCATATTCGCGACCGTGCGTAATAATTCGTGCCATTAATCGTAACGCGTAGTAACAGGTCGCAACAGTTAGTGGCGGCGCGTGAAACCTCGACCCCGAATCATCAAATTCGTGATCCTTGGCCACGAATGTGCATTTGTGGCATTCGTAACGCATCGTGCTTATGTGTAAACGCAGCATTAGGTTTTCAGTAGGTTCAATTAGGTTCACTAGACTATATGCGTCATTTAAAAATTTTTCAATGAACATTCGAACAGTCCGGCCCTCGGCTTGTAGCTAAATTTTTTATTTGGCCCTCCGTCCATTTGACTTTGACACCCCTGCTTTAAGGTAAACGGTTCAAACCAGATCTCAATAGTGAAAAGAGCCGGATCTTTCTATTTCAGTCAAATTTACCTAGAACTCCCTGGAACGAACACAAGAATCATTCCAACAATTGAACAGGCGACACAAGTGAAAGCTTTTTGCACTAAAGTCAAAGCTAAATGCACTAAAAAACATGTATATATTTTTTTAGTTTATTAGTTGTGGCGCAAGATTTTATTCACAAACAAGTTTTTCAAAACGTATCAGTCCCATAGGTGATTTAAATTTAAAAAATGTGGCTTTTATCGATTGTGTCGATAAAAAAATTGTGAAATATTGTGATTTATGTGGCTGGTGTTATTAAAATGTTATTTTAAAATGCTTTTTGTAGTGTTTTGTAATTGTATGTCCCGGGAACTGCAGATGGAAATTAGCTCCAAGAGCTAAAGTCTGGTACAAAGCATTTTTTCATATGCTGCTCCCGTACATGTCCCTGTCAAATAAATAAGTGAACTAAACTAAAAAGAGCCAGTCTTTTGGACGGCTCTTTGAAATTAACGGATACCAAAGACTCGGCTCCCAGAAAAGAGCCGGAAATCCCATCACTAATCCATAGATCTTTTGGGGGGATCTATAAACAATCAGTACTAATAGCTTCAACAATACAATGCTATTGTTATAATCTTCAAAGAAGGTACTTGATTCATCTTCTGTACTCAGTAGTTGAAGTCTTCGTCACTTTATATACCTACACATCTGTATATACAATCCCGCTGTTGTTCATTGTCAAATTGTTGTTGTCTTACCACACCGTCACTTTATTTTATCTTATTTATTTAATATTTTTTATGCATGCCCTTATAGCCTTATAGTTTAACGTTCTTATCTTATTTTTTATCTTAATTCTGTGTTATATGTTTTATGTCGCACGTTTGCACCGAGAAAAATTCCTAGTTTGTAAACCCTGTTCTCAAACCATGGCAATAAACCGATTCTGATTCTGAAGATGGACAACTCCTGTATGACTGAGAACTTACACAGACCTATTGTTATAATGTATCATATTTGTGACTTAATTCACCTGTGTTTGGGTTGTAGGCGTTTCCAATGTTGGAGATCACTTGTCTGAAGACCAGAGTGGTGTGAGTGTTAAATGGTCCAATAGTTCCACCACCGGATGCCACCAAAGAGGCTGAGAAAGCCACTTGTCTCACTGAAAATGAGAGAAATAGTTGTTGTTTTTTTACCATGATTTAAAAAAAACTGCACATGTAAAACAAAATTCCGTTACAAATGTGAGACATAATTGAAATGAAATTTTAATTAGAAAAGGAAAGGGTAGTTATAAATATATATATATATATAAACTGCTGCCCGCACAGCGACGCCTCCTCAGGAGTGTGGCCGTGTTTAGAGCCGTCAGACAGTCCCAGTTTCCTGGTGTTCAAAGCTGCTCTGAGCTGGTTTCGTGGGGAATCGCTCGAGGCTTTTGATGAATTTAACCCGCTTAACCGCACTTTGCATAATAACATTTCAGCAGTGAGAGAATTAAATGCATTAATTTAATTAATTTTGCATCTGTTGCGGTTTCAGTGGATACATTTGGACGTAAAGATTTCCTGGCAAAGAAATGAAAATGGTTCTGCGACCCACCACTGCTCTATAACATTCTGAAGGCAGTTCTTCTCCTCTGCGCACCTTTATGACTCAGGCCCCCTCCACTGGGTACGAGCTCAGATGCCAAGTACCAAGAAGCCAAGGGTCTTACAAAAAAACAACAAATTGTCTTTTATCCCATGGCTTTAAGATCATGATTGTTTTTCTTTGGTTGTTGTTTTTTTTTTCAGATTTTTGTAAATTTGTTATATGTTTATGTTTTATGTTTTACGATCGACCGAAAACAAAACAAAAGTTGTGAGCCTGTTCATAACCATGGCAATAAAAACAATTTGGATTTGAATTTCAGGTCAAAAATTTGTTCATACTTGCTTAGGTTTATTAAAAAGACTGAATATGTTTCATTCTCACCTTGGTTGAGCGTCTGCAGCTGCTCCATCTTGGTTTGCAGCACAGCCAGTTTGGCGCTCATGTCCCGGAGCACAGTGTGGAGGTCTGAGGGACAGGGCTGAGGCTCCGGCACATTCACTCTCAGGACGGACTTCTCTTTGTTCAATGATCTTATTGTCCTGAAGTTCAGCTCCCGACAGAGAGCAGAGCAGCAGCGACAGACACAACACACTCACTCTCTCCATCGTGACCACGACTATGAGCCCCAGAGACACAGACTCACTCTTATATACAGACTGGATCAGAGATGCACATAAGTCCCTCACCTGCAAGTCCAAGTCAAGTCCAAGTCCCTGACCCACAAGTCCAAGTCAAGTCCGAGTCTGTAACCCCACAAGTCCAAGTCAAGTCCAAGTCTCTGACCGCAAGTCCCAGTCTAGGTCCAAGTCTCTGATCCTGCAAGTCCAAGTCAAGTCCAAGTCCCATGGTTTCTATGTTTTACACTAATTTAAATCACAGTACAATAAAAATATTTTAAAATCAATAAACACCTGTACATTTAAAAAAACTATCAGACAAATACGAGCCCGGGCCTTCCACACACAAATAATCACCATCACAATATTTCTATGAACCATATTCACAGTCAATCCCAATGTAATGGTAAGTTAGGGAAAAAATAATATGAACTATTTCTGTGGCCAAAGGCAGGCCCTCTGTCGTTCATTCAACTAGCCCCCCCACACCACTACTTCAGTTTTGTAAAAGTAACATCAGTATAGTTACACAGCTGTACTCTGTCACAAACATGTCTGCAGAAGCTTCAGAATGTTACTGAAGTGCCCTTTATCATACAGTAAAACTCCACTGTGGATAATAATACTGTAACGACCCTGTTTCTAATGTTGATGTTTAATGGCTTATTATAACTAGTGTTGTGATTAGACAAGACGGTTGGGGGCGGGACAAGTGCGAGGGGGGCTTGTGTTGATGTTGACGTTGAGCGCGGAGTTGAGGAGTGCACGGCTAGGTTACGCTATCTGTTTTTCGTTGTTGTGGTTTTCTACCAAGTGTACGGCGTGGTTACGGCCGACAGTAACCCTCTGAAGTTCCTGCAATAAAGTGACAACTTGCGTACAGCTGGATTTCCCTTCTTAACGTCCATCAGGACGCTACACTGGTGTCAGAAGTAAAAGTGGAGTTTCTCTTGCTAACACTCCAGTAGCCGCAGCGGACCGCTCGTCATGACTTCTCAGCGCCGCACGCCTGACACTCGTCCGCGAGTCAAAGAGGAGGTGATGGACAATGAATACAGGAGGGCATTGGGGCATGAGATGAACTTTGGCCATGCTTCAGAGCAGGCTGCCCGCATAAGGCAGACAGCCATGGAGTTAGCTGCGGAGGCGGGCTTCGGTTCGGAGAAAGGGCGTCCTGGCGCGAAAATGCCTGCTATGAAGGACGTGAGGCTAGTTGTAAACAAATATGGTGGCGCTCGCGTTGAACAACTCCAAGTGAAAACCCCAAAATATTCTGGAAAAGCGGACTGGGATGCCTTCCATGCCCAATTTGAACTGTTAGCTAGCGCGGCTGGGTGGCCAGAAGAAGTTAAAGCACTCCAACTAGCTTTGTGCCTTACTGATGACGCCCTGACATGTCTGCTGCTGTTGAGCCCAGCTGAGAGAAATGATTACGGTGCTTTAATTGGAGCTCTTCAGCGGCGTTTTGGACAGTGCAACCAACCTGATGTTTTGCGGTCTGAGCTGGCGAGCAGGCAGAGATTGGCAGGTGAGCCACTCAGAGGGCTGGCTAATGACATTGAGACCCTGACAAGAAGAGCGTATGCCCACATGCCCACGGGAGTGCAGAGTGAGCTGGCCAGAGATCAGTTTATCCGTGCATTAACACCAAGAGAGCTGCGTGTACAAACACAGCTGGCACATCCCCGTACCCTACAGCACGCACTGGAGCTTGCCTTGGAGAGAGAGGCCGTGGGAGCTGCAGCAGAGAGCAGCCCTGTTGTGAGGTCCGCGGTTCAAGAAGACCCAGGTCAGGAAAAGCCTGTCTGGGTTGCTGAGCTGACTGAACTAATACGGTCTGTGTCACTGCAACCACAACGCAGCGGCAACCGTCCTCGTCGTGGTCCTCCTGTGTGCTGGACGTGTGGTCAGGCCGGCCATATCAGCGTGCGGTGCCCCAACAATGTTAGTGGCCAGGGAAACGCCTCGGGGTCTGTGTAAATGGGACCACACAGGCCCCCGCCACCGGGTCCCACCCGACCGTGTTGCCATCAGACGGAGCCCAACGGAGGAGTCGGGGGAGCGGGGCTCCACTCCCCCCAGAAGCAGATGACAACGCCGAATCTTCTAGGGTGGTGGGCTGGACTCGTATGGGAAATTTTTGCCATGTCCCTGTTACACTGACAGGGGCATCGTGCTTAGCCCTTGTCGACACCGGCTCCACTGCGACGCTAATGAGGCCTGATGTGGTGCCGCCTGGGACATTGCTAAAATCTACTGAGGTGAAGCTGCGGACAGTGACCGGGGAGCTAGCCCCCATGCTTGGGAAAGGGTTAGTAGCGATACAGGTGGGGGAACTGTCAGTGGACTTTGAAGTGTGGGTTGCTGCGGTACAAGACCCCTGCATATTGGGTCTGAACTTTTTGCGGGCCGCTCGCTGTGTGTTAGATCTTGGCAAGAACACAGTGACTTTTCCTGGGGGTCCCATGGTTGAGATGGTGTGTCCCACAAATGTTCGTAGTCAGTGCAGAGCAACCTCCAGAGCCGCAGAGACACAGCAAGATTTTTACCCCCCTCTTAAGTCCTCCTCCACAATGCCCAACACCCTCCACCACTGTGGGGATAAACTGCCCCCTGACGACGTGAGCCAGCATGTTGCGTCTGAGGAAGATGGAGACAGAGAGGCAGCTGTAAGGGAGATATGGAAACGCAGCTGCGATCGTTTGGAAGCTGACCAGCAGGAGGCGTTATGGCAAGTCTTGCTGGAGTACATAGACATTTTTGCCCTTTCAGAAGAGGAAGTGGGCCTGACACACCTGGTTCAACATGAAATCGACACAGGGGATGCGCGGCCAGTCAAAATGCGCCCCTGCCGCCTTCCTCTGGCGCACCAAACAGCTGCAGATAGTGCAATAGAGGAAATGTTGAAAGCAGGCATTATTGAGGCGTCAGAGAGCCCTTGGGCTTCCGGGGTTGTGATGGTCAATAAAAAAAACAATCCCAAAATGAGATTCTGTGTGGATTACAGACCATTGAACAGTGTGACAAAGAAGGACTCATACCCACTGCCTCGTATTGACGAGTCTCTAGACTTGGTGTCTGGCTCATCCTGGTTTTCCTCGTTGGATTTGCGCAGTGGGTACTGGCAGGTGCCATTAAGTCCTGACGCCAGACCGAAGACCGCTTTCTGCACTGGCAGGGGATTGTGGCAGTTCCGGGTGCTCTGCTTTGGCCTCTGTAATGCCCCGGCCACTTTTGAAAGGCTGATGGAAAAAGTGCTGGCTGCCATTCCCCGTCAAGAATGTTTAGTCTACTTGGATGACATCCTGGTTCACGGGAGCTCATTCGAAACAGCCTTGAATTCGCTCCGGATGGTCCTTCAGAGAATTTCAGCTGCAGGTCTGAAACTCCACCCCGACAAGTGCTGCTTTATGAGAAAGGAGTTGGAGTTTCTGGGACACAAGATTGGAGGGGAGGGCATTGGTACGCTGGAAGAGAAGGTGCAGGCAGTGAGAGACTGGCCGACACCATCTAACCTCAGAGAGCTTAAGAGCTTCATCGGACTTGCTTCCTACTACAGACGATTTGTGCGCGGCTTTTCTTGTATTGCAGCCCCACTGTTTTGCCTGCAGCGGACGGACTGTGACTTTGTTTGGACACTCGAGTGTGAGAACGCGTTCAACACTTTAAAAAAGGCCCTAACCGAGTCTCCCATCCTAACGCCTCCGGACCCCAACTTGCCATTTGTCATGGACACAGACGCTAGTGATGTGGGTATGGGGGCGGTGTTGAGCCAGGTGGGGCCGGAAGGGGAAAAAGTTGTGGCGTACTTTAGCAAAACTTTCAACAAGGCTGAACGGCGCTATTGTGTAACACGCCGAGAGCTTCTGGCCATTGTGAGAGCTATAGGGCATTTCCGGTATTACCTCTGCGGCCTTCCCTTCACGGTTAGAACAGATCACTCAGCACTCCAATGGTTAATGTCATTCAAGGAACCTGAAGGCCAAATTGCTCGCTGGTTGGAGGAGCTGGCACCGTATGACTTCAAGGTGGAGTACCGAGCTGGAGGTCGCCATGGTAATGCTGACGCTATGTCCCGGCGTCCCTGCACCCAGGACAGCTGCCGCTACTGTGACAAACGAGAGGCAGAGAGCCTGGAAAGACCCAGCCACTGGAGAAGATAGGTGGCAGATCGTTGTTCCGCGGACACTCAGAGACTCCGTTCTTCAGGCTTGTCATGGGGCTACGGGAGCAGGCCACTTTGGAGTTTCCAAAACACTTCGTAGGCTCCGGCAAGGTTTTTATTGGAGCCGGCTCAGGAGAGACGTAGAGGATTTTTGTCGTCGCTGTGACCTCTGCACTGCACACAAGGGTCCCCCAGATCGGTCCCATGCTGAGCTTCAACAGTTGGCAGTGGGAGCTCCAATGGAGAGGGTGGCAGTAGACATAATGGGCCCATTTCCATGCACTGAAAAGGGAAATCGTTATGTTCTTGCTGCCATGGACTACTTCACAAAATGGCCGGAAGCTTTTGCCATTCCAGACCAAGAAGGCAAGGCAAGGCAAGGCAACTTTATTTATACCGCGCATTTCGTACACAAGGCAACTCAATGCGCAAGAAGCAGTAACTGTTGCAGACACCCTGGTGGAAGGCATGTTTTCCCGGTTTGGAGCAGCTGAGGTCGTCCACAGTGACCAGGGGAGAAACTTTGAGTCTGCTGTGTTCTCTGCTATGTGTGAGCGCATGGGGATGCAAAAGACGCGGACTACTCCATTACACCCTCAGAGCGATGGACTAGTTGAGCGTTTCAACAGAACTCTAGCAAAGCAGCTCGCTATTCTCACTGCAGAGCACCAGCGGGATTGGGACATGCACCTCCCTTTGGTCCTGCTGGCCTACAGATCCGCAGTACAGGACTCCACATCTTGCACACCCGCTTTACTCATGCTGGGCCGAGAGCTGCGAACCCCGACAGAAATGTTTTTTGGGAGACCTCCTGATACTCCGCCAGTTTCACCAGGCCCAGAATATGCCAGGAGGCTCCAGGACCGGATGGAGACAGCTCACGCTTTTGCGCGTGACCAACTACAGAAAGCAGGAATACGGCAGAAGAGGAACTACGACCTCCGGGCCAAAGGAAAGGACTTCCACGCCGGGGATCTGGTGTGGGTGTACAGCCCGAAAAGGAAAAAAGGGCGTTGCCCAAAACTGGACTGTCACTGGGTAGGGCCTTGTGAGATACTTGAGAAGCTTGGGGAAGTGGTTTATAGGGTTCAACTGCCACCTAGAGGAAGACGGGTGGCTCTTCACAGGGACAGGTTAGCCCCATATAGGGGTGATGCACGCCCCCAGCAGCGCCCTAAACCCTCCACACCTCCCAGGAGAGAAAAAGCCGCCACACCCCAGACTTTGTTGACTGTTTCCCCCACCATTTCACCGCAGTTGGCCTCACCTGTTAACTCTCCCACTGCCCTGCAATGTGTTCCGCCCAGGCTGCAGGCTGAGTTGCATGCAGTCACACCAAGGAGGCCACAGAGGCAGAGGAGGCCCCCACCCCACCTCAAAAACTTCTTATGTGATCCCTCGGGGCGAGGGACTAAGTAAGGGGGGGGGCAGTGTAATGACCCTGTTTCTAATGTTGATGTTTAATGGCTTATTATAACTAGTGTTGTGATTAGACAAGACGGTTGGGGGCGGGACAAGTGCGAGGGGGGCTTGTGTTGATGTTGACGTTGAGCGCGGAGTTGAGGAGTGCACGGCTAGGTTACGCTATCTGTTTTTCGTTGTTGTGGTTTTCTACCAAGTGTACGGCGTGGTTACGGCCGACAGTAACCCTCTGAAGTTCCTGCAATAAAGTGACAACTTGCATACAGCTGGATTTCCCTTCTTAACGTCCATCAGGACGCTACAATACTTCCAGTCTTACCTTGAAGGTTCACAGACTGTTGACATGAGTGACCTATCTTCAGCCTGTAGCTACAGGACCTGCTATATCCACTGCCAGCTTTTGGTCTTTGACAAAATATTCCCTAAATAAACGGTAGCCTCGTAAAGGTAATGATTTGATCACTAATCACTTTACTGAGTAGTAGCTACAACTTATGCAGCTGCTCAAACTCCTCTTACCTCCGCCTTTTTCCTTCACTCTCGCTGTGGCGCTTATTAAGCACCAATGAAGGCTTACCGCTGTGGGCTTTACATTAATAATGAGAGAAACTGTTGTATCTCGCAGTGATCGCTAGAGGTACAGTCCGAATAGCGCGCTCACGATGTCAACAAACCCACGACAGGGCAGCGTGCGCACGCAGGGAGGGGGGCCATACGGCAGGGAGGGGGGGCATACGGCACAGGAGCCGATGAGCAGCGCGGTGAGAGAGAGAGCGAGAGAGAGAGAGCGCACACAGAGGAGACAGAGACCAGGGAGCGGCCGAGGAAAAAAGCCAGAATCAAGCGTCCAAACAGCGTGTGTAATAAGTGCGCGAGGGACTCGTAATGTTCACGAGTCTCAGACCACGAGTCCGAGTCAAGTCTCGAGTCTTTAGGGGACGAGTCCGAGTCGAGTCGCAAGTCTCTAAAAATAGCGACTTAAGTCCGACTCGAGTCCGAGTCCGACTCGCGAGTCACCATCTCTGGACTGGATCACTCATAAATCACTTATTTATCATTTATCATGGTCGTTTAATCTCACACTTGCACTAGACTTTAGACTTTGAGATTATTGTTCTAGGAAATCAAATTGTAAAACAAAGTATCTTGGGCCACACAACACAATTTTTGCAGTAACGTTGCAGTAATAAATATCCTAAAGAGTGAGACGGTGTGCGGGAGCTTTTGTTAATTTTTACATATCCCCTTTGCAATTTTTAAATGATAGAACGGTATAACTTTATTAACCCAGTCTCTACATAAAAAAGTATCGCGGGAACACTGTTTTACAATCTCGCGTTACATGACAATGGCACCGTTGGTAGAGCGGGTCATCTTGTGATCGGAAGGTCGGAAGTTAAAATCCCAGCTCCTGAAGATGCACATTGTCCTTGGGCAAGACACTTAACCCACCTTGCCTCCAGTGTCTGCGGCCATTAGTGTATGAATGAGAATGTGAATGGGTGACTGGTTCCTTGCTGTAAAGCGCTTTGGGCCTGATGAAGGTAGAAAAGCGCTATATAAAGTTGAGTCTATTTACCATTGCAGCACTACGTATTTTTGCAGAATTATGTAGGTAATTTACATTTACTCTCAAGTTACTCTCAAAAGGACTGTCTTTAAAAAAAACTATTCTGCCAGAACATCCCATTACGTGTACAACGTTAGCATTTGCATCTGCATTTACCATTTGCAGAATGAAGCTTGCTTCTCTCAACTGCACAGAAGGGGAAAGAAACTCTTCTTTTTTTCACCCCCATTTTCTTTGCCCAATTTTTTTCCTATTTTTGTCCCATTTTACTCACCTTTTTTTTTTGTTTTTTTACAAAGTTTTTCCTTATTTTGGCCACAATTTCTCCCATTTTTTCCCTCAAATTATTCTACATTTTTCACACATTTCTTGACATCGGAGATTTACCTGATATTGTAATTTTGATCACCCACACATTATTGTTTTGTTATCTTGTTGTAGATGGCAAATATTTGAGTGGGCTATCGGCATCGAAAACCAAGTATCGCCACAGTATCCATCTATCCATCCATCTTCTTCCACTTGTCCGTTGCCGGGTCGTGGGGGCAGCTGTTGGAGCTGCCCAAATTACATTGCACCAGCCCCTATGGCTCCTCCTGCAGGTGGTGGGTCCACAGAAGGATCGCCACAGTACTGGTATCAAAATTATTATTATTATTATTTATTTTTTATCGCCACAGTACTGGTATCAAAAAACATGTAACAATATCTGGCCCTACATTTCTATGATGAAAATAAGCTAGTTCCACCTGTAGTGAGGGACTGGGAATTGACAAGGGCGATACACCCTAAAAAAGGATTGGTTAGTTGGTTAAGCCAATATTGGTAAGATTAATCAATATATTGGTAACCAATAACACTGGCCCATCTGTTGGTTTGGGGACAACCAATTTCATTGGTTAGCCAAACAACTAATGAAAATTGTAATTGAGAGTACACCCTAAAATGGATTGGTTAGAAAAACAACCAAATGAGTTGGTTGAGCAGATATTGGTTACATTAACCAATATATCGTTTAACAACTGACCAATTGGTTGTTTTTTCAAAAAACAATCTTATTGGTTAGCCAGACGACCAATGAAAATGGTAACCAAAATTACACTTCACAACCCAACAGTTGGGCTGTACACTGTTAGAAAAAGGGCTACGCTAAGGGTACATTTATGTTCTTTAAGGTACAATTTCTAGCTATGTCCCGATGGGTCAAATTTGAGCCACAAGATACTGATATGTTCCCTTTTGGGGCTTAACTCCTCAGCCCTAACGACACGCGATCGGGTGGACACAAGGGGGCGCCCTTCCAACCTTCTCAGTGTACATGTGAATAGACTTTAGGTCAGACACCATGAGTGACAGTAACATGACGCTAAATAGTGAGCTCTTTACTTTTAAGAATTATATCATATTCTGAAACTCAAAAGATATGTTAAAAAATGACAAATATAGGAGAAATTTGTATTGCAATTACAAAAAACAAACACATTGATGCTTATAAAGGTTGAAGAAATATCCAAATATTATCTGCTGTAGAGTCATGTCCCAGTTCCTCTGAGTTGTGGTCAGGACTGATGTGGACAGATGTTACAGAAGACGCTCATGAGGTTCATTTCTTTAACAGTTACTATAGTAACTATTTTCTCCAAAGTAAAAGTACATCTACCACAGTACTGTCCACATCTGTCATGGTCCACCATGAACTGGGACTAACATGACTCTACAGCAGATAATATATAGATATTTCTTCAACCTTTATAAGCATCAATGTGTTTGCTCTACTTTAGTGAAACAACCATTTTACGCTAAGTTGTACATCATATTACTTGTGTTTACTGTTGTGGTTGAAGTGCAATCTGACGAAAAATAAATGGTACTGTAAGTATAATCTTGGTTGTTACATTTTTAGATTCCAGATACTAGTATTAAACTCTATTAACCAATATTAATGGCCTCATTTTAATCCATTAAAGTGGTAATTATTAGCCAATATAAATGGTTCCAGTCAAACCAATTTACACTGGTTGCTTCCTATAGGGCTTTACAATATTGACCAATATCTTGGTCCCTCTAACCAATCTATATTGGTTAAAAGCCATACCATATTAGATTGGTTGTTTTAACCAGTAGATTGGTTGGACACATATCTACCAACTAGATTGGTTAAATATGACCAATATTCTGGTTATATTAACCATTCTGTTTTTAGGATGTAGAGAAACCAAGTGCTATGTTAGGTTCAAAATGTTTTCACCCCACAAATTTGTCCTTCAAGAAAATAATCTTCCCTTCTGTCCCATTGAAAGCCTAAGGGCATTCGTCAAATTATAATTATTTCTTTAAGTTATGTGGGCAGCTAGCTTCCCCTGGACAACCAATGAGAGGACATTAAAACTTTTAAACAGCACAGAGTGTGAGAGGCAACGAGTATTTCATGTGTTTTTTCCTAATGGACAACTAAGCACCAAATCAACTTTTTTTTAGCTTATAAACTGCATAAATATGTTTCTTATAGTGCTCTCTACATGTCCTGGTCAATTTTTTGACATTTTTGTGCAAATTAGATAAAATCTCACTTTTGAGCCTAAAACCGTCTGTGTAGTGCCCTCTCTACATTTTCGGCATTTGAATTTCATGCCTGTCCTCCCCATTCGCTCTGCCAGCTGTGTGACGTCACTTTGTGCTGTGTGACGTCACGTTGTGTGTGTGACGTCCGTCGCTCTGCTGCCCGGGTATAAAAGCCAAGTCTCGCACACGCCCCCGTAGCGAGTTGGAGTTGGAATAGCGAGCGAGCGTTTTACATCGATTTTCAGGTTAGCAATTTATTACCATAGTATTTAGTTAGTTCTTTAGCAGCGTTTCTAGTGTAGGATTTGATCTACAGGCTCCGCTCTGTGTGTGAACCACAGCACTCACATCCCCGACCTCTCCTACTAAATAAAGACAAAACCTCAAAATACCCAGATTCACTTATTTAGAGACATGGCTGGATGTTTTCCAGCCATGTCAAAACATCCAGACACGATAAAGCTATATCGGGCAGACAGAGATAATTAGGGCTGTCCGTGCTTATGAGACGGGGCTGAGGGCTTTTTACTGTAATCTCCCCCAGGGAGAGCTCACAGACACCGGGGGCAGCGGTTAGCCATCCCCTGCCTTGGAGGCTCAGAGCGGGGCAGTGTGTGACTGAGTGTCCGCTAAAGCCAGGAGGGGGAACGGGGAGATACGAGCGCCAAATGTCCGCCGCGTGTGCTCGGCATGTAGTCGGGACGACAGGCTCGAGAGTCCGGGACAGTGGCGCCACGGGAGTCAGTCAGTCCCGGTCACACATGGTCTGAGACTGTCAGAGCAGAGACCGCCCACACACTCCCCCTCCCCACGTCCCCCCAAAGCCTCCCGCCATGCCTCTTTCTCTGAGTTTTTTTAATTTTGGGAGTGGGTGGAGTAAGCTCTGGAAGGGGCGTTTAGTAGTTTTTTAATGATTTTATGTCTTTATGTCACAAGACATAAAGACACAGGAGCCAGCATTCCTTACTCGACTATATGGTGTTTTCTGAAGCAGATAGAAAATCCACATTCATTTCTTTCTATCAATTAAGTGCCAGGTCAATGTTAAAGCTGCCCTGTGTATGAATTGTGCTCTTCAAATAAACTGGTAAAGGATAATGGCTTTGTTTAAGTGTTGATAATAATGAAAATGGCGCACACAAGGTCACATTTTCAATTCATACAGGTCAGCAACAGTGTTATAAAATTACTGACAAAGACACTCTGCTTAACATTTTGGGTTTTGTTGCAGCTATACAAAACAATATAATCCCAACAATCCAAAACCAGCTCTATACAGAAAGTGCTATTTCAGCAGTGGGTAACTAAAGGGAAAGGGAACAGCAGGTGACCACTGAACGTGGTGCGGTGATTTTCATCATCAAAGACTTTGTAGTGGGCCCACAGCTGCAGAGAAACAACATCCCCCGCCTCCAGGAGCAGAGTGGCTCCATTGCCCGAGCTTCCATACTGCCCTGTCTGATGTTCATGTGCCATAAAAATATGTTCTCCATTTTTCATTAACACAACCGCTGAAGGGTGTGAACCTTTTCCTACAGCCATGAAGAACTCAAAGTGGTAGGCTCCTCTCACCGGGGCAGTGAAAAACCCTGCAGGAGACATTGTTTAGTGTTGAACTGTACAATTCACTGTAACACAATTCATTTCCCTCACCTGTGTGTGGGTTGTAGGCGTTTCCAATGTTGGAGACCACATGTTTGAACACCAGAGTGGTGTGAGCGTTTATTGGTTCAATAAACCCTGATCCTGATGCCAGCAAAGAGGCAGAGAAAGCCACTCGTCCCACTGGAATAATACATTTAGCAACTACGTCATAGATTGAACATCAGAGCACACTTTGCAAGAATAATAACATTCCTGTAGCTTTTTATGTTCTTCTTCTAGAGCACTGAGACATGTTTAGATATGTGTACTTTAGCTGAGACGAGGTGATGCTTAATTGTCTGTTTTTTTGTGCGTGCGCTCAGTCACACAAACGTTAGCATTTAGCCTCTCCCGTCATAGGTTCAGCTCCAAACTGGGGTGAAGTTAGAAGCTGTTCCACGTTTTCCCTATTTAAATGACGTTACGTCAGCTTACCCCAATCCAAGTCTACTTACACAAAATTAAACATGTCGATTTTCTAAGCAGATAATTAGGGGAACTATATTGTAAGGCGTAATAATGAACATGTGCTTTTGTTTTGGTCGCTGCCAAGCAAGTGCCGATCCAACGGAACTAGCATAGCGCTATCTCTTTCTTTGGAGACACGAACATTGTTTAGCCCACGATGCGGTTAATAAACTGTTTAGTTTGACCTGTGAGAGCCTATAATGCTTAAAGGAGGAACACAAGGCAGCGCGATGTAAACGAGAAAATGAGTGTGAGGCTGCCAGCAGAGCGCCGCTCTCAGTGCTGTTTATAATAACCCACCCCTCAGTGGAAATCTTTTTTATAAGTGACGCCCGCTCGCACATGGCGCAGGCACACAGCAGTCTGTCCTTTCGCCAGGCATAAGATCTGACCCAGTGAGTCTTAAATCAGTCATGGAAAGAACATACGGATAAGGGTACATTAATCAATGCATTATTCATGATTCATGCATTAATTAATCATATCAGTATGCATGACTTCAGTATGTATGAAATGAGTTTTCGTGAATGAATACTCCTGAATTCATGCAGTTAATTAGAGCAATGAATTCATCATGATTATAATGAATTTTGTGTGCAGAAAAAGAACCACCTCATCATTAGTTCATCGTGAGTTCATAAAGCACATGCCCCTTGAACTAAAGTGTTGAATCTTTGACAACTTCAAAAAAAATATGTAAAGCTACAGTGAGACCTAGACTTTTCAATGAAAACATGCTGCGTAGTTAGTTACTCAACTTTAAAGCATCTATTTTTGCTATCTGTGATTATACCACTTTAATAAGGCACAACTAAGTGTTAAACTTGTTGCTCTCTTAAAACATAGCTTTATATTAGTTTTGTGCTATCAAAGATTCAATGCTTCATGATGAACTAATGACGAGTTTGATTTTGGTTTATTTATAATAAAGTGTTACCAAAAGGATGAAAAGGACAAAAATCCCACATATGTTTATATGTGGGATCACATGAACGTTGGTCTGACCTTGTTGTTGAGTGTCCACTTGTGTTTCGAGCCCCTTCAGTTTAGCTGCTTGTTCTGCAGAAAAGGGTCATGTGAGTCAGACAGAGGAGGTCAGATTAATGTCACTTACTGCCATTAGTGGTACTCTGTGACACTGTCCATATTTTCTTTAGTATTAACAGTACTCCTGTTTTATAATTTAGTTTAGTTTATTTGAGCGGTAAACATTCTGCTCAAAAGGAGTGGGCTGAAGCAAGAGCTTATAAGCGCCCACCCTCAAAATCAATGCATTTACAAGATAGCATCTACATAAAGACATTACATGACAGAAACTAATGTACTGTGTACATTCCCCAAGAAGGAGTAATACTGATTACGAAACAATGATAATGCTACATGAGGAACCGTGTCAGTCGCATGCACGACCTCTGCAGCATGCACACCCGTTTATAAAATAACTTTATCCTATTGCAATGACATTATCAATCATACAATTAGCGGCGTCATATTTTGATTTGCCTCAATTTCAAAAGAGAACCAGTTACACTTCAAAGCGGCTTTTTTAACACAGATCAAATTACAAAGCATTGTTTGAAATTTTCATATAGATAACAGAAACGAAGCATAACAACAACCATGGTCTCGTTTCATGTACGATGTTTAGTACAAAGCAAGTAACAAAAGGCAACCATTAATATAATATATTTCAGCATGTTACCAATGCCAAATCTTGGTAACATTACCGGAAGTCACTATTTTTATGTTATAAAGGCACATTACTATGCAGTATATATTATACTTCGTGATCTTGCTACTTCCCAGTTGTCATTACCATCCTCGGTAATACACCTCATAAATATTTAATAATACAAAATAAATCTAATGGATCTAAAGTCTCTCATATACAGTATCGTCGTAAAGGGCTGGACAGGCCATCAGGAGCACCGAGAGTTTTCCTATCTATCTATCTATCTATCTGGTCAACAGTTAGAGGAGACTGTGAAGTGCTGTACAGACATACCACCTTTGGCCAGACTGTTCTTTCAGTCAGGGGCTGTAACATCTGGAACAGCATCCCTCTCACTATAAGATAATTCCCCACATTTAACACATTCAGGACTCAATTAAAAAACGGGTTGAAATCCAATCAACGATGTGCTCATTCGACCCCACAGATCAGGATCCTCTGCACAGGTTTTGCTTTGTAAATAATAACTGTAACTGTCTCCTCATAATGTCCTCTGTTTGAACTGTGTTACCTGCCATTGCACCAAAATCTCCATTCTATTGTGCAAGTCACAGAACGAACATTCACATTTTATTAATGAATTGTATCTACATATGTTATGTAAGTATGCAGCCTCAACTTTTAAATTGTTTTATGTTTTATAATTGTTGTTGTCGGAAACTAGCTTTGCAGCTAATACTGACACATTTACAGAAATGTTCATTCATGTGTACTGCCCCGGTCAAATAAACAAATAAATAAAATCTGGTGCGTTTTATACCCTTCCATTGAGTTATGGTTGTCAGATAATCTCTTATATAATGAGCAATGGGCCTCTCTCTCTATATAACTTCACTCATGCTCCTCACATCATATTTGCCAATACAAGTGAAAATACTTTATCGTAACTCCCTCAGACCCACAGAACATCAAACCTCTATTTTTATACGTTTTAGACAAACGTATGAAAGAAGTGCATGATGGGAGTTGTCAGGTGACTGGACCTCCTCGTTGTCAGTGTGCGCAGTTTGGAAAAAGCATCTGGTTTCCATCGAAAATATTTACAATGTTTTTGACTTTTTGGGACGTCTATTTTCACTCCACACCTCCCTAAGTCCGTGGTGAGTTTTACCATTTCATTACCTAAATCTAGGGCTGGGCGATATGGACCAAAAGTTATATCCCGATATATTTAGATTGAATATCGATATACGGTATATATCCTGATATTTTTTCCGCAAAGTGAGAGCTCTGAAATTAAATTTTAAGTCAAAGTCAAAGCCAAATAAGAGTAGTTTTATTGAAAACTCACTATAAAATGTAAACATAAGCACTGTGTAACAGAGCTCCGTAAGGTGCACATTTAAATAAAAAAAATCTTGAATTTTAAAATAAAAATAGCTTATAAAACAAAATAGGTCCATATCTCATTAAAAATATATCGATATATCTTAAATATCGATACATCGCCCAGCCCTACCTAAATCTACAGTATGATCATTTGGTTGGTTTTGTGAAGTTCAATTGTGTCTCAGTCATGAGAGGAACCTCATTCACAACCTGCATTTAAAGATTGTTTAGTCATTTTACAAATGTTCCAGCAAGTCTTAACCCACAGGGTTAAAGTGGTGAGTGCTATGAGGCGTCAGCTTGAATTCAGCAGAAACAACATGCAATTATTGTCCTTGGTTTTGCAGCTTATACTGTTTTCGTTCAAGAGCTTATTGTATTGCTAATGGCCTCGACTATTGCATTGAATATGACTGATTTTTTAGAGAAGACAAGTCATGACCCAAAAGTCCAGGGATGATATTTTCTGCCAGTCCAGCCCTGTGTCATACTATGTTTCTGGGAGACAAAAAAACTATGGAAATGCACTATTTACATAAAAGACATTTAAACAAAAAATCACCTTGTTGTTGTTGTCGTAGTTTGTCCACTTCAGTGGCTTGGGCTAAAATGGTAGAGAAATTAAAAATAGCATCATAAGCACTCAGGGAAACAGCATATACAGTATGTAGTTTAAATGGACTTGACTCTGAATATAGGGAATTAAAAACTGCGAATGCTTGGACTCAAAAGTGAATCTGGACAACTGCACCAGCAACATCTGACCTTGTTGCTGCGTGTCCACTTGTCTCTCGAGCTCCTTCAGTTTCGATGCTTGTTCTGACAGAAAGACGACCACGTGAGTCAGACGGAGAGTAGATGATCTTTATTTACTGCCCAAGCACCACATTGTCTCATACATACTTTGCCATAACCGAGATTATAACATTTGAAACCCCATATATTTACTTAAAGAATGGCAGAGTAGTATAGTGTTCAGTCTCACCTTGGTTGAGCGTCTGCAGCTGCTGGATCATCAGTCTGTTCTCAGCCAGTTTGGCGCTCATGTCTCGGAGCACAGCGTGGAGGTCTGAGGGACAGGGCTGAGGCTCCGGCACATTCACACTCTCAGGACCGACTTCTCTTTGTTCAACGATCTCAGCTCCCGACAGAGAGCAGAGCAGCAGCGACAGACACAACACACTCACTCTCTCCATCGTGAGCACGACTATGAGCCCCAGAGACACAGACTCACTCTTATATACAACATTCATCAATCACTTATCTTTGCTCATTTACTGTTATTGGTTTGGTCTTTTGGCCTTTTTATCTCACACGTACACTGGACTTTAGATCAGATGAACTACTTTGAGATTCTGTTTTTTCTCTGGGGCCCAAGAGAAAAAGCTTTTCTCCTTTGCCAAGGACATGGAGATACTTCATTTAGAATGATAGAATGGGATTATTTTATTTAAATTAAGATTTTAACACTGAACCTGACAGTATTTAGTGACTATGATCATTCCCCTTTTTATTTATCGAAGCAAAATTGTGGTTAATAAAAGTTATCCCACATAAAGTGACATAATGTACAGCAGCCTCGATTACCACATTTGTTTCTGCAGAAAGAAACACTAAGTATATATTGTGAGCTGCAAAATTACACTCCTTGTTAATAACTATGAATTTATAACTTGCTTATCTCCAGTTTGGACTTTAAATTATTTTATTTCCTGGAGCCATCAGACTGAAAGAGATAAGAAGTTGTTTTTCTCTCAATAAAACTAGTCCAGCTAAAGTGAAAAAGTATTGTGGAGGAATGTGTTTTACTTGAACTAATATCATCTATTTGTATTCATCGATATACATTCCAACAGTAGCAATCGATGTGTCTATGGCCATCACGCATTAGACAAAATTATTTCTAAAACAAAGTTAACACAATTATTCTTAAGATCATGTGAATAATTGTATCTAGTTTTTTGTTAGTTTGTTACATTCTTTGTGATTTGTGAAAACATTGACATGTTTTTTGTTTCACTTCCTTATTGGACACTGACAGGAAGTGGCATGCGTAGAGGTACAACATGTTTAAACTGTGTTGCCGTGCCAACCATGTCGTATCAACGAAAAATGAGGGAGTCAGAATTTCATGGAACTTTCCCTCTTAGTCTATGTCATCTTAAAAAAATGAATGAAAATAAAATTTCTTGAATAACGTTTCTTCATTAAATTGCTGCTTTGCTGAAATTACAAAAGGATTAAAACCTGCCATTAAGTTCCTCTAGGACAGTGAGTTGATCTAAAGTTGCTGGTGGACCGGCTGGTGTCCTGGTGCGGCAACAAAGTGGAGCTGAATGCCCACAAGACACCCTATCACACCAACCAATGTCTCTTAAAGCTGAGATACAATCAAAGCATATGTATGACAATGTTTTATTTCTTTGTTGCACAATATCAGTAAAACTATTACAGGACAATGGTGGGACGAAACAGGGAAAACGTTGGTGTCTCACATGGGGAACAGCATGTGGCCACTGAACGTGCTGTGATGATGGTGATTATCAAACATGATTAATCCACTCCCCAGATACAGACCCACAACATCCCCAGCCTCCATGACCAGAGTGACTCCACTTGCTGATTTACTCTGTCCACTTGTCTGATGTTCCCATGCACTAACAATGTGCTCTCCGTTCTTCCGCAGCCCAACTGCTGAAGCACGCGAACCACCTCCAGCACCAATGTAGTACTCAAAGTGGTAGGCTCCTCTCACCGGGGCAGTGAAAAACCCTGAAGGATGTAAGGTTGTATTAGTGAATTAAAAGAGGACACACAATTCCACATTTCCTAAATGTGTGTTCGGTCAAAGAAGTGTGAACGGCCGGAAATTGGGACATCATTGTAAATGAGCCAGAACGGTAGAAATATTTCTGTCTAAAAGCAGCTTAATTTATCACGTTGGGTCATGCTGTTCCATGCCGTGATGTTTCTGCAGGTGCAGACGTTCCTCTGTGAGTGTATTTATAAGCTGCTGTACTACAGAGATGGTATGGGCTTAACGCATCACCCAATATGATCAATTGAAATGCTTTTAGACGGTGATTCCTCTTACGCAAACATTTCTACAAAGTTCTGACTCATTAACAACATGTCCTGAATTCCAGATCTTCACACTTTGAGGTTTGAGGCTTGCTGCACATGCAGAAATGAGGGATTCACTGAAACACCTGTGAGTTTATTCACCTGTGTGTGAGTTGTAGGCATTTCCAATGTTTGAGAACACATATCTGAAGACCAGATTGGTGTCTGTGTTGAATGGTCCAAGAGTTGCAGAGCCAGATGCCAACAAAGAGGCTGAGAAAGCCACTTGTGCCACTGAAAATAAAGCAGCTATTTAAACATTTGAAACCATATGCACATATAGGCAAGGCAAGGCAACTTTATTTATACCGCGCATTTCGTACACAAGGCAACTCAATGCGCCTAGGCAACTCAATGCAAAGTATAGCACACTATACTTATATGCACTGTTGACAGTTATCCTGATGTCATCTTCAGTTTAATGTACAGTCACAAAACAAAAGGACTCGTGTTACAGCTCTTTTAAAGGCTTGAACACAAGTAGAGGAGTGTGTTTCTTTTCTCCCCTATCACCAATACAATTTAGCACGGGATAAGTGAATAAGGTAAAACGTTGAGAAAAACAGGTTTTTTTTCTAGGGGTGGCCAGGTGAGGGATTTCTAGTTATTTCTCATGCTGGGGGGGGGGGCAACAACAACAGTAAGAAAATGGAAACAAAAGCGTGTAGTGTTCTGGTTTTCCCAGTGTTTCACAGGTGCACTGGGCACTATCCAAAAAACTTAATTTGGTCTTTGTGTGTTAACTTGCAAAAGTTTTCTTTTAGATCAGACCAGTGTGTTGTTTTTCATTCCTAGCAGTTTCTACTGCTCACTTTCTGCAGAGTTGGTCACGTTACTGTGACTTGCCTTGTCAGCTCAGAACGTCATGTGACCAACTCTGAGGAAGATTGCAGAAAGTGAGCTGTGGAAACTGTCAGGGATAAAGAAACCACACTGGTCTGATCAAAAAGAAAAATTCAGCTCTGGGCTCTATATAAGAGCAGTGGGACAATGAGGAGACATTTGAAGATACACCATGAGGCTTTGGATGCGATCATGAACTCTGGGAGAGAGGATGAGGAGAAAAATATTAGACCATCGAGGATTCTGATTTAGAGAATGACCAAATACAATGAAGCTCTGATTCAAGGGAGGACTCATCGGAAGACCACACTGAAGATGGCAGCATAGAGGAGATTTGGGAAAGAATTGAGATGGATATCCAGAAGTGGAAGCATTGTGTGGTACTCGCTCCGGTATGTACTCGCCCCAACAGGATTGTCTCCTGGACCTACTGCCTATGCTGTCACGCGAGTAAGTGATCCTTTGTCTAACATCAGGATGTTTCTAACTGATGACATAATGAAGCATTTATTATAGCGCTTCGGGCCAGATGAAGGTAGAAAAGCGCTGTATAAGTTGAGATCAGTTATTGGCAATGACAAACTTGCAAACGTGAAATTGAAAACGAGATTAGGACATGCTGGAAATGTTGGTTTACGTCGGGCTTCTTTTTCTATAGTCAGTCCAGGAGACACTCCCATTGTCCCACTGCTCTTATATAGAGCCCAGAGCTGAAGTTTTCTTTTAGATCAGACCAGTGTGGTTTCTTTATCCCTGACAGTTTCCACAGCTCACTTTCTGCAATCTTCCTCAGAGTTGGTCACATGACGTTCTGAGCTGACAAGGCAAGTCACAGTAACGTGACCAACTCTCCAGAAAGTGAGCAGTAGAAACTGTTAGGAATTTTAAAAAAAGTTTGCCCAGTGCACCTGTGAAACACTGGGAAAACCAGAACACTACACGCTTTTGTTTCCATTTTCTTACTGTTGTTATTGTTGTTTAGTTTTTTTTCGTCAAAGAGGAAAGGCTTTTGATGCCACACCCCCAAATCCCCCCTCACTACACCACACCCAGACCCTCCAAATGTTTCTTATGCACAGTCATCCAACTCATATAAAAATGTGATGAGATAAAACCACAGA
This sequence comes from Proterorhinus semilunaris, assembly GCA_021464625.1. NCBI lineage: Eukaryota > Metazoa > Chordata > Actinopteri > Gobiiformes > Gobiidae > Proterorhinus > Proterorhinus semilunaris. Next base: position 32,658,696 of record CM038347.1, on the reverse strand, counting down.
AGACAGTTTCTGTGGAACATTTGTATTGATTTTCAATGGGATGACAGCATTTTGTTCATTTTAGTGTGGCTCTACAGAAACTGTTAACTGTTGTAATGGTAGTACACTTGAAATAAAATGGACAAATGAAGCTCATTTAATTTGGATCACATTTATAAAAGTTATACAAGTATTGACTCTGCAAGAGCACAAATGAGGAGTTAAGAATGCATTTTGGCTAATAAAGAGTTAGAAAATATAAAAATATGACAGATATTTGGTATGTATGTGTCAAGCAGACATAGATCTATGAGTCTGAGTTTTTAAAGTGTGAAAAAATATGAAAGTATAGTGATTTTTTAGCTGTTAAAGGTAGAAGCCCCGTTTTGGTCCTTAGGGTGCTGAGTGTGATTTTTTTTATGTCACTACACAAAAACAAAAAACCTGTAAAAAAAAATAAAAAAATAAATTACCACTAAACTTTGACCCATCCCAAAGCCTAATAAAAATAAACCTCCTTAAATTTGAAATATTTTTATAGAAGTTATGCAATTATTTCTGCATTACAAACAGCACAACAGTGGACTTTTGTGTGCATTTTTGCCAAATAAAGGATTAAAAATCATTTACAAATTACAAATATTTGGTATGTACAGTATGTGTCAAGCAGAAGTAGTTATTCTGCTTAGTTCTAGAGTTTTTAAAGTAGAAAAAAATATGAAAGTACAAAAATGTTATGGATGTTGAAAGTAGAGGCCACGTTTTGGGCCTTAGTGTTAAGTGTGATTTTGTTTAAGCCCCAGCTCTGGGAAGCTAATGTAAAAACACTGAAATAGCCAAAATGAACTTCTCCAGAAATGATTGTCCTGAGGCAATTTTCAGGAACATCCACTGAACACAGAAAAAATTCCATAAACATGAAAATGTCAAAGTACACAAAAAGGCCCTAGGGAGCTGTGAGTGTTGATGGGGTGAAGAGCGGAAAGAGACTGTCAGAAAACAGTCGAACCCCTTTGAGGGAAAACATTTGAATGCTCGTCAGAATAATTTTAAAAGCATCAGACATTTTTCCAGACCTTGTTGCTGTGTGTCCATTCGACTGGTCCACTTCTCCAGCTCCTTCAGTTTGGCTGCTTGTTCTGACAGAAAAAAAAAGAGGCTCAGTGGAGTCAGTTAAAGTGACTGAAGATACATACGTATACTGTATGTATAAGATAATTTAAAAGGACATGAAGCAACACTATACAGCATTAAACCACAAAATAAAAGCTACAAATATTCCATTTGGTCAAAGTATGTTTAAGTCTCACCTTGGTTGAGTGCCTGCACCTGCTCCATCCCGACTTGGACCAAGGCCAGCTTAACGCTCATGTCTCTGAGCACAGCGTGGAGGTCTGAGGGACAGGGCTGAGGCTCCGGCACATTCACACTCTCAGGTTTGTCTTGTTCAATGATCTCACTGTCCTGAAGTTCAGCTCCCGACAGAGAGCAGAGCAGCAGCGACAGACACAACACACTCACTCTCTCCATCGTGACCACGACTATGAGCCCCAGAGACACAGGCTCACTCTTATATACAGATTCTTATACTTATTATTACTCATTTACTATTATTAGTTTGTTGTTTTGTCTCACAGGTGTACTGGACTTTAGATTAGAAGATTCCACGGTTGTTCCTGCAAACCAAACCATAAAACCGCCTTGATGGACCACAACAATGAGCCTCCCTGTTTTACATTAAAAGTCAACTTTGTTTTTCTTTACATATGTTAGAATTTGATGACTGGAAACTGGCCTAAGCTGGTGGTGAGTGCAAAAGGGAGCTCTGCGACCTCAAGTTTTAGTCACGTCACAATGTTGCTGTCATGATCGGCATCTTTTCATCTGTTTTAATTTGTTTTATCTGACATGTGCTCTGGACCTTAGATAAAGTGAACTACTTTAGAGATGACACTATTGCCCCAAATCAAACCATTAACCGCCCTTTATGGCCGACTGGATCACTCATCACTTATTATAACTCATTTACGCTTGTTACTTTGATGTTTTGGACGATTTATCTCACACGTGCACCGTGAGATAAAGTGCACGCATAATCTCAAAGACTTTAGACTTTGAGATAATTGTCCCAGGAAATCAAATTGTAAAACAAAGTCTCTTGGGCAGCTCAACAAAAAGCTTTTCTCCTTTGAAATGATAGAACGGTATAACTTTATTAACCCTCTCTACATAAAAAAGTATTCCAGGAACACCGTTTTACAATCTCTCGTTACATGACAATGGCACCGTTGGTAGAGCGGGTCATCTTGTGATCGGAAGGTCGGAAGTTAAAATCCCAGCTCCTGAAGATGCACATTGTCCTTGGGCAAGACACTTCACCCACCTTCCCTCCAGTGTCTGCGTCCATTGGTGTATGAATGAGAATGGGTGACTGGTTCCTTGCTGTAAAGCGCTTTGGGCCTGATGAAGGTGGAAAAGCGCTATATAAAGTTGAGTCCGATTGCCATTACAGCACTACGTATTTTTGCAGAATTATGTAGGTAATTTACATTTACTAATTTATTCATATAACACAGTAAGCGCAAGCGTAATGTTGTATATAATAGAACTTGCTGACTATATCCAAAGTTCTTCGAGAGCATTACTCTTCAAAATGACTTTTATTAAAGCTATGTTGTTCATGGGACGAGTACATTTAAGTCCCTTGAATATACATTCACAATAAAATATTGAAAACATTAGGGGGAAAAAATAGCAGTATTTGGCAAAGAATAACCACAATATAACCGATTCATTATGTTCCATATTTCAGTTTAATGACTATGACTTATTAATTTTTAGATTTTGCAAAATCTGCAATGGTAATCCACCAGCCCCAGCATGGATGATCCTGTAGGTGACTGCTGCATCCAGGAGCCCATCTTCAGACATCAAGGATCTTCATCAGGAGCAGCTGAACGACTGGCCCGTTGCTCAAGTGAGTGAACATAATGAAGCTTGTATGAGGCATACAGTTTCATACTGTACAATGCATATTGTACACTGTTATTTGTTTTGCTACAGTGACGCCAACAAACTGCGAGCATCATGAAGATCCTCTCTTTACCTGCTTCACGGCAGTCTTCCACCCGGACAGGAGTCAGCCCTCAGAAATGTAAGTATTTGTTGGACTGGTTGTCCAAGTCTGCTGCAGCATTTGAGTGCCGGTGGCAATTTATCAATCAATCAAACTTTATTTATAAAGTGCTTTTCATACAAAATATAACACAAAGTGCTTAAAAATCATTAAAATCGTCCCCACCAGCAAATATACATAAATAACTACAACCCCCACCCCACCCGCACACACAGACACACAGACACATATACGTACAGACAGCCCAGCAGTTAAAAGTCTTAAATAAAAATGGACATAGAGTTGAGTATGTAAGGCTGGGTACAGATGGACCGAAAGAGGAAACATCATCCAAGGAGCGTCTGCACCAGGAGCAGCCCATCGGCCACAGCCACAGAGCGCCAACCCAGGGGGCCCGGAGTAGGTGTAGGAGAGACGTCCTACCTCCATCCAGGCACCCCCAGGAGAGCGCCCGCACGGCCACAGCCAACCAGCACTCCTGGGGCAGAGGGCTCCCTCAGAGGAACCACTAGGAGAACATTAAAAAAAATTTAAAAAGTAAATTAAATACAAATATATATATATATATATATATATATATACACACATAAAAATAATAAATATTTAATAAGAGATAAATTAAGAACAGCTAAAACTGTGCGTGAAATAGCACAGGATAAAAAGAGGGAAACTAAATAATTGTATAGAACTAAAACCGGTAAATAAGGTTAATATAAGTAAATATTAGTTAAAAGCTAAGCTAAAAAGGTGGGTCTTGAGCCTGCTCTTAAAAACATGAACGTTCTCTGCGGTCCTGAGCTCCTCCTCAGGTCGTTCCAGAGGCGAGGGCCATAATATTGGAAAGACGCCTCGCCGTGAGTCTTTCTGTTGACTTTAGGAATAACTAGGAGACCCCTGCCGGAGGAGCGAAGGGGCCGTGAAGGTTCATAAGGTAAAAGCAGTTCTGAAAGATAAGAAGGACCAAGACCATTAAGACATTTAAAAACCATTAAAAGAACTTTAAAATCGATCCTGAAACACATGGGGAGCCAATGCAGCGACTCTAAAACCGGTGTAATGTGGTCCCGCCTCCTGGTCTTCGTCAGGACACGAGCTGCTGAATTTTGTAAAAGTTGTAAACCTGAGATCCTCTTTTTGGGAAGACCAGAAAGCAGGGCATTACAGTAGTCGATACGATTGGTGATAAAAGCATGCATTAGCGTCTCCGTGTTGGCCTGAGAAAAAAACTATCTTTGTGAAATTCTTAATGTGTGGAATTAAAGTCAGCTCAGAGTCAAAAATCACACCCAGGTTCTTCACCTGTGAGTTAGGATTAAAAGACAATGACTGTAGTTTGGGTAAAAGTTTCTCTCTCTGGGCCTGAGGACCGATGACTAAAACTTCAGTTTTGTCCTGGTTAAGCTGGAGAAAGTTTTCTGCCATCCAGGATTTGATCTAAAATGCTGTTAAAAAGTGCATCCATTGGCCTGGTGTCATCAGGAGATATGGAGATGTACAACTGTGTATCATCAGCATAACTATGAAAGTTGACTCCATGTCTCCTGATGACATCACCAAGAGGGAGCATATACAGGTTAAAAAGCACTGGGCCTAAAATCGAACCCTGGGGCACACCACATGTAATTCTATGGACCTTAGAGGAGCAGGTATCCAAACTTACCATGAATGTCCTGTCTGTGAGGTGTTTTAAACGATTTAAAAGAATAGTATGGTCGACTGTATCAAAAGCAGCGCTCAGATCCAGTAGAACCAACACTGTCAACCTTTTGGAATCATAATTTAATCTAAAATCGTTTAAAATCTTTAAAAGGGCTGTCTCGGTGCTGTGGTTTACCCTAAAGCCAGACTGGAATTTCTCAAGGACGTTGTGTGCATTTATAAAGTCGCTAAGTTGGGTAAAAACAAGTTTTTCTAAGGTTTTGCTTAAAAATGGTAAGTTGGATACCGGTCTAAAGTTGTTAAAATCATTACCGTCCAAATTGCTCTTCTTCAACAGGGGCTTCACCACCGCTCCTTTAAAGGCAGCAGGGAAGACCCCAGTCTGAAGAGAGCAATTCATCATGTTTAAAAGCTCATCTCTAAGAGATCCATAGAAAGTTTTCAAAAACACGGAGGAGAAAACTTTATCAAGCATCTCAGCATTAACCTGGACAAAACTGTGCAGTGTTTCCTCTGGAACAAGTAGACAACCAGATGTATTTAAAACCGTGTTATTTTGAGTAGATAAAATATTACATCTGATGGTGTCTATCTTTCCCCTGAAGTGGTCTGCAAACGCCTCGCAAAGGGAGTCACTTGGAGTAAAATTGGTCTTGTTAAAATCAGGATTGATTAGATGTTCTATTGTAGAGAAGAGTACCTTGGGATTGTTTTTATTATTGTTGATCATTTTTGAGAAGTAGTTGTTTCTTGTGTTTCTTACTGTGTTATTGTAGGTTGATTGTTGTTCACGGAAGATTTGGTAGTTTATGGTAATTTTGTTTTTTCTCCATTTTCTCTCTGCCACCCTGCATTGTCTTTTGAGTTGTTTAATTTCCTCATTCCTCCATGGAGTAATTGGTTTTGTGGGGAATTTCTTGAATTTTAAAGGAGCGATAGAATCAAGCGCTGACTTGAGTTTGCTGTTAAAATTTTCAATAATAAAATCACAGGGGGCAGGTAGAACAATAGGAGAATATTTCTCTAAAACATCAATAAAATTTGTAGCCACTTCAGGGGTGAGATGACGTTTCCCCACAGCTCTTACCGAGGACCCCCGCTGGGTAAAACTGGTGATATTAAAAAAAAACACACAGTAATGGTCAGAGACGGCCAAGTCAATGACAGAAGACACAGCTGTGGACAGGCCATACGTGATGACCAGGTCCAGACTGTGTCCCCTGTCGTGAGTTGGCTGTGTGACGTGTTGGGTAAAATCCATATAATTAAGAACATTTAAAAACGATAGGAGGGGGTGTGTGGGCGGAAGCCGCACCTGCGCGTGAGTGACGGGAGGCAAACCGTCAATCACGTGCAGGTGAGGAGTGGACTGCCAGGGTCATGTTCTTTGTGAGCAGACGGCTGCCCCTCAAGTTCAGATGTAAGCCATCGACTCGGAAATGAGAGGGTCGGTCCATAAAAAGGCTAAAATTATCAATAAAAGAGATTAGAGGTCTACATACGGATTTAAGCCAGCAGTTCAGATGGAAGGTCCTGCTAAAATGTTCATCGCCACCATTCAGCGTGGGGAGGGGGCCCGAGATGAACACAGACACACCTTCAAAAATCCATGGTCTCAAAACGCTTGAGTTCTTTATAATCCAGTTTTGTACGCTCCGATTGTCTTTTCGATCCCTAGCAATGGGGGCATGGATCGGAGAATGCCTGGGAGTTTTTCCGTTATCCTGGAAACTGTAGCACCTGGGAAGCAGTGAGTTGCAGCGTTATAAAACGGACAGTTCTGATAATGGAGTCTCCTATTATGAGTGTTGTGGTGGGGAATAGTGGCTTTGGCTGGTGGGCGGACTCGAAAACATCACCATGTGGAGAGTACGGAGGACAGACCAGGGCCACGGGCTGACCGACGGGTTCAGGTCCCGCCCCGTCAGGAGTGGATCCTGGCTGCTGTTGTTGCGCGCCCTCATCCGGGATCACCGGCTGCTATGAGCCACACGCTATGAGCTGAAAATGTATTTACAGTTCAACAAATAACATGTCACTTAACATTTGACATACACTAAGGTGAATGGATAGATCAGTTCAACTATATAGCTTTTGCTGCATAGATTGCATTAATACAATAGTAATTTTTTGTGTTTTCTGTGTTTTAAGGGCCTGTTGCACACGGACAAAAAGTACACAAGGGAGCTAGCCGGGGAAGGAGGAGGAGGAGGATGATGATGATGATGAAACTAAGTCAGAGTCATCATCAAGCTGCGCAGTGAGGTTTGACTACATTACATTCTTCCTCAAAGTGACAAAAATGATTTACTCACAATGATGGCTCAGCAGCAACTGTATGAGATCTTCAGCAACTTCCAGCCCTGGACTGTTGAGGGCATGTTCAGCAATTGTTACTGCCTCTAGTATATAGCAGTGCATCCGCTCTGAATGGTGAAGGTGACACAGAAGAGCTGCCTCCAACCTCGTGAATTTCAGGACAGCAGGCTTGAATTATATGTGGAATACTTCATAGCCAAAACTGACCATTACCACTTTGAGTTTTACATTCATGCAGAAGGAGGTTCACACCGTTCAGGGGTCTGGTTAGTGAAGAGTGGAGAACATATTTTGTATGGCTAATGAACGTCAGACAAATGGATGGGGCTCCTGGAGGCTGGAGACGTCGTGTTTCTGCGTCTGTGGCAGAACAGTAAAATCGTTGATAATCAAAATCACCACAGCACGTTCAGTGGTCACCTGCTGTTCCCCATGTGAGACACTCAGGTTGCTGTTAAACAAAAAAATTTAGGATCAACTGAGTAATGTACATCCACTGGGTTTTTACGTGACTATTCTTATTTACTACTATACTGTATGATTTTTTTGTCGTTTCAATAATTTGTTTTGTTGCTGACCTGTAAAGCATTTATGCCCCACTAATAACAGCTAATAAACAAGGCCATTACCACTTCATGTGTTGGTTGTCTATAATTTTTAATGAGCTGATCTAATACACATCTACAGTTGATGACATCAGAATTACAATAACACTGATTATTATCACTTTCAACGACAATTAAACACCAGATTTACTTTATGATGAGAAATCAGATCCACACAACACATTCCTCCACAATCCTGTGTCTGTCCACACAATGGATTCATGAATAACTGGTCAAATTCTGCTAGTTTAAAAAAAAAAGTCCACTTTCATTGTGAAAGACGAAGGCTCTTTGTTTTCGTCCGTGAAGGGGGCTTTATGGTTTGATTTGCCATAAAGGGCCTTTCACAATTGGCGCACTGACCGCAGAGATTTTGCCCCCCATTGGTTCTGCGCCAAAATTGAAATTGCCACCAGCCGCATAGATCGCAAAGTAGACTTTTAACAAATCGCAGTCACGGTCACAATAGAGTACGGGCTGCGACTGGATGCGGTTGATTTGAATGGTGTCCAAATGTGAGTGGTGCAAGGCAGAAAGCGAATGGTGAGCTAGTGTTTCACGGGCCGCAGACATTGATGGCGGGCAGTGGTGCGGACAGCCGTAAGTTACTGCTGCCGGTCGTGCGTCAAAGCGTTCTTCTCGTCTTCCACGCTAAACTTCGAAGGGTCAAGTCGACAAGAGGCCACCCAGGAAGACCAACGCCGCGAAAGTAAAGGTACTCGCCAAAGCCACAGTGAAGACCAAATGGGTCTGTCCTCTATATACCTACAGCAGGAATCTCACAAGACTGATCCCGCCGCTCACCCGACGATTTATCTTTCACCATTCTCGCGACTGTAGCGGCCTGCTGCTGCTATATTCAGTCACAATCGACCTCCACTGAATTTTGTGCATGCCTGACATTCAGCTGCGACTGATGATCCAACAGTGATTCACACCTTTTCATGCGGTCAGTAGCGGTCGCTCGTGCAGATGCCCGGGCGCCAAAAGAGAGTGTTGGCACAAGGCTGCAAACAATCGCGTAGTGCCCGTGCGCCGATTGTGACAGGCCCTTCACTTCCATCTCACAAATTCAAACATTAACACTGCGCATCTAATTACAAAACATCCATTTTCTTCCACTTGTCCGTTGCCGGGTCGTGGGGGCAGCTGTTGGAGCTGCCCAAATCACATAGCACCAGTCCCCTATGGCTCCTCCTGCAGGTGGTGGGTCCACGGAAGGGCGGCCTTAATGGTTCCAAACGGGCCTGTTGGTCTCTCATAGGGGGCCCATTCACTCTCTCATTCATACACCAGTGTACGCAGACACTGGAGGCAAGGAGGGTGAAGTGTCTTGCCCAAGGACACAACGACAATGTGCACCTTCAGGAGGCGGGATTCGAACCCCTGACCTTCCGATCATGAGACGACCCGCTACAAAACATATTTCCAATAATAAAATAATGTATTATACAATGAAGAATTGTGCCACAGGTTATAAGGCCGCCGAATACACGAGACGCCGCATCGGCCTCAACAATTTAATGAAGGTCTGTTCCCTTATTCCCTTTCATGCCATGATGTTCTATCAAAACAGAACTATTTAAATGTGTAATAGAAACTTATGGGCACTGTGTAGTGAATTTCAACATAACAAATCAATTAGGAATAAAAAGTTCAAAAGTCTGTACAACTTAAACACGTTCCAATCATATTTATTTGTATTTGATTTGCCCAACAAGTAACTAGAATGTGCAACACAGCAACGTTGATGGTAAATACACAAAAGGGCATGTTTCATTATTAAAAAGCAATTTTGTTTGATTTTGTGAGCACTGTAGCCTATGGAAATGAAAGAAAAAGGCTGCCAACAAAATCTGGATGTCTAATGCATGAGACGTTTATTACCATCAATACAGGCCTGGAGACAATTGAACAACCAACACAAACATTGAATATCCAAGTTTTATTTTGAATAAACATGAAGATATTTCAATATCAGCCGTGCAATCCAAGTATGACAATAAAACAATATTACAGTATGTGAAGGGGTAGGGTTTATGACCCACGGCTACAGGGAGACAACGTTAGGCCATGAGAGAATCAGTTTGTAAGTTTGAACAAAAAACTTTAACATAGGCCACATCGCCTTTGCTATTGGCTCAAACCTGTCAGATCTGGAAAGCTACAGGGAAGGACCTGGGCCAGGGAAACAACAAGGGAAAACCAGGGAGCCTGAGTGAATGTTTATTTGTTTATTTAGTGTGAGTGGTTGCCTCGCTTCTATCAGTCTACCCCAGGGCAGCTGTGGCTACAAATGTAGCCTGCCACCACTGAGTATGGAATAAATGTATAATGCACATTATTGTAAAACAAATTGGAGCTTCTGGAAAAGTGCACAATAAAACACATGTTCTGATTTATTTGTCTCTTTCAAGGTCATGTTCATGTTTACATTTGACATTTTTAAATCGCCTACAATATTCTGGTCCCGGGGTGTAAGGGTCTACATTTCACTCACTGAACTTTGAGCCCTTGACCATGTTTTATTGTATTTATTTAATAGCATGAAAACACAGATGGTCTGAAGTAGTCAGTCCAAAAACATAAAAGCTGTCAGTGTCTCACATGGGGAACAGCAGGTGTCCACTGAATGTGCTGAGGTGATTCTCATCATCATGGAGAACAGTGTTGGCGAACTGACGCACGAACACAACGTCTCCAGCCTCCAGGAGCAGAGTGGCTCCATTGGCTGAGGTGCTCCCCCCACTTGCCACACGTTCCCATGAAGCACACACATGCTCTCCATTCTTGACCAGCAAAGCCCCTGAACCATGTGAACCATCCAAGACTGCGTAGATGTAGAACTCAAAGTGGTAGGCTCCTCTCACCGGGGCAGTGAAAAGTCCTGTTGGAAATTGTTAGTGATGATATTCCTTACAATTCAGTGTAGCATTCAATTTACAATATTTGTAGAAAAGGCTGTCTAAAGACTGGCATGCTGTCTAGTCATTAAACAGACACTATTTTTTCAATATTTATCTGTCAGGGCAAAGCATAATTGTTCCTTTGTCAGCCTTTAGCGGCTCTAACAGCACACGCATCAGGAAGAGCATGGAAAGATGAACTGGACATAGCACGCACCATAGAAATTTAAAGGAGAAACCACGTTTGATCCTAACGTGTGCTGGCAGGTAGCAAGTCGCGAGTTCATTAGCCTGTACAATTTCTGATAGCCGTTAGCATTAGCCATCAATCATCACAAATTATGAGCGATACAGATGTTTTCAACTGTTGCCACATTTACTGTAGGTCAAAGCCTCGTTAGAAATCATTCACGTACAGACCTTTTGAGATTTTACTTTGGGTAGAAATTAGAGTAAAACATTTCCTCTGAGCTAAATGTTAACTCAAATTTAGTTAGTGTCTGCTTTCTGTGAGGTCTGATACACATCCAATGGCCACTAAACATCATCTTATAATATGTTAATGATAAAGAAACCACAGAAATGATATAAATGCCATGAAAAGGACAAAACGTACCTCCCCATACGTTAGTATTGCGCCTGCCTTCCCTATTCATTTGTATGGGGATAGAATTCAATTTAAAACGGGTCTGGTATTCGAAGGCGAACAAAATGTGTACATTTGTAGGAAAAGGCTCAGATAATTGAAGGCATTTCTGTGATTTCTATGGCCCCCACAGGAGGAAGACCATGAGGCATATATTAGCCCAGTTTTCACTTGGTGGCTTGTGTAACCCAGGTAATTTTCTGCTCCTGGTCCGTCTCTGCCTTAGCACTAGGCAAGGCTGTGGGAACCCAGGGTCCTGAGGGCACTGCAGCACCCCCTGGTGGATAGTTTGCGAACTGCAGGCAATATTAATACATAGGAAATATTTACAGAAAAAGTGTTTTTGGGATAAATTTCTTCCCTCAGCACCTCGTAACTGAAATGTCTTCCCACAGCTCTGGCACTAGGCCTAAACTCTCGCGAGATTTTCCGCCTGTGAGTTGAGATTTGCTACAGCGCCGGTCTAACAAAGATGGCTGCGCCCTAGTGTGCAGAGTAGGTGTGGGACGCGCTGGGTTGTGAGCTGCTGCAGTTATGTGTCCTAAAACTCGTCCCTGGCTTGCTCTATTTTACCGATCGCTAACTGTTATGCCTGGCCATCCTTTTAGATGCCTCCGCCGCTATGAACCGGCGTTGTCGTATCATTTTGAGTGATTATGAGAAGTGGAACTGGTGAGTGTTGCTAACGCTTGCCATTGTTTTGAACCAGTCAGCTGGTGCTGGCGCTGGCTCGGCTGGTTCATTGTGACTGTCCATACTGTTGCGTATTTTGTAATGAATTGATATATATGTACGTGTGTAGCTATTTAAGAGTACTTATTGATGTCTATATTGCGGTTGTGCTTTATAGTTGTTGACATGTACATGAATTTATGACTTTTTGATGTAAAGATGGTGGTTGTTGTTATTGATTTCGTGATCCTGTTTTATACAGGCCAGGTTTCTAAGGCCTCGAGCCTGAGGAAAGCCCAAAAGACTCAAAGAAATGTCTGCCTGCTGGTGCGGTAGGAGGCGCTGTAGCCTAACTAGCCTATCATCACTATACAACTGGTTTTCTAACTGCAGCATCGAAGGCGCTACACTTGCCTTGCCGAGTCACGACAGCAGCTCCCAGTTCTGCGGAGACTATTTTGATGCAATAATTTGATATTAATTCAATACATTTTCCAGCCCTAACAGTGATAAAATGCTCAGAGCGGAGATCAATCAATCAAGGAGATTAATCATAACTGTTGACTTCATTCACCTGTGTTTGGGCTGTAGGCCTTTCCGATGTTGGAGACCACATATCTGAACACCAAAGTTGTGAAAGTGTTAAACGGTCCGAGGGTTGCTGCACCAGATGCCAACAAAGAAGCTGAGAAAGCCACTCGTCCCACTATGAGTCGAAAAGAAGAAATTAACCATCGGCAACATCAGCATAGACGACTCTTGCCTGTTGATTCGACAGAAGATGATAATTGTCAGCCATTTTCTAGCTTTCTGAGGCCCAAGACATGCACATAGTCTGCAACTTCCAGAATCAAAATAGCAGCCGATTTAAAGATGCATTATGGAACTTTTTATGCTGAAAAATGACAAATGTAATAGTCAGTGTTTGAAATGTTAGTATATGAGTGGTTAGCATGTCACCTTTACGTTCCATCCCAGTGGCCTCTATAATGCTCCAGGATCAATTGCTTATGAGTTTCTATTAGGTTTTCACTGCTGATGAACCCTCTCCATGGTTACGCCTTCATTCCATTGACCCTAGTAAGTAAGTGCTTTATTGTCATTGTACAATCTCGGCCCATCTCGGGCCCTGAGAACTTCAGGGAGGGGTCTCCTGGTGGTTCCCAGAGTCAATAATAAACACGGTGAGGCTGCGTTTCAGTTTCATGCAGCTAAAATCTGGAACAGTCTTCATGAGGATGTGAGACAGGCCTCAACTCTGACAATGTTCAAATCCAGGCTGAAAACAGCTCTTTTTACCCGAGCAGATGAAAACTGAAAGTATTTTATCTGCACTCTTGCCTTTTACTGTAATTGATTAATTTTTATGTTGATGTTTTAATGATTGATTTGATCTGTTTTCTTGTAATTTTATGCAACTGTGAAGCACTTTGAATTGCCTTGTGTATGAATTGTGCTCTACAAATAAACTTGCCTTGCCTTGCCTACAAGTGTACAACGTAATAGTGTTCAGGTGTTAGTCCTGAGCTGCTGCGGCTGAACCGCGCTGCCACTGTGTGTCAACCTGACCCACATGACCTTGGAGGTCGGGGAAACTGTAGCACTCGGAAGAAACCTGGCTGGCTGCCCTCTCTCTTAGTCTCCTCTGATCCTCTGAAATGGTGCACCACCTCCTGGGTCATAGCCATGCTAACCACCCATACAGCCAAAGGGTCACAAAAAAGTCAATTTCGCACACATATCTTTTTTAATTTTCTTTTCTTTTTGCATAAAAAGTTAAGTTCCATAGTGACCCTTAAAAAACAATTGAAAGTCGAAAATAGACTCAATGGCACGTTTATCCGCAAAAAACAAAGCATACTCGTTTAGAAATGTGTTAACATTTTTATTTCTTCTGGCATCTGTGTTGTAAATTCAGCTTTTGGGAAAGACAGAATCAGACACCGCATGTGCTGTTATTAGCATATTGTTTTCCAATACCAGTGCATCTGTAAATGTCTCACCTGCTCTGTCTCTCCTCAGAGAATCCAGATGGGTTTCAGTCACATTGGTCCGTGCCTTTATGCGGTTTAATTCAGCAACTTGGCCTGAGGAAATAGGGGGAAAAGTTATCTAATGTTAGAGAGAGCCTACACAGACATCTAAAATTAGTATTGATATTTTGCTCTGACTTTATCATCTTGTAGAAATACCTTCACTATACTGTCATCGTACCATGTGCAGTAGCTTGGTCCTGTTACACTATTAGTAACTTAAAAATTAGATTGAGACAGTGATATTTCAAAATTGGAAGAAATTGGCGACCACAGGTCTTTGTTTTACATGTGAAGCATTGCACAAAAAGTAACTGGAGGTTGCACACAATCACTGTGGTTACATGGACTAAGGGAAAGTTAGATCACCTAGTCTTACTAAAACAGGATTGCTAAAAACCATGTAAGCCCGGGAGGGGCCAATTGTGATCAGATTGGAGCAGCATGTTACAGCCTGGTTGAATCGAAGCGCATTGGACTGGCCCAAAGCAATTTAACATGCTATCCCTGCTACGGAAACTTCAGAAACATCATGTTAGCTACAGCTAATGGACTACTGCCGTTGTTCAGCAAAGCAAACTTCAGTGGCTGGATCAGCGGCGGGAATGTGTTTTGGGGCATGAGACAGATTCTTTTTTTGGGGGCGACGGTGGCGCAGATGGTAGAGCGGGTCGTCTCATGATTGGAAGGTCGGGGGTTCGAATCCCGCCTCCTGAAGGCGCATGCTGTTGTTGTGTCCTTGGGCAAGACACTTCACCCTCCTTGCCTACAGTGTCTGCGTACACTGGTGTATGAATGAGAGTATGAATGGGTGAAGCCCCTATGAGAGACTAACAGGCCCCGTTTGGAACCATGAGGCCGTCCTTCTGTGGACCCACCACCTGCAGGAGGGGCCATAGGGGACTGGTCCTATGTGATTTGGGCAGCTCCAACAGCTGCCTCCACGACCCGGCAATGGACAAGTGGGAGAAAATGGATGGAGACAGATTCCCATCTAGCTAATATTAGCTCTTATCAAATATGAAAACATCAAAAACCCATTGAAGTCAATAAAAACATCAGCTAGATCTAAAGTGGCCTTTAAAATTGTGTTGGGCTTGTTATGATTTATTACACAATTCTCGTCAACAAAGAGTTGTAGCCTATTGTAGCATAGTATTGTGGCAGTATTGCCTGCTAGCAGGCTCTGCCACGTACATTGTTTTTATTATTGGCTACGTGTTATCGCATCGCCCTATAAATAGTGCCTTGCGTAGGTTATGCGCCCTCTGACCTCTCATTCCGCCCCTGGTCTCTGGGCCATCCGGTTCGAGCGCTCTGTCATGTCTGCGCAGGTAACGCCAATCCGCAACTTGATGAGTTTAATGTTGAGTCCTAATACGGAGTTTTCCACCTACTTCAGCATGTCGGCGCCGCTGGTACCTGCTGCTGGTTACATCGTTCGGTCTTCCGATGCTTGTGTTGGGAGGTAAGAGTGGCAGCTAGCCCGTTAGCTTGGCGCAACTTTTAAACTTATTCACGCCGTATTCTCGTCCCAGCTGCTGTCTTGTCTTGTGCTGTCTTGTCATTACCATGGACCAACGAACGAAGACTACAACATCGTGTATCTGTGTACTGAAATACTGGACATTTTGTGATGGAAATATCTGGAACTTAAAGAAACGCAAACTAAATGTGCCAACTTGAAAAAGAAACGTAAATCTAAACTAATACCTTTTTTTGTTTATACTAGAAAGTAAAATAAAGAAAACGTCTTGAATCTATGAATCTTGCCGGCATGTCTTCTCTATCATAACGAACCTGTGTGCCTTGTACCTTATCGGCAAAAGTTAAATCTCCAGGTGAGACTCCTGGGGTGGCGTTGTGGCATTTAAAGCTAAAATCCAATCGAAGTTAACCCTCGCCTTGCCACAGTATCATATAACTATAATACTATGATGATATTGATAATGCTAGCCACGAGCGCAATTTGACTGTAAACCATGGGCGTCGGAACCATTCATTGTGAGGGGGACGTGTCCCCCCCACTTTTGAAAAGTGGTTGTTTGGTCCCCCCCACTTTCACAACGTCAATTTTCATTGACTTTACATTTACTAGTTTACACTGGACCTTTTCAATAGCTTCATTGAAGCTAAATGTGGATACAAACACGAGCGCGCCATCTCATAAGAGCTTAATTCACTGAGTTTTTTACAAAGAGTCATAAAGCCAGGGCTGGACAGGAGAACAGCGGCTCCACAGGTGTTTAGTCATCCGCCCTATATGTCCACCCCGCTGCTGTAAACATTGGGAGAGACCCTAGCGTAGACCATGGATCCGTAGGACATTGCAGTTTACCCCAAAATAGCAGTTTGGTCTGAAGGCACCTCGGCAAATCGAGGCTAACTGGGCTATCTGTTTGCTAACACAAAAGAGGAAAGCAACGTCCGGATTTCTTGAGCCTTGTGTCTGGATGAAGAAAACCCATCCTCCCTGTTGGCCAGTTTTATGGCTTAAGCAGCAACTGTTTAAGACGAGACACTGCCTTAAACAGTGTCTCGCTGTTTTGAATAGAGAATTCAAAAATCAGTTTTAAACTTTTGCTGTTAATTAGTAAACGACGGTGGCGCAGATGGTAGAGCTGGTCGTCTCGTGATCGAAGGTCAGGGGTTCGAACCCCGCCTCCTGAAGTTGCATGCTGTCATTGTGTCCTTGGGCAAGACACTTCACCCACCTTGCCTCCAGTGTCTGCGTACATTGGTGTATGAATGAGAGTATGAATGGCCCAGCCAGCAAAGCAATGTGGGCCCCACATGGGCCACAAGTGGGCAAGATGGGTACTGACTGGGCATGGGCTTGTCCAGGGCAAATTTTGAGGGGCCCAGAAAGGTTTGCTAATGTGGGCCCCATATGTGATGCCCACATGGGCTGTGATCTGGGCCCCATATGGGTCTGTTGTTGGTTAAATGGGCATGGGATAAAACTGGGCAAAAATTAATGGGCCCCATATAGTTTAACATACATGGGGCCCAGGTGTAAAGCCCATGTGGGTTGGCTAAATGGGACCTTTATGGGTTCTAAGTGGGCAAACTGGGCATGGGCTAAGGCTGGGATGCCCTATGTAGGGCCCATATAGTTTAACCTGAATAGGCCCCACATGGGCAACCCACATGGGCTAACTATATGGGGCCCATTTAAGGTTCAAGTGGGCTAAACTGACATGGGCTAAGGCTGGGATGCCCTATGTAGGGCCCATATAGTTTAACCTGAATTGGCCCCACATGGGCAACCCACGTGGGCTAACTATATGGGGCCCATTTAAAATTCAAGTGGGCTAAACTGACATGGGCTAAGGCTGGGATGCCCTATGTAGGGCCCATATAGTTTAACCTGAATTGGCCCCACATGGGCAACCCACGTGGGCTAACTATATGGGGCCCATTTAAAATTCAAGTGGGCTAAACTGACATGGGCTAAGGCTGGGATGCCCTATGTAGGGCCCATATAGTTTAACCTGAATTGGCCCCACATGGGCAACCCACGTGGGCTAACTATATGGGGCCCATTTAAAGTTCGAGTGGGCTAAACTGACATGGGCTAAGGCTGGGATGCCCTATGTAGGGCCCATATAGTTTAACCTGAATTGGCCCCACATGGGCAACCCACGTGGGCTAACTATATGGGGCCCATTTAAAATTCAAGTGGGCTAAACTGACATGGGCTAAGGCTGGGATGCCCTATGTAGGGCCCATATAGTTTAACCTGAATTGGCCCCACATGGGCAACCCACGTGGGCTAACTATATGGGGCCCATTTAAAGTTCGAGTGGGCTAAACTGACATGGGCTAAGGCTGGGATGCCCTATGTAGGGCCCATATAGTTTAACCCGAATAGGCCCCACATGGGCAACCCACATGGGCTAACTATATGGGGCCCATTTAAAGTTCAAGTGAGCTAAACTGACATGGGCTAAGGCTGGGATGCCCTATGTAGGGCCCATATAGTTTAACCTGAATAGGCCCCACATGGGCAACCCACATGGGCTAACTATATGGGGCCCATTTAAAGTTCAAGTGAGCTAAACTGACATGGGCTAAGGCTGGGATGCCCTATGTAGGGCCCATATAGTTTAACCTGAATAGGCCCCACATGGGCAACCCACATGGGCTAACTATACGGGGCCCATTTAAAGTTCAAGTGGGCTAAATAGGTATGGGCTAGACCTGGTATGCCCTATGTAGTGCCCACATAGTTTGACTCGTCTAGGTCCCAGATAAACAACCCAAATCAATCAATCAATCAATCTTTATTTATAGAGCGCTTTTCATACACAGGTGCATCGCAAAGTGCTTGACATTTAAGAATACATTAAAAACATTCTCGCCCGTCAAACCCTCCCCATACAGTTATCACAATACACACACACACCTAGTCCCCCTACCCTTTGCTCTGCACTCAAACTCACACTCATAATTAAAATCAAGTACATAAGGCTGGGTACAGATGACCAAGGTGAGGAAACCCCATCAGAGGAGCCGTCCTCTCCCGGAGCAGCAGACCAACTGTGGCCGCCCGGGCACCGACACAAGGATCCCCATAGGAGGCGCTGCAGAGACACCGCACCTCCACTTGGGCACCCACAGGACAGCACCCATACAGCCACAGCCTCAGTTTGGTGAGTAGAATTTACTCACCAGTTTGGTGAGTAGAATTTACTCACCAAACTGAGGCCTGCAGTTGTATTAATGGCCGGACTGGGGATTTTTTATAGTGAAAAAGTATACTGGCATCATTTAGATTTCATATTGGATAATAGACTGAAGAAGAGAAATTGAATAGTTATCAGTTAAACAAAAGCACAACTTTCTAACGGTTAACTTTGTCGACAATAGCGGCATCGAAGGATGGGTTAAATGCAGACAAACAAGTATCAGTGTAAACGAAAATCAAAACCTAAACCTCTGTTTAGGAGTTTTAATGTGCTGCACACACATCATCATTGGCACAACAAAATCACACAATGCCAGTCTAGTGATGTGTACATGTGCCTCTGCCAGTATGCTGTTCTCTCATACACTGCACAGGGCTTAGTCTCCTTCATGATGAGACTGTAGGCACACTATAGAGCAGGGGTCACCAACCTTTTTTCAGCTGAGGGCTACTTCAAGAAAAAAAAAGCCTTAAAAGACTTAAACATACACTAGGATATTGACCACATATTATATCGAAATAGCTTCATTTGAAAGTCGTACTGAGTCCCAAGAACAGAAATAACTGTATTTTTAAGAATCAGATTGAAGAAAATTAATTGTTTTAGACCTTAGAAAGAAGAGTCTCAAGGGTTACTGGGCATGCACCAAAGGGCACAACGTTGGTGACCCCTGCTATAGAGAGCAGTTTAACACACATGTTTGGTTGGTAACAGAGAAAAATGCCTCATCAACACACTGAGGTAACTATTGCTCCTTGTGCCAGAGTTTCTCCATGGATTGATATGTAAGATTGTTGTTACTTTATTAATCCCCGTTAGGGGTAATTCGTTTTCTGCATTTGACCCATCTTCAATGCCACTCTGCATAGGGCAACCTATGGGGTGGTTAGAAACATTTGGCTGGAGGATTAACCTGTTGTACATATGTTAGTGGTAGAGGGAACCAGGGTACTAGGAGGAAACCTATATCCAGGGATTGAACTCCGGACATTGTAACTGAAGTATGAGCGCTAAGCCACCATGTCTCCCCATTTCATAAAGTGCATTGTTCTCCCATTTTGGCGATGACATCTCCGCAGCACTACCTGAGTTACTCCATTATCAAACCCTGAAAGTAATGAATAGTTGAGAAAAGATATTTCCTAAATGTGCTTACAAACCCTCATGCACAACCATGGACCATTGTTATTTAATCTCAGTGTCCATATATTGTATATTTATATATATTTTTTACCTTTATTTAACAGGAAAGTCCCGCTGATGAGGAAATAGAGAGCTATTGAACACATTTGTAGTGGTAGGGAAAAACCAGAGAACCTGCAGGAAACTTACGCAGACATGTGTAGAACATGCATAGTTCACACAGAAAGGCCCCAGCCCATCAGTGTTTGTTATTTCATTCACAGATATGTTTACAACGTATGACAAATGGTGTTTACACTTCTAAAATAAAATAATATGATTATCAAAGCTAGTAGCCTACCTATACAATTGACACCAATTTCCCAGTATTTCTCCGAAAGATTGGTTTAGTTTCCATTACTTAGTGGGCCAAATAATATACTCAATAAATAGCATTATAGCCAAAAGTAATTTTGGCATGGCTTTTTAAATGTGTTTTTGTAGGCCTAAGAAAACATAAAAAGAAAATTAGCAATGCAATTCTTCTCATATTTGTGTTAGTAATCTACAGGAAATGTTTCTAATTGATATAGATACATTTATTATTATAAATATTATTCTTATTCTTATTAGTATTTTTCTTATTATTTATTTATTTATTTTGTCGTCGTTTTCATCTCGCCAAAGTGTATGCGGATTACACATTCGAACATGAAAGTGCACTGCGCATTCAGTACTGCCACATTTCAGCCCACTGCTCCCCTTCCACCTACGCCTTCAAAAGTAGAAGATGATATCTTACTTTTTTAAAAACTGAATGAATAAATGTCTACACTGTAAACCCGAATGCTATTTGAGGTAATCATTTAAGATGTGAAAAAACTCAAAACTAGCCAAAATCTTCATTCATCTCAAAATGTTTAAGTCCAAAGGGGTGTTTTTTAAGTTTAGTAAGGTTTTATTGCCATTCAGATTAAAATTGTCAGGTTTAGAAAGTTCAAATTATAAGTTTTGAGGCGGGTCTTTTGCGTCATGACATCATGACGCCTGCGTGCCTTGGCTGGAGTGACGTGTTTGGTTCTGCACAGCCGCAGTGCGCTGCTGTGGGAGTGTCCGTCATTTAACGAAGAGGAGCTTCTACGGCCTGAATAAGGTAATATACTTTATTAATATCCAGTGAAATGATATGTATGATTTCAGTGTGCAGGTAGTTAGAACCAGGAGAATTGTTTATGCTTCAGATTGTACTGTTTAATCGATAATGCGTAGCGTGAGATCTTTCCCGCTTCTTTTTAAAACTGCAACAGCGACGCACTTCCGCCCGAGTCCGGAGCCAAGTCCGAGTCATGTTGTCTTTAAAACTCTTACAACTAACCGTGAGGACCTAATTAAATATGCTCGAAGGCTGTTAGCGACCGTGAAGTACAAGTAACGTTCATATCGCAGTTTTCAGCGCTGCCTCCGCACTTCCGTCTGTGCAGCATCAGCAGCGGGGCAGACAGAGGACAGAGAGCTTTGAGAACTCCGTAACAAGTGTGTTCTTAATTTTAAGAGCATGTTATATTTCTTTGGGCTAATAGAAGAAATTACAATCGTTGTAATTTAAGTAAAAGGGCTAAGCCAAAATAAACTTAGCTTATGGGCCTAAAAAGATTGAGTACAAATGAGCTACAATGGTCCCTGTTTAAGAGAATGTTGAATAAAATTGATTAGGTCATTGTCCAAAGTAGTAAAAAAAAAAAATGGTTTTATTTATTGGCTAAATTGCCCAACCCTAATTTGTTTTTTGTAATGCAGGTTAACAAGTACCAGACAAGAAAGGAAATTGTAGCAGAAAATAAAGGTGAGACCATACACTTACTGATTATATGATCCTATTTTACACAATTGGTTTATTGCATTTTTGTTGTGTGTTTTTTTTTATCCTGGATTTTGTGCCAACCAGACAACACACTTTTCCAATTCTTTGCAAAAATGTCTTGTACAGCTCCCTGGATCATAGAAACACTTAAATCACAGAAAATGCTGATCCGCCCCACTACAAAAAAACTAAACATAACAAATATTGCACTCTTTCAGATCAACCGGCAAATCACTTAACTATTTTAATTACAGGTAACAGAAATGATAACGTTTGTTCTGAATGAGATGTGCTCTGAGACTCTTCTTCATTTACAAATATGCATCTCTGATTGGAACGATATGGAATGTGATGAATGATTGGCTGTGAGAAAAGTCCCCGACGTTCCTGTCTTTGGGCAGAAAGTAGGCGTAGCTGTTTAGTTGCATTTGCAACATTTTGTGAGACATTTATGTTGGACATTTTTTAATGTCCAGCATAATTAATTAAACACAAAGTTAAATTAAACAGAAAGTACAGTTTCTTTAGGTGTTTGATTTGTCACTGTCACACCTGGGAATTGGGGCAATTCTGTACTTTGTCCTTTTCACCTAGATGATCCCAGCTCCCACAGGTGCATGCTGCTGTTGTGCCCTTGAGCAAGACACATTCCCCACCTTGTCTCCAGTGTCGTCTGCACACGCTGGAGTATGAATCAGAATAAATGAGCCTCATGTAGGTTGAACAGCGCAATCAAGACCATTTACCGTGGTTTATGATAAATCTTCTAATTCTGTCATGGACACCTAGAGTAATAACAAATGTTTCTTTTTATCTAGAGAATCAACTCTACAAATTCCGTCTTACTAATTCTTGGAATTCTTGGATATGCACAACGAAGAAGGTAAAGTAAGTAACTATTGCCATAGTTGTGTTAAGGTCCTGACTTCAGTATCCTGTTTGTCCATTTTACAAATACAGGAGGAGGTGCTGTGACCTAGAGGCCTGTGTGAGGATGAAGACATGAGGCTTTCCAGTGTCCACCAGTATGTCGGACAGTGTGTGGAAATGGAGAATGCAGAGAAAAGGAGCACGCACTGTGAAAATGACTTGGCTAATCAGCCAGAATGTAAGTAGATTTGAGTCAGGTTTCACTCTGTACCTCTCATCTCTTACTGAAGTATTTACAAATGTTTCTGTTCTTAAATGTTTTTGTTTCAGTAGACCTGAGGCCGATGGGATCTCGTGCACTGACATTAGAAGCTCCGTGTGAATTAGGATGAGAAGCACTCCCTGACAGACTTTCAGCTCTTCGCTTTAAAAGTGAGTAAATCTAATGCACTGGCGAAAGTAAATTTGTCAACTTTACTGAAGCATTTACAGGTGAAACTCAGGGAAATTAGAATATCGTTCAAAGCTAATTTATTTATGTAATTCAACTTAAACTGTGAAACTTAATATATGATATAGACTCATGTCTGTGTTTGTTATAATTTTGATGATTATGGCTTACAGTCCATTTTCAAAATATTCTAATTTTCTGATATTTTTAAATAAGGGTTTTTATATACTGAGCAATAATAATCAAAATTATAACAAACAAAGGCTATACATAACTCACTTTGCATGATGAGTCTATATCGTATATTGGTTTCAGTTTAAGTTGAATTGCAGAAATAAATGCACATTGAACAATATCCTGATTCACTTGTAAAATTGTAATTGTTTAGGGTTAGGTTGTGGTTGCATTTCCATGCAAATTTGTTTCAGATAATTTTTGAGTGTGCAACTAGACAAGCTTAATTAAATGTAGGAAGCACAAACTGTCGCCTAAAGTAGTGGTTCCCAACCTGGAGTGGGGGTGCCTGGGATTGCAAGGGGGGGCCCAGGGTCAGATCATAAATTATATTATTTGAGCAAATGATGGTAAAAAAAAACGTACTTACTTATTAACAACTATTTGGATGTTTTCATAACATTTGTGGACAAAATGCTACCATTAAAAAACTTTGCTGTTACTCTGTTAATGTAAAAGAGTTTTGTGTTCATTGTTCATCTGTTTGCTCAGATCATTTTACAGAATAAGAAGCCTAAGAGTGTATTGGGTGCAGGCTGACTTAAAGCTCGTTTAAACTTGGTAAGTGCTAAATGCCATCCTTTCCACTTTTACTTTTAATGCTACTTATTTCTTTATTTGGGGGGTTGATGTAAATTGTAGTTTTTTTGGTTTATTGTTTTATTACAAAGTAACTGACTGCATTTTCCTGATTTGAGGTGCTAGCTGAGTGACTCTTCATTTGACAATCTACCAGTGATGAACTGTCCACCATGTTGTATTTTTTTGGAAGAAAAAAAAACAAGGTAAGGGTACATGTATCGCTTAGCTCTCCATCTCCTGTAAGCCTGACATCTGTATACTCTACTAAATCGGGTCCTAGGAGGTCTGGTCCTTGTCCTTGATGAAATCAACATTTTACTCTAAGTATTGACTGTCTGCAGCTCAATAAAATATGTGCATGCATTTCATTATTTTAGAGCACGAAGCGCAGTTTAGTAAAAAAGTTAATTTATTTTTTGTAATTCAACTTAAAATGTGAAACTAGATATATAGATTCATTGCATGCAAAATGACATGTTAAGCCTGTATTGGTTATGATATTGATGATGGTTTACAGCTTAGGTCCAAATTCAAAATCTCAGAAGATTAGAATATTACATGAAATCAATGAACAATGTATTTTAAACAGAAATGTGTGCCCTCTGAAAACTATAATCATGACTGCCTTAATGCAGCGTGGCATGGATGCTCTCGGCCTGTGGCACTGCTGAGGTGTTATGGAAGACCAGGATGCTTCAATAGCTCCTTCAGCTCTTCTGCATTGTTCGGTCTCATGTCTCTCATCTTTCTTTTGGGCGGCACAGTAGTACAGCGGTTAGCACTCGTTCTTCACAGTTAGAAGGTCCGGGTTCGATTCGCACCAGGGATGGGGCCTTTCTGTGTGAAGTTCACATTTTAAGTTGAATTACAGAAGTAAATGAACTTTTTTTCTCACTGTCTGACATGAAACCAGAATTAACTTCTATTTTTTATTTTTTTGTATATATATATTTTAAGGTCAACTAGAATTTTAATTTTTAGAATTAGAATTTGGTGTAGATGTAATTGATGCAGCAATCCAGTTACAATGAAGAATTTAGTTCTTGATGCTTTGAGGAAGACATTTTTGAAAAAAATTAATTAAAAATATGACCCTACAGATAATACTGTCAGGAGTGACTGACATTAGTGAAAGATGAATTAAGATGTCTTTTCCATTAGTAATATAAACTTTAAAAAAATGTGCTTGACATGAACATTGTTTTTGCAGCAGGATACGAAGAATCTTGAGCTGACCAGTCACCTCTGGGTCATCAGTGATGCAGCCGCCAATCCTGCCTACAAAGTATGAACACTTCACACAAGCATAGGAGGACTTCTCTCACAAGGCTTATAATTTTTTACACATCAACTCTTCTAAAGCACTGAACAACCAACTTCAGAAAATCCTTGGTCTGATGATTAAAAGGTATGAAATTGACTTGTTATATTTAAGCAGGTTTTATTGTAAATATGATTGGCAATTGTTTGTTTGCTGGCCTTTTGTTAGTCCCTCCAGGATTTTACGATTTTGTCATCACAACTCTCTTTCAGTTGGCCTGGGACGATACACTTTTGTCATGATTCGATGCGTATCATGATACTCGGGGGCGATCCGAAATGACATTTGACATTCATTGAAGTGCTAAGACTGAAAAGTGCATTGTCACAATATGTAACAAGGTGCTGTGTAACTGTTACTAGAAGACAAACACAAGTATTGCAATACTTGAAAGTATTGGTATTGCAGCAAAAAGTACGCGATCCAAATCCGATCATATATTTCGTCCCAGCCCAAATAAAAGTTATTTTCTTATTACCCTTGGCCTCTTTGGTATAATTTCAGTAGAATTCAAAGAAATGTGTCTTCATGTACAATTATGTTTAAGCTGAACCTTTCATCTTTTGGAAAAATGTTTTTAGCCCCCAACAATCACAAACAATACCTGCAAAATCCTGGAGGAATTGAAACTATTTTTAAAGGTTGTTACAATGTTCTCATCAAAAACACATCAGGACCTGTGTTTTGAACCACTAGCGTCTGGTCTGAGAGGGCCCACATTGTATATCGTTCATCATAGATTCAGGAAATTAAACTACTGGATAACTGTAGGCATGTACCCATGTAGGCATATGGGGCCCATGTGGGCCTTAAGGTTTTTACCCACTTTGGGCCCACATGGAACCCATTCAAAACCCACTTTTAGCCCACATGGGCCAACCTAGATGGGGCCCTCATGGAAACTGCGGACAAACCCACTTGTTACCCATGTGGGCATATGGGGCCCAAGTGGGCCTTATGGTTTTAACCCACTTTGGGCCCACATGGAACCCATTCAAAACCCACTTTTAGCCCACATGGGCCAACCTTGATGGGGCCCTCATGGACACTGCGGACAAACCCACTTGTTACCCATGTGGGCATATGGGGCCCAAGTGGGCCTTATGGTTTTAACCCACTTTGGGCCCACATGGAACCCATTCAAAACCCACTTTTAGCCCACATGGGCCAACCTTGATGGGGCCCTCATGGACACTGCGGACAAACCCACTTGTTACCCATGTGGGCATATGGGGCCCAAGTGGGCCTTATGGTTTTAACCCACTTTGGGCCCACATGGAACCCATTCAAAACCCACTTTTAGCCCACATGGGCCAACCTTGATGGGGCCCTCATGGACACTGCGGACAAACCCACTTGTTACCCATGTGGGCATATGGGGCCCAAGTGGGCCTTATGGTTTTAACCCACTTTGGGCCCACATGGAACCCATTCAAAACCCACTTTTAGCCCACATGGGCCAACCTTGATGGGGCCCTCATGGACACTGCGGACAAACCCACTTGTTACCCATGTGGGCATATGGGGCCCAAGTGGGCCTTATGGTTTTAACCCACTTTGGGCCCACATGGAACCCATTCAAAACCCACTTTTAGCCCACATGGGCCAACCTAGATGGGGCCCTCATGGACACTGCGGACAAACCCACTTGTTACCCATGTGGGCATATGGGGCCCAAGTGGGCCTTATGGTTTTAACCCACTTTGGGCCCACATGGAACCCATTCAAAACCCACTTTTAGCCCACATGGGCCAACCTAGATGGGGCCCTCATGGACACTGCGGACAAACCCACTTGTTACCCATGTGGGCATATGGGGCCCAAGTGGGCCTTATGGTTTTAACCCACTTTGGGCCCACATGGAACCCATTCAAAACCCACTTTTAGCCCACATGGGCCAACCTAGATGGGGCCCTCATGGAAAATGCGGACAAACCCACTTGTTATACCCATGTGGGCATATGGGGCCCAAGTGGGCCTTATGGTTTTAACCCACTTTGGGCCCACATGGAACCCATTCAAAACCCACTTTTAGCCCACATGGGCAAAACCATATAGGGCCCTCATGGAAACCGCGGACAAACCCACTTATTGCCCATGTGGGCAAACCCATGTGGGGCCCTCATTGCTTTGCTGGCTGGGGGGTGAGAGGTTCCTTGCTGTAAAGCGCTTTGAGTGCCTAATGTAGGTGGAAAAGCGCTATATAAGTTGAGACCATTTGCCATTTAAACGTGAGTAAAAAAATTTATTGGAAGTTTTCTGTAATTTTATGTTTTCATATAATAATTAATAGTATGAAATATATATATACATATACGTATATATATATATATATATATATATATATATATATATATATATATATATATATATATATATATATATAAATGGGGAAAGACGACTTTGCAAAGCGACATCATAAAATAAGCGTTGTACGGGGTAAGTTTTGTAATTTGTATTACATGAAAAATGTAATACAAAAAACTAAGATGTTAAGGGAGGAAACTATAAAATCTCCACTTTGACCACTGCGTAAAAAATCGATATTTTCACCTTTATGCGCCCCTCTGCCTCCCTATCATTGCTCTATTGTCTGTGCCATTGGCTCTTTTAAATTGTGTATTCATCGCCATATGCTCCACCTTTTTGCTTCAGCCGCGCTGAACACACAGCACACGCACACACTCGCAAGACCCACAGTCAGATGCTAACCCCAACCCTAACCCTAACCCCTCCTTACAGGCTCAGTGCGATCTTACAGCTAACTCAAGTGTCCAACTTTTCAGTGTCATGGATCTGGTCACCCTAACCCAAAATAGTGCGCAGTCATTAACCTAATGCCCCCTGCTGGACCAGAGCTGCACTACACCCCCCTGCTCCCAAAGGATATTCGGATTAGCGGCTTTGACAGATTTTATTTATTCATTGTAGATGTTAGTGTATATACCTGTCAGTATTTCCTGAATTGGACGAACTTCACGGATTTGGAGCTCTGTCAGCGTGTTGGCCTGTTCCAACAGTTTGGCTGCTTGTTCTAAAAGATACAGAAGACCATTTAAAATTATTGTTTTGCTACATATAGACAAACACTCAAACCAAAGTCATGAAGTGTTGTACACAAGAATATAGTCAATCTACAGTTGGTCTAAATCTACATGGTTTAAAATAAACCTGGAGAAGTTATTTGCTGCCCTCACATCAATTGCACTGATTCATATAATATCTCCCATTCTCAATATTGGTTTCCTATTTATGCAAACACTCATCTATTCCATTGGGTGTCCCTCAAGGTTTAGTCCTCGGAGCCCTGTTATTCTGTGTCAGTGCCCTGGTGGCCGTATCCCTGTTACAGGCGGCTCCTCTGATGGTGTTTTCTCATCTGGTTCACCTGTACTCATCCTCAAGTCCATTACCGTACGATGCTAGTGCATGTGTGTGACTATAGGGAGGGGGGTGAGTTTGAGTCTGATTGTCTTTTACATTTGAGGGTAGGTGAGTGGGTGGGCAGGGATGCTGATTTGATTTTAATCTGTAAAGCACTTTGTATCCCACGTTCACCTTCAAAAAACACGCCAAACTGTGTCAGAGCTTGAAATTTAACGTAGCAACTTTTAAATGCAGGCAGGAATTCATTGACCTTGGAGGCAGCAAAAACATTATTTAATGCGATGATCATGTCCCGATGTTATTATTGTATAACTCGCTGGTCCCAAGCTAATAAAACCACCTTGAGGCCATTAGAGTCCATCCACAAACAAGCTTTAAAAATCTCGCACAGGAGAACAAGGCAGCATCACCACTGTCATATTCTGGAAAAATACAATCTGTTAAATTTTGAAAATATAAGCTGGCCAGTCTAAGATTGGTGAACAGAATCACACATACCTCTGCACCTGCTCCTCCTCAGAATTTTGTACACTTAACATCTCACGTGACAAATAGAGCTACACACTCCTCCCCTAGAGGGCAGTGTAGTGTTTCAAAATGTAAAACTTCATTTGCACAATCAGCGTTTTTATATAAAGATATCAAAGAAAAAAAAAAAAAATCAAACAACTTACATTATTTTTGACCAGGGAATTGAAAAAGTGGCTGCTGAGAAGCCAAACCTGCCAGCACTGACATGAGGCTGATTTGAGGTCTTTGGACCAGTGTCAGTGTATCATGACAAAATGTAGCTATTGGATTTTGATGTATTTTAATAATACTGTAAATATGGAATGGTGATTGGACTGATGCAAAATGGAATGTATTGATTGGTGAAGTGTTGTGTGGTTAACGTTGTGATTGTCTGTGAGAATAATGCATCTTCATACTATGGATCTATCTTGGGGCCATTATTGTTTAGTTTATA
Source organism: Proterorhinus semilunaris (assembly GCA_021464625.1). Lineage (NCBI taxonomy): Eukaryota > Metazoa > Chordata > Actinopteri > Gobiiformes > Gobiidae > Proterorhinus > Proterorhinus semilunaris. Next base: position 32,629,255 of record CM038347.1, on the reverse strand, counting down.
TATAAATGACTTCCCATCCGTGTGTGATGATGTTGATGTCCAAATGTATGCTGATGACACTGTTATCTACACAGATGGGAAGGACCATGAACAAGTGGCAACCAAACTATCAAAGGCAATGGATAAAATTTCTATATGGCTGAATGATTCCTGTCTAACACTGCGACAATGTTTTTCTCAACAAAACCAAACAAAAAAACAAATCCCTTAATTACAGTAAAAGGAGAAAAAATTGAAAATGTCAATGAGTTTAGATACCTTGGCATCATTTTAGACTCAAGACTAAGCTTTAAGAAACACATCAAAAAGGTATGCCATACAATAAAATATAATCTGTTTACATTTTTCATACTGTATATTGTTATTCATTTCTGGTGTAGTACATCTCTGTCTCTATGAGCTTAATGTCTCTGTACATTGTCCCTTTAGTAAAGTTTAAAGCAAGTAAACTCCAAATAATTGAATTCTCACCTTGATTGAGTTTCTGCAGCTGCTCGATCCTAACTTCGTGTTTAGCCAGTTTGGCGCTCATCTCTCGGAGCACAGCGTGGAGGTCTGATAGACAGGGCTGAGGCTTCTCCGGCACATTCACACTCAAAGGTTTGTCTTGTTCAATGATCTCATTGTCCTGAAGTTCAGCTCCCGACAGAGAGCAGAGCAGCAGCGACAGACACAACACACTCACTCTCTCCATCGTGACCACGACTATGAGCCCCAGAGACACAGACTCACTCTTATATACAGATTTTTGTATATAATACTCATTATTACTCATTTACTATTACTAGTTTGTTGTTTTGGCTCACAGGTGTACTGGACTTTAGATTAGAAGATTCCACTGTTGTTCCTGCAAATCAAACCATAAAACCGCCTTTATGGACCACAACAATGAGCCTCCCTGTTTTGCAATAAGTGTTGACTTTGGGAGGGAGGGAGGGAGCTCCACGACCTCAAGTTTTAGTCACGTCACAATGTTGCTGTAATGATCGGCATCTTTTCATCTGTTTTATTTTGTTTTATATGATATGTGCTCTATCTTACCGAAGATAAAGTGAACTACTTTAGAGATGACACTATTGCCCCAAATCAAACCATTAACCGCTTTTATGGCCGACAACAAAGAGCCTCCTTCTGTCGCTGTGAAATGCCCCTGATCTAAGATAAGAAATATCCACAAGAAAAACCTCCATAAATGTTGGACCTGATCATATCTATTAGTGACCTTGTTCATGATACATCTACAGTCCAAACATGACGTCCTTACTTTAGATCCCAGTGGTCTCTAGGACGCTCCTGGATCAATTTGTAATTATCATGTAATTATTATGTAACTGTAAATGTCACCTGTTTATTTCCTGGTTCAGCCTTAGAGCAGGAATTACTGGAACCATCAGTGAATAAAAGAGATAGGGCTTTTTTTCCTCCATAAAAACAGATTACATCATTAAAATAAGAAAACAATGAAATCATATTCATCAGAGGAAACATTTTACACTGTAGGTTTACTTACGTTTATATTAATTTTCTTCTTTAAAATGATCTTTATTTTTTACACCAGTGCAGATGGAAAAGACCAGAAATCTGATCAAGCAGCACATGCACAGATACAGTAATGTGGAGGAATGTGTTTGTTGTTCAGTTGTCTTTGAAACTGATATTTAAGAACGTTATTGTAATTCTGTTGTAAAATTCAACAGTAGATGTTACACTGTGTATATGCAGCGAGAAGCAGGTCACACAAAATGATATCGACAAACAACAAGTGAAGTGATAATTGCCTTGTTTAATTATTTTTAGTAGTAATAATAAACATAATCTGTAGGCGTAATGCTTTACAGGTCAGCAACAACACAATTACATTAAAACAACAAAAAAACTACAATCACGTAAAAAACTCATTGGATGTACGTTACTCAGTTGATCCTACAATCTTTGTTAAAAACAGCAACAGCTTACCTTAGCCCTAACCTTAAAGATAGTGTAGTTTACAAACTAACCCTAACCTGACCTTAGCCCTAACCTTAAGGATAGTATAGTTTACAAGCTAACCCTAACCTTAAGGATAGTATAGTTTACAAGCTAACCCTAACCTGACCTTAGCCCTAACCTTAAGGATAGTATAGTTTACAAGCTAACCCTAACCTTAAGGATAGTATAGTTTACAAGCTAACCTTACCTTAGCCCTAACCTTAAGGATAGTGTTGTTTACAAACTAACCCTAACCTTACCTTAGCCCTAACCTTAAGGATAGTGGAGTTTACAAGCTAACCCTAACCTTACCTTAGCCCTAACCTTAAGGATAGTGTTGTTTACAAACTAACCCTAACCTTACCTTAGCCCTAACCTTAAGGATAGTGGAGTTTACAAGCTAACCCTAACCTTACCTTAGCCCTAACCTTAAGGATAGTGGAGTTTACCAACTGAACAGGCTACGGTCAAAACTATTGTCGGAATGACAGGGTTTCGGTTTGGAGGGTTGACTAAATAGAGGGTTGTTGGGATAAGGGGTAGATGTCGTTTTGTTCACAATGGGGTTAATAAAGTTTTTAGTTCGACCTGTGAGAGCCTGTAATGCTTAAGGAAGAACACAAGGCAGCGCGGTGTAAAGGAGTAAACATGAGGCTGCCAGCAGAGCACCGCTCTCAGTGCTGCTTATAATAAACCACGCATCAGTCGAACTCTTTTTAGAAGCGATGCCCTCTCGCCCTCTCACATCGCAACAACAGCGCCACATGGAAGAGAACCATCGAGTTAGTTTGCGCTGTTCTTTCGCCAGGCGTAAGGTCTGACCCAATGAGTCTTTAATTAGTCGTTTAAATAACATATTTTGCACATACAGATAAGGGTACATTAATTCATGCATTATTCATGATGACTTCATGCATGAATTAATCATATCAGTATGCATGACTTTATTATGTATTAACATGAGTTTTCGTGAATCAATACTCCTGAATTCACGCGGTTAATTAGAGCAATGAATTCATCGGTGTGCAGAAAAAGAACCACCTCATCATTAGTTTATCGTGAGTTCATAAAGCACATGCCCCTTGAATAAAAGTATTGAGTCTTTGACAACTTAAAAGATATAGTTGTCAAAAAATATGTAAAGCTAAGTTTTAAGAGAGCAATTACAAACAAAATAGAGTGAAAAATAACATTCAAGACTTTTTTCCCTTTCTGTTGGTGTTTTGTATGACTATACTTAACTAAGACCTAGACATTTTCTTGATCTCTTACATTGAGGCCAAAGGTGTTCAAAGAAGTTTAAAAAGGCATACAGAATATATACAGAGTATTATTGGGTCTTATTAGAGTAGTATTCTCACTTTTCAAATAAATTATTCTGCGTAGTTAGTTACTCACCTTTAGTTGCTCTCTTAATGGCAGGTGTACACTGTGCAATTATTTTTTTTTGTCTTAATATTTTTAGATGTCACACTGCACGACGTGGGGATGGACAAATCGTGAGTTGCTCTCATCTCCACTCTGCAAGTGTTAAAAGAGACAATCATAGCTTCGCGCAACATGCTAGCGGCGATATGTTGACGGTAAACTGACAGAGATCCTCTCTGCAGCGACTCCAGGACTAGCATTCCATAATATCGGATACTGCTTGATGTCGGTTGTAGCTCGTCTTTGGTCACACGGCAGTTCCATTTTAAATCTTTGTCCGTGTCTCACTGTATGACCTAAGACCTTCGATTTTCAGCTACAACCTAAGATTCTTCTCATGACTAGTGATCGTACGTTGTAGACGGCCAAAATCGTGCGGCGTACACCTGCCATAATACATAGCTTTATATATTTTTTAAGTTATCAAAGATTCAGTGCTTTAGTTTAAGGGACACATTCATAATGACTTCATGATGCACTAATGACGAGTTTGATTTTGGTTTATACAAAGCTTGATCTTTGTCCCCGTCTGTTCTCAACAAGTTCATCATTATGATAAATTACTCATGGTCTTTTAATAAGTTCATTGCCTTAATTAACTGTGTGAGTATTTATTCATGAAGTCATGACGACTGCATGAAATATGCATTAATTGATGTCCATTTATTATAAAGTGTTACCAAAAGGACGATGCAGCTTTTCGGAAAGGCATTCTGATGAAAGTGTTCGCCTGATATATGGGATAAAGGGAGTTTGAAAGGTTTGACAAAAATCCCACTTATAAATGAACAATACATGAACATTGTTCTGTTGCTGTGTGTCGACTTGTGTTTCGAGCCCCTTCAGTTTGACTGCGAGTTTTGCAGTCCACATTTAGAAATGCTAAAAGTATGAATTTTCCTACATGTTCCAGCAACGTCCTAATGTGTAGAATGAGACCTACAGTATTCACCACAACTGCCACTAAAATCCTTCACTGTCACTCAAAAAGTTCATTTGAGTCTCGTGTAATAGACCCTGCACTTACGCGTAAGACCTGAGGTAGCAGTAGCGAATATAAAAATGACAATTTGCATCTAGTGCCTTTTAATAATACAAAATAAATCTAATATATATAAAGAAGGCTGGCGGCTTTTGCACTTAGGAAGTATTGTGCTCATAGACAGTATCGTCATACCAGGGCTGGACTCGTCTCCAACTCACCTGCTATTCACGGTCTTGCCTCGCCTCGACTGTGAATCTCAAATAAATCTTCTAAAACGCTGTGTGTCTAAGTCTGCTTTTGGGTCCTTCTAATTCAACTGTGACAAAATTATTCTGCAGTTCATGAAACATGGCCCTCATTAAGGAATACAAAGTATTTTCATGCTCAGAACATTGGTACAATTAAAGGGTTCTTCCTGAACCCATGTATTTAGGTCTAATTTTACTCACACCTTTGTGAGCTCTGTACATGTTAAAATGCACCAAAGAGAAAATATGATCTCATTTATATAAAGAATCTTATCTACAGTTATTATATTATGACAATACCCAATCATGACAACAATAATAGGACCAATTGAAAATAGCTCAAGCATATATTTTTTTATCATTTAAAGATGCACTATGCAACCTTTTAAGTGAAAAATAAATCTTAATATTTGCGTATATTTGATCTTTAAGTGATTCAGTGGCTGTATGAGCGCAACATGGCACCTTTGCTTTTCCTCACAGTGGCCTTTATTAGGCTCCAAGACTAAATGTTTTTAGGTGTCAAACAGTTCCTCTCTTCAGAGAGAAACTGCATGAATAATCATGTAAGATCGGCAGCAGAAGCACGATTAATTCTCCTCAATATCAAAGCATTTATCATAAACGGAGTCTACTTTCCCCAAGCTTTTTCCAATTATTTCCAACTATTTCACAACAGTCTGCCTTATATTTGCACAGTTAAGCCACAATGTCGGCCTTTTTCACACAATCTTTCCTCTGATCTGATCCTCTAAGTCTGCCTGGTCAGGAATCCTAGCTAAAGTTTAGTCTTTAGAATCGTCTGGAGCCTGTGTCTCCTTCTCACTGCTCAGCAGCTACAGACGGAGGAAGAACAGGGGCGGAGCTGACACGGGCAGCAGAGGGACTGGGGCCCCACAGCTGAGGGACTGCTGGGAAACACTTACACAGGCTTTTGACAGTACATAAAAAAACAAGAAATACATATAATAAATAATACAAGTAGTCTGATTGCAGCTATAGTATATAGTAGAGCTATGTTTTTTTTATTTTTTTAAGGAAAATAATCATAATGTAGACAGTTTAGATTTTCATCACTATATAAGGCTGATTTAAACAGCATGTTCTTGTCTAAAACACCAGATTGCACTACATTTGTATCTGATTAATTAAACATTTCTTGGGGAGGACTAGCTGTTGCTCAAAACTTATTTTTAAAGGGACTAGATGCAAGTTGTCATTTTATACTCACTACTGCCACCTCGGGTTTTACGCGCAAGTGCAGATTCTATATTAAGCTTATGCATGACGGCACTTCGGACCTCAATGAACACCTTTTTGAGTGACAGTGCAGGATTTTAGAGGTAGTTGTGGTGAACAGGTCCTGGCTCATTCTACACATTAGGACATTGCTGGAACATGTAGGGGGAGGAAAATACATAATGTTTACATGTTTTAAACTTCGTCCAGTTCCTTTTAAAATAAAGCAATTAAAAGTAATATCTCACATAACCTGAATGTAACCTTCTGTTACATACAATCTATACCCAGCCTTTCATATATCAAGCTAGTGTAGCATTCTGAGTCTTCTAGATTAGAGGTCCACCACCTCCCAAAGTCCACTGAACACAATGTCAGTGTACTGATGAGCGTCTGATGATCCACCTGAGATTGGGAATTACTGGAACCATCAGTGGAAAAATGAAAGAGATAATGATCTTTTATGCTTCTTCCATAGAACAAGATGTGCCTAATCCCGTCAGACCTTGGAAGCTAAGCAGGGAAGGGCCTGGCCTGTAAAGTGTCTTTGAGTCTCCAGAAAAGCGCTATATAAAACCGATGCATTATTAAGTTCATGCACCAACTGAGCTGTTTACAATTTGGAAATTACTATACATAACTTCTCAAAAAGTGTGAAATCATATAAGTAGTAGCTCTGAGGTCTGAGGGCCAGCTCGAGCTTCTGGTTCCTAAAACGAAGCGTAAAACCGGAGGGGACAGAGCGTTCCCCGTTGTCGGGCCTAAGCTATGGAACGTCTATACAGCCCCCACAGTGGAGTGTTTTAAATCCCATCTTAAACCCCACTTTTATTCTCTGGCTTTTAGCTCCGCGTGAGTTGTGTGGTCCTCTGTGTCTTTTATTTTATTGTTTGTCTTTTTTATATCTGATTTACTTTGTTTATTTTTTTAATATGATTTATTCTTATGTATAGTTTTTAATCTGTGTTTATTTATATATATTGTTTTATACTCATAGCTTATTTGTATAATAATTTTTGTTTTTTTGTTTTTATGATCTCAGGTGCAGAACTTTGGAAACGTTTTGTTGTTTAAATGTGCTATACAAATAAAGTGGATTGGATTGGATAAGTACACCTGTTGTTTTATAATTAATTATTGTAATATTTTATTTCAGTAGTATATTTACAGCTCATACAGTCATAAATGCTCAACAGCCCAATTAAATTTAGAGTTTCTTTCCCCCCTCTTATCAATCCTCAAACTGTTACAGTAAAAACAGAAACATCAGTGTGTCACATGGGAAACAGCAGGTGACCACTGAATGTGCTGTGGTGATTTCCATCGTCATACATTCTGTAGCCGTTCCACAGGCGCAGAAACACGACGTCTCCAGCCTCCAGGAGCAGCGTGGCTGCATTGGCCGCAGTGCCAAATCCATTTGATACATTTTCTTCCGCAATAAAAACATGTCCTCCATTTTTCACTAACACAGCCGCTGTAGCAGGACCTCCTGCAATGTAGAACTCAAAGTGGTAGGCTCCTCTCACCGGGGCAATGAAAAAACCTGTAGGAGACATTGTTTAGTGTTGGTATTATTTCATTCAGAGCCAGTGCTAGTCTTTCTGGGCCCCAAGGCTAATTGTTTCTGAAGGCCTCAACTGTATGCTTCCCAAGGCAAACCTGCAGAAGATAAACTTATATAGTGTCAAACAGAGTCAAACGTAATAACTAGAGCAGAACAGAAGTGGAACATTATAGCCTCAAAGTGGGATCCTCCCCCAACGAGAACCACTACCCAATACTTTTGCCACTGTCCGACTGGTGTTTCGGACCCATAGATACAGTGCTGCCAATAAGTCAACCCGGGTGGATTTCTTACATTTTTTTGGGCCATTTCTCAAAGACTGTGACTGAAAACACCTTTTTTTCACTCATGGTCAGTGATTTATTTATTTATTTATATTGGTTTATTTGGTCGGGACAGTGCATGTTAATCAACATACATGGGTCTCATCCATGTAAACAAGCCACACCGGATTGTAGCCGTGGGCCGTGGGCTAATTTCCATCTGTAGTCCCCCATGCACACTCTCAAACACACTCACATTCATCCTGGCCTATTGTACATGTTTAGTGGTAGGGGAAACCGGAGTACCCAGAGGAACCTACACAGACCATGCAAACTCCACACAGAAAGGCCCCGTCCCTGGGGGGAATTGAACCCGGACCTTCTAGCTGGGAAGCACAAGCGCTAACTGCTGTACTACCGTGCCAGGTGAACCAGGTGAATTTCTCTTGATGTTGTGAAGCCATTTAAGAAGTGGAAAATTAGGGGTCCTGTTGAAATCAAACCATGGTCAGGTCGACCAACAAAGATGTCTGTAACAACTGCCAGAAAAATTGTCCGCGATGCACAGAAAAAAAACCTCAAATAACTTCTGCCGAAATTCAGGAAAAAGTGGTGTGGCTGTTTCCATTAATGCCATAAGGATGCACTTTAAAAAAAAAAAAGGGCTTCAAGGCCGAGTTGCCAGAAGAAAGCCATTACTACACAAATACCACTAAGGATCTCGCTTATACCAAACAGTACAGAGATAAGCCTCAACATTTCTGGAACAAAATAAAACTTTTTGGCCACAACCATAAACGTTACGTTTGGAGAGGAGTCAACAAGGCCTGTGATGAAAAGTGCACCATTCCTACTGTGAAATATGGAGGTGGTTCGCTGATGTTTTGGGGATGTGTGAGGCACTGGAAACCAGGTCAAAATTGATGGCAGGATGAATGCAGCTTATCAAAAAATACTGGAGGAGAATTTGTGCTCATCAGCCTGAAAGCTGCGCATGGGTCACACTTGGATGTTCCAACAAGACAATGGCCCAAAAGCACAGGGCCAAGTCGACCTGCCATTGGCTCCAGCAGAATAAAGTGAGGGTCTGGAGTGGACATCTCAGTCTCCTGACCTCAACATTATTGAACCACTGTGGGGAGAGCTCAAACGCGCTGTTCATACAAGACAGCCCAGGAACTTACAGGAACTGGAGGCTTTTTGCTAAAAAAAAAACGGGCCGTTTTACCATTAGATTATATAGAGAACCTTCTCCACAACTACCACGAAAGACTCCATGCTGTCATTGATACACAGTATTAGGAACTGGGGTGTGTAAACATTTCAACAGGGTAATTTGGGTATATTATTTTGTCATGGTAAATTGAAATAATTTCACACATTTTTTGGTGGGAAAAAAGGAGGGGGAAAAAAACAATGTGGTTAACCCTCGTGGTGCCCTTGGGTCATTTTGAGCCAAAAGTCACTGGAGCCGCAGCCCATCCAAATGGCTCAAAAGCCACTGAAGGATTTCTGTAAAATGAAGCAGACAAAAATATGAATGTGTGGTCATTTTCAGGCTCTTTTTTAAGGTGTAAATTTTGGAGGGTTTTTAAAAGGTGCAAAATTGAAGGACGCCACGAGGGTTAAAAATATGACTCCTACTGCCGGGGTTGTCACATGGGTCATATCCGCTTTTAAGAAGGAAAACACCTCTTTGGAGCCAGGCTTTTAAGCAGTGCAGTCGATGAGAACCAAAAAGACGAGCTTTCCTTGCCCTTGTTAGGACCACACCATTTAAACCAATGTTTAGGTAATTTGTCTTCATGGGCCTTACATGTCCACCTTCGGAACCCGGTCCCACTATAAGATCCATGTTGTCTCACCTTCTCACTCTAGTCCTGCTTACAAGCACACTTTACATCTCATTATTTCCCACAGTTTGAGAACCACTGATTCAAAACCAACAGAAACCGGCACCTGACAGGTTATCTTTATCTGAGGGCAGATAGTTTTAATTAATGGGCACTCAGAGAACTTAAGGAGCAGTTACTGAAAGTAACTAGGCGGCTCTCATCTCAGTCACTGGAATCAAATCCCCTTTTAGACAATCACAGATGCTTTGCTCTCTTTGTATCAGCCCAACTATTGTCCACATCGGAGTGTCCACAACCAGGAGAGACTGCTGTGTGTGACACAGAGTGGTTGATACAGCCCTGTTTCTGCGTTTAACTTACGAGACAGGAGAAACAGCCGACTGGTAGACTGTGGTTGAGAGTGGAGATTCAATCACGCCTCGCGGAAAAGAACCGGCTCTGACTTCAATATAAGATATTTAAGTTAATTCACCTGTGTTTGGGTTGTAGGCACTTCCAATGTTGGAGACCACATGTTTGAACACCAAAGAAGTGTGAGTGTTGAACGGTCCAACATATCCTGAGCCTGACTCCAATAAAGAGGCAGAGAAAGCCACACGTCCCACTGCAAAAATATTAACACCTTCAGTAGAGTTAACTTCAGAGTCATACTTGCCAACATTGGGTTGTGAAAAATAAGAAGATTTTCTTTCATCAGTGTATCGGCCCAAGGAACAACGTTCCTTTGCCAGCTGTGTGTGTAATACAATGTTGCTTGCCTTGTAACTGATGATAGAAACTTGTTCTGAATAACTGCATAAAAACAAAAACAAACCTGATACCACTTTGAGAACACAACAAATAAATTCCCCTTTGAAGTATGTCCTATATTTGCTAAACTGTATTATCTACATTACAGAACATTCAACACTATATTAGTAGTTTATTTGGTTTTGCTTTGTACTGTAATTGTAATCAAAGGTATAATTTGTTCTGTCTTATTTAATGTTTTTCCTGCACTTTCAAATGCAATATTCATAGTCAAAGGCTAAGACGATATAACCAACAATATAACAGACTGAATTTGGCCCATGAACATTACGTTAAAACATTGTCTGTTTCTGCCTTTATGAAAAGTGAACAGTCACTGCTGTCACATTATGTGCATAGCAGTGCATACATTCAAAAGCACCAAACAACGTTCAAAATGGCTTTTGAAATGCCTCCAAATATATTAAACATGTAACTATACATTTGGCTTTGATATCATTGATTTAATTGATTAGAGAAAATGCTGATACTGATACATGCTGATATAAACTAAGTCTCTCCTCAGAGACTCCACTTGGTTTTCAGTCACGTTGGTCTGTGTCTTTAAGCTCTTTAATTCAGAAGTTTGGGCTGAAGGAAAACCAATGAGTCTTAAATCAGTTATGGGAAGAATATATTTTACAAATGAACCTGTTATTGTGTCATAGAAGAAAGACCACATTGAAGAAGCTTTTGATAGACTATGTATTCAAGAAACGATCGATAATATCCACTTCATTACTTTGGAGGAAATGTGAATATAAATCCATATTAAAAATCAGCTTTTCAAGAAATTCTTACATGAAAGAAGTGTTCGTCTGATACATGTGATGAAGGAAGTTTGAACGTTTCGATAATTCCACATAAATGAATATTAAAAGTGTTTCTGACCTTGTTGTTGAGTGTCCACTTGATTTTCAAGCCCCTTCAGTTTGTCTGCTTGTTCTGCAGAAAGAAGGTCGTGTGAATCAGACAGGAGGTCAGATTAACTTAATTTACTGCCTTTAGTGGCAAACTGTTCTGTGACACTGTCCACATTTTCTAAAATAATCACTGTCTACAAAATATTCATGTTAGGGAAAAATTTACTTTGCAACCTTGACTACTCCTGATTTACAATTACACCCTACTCTTGTGAATATTTAATCGTATAACATAAATGCTAATGCTGAAGGCAACAGTTTCAGTGTTCACGGAAGCCATATCTAAATAGACTTGACTCTGAATATAAGGAACAAAAAAGTCATAACTTGAGAAAATAATATGGACAACCTTGTTGATGTGTGTCCACCTCCTTCAGTTTGGCTGCTTGTTCTGACAGAAAGAAGATCATGTGAGTCAGACAGAGATTCACTTTACTGACTGCCAAAGCACCGAATTGTCTCACACATACTTTACCGTATCAGGGAGGAAAATAGTCTTTAATCTCACCTTGGTTGAGTGTTTGCAGCTGCTCCATCCTAACTTCATATTTAGCCAGTTTTGCATTTTGTTCTGACAAAGAGAGCAGCCCAATTAGGACAGAATTATGTGAGTCAGACAGAGATTAGATTTACAGTTACTACAAAATATTGAGAGAAGGAAATTACCCTACAACAAGAATACTGTACAAGATAAATACCAAGGACTTGATGAAGGCAACTGTTTCATGAGTCTTCAGGGAAGCAGCATGTATCTAGTTCAAATGGACTTGACACTGAACTATTTTTAAAATACTATGTCACGTGATATTTTTGGTCAGACAGCTGATCTTGTGCACATCCGTATTTCTGTTTTCGCTGTTACATTATCGTCTGCCCACTCGGGATCCTGCAAGAGCACCAGATCGCTTATACTAGGTTGGATCCGGCGAGCGCTCCTACTAGTTGTTTGTAAAAAACTTTAAACGTTTGGAGTCATAACTTGAGCAATGAATATGGACAACTGCGCCATCAACAACTGACCTTGATCCTGTCTGTCCACGTCCTTGAGTTTTTTTTTAAATTTACTGACGGCCAAGGCACCAAATAATCCGAAATTTACTTTGCCGTATCAGGGATTACAACATTTTTAAATCCATGCATTTGAATGTTATTGTTGTAGTCAAGTGTTCATTCTCACCTTGGTTGAGCGTCTGCAGCGGCTCCATCTTGGTTTGCAGCACAGCCAGTTTGGCGCTCATCTCTCGGAGCACAGCGTGGAGGTCTGAGGGACAGGGCTGAGGCTCCGGCACATTCACACTCTCAGGACTGACTTCTCTTTGTTCAATGATCTCATTGTCCTGAAGTTCAGCTCCCGACAGAGAGCAGAGCAGCAGCGACAGACACAACACACTCACTCTCTCCATCGTGACCACGACTATGAGCCCCAGAGACACAGACTCACTCTTATATACAGATTCTTAAACTCATTATTACTCATTTACTATTATTGATTTGTTGTTTTATGTACTGGACTTTAGATTAGAAGATTTCACTGTTGTTCCTGCAAACCAAACCATAAAACCGCCTTTATGGACCACAACAATGAGCCTCCCTGTTACGCAATAAAAGTTGACTTTGCTTTTCTTTACACTATGTTGGAATTCGATGACTGTAAACGGGTGAATTGTATTGTATAGCGTTAGCCTAAGAACACAGCTGGTGGTGAGTGCAAAAGGGAGCTCTGCAACCTCAAGTTTTAGTCGCGTCACAATGTTGCTGTAATGATCGATATTACACTATTGCCCCAAATCAAACCATTAACCGATTTATGGCCGCCAACAAAGAGCCTCCTACCTTCGCCATGAAAGTGGACAAAGTTTATTTCTAAATTGCAGACTGTGATAAATGGGGCAGGTGGCAGCTTCCCCTTAATAGAAGAAAAACATCCAGAATCCTCAGAGTCTAGAGAATTAGGTTTTTTGCAGTGTTTTTGTTTCTTTTATTGTGTTTTTGTTTTATGCTTTGTTGCCACATTTTTTACGATTTTGCTACTTTGACATTTTTTTTCAGAAGCTTTAAGATTTGGCCAAACTGGAGAAAATGTGAGATAAGATAAGATATTCTTTATTGATCTCACAATGGAGAAATTTACTTTACAGGGTGTGCAAATAGGCAGGAAATGTGAATTAAACAACAACAATTCAAAAGTAAATATCTTATATACAAGAACTACCAAGGACTTTGTGGGGACACAAAGTGTAAACAGTAAATAATAATAAAGTAAACAGACTATAACAAAGATTTTTATTGTCAGTATTAGCAGTGCAGGTTTACATCATCGTGCAAGTGGGTGATAAAGTGACGCAGATAAGTGAATACAGGGATTATTGCATGTGTTTTGTAAAGGGGTTATGTGCTCAGTTCAACTTTCTACTCCACTACATTTCTACAGACTGAACGAAATTGAACCTTTGGATCCGTGGATGTCCTTATTATAATCATTGACTCGTTATTTGACTTATCATTTGAGTCACGGCCGGTCAGGCCTAACTTTTCCCGTCACTATTTTGTGTTTACAGGGTTAAGCTCAAAGTCTGTGTTTGTCAAACCTGGCTTCTGGCCACCACACGAACCACACGGTGTGTCTCACCGTGTGGTTCCCCGGCTCTACAGACCGGGACAAGTATCGACTGCAGTGCATTGTGCGTGCTGCTGAGAAGGTGATTGGCTGTGAGCTCCCATCTCTCCAGGACCTGTTCACCTCCAGGACCCGGAGGCGTGTGGGTCGGATCACAGCTGACCCTTCTCACCCTGGACACGGACTATTCACCCCTCTCCCCTCAGGCAGGAGGCTACGGTCTATCCAGACCCATACCTCCCGCCACTTGAACAGTTTTTTCCCCTCCGCCATCAGACTCATGAACAAAAACTAACTTAGTTACAGACTCATGGATGTAATCTGCCCTGTGTCCAGATCCGCTGCTATCACTTTATCACTTTACTTTATGCACCTGCACATCTGTAAATATAAACCCAGTTTATTTTATCTTTTTGCAAGTTTCCACACATGCGACATTCCTCGACAGTTGTGTATTATACACTCTATTGCAGACTGCATTGAAGTTATAGCCGACCATGTGGCAACATTTCTTGTATTCACTTTTGTCTTTTATTTTTTCCACATTCAGCGTTTCGTTGCTTCCATCGGGGGTCTTAAACAATTTTTTGTTGCGTAACTCGAGCGCATGTCATTTAAGCTGAAGAAGTTCATCTCATCTAACATCCAGTTCTTGAGTATAATAAAACTAACATTGCTAATAGATAATAATGGTTGATACTGGCTGCACAAATGAGACTTTATCTGCTGAGTTTTTTTTTACAGTCAAATCACAAATGACTCTAGTTGCCCTGCTCTTTTAATTCTTTTAGATTTGTCAGCAGCCTTTGATACAAGAGACCACCATAATATTGTTGTCACGTCGCTATGTGGGCATCAAAGCAGTGGCCGTTCGCTGTTTCGTTCGTATCTCAGAGACAGATCCTTTTCGGTTCATCTCGGGTCTCACTCCTCGAGCACAGCCTCACTTTCATGTGGGGTTCCACAGGGCTCAATCCTCGTTACTTTGTATATGTTGCCACTTGGTTTGATTTTCTAAACGCACACACTTTCTTTATGTTGTTTTGCCGACGATATTCAAGTCTATCGGTCATTAAAAACAACCTTGTTCCAAACCTTTTCAAATTGCCTGCAAAACATGAAAAAAAAAATCACTCATGAAGGCAGGCCAACACACGATGACACATTTGCTAGCTAAGAGAGAGAAAAAAAAAATAGGACTTCAAAGATGAGGGTCAAAGTGTGAGCGCTTTCGTGTTTCAGCTTATCTGAACTGAATATGCACACAATAAAACAAACAGCGGCAGTAAATATTGATTATTTGCACAGCTAAACTTAATATAAAGTGAGTCTGTGTCTCTGGGGCTCATAGTCGTGGTCACAATGGAGAGAGTGAGTGTGTTGTGTCTGTCGCTGCTGCTCTGCTCTCTGTCGGGGGCTGAATTTCAGGACAGTGACATCAAAGAACAAGACAAACCTGACCCCTGGCTCACACTGAATTCGGTTAACGCCAGGTACGGCGTCCGCCAACTTAGAAAGTAATTAAAACCAATGTAGAACACTCACACCGCTCCGCGAAGTCCGGCTCCGGCTACCGAGGCCATCCGGCGGCCTTCCGGCGGCAACGGAAAGAATCCGCAAGAAGTCTATCTTTGCCGGATACCGGAGCCCCCAACGGATCAAGCTGACGAAAAACACGAGCCAAACAGGAAGTCAGGTCTCGTGGGAGTGGAAGATCCGGTGTATTTCAAAATAAAATCTATCCGCTTACTACTTATTTCGTCTCGTTTTCCGCCTGTAAACGCGTGTAACGTCGTAAATGTAAACATTTCTCCATTACCAGTGACACGGGGGCATTAGTGTGTTTAAAGCATCCACTTCACTGGGGAGAGTCGTTGTACTGGCAAATACGGCTTTTGTTGACAAAAACTACCTATATATGAGGCTATTTATGACGTGAACTCGCACCAAGAGGGAAACTCACGTGCGCTTCTGTTCTCGCGAGGGCCGTTTCTGTGCCTGGAGCAGCATCTGGCGCCGGAGCTGGCCACAGTGTCAGCCGGACTCAATGTGAGTGGTAGTTTGGGGCAAACCTGGACCGGATCAGGACCGAAACCGGACCGGATTCAGTGTGAGTCGGGCGTGAGAGTGTGAATGTGCCGGAGCCTCGGGCCTGTCCCTCAGACTAACCCTAAAACCTACAAAATTCTGTTACCACCGGAGCTAGCTGCATCCATCCATCTATCTTATCTATTTAATTGAGCATGGAAAGTTACCTTATCAATAACTGTATGTGAAATTCACAAACCTTACAAGTTTGTGATTACCATCTATGTGCCACAAACTGTTGGGAGCAGGCACAGAGTATCTTCGCCGCCTTACAGTTCGCAGTTGCAGACTGCGCACCTGTATTCCCTGTGGGCCAACTCGATGCATAGAGTCTCGGATTCGACACCCTACAGAAAATAGAACAACAATAATTATGTGGGTTACATGTGTGAAAAGTGTAGTTGTAAAGAATATCGTTTAACATTATATAATAAGTGAAGTGAACACATGCAAGGTCTGATTGCAAGCCTTTCAAGCAACCAAATAGAAGCGGTAGCGTGATTCGTCCCGTCAGTGTGTACATAGCTTGAGAACTGGCCAACTGAAATCAAAATGTCACAAATGTTTAAGCAAAAACAGTTATGTGAGCACAGGACAGGTCAGTCAAGGGTGTGGTAACCTACAGGTGAGTAACAGAAATTGTTTAAGGATGACATCTAGTGTCCAAACATTGTTACAACACACTAACCACAGTGATTGTTGCTTTCCCCACAAACACCAAACAGTCCTGCTAACTAAGAATAAGCTCGATGAAATCAGCCAGCATCCAAGATGAACTGAACTGGACTTCACTAACTTTGTAAATGTATCCCTCGTGCTCTCAGGTGCCCTGTCATCATCTTGTATCATTTTCTGATCGTCTCTACCTGACACCATAAACATTCTTTACATTTTAAAACAATCAAAGACACAACTTTTGTCCAAAGTTACTCAAATGAAATCTGAAAATCTAAGAATATTTCACATTCGGATAGCCACTATTTTGTACTGTTATGACATCACACACATAACCTCGATAATTCATTTTTGTTCATTGCTTAACCACCCTGATCAATTCAAACTTTAACTAAAGCAATTTTCATACAAAACAAATAAGATTTGATTCAAAACCCCTTGGGCTAATTTTCCCTACCGACCCGACAGTTCAGACCTGCCTCTAACAGTACATCTTCTAATGACTGGGCTAAGGATTAAAACGTACTATTATTAACTAATACTCGAGTGCAAGGAAAAGTACTGAATAATCCGGTTTTGTCAAACTAATGCAGAAACACTTACCGTAAGCCGTGCTCTGCAATGCGACGAAAGACAGTTCTTTCACTCACGTTGAGCAATGTGCCGAACGGAAAGACCTGCAGAAATATACGACTCCAACACTTCCAGGGGTATTTCTATTGCAGGGCGCCCGGTTACTCCATCAGGACCACTTTGAACAAGTTCCAAGGACAGTTCTTGCTGCGCCTCATCCAACAGGTTTAAAGCAACATCAGGGTCCATCCCCGCCATACCCACGGTTTCATGAAGTTCAATTACACAATTGTGTAATTGATCTAAACGGAAAATAATATAGTCCACACTACAGTTTCTCGTATGCCTGTCCGCCAGTCTTCTCAGCTCATTGGAAATTACACTCCAATCCATATTGTCGAGTCTCCGACTTGTTTGGCTAGCTACTAGTTGTTACTAAGGGGTAGCAAACATAGCACAGCAGTCCCCAGCTAAGTATGCTTGTCCAAAATGCAAACGTTTACCACTCCAAAATGGAGGCAGTTCAGCGACTGAAGCAGAGCTCATGCCCATGCCTATGCTGGACAAGCTAACTGGGAACAAGGAAAAAATTTAACCAATGATCTTACAGCAGTGGCATCCCGACCCACACCATGATTTGCATATAGACATACAGAAATAAATAAATACAGAAATAAATAAATAAATACAGAAATAAATAAATAAATACAGAAAGAAATACATCCATCCATCCATTTTCTTCTGCTTTATCTGGGGCCGGGTCGCGGGGGCAGCAGTCTCAGCAGAGATGTCCAGACTTCCCGATCCACGCACACCTCCTCCAGCTGCTATTTATATATATATATATATATATATTGTTTTGGTAGCCACGGTCCTCCATACCTCTTTACAGAAATACCTTTTTTTTTTAAATCGGACCAGTGGTTGCTGAGTTACAGCAATTTGAAATTAGGCGGCTACGCCCTTTTTCGCGAAAAAGTGAAAAAAAGAAACTGCGATATCTCGAAAACAGTTGATCCGATCAATTTAAAATTTGAAATTCTGGCTTTTCTGGCCTTTACACCAAATTTTATTAAAATTGAAGGGGTGATCTGACATGGACATGGACTTCTCTATATAGAGAAGCTTTTAAGGCATGAATGGTCCTTTTAAAATAACACAATTAATTAGGCAAACAAGGTGTGACTGCGAATTGTTTACACCCTATTAGAACAATAGTATGAAATATTTGTATATCTCATTTGCTCTCTCTCCTGGACAACAGGCTAAAGAATTTGTCCCCATGACCAAAGCGTTGAGTGAAACAAAAGACTGGTAAGAAATTGACAAGTTTCTAAAATGTCCTGTACTCTCCATCAATGTCTGCCTATGCTATAGATATTAATGCTATAGTTATATCCGTTTTGGAACATCAATTCATTCCACGACACCATGATAGAGAATTATGTGTTTATGAACTGACTGAAAAATATCTTAATGTACTAGGACCTAATGATGCTGTTTGATTTACTAAATTTAATCAATAATCTTTAAGTTACAACTAAATGCATTTGTCTGAATACCTCAATACAAAATTTAAACTTGAAGCCTTAGAGGGCATTGATATGTTGATAGATTTGTGAAATGCTGGAGTGTTGGAACTCTATAGCTATAAATTGGAATATATAAAACTAAATAGTCTGAAATTATGTCTAAAAGCTGAACTGAACTGGGTTTCGGCCCTTTCTCTTGCTCTGCTCCTGGCGTCAATCCGTGAGCAGATCAACAGGAAACTCTTATAAACTTCATACGGGCCATTTTGATGCCTGGATCAGGCTCCTCTTTGATTCCACGGGAATCCAGTGGACACTGATCTTAAGATTGTATGTTATAATCCCTATTGAAACCATCTACACATTAGTTTTTTACTTTATTCACTCAGGTTGGAGGTGACTGCTGTTCTCACTCCGGGAGCTGCTGAGAGTGCTCCTTCCCAAGCCTGTCTGAAGGTTCTGTGCCGCGATTGGACTGAACCGTGCTGGTGTGATCCCTTTTGAAGTCACTGCCAGGACCTCCCATGGAGTTCAGCTTCCCAATGGCCCTGTGTACGAAACTGTTCTTAAAGAGCAACTAAACACCAGTGCCCAGCCTTACTCCGCCCACAAGAAAATTTGAAAATTCGATCTAAAAGGGGCGTTGCTCGGCGGGCCAGGGGACAAGAAGGGGGGCTTACAGTTGGGCGTGGTCTGGGCTGTGATTGACACATTGGCGCCGTGACTGACAGCTAGCTTGTAACTATGGAGAGTGACAGTGACAGCAGCTTCGCGACCGAGCGCTCTTTTGAGGTGGAGGATTTCTCTCCACCTTCATCACCAGAGGTGGAGGTTGAGGAGGTTAATGTGGAGGAGGAGGCTGGCGGCCCGGAGCCGTACATGTTTGAGCCGATGGCTCGCGCGTTGCCCGATGCCACCGGTGCGGTCGGCACTGGCGAGCCTGCAGAGGCATCAGTGCAGCGCAGAATGGGTCCCGTTACTGAATGGTACATTGGTGTTAGCATTATTGCTAATAGGTTTCTTTGATTTAATGCAAAAGAAAAGTTCATATTTACATTAAATTGAAGATATGTTCGTAGATGGATATTGTGGTATCATACAGACATAATAAACCATGACTCTATCAACAGGTGTTTATGTGGCAACTGCACATCGATATCCCCAGTGGAGAATGTGGGCTGTAGGGAGACGCCAAAGGTATCATTGAATAAAATAAAAGAACAAGACATAACAATACAATTCAATGTTTTCCTCCGCAATTTGAGCTAGCAATAATTTCCCCATTTGTGGTAGGTATAGGTAATGCACAGATGTCAGCAGGTGGGTGTGAACACCTGCATTACGGAGCACCCGGGTTTTGAGGCAGTTGCCCTCAACCCATACGTCCTGCAGGCAGTGTATGGCACATACGTGCAGCTCTTTGGTGAGATGCCAGAGACATTGGTGCACAGGTTAGTTTTTGCAGGATAATTGATTGACAATTACGTGATTGACAACTCATAAATCCCCTATTGCAGTAATTACCGGTACCTTGCATACCGGAATCTGGTCAGGTGGTGTTGGGGCTACCTGGGCCAGCACATACGCGTGGTGATCCCGTCCTGTGCTGTGACCCGCATCAGGCAGGAGTTCCCTGAAGATGTGGCCTACACAGGGTTCCTTCCTGCCCTGGATTTTCATGGCCAATAAAAATATTAATATAAACACAATTGCCATTCTGAACATTTTTATTGCTTGTCTTGTCATAACAATTCAGACACGTCATTGCTGGCTGAAAGCGATAGTTTACACACCACAAATCCTCATTCCACCCTTATATACACACTCAGATAATTGTATAGCTAGATAGCTGAAGCTAAGCCACAGAATGGTTTCTATTATCTCAGTAGAAGTTCTACATTTCATGGAAAGCCACAACTTCAAAAGATTTTATAAAGCTGTACTTTATCTGTGGCATTAGTCCCATCATGAATATGCTAGCCACATGAATCGTAGTGTTGTCAAGTACATACTGTGGATTAAAATTAAAAGTTTATGTACAGGCTTATGTGGGAGGGATGCATAAGCAGAATTCTACCTGATGGATACTTTGTGAGTTAGGAGCATTGACTAGAAATAACTGACATTTATATTAATTCTGCCCATCAATAGCCTAGTGCACAAAATGTGTCCCCAAAAAAAAATTGGATGAATTTATTGCTCAACATTGGCCACAATTCTCCCACCTGCTGCTGTAACATGAAAACTAATCTTGCTAAATTATATTCTTATATAGAGCTATTGCTGGGTGTCAGGTGACATCACAGCTAAAGGCCTATAATATTATATAGAGGTAAAATTATTTTGAGGAAATATTTGGTCTTGTACAGAGAATCATGGACTCAGTGACTGATATTAATGATCATTTTTGTAATTCATAAACGTTCTTTTTAGATACGACTTGTGAAAGTGTAATGCAGTTAATAGGAAAAACTGGCTCCTGCCCCCACTGGGTCCGGTGACATCATTACATTCTAGAACCTGAAAACAACCAATTCCAAACAAATCGCTTTACCCCGACATTACTTACACATTTATATTCACAATCTACACTTGAATACATTCTGTGGTGATGGTGGTGCAGAGTAGAGCGGGCCGCCTTGTGATCGGAGAATTGGCGGCTTGAATCCCGCAAGTGCCCACTGTCATTGTGTCCTTGGGCAAGACACTTCACCCTCCTTGCCTCCAGTGTCTGCGTACACTGATGTATGAATGAGAGTGAATGGGTGACTGGTTCCTTGATGTAAAGTGCTTTGAGTGCCTAAAGCAGGTAGAAAGGTGCGATATAAATGTGACCAATTTTACATTCAATATGACTTTAGTGTCCAACAATAATACATCAATGAAATGTACTATGCAAATTGACACTACATTATCATCAATATTCTGGTGGGCTCTCATGGAGGTACCTGAGACTGAGGTCCACCCCATCTTCCCCACACCTCTGGTTCATTGTTAGCCACGTCTGTTGGCTGATTCGCGTCTGCTTTCTGAAAAGATTTGAGTTCTTATTGGTATGCAGGTATGTCAGAAACAAAGCTATAATATAACAATGATTATCTTGCATAGTGTTCAGTGAATAAACATACGGGCCATAGAATGTGCTACATTATAACACTATTAGTCATGCAAAATACATTAGTGACCACATAATTATCTTCTGGTGTGTGTGGTTCACCTTATGAGCTCTTGAAAAATCGTGACCTGTGCCTGCTCACTGCCTCCTTTTTGTCTGGCCTTTCGTACTGGGCACAGAGTGGTTCAGGCACAGGTATTTTGTCTGCGTGCTCTTGATACGGAACTGCATCCTGCACCACGCACTCAAACAGCAGAGCCATCAGCTTGTCAATGTAGACTGGGGAAAAAAATACAACATAATTATTATTACAATACTCATCCATAACCGTCAAGCTTGTTTTATGACATACATGTGGTGGATTTGGTCTTCAGAGCTCTCACTGTATAGTCGCCATGTTTGTACTTTGGGTACACTATGGAGTACCTCAGCTCACTGGTAGCAGTTCTGGCATGTGTGCGTCTCGCGTTCTCATTGTAGTGCATCGCTGAGATTTGTAACCTAGAGCAATCAAAAAAAACAGAAGACAACATTGACATTATTTCAGTTTCAAAGAAATATATAATGAGGCAATAAAAATAAATACTTTGAGACGGTTTTGGTATTCATTACCTGGCCAGCATTCCATTAAAGGTAAAAGCCCACACTTTTGGGAGAGAACCTGATGATCAGGCTGTGAAATGCCTCAATGTAGGACGTGTGGTACAGTGGACTGATTTTCTCCACGTCCTTTAGAAATCGTGGAGCCAATAAAATGGCTGAGAGTCTTTCACATGCTGCGGTGCCTACACAAAAAATGATCAATAGAAATTGTATTTGGTTTAGAAAGATAATGCAAAATGTCAAAAATAACTTAAAATATAATCAAATAATAGCATAGTCATTACATACTTGGTTTGAGCCACTGCCTTGCTCTTTCTCCAACCAGAGGCTCGTGTTGACAGCATGGGAACAGGGCATTGTCATGAGCGTGAACATCCTGTATGTGGTTGGCCACAGAAGTCCACTTAGCCACAGCTTCTCCTCCTGAGGAGGAGGTCGAGGCTGACCAGTAGAGGTGATTCACCACGCTCTTCCTCCATTGGCCCACATCCTGAGTGCTCTTTTTTCTCGCCAGCTCATCAATCTTCTTCCCAATTCCTATGAAAAAATTGATATACATAGATTAGATATACATATATATATATTGTATGTTAATTTTTCCCTCCATCCATACCCTTTCCCATGTGCCAAGGGTCAAAGTACTGAGTGATGTCCTTTTTTTCCTCCCTTATATATTTCTGCACTCCTGTGTGTCTGTCCGTCACAATGGCCTGTACTTTGACCCCCCTCTCCTCCAGCATGGTCAGACTGCGTATAAATCCCTCCTTCTCCATCCTTACACTGTTACCAACGTCATTGCTCTGAAAGAGAACAGAATGCTCTTCAGAAATGCGCACAATGATCCCTAATTAAATGTTCAAATGTAGTCATGATGGAGTTTTACCTGGACAAGTTGGATGTCAATTACGCTGTTACTTTGCAGATTCATCATAGTATAGCTACCATATTTGGCTGAATGTCCTGCAGAAATGCACATTACACTTTGGCAAACTTTTTATTGAAACATAAGAATTATCTTTATTAATTAATAAATGACTTACCTGGAGAGTCAGCGCGCATATCACGCCCAGTGTCACAGCCCCACCAGCAGCTGCCTCCCTGATATTTTCATCCTGCTCAAGCTTCCACTGCCAGCTGACCGTCGGGATGAGGAGCTTGGCCTGATGCTTGTGAAAGGTTTGCTCCGACAGCCCTTGAATGTTGAAAGCCCCCAGGAACTATAAAATATAAAGTAATATTACCAACTGACCGAAATGGAAACATAGTCAATACAGATACGTTTGCTCTACCTTGGAAATCTGACCAAAACACGAGCCGGTGAAGAGGACAGCAGCACAAAGCTGAAGATTTCCAGCAGGGATATCCTTCACCATCGGCTGGCTGGACCAGTCGTTGAAGTAATCACACGCTGGACACTGCTGTTTCACCCGGAGGAGTGTGCCCAATGTGGTTGTTTCAACTAAACAACGACGAGTGCAGACAGGACATTTCTGGAAAAGCGCCAGCAGTTGGTCCTCGTGAACAATGTACTTTTTGGCTTTGTGGGGCGGGACTTCAATGGGAGCGCTATGTTGCAGAGAGAGGCAAATGTAACCACTGAAGAGAATACAATACAATTTGTTCCAACGTATATTTTTAAATATTACAAATGAATTATTTCCCCCCATAATGTTTACCTTGAACAGTTCAGAGAACTGTCGTTTAGATGGAAGCTGGGGTCAGACGCAGACACCTCACACCTTTTCCTTTTCAGAGGTGTGGAGGCCGCCCGGGGACTTTCAGGAAGCGGGATTTCCATGAAGGTCCCAGTATCACATGAAACGCTGACACTCTTATGTGGAGCCTGCACCTGCAAGCCTGTTTAAAAGAATAAAGAAAAAACACATTATTAATAGCACTAAGAAATAGTTACAGTAGCACCTAACAGCAAGTCCAAAGCAAAATGAAACTCTTGTACAATTCAAATAGTGTATTATACAGACAATGTTATAAAAGACTAATCACCTTTGCTCCGCCTGCTAGGTTTCACATTGGCCTGGACACACGCATGTCTGCTGATGATTGGATCAGTCTGACAGGCCATTTCTCTGGTTGCTTTAGGCTGAAAACACAAGTAATAATATTGGTAATAACGAATCATTTAAAAAAGACTTTTATTTGTATAGTGGTACAGTAAAAAAAAAAAATCCGCTGTGTAGATCATTTCATTTTATATCAGAGTAGTAAACAAAGTAGATGATGAGCCCAGCACTGGCTTGAAGCTTGTGCGCTAAGACACGTGTCTGTTGTAGATCTATTAATCAGGCTTTCTGCTAAATATTATGGTACATGACATGCGGAATATTGGGGTAATACGTTTTCATGTTTTAGGATTTACTTGGATTTTTACTGTTTGTATTTACCCGTTTTTGGCTATGCTTTTGTGTTCAGTTTTACACTGCAGTGAGCAGTGACTGCAAAAGACACAGGATAAAATACTAATCCCTAATTAATATGTGGAAAAGTTAGCTACATAGCTTCAGGAGATGCAACGTTAGCCTACTGTAACCATGGAGACTATAGCGCTGAAGGTTTTATTTTTATAATGTTGTTCAACACAGCTACGTGGACGTGATAAACACAAACGCTAGTGACAGTCATGTCCTGCAGATCGTGTTAGCTTACGACATTATAAACTCGAGGCAAAAGTTATTCGGCTCCTCCACTAGCTAACAGACAGAACAACAAAACCGTGAGCAGACTGCGCTAAACTCAGCTGACTCGTTCCGCGGACCCGCACAGTTCCCTCGCGGTGCAGGGGGATGTTGAAGCCGGTCTGGAGGCGCAGTCAGCGCCCACAGCCCTGGAACAGGGCAGTTGTGGCGCTGAAAAGGCCTCTTTGGTGCATTCAACATTCATTGTTATTAGCGCTGTTGTGAGCACGGCACCGGGTCTCCTACACAGAGCCCCTACAAATATGTTTTATTATAGATATGCACGGTTTACGGTTCAAAATCAAAACGGCGATTTCCGCCAAAAGGTGACAAGTCTACAGCCCTGGACCAGATGTCTCCAACACTGCAGCTACAAAGATTGCTATTATAAGCGCCAAATCATCATTATTAGTTGTTTTAGTAATTTTTTGCTCACTCACCTCAGATTGGCGCCCGAAATCTCCGGGTTGGCTGGGCAGCAGTGTCGGCAGCTCCTTCCTCAGTTGTGGAAGACCAAGGGTGGGGACAGCCTCGCTCTTCAAAAGGCGCTTCTTAGCAAAACCCAGCTCAAACTCCATCAAGTTGGCGAAGGAATCCCGCGTAAAATGATTTTTGCAAACTCCAGCATAAGGCGGGAGTTCGCAGCTTTCCCCCAGGCCAATTACGCGTAACCACTGGCGCCTAAAGTCTAAGTCCTGTGGAAAGTAATGTAACCCTACAGTACTGACAGGATGGGGAGAAAGTGTAGTGTTTTGGGCTAACAAACAAGATACAACTCACACTACACGCTAATATTACACACAATAACACGAACAACAATTAATGCTAACACCTAGTCTATACTAAAAGCACTCCGTTAATCTAAAGTAACACACAATGACTAAATAAAACTAACCACGCTATTAAACTACCTGACTAAAGTAACTACACTAGAAACGCTGCGTTAAAGAACTAACTAAATACTATGCTAATAAGTTGCTAACCTGAAAATCGATGTAAAATACTCGCTCGCTATTCCAACTCCAACTCGCTACGGGGGCGTGTGCGAGACTTGGCTGCTTTTATACCCCGAGCAGCAGAGCGACGGACGTCACACACACACAACGTGACGTCACACAGCTGGCAGAGCCAATGGGGAGGACGGGCACGAGATTCAAATGTAGTGCAGCCGAAAATGTAGAGAGGGCGCTACACAGACGGTTTTAGGCTCAAAAGTGAGATTTTATCTAATTTGCACAAAAATTTCAAAAGATTTACCAGGACATGTAGAGAGCACTATAAGAAACATATTTATGCAGTTTATAAGCTCAAAAAAGTTGATTTGGTGCTTAGTTGTCCTTTAAGGCGACTCGACCTGGCCCGTAGATTCCGCAGTCTCCTCCCAGAAGGCAAGAACTGAGACAAATACATCTAAAAGATAAACAAATACATCTAAAAGACAAACAAATAAAAACATAAAGTGACAAATTGACAAATTTTATGGCCAACTCGATATAAGATGGGGTTCAGGTAAATACATTTATAACACTCTGTTTTTGGCATTTGTTGCAATTCTGGGTGCACACAGAATCTGTTGCAAATGTGGAAAACAAGAAGCTAAAAAAAGAGTTTTCTCTCTGTAGAAATCCAAGATTAATGAAACCTGTGTGCTTATATTCCTGAATTTTCCAGATAAAATGGACAACAGCACTCCAACAGATAAATTAAGTTAAATAGGTTTTTGAGTCCAGCCATAACTTGCAAGATTAGCTGGCATGGTCGTTCTCCGGCTCACGGTGAGATGAGAATTTTTTTTAATTTTTGTCTGTTCTTTTGTGTTTCTGTTACAGACCTCTGTTGGGTTCCTTGTCTCTGTGGGTGCTTGTAAGTGGTCGTCATTATGAGAGTGTTTGACCCAAATCAATCAATCAAGTTTTATTTCTGAAGCGCCTTACAACAACCAAAGTTGACCAAAGCGCTGCACACAATAAAAAATAAAATATAAAAAGGAGTGCAAATGGTCAAAACATGATGATGTAGAAAAATAAACAATAAAAACCACCCTTAGTGGTGAGTATATGTTTTTATAGCGGACGCCGAGAAAGCATGGACCGAGACAACGACCTGACAGAGCCAAGACAACCAGTGGAAGGACATACATCTGTCACTGTGATTTCATATAACAAATATTCAATCTGATTGTGATCTCTCTGTTTAGAGGAGATCAAAACGGCGAATGTGGAATTATTTTTTATACATATTTGTCATATTAGGCTTTAGTGATTATATATAAAACTGTGTTGATGTAATCGGTGCTTTAAGATTCATTTGAATTTGGCGGACATTTTGTTGTTGTATGTACGGTTGATCCAATGGCACTGATTGGTTGGGGAGGACACACCTACTCCTTTATCTTGTGTCCCTCAAGGAGCGAAGTTCTCTCTCGCCTTGGACCCCGATCAGCATGCAGCTCAGCGGAACAGACTGTGCTTTAGTTTGTAATATAGGGAATAAACAATGATTTTTGATTATAATAGACCGAGTCTCCATCCTTACGTATAGTAGTAAATACGCTTTCAAGAAGCCCTATGTGTCAACAACATATAAAAATGGAGGGGTTTTCTTTTTCATACTTGAGCAAATTTAGATAGAATGTAAGAATGTAAAAATATTTGAAAAAACGCGGAACACCCGTGGACTACGTCAAAAGTCGTAACATCTGCACCCGTGCACCTGTTTGAGCACCATCCACAAGGAAACTGGACCCTAAACAACCTTCACAAGATTTTAGTTTCTTGAGAAGAAAGGAAGAAAAGAGTCTTAATCCCCCTTTCCTTACCTGATAGAAATGTACTCCACATTTTATTTAACTCATTGGTTTTGATTGAGCTATAAAAAGGCAGTATTGATGAAAAAGATGTACATTACTTTTAATTTTGAAGTTAGCCAATGCAGGATTTGATAAATTCCAATAATTCAAATTTGGATTTGTCAATGTTACATAACCATATTGGAAATCGTGTATCTTTTCATGAAGTTAGTTTTTGTGTCATTTAGTGACCAGGATGAGATATTTGTCAGACATGAATCTAGATCTCGCTTGCACGGAGAACTGTAGCTTCCATTCTGATGACGACCCCTGTCATCAGAAACACTACACAAGAATCACGGCTCCAGCGATACGAACAGTAAAAAGACTTCAAGTTATTGATGTTACGTAGTAGGAAAGAGCACGTGAATATACGCACAATTTGCCTACATCAGGAACAAGTTCTTCTTTCAAAGTATTCTACTCTCAAACGAAAGTGTTGCGATCCTTGTGACCTTCACCCAAACCAGAGTTTTTTAAGCCATTCCGCGGGTCAAAAAAAACTGTCCGCGGTTTTTAGCCTTGCTGTTTTTCAATATCCAGACATCCATTCACTGTCCGTTCTGTACAATTCCATACATTTATACACACAGTGCCTCAGATTGATTTATTTCAAGATTTAATGTCAATCACAAACAAAAAGTCAATAAAAATTTCACAGTCTCATGTTCACGTTTTCGGATTTCTACTCCTTTTCAACGGGCCAGTTCAAACAGTGGTTAGAAATTCTGGACAGGTCATCATTATGAGATATACTGTAGTTTCTAGTTGAAGACTAGGAAATATGCAGCCCTATGTGTCAACTACAACATATACAAAAATGGAGGGGTTTTCTTTTTCATACTTGGGCAAATTTGGATAGAATGTGAGAATGTAAAAATATCTGAAAAACCGCGGAAGACCCGTGGACATACGGTGCGGCTGTAATGTTTAATATTGTTTACCAGTAAACAGATATGCTCCCGTAATGATGAGAAACCACCCCTTTCTCCCTCTCTTATTGAAAAAGCAGCTCAAAGAGCCTTGGATTTGAGATTTTGTCATTCGAAATTTTGATTTTGATTTACCATGTGTCTCTTACCACCGCCCCAATATGGTGGAGAGCCTCTAATCGGCTTAAAGAGTAACTAAACACCATTGAAGTATATTGAATGGAAGAGGCATGATGTCTCAGCTCCTATCTCTTTCAATTGTTGTGCTCAATAGAGCATGACTCCTGTTTCGTCTGCCATTAAGGCCCATGGTACCCGTATGACGCGTCATCGGTATCTAGGCTCAAGAGCGTGTACGCGCACAGCTGTCGAGGAAGCCCCTCAGAGCCGAGCCGACGCCATTAAGCCGTATCAAATCTCTTAATATCATCGTTCTTTAATTATAAAATAAATGTTTAAGGCCATTTCAGGCGAATAAGCTGCTATGTTAAGATGACCTGGGGGGTCAGTTTGTCAGTGCGAGGCCAAATAAGCAAAGTTTCTCCGATCTTGTACAACCACCGGAGCTAACAGCGGCCCTTCGAAAGTACGTAGCCGCGCTAATGTACTCACGCTCGGCCACTTTTCCGAGAAGTTCCGTAAGTGCTGGCAGCCTGGTTATTGTGATAAAAATGATAGAAATCGAGTTTTTACTTCACTTTGTTTGCTAATATAAACTCACTACTAGAATTGTTTGGCTGAATACAAAGAAGGAGCACTACAAACGTGTTCTATAAGTTAATGTAAGTAGCCATGTTCAAAAGTTAAGAAGAGAAAAATTGAGTCACATGTGCGTTTGTCAACATGAACAATGATTCTGTTGTCAGCCATGTATATTGTGCCGTTTCTGTTTCTGCGGGACTGTGTTCGTCACCACCACCTCGTCTATGGCAGATTCCTCGATGAGGCGAGGCGCGTCCGCAGACAGCAGACCGTGAGTTGCCATTAAATAAATCTTGTAGGCACCTCTGTCACATGTGGTCATGGTAGGGGAAGAGGTGCAGGAAATAGACCCAAATGCAGACCAGCTCAAAGCAAACTTAGGGTGCCCGGAGTAGGTGTAGGAGAGACGTCCTACCGCCATCCAGGCACCCCGAAGAGAGCGCCCGCACGGTCACAGCCAACCAGCAGTCCCGGGGCAGAGAGCTCCCTCAGAGGAACCACTAGGAGAACATAAAAAATAAATACAATAAAAATTATATACATATATACATACATAAAAAATAAATAAATATTTAAAAAGAGATAAATTAAGGGCAGCTAAAACTGTGTGTGAAATAGCACAGGATAAAAAGAGGGAAACTAAAGAAATAATAATAGCAAATGACGTATATTTTGTATGCACCTCGCTCTTTTAGAATCTCCGCCACCTCTGCGGGACTGTGTTTGTAACCACCACCTCGTCTATGGCAGATTCCTCGATGAGGCGAGGCGCGTCCGCAGACAGCAGACCGTGAGTTGCCATTATATAAATCTTATAGGCACCTCTGTCACGTGTGGTCATGGTAGGGGAAGAGGTGCAGGAAATAGACCCAAATGCAGACCAGCTCAGAGCAAACTCAGGGTGCCCGGAGTAGGTGTAGGAGAGACGTCCTACCGCCATCCAGGCACCCCCAAGAGAGCGCCCGCACGGCCACAGCCAACCAGCAGTCCCGGGGCAGAGAGCTCCCTCAGAGGAACCACTAGGAGAACATAAAAAATAAATAAATAAAATAACAAAAAAATAGATAAATAAATACAATACAAATTATATATATATATATAAAAAAAATTAATTCTAGGCCCGTGTGTCCGGTGGTGTTGCGCACACTGGGAAGGGAGTGTCTCCCGTCGGCCATGTCGGACTCAGAGCACAGCCAGACCCAGCCGCAAGCGCTCGGCGTACGACTGCGCCCTCTTGGCTACTGCTGGTGACTTTGCAACAATAATTGCATTTCTGTAATCTGGAATCTCTTCTTGAATATACTGTATCAAAAATGGCGAGGCACGCAAGTTGTCCACAAGGAAACTGAAGAAACCCTGGATTTCCTTTTGATGAAGGTCCATAGTTATGATGTGCGTTAGCTAACATAGAAGCTAACAATTTGCACAGAATGGAGCCTCTCTTTCTCATCTTACACTGCTTGCTGTAGGGGAAATACGGGATGACTCCAATGATGTGCTTTGCGCAGGACGTTTTGAGAGCATAGGCCATGACCAGCAGCTCCATGATAGCCGTGTTGACATCTCTGGGAATAGTCTGGATGATAAAAATGGTTTGACCACGTACAGACTCCTTGACTTCAACTCTTGTCTCACCGTTGGATTCTTGAAATACCACAGACTTCCCCAGTTCAACTCCAAGCCACTCTGTGATCCTTTTGGCCAGTTCTGTGCACGCTGCGGATGAGTTTGCAGAGAACACACGGTAGCCGCTTTTTGCTACATTCAGCGTTGTGGGTTTGCAAAAAAATTATATACATATATACATACATAAAAAATAAATAAATATTTAAAAAGAGATAAATTAAGGGCAGCTAAAACTGTGTGTGAAATAGCACAGGATAAAAAGAGGGAAACTAAAGAAATAATAGCAAATGATGTAGATCTTGTATGCACCTCGCTCTTTTAGAATCTCCGCCGCCTCTGCGGGACTGTGTTCGTCACCACCACCTCATCTATGGCAGATTCCTCGATGAGGCGAGGCGCGTCCGCAGACAGCAGACCGTGAGTTGCCATAATGTAGATTTTATAGGCACCTCTGTCACGTGTGGTAGGGGAAGAGGTGCAGGAAATAGACCCAAATGCAGACCAGCTCAGAGCAAACTCAGGGTGCCCGGAGTAGGTATAGGAGAGACGTCCTACCGCCATCCAGGCACCCCCAAGAGAGCGCCCGCACGGCCACAGCCAACCAGCAGTCCCGGGGCAGAGAGCTCCCTCAGAGGAACCACTAGGAAAACATAAAAAAAAAAAAATTAATACAATAAAAATTATATACATATATACATACATAAAAAATAAATAAATATTTAAAAAGAGATAAATTAAGGGCAGCTAAAACTGTGTGTGAAATAGCACAGGATAAAAAGAGGGAAACTAAAGAAATAATAATAGCAAATGACGTATATTTTGTATGCACCTCGCTCTTTTAGAATCTCCGCCACCTCTGCGGGACTGTGTTTGTAACCACCACCTCATCTATGGCAGATTCCTCGATGAGGCGAGGCGCGTCCGCAGACAGCAGACCGTGAGTTGCCATTATATAAATCTTATAGGCACCTCTGTCACGTGTGGTCATGGTAGGGGAAGAGGTGCAGGAAATAGACCCAAATGCAGACCAGCTCAGAGCAAACTCAGGGTGCCCGGAGTAGGTGTAGGAGAGACGTCTGAAGAAAACCTCTTTTCTTTGTCCTTGCGGTGGTCACCTTGTACACAATAAAATATGATTAACACGTCGTCTCTACTTTTCCATATTTACCATTACCACCGTTGGACAATGCGCATTCACACTGGAAGGGGGATTAGAAAGTTAGTCGTCAACACTGCACTATCAGCCTAATAAACACACCAGGATAAAGATGACTATGAAACCAGGAACTTAAAGACACGAGGATTTATTCACAGGTCACCTCACACAGACGCGTCTGTTCCCCAGGTCCCTAACACTCAATCTGTCAGCACCCCACACGGAGAAGACTGAACTCTCTGGGGACACAGACTTCTTCACACCACACCTCAAATTATAATATTCATGAGCCTATACTAAGCGCATCAGTTTCCCATCGTACGAGTCTGGCACTTTCCACTTATCGGCCCATGTCTGCCAGCCGGCCTTGGTTGGGCCCATGTTATCTCTTTGTTTACGTGTGCATGGGGTCTGTTTTCGGAGCCCGTCTGCACATCGGCTCTGTGTTTTTCCACTCCACTGTAACAGAAAACTGAGAGGCTTCACAATGTAAAAACAACACTTCTATTGCTAAATTGCTCTCTAAGCAAGACATCATTGATTAGAAACAATCATTCTTTTCAATATAACACACTCTAATAAGAGACACAAAAGACTAAGGACAAAAACTCTCAGTTCAAAAAAAGTGTTTAAAAATAATTAGGCTATTCAGGTCCTTCCATTCGGTTTAATGTTCCTCTGTATGTAAGTGTTAAAGCCGGACTGATTTACACTTTAATCGCATAAGTCTATGATCTTGGGCCTCCTTTAGCCCATAGGGCCGGCCCTGTTGCGCGTGTTACGCCTCCCGCTCGGGAAACCCCGCTGTAGCCCGGCGGTTTTTCTGTCGGCAGCGGTAGTGCATGTGGCCCCCCGATCGTGTTACACTCGGTGGGTTCGGGGCGGTCGCGGTGGCCACTCGCGCGGAGGGGTAGAACAAGCTAACGCTCATTTCTGCAAAGTAAAACCACACTACATCAAATCAAGCTTTTCCATATGTGGGTCTGAGCGCGAGAGGAGGAGAGGCCGGATTATGACTATTACTGTTATTGGAGCGGTGGGGCCCTCTGCTGACCAGAAACAGGAAGTGCGCCTGGAGTCTTGTGACAAACTAAACAAACACAAGTGGGGATTTAGAACCGAGGGTTGAAGATGGGAGAGGAAAAAAGTAGTTGTAGTAAAAACACACATTCCATTCACAAAGTTAGACATTGTGTGGCCAAAGGATGAGATCAGCCGATTATATGTATTCATGTAATAAGGAGGATAGCATCGGACAAAGCAGATGCAATGTTTAACCTCTCATCACCCGCCCTAACGAGTGCTTATAGGCCAGTGTAACGCCTCATTTGAAAGCTAAGACCTACAAAACGGATCTAAGATTTTTCCCCACGTTGTCGCCACTTTTTTTGCCACTTTTTTTGTCACGTTTTTCTTGCCATTTTGTTTCACTTTTGTTGACATTTTTGTCGTCTTTGTTGTTGCTTTTTGTACGTTTTTTTTTTTTCGTAGCCTGTTTTCGCACAGAGCGAAACCGATTTATCAGGAGACAAGGAGTTCCGGAGTTTCGCGCCCTGGACGGTAAAGGCCGACTGTCCATTTATACATGCGTTTTAAATTACAAAATGTTCTACAATTTTCAAAGTTAAGGAAGTTTAACCTCTGCAATATTATATTATATATATATTTATGAAAATGGCTGCTAGAAGTAAAGGCAATGCACTATTTGCAGAAACTGGACGGTCTTCAGAGTTTTTTCTTAAATGCCTGTGGCGTCCTCAAGTGGTGAGAACCGATATTGCTTGAATGCAAAATGCCCCCCCCCCCCCCCCCCCCCCATCCACGTTCTACCTAACGGAGAAATGAAATTAGCCACTTAGTTACGGTGCGGGTCAGCAGCCTAGTGCGCTCGCCTCTTACGGGAAGCTCCCCCCTTTTCCATGGCTGTCCCCACCAGGATGAATTAGCTCTGGGCTGCGCGGCTATAACATGTCAGGGGAGAAACGAAGACGGAGGGGTCGGGCCCTGCTCTGGAAACGACATGCACTCAGAGGTGGGTGGAGCCAAAAGCTGTGCGGAGGTAAGAGTATCATTACTTCTAAAATAAATTACTCACTCACTTTTGGCCCATTATAGGCTGCAGCAATAGCCTGGACTGTTTACATATGTTGAGGGACATTCATTCATAAATTATTAAGTTATTCAAATATCATTGTTCCTAGACCCATTCTGTACATTATATTAGCTTCATTTTGAACACAACACACAACTAAATACTCAATAATCTTAGTTGGTCACTTCAAGGTAGGGGGTACTCGGAGTGTAAGTGAACGACTCAAGGGGTACGTGAGACTAAAAAGGCTGGCAACCACTGCGCTTTTTATTTTATTTTTTAAACATGTAAAACATATTAACCATTTCCATTTTGTTCTAAGAGTGGTCAAGATTTTAAATGTAAGTGTTCAGAACGCAGATACGTAGAACCTTAGAATTCCATACTTTTCATGCAAATCTACCAATACGATACATCTGAAGTTTCATCAGGTGGTCCCAAACCGCCGGTACGAGGCCGTGACACATTTTCTAGCGGGCCTACAGAGAACTAGGAAATACTTTATTAAACGACCGCATTATCTCCAATTTATCTCTGGCCTGTCCACAAGCCAATAAGCTCGTCCATAGAACAGCAGGTTGAAAACATATCCATACCCCTTTAACGTTTTGACATTTTGCCACCCTATGGACCACAAACATACAAAGTATACGGAGTTGAAAATATACGTGAAAGACTCGCACTAAGTGACACACAAGCGTGAAGTGACATTAAATTTATACATGATTTTGAACTTTAAAAAAAATAAAACACTGAAAAGTGGGATGTGCAACAGTATCAAGTCCAAGAACACACCAGACAGGTCCGGGATAAAGTCATTGAGAAGTATAAAGCTGGGTTAGGTTGTAAAAAAAATTCCAAAGCTAAAGTACAGTTAAATACATCATCCAGGAATGGAAAGAGTATGACATCACTGCAAACCTACCAAGACCCGTCCTCCTAAACCAAGTTACCAAGAAGCCTATGATGACCCTGGATGAACTGCGGAGAGCTGCAGCTCAGGTGGGGGAAACTGGACACAGAACTACTATTAGTCGTACACTGCACAAATCTGGCCTAGAACAAGCCATTTGACCAACGCACCTTCTTCCACATGTTTGCTGTATGGGGACATGGGGGACATCGGGGACATGGGGCTTCTGGCAAACAGCCAGAAGGTGGTTTTCTTTTAAACATTGCTTC
Source organism: Proterorhinus semilunaris (assembly GCA_021464625.1). Taxonomy (NCBI): domain Eukaryota; kingdom Metazoa; phylum Chordata; class Actinopteri; order Gobiiformes; family Gobiidae; genus Proterorhinus; species Proterorhinus semilunaris. The sequence goes on along the minus strand of CM038347.1, from coordinate 32,593,555 downwards.
TTCTAGCCACTCTTCCATATCACTCTTTAGTCGTGTGTTTTGTGTCATTTTTGCTTTCGAGGCACGTTTTTTGTCGCTCTTTCGCCACTTATTTGCTTTTAGATTTGAGTAATGCCGAACTGTAGAAAATGTCCTTGTGGGGGTTAAGAGATGAACATCTTCAGCAGGTTGTTTATGATACATCTCACTTGCAAAAAAAGTACAGTCAGTTCAAGTCAACCGTGACAAACAGAAAAAGAGTCAGTGAATAAACACAGCCAAGAACATGTAACTTCCTACTAAAAAAGTCGGGTTGTCCAGACCATATAACGGCGTGTTTTTTTTCTCCAGGAAATCCAAATGTCTCTGCCCGGCGCACAGTGAAACCCAATAGCGCTGACATAGCCCGAGCGTGTCATGGTCTCTCCATCAAAAATGGTTTACTTTCCCACCGGCCTGAAACCGTGCTCTTCGTAATTCTCTTGATTTGTTTAGAAACGGTGGATGGGACCGGCCCGAACGCGGACAAGAGGACCACTGTTACCTACTTTTGTTTAAACAAGGACACAGGTGCGTTTTCAACTTTTGCCCCAAATAGTGACGAGGCCGTTCTACAATGGATGTACATGTTTCAAGTGGGGAAGTAGGCGAGTACTGCAAGGCAACTGTTCGCAATCGTTTCTCCGCCCAAAACATGCACAACAGGCAAGAGAAACGAGCTCGTGAACGTATAGGTGACATAAGTGATGTTTTACCCTGTGAAGCGTTGTGTCAGAATAAATGACTTCTGCTACTACTTTCTTGCAAAATATATATATTTTTTGTGTGTAAAATGCAATTAACTTAAGTTTCCTACTCTGCTGAGATGCTGTTTGTTTGACATTATTTGAAATACTGAGTGTAAATCCACATTAAAAAATAGAAGCTATTTCACAATTTGAGATCGACTTCACACGTGCAGTCGGCTCCACATCCACTAGAGGGCGCCAAAGCTGAACGATCAACCGCATCATTTCATTCACACATTTGGGTAATCCTGCGTATTCCGTCTTTTAGAGCTTGAATCACTGCTTGGTCATATATAATGTAAAACAGGGATTCTCAACTGGTGGGTTGGGACTCAAAAGTGGGTCGCGATTCTATAGGGAACGTTTATTCAACATTTTCCATCTGAAACTGCACGGTAAACACTAACAGAGTCTGTTCAAATTAATGCTATTGGATTGTTTTGATCATAATTTCAGTCTTAAAGGCAAATCTACTGCTGGTTTAACAAAAACTTGTTTGGAAAATACAATATTTTATTGGGTCGCAGCTTGTCATTAAGGTAATGTTGGCTCCCGATGTAAACCATTGGCATTTACAGGAAAAAGTTCTTCACTTTAGGCTACAATGGTGAGGTTTGGCCCTTGGTGTTCTGATGATGATGGAAAAACCTTCACTAAACAACACAACATTTTTTGGTCTTGCCATTTTAATTTTTAAGGATTTTGTTTTGTTTTCAGTAATAAGGTAAATCTCGCTTGAAATTGCCAATGAGATAAGACCCATTTTCTTACCCCATTGGCAAATAAAATGACCTGAAATAAGGATGAAATGTATTATAACGAGTCAGAAACATCTCAGAACAAGTGAAATCATCTCAGACAAATGCCCGGCTAACTTGTCAAAACAACTCAAATTTTGATTATTATGCTCAAAGTAAATGTATCCACTGTGAGATCAATAAAGGCTATCTTATCTTATCTTAAATTGAGACATTTAGTTTAATCTAGTTCATTACTTTTTGCAGTGTACACAAAATACAATTTCAAACACACTGGCTATGGTTACACAGTCTGAAGAGAGGGTTGACTCAAGTTATTCTCAATCAGCTCAAAAAAGGCAGTTGTAGAAAGTCATTATTTTCTGTGGTCAAGTGGCTCAGTGCATGTTTTGGAAATGCCATCTTTATAACATTCAATTCGTTTTTGTTTTTTTAAATTGGGTCTCTACGGCAAACGTGCATCCTTAAACATGTCAGTATAAAACATTCCTCTTTTGCCTTGAAAAAAGACTCTTGTTATGCAGGTTTTTTAGATCAGCTAACGCGGGCTAAGTCGCATTCACCTATTTTTTACAGTTAACAGCCATCTTTGTGGAATCACTCATTGTCACTGTGCAAAAACTAATAATGACAAATAACTTGTATGAGAGGAGATGTTATTTACTATGACCTTTGACCACCATTTGTTTGATGAAACCAGTAAACGCTATTTGAGCCACTACCCAGCCCAGTGCCTGGTTAACCCGGTTTTCGACAATGGAGGTGTCAGTGTCATTTTTACAATGTTTCCCAAACAGAAAAATAACATAATTGATCAATAACAAATACAATGTTGTAGTAGATACAGCTTACCACTGAAAAAAACAGAAAATCACATGAAAACACACATTCATAACTCAACCCTTGTTCAAATCAGCAATAACTCGTCAGTGTTTCACATGGGGAACAGCAGGTGACCACTGAATGTGCTGTGGTGGTTCTGGTTATCATGGATTCTAGTATTGGCCGACAGATGCACACACACAGCGTCTCCAGTGGCTGCATTTGAAGACTTGCCATGTCCACTTGTCTGATGTTCATAACTCATACAAACGCACTCTCTATCCTTCACCAGCCAAGCCCCTGCAGCGTCTGCACCATACACGTAGAACTCAAAGTGGTAGGCTCCTTTCACCGGGGCAGTGAAGTAACCTGTCACACACACACAATGTTAGTCTTAAAATCGTCCGCCCAAATCCTCTGTGATACCTGTGATGTCATTCACCTGTGTTTGGGCTGTAGGCGTTGCCAATGTTTGAGATCACGTGTCCGTAGGTCAGAAGTGTGTCAGTGTTGAACGGTCCAGTGCCTCCTGCGCCCGACCCCAGCAAAGAGACCGAGAAAGCCACTTGTCCCACTGGAATTAAAAGCAATTTTTTAAAACATCTGCACTCAAGCATTTTGGGCTTCAGAGAAATGGCCTGAAGCCTGCGATTTGTGTAAGAATATGGGACCAAAGATGACAAAGTTTTGACCATTGACAGGACAACAGGAGCACGGCTTCGAACATTGGGGACACCCATGATATATCATCACTACGCCGAGCACCACTGACTGTCACTGACTATGAATATATAACTCGCAGTTTGACCTTTAATACTTTATTTCCTATTATTAGTAGTATTTTTTTAAGTCAGAATAGCTCACCTCGGTTGAGTGTCTGGATCGGTTTCATCTCGGTTTGCAGCACAGACACTTTACCGCTCAGGTCTTGGATCATGGCGTGAAGGTCTGACAGACTGGACTGAGGCACATTCACACTCTCAGGACTGACGTTTCCTCCTTCATTGTCCTGAAGTTCAGCTCCCGACAGAGAGCAGAGCAGCAGCGACAGACTCAACACACTCACTCTCTCCATCGTGACCACGACTATGAGCCCCAGAGATACAGGCTCTGATATACCAATACCATTCATATTAATCATTGACATATTTAACATTGTATAACTTTGTTTAGTTTAGTTTATTCACAGGTACAAAGGACATGACCTACTTTGAAATTTGCAAATGACTAATCACACAGGGACAAGAGCCTAAATTATGTGGTATTTTTAATGAGAAAATTCTCCAAATGTCGAACCTGATGGTGCTGTATGCATCAGTGCGGTTGATGCTTCTATTATCTGCTGGTGGCACAGACCAGGGTTTCTGTTTGAAAAGTAAATGTCAAGTGTCTCGAGATAGGACTAAATATTAAAAGAGGCTCACTATTTCTGTCAAAAAAAAAGTTTAGATCTATGCCCTTAGTGTCCCGTAAAGTAAAAGTCTAGCGGAACCTCTTGTGCAAAAAAAGTGTACAGACAGGTCCCCGCTCACGTCTTGGTCAATTATCTCCAAGCACTTTGGGTTCATGTCGGGGTCCCTCATTCTCTGGTCACGGGTAAGAAGCTCAAAACAATAGATTCACTCCTCATGTGTTGCTCTTTCAGTGCCTCTGCTCCCTTTCACCCTCATCCCACCGATCCTGGACCCAGATGGCCTTGCTGTCTTGCACTTTGACCATTTGTTTTTGTGTACTGCTGTATCAAAGCAGCTGCTCTAAAATACAACACTGTTCAGAAGCCTGGGGTCGCCCAGACAGTGTAATGTTTTCCATGAAATCTTGTACGGAACAGCCTTCATTTCTCAGAACAAGGATAGACGGTGGAAAATCACCTGTTTCCAGGTAGAATAGTCATTTAACACATTGACAAGATCTAGATTGTATTTCTGATTAATTTAATGTTTTACTCTCATGAAAAAGTGACAACCGTAATAGGCAAGGCAAGTTTATTTGTAGTTTATTTGCACAAATCATACACAATTCAATGCAAACTGTGGAGACAGTTATACACAATCACGAGAAGGCAGATCAAATCGATATAAAATGTAATTCATTCATTACAGTAAAAGCAAAGAGTGCAGATCAAGTACTTTCAGTTGTCATATGCACAGATAACCCGGGTCAGAGGAACTAATCCAGTACATGTTCAACCAGCTTCGTAGTACAGAATCAAAGCTGCAGTGTCTTATTTATGAAGCACATTTGCACCATGAAGACAAATATGTAGAAATATAAAATTCAATAGCATTAAGTAAATTACATAGCAGTAAAGATTAATTCAAAAGCCAAACCCTCAGATTTGCACATGGATCCAAAAACAAATACCACTGCTTCACATGGGAAACAGTAGGTGACCGATGAATGTGCTGTAGTGATACAAATCATCATAGATTCTTGCATTCGTCCGCAGTTGCACAAACACAACGTCTTGAGCCTCCAGGAGCAGCGTGGCTCCATTGGAAGTGCTGCCCCACCCACTGGCCTGTTCCTCATACGCGCCAAAGATTTCTTCTCCATTCTTCACCAGATAAACCCCTGAACCGTATTTGCCATCCATGTGACAAAGAATGTAGACCTCGAATTGGTAGACTCCTCTCACCGGGGCAATGAAAAACCCTGTAAGAGAGAGATCAGTCACTGTGGGGAAAATTGCTCTGTCCTTACTCGAGCGAGCCAACTTCTCACAGCTCCAGTCTCAGACGTGTAAATTGATAACGAAAAAAATTAAATAAACACCAACTCTGTGCCCACCCATAGACAAACCGCATTTGCCTTTTCTTTTCTAACTGAATTTTCAGTTTTGGGAGGAATCTGTCTTGTAAGGCTCAAACTGATACAAAAAGGTAACAAAATAAAATAAAATGAACAGGACAATAAAGTCAAGTCGTTTTTTAAGGAAGGAAGGTGCTGATGAAGGTGACAATAAATTTGGACTTAGTGGTCCGTGGTTTTTAATCTGCCGACAATAACAAGGATTTATTTTCTTTTTTTAGATACTATTAAAATAGTAACAAATGAAATAAGCGAATAATGCTTCTGCAGACAAACACAGATCACATTTTTAAAGAATAAATATTTGCTCTAATGCAGGGGTGTCAAACTCATTCTAGGTCGTGGGATGAAATTCAGCTCCCACGGCGGGTCACGGGCCACATATAATGTAATGTAAACAGGAAAATACTATAGAGAAAATTTTTCCAATTAATGAATAATAATAATAATGAGCTGTGATTTGGTCAAAGCCCCAACTTGTCTGTAGCCTAATCAATAACAACGACTTACACTTGTATTGTACTTTACAAGCTTGTATCACAAGTTTCTCAAAGTGCTCCATACATAGTAGTCATTATTCATTCACTCCACACTCGGTGGTGGTAAGCTGTTATTGAAGCCACAGCCGCCCTGGGGCAGACTGTCCTTTTACCACGTGGCTATAATGTGTTTTTCATATCCTGATCTCTTATTATGTCAGTGACCTCTGCTGGACATGTGTGAAAATCTTAATTTTTTTTTTTTAATTCAAGCTGCCCCCTAGTGGCTGGAATGAGCATTCCAGTTATTCGTTTAAAAATTATAACTCCGCACAGGAATGAGCCCATTCCTGTGCCCACTTTGGTAACGCTTTATAATAAGGGTACATTATAGGGCTGAACGATTTTGGAAAATAATCGCGATAATAATAATAGCGATTTTTTTCTTCAATATTGCGATTGCGATTACATATGCGATTTTTGTTGTTGATTCAGTTGTAGCCATGATTTATCTTCTGAGCCAGTGCTGGCTTTCATTTCCTCACATCTTACTGTGTGACGTTTAAAGGACTTTTAATAGAGCCAAAATCATGCTACCTTGCTCAGCCTCTGCGAGTTCATTTACCTGTGTTTGGGTTGTAGGCATTCCCAATGTTGGTGACCACGTGTTTGAAGACCACAGGACTGGGAGTGTTGGATGGTCCCAGCGTTATGGGAGCTGATGTCCCCAGAGATGCATAGAAAGCCACCCGTCCTGCTGAAAATAAGGTGAATATTTTAACATTTGTAGCCTCAGAATAATCATCCAGGGTAAAAAAAAAATACCATCATGTGTATGCGTTTCAAAATGCTGCTGATTTTTTTAATTTGCCAAAATGAGAGCAGAGCTGGTCAAATTTAGTTTAGAAGGATAATGTGAACATTTGAAAAATAAATATAATGCTGAACTCTGGCACATTTGAAGTACAGTGCAGTTATCGCTGAGAAAAAGGCAACATTTAATATCATTACGTTTTGTTCTGAAATCTTTGGATTAATGTGGCCTTGTTTGTCACTCAATGACAGTGTCGGGGTGGAGTAGCATCGCTAGTTTGGCGGCACGGTGGCGCAGAGGTTAGCCCTCGTGCCTCTGAGCTAGAAGGCCAAAGGTTCGATTCCCACCTGGATGGGGCCTTTCTGTGTGGTATTTGCATGTTCTCCCTGTGTCTACGTAGGTTTCCTCCGGGTACTCTGGTTTCCCCTACTAATAAAAGACATGTACAATAGTGGTGCTAAATTTTATTACACATTCATAAATGAAAAGACAGACATTTAATATTGTCAGCACCACACTGGTCTGTCTGTTTGTTGGTGAGCTTTGTTGTTGTGTTTTGACTGTAGTGGGGCTGTAGAAGAGCTTTAAAGAGACCATCTAAAACTATTTTAGTTATGGGTGCTTTTGGTACTTGCATTCACCAGAGGGCACTGTAGCACCAGTAGCACCGGCAATTGCACCCAGCCTCAAAATAGGAAGACGATTGCGTTATAGAACAATTAACCAATCATTGAAAATATGTATTTACACTACTAATAGCTACATCGCCCAGAGCATCAAGGGGCGCTGGAGGAGTGCAGACCTCGGTGCTGTAAGCACTGTTGCCAATGCTCAATGTGACTAAAACCACTTTGTCCATAAAATGATGTAAAAACTGTTCACATGTGCCATCTGTCACATTGTTCACAGGCAGATGGGCTTACTACAGTTTTAACACCAAGCCTACGCCCTTGCTTTGAGCTCTTTAGTTGAGTTCAAAGAAGAATACATTTTCAAAGAAGAATAAACACACTGGAAATACAAATAATATAAATTATTTAGTGTGTCAATTTCATTTACTTCGGCTGTATGTGAAAATAATTGTCCTGTTCAACTTAACAATCTTTAATATTGACCATGTGTCTTTTTAGGAAATAAATTATTACATGAATGAAGAGATGTATTTTGACTCAAAATCTTACAGAAGAAAATGTTACACAAAAAATTTTCTAACCTTGTAGTTTCTTCACTTCAGTGTCTTGTTCTGAAAAATACAAATCAAAAGATATAGGTGGTTTCACCTCTTTCCAAAAGTATTCTCCTCACCTTGTCAATCTTACCTTGTTTGTCTTTCTGCAGCTGCTGGATCATCAGTCTGTCCTCAGCCAGTTGGACCCTTATGTCCCCGAGCTGAGTGCAAAGGTTTAATAGATCAGGATTAGGATTGGTTTTAGGTTGGACCTCTCCAGCCGAGGAGAGAGCGCAGAGCAGCATCAGAATGATCACAGTGTTCTCCATCTTTAGACTGAACTGAGTCTTCCTTGTGTTGGGGACTGTTTAAATAGTGTCCAGTTATGACATTTGAATCTGACATAACCGGATTAAGATGTTACATATTTCCTGGTTTCCTCTACTGACGGGAATCTTATCTCTCAAGATGAATGCGATGAAGATAACAAACCAGAAACACAACTTTGTTCTGCTCAAAGCGGCTTTGTTTCACAAAAATGTCCTCACAGCGATGTAGATGCCAGGAGACTCCAGGAGAAGAAACTAGCACCTGCTGCTCGTACTTTTACAGAGCAGTCAGACAAGTGCAAAGTAAATGTACCTGTGTACATTTTACTCTATTCCAAGTAACTATAGTCTTTCTTTAACACACTCAAGACAATTTTAGAAATTAATGAATCAAGTGTAGATGTAATAGTTTAACCTGAGTTCCTCTGCTCCGCCCCTGCAGCCAAGGTCAGACGGATCTTTCCTCCCGCTTTCCTTTTTCACTTGTTTGCTGAATACTGTACTATGTTTTTTATGTTGTATGAACATTTTGATTTGATTTATGATCATGTCTGCCTACATTTGTCCATGTCAAACAAATAAATAAATGGACAACTTGGACTGAACAGAAAACAATGTAAATTCTCAGTCATCCAGGTAGTTGATTCAAATTCAAAAGGGTAAAGCAAAATTCAAAATATAGTCCAGTTGTTTTGCCTTGCCCTTTGGAATTTGACTGGACTGAACATGTCGATGTTTTAACATAGTCCGGAGTCCAGGTGACTTCTTAACCCATTGTATTGCTAAGATATTTCAACACATTGGACCAACTTTGATGCATGATGAATCTGTCAAAGCAGGAAACATTCTCGGAAAAAATCCAAACACTTACAGTCAGTGCAACTCTTCCTTGTTCTCTGTTACGATAAACAAACACTGCAGCTGTCAATCACCCACAGTACTTTTCATTTAAGAAACAAGCAGCTCTTTTATAACCCAGGTCAAATACTGCCAATCTTACTTACTGCACTAAAAACCTCACTATGGGCCCTGACGAGGAAGCAGACAGTAAGTCGGGCAGCACATGCATTTTAGAAACACTTTCAGTGGTGTTTTTGCCCCTTACATTTCATCGGGACAGTCCCAGCCCCTGTCCAGTAACTGGAAGCCCCCCGTTCCCTCTGCGCCTGTTCGCATTGGAGAACTGTGGCAGGACAAGCTCTCAATGTCGTCAGCGTCGTGTGAGCCTGTGTGTGCTAGCCTGACGCTACTGTTAGTGTCCGAACGCATCAGATCACACTTTCAGCCATGGGAAAATCATAACTGAGCAGGAAATACAGCAATTAGTAAGGCCTCTTTTACACCGCACGCCGACCGCAGAGCCGAGCGCCCTTTGCGGCCGAACTACCTCGCGGCGAGCGGCATGTATTCACACTGCAACGGAGCGAGGGCGAAGCGCCTACAGTAGTATTGGAATCAAAACAACTCCTCATGGTTCATTCTAAAGCAACACTATATTAATTAAAAGATAGGAATACAACTGATATGTCTCCTTAACGTGCAAAATGTGTTTTATGCATCATAAAAAAAAATCTAAATGCAGTAGTACATGGACAATGATGTTATTAATACACCTAAAGTTATATTTCCTTATGTATTCCAAGTACAGGATTGGATAGAAGTGAAATTACTTCTATTACTCGGAGGTGGCCCGCGCCGCTTCCCTGAGCGCTGCCTCGGCGTGCTGTCTGTACACACAAGAGCTTTCTCATCTGCACAACAGGACGCGGCTTGCAAACAATCAAATCCAACTTCATTTATAAAGTGCTTTTCATACTGAAAGGTATCACAAAGTGCTTTACAGATAACAAACAGGTGCATGCGCACACACACAAAATATATGTGGTTCGCTCGTCAATTTGTTGACGAATCTGCGAGTGGTGTAGAGGCCTAACTGATGGGATTTTACGGAAGGTTTTATTGCTTCTGTTCATGATGCAAAATGCAAAGAGAAGCTCTGCACATTGAAGATGGAAGAGGCGGAGTCTAACTGACTTTAAATCAGTGTCTGGGTTGTGCAATTTATACAAAATATTTGGAGGTTATTGTCACATGCAGTGATGCCCCCAGTGCTGAAACAGCCCCCCTAAAATTCTCACAGTTCTCCCCTGTCCAAAAGCATGTGAAAATGGGGCTGGTACAGCAACAGCAACAAGAACTGCAAAGGGTTCCTGTGGTGCGAAAATGCCTTATGGTAATTTCCTTTTTAAAATCTGTATATTGCCCCAAAATTCTTTATTTGACATATTCCATGTTGGTTCATTTAATTTGCACTTAAATCTATTCACTACTAAACTGCCCTACATGACTGGATTACAATGTTCTTCCTAAATAGAATTATCCATTAAAAAATTCTGCAGGATTAGAAACACAATTTGGCAAAATAAATGAAAGTTGATGGTCCCCAGCAGTGGACTAGTCTTCAATTTTCTTGTGGGAATACTCTATTAATTTATTTATATTTTGCGGGCCACCAGTCGGAGCGAGGAGGTCAGGGGGTAACTAAAAAAGAGCAACTGGGAGTGGGACACATTTTTTAAATCAGTTATTTAGGCTAATTATATAGATATATATTTTGTATGTAATGGACCACTTCTCGTTTAGGGGGCCCTTAGGCCTAGTCCACACGTCGCAGGGTATTTATAAATCTGCCCTCCGCCTAAAAAAAAACTTGAGTCCACACAGCCTCGTTTTTTTAAAAACCGGCATCCACACTTAACCGCGCATATGCGTTGGCAAGTACATTAATTGTTCAAATCTCTCCACAGGTTTCTGCAGCACATTCATTATTTTCTATGCAGCTGTATAAACTGTGGTCCCAAATGCACCGTTATATTTTTACAGACCTGCCAAACAATTGTGAGGCCACATAGGCCTTGACAAACAAACGCATTTCTTCCTCAGATTAAACAGTACAACGTGCAAACAACGTTCTTGAACAGACTGACCACTGATCACATGACAATAGACTGACCAGTGATCGCATGACAACAGACTGACCAGTGATCACATGACAACAGACTGACCAGTGATCACATGACAATAGACTGACCAGTGATCGCATGACAATAGACTGACCAGTGATCGCATGACAACAGACTGACCAGTGATCACATGACAACGGACTGACCAGTGATCGCATGACAACAGACTGACCAGTGATCACATGACAATAGACTGACCAGTGATCGCATGACAACAGACTGACCAGTGATCACATGACAATAGACTGAACAGTGATCGCATGACAACAGACTGACCAGTGATCGCATGACAACGGACTGACCAGTGATCGCATGACAATAGACTGACCAGTGATCACATGACAACAGACTGACCAGTGATCACATGACAATAGACTGAACAGTGATCGCATGACAACAGACTGACCAGTGATCACATGACAACGGACTGACCAGTGATCGCATGACAACAGACTGACCAGTGATCACATGACAATAGACTGACCAGTGATCGCATGACAACAGACTGACCAGTGATCACATGACAATAGACTGAACAGTGATCGCATGACAACAGACTGACCAGTGATCGCATGACAACGGACTGACCAGTGATCGCATGACAATAGACTGACCAGTGATCGCATGACAACAGACTGACCAGTGATCACATGACAATAGACTGAACAGTGATCGCATGACAACAGACTGACCAGTGATCGCATGACAATAGACTGACCAGTGATCACATGACAATAGACTGACCAGTGATCGCATGACAATAGACTGACCAGTGATCGCATGACAACAGACTGACCAGTGATCGCATGACAACGGACTGACCAGTGATCGCATGACAACGGACTGACCAGTGATCGCATGACAACAGACTGACCAGTGATCGCATGACAACGGACTGACCAGTGATCACATGACAACGGACTGACCAGTGATCGCATGACAATAGACTGACCAGTGATCGCATGACAATAGACTGACCAGTGATCGCATGACAACAGACTGACCAGTGATCGCATGACAATAGACTGACCAGTGATCGCATGACAACAGACTGACCAGTGATCGCATGACAATAGACTGACCAGTGATCGCATGACAATAGACTGACCAGTGATCACATGACAATGGACTGACCAGTGATCGCATGACAACAGACTGACCAGTGATCACATGACAATAGACTGACCAGTGATCGCATGACAACAGACTGACCAGTGATCGCATAACAACAGACTGACCAGTGATCACATGACAATAGACTGAACAGTGATCGCATGACAACAGACTGACCAGTGATCGCATGACAATAGACTGACCAGCGATCGCATGACAATAGACTGACCAGTGATCGCATGACAATAGACTGACCAGTGATCGCATGACAATAGACTGACCAGTGATCACATGACAACGGACTGACCAGTGATCGCATGACAACAGACTGACCAGTGATCGCATGACAACAGACTGACCAGTGATCACATGACAACGGACTGACCAGTGATCGCATGACAACAGACTGACCAGTGATCGCATGACAATAGACTGACCTGGCACGTAATGACTCCCACAACGGCAGCAGCGAAAACAGTAACATTGGTTTCACCGTCTCCTCCGGGAGGACGACTTCATCCTAAAGCCTCCTGCATCAGAAACCCTCCTGTCTGGTGTAAGATAGTTGTTTCATCTGCGCGGTAAGAGGAGGTGCATTTCTCGGCAGTCATGCAGTTTTCGGCGCAACACCTGTCCTGTCTGAACCAAACCCGCTGTCCCCGTCTTTGAGGAACATGTCGGATGTGGGACGGTTATTTGCCGTAAAATAACTAACTGTAAAGTGCTCCTTCGTCTGCGAGCTTCAACGGGAAGCAGAACTTGAGCTTTAGCAAAAAACATCTGAACAATCGTTAAAGCCAACACAGTTTTGAGGCATCCATGCTGTTTCTGATGTAAACACAGGTCACGCTGGCAGTGACGTACGGCCGAATACTCCGGTTATTTATGTCCACACTCAAACGCATAACCGGAGAATTCCCAAATCTTCACTTTGGCCGGAGTTTTCAGAAACCTTTGTTTTTATCGACAGAAAACTCTGGTTTTGTGTGGACGATAGGCCAGATCGTAGGAAAATATCTTCGGTTTGTGAGATACCCTGCTACGTGTAGACGGGGCCTTAGTTCCCTCTCAGCTCTGCCCCTGCCGCGCTCAGATTCAGTCTCTCTGGCTCAACCTGACTGCACTGACCAACTCTGAGAGAGGTAGGGAGAGAGATTGTCTCAATTTATTCAGGTGCTCGTCATATAATTAGAATATCAAAAAGTTTATTTATTTCTATAATTCATTCAAGGTGCAAAAAATACATGCAAAGTGACAAATTTCGACCCTTTATTTGATATAATTTTGATGATTATGGCTTAGCTGGGCCATAATAAAGTGAATGCACTTTTTCATGATATTCTAACTATATGACGAGCACCTGTCTATTTTATTAAATCGTTGCCAGTAATCCTGTTAGATCACTGATGGCACTTCAACTACTTTCTTTTATACCGTTTAACAACTTTTTTTTAGCATTTCTTTAAACTGATTAAGCCAAAGATAGCGATGAACAGGTTAATCATGAACACCTCCCACTACTTGCCTAACTCAAAAAGTCACTGCACGCCATCAATTCACCTTGTGCATTTTCAGTCAGGGACTCATCTTTGGCATCCTGGTAGTGAGCACAGATTGAAGCCTTCCCTCTTGTTTGCTCAAGTACTTTTGCACTGATCAGTTTGAACTCTTCTTTAAACCTCTTTGTTAAGTTTGTCACTTCTGGGTGGATACGTTCCTACTCATCATCGAGCTACAGAGAAGGAGTAGAAGTCAATGATTTAAGGTCAAACTAGAAGTGATAGGCATGTACAGACAAGACTTACTCCATTTGTGGTACTTAAAAAGGGGTACTTCTTCATAATCTCCTCCACAGACATTCCTTCAGCTATCTCTTTTTGACGCCATACAAATGTTCGCTGCATGCGATCTCGAACTATTGCATGATCAGGAATCATCTTTTGGTACTGGCTATTTAGAATCTCCACGTGAGCATCAATGGAAGTTGCATCTTCGGCAAGGGTGATTGGTTCCTAAAAGTAAAGAAAAAATGTATGAAATGCAACATAATAGTTAATTGAAAAGGTAGACATGCATTGAGTACTGACCATATGTTGTCGTTTTGTAGCCACAGATGCAGAGTCACAGGACTTCTTTGAATTTTGATGACCAAACTTTCTCTTGAACCGTTGAACCTCATCACATTGGACCAAAGGCACACGCTCCATTTTAAACTTCTGTTTTAATGACCCGTGCCATGTTTGCTAGTTTGAGAAAGAATATAGAAAATGTTTTTATTTACAATGCATGTAAAATCATCCAAAACTAACAAGGTCACTTCTTAATTGGAATACCCTTTAATAACCCTCTACAATTCATTAAATCAGTTGTTTCTTGATTTGTCCATGTTTGCTGTTAGCAAAGCATCAACCTTTTTTTTTTTTGCTCATTTAAATTTCATTTTATTGTATAGAATATATACAATAAAATGAAAATTAATCTTTGCAGCATAATTTTGCTTGAAAATCATGACGCCTCTACAGCAAACCTTGTAAGTCTTTACAATATAATGATTTCAAGCCCTCTTACTTGATCAAAACCCATTTGAAAATTGTATGTTGTCTTTTTTATGCAGCATCAAACTCCAAATAAAATAATTCTGGATGCAATGTAGCATTATTTCATTCATGGCAGTAACTGAAACAAAACCCTTACATAACCATTTCCTTCAATGTCTTTGAAGAAAGGATATTCCACGATGAGCCTATTTTACCACTTGTACATACTCTGAATTGGTGGGATACCTGTAATGGAAAGATCCAAATATCATTAACATTATTAATACTGTGCACTTAACAATTGTGCCCACAATTTACATACTTACAATGTGAATTGTGCCATAGCCTCATACAAAACTCTCACAATTATGTGTCTGTCTTTTGAGTTCCGGTTCTTTGTTATTGAGCTTGTTCTGTACATTTGCAGGGAATGATGGGATTTCAAAATTTGTTGGCAATCTGTTATTGAGTAAATTAGAAAAACAATTCAGTGTGTATACAGAAGCTTCAAGAGAAATGTAATACATTTTCAATCCTATTTTGCATTTTTTCATGTTTTTATAGCTGGATGTCCCAGATGGTGACTGCTGCACCTCTGGTGGCACAGGTTCAAGTGTGAGTGTAAAAACGGTATCTTTAAGACTGTTTACAAACTGATTGAATTTAAGTTGTTTTTTGAAAGAGCCTTGGAACAAAAAAGCAATCATATTTTCTGTCAAGCCGCAGTCAATTGTCTCTCCATCCTCCTCATTTTCTACAAAAAAGAGATCACATAAACTAATAGACAATAGACTAAATGCAGTGTGGAAAGCTTCAGTTCCGACTGAATTTTATGCCAGAAACCACAAAGTTCTAACTTAATTGTCATTTAAGGGAAAGTACCCTTTTTACTCCCAAAAGGCTCAGTAATGTATCTTAAGGACCAATAATGATCCACTTGGGTTACAATGTTCTAGATTTGTACCTATGAGTACAGAAATGGTCTCCTAACGTACCCTTATTTCTCAGAGTGTAACGAACGTATGGAAAGTTGTAAATCTCTCACTACAGACAAACTATAAATGCAATAAAATCAATTTTTGGCTCATCTTTGACACATCCAAGGCCCTAAAATCCACCAAAGTCCCAGCTCAATACTATTCATTATTATAAAGATAATGAGGTTTTTATGTTGTTTGGTAACACAAACTTCAAAGTTTTTGTTTTCAAACAAAGGGTTAAAATCCCCAAATAAACAACATGTTTGGTAGTTTTGAGAAGGTGAGAAGTGTTACATATGAAAATATTTGATAATTTTTAATCATTCTCATTATATAAATAACAGGCTGCACCTCGTGGAAGGGTAAACTTGAGGGTAAAATAAAGGCCAAAGGAGTTTGCGTGACAAAAGTTTGGCAAACACTGCCCTAGAGGTTTGATTTATTGCCTAATTAACTTGTTTGAGTTCAGTGAGGCGAGGTCAAGGTTTAGTTTCTCATAACAGAACTATCAATAGCCTATTGTGTAGAAAGTTGGGCATTTATCCAATGGCTTGGTTGATTTGTTAATCCGTTTCATCAAACATTTTATGAAGCCTGATGAGGCAACTGTGATATCAGTCTGAAATACATATTTTGAGTTGGATTGGAAAGTAACATCTGATGCATGTAGATAAATTCCTGCTGGTTAATGCTGTTAAACTAGACACTTTTTATCATGAGGTGCATTAATGTGTTGTTAAGCATCCATTTTGTTTTGGTGGTGGCAGGCCTTTTCCATGACTACCTGCTTGACTTCCACACGGAACAACAGAAATTATAATGGCAGATTATAGGGAGGCGACCAGGAAGCATCCGGAACAGATGCCCTAGCCACCTCAGCTGGCTCCTTTTGACGTGAAGGAGTAGCGACTCGACTCCGAGCTCCTCCCGGGTAAATGAGCTCCTCACCCGATCTCGAAGGGTGCGCCCAGCCACCCTGCGAAGGAAACTCATTTCGGCCGCTTGTATTTGCGATCTTGTCCTTTCGGTCATTACCCAAATCTCATGACCATAGGTGAGGGTGGGAACATAGATCGATCGGTAAATCGAGAGCTTTGCTGCTTGACTCAGCTCCCTCTTCACCACAACAGTCCGATACAGCGACCGCATCACTGCTGACGCCGCGCCGATCCGTCTATCGATCTCACGCTCCATCCGTCCCTCACTCGTGAACACGACCCTGAGATACTTGAACTCCTCCACTTGAGGCAAGGACACCCCACCGACCTGAAGCGGGGAAACCACCTTTTTCCGGTGGAGAACCATGGCCTCATATTTGGAGGTGCTGATCCTCATCCCGGCCGCTTCACACTCGGCTGCAAACCGCCCCAGTGCGCGCTGGAGGTCCTGATTTGATGAAGCCAACAGAACAACATCGTCTGCAAACAGCAGAGATGAGATTCTGAGGTTCCCAAACCGGACACTCTCCGGCCCCTGGCTGCGCCCAGAAATTCTGTCCATAAAAGTAATGAACAGAACCGGTGACATAGGGCAGCCCTGGCGGAGCCCAACACGCACCGGGAACCGGTCTGACTTACTGCCGGCAATGCGAACCAAGCTCCTGCTACGGTCATACAGGGAACGGACAGCCCTTAGTAGAGGGCAGAGATGGGGACTCGCGAGTCGGACTCGGACTCGAGTCGGACTTAAGTCGCTATTTTTAGAGACTTGCGACTCGACTCGGACTCGTCCCCTAAAGACTCGAGACTTGACTCGGACTCGTCCCTTAAAGACTCGAGACTTGACTCGGACTCGTGGTCTGAGACTCGTGGACATTACGAGTCCCTTGCGCACTTATTACACACGCTGTTTGGACGCTTGATTCTGGCTTTTTTTTCTCGGCCGCTCCCTTGTCTCTGTCTCCTCTGTGTGCGCTCTCTCTCTCTCTCTCTCTCTCTCTCTCTCTCTCTCTCTCTCTCTCTCTCTCTCTCTCTCTCACCGCGCTGCTCATCGGCTCCTCTGCCGTATGCCCCCCCTCCCTGCGTGCGCACGCTGCCCTGTCGTGGGTTTGTTGACATCGTGAGCGCGCTATTCGGACTGTACTTCTAGCGATCACGGCGAAATGCAACAGTTTCTCTCATTATTAATGTAAAGAGCCTTCAGTGGTGCTTAATAAGCGCCACAGCGAGAGTGAAGGAAAAAGGCGGAGGTAAGAGGAGTTTGAGCGGCTGCATAAGTTGTAACTTAAAGCTACTATTCACTCAGTAAAGTGATTAGTGATCAAAGCATTACCATTACGAGGCTACCGTTTATTTAGGGAATATTTTGATTAGCGTGAACCTGGCCCCCCATCATACTCAAAATTTTATAAAAAATATGTCAGTCGTTTGTGCTACGTTTGTGCTGGTTTGTGCTGTAAAAATTTACGTTTGTGCTGTTATCGTTTTTGAGATATTGAGGATTCTTTTATAGGTCAATCTGAGGTCACCCAGCCCCTCATTTTGCTAAAAAATGCTCCAAAACGAACGAAAATGGTGTCATTCGTTTGTGCTACGTTTGTGCTGTTATCGTTTTTGAGATATTAATAATTGCATTTTTGGACCCAGCCCCTCATTTTGCTAAAAAATGCTCCAAAACGAACGAAAATGGTGTCATTCGTTTGTGCTACGTTTGTGCTGGTTTGTGCTGTAAAAAATTACGTTTGTGCTGTTATCGTTTTTAAGATATTAATAATAGCATTTTTGGACGATGACGTCATCATACGCTTTCGAAAATGCACAGAACTGACTCAGAATGGTGTCTATCTTTTTTGCTTCGTTCATGTTGGCTTGTGCCGTCATCTGCAGGCGCTGCCCAGCCTATATTGCGATGTGTTTACGTTGAAAGTTACATTAACTACATTTTTCTTCCCAGATTAGTCCTAAACGTAGTCATCTATCTCTGAAACTTGAAGCTGTAATTTGAAAACGAGATTTGTATGTGAGTTTTGTTAATAAAGTGATATAGTCAAAGCATTTGTCATTATTTCATTAACGCTACAACACTCTTTACTTTTTATATACCACTGGGAGGCGCTAAACATTAAGTTTACCCGCTAAAATTTCATCTTTTTCCCTCAAACTAATTAAGCAACTGCATTTTAACTTAAAATACTTAATTATTTTGGTATTTTTCTCTTTTAATTGTACCCTTATGGACCTTGGCATATTCTGAAGATCATCAACGTAAGTAATTCAATTGTATGTATAAACAATTTTGCTAGCTTTTTTTGTTGTTGCTAGGCATTCAATTTCAAATACTGTACAGAATTCATTAAAATGTAAAGTAAAAAAATACAATGAATGCATTTCGTATAACTGTATACATTGTTTCAATTATAGTAATGACAAAATCCACAGAAATAAACAGTTAATACATAAGAGAATATTTAAAGAACTTTTTTACAATGTTTGACATAGGCTACCAGGTTTTGGAAGAGTTCAGAAGTATATTGTGTGAAACATATTAAGATGAACCTTTAAATAAAATAGCATAAACACAACATTACTCCAGTTTACATATGGCGATTTAATTTTTATTTTTATTTTTACTAGAAAAAAATCCAGGAGTGGCCACACATGCCGTTATTGCCATCCTCTCAACATCAAAAGAGGCTATATTAATAAATGGTGAAATTGCTAAACCTGCTCAACAAATCTGGACAGAACTCAGCCATCAACTTGATGAGAGAATATCTGCCAAGGCACTGTATACCTTTGTAAAACAAAACAGGCACAACATCTGGACCATTTTGGGTCTGAGTGACACCAGTGCATCTGAAAATAGTGAAGATGAGCCACCAGCCGATCAGCATAGTGACAGTGATGGCATACTTCAATCAGAGCAGACTTTTCAGCTGTTGGTGCCATTTGAGAAATGGGTACAGTTCATGCCAGAGAGCGTCAACTATGCCAACAGAAAATATAACATATTAAAACCAGGCACTTGGACTCATGTCATGAATGAAATATTATGGAAAGAGGTGAAACATACCTGTACTATTGTCTTTAAAAGGGCAAAGATTTATCCCATGTCGAAAAGTAAATACATAGACATTCAAGGCTACTGCAAGGAATGTGGAGGTCAGCTCCAAGCCCAATGTCTGAAAGAGCCACCAGTTCAAAGCCCGATGGTCTTCCAGTGTGTCCTTAAAAACATCCTTTCCTCGCTTCACACAGGGTGTGCAAAGCGTCCTCTGTCTGGAGTAGCGCGCAAGGATGTTGCTAGCGCACTTTGTGAAGGAAAGTCCGAACCTCATGTGTGGAGGGCACAGCAAGCAACAAAGTTAATGGATTTTGGAGACCCCGAGCCCAGCCATTTGCCCAAATTGGCGACCCTGCGAAAAGCAAAACAAGAGAGGAATTCACAAGAGTTGCCGCATAAAGACCCTCTATTGTCATTACAACTCTTAAAACACAGTTCTCCACACAGTGGCAGCATTAAAGACATTGGTCTAGATAAGTTTTTTTGCCATTACTGGAGCCAAACACAAATACACGTTTGCAAAACCTTGTCACAGCGGTCTTACTCAACAATCTGTGTTGATGCAACTGGATCTGTAGTGAGAAAACTTGCACGTCCAAATAGTACATCTGGTCATATTTTAAAATGTTTCTTTGACAGTGACTGCTTTTAGTTCATTCTTACTTTAAAAATATTGCCATTAAATTAAGTTAATTTAAGAAAACAAATG
The DNA here is from genome assembly GCA_021464625.1 of Proterorhinus semilunaris. Taxonomy (NCBI): domain Eukaryota; kingdom Metazoa; phylum Chordata; class Actinopteri; order Gobiiformes; family Gobiidae; genus Proterorhinus; species Proterorhinus semilunaris. The sequence continues at coordinate 32,573,243 of CM038347.1, read as the reverse complement.
CTTATAAGCTTCACTACTACAACACTACCATGCTAATCAAGCAGTAAAGAAGGCCTCATACATGTACTTAAATTAAAGCTGCATAAAATTGACTTTCAGAGGTATTAGTACTACACACTACAAAAAAACAGTGACTCTTCACTCCACACTGGCTGTTCCAAGCTGCCATCCTGCACAAAAAAATAAATATAATAATAATCATGTAGTAAAATGAATTAACCACATAACAAAACACTAAGTATATGTGCAAACCGAAACCTGCAAGTTCGCTCATATGCAAGAATTGTGCGTGCGTTAATTGGCTTAGCTAATTAAGCTCCTTAACACACATTCAGCACGTGAAACATGCGTGAATCGCAATACAAGTGACTTTTAACCAGGCATATGCTGTGGATATATTGAACAAAAGCCGTGCCAGTAATGTTAAGAATAATTGTACAGCCTATGGCAGATTAAACGTCAACTTGTGCCATTTAAATCTATGAAATTAACGATTGGTTAATAATGATATTCACATGAATACTCTATTCAACGTTATCATCCTCATTTATATGTCAAACACTACACCAATAAAGGGATTAAGAGAAGATTTACTTGCCAAAAGTTTGAGGAGCGTCGAGAGGTTCTATCCATGATTAATCACGCAGCAATAAAGTGTCCGGATATGACGTCACTGCCAATATAACAGGTGTGCGCGATACCCAAAGAAGAAGAAGAAAAAAAAAAAAGTGATACCCAAATTCTTAAAATCTTTAACATAACTGTATAAACCAAAGATGCACAGCATAAACGAAGCAAAAAAGATAGACACCATTCTGAGTCAGTTCTGTGCATTTTCGAAAGCGTATGATGACGTCATCGTCCAAAAATGCTATTATTAATATCTTAAAAACGATAACAGCACAAACGTAATTTTTTACAGCACAAACCAGCACAAACGTAGCACAAACGAATGACACCATTTTCGTTCGTTTTGGAGCATTTTTTAGCAAAATGAGGGGCTGGGTCCAAAAATGCAATTATTAATATCTCAAAAACGATAACAGCACAAACGTAAATTTTTACAGCACAAACCAGCACAAACGTAGCACAAACGAATGACACCATTTTCGTTCGTTTTGGAGCATTTTTTAGCAAAATGAGGGGCTGGGTGACCTCAGATTGACCTATAAAAGAATCCTCAATATCTCAAAAACGATAACAGCACAAACGTAAATTTTTACAGCACAAACCAGCACAAACGTAGCACAAACGACTGACATATTTTTTATAAAATTTTGAGTATGATGGGGGGCCAGGTTCACGCTAATAATATTTTGTCAAAGACCAATAGCTGGCAGTGGATATAGCAGGTCCTGTAGCTACAGGCTGAAGATAGGTCACTCATGTCAACAGTCTGTACACCTTCAAGGTAAGACTGGAAGTATTATTATCCACAGTGGAGTTTTACTGTATGATAAAGGGCACTTCAGTAACATTCTGAAGCTTCTGCAGACATGTTTGTGACAGAGTACAGCTGTGATAACTGTACTGATGTTACTTTTACAAAACCAAAGTAGTGGTGTGGGAGGGCTAGTTGAATGAATGACACGGGGCCTGCCTTTGGCCACAGAAATAGTTCATATTATTTTTTCCCTAACTTACCATTACATTGGGATTGACTGTGAATATGGTTCATAGAAATATTGAGATGTTGATTATTTGTGTGTGGTCTGATAGTTGTTTTTAATTTACAGGTGTTTATTGATTTTAAAATAGTGTTATTGTACTGTGATTTAAATTAGTGTAAAACATAGAAACCATGGGACTTGGACTTGACTTGGACTTGCAGGGTCAGAGACTTGGACCTGGACTGGGACTTGCGGTCAGAGACTTGGACTTGACTTGGACTTGTGGGGTCACAGACTCGGACTTGACTTGGACTTGTGGGTCAGGGACTTGGACTTGACTTGGACTTGCAGGTGAGGGACTTATGTGCATCTCTGGTAGAGGGCCCCGGACCCCATACTCCCGGAGCATCCCCCACAGGGCACCACGAGGGACACGGTCGAACGCTTTCTCCAGATCCACAAAGCACGTGTGGACTGGTTGGGCGAACTCCCACAAACCCTCGACCACCCGATGAAGGGTATAGAGCTGGTCCAGTGTTCCACAACCAGGATGAAAACCGCATTGTTCCTCCTGAATCCGAGGTTCGACTATTGGCCGGATCCTCCTCTCCAGCACCCTGGAGTAGACCTTACCAGGGAGGCTGAGGAGTGTGATCCCTCTGTAATTGGAGCAACTCTCCGATCCCCCTTCTTGAAGAGAGGGACCACCACCCCGGTCTGCCATTCCAGAGGCACTGTTCCCAACCATTACGCAATGTTGCAGAGACGTGTCAGCCAAGACAGCTCTACAACATCCAGAGACTTAAGGTACTCGGGACGAATCTCATCCACCCCCGGGGCCTTGCCACCGAGGAGCTTCCTAACCACCTCGATGACTTCAGCCCGGGTCATGGACGAGCCCCCCTCCGAGTCCCCAGCCTCTGCCTCCTCATCAGGAGACGTGACAGTGGGATTGAGGACTCTTTCCACCGCCCGACCACATCCCCAGTCGAGGTCAGCAGCTCCCCACCCACACTGTAAACAGTGTTGGTGAAGCACTGCTTCCCCCTCCTGAGGCGCCAGATGGTTTGCCAGAATCTCTTCGAGGCCGACCGATAGTCCTCCTCCATGGCTTCTCCGAATTCTTCCCAGACCCGAGTTTTTGCCTCTTTGACCGCACGAGCTGCAGCATGCTTGGCCTGCCGGTACCTCTCAGCTGCCTCCAGAGTCCCACAAGCCAACAAGGCCAGATAGGACTCCTTCTTCAGCTTGACGGCATCCCTTACCTCCGGGCGCCACCACCAGGTTCGGGGATTGCCGCCGCGACAGGCACCAGAGACCTTACGGCCACAACTACGAGCAGCCGCATCGACAATGGAGGAGGAGAACATGGTTCACTCGGACTTCATGTCCCCAACCTCCCTCGGAATCTGGGTGAAGCTCTTCCGGAGGTGGGAGTTGAAGACCCTACTGACAGAGGGATCCACCAGACGTTCCCAACAGACCATCACAACACGTTTGGGCCTGCCAGGTCTGACCGGCTTCTTCCCCTGCCAGCGGATCCAGCTCACCACCAGGTGGTGATCGGTTGACAGCTCAGCCCCTCTCTTCACTCGAGTGTCCGAGACACGCGGCCGGAGGTCAGATGACACAACTACAAAGTCGATCATCGACCTCCTGCCTAGGGTGTCCTGGGGCCACGTGCACTTATGGACACCCTTGTGCTCGAACATGGTGTTTGTTATGGACAAACCGTAACTAGCACAGAAGTACAATAACAGAACACCACTCGGGTTCCGATCGGGGAGGCCGTTCTTCCCTATCACCCCCACCCAGGTCTCACTGTCGATACCCACGTGGGCATTGAAGTCCCTCAGTAGAACAATGGAGTCCCCAGCCGGAGCACCATCTAGTACCCCTCCCAGGGACTCCAAGAAGGCCGGGTACTCTGCACCCATGTTGGGCCCGTAGGCCGAGACAACGGTGAGAGACCTGTCCCCGACCCGAAGGCGTAGGGACGCGACCCTCTCGTTCACCGGGGTGAACTCCAACACGTGACGGCTGAGCTGGGGGGCAATAGGCAAACCCACCCCAGCCCGCCGCCTCTCCCCTCCAGAAAAATGGAGCGTCCAGCCCCTCTCCAGGAGTTGGGATCCGGAAACCAGGCTGTGCGTGGAGGTGAGCCCTCTAGCCGGTAACTCTCAACCTCCCGCACAAGCTCAGGCTCCTTCCCCCCCTGGAAGTGACGTTCCATGTCCCGAACGCCAGAAGCTGCGCACGCGGACCAGGTCGTTGAGGCACCTGCCTTCGACTGCCACCCAGTCCTCTCTGCACCTGACCCCTGCGGATTCCTCTGCGGGTGCTGGGTCCATAGGAGGGTGGGCCCACGTCGTCTGTTCGGGCTGTGCCCGGGCCAAGCCCCGTGGGCAGAGGCCCGACCACCAGACGCTCGCATTCGAGCCTCAACCCCAGGCCTGGCTCCAGGGTGGGGCCCCGGCTGCGCCATACCGGGCGACGTCACGGTCCTTGTTATTAAACTGTCCATAGAAGTCTTTGAACTGCTCTTCGTCTGACCTGTCACCTAAGACCTGTTTGCCATGGGAGACCCTACCAGGGGCATGGAGCCCCTGGTAGCATAATAAAGTAAACAAACGTCAGTGTTAGCAGAGTAAATAATAAAGTAAACAAACGTCAGTGTTAGAGTAAATAATAAAGTAAACAGACGTCAGTGTTAGAGTAAATAATAAAGTAAACAGACGTCAGTGTTAGCAGTGTAAATAATAAAGTAAACAGACGTCAGTGTTAGAGTAAATAATAAAGTAAACAGATGTCAGTGTTTGTAGAGTAAATAATAAAGTAAACAAACGTCAGTGTTAGAGTAAATAATAAAGTAAACAGACGTCAGTGTTAGCAGAGTAAATAATAAAGTAAACAGACGTCAGTGTTAGCAGAGTAAATAATAAAGTAAACAGACGTCAGTGTCAGAGTGAATAATAAAGTAAACAGACGTCAGCATTAGCAGAGTAAATAATAAAGTAAACAAACGTCAGTGTTAGAGTAAATAATAAAGTAAACAGACGTCAGTGTTAGCAGAGTAAATAATAAAGTAAACAGACGTCAGTGTCAGAGTAAATAATAAAGTAAACAGACGTCAGTGTCAGAGTAAATAATAAAGTAAACAGATGTCAGTGTCAGAGTAAATAATAAAGTAAACAGACGTCAGCGTTAGCAGAGTAAAAAATAAAGTAAATAGACGTCAGTGTCAGAGTAAATAATAAAGTAAACAGACGTCAGTGTCAGAGTAAATAATAAAGTAAACAGACGTCAGCGTTAGCAGAGTAAATAATAAAGTAAACAGACATCAGCGTTAGCCGAGTAAATAATAAAGTAAACAGACGTCAGTGTCAGAGTAAATAATAAAGTAAACAGACGTCAGCGTTAGCAGAGTAAATAATAAAGTAAACAGACATCAGCGTTAGCCGAGTAAATAATAAAGTAAACAGACGTCAGTGTCAGAGTAAATAATAAAGTAAACAGACGTCAGCGTTAGCAGAGTAAATAATAAAGTAAACAGACATCAGCGTTAGCCGAGTAAATAATAAAGTAAACAGACGTCAGTGTCAGAGTAAATAATAAAGTAAACAGACGTCAGCGTTAGCAGAGTAAATAATAAAGTAAACAGACATCAGCGTTAGCCGAGTAAATAATAAAGTAAACAGACGTCAGTGTCAGAGTAAATAATAAAGTAAACAGACGTCAGCGTTAGCAGAGTAAATAATAAAGTAAACAGACATCAGCGTTAGCCGAGTAAATAATAAAGTAAACAGACGTCAGTGTCAGAGTAAATAATAAAGTAAACAGACGTCAGCGTTAGCAGAGTAAATAATAAAGTAAACAGACATCAGCGTTAGCCGAGTAAATAATAAAGTAAACAGACGTCAGTGTCAGAGTAAATAATAAAGTAAACAGACGTCAGCGTTAGCAGAGTAAATAATAAAGTAAACAGACATCAGCGTTAGCAGAGTAAATAATAAAGTAAACAGACGTCAGCGTTAGCAGAGTAAATAATAAAGTAAACAGACGTCAGCGTTAGCAGAGTAAATAATAAAGTAAACAGACATCAGCGTTAGCAGAGTAAATAATAAAGTAAACAGACGTCAGCGTTAGCAGAGTAAATAATAAAGTAAACAGACATCAGCGTTAGCAGAGTAAATAATAAAATACAAATATGTTTTTCACTCTGGCCTCAGTTCATCTTTACTCCCAGACTCTCCTGCAGTGAGACTGAAGCATAAAGTGTCAGCACAATGAGGAACAAAACAGAATCTGAAAAACATTTGAACATATGGATCTGTGTGTTTGAACAAGGTTTGAATGTTTTCACTAGTAAGACTGAAGGAGATGAAGGTTTAAAACATCAGCTCTGATCTGAGAAATGAGTAAAAGTGTAACGGAGACGACGCTTCACTCTCGAATGAAGAGGTTTTGTTCAGTTTTATTATTGTTTTTGTCAAATACATGAATCAAGTCATTAAAGTAATATCATAAAAAGAGCAGAATCAGCAAAACCATTGATCGATCTTTGTTTATCCATCTTTACATTTCATCTGTCAGAGCATTTACAGGAAATATAACAACAAAATAAAACTAAAGTTTACAGGAAATACATCAACAAAATAAAACTACAGTTTACATGAAATACATCAACAAAATAAAACTAAAGTTTACAGGAATTCCATCAACACAAAGTATAATAATATAATACAAATATAATAATGAGTATAAACATCAGGACAAAGATATAAAAGTCTCAAACTAAACCAAAGACATCAAGTAAAAACTTTATCAAACGTTATTTACAAAGTCACTTTCTCTTCTGCTGTGTTGGATTTAAGACGGGGCTGGTTGTTTCACACTAGGGGGCGCTGTGATCTGATATTATATTATTAACGGGCTTTGGGTGGATTCATTGTTTTTTCAGGTCAGGTTTAGGAACATCAGGCTTTAAACTCATTGGCCTCATTCATAAACACATGTTCTGAACAAATCCTGAAAAATGCTGTTTTAGAAAATAATCACGGTCAAAACAGACCCACAAATTAAAATTCCTTTTTCATGGTCAATATATTTCTACACATTATTTACAAATGAAATTGAGATAGACAAAGTCAATAAAACATCTTTAATAAAAAATTATAAATATAATTTCAATAATGGATCATGTTAGACCTGGACTATCTGAGGTCACGCCCATATATGGATGTTTAGAGGGCGTGTTAATATGATTAATGAGGGGGAGGGGCATCTCTGTTGTAGGAAGAGATTTGGCTTAGTTTCCAACTGTTTCCTGTTGTAACAGAGGGAGAGACTTTGAGCAAAGTGTTTCCGCTTGTCACGTCTGTGACTGGAGTTAATCAGTAACAAACAAAAGTCAAACTATTAAAGTGATGAAACTGAATGAGGATTAACATAAAGACGACTGGAGTCTGTCTCTGAACTGAAGCAGTCACTGAAAACAAATATAAAGTCAATAAAACGTCTAAAGTTCTTTACATTATTTATCTGTCTGTCTCATAACTTGATTCCATTTTATTTGTTTCTATAATCAGCCTTTAATCATCTCAGAACAACACCAGTAAAACACAATAATAGAAGTATATAACCTGTGTGAGCTCTCAGTCGTACAGGAGTTTCCTCTAGACGAAGGCTCTGGAGTCTTCATCTGTACTCTGCAGTTTGTTTCCTTTAGGTGAGAGTACGGCCTTTAGAATAAAGAGGACGTCCAACACTTCCACTGCAGAGTACAGACGACAACTCCAGAACCTCCTCATTTAAACAGCGGCTATTCATGATGATTGGTAATAATCTCAAACACGTCTTTTGATGGATGACATCACCAAATGTAGTTGATATCTGGAAACATCTGGAATGTTTCTGCTGATATTTATGGAGGATTTTTCCAAATGTCTCGTCTGTAATCCTGTGTACGAAGCTTCAAAACTGTGAAATGTGTTAGTGTTGAGCTGTGACAATAGGGGGCGCTTTATCAGGTCTGATTCATTTAAAAACTTTAACATAGGTACTTGTTTTTAAGATTCTAAAAGTCAAAATGGTAAGTCTCTGTCTCTTATGGTTCAGAAATGAAAACATTTATACTGAACAAACTTTCATTGGGATGTTTCTTAGTTCCCCTGTTCCAGAGAGATCAGCTTTTATCGACATTAGCTCAGCTGAAGAAGATCCAAATATTGAAACACTGCTCCTGATCTGTTCTTGATGACAGAATACATTTATAACCCGGGAAAGAGCTAGGAGAAGTAGATTTGGCTCAATACCACCATGTTATTAATATGAATCTGCAGGAGGAGTTTGTCCATCACATCTGGTCCATGACGACGTCAGTGCGTTCTTCTTCTTCAGGGCGGGCTCTGCGTCTCCTGGCTCTCTGAGCTCTCTCATGCCCCCTGATGGCCTGAAACCACACCGCACAGAAGAATTAGGGTTCGGTTTTAATCACTGTTTCCCACCTCGTGGTGCACGGCCCAGTGTGTAACCACAGTAACGAGGTTCAGGAGTGAGGACGTGTGCTCGTACCTGGCGGTAGAAGAAGTACGGGATATAATAACAATGTAGTCTGGTCAGTATTAGCAGTGCAGGTTTACAGTCATAGTGCAAGTGGTTAAGTAACACGGATAAAGGGATGTAGATATTATTGCTATATTAGATATTACTCTAGAGTCTTGTTGTACCGTCTGACAGCAGTGGGGATGAAGGACTTCCAGTAGCGCTCCTTCTTGCACTGAGGGTTGTCAGAGTACACTTCAGGCTTTGTTCTCCTGTGCCTGTCTCCCATTTCCTTCCCCTCCTACCTGCCTTATTTGGATTCTGGCTGGGTGTGGTCGTGGCTCCTCCTCCTGCTCCTGGGCTGGCTCACACACCTGTCTCCAATCTTCTTCTCATCTGCTGAGTATGAAGGACTGGCTTCCCCTCTGCACCTCTGCCAGATCGTCAGTCTTCCAACGCGGTGAACATTTCACAGACTCAGCCTTGGTTTTGTTTTGTGGATTTTTGCTATACTTCTTGTTTTTGCTCCTGCGTCTCACTCAGCTCCAGCCTCTCTCCTGCCATCCCCAACCCAGCCAATACTCCAAGGAGAACCCTGGGATCTGCAACAACCTCCAAACCCCTCCTGCACATTTTTTTTGTAAAAAAAAGAAATAAATACCTACCTTTTTTCCGGCCATTGTGTTTGCATTTTGGGTCCTTATTTTTGTTGAGCCGTGACGAGGGTTCCTCAGTCTGAAATAGATCCTTCAAAATAGACGCCTTTTTACTTTGATCACTGCTTTGCACTTTTGACATTTTCACCAGAAATAGTTTTCACTTCACATTTTATTGGTAACCATTTCAGGGACAACCTTCTGAAGCTCACTGAGAAATGGCTAAGAATCGGTGCAACAATTTTAAATATAAAACATATTCATTTTTTTTGTTTCCTACATAATCCCATGTGTTTATTCATAGTTTAACATCTTCACACAATGTGAATAGTGTTGAAAAGCCGATACATAAAAAGTGATTCCAAACTTGTGACCGTTATACAACCCTAATTTGAGCTTGCATGTGTAATTCCAACACAGATTAAACACAGTTTGAGTGCCAAACATGGGCAGAACCATTTCAGAGATGGTTTATGGTCTTTGGAAATGCAGAGGGCACTTTGAGATTCCATTATGACACAAAATCCGGGAAACGCAGCTTGGAGCGCTCCAGCAATAGAAGAAACGACCAAAGTAAACATGTAAACTCACCTTTTTTGAAGAGGGGACAAGGGTTTAGTATGGCTGAAACCTCGATAAAAAAGTTGACGACTTTTCCGAGAGTCCCTTGCCGGGTTGTGAATCTGTGCCCGACTGTGAATCTGCGGTCTCCTCCGGTCTGCAGGTTCACTCTCCTCCAAAAAAAGAAAAAAAGAAACATGCTCTCAGTTTAAATAAGCCAACGGGGTGGTGTGCCCTCGTACTTACCCGACTGAGAGTGAGGGGTCGCTGGAGAGAGGGGCCAGGAGGGACGGAAGCAACAGAGGTGTCGCCGCGGCCGTGATGATGATGAAGTGTCTACAAATATGACTCCAAACAGAGGTCGTTTTGATTTGGCGGAAAAAAGGCTGAGGCTGGACCGCTAACTCCCGACCTTAACGGAGTGAGAATAAAAGAAAAAGGGGGGAGGTAGCGGGGTTGGGTGGTGGTGGACTTTGGTATAGCTTGGATCGCTGACTTTATTACCGTATTCCAACGAGGAAGTGAGTGCGACGCTTGCGGAGGGCCTTGGAACATTTCACATTGTATTGTAAAGAGAAAGACTGACGCTAACCGATTCATTCCCTCTTGACGAGAACTGAAAGCAGAAGGAGCCGTTGTCTGAGAGGCAAAGAGACCTCGACTCAAACAACCCGACGACTTTAGCAACGTCCACTACGACAGGGAACTCTTGGATGATGAGAGTGTGTACAAAAACGCATGCCACTCAACAGAGAAAGTGGCTGGGTACTATTTCTTCTTTGCATTTGACCCATCATCCAATGTTTGTAGGAGTGCACCCAAGGACCCCCTGGGACTTTTCCAGGAGTACCTTGGGCGGCAACATGCAAACTTCTGTGTGCAGTCCCCATGTCTGCGTAGGTGTACTACAGTTTCCCCTACTGCACAAAGAATGTGTACAATTCTACAGCCTGGTGACTATGACCAGTAGCCTGGCTCCACATCTGGAGATGGGTCCGGGCGACTGCCTACTGTGACTGCTTTCTGCCCCTAAAGGTTGCCCCGGCGGCGTTGAAGAATGAGTAAAATGCAGAGATCAGGGATCAATAAAGTATGCAGTGGGAGGAGAATGTGAGTTCACTGTTTGGAATTTCTCACATCTCTGCCTAAATTGCTCATAAAATGTGGTCAGATCTTTATTAAAATCATAAAAAATAGTAAACAGTGTCTGCTTAAACTAATACCACCCAAACAATTACATGTTAACATTTTTCTATTGTCCATAACAAGTAAACATTCACAGGACAGTATGGAATAAGTAAGTGAACCCAGGAATATCCCTGAACTGCAGCAGTTTTGTAAAGAGGAACGGTCTAAGATTCATCCTGATCGCTTCTAATCTGCAACTACAGGAAAGCAGTTACTGCTGCAAAAGAAGAGTCAGCCAGCTATTTAATACAGGGGTTCACTTACTTATTCCATGCATGTTGTGAATGTCTCAGGTTTTTCTGCAAAATATCTTGATAAACTTGTGAATTAATTTTTCCATGAATGATAGCATGTTGTCCAGGCCCTGAGGCAGCCTTCTTGTGTTTTTAATAAAGATCAGACCACATTTTATGACCAATTAAAGCAGAAATTACAGAAATTCCCAACGGTGTACTCCCTTTCCCCTCCCACTGTAATTTAACCTTTGATGAGAAACCAGAGCACCTCAGGGGAAGCCATCCAAAACACAAGGAGAACAAAGTCCAAGGACAACATTGCTGGGGAATCAAACCTAGGACCATATTTTGTGTAGCAAAAATACTCATCAGACAAACAAAGTTAGACATAAGACAAAGCATACGACAAACAGTAAGACAATGCATCAGCAGCTGAGTCATTTGTGCATTCCCTCATTTACATATCAGACAGTAGTATTACGCTTCATTCGTGCCGTTTTGAGTATTCTTATTCGCGTTGGTTGTTTCGTCTTCTACTGCCGAAGCGCTCCGATCTGTATTTCCCGGATTTTGTTGCGTCGTAGATCAAACACAAACCCGTGCCCCGCATTTTTTTTTAAAGCTAATGATCCATCACAGGACCAGATCCGCACTCGGAGTGTGTTCCTCACGGCGACATCGATTTGCTAGCGTGCCATTAACTGAACATTGAGTAGTGTTTTCGCGGTTTTTGCAGCGCTCCAGTCCACTGCCGCTTGCAGCGGGTACACCAGGCCAATTTGAAGTCTTGAAAACTCACTCTCTCACTTTTTAACATCTTTTTTGTACGCAAAAATGTTAAATAGCCATAGATCAACATTGAGGTACCCAGAAGAATGGTTGCATCTTCTTAACTGCCACCTGAACTGAGCACATGTTCTCCAGTTGGGCTTTACCCAAATCTAAAGCTTAAAAAAAAAATAGCGACAAACACAAGGATGACAATTCAACAAAACTTTGACAAAAGAGCAACAAAAAAAACTGTGCTGGAAAAGCAACAAAAACATGACAAAAAGCAAGGGGAAAAAAAGCAATGAAAAAAACACAAAGGCTGTGTCCGAATGTCCACCCTAGTCCCTAACCCCTCATTCACTACATAGGCCCGCACTATATAGTCCACTGATTCTGTTGGCTATTCGGACAGAAGCCCACTACTTTCTCCGAGCTGCGTGCAGATTTTTATATATATATATTTTTTTCTGAATTTATTTATTGTTACACGTTTATTTTATGAAACAGAACGGCAGTTTTGGCACTTTTACAGGCATCTTTTTTTACATTTAAATTAAAATTCAAACTATCATAAAAATTTTAAAAAAATCACCCTGGCGTTAGCTCAAAGACGTGCAGAAAGTAGGTCAGCGAAGCGCCAGCAGAATGAGTGCACTACATCTGCTAAAAGTTCGCTAAACTCCGGATAAAATTTATTTCTGCGATAAAGACCGACCAAACTAATGAGACAAGGGACTAAGTATGGATAAATAGGAGTCAGATATATTTAACATGGATTGTACATGAATGGCTTGGATTATTTGAGAGGAAGCTATCGGTCATTTAACAGCTCGAGCTAAAGGTTAGCAGCTAACGCTAGCATTTTTCACTGTAACCGTTTATATCTAAGTCAGTTATTCATGATAAATAGGCAAAACCCGATTGAAACAGCTGATTTCATTCCGCCGTGTTGTTTAGTTCCAAGACCTGTTGCTGTCAGGCGTTCTTCTCCTACTCTCGCAATGCATTGTGGTCTATAATGACCCGTTTAGTGATCACCGCCGCTCAATGCATTGTGGGACATTTTGAGTGCACTACTTTTTTTCTCTCTGGACATTCGGACACCCCTACAAAATGGCGTGACCACTATATAGCGCACTATACAGGGAATAGCGTGGACATTCGGACACAGCCGAAAAGTGAAAAAAAAAAGTGACGCAAAAACGGGAAAGGCAACAAGAACGCGACGAAGACACAACAAAAAGACGACAAAAAAAACGTGACGAAAACACACGCAAATGCGACGAAAACACGACAAAAAACATGATTTTTCTTTTTTTTTCAAGCGACAATTATGTGACGAAAACGCGGCGACAATGGGACAAAAAAGGTAGGGTCACTTTTGTAGGTCTTAGCTTTCAGGCTTTTAGCGTTACACTGTTGCCCTCCAGTTGAGAAGCTTTTGGATTTGGGTAAAGCCGAACTGGAGAAAATGCGCACGGTTCAGAGATTAAGCCTATTTGAGTTTTTTATTTTTTATTTTTTTTAACTCATAGCCTCCCAATTAGTGTAGACAACACGAGAGAGGAGGAGAAGGGAGGTGACTGGGTGTGGGGGTGCCCCGATGTCAGTCCCTTTATGACCCGCTAAAAAAGTCCCGCGCCCGCCTACCCCCCCTCACCCCCCCCCTCCCGACCCCGCCATCCATCACCCGCCGCTCTGTAATCAGCATGTTTGTCACTGTAACTAAACAGAGGGAGCCCGGGCCGGGGCGGCGCGCGATTGGCCGTGACAACGCCCAAATGAGCGTGCCGCGGGGCCACTGAGCGCCGGGCAGCCGAGCGTGACGGCGGAGGTGACAGACTCCTCCGCCAGGTCTCCGGCTCGGGGCGAGATTAGGAGGAGAGGTGGGCGCGCGGTGGGGCCAGGAAACGTTTCGAGTCTTTGTGTGTGTGAGAGTGTGTGTCGGCTTCACCCAGACAGCTATATTAGTTCAGTTTGAAGGGGGGACTTTGTACTGAGACTGACTGGAAACTATATTTGGAACATTTGCTTGTACGCGTTGGGTTCCTATGGCAAAAAAGGACGGGGGAAATTTACTTCAAGTCCTCTCTCGTGGGGCTCCGTACTTCCGTCACTGGTTATGTCCACAGCCAAAACCTATTGTGCAAACATATTAATTGTGTTATTTACATTTTCTGAAAAACTTTAAAAATCTGAAATCATGAGTGTTATTGTATCAATCAGTAATTTATATTTCAGCCTGCTGGTAAAAAGATCAATAGTTGCTGACGAAGCTCCACGAGGAGCACTGAAACATAGTGCTATAGCTGACAGACTGAAAGTTTTGCTACAATGATTTGGACAAATCGTGCTCTATGAGTCTATGTAAAGTCTCAGAGGAACACAATTTGTGAGAAACATAAAAAAAAAACCCACAAAAAACGCGTCTCTCATAAACATATAATTTGTTTAGTATTGTGTCCACAAACACGTGGGTATTTTTTATTTTTTTTCATCTTCAATTCAATCAACTGAGCATTTATTTCAATGATATGTGTGGGGTATGAGAGTTTTGTTTTGTGCATGCAAATATGTTAATGTTCTACATAATCAACACCTTTGACTCAGAGACAAAAAACAAGGCCCAAGAAGTTTAAGCCAGAAAAAAACAAAAACAAAAATATAATAAGGCGGACATACTTTTAAAGCCTCAAAATCACTATACCATTTTATATATATATACGATGAACGCAAGACTTTAATCGTTATTTGTGGAATTTGCAAAATGGCAAAGAACAAAACAAATTTTATTCCCCTACTAGGAAAAAAAAAAAAAATCAGGTACAGTACTTTTAACAAAACGTACAACAATATTTTCTCTTGATATAACACACTCTAATAAGACACACAAAAGACTAAGGACAAAAACTCTCAGTTCAAAAAAAGTGTTTAAAAATAATTAGGCTATTCAGGTCCTTCCATTCGGTTTAATGTTCCTCTTTATGTAAGTGTTAAAGCCGGACTGATTTACACTTTAATCGCATAAGTCTATGATCGTGGGCCTCCTTTAGCCCATAGGGCCGGCCCTGTTGCGCGTGTTACGCCTCCCGCTCGGGAAACCCCGCTGTAGCCCGGCGGTTTTTCTGTCGGCAGCGGTAGTGCATGTGGCCCCCCGATCGTGTTACACTCGGTGGGTTCGGGGCGGTCGCGGTGGCCACTCGCGCGGAGGGGGAGAACAAGCTAACGCTCATTTCTGCAAAGTAAAACCACACTACATCAAATCAAGCTTTTCCATATGTGGGTCTGAGCGCGAGAGGAGGAGAGGCCGGATTATGACTATTACTGTTATTGGAGCGGTGGGGCCCTCTGCTGACCAGAAACAGGAAGTGCGCCTGGAGTCTTGTGACAAAATAAACACAAGTGGGGATTTAGAACCGAGGGTTGAAGACGGGAGAGGAAAAAAGTAGTTGAAGTAAAAATACACATTCCATTCACAAAGTTAGACATTGTGTGGCCAAAGGATGAGATCAGCCGATTATATGTATTCATGTAATAAGGAGGACAGCATTGGACAAAGCAGATGCAATGTTTAACCTCTCACCACCCGCCCTAACGAGTGCTTATAGGCCAGTGTAACGCCTCATTTGAAAGCTAAGACCTACAAAACGGATCTAAGATTTTTCCCCACGTTGTCGCCACTTTTTTTGTCACGTTTTTCTTGCCATTTTGTTTCACTTTTGTTGACATTTTTGTCGTCTTTGTTGTTGCTTTTTGTACGTTTTTTTTTTCGTAGCCTGTTTTTGCACAGAGCGAAGCCGATGTAATGTAAATGATTTATCAGGAGACAAGGAGTTCCGGAGTTTCGCGCCCTGGACGGTAAAGGCCGACTGTCCATTTATACGTTTATTGCGTTTTAAATTACAAAATGTTCTACAATTTTCAAAGTTAAGGACGTTTAACCTCTGCAATATTATATTATATATATATATATTTATGAAAATGGCTGCTAGAAGTAAAGGCAATGCACTATTTGCAGAAACTGGACGGTCTTCAGAGTTTTTTCTTAAATGCCTGTGGCGTCCTCAAGTGGTGAGAACCGATATTGCTTGAATGCAAAATGCTTTCGTATCATGGGTCCAAATGATGGAATAATAATAATACATGTTTCACCAGATCCACAGGGAAAATTAGCCTCCAAACAGGGCTTCAAACTCAAGAGGCCGGCAAGACCATCTTTGCAAGTTTCCGCACATTCCTTCGAAGGATCACAATACTTTCGCCTGAGTATCGCCCCACCATAAGTGAGAAGAAGGTCTGCCCACAGGCTTTTGTTTCCCTCTTCCAGAGTAGCAGCAAATTAACATCATTTAGCTCAAGGCCCGTTGTATGATTAAATGAAGTCTTGATCATGATGGGCCTGTAAACGTTGTCCGAGCACGTCACAAAGACTCCAATTGTCAGAGACTTTAGAGACAGACATTTTATCCCGTCCCCCCCCCCCCCCCCATCCACGTTCTACCTAACGGAGAAATGAAATTAGCCACTTAGTTACGGTGCGGGTCAGCAGCCTGGTGCGCTCGCCTCTTACGGGAAGCTCCCCCCTTTTCCATGGCTGTCCCCACCAGGATGAATTAGCTCTGGGCTGCGCGGCTATAACATGTCAGGGGAGAAACGAAGACGGAGGGGTCGGGCCCTGCTCTGGAAACGACATGCACTCAGAGGTGGGTGGAGCCAAAAGCTGTGCGGAGGTAAGAGTATCATTACTTCTAAAATAAATTACTCACTCACTTTTGGCCCATTATAGGCTGCAGCAATAGCCTGGACTGTTTACATATGTTGAGGGACATTCATTCATAAATTATTAAGTTATTCAAATATCATTGTTCCTAGACCCATTCTGTACATTATATTAGCTTCATTTTGAACACAACACACAACTAAATACTCAATAATCTTAGTTGGTCACTTCAAGGTAGGGGGTACTCGGAGTGTAAGTGAACGACTCAAGGGGTACGTGAGACTAAAAAGGCTGGCAACCACTGCGCTTTTTATTTTATTTTTTAAACATGTAAAACATATTAACCATTTCCATTTTGTTCTAAGAGTGGTCAAGATTTTAAATGTAAGTGTTCAGAACGCAGATACGTAGAACCTTAGAATTCCATACTTTTCATGCAAATCTACCAATACGATACATCTGAAGTTTCATCAGGTGGTCCCAAACCGCCGGTACGAGGCCGTGACACATTTTCTAGCGGGCCTACAGAGAACTAGGAAATACTTTATTAAACGACCGCATTATCTCCAATTTATCTCTGGCCTGTCCACAAGCCAATAAGCTCGTCCATAGAACAGCAGGTTGAAAACATATCCATACCCCTTTAATGTTTTGACCTGTTGCCACCCTATGGACCACAAACATACAAAGTATACGGAGTTGAAAATATACGTGAAAGACTCGCACTAAGTGACACACAAGCGTGAAGTGACATTAAATGTATACATGATTTTGAACTTTAAAAAAAATAAAACACTGAAAAGTGGGATGTGCAACAGTATCAAGTCCAAGAACACACCAGACAGGTCCGGGATGAAGTCATTGAGAAGTATAAAGCTGGGTTAGGTTGTAAAAAAAATTCCAAAGCTAAAGTACAGTTAAATACATCATCCAGGAATGGAAAGAGTATGACATCACTGCAAACCTACCAAGACCCGTCCTCCTAAACCAAGTTACCAAGAAGCCTATGATGACCCTGGATGAACTGCGGAGAGCTGCAGCTCAGGTGGGGGAAACTGGACACAGAACTACTATTAGTCGTACACTGCACAAATCTGGCCTAGAACAAGCCATTTGACCAACGCACCTTCTTCCACATGTTTGCTGTATGGGGACATGGGGGACATCGGGGACATGGGGCTTCTGGCAAACAGCCAGAAGGTGGTTTTCTTTTAAACATTGCTTCTTCTAGCCACTCTTCCATATCACTCTTTAGTCGTGTGTTTTGTGTCATTTTTGCTTTCGAGGCACGTTTTTTGTCGCTCTTTCGCCACTTATTTGCTTTTAGATTTGAGTAATGCCGAACTGTAGAAAATGTCCTTGTGGGGGTTAAGAGATGAACATCTTCAGCAGGTTGTTTATGATACATCTCACTTGCAAAAAAAGTACAGCCAGTTCAAGTCAACCGTGACAAACAGAAAAAGAGTCAGTGAATAAACACAGCCAAGAACATGTAACTTCCTACTAAAAAAGTCGGGTTGTCCAGACCATATAACGGCGTGTTTTTTTTCTCCAGGAAATCCAAATGTCTCTGCCCGGCGCACAGTGAAACCCAATAGCGCTGACATAGCCCGAGCGTGTCATGGTCTCTCCATCAAAAATGGTTTACTTTCCCACCGGCCTGAAACCGTGCTCTTCGTAATTCTCTTGATTTGTTTAGAAACGGTGGATGGGACCGGCCCGAACGCGGACAAGAGGACCACTGTTACCTACTTTTGTTTAAACAAGGACACAGGTGCGTTTTCAACTTTTGCCCCAAATAGTGACGAGGCCGTTCTACAATGGATGACATGTTTCAAGTGGGGAAGTAGGCGAGTACTGCAAGGCAACTGTTCGCAATCGTTTCTCCGCCCAAAACATGCACAACAGGCAAGAGAAACGAGCTCGTGAACGTATAGGTGACATAAGTGATGTTTTACCCTGTGAAGCGTTGTGTCAGAATAAATGACTTCTGCTACTACTTTCTTGCAAAATATATATATTTTTTGTGTGTAAAATGCAATTAACTTAAGTTTCCTACTCTGCTGAGATGCTGTTTGTTTGACATTATTTGAAATACTGAGTGTAAATCCACATTAAAAAATAGAAGCTATTTCACAATTTGAGATCGACTTCACACGTGCAGTCGGCTCCACATCCACTAGAGGGCGCCAAAGCTGAACGATCAACCGCATCATTTCATTCACACATTTGGGTAATCCTGCGTATTCCGTCTTTTAGAGCTTGAATCACTGCTTGGTCATATATAATGTAAAACAGGGATTCTCAACTGGTGGGTTGGGACTCAAAAGTGGGTCGCGATTCTATAGGGAACGTTTATTCAACATTTTCCATCTGAAACTGCACGGTAAACACTAACAGAGTCTGTTCAAATTAATGCTATTGGATTGTTTTGATCATAATTTCAGTCTTAAAGGCAAATCTACTGCTGGTTTAACAAAAACTTGTTTGGAAAATACAATATTTTATTGGGTCGCAGCTTGTCATTAAGGTAATGTTGGCTCCCGATGTAAACCATTGGCATTTACAGGAAAAAGTTCTTCACTTTAGGCTACAATGGTGAGGTTTGGCCCTTGGTGTTCTGATGATGATGGAAAAACCTTCACTAAACAACACAACACTTTTTGGTCTTGCCATTTTAATTTTTAAGGATTTTGTTTTGTTTTCAGTAATAAGGTAAATCTCGCTTGAAATTGCCAATGAGATAAGACCCATTTTCTTACCCCATTGGCAAATAAAATGACCTGAAATAAGGATGAAATGTATTATAACGAGTCAGAAACATCTCAGAACAAGTGAAATCATCTCAGACAAATGCCCGGCTAACTTGTCAAAACAACTCAAATTTTGATTATTATGCTCAAAGTAAATGTATCCACTGTGAGATCAATAAAGGCTATCTTATCTTATCTTAAATTGAGACATTTAGTTTAATCTAGTTCATTACTTTTTGCAGTGTACACAAAATACAATTTCAAACACACTGGCTATGGTTACACAGTCTGAAGAGAGGGTTGACTCAAGTTATTCTCAATCAGCTCAAAAAAGGCAGTTGTAGAAAGTCATTATTTTCTGTGGTCAAGTGGCTCAGTGCATGTTTTGGAAATGCCATCTTTATAACATTCAATTCGTTTTTGTTTTTTTAAATTGGGTCTCTACGGCAAACGTGCATCCTTAAACATGTCAGTATAAAACATTCCTCTTTTGCCTTGAAAAAAGACTCTTGTTATGCAGGTTTTTTAGATCAGCTAACGCGGGCTAAGTCGCATTCACCTATTTTTTACAGTTAACAGCCATCTTTGTGGAATCACTCATTGTCACTGTGCAAAAACTAATAATGACAAATAACTTGTATGAGAGGAGATGTTATTTACTATGACCTTTGACCACCATTTGTTTGATGAAACCAGTAAACGCTATTTGAGCCACTACCCAGCCCAGTGCCTGGTTAACCCGGTTTTCGACAATGGAGGTGTCAGTGTCATTTTTACAATGTTTCCCAAACAGAAAAATAACATAATTGATCAATAACAAATACAATGTTGTAGTAGATACAGCTTACCACTGAAAAAAACAGAAAATCACATGAAAACACACATTCATAACTCAACCCTTGTTAAAATCAGCAATAACTCGTCAGTGTTTCACATGGGGAACAGCAGGTGACCACTGAATGTGCTGTGGTGGTTCTGGTTATCATGGATTCTAGTATTGGCCGACAGATGCACACACACAGCGTCTCCAGTGGCTGCATTTGAAGACTTGCCATGTCCACTTGTCTGATGTTCATAACTCATACAAACGCACTCTCTATCCTTCACCAGCCAAGCCCCTGCAGCGTCTGCACCATACACGTAGAACTCAAAGTGGTAGGCTCCTTTCACCGGGGCAGTGAAGTAACCTGTCACACACACACAATGTTAGTCTTAAAATCGTCCGCCCAAATCCTCTGTGATACCTGTGATGTCATTCACCTGTGTTTGGGCTGTAGGCGTTGCCAATGTTTGAGATCACGTGTCCGTAGGTCAGAAGTGTGTCAGTGTTGAACGGTCCAGTGCCTCCTGCGCCCGACCCCAGCAAAGAGACCGAGAAAGCCACTTGTCCCACTGGAATTAAAAGCAATTTTTTAAAACATCTGCACTCAAGCATTTTGGGCTAAAGAGAAATGGCCTGAAGCCTGCGATTTGTGTAAGAACATGGGACCAAAGATGACAAAGTTTTGACCATTGACAGGACAACAGGAGCACGGCTTCGAACATTGGGGACACCCATGATGTATCATCACTACGCCGAGCACCACTGACTGTCACTGACTATGAATATATAACTCGCAGTTTGACCTTTAATACTTTATTTCCTATTATTAGTAGTATTTTTTTAAGTCAGAATAGCTCACCTCGGTTGAGTGTCTGGATCGGTTTCATCTCGGTTTGCAGCACAGACACTTTACCGCTCAGGTCTTGGATCATGGCGTGAAGGTCTGACAGACTGGACTGAGGCACATTCACACTCTCAGGACTGACGGTTCCTCCTTCATTGTCCTGAAGTTCAGCTCCCGACAGAGAGCAGAGCAGCAGCGACAGACTCAACACACTCACTCTCTCCATCGTGACCACGACTATGAGCCCCAGAGATACAGGCTCTGATATACCAATACCATTCATATTAATCATTGACATATTTAACATTGTATAACTTTGTTTAGTTTAGTTTATTCACAGGTACAAAGGACATGACCTACTTTGAAATTTGCAAATGACTAATCACACAGGGACAAGAGCCTAAATTATGTGGTATTTTTAATGAGAAAATTCTCCAAATGTCGAACCTGATGGTGCTGTATGCATCAGTGCGGTTGATGCTTCTATTATCTGCTGGTGGCACAGACCAGGGTTTCTGTTTGAAAAGTAAATGTCAAGTGTCTCGAGATAGGACTAAATATTAAAAGAGGCTCACTATTTCTGTCAAAAAAAAAGTTTAGATCTATGCCCTTAGTGTCCCGTAAAGTAAAAGTCTAGCGGAACCTCTTGTGCAAAAAAAGTGTACAGACAGGTCCTCGCTCACGTCTTGGTCAATTATCTCCAAGCACTTTGGGTTCATGTCGGGGTCCCTCATTCTCTGGTCACGGGTAAGAAGCTCAAAACAATAGATTCACTCCTCATGTGTTGCTCTTTCAGTGCCTCTGCTCCCTTTCACCCTCATCCCACCGATCCTGGACCCAGATGGCCTTGCTGTCTTGCACTTTGACCATTTGTTTTTGTGTACTGCTGTATCAAAGCAGCTGCTCTAAAATACAACACTGTTCAGAAGCCTGGGGTCGCCCAGACAGTGTAATGTTTTCCATGAAATCTTGTACGGAACAGCCTTCATTTCTCAGAACAAGGATAGACGGTGGAAAATCACCTGTTTCCAGGTAGAATAGTCATTTAACACATTGACAAGATCTAGATTGTATTTCTGATTAATTTAATGTTTTACTCTCATGAAAAAGTGACAACCGTAATAGGCAAGGCAAGTTTATTTGTAGTTTATTTGCACAAATCATACACAATTCAATGCAAACTGTGGAGACAGTTATACACAATCACGAGAAGGCAGATCAAATCGATATAAAATGTAATTCATTCATTACAGTAAAAGCAAAGAGTGCAGATCAAGTACTTTCAGTTGTCATATGCACAGATAACCCGGGTCAGAGGAACTAATCCAGTACATGTTCAACCAGCTTCGTAGTACAGAATCAAAGCTGCAGTGTCTTATTTATGAAGCACATTTGCACCATGAAGACAAATATGTAGAAATATAAAATTCAATAGCATTAAGTAAATTACATAGCAGTAAAGATTAATTCAAAAGCCAAACCCTCAGATTTGCACATGGATCCAAAAACAAATACCACTGCTTCACATGGGAAACAGTAGGTGACCGATGAATGTGCTGTAGTGATACAAATCATCATAGATTCTTGCATTCGTCCGCAGTTGCACAAACACAACGTCTTGAGCCTCCAGGAGCAGCGTGGCTCCATTGGAAGTGCTGCCCCACCCACTGGCCTGTTCCTCATACGCGCCAAAGATTTCTTCTCCATTCTTCACCAGATAAACCCCTGAACCGTATTTGCCATCCATGTGACAAAGAATGTAGACCTCGAATTGGTAGACTCCTCTCACCGGGGCAATGAAAAACCCTGTAAGAGAGAGATCAGTCACTGTGGGGAAAATTGCTCTGTCCTTACTCGAGCGAGCCAACTTCTCACAGCTCCAGTCTCAGACGTGTAAATTGATAACGAAAAAAATTAAATAAACACCAACTCTGTGCCCACCCATAGACAAACCGCATTTGCCTTTTCTTTTCTAACTGAATTTTCAGTTTTGGGAGGAATCTGTCTTGTAAGGCTCAAACTGATACAAAAAGGTAACAAAATAAAATAAAATGAACAGGACAATAAAGTCAAGTCGTTTTTTAAGGAAGGAAGGTGCTGATGAAGGTGACAATAAATTTGGACTTAGTGGTCCGTGGTTTTTAATCTGCCGACAATAACAAGGATTTATTTTCTTTTTTTAGATACTATTAAAATAGTAACAAATGAAATAAGCGAATAATGCTTCTGCAGACAAACACAGATCACATTTTTAAAGAATAAATATTTGCTCTAATGCAGGGGTGTCAAACTCATTCTAGGTCGTGGGATGAAATTCAGCTCCCACGGCGGGTCACGGGCCACATATAATGTAATGTAAACAGGAAAATACTATAGAGAAAATTTTTCCAATTAATGAATAATAATAATAATGAGCTGTGATTTGGTCAAAGCCCCAACTTGTCTGTAGCCTAATCAATAACAACGACTTACACTTGTATTGTACTTTACAAGCTTGTATCACAAGTTTCTCAAAGTGCTCCATACATAGTAGTCATTATTCATTCACTCCACACTCGGTGGTGGTAAGCTGTTATTGAAGCCACAGCCGCCCTGGGGCAGACTGTCCTTTTACCACGTGGCTATAATGTGTTTTTCATATCCTGATCTCTTATTATGTCAGTGACCTCTGCTGGACATGTGTGAAAATCTTAATTTTTTTTTTTTAATTCAAGCTGCCCCCTAGTGGCTGGAATGAGCATTCCAGTTATTCGTTTAAAAAATATAACTCCGCACAGGAATGAGCCCATTCCTGTGCCCACTTTGGTAACGCTTTATAATAAGGGTACATTATAGGGCTGAACGATTTTGGAAAATAATCGCGATAATAATAATAGCGATTTTTTTCTTCAATATTGCGATTGCGATTACATATGCGATTTTTGTTGTTGATTCAGTTGTAGCCATGATTTATCTTCTGAGCCAGTGCTGGCTTTCATTTCCTCACATCTTACTGTGTGACGTTTAAAGGACTTTTAATAGAGCCAAAATCATGCTACCTTGCTCAGCCTCTGCGAGTTCATTTACCTGTGTTTGGGTTGTAGGCATTCCCAATGTTGGTGACCACGTGTTTGAAGACCACAGGACTGGGAGTGTTGGATGGTCCCAGCGTTATGGGAGCTGATGTCCCCAGAGATGCATAGAAAGCCACCCGTCCTGTTGAAAATAAGGTGAATATTTTAACATTTGTAGCCTCAGAATAATCATCCAGGGTAAAAAAAAAATACCATCATGTGTATGCGTTTCAAAATGCTGCTGATTTTTTTAATTTGCCAAAATGAGAGCAGAGCTGGTCAAATTTAGTTTAGAAGGATAATGTGAACATTTGAAAAATAAATATAATGCTGAACTCTGGCACATTTGAAGTACAGTGCAGTTATCGCTGAGAAAAAGGCAACATTTAATATCATTACGTTTTGTTCTGAAATCTTTGGATTAATGTGGCCTTGTTTGTCACTCAATGACAGTGTCGGGGTGGAGTAGCATCGCTAGTTTGGCGGCACGGTGGCGCAGAGGTTAGCCCTCGTGCCTCTGAGCTAGAAGGCCAAAGGTTCGATTCCCACCTGGATGGGGCCTTTCTGTGTGGTATTTGCATGTTCTCCCTGTGTCTACGTAGGTTTCCTCCGGGTACTCTGGTTTCCCCTACTAATAAAAGACATGTACAATAGTGGTGCTAAATTTTATTACACATTCATAAATGAAAAGACAGACATTTAATATTGTCAGCACCACACTGGTCTGTCTGTTTGTTGGTGAGCTTTGTTGTTGTGTTTTGACTGTAGTGGGGCTGTAGAAGAGCTTTAAAGAGACCATCTAAAACTATTTTAGTTATGGGTGCTTTTGGTACTTGCATTCACCAGAGGGCACTGTAGCACCAGTAGCACCGGCAATTGCACCCAGCCTCAAAATAGGAAGACGATTGCGTTATAGAACAATTAACCAATCATTGAAAATATGTATTTACACTACTAATAGCTACATCGCCCAGAGCATCAAGGGGCGCTGGAGGAGTGCAGACCTCGGTGCTGTAAGCACTGTTGCCAATGCTCAATGTGACTAAAACCACTTTGTCCATAAAATGATGTAAAAACTGTTCACATGTGCCATCTGTCACATTGTTCACAGGCAGATGGGCTTACTACAGTTTTAACACCAAGCCTACGCCCTTGCTTTGAGCTCTTTAGTTGAGTTCAAAGAAGAATACATTTTCAAAGAAGAATAAACACACTGGAAATACAAATAATATAAATTATTTAGTGTGTCAATTTCATTTACTTCGGCTGTATGTGAAAATAATTGTCCTGTTCAACTTAACAATCTTTAATATTGACCATGTGTCTTTTTAGGAAATAAATTATTACATGAATGAAGAGATGTATTTTGACTCAAAATCTTACAGAAGAAAATGTTACACAAAAAATGTTCTAACCTTGTAGTTTCTTCACTTCAGTGTCTTGTTCTGAAAAATACAAATCAAAAGATATAGGTGGTTTCACCTCTTTCCAAAAGTATTCTCCTCACCTTGTCAATCTTACCTTGTTTGTCTTTCTGCAGCTGCTGGATCATCAGTCTGTCCTCAGCCAGTTGGACCCTTATGTCCCCGAGCTGAGTGCAAAGGTTTAATAGATCAGGATTAGGATTGGTTTTAGGTTGGACCTCTCCAGCCGAGGAGAGAGCGCAGAGCAGCATCAGAATGATCACAGTGTTCTCCATCTTTAGACTGAACTGAGTCTTCCTTGTGTTGGGGACTGTTTAAATAGTGTCCAGTTATGACATTTGAATCTGACATAACCGGATTAAGATGTTACATATTTCCTGGTTTCCTCTACTGACGGGAATCTTATCTCTCAAGATGAATGCGATGAAGATAACAAACCAGAAACACAACTTTGTTCTGCTCAAAGCGGCTTTGTTTCACAAAAATGTCCTCACAGCGATGTAGATGCCAGGAGACTCCAGGAGAAGAAACTAGCACCTGCTGCTCGTACTTTTACAGAGCAGTCAGACAAGTGCAAAGTAAATGTACCTGTGTACATTTTACTCTATTCCAAGTAACTATAGTCTTTCTTTAACACACTCAAGACAATTTTAGAAATTAATGAATCAAGTGTAGATGTAATAGTTTAACCTGAGTTCCTCTGCTCCGCCCCTGCAGCCAAGGTCAGACGGATCTTTCCTCCCGCTTTCCTTTTTCACTTGTTTGCTGAATACTGTACTATGTTTTTTATGTTGTATGAACATTTTGATTTGATTTATGATCATGTCTGCCTACATTTGTCCATGTCAAACAAATAAATAAATGGACAAATTGGACTGAACAGAAAACAATGTAAATTCTCAGTCATCCAGGTAGTTGATTCAAATTCAAAAGGGTAAAGCAAAATTCAAAATATAGTCCAGTTGTTTTGCCTTGCCCTTTGGAATTTGACTGGACTGAACATGTCGATGTTTTAACATAGTCCGGAGTCCAGGTGACTTCTTAACCCATTGTATTGCTAAGATATTTCAACACATTGGACCAACTTTGATGCATGATGAATCTGTCAAAGCAGGAAACATTCTCGGAAAAAATCCAAACACTTACAGTCAGTGCAACTCTTCCTTGTTCTCTGTTACGATAAACAAACACTGCAGCTGTCAATCACCCACAGTACTTTTCATTTAAGAAACAAGCAGCTCTTTTATAACCCAGGTCAAATACTGCCAATCTTACTTACTGCACTAAAAACCTCACTATGGGCCCTGACGAGGAAGCAGACAGTAAGTCGGGCAGCACATGCATTTTAGAAACACTTTCAGTGGTGTTTTTGCCCCTTACATTTCATCGGGACAGTCCCAGCCCCTGTCCAGTAACTGGAAGCCCCCCGTTCCCTCTGCGCCTGTTCGCATTGGAGAACTGTGGCAGGACAAGCTCTCAATGTCGTCAGCGTCGTGTGAGCCTGTGTGTGCTAGCCTGACGCTACTGTTAGTGTCCGAACGCATCAGATCACACTTTCAGCCATGGGAAAATCATAACTGAGCAGGAAATACAGCAATTAGTAAGGCCTCTTTTACACCGCACGCCGACCGCAGAGCCGAGCGCCCTTTGCGGCCGAACTACCTCGCGGCGAGCGGCATGTATTCACACTGCAACGGAGCGAGGGCGAAGCGCCTACAGTAGTATTGGAATCAAAACAACTCCTCATGGTTCATTCTAAAGCAACACTATATTAATTAAAAGATAGGAATACAACTGATATGTCTCCTTAACGTGCAAAATGTGTTTTATGCATCATAAAAAAAAATCTAAATGCAGTAGTACATGGACAATGATGTTATTAATACACCTAAAGTTATATTTCCTTATGTATTCCAAGTACAGGATTGGATAGAAGTGAAATTACTTCTATTACTCGGAGGTGGCCCGCGCCGCTTCCCTGAGCGCTGCCTCGGCGTGCTGTCTGTACACACAAGAGCTTTCTCATCTGCACAACAGGACGCGGCTTGCAAACAATCAAATCCAACTTCATTTATAAAGTGCTTTTCATACTGAAAGGTATCACAAAGTGCTTTACAGATAACAAACAGGTGCATGCGCACACACACAAAATATATGTGGTTCGCTCGTCAATTTGTTGACGAATCTGCGAGTGGTGTAGAGGCCTAACTGATGGGATTTTACGGAAGGTTGACGAGCTGACATAACCGGATTAAGATGTTACATATTTCCTGGTTTCCTCTACTGACGGGAATCTTATCTCTCAAGATGAATGCGATGAAGATAACAAACCAGAAACACAACTTTGTTCTGCTCAAAGCGGCTTTGTTTCACAAAAATGTCCTCACAGCGATGTAGATGCCAGGAGACTCCAGGAGAAGAAACTAGCACCTGCTGCTCGTACTTTTACAGAGCAGTCAGACAAGTGCAAAGTAAATGTACCTGTGTACATTTTACTCTATTCCAAGTACCTATGGTCTTTCTTTAACACACTCAAGACAATTTTAGAAATTAATGAATCAAGTGTAGATGTAATAGTTTAACCTGAGTTCCTCTGCTCCGCCCCTGCAGCCAAGGTCAGACGGATCTTTCCTCCCGCTTTCCTTTTTCACTTGTTTGCTGAATACTGTACTATGTTTTTTATGTTGTATGAACATTTTGATTTGATTTATGATCATGTCTGCCTACATTTGTCCATGTCAAACAAATAAATAAATGGACAAATTGGACTGAACAGAAAACAATGTAAATTCTCAGTCATCCAGGTAGTTGATTCAAATTCAAAAGGGTAAAGCAAAATTCAAAATATAGTCCAGTTGTTTTGCCTTGCCCTTTGGAATTTGACTGGACTGAACATGTCGATGTTTTAACATAGTCCGGAGTCCAGGTGACTTCTTAACCCATTGTATTGCTAAGATATTTCAACACATTGGACCAACTTTGATGCATGATGAATCTGTCAAAGCAGGAAACATTCTCGGAAAAAATCCAAACACTTACAGTCAGTGCAACTCTTCCTTGTTCTCTGTTACGATAAACAAACACTGCAGCTGTCAATCACCCACAGTACTTTTCATTTAAGAAACAAGCAGCTCTTTTATAACCCAGGTCAAATACTGCCAATCTTACTTACTGCACTAAAAACCTCACTATGGGCCCTGACGAGGAAGCAGACAGTAAGTCGGGCAGCACATGCATTTTAGAAACACTTTCAGTGGTGTTTTTGCCCCTTACATTTCATCGGGACAGTCCCAGCCCCTGTCCAGTAACTGGAAGCCCCCCGTTCCCTCTGCGCCTGTTCGCATTGGAGAACTGTGGCAGGACAAGCTCTCAATGTCGTCAGCGTCGTGTGAGCCTGTGTGTGCTAGCCTGACGCTACTGTTAGTGTCCGAACGCATCAGATCACACTTTCAGCCATGGGAAAATCATAACTGAGCAGGAAATACAGCAATTAGTAAGGCCTCTTTTACACCGCACGCCGACCGCAGAGCCGAGCGCCCTTTGCGGCCGAACTACCTCGCGGCGAGCGGCATGTATTCACACTGCAACGGAGCGAGGGCGAAGCGCCTACAGTAGTATTGGAATCAAAACAACTCCTCATGGTTCATTCTAAAGCAACACTATATTAATTAAAAGATAGGAATACAACTGATATGTCTCCTTAACGTGCAAAATGTGTTTTATGCATCATAAAAAAAAATCTAAATGCAGTAGTACATGGACAATGATGTTATTAATACACCTAAAGTTATATTTCCTTATGTATTCCAAGTACAGGATTGGATAGAAGTGAAATTACTTCTATTACTCGGAGGTGGCCCGCGCCGCTTCCCTGAGCGCTGCCTCGGCGTGCTGTCTGTACACACAAGAGCTTTCTCATCTGCACAACAGGACGCGGCTTGCAAACAATCAAATCCAACTTCATTTATAAAGTGCTTTTCATACTGAAAGGTATCACAAAGTGCTTTACAGATAACAAACAGGTGCATGCGCACACACACAAAATATATGTGGTTCGCTCGTCAATTTGTTGACGAATCTGCGAGTGGTGTAGAGGCCTAACTGATGGGATTTTACGGAAGGTTTTATTGCTTCTGTTCATGATGCAAAATGCAAAGAGAAGCTCTGCACATTGAAGATGGAAGAGGCGGAGTCTAACTGACTTTAAATCAGTGTCTGGGTTGTGCAATTTATACAAAATATTTGGAGGTTATTGTCACATGCAGTGATGCCCCCAGTGCTGAAACAGCCCCCCTAAAATTCTCACAGTTCTCCCCTGTCCAAAAGCATGTGAAAATGGGGCTGGTACAGCAACAGCAACAAGAACTGCAAAGGGTTCCTGTGGTGCGAAAATGCCTTATGGTAATTTCCTTTTTAAAATCTGTATATTGCCCCAAAATTCTTTATTTGACATATTCCATGTTGGTTCATTTAATTTGCACTTAAATCTATTCACTACTAAACTGCCCTACATGACTGGATTACAATGTTCTTCCTAAATAGAATTATCCATTAAAAAATTCTGCAGGATTAGAAACACAATTTGGCAAAATAAATGAAAGTTGATGGTCCCCAGCAGTGGACTAGTCTTCAATTTTCTTGTGGGAATACTCTATTAATTTATTTATATTTTGCGGGCCACCAGTCGGAGCGAGGAGGTCAGGGGGTAACTAAAAAAGAGCAACTGGGAGTGGGACACATTTTTTAAATCAGTTATTTAGGCTAATTATATAGATATATATTTTGTATGTAATGGACCACTTCTCGTTTAGGGGGCCCTTAGGCCTAGTCCACACGTCGCAGGGTATTTATAAATCTGCCCTCCGCCTAAAAAAAAACTTGAGTCCACACAGCCTCGTTTTTTTAAAAACCGGCATCCACACTTAACCGCGCATATGCGTTGGCAAGTACATTAATTGTTCAAATCTCTCCACAGGTTTCTGCAGCACATTCATTATTTTCTATGCAGCTGTATAAACTGTGTTCCCAAATGCACCGTTATATTTTTACAGACCTGCCAAACAATTGTGAGGCCACATAGGCCTTGACAAACAAACGCATTTCTTCCTCAGATTAAACAGTACAACGTGCAAACAACGTTCTTGAACAGACTGACCACTGATCACATGACAATAGACTGACCAGTGATCGCATGACAACAGACTGACCAGTGATCACATGACAACAGACTGACCAGTGATCACATGACAATAGACTGACCAGTGATCGCATGACAATAGACTGACCAGTGATCGCATGACAACAGACTGACCAGTGATCACATGACAACGGACTGACCAGTGATCGCATGACAACAGACTGACCAGTGATCACATGACAATAGACTGACCAGTGATCGCATGACAACAGACTGACCAGTGATCACATGACAATAGACTGAACAGTGATCGCATGACAACAGACTGACCAGTGATCGCATGACAACGGACTGACCAGTGATCGCATGACAATAGACTGACCAGTGATCACATGACAACAGACTGACCAGTGATCACATGACAATAGACTGAACAGTGATCGCATGACAACAGACTGACCAGTGATCACATGACAACGGACTGACCAGTGATCGCATGACAACAGACTGACCAGTGATCACATGACAATAGACTGACCAGTGATCGCATGACAACAGACTGACCAGTGATCACATGACAACGGACTGACCAGTGATCGCATGACAACAGACTGACCAGTGATCACATGACAATAGACTGAACAGTGATCGCATGACAATAGACTGACCAGTGATCACATGACAACAGACTGACCAGTGATCACATGACAATAGACTGACCAGTGATCGCATGACAATAGACTGACCAGTGATCACATGACAATAGACTGACCAGTGATCGCATGACAACAGACTGACCAGTGATCACATGACAATAGACTGACCAGTGATCACATGACAATAGACTGACCAGTGATCGCATGACAACAGACTGACCAGTGATCACATGACAACGGACTGACCAGTGATCGCATGACAACAGACTGACCAGTGATCACATGACAATAGACTGAACAGTGATCGCATGACAACAGACTGACCAGTGATCGCATGACAATAGACTGACCAGTGATCGCATGACAACAGACTGACCAGTGATCGCATAACAACGGACTGACCAGTGATCACATGACAACGGACTGACCAGTGATCGCATAACAACAGACTGACCAGTGATCGCATGACAATAGACTGACCAGTGATCGCATGACAATAGACTGACCAGTGATCGCATGACAATAGACTGACCAGTGATCGCATGACAACAGACTGACCAGTGATCGCATGACAATAGACTGAACAGTGATCGCATGACAACAGACTGACCAGTGATCGCATGACAACAGACTGACCAGTGATCACATGACAATAGACTGAACAGTGATCGCATGACAACAGACTGAACAGTGATCGCATGACAACAGACTGACCAGTGATCGCATGACAATAGACTGACCAGTGATCGCATGACAACGGACTGACCAGTGATCGCATGACAACGGACTGACCAGTGATCGCATGACAACGGACTGACCAGTGATCGCATGACAATAGACTGACCAGTGATCGCATGACAACAGACTGACCAGTGATCACATGACAATAGACTGAACAGTGATCGCATGACAATAGACTGAACAGTGATCGCATGACAACAGACTGACCAGTGATCGCATGACAATAGACTGACCAGTGATCGCATGACAACGGACTGACCAGTGATCGCATGACAACAGACTGACCAGTGATCGCATGACAATAGACTGACCAGTGATCGCATGACAATGGACTGACCAGTGATCACATGACAATAGACTGACCAGTGATCGCATGACAACGGACTGACCAGTGATCGCATGACAACAGACTGACCAGTGATCGCATGACAATAGACTGACCAGTGATCGCATGACAACAGACTGACCAGTGATCGCATGACAACGGACTGACCAGTGATCGCATGACAACAGACTGACCAGTGATCGCATGACAATAGACTGACCAGTGATCGCATGACAACAGACTGACCAGTGATCGCATAACAGACTGACCAGTGATCGCATAACAACAGACTGACCAGTGATCGCATGACAACAGACTGACCAGTGATCGCATGACAATAGACTGACCAGTGATCGCATGACAACAGACTGACCAGTGATCGCATAACAACGGACTGACCAGTGATCACATGACAATGGACTGACCAGTGATCGCATGACAACAGACTGACCAGTGATCACATGACAATAGACTGAACAGTGATTGCATGACAACAGACTGACCAGTGATCGCATGACAATAGACTGACCAGTGATCGCATGACAATAGACTGACCAGTGATCACATGACAATAGACTGAACAGTGATCGCATGACAACAGACTGACCAGTGATCGCATGACAATAGACTGACCAGTGATCGCATGACAACAGACTGACCAGTGATCGCATGACAATGGACTGACCAGTGATCGCATGACAACAGACTGACCAGTGATCGCATGACAATAGACTGACCAGTGATCACATGACAATAGACTGAACAGTGATCGCATGACAACAGCCTGACCAGTGATTGCATGACAACAGACTGACCAGTGATCGCATGACAATAGACTGACCAGTGATCGCATGACAACAGACTGACCAGTGATCGCATGACAATAGACTGACCAGTGATCGCATGACAATAGACTGACCAGTGATCGCATGACAATAGACTGACCAGTGATCGCATGACAACAGACTGACCAGTGATCGCATGACAATGGACTGACCAGTGATCGCATGACAACAGACTGACCAGTGATCGCATGACAATAGACTGACCAGTGATCACATGACAATAGACTGAACAGTGATCGCATGACAACAGCCTGACCAGTGATCGCATGACAATAGACTGACCAGTGATCACATGACAATGGACTGACCAGTGATCGCATGACAATAGACTGACCAGTGATCGCATGACAACAGACTGACCAGTGATCACATGACAATGGACTGACCAGTGATCGCATGACAACAGACTGACCAGTGATCACATGACAATAGACTGACCAGTGATCACATGACAATAGACTGACCAGTGATCGCATGACAACAGACTGACCAGTGATCACATGACAATGGACTGACCAGTGATCGCATGACAACAGACTGACCAGTGATCACATGACAATGGACTGACCAGTGATCGCATGACAACAGACTGACCAGTGATCGCATGACAACAGACTGACCAGTGATCGCATGACAACAGACTGACCAGTGATCGCATAACAACAGACTGACCAGTGATCGCATGACAACAGACTGACCAGTGATCGCATAACAACAGACTGACCAGTGATCACATGACAATGGACTGACCAGTGATCGCATGACAATAGACTGACCAGTGATCGCATGACAATAGACGGACCAGTGATCGCATGACAATAGACTGACCAGTGATCGCATGACAACAGACTGACCAGTGATCACATGACAATGGACTGACCAGTGATCGCATGACAACAGACTGACCAGTGATCACATGACAATAGACTGACCAGTGATCGCATGACAATAGACTGACCAGTGATCGCATGACAACAGACTGACCAGTGATCGCATGACAACAGACTGACCAGTGATCGCATGACAATAGACTGAACAGTGATCGCATGACAACAGACTGACCAGTGATCGCATGACAATAGACTGACCAGTGATCGCATGACAATAGACTGACCAGTGATCACATGACAATAGACTGACCTGGCACGTAATGACTCCCGGCAGCAGCGAAAACAGTAACATTGGTTTCACTGTCTCCTCCGGGAGGACGACTTCATCCTAAAGCCTCCTGCATCAGAAACCCTCCTGTCTGGTGTAAGATAGTTGTTTCATCTGCGCGGTAAGAGGAGGTGCATTTCTCGGCAGTCATGCAGTTTTCGGCGCAACACCTGTCCTGTCTGAACCAAACCCGCTGTCCCCGTCTTTGAGGAACATGTCGGATGTGGGACGGTTATTTGCCGTAAAATAACTAACTGTAAAGTGCTCCTTCGTCTGCGAGCTTCAACGGGAAGCAGAACTTGAGCTTTAGCAAAAAACATCTGAACAATCGTTAAAGCCAACACAGTTTTGAGGCATCCATGCTGTTTCTGATGTAAACACAGGTCACGCTGGCAGTGACGTACGGCCGAATACTCCGGTTATTTATGTCCACACTCAAACGCATAACCGGAGAATTCCCAAATCTTCACTTTGGCCGGAGTTTTCAGAAACCTTCGTTTTTATCGACAGAAAACTCTGGTTTTGTGTGGACGATAGGCCAGATCGTAGGAAAATATCTTCGGTTTGTGAGATACCCTGCTACGTGTAGACGGGGCCTTAGTTCCCTCTCAGCTCTGCCCCTGCCGCGCTCAGATTCAGTCTCTCTGGCTCAACCTGACTGCACTGACCAACTCTGAGAGAGGTAGGGAGTTTATTCAGGTGCTCGTCATATAATTAGAATATCATGAAAAAGTTTATTTATTTCTATAATTCATTCAAGGTGCAAAAAATACATGCAAAGTGACAAATGTCGACCCTTTATTTGATATAATTTTGATGATTATGGCTTAGCTGGGCCATAATAAAGTGAATGCACTTTTTCATGATATTCTAACTATATGACGAGCACCTGTCTATTTTATTAAATCGTTGCCAGTAATCCTGTTAGATCACTGATGGCACTTCAACTACTTTCTTTTATACCGTTTAACAACTTGTTTTTAGCATTTCTTTAAACTGATTAAGCCAAAGATAGCGATGAACAGGTTAATCATGAACACCTCCCACTACTTGCCTAACTCAAAAAGTCACTGCACGCCATCAATTCACCTTGTGCATTTTCAGTCAGGGACTCATCTTTGGCATCCTGGTAGTGAGCACAGATTGAAGCCTTCCCTCTTGTTTGCTTAAGTACTTTTGCACTGATCAGTTTGAACTCTTCTTTAAACCTCTTTGTTAAGTTTGTCACTTCTGGGTGGATACGTTCCAACTCATCATCGAGCTACAGAGAAGGAGTAGAAGTCAATGATTTAAGGTCAAACTAGAAGTGATAGGCATGTACAGACAAGACTTACTCCATTTGTGGTACTTAAAAAGGGGTACTTCTTCATAATCTCCTCCACAGACATTCCTTCAGCTATCTCTTTTTGACGCCATACAAATGTTCGCTGCATGCGATCTCGAACTATTGCATGATCAGGAATCATCTTTTGGTACTGGCTATTTAGAATCTCCACGTGAGCATCAATGGAAGTTGCATCTTCGGCAAGGGTGATTGGTTCCTAAAAGTAAAGAAAAAATGTATGAAATGCAACATAATAGTTAATTGAAAAGGTAGACATGCATTGAGTACTGACCATATGTTGTCGTTTTGTAGCCACAGATGCAGAGTCACAGGACTATTTTGAATTTTGATGACCAAACTTTCTCTTGAACCGTTGAACCTCATCACATTGGACCAAAGGCACACGCTCCATTTTAAACTTCTGTTTTAATGACCCGTGCCATGTTTGCTAGTTTCAGAAAGAATATAGAAAATGTTTTTATTTACAATGCATGTAAAATCATCCAAAACTAACAAGGTCACTTCTTAATTGGAATACCCTTTAATAACCCTCTACAATTCATTAAATCAGTTGTTTCTTGATTTGTCCATGTTTGCTGTTAGCAAAGCATCAACCTTTTTTTTTTTTTGCTCATTTAAATTTCATTTTATTGTATAGAATATATACAATAAAATGAAAATTAATCTTTGCAGCATAATTTTGCTTGAAAATCATGACGCCTCTACAGCAAACCTTGTAAGTCTTTACAATATAATGATTTCAAGCCCTCTTACTTGATCAAAACCCATTTGAAAATGGTATGTTGTCTTTTTTATGCAGCATCAAACTCCAAATAAAATAATTCTGGATGCAATGTAGCATTATTTCATTCATGGCAGTAACTAAAACAAAACCCTTACATAACCATTTCCTTCAATGTCTTTGAAGAAAGGATATTCCACGATGAGCCTATTTTACCACTTGTACATACTCTGAATTGGTGGGATACCTGTAATGGAAAGATCCAAATATCATTAACATTATTAATACTGTGCACTTAACAATTGTGCCCACAATTTACATACTTACAATGTGAATTGTGCCATAGCCTCATACAAAACTCTCACAATTATGTGTCTGTCTTTTGAGTTCCGGTTCTTTGTTATTGAGCTTGTTCTGTACATTTGCAGGGAATGATGGGATTTCAAAATTTGTTGGCAATCTGTTATTGAGTAAATTAGAAAAACAATTCAGTGTGTATACAGAAGCTTCAAGAGAAATGTAATACATTTTCAATCCTATTTTGCATTTTTTCATGTTTTTATAGCTGGATGTCCCAGATGGTGACTGCTGCACCTCTGGTGGCACAGGTTCAAGTGTGAGTGTAAAAACGGTATCTTTAAGACTGTTTACAAACTGACTGAATTTAAGTTGTTTTTTGAAAGAGCCTTGGAACAAAAAAGCAATCATATTTTCTGTCAAGCCGCAGTCAATTGTCTCTCCATCCTCCTCATTTTCTACAAAAAAGAGATCACATAAACTAATAGACAATAGACTAAATGCAGTGTGGAAAGTTTCAGTTCCGACTGAATTTTATGCCAGAAACCACAAAGTTCTAACTTAATTGTCATTTAAGGGAAAGTACCCTTTTTACTCCCAAAAGGCTCAGTAATGTATCTTAAGGACCAATAATGATCCACTTGGGTTACAATGTTCTAGATTTGTACCTATGAGTACAGAAATGGTCTCCTAACGTACCCTTATTTCTCAGAGTGTAACGAACGTATGGAAAGTTGTAAATCTCTCACTACAGACAAACTATAAATGCAATAAAATCAATTTTTGGCTCATCTTTGACACATCCAAGGCCCTAAAATCCACCAAAGTCCCAGCTCAATACTATTCATTATTATAAAGATAATGAGGTTTTTATGTTGTTTGGTAACACAAACTTCAAAGTTTTTGTTTTCAAACAAAGGGTTAAAATCCCCAAATAAACAACATGTTTGGTAGTTTTGAGAAGGTGAGAAGTGTTACATATGAAAATATTTGATAATTTTTAATCATTCTCATTATATAAATAACAGGCTGCACCTCGTGGAAGGGTAAACTTGAGGGTAAAATAAAGGCCAAAGGAGTTTGCGTGACAAAAGTTTGGCAAACACTGCCCTAGAGGTTTGATTTATTGCCTAATTAACTTGTTTGAGTTCAGTGAGGCGAGGTCAAGGTTTAGTTTCTCATAACAGAACTATCAATAGCCTATTGTGTAGAAAGTTGGGCATTTATCCAATGGCTTGGTTGATTTGTTAATCCGTTTCATCAAACATTTTATGAAGCCTGATGAGGCAACTGTGATATCAGTCTGAAATACATGTATTGAGTTGGATTGGAAAGTAACATCTGATGCATGTAGATAAATTCCTGCTGGTTAATGCTGTTAAACTAGACACTTTTTATCATGAGGTGCATTAATGTGTTGTTAAGCATCCATTTTGTTTTGGTGGTGGCAGGCCTTTTCCATGACTACCTGCTTGACTTCCACACGGAACAACAGAAATTATAATGGCAGATTATAGGGAGGCGACCAGGAAGCATCCGGAACAGATGCCCTAGCCACCTCAGCTGGCTCCTTTTGACGTGAAGGAGTAGCGACTCGACTCCGAGCTCCTCCCGGGTAACTGAGCTCCTCACCCGATCTCGAAGGGTGCGCCCAGCCACCCTGCGAAGGAAACTCATTTCGGCCGCTTGTATTTGCGATCTTGTCCTTTCGGTCATTACCCAAATCTCATGACCATAGGTGAGGGTGGGAACATAGATCGATCGGTAAATCGAGAGCTTTGCTGCTTGACTCAGCTCCCTCTTCACCACAACAGTCCGATACAGCGACCGCATCACTGCTGACGCCGCGCCGATCCGTCTATCGATCTCACGCTCCATCCGTCCCTCACTCGTGAACACGACCCTGAGATACTTGAACTCCTCCATTTGAGGCAAGGACTCCCCACCGACCTGAAGCAGGGAAACCACCTTTTTCCGGTGGAGAACCATGGCCTCATATTTGGAGGTGCTGATCCTCATCCCGGCCGCTTCACACTCGGCTGCAAACCGCCCCAGTGCGCGCTGGAGGTCCTGATTTGATGAAGCCAACAGAACAACATCGTCTGCAAACAGCAGAGATGGGATTCTGAGGTTCCCAAACCGGACACCCTCCGGCCCCTGGCTGCGCCTAGAAATTCTGTCCATATAGGTAATGAACAGAACCGGTGACATAGGGCAGCCCTGGCGGAGCCCAACACGCACCGGGAACCGGTCTGACTTACTGCCGGCAATGCGAACCAAGCTCCTGCTACGGTCATACAGGGAACGGACAGCCCTTAGTAGAGGGCCCCGGACCCCATACTCCCGGAGCATCCCCCACAGGGCACCACGAGGGACACGGTCGAACGCTTTCTCCAGATCCACAAAGCACGTGTGGACTGGTTGGGCGAACTCCCACAAACCCTCGACCACCCGATGAAGGGTATAGAGCTGGTCCAGTGTTCCACAACCAGGATGAAAACCGCATTGTTCCTCCTGAATCCGAGGTTCGACTATTGGCCGGATCCTCCTCTCCAGCCCCCTGGAGTAGACCTTACCAGGGAGGCTGAGGAGTGTGATCCCTCTGTAATTGGAGCAACTCTCCGATCCCCCTTCTTGAAGAGAGGGACCACCACCCCGGTCTGCCATTCCAGAGGCACTGTTCCCAACCATTACGCAATGTTGCAGAGACGTGTCAGCCAAGACAGCTCTACAACATCCAGAGACTTAAGGTACTCGGGACGAATCTCATCCACCCCCGGGGCCTTGCCACCGAGGAGCTTCCTAACCACCTCGATGACTTCAGCCCGGGTCATGGACGAGCCCCCCTCCGAGTCCCCAGCCTCTGCCTCCTCATCAGGAGACGTGACAGTGGGATTGAGGAGATCCTCGAAGTACTCTTTCCACCGCCCGACCACATCCCCAGTCGAGGTCAGCAGCTCCCCACCCACACTGTAAACAGTGTTGGTGAAGCACTGCTTCCCCCTCCTGAGGCGCCGGATGGTTTGCCAGAATCTCTTCGAGGCTGACCGATAGTCCTCCTCCATGGCTTCTCCGAATTCTTCCCAGACCCGAGTTTTTGCCTCTTTGACCGCACGAGCTGCAGCATGCTTGGCCTGCCGGTACCTCTCAGCTGCCTCCAGAGTCCCACAAGCCAACAAGGCCAGGTAGGACTCCTTCTTCAGCTTGACGGCATCCCTTACCTCCGGGCGCCACCACCAGGTTCGGGGATTGCCGCCGCGACAGGCACCAGAGACCTTACGGCCACAACTACGAGCAGCCGCATCGACAATGGAGGAGGAGAACATGGTTCACTCGGACTTCATGTCCCCAACCTCCCTCGGAATCTGGGTGAAGCTCTTCCGGAGGTGAGATTTGAAGACCCTACTGACAGAGGGATCCACCAGACGTTCCCAACAGACCATCACAACACGTTTGGGCCTGCCAGGTCTGACCGGCTTCTTCCCCTGCCAGCGGATCCAGCTCACCACCAGGTGGTGATCGGTTGACAGCTCAGCCCCTCTCTTCACTCGAGTGTCCGAGACACGCGGCCGGAGGTCAGATGACACAACTACAAAGTCGATCATCGACCTCCTGCCTAGGGTGTCCTGGGGCCACGTGCACTTATGGACACCCTTGTGCTCGAACATGGTGTTTGTTATGGACAAACCGTAACTAGCACAGAAGTACAATAACAGAACACCACTCGGGTTCCGATCGGGGAGGCCGTTCTTCCCTATCACCCCCACCCAGGTCTCACTGTCGATACCCACGTGGGCATTGAAGTCCCTCAGTAGAACAATGGAGTCCCCAGCCGGAGCACCATCTAGTACCCCTCCCAGGGACTCCAAGAAGGCCGGGTACTCTGCACCCATGTTGGGCCCGTAGGCCGAGACAACGGTGAGAGACCTGTCCCCGACCCGAAGGCGTAGGGACGCGACCCTCTCGTTCACCGGGGTGAACTCCAACACGTGACGGCTGAGCTGGGGGGCAATAGGCAAACCCACCCCAGCCCGCCGCCTCTCCCCTCCAGAAAAATGGAGCGTCCAGCCCCTCTCCAGGAGTTGGGATCCGGAAACCAGGCTGTGCGTGGAGGTGAGCCCGACTATATCTAGCCGGTAACTCTCAACCTCCCGCACAAGCTCAGGCTCCTTCCCCCCCTGGAGGTGACGTTCCATGTCCCGAACGCCAGAAGCTGCGCACGCGGACCAGGTCGTTGAGGCACCTGCCTTCGACTGCCACCCAGTCCTCTCTGCACCTGACCCCTGCGGATTCCTCTGCGGGTGCTGGGTCCATAGGAGGGTGGGCCCACGTCGTCCGTTCGGGCTGTGCCCGGGCCAAGCCCCGTGGGCAGAGGCCCGACCACCAGACGCTCGCATTCGAGCCTCAACCCCAGGCCTGGCTCCAGGGTGGGGGCCCGGCTGCGCCATACCGGGCGACGTCACGGTCCTTGTTATTAAACTGTCCATAGAAGTCTTTGAACTGCTCTTCGTCTGACCCGTCACCTAAGACCTGTTTGCCATGGGAGACCCTACCAGGGGCATGGAGCCCCTGGTAGCATAATAAAGTAAACAAACGTCAGTGTTAGCAGAGTAAATAATAAAGTAAACAGACGTCAGTGTTAGAGTAAATAATAAAGTAAACAGACGTCAGTGTTAGCAGTGTAAATAATAAAGTAAACAAACGTCAGTGTTAGAGTAAATAATAAAGTAAACAGACGTCAGTGTTAGAGTAAATAATAAAGTAAACAGATGTCAGTGTTTGTAGAGTAAATAATAAAGTAAACAAACGTCAGTGTTAGAGTAAATAATAAAGTAAACAGATGTCAGTGTTAGCAGAGTAAATAATAAAGTAAACAAACGTCAGTGTTAGAGTAAATAATAAAGTAAACAGACGTCAGTGTTAGAGTAAATAATAAAGTAAACAGACGTCAGTGTTAGCAGTGTAAATAATAAAGTAAACAGACGTCAGTGTTAGAGTAAATAATAAAGTAAACAGATGTCAGTGTTTGTAGAGTAAATAATAAAGTAAACAAACGTCAGTGTTAGAGTAAATAATAAAGTAAACAGATGTCAGTGTTAGCAGAGTAAATAATAAAGTAAACAAACGTCAGTGTTAGAGTAAATAATAAAGTAAACAGACGTCAGTGTTAGCAGAGTAAATAATAAAGTAAACAGACGTCAGTGTTAGCAGAGTAAATAATAAAGTAAACAGACGTCAGTGTCAGAGTGAATAATAAAGTAAACAGACGTCAGCATTAGCAGAGTAAATAATAAAGTAAACAAACGTCAGTGTTAGAGTAAATAATAAAGTAAACAGACGTCAGTGTTAGCAGTGTAAATAATAAAGTAAACAGACGTCAGTGTTAGAGTAAATAATAAAGTAAACAGATGTCAGTGTTTGTAGAGTAAATAATAAAGTAAACAAACGTCAGTGTTAGAGTAAATAATAAAGTAAACAGATGTCAGTGTTAGCAGAGTAAATAATAAAGTAAACAAACGTCAGTGTTAGAGTAAATAATAAAGTAAACAGACGTTAGTGTTAGCAGAGTAAATAATAAAGTAAACAGACGTCAGTGTTAGCAGAGTAAATAATAAAGTAAACAGACGTCAGTGTCAGAGTGAATAATAAAGTAAACAGACGTCAGCATTAGCAGAGTAAATAATAAAGTAAACAAACGTCAGTGTTAGAGTAAATAATAAAGTAAACAGACGTCAGTGTTAGCAGAGTAAATAATAAAGTAAACAGACGTCAGTGTTAGAGTAAATAATAAAGTAAACAGACGTCAGTGTCAGAGTAAATAATAAAGTAAACAGACGTCAGTGTCAGAGTAAATAATAAAGTAAACAGATGTCAGTGTCAGAGTAAATAATAAAGTAAACAGACGTCAGCGTTAGCAGAGTAAAAAATAAAGTAAATAGACGTCAGTGTCAGAGTAAATAATAAAGTAAACAGACGTCAGTGTTAGCAGAGTAAATAATAAAGTAAACAGACGTCAGCGTTAGCAGAGTAAATAATAAAGTAAACAGACGTCAGTGTCAGAGTAAATAATAAAGTAAACAGACGTCAGCGTTAGCAGAGTAAATAATAAAGTAAACAGACATCAGCGTTAGCCGAGTAAATAATAAAGTAAACAGACGTCAGTGTCAGAGTAAATAATAAAGTAAACAGACATCAGCGTTAGCAGAGTAAATAATAAAGTAAACAGACGTCAGTGTCAGAGTAAATAATAAAGTAAACAGACGTCAGCGTTAGCAGAGTAAATAATAAAGTAAACAGACGTCAGTGTCAGAGTAAATAATAAAGTAAACAGACGTCAGCGTTAGCAGAGTAAATAATAAAGTAAACAGACATCAGGGTTAGCAGAGTAAATAATAAAGTAAACAGACGTCAGCGTTAGCAGAGTAAATAATAAAGTAAACAGACGTCAGTGTTAGCAGAGTAAATAATAAAGTAAACAGACATCAGCGTTAGCAGAGTAAATAATAAAGTAAACAGACGTCAGTGTTAGCAGAGTAAATAATAAAGTAAACAGACATCAGCGTTTGCAGAGTAAATAATAAAATACAAATATGTTTTTCACTCTGGCCTCAGTTCATCTTTACTCCCAGACTCTCCTGCAGTGAGACTGAAGCATAAAGTGTCAGCGCGATGAGGAACAAAACAGAATCTGAAAAACATTTGAACATATGGATCTGTGTGTTTGAACAAGGTTTGAATGTTTTCACTTGTAAAACTGAAGGAGATGAAGGTTTAAAACATCAGCTCTGATCTGAGAAATGAGTAAAAGTGTAACGGAGACGACGCTTCACTCTCGAATGAAGAGGTTTTGTTCAGTTTTATTATTGTTTTTGTCAAATACATGAATCAAGTCATTAAAGTAATATCATAAAAAGAGCAGAATCAGCAAAACCATTGATCGATCTTTGTTTATCCATCTTTACATTTCATCTGTCAGAGCATTTACAGGAAATATATCAACAAAATAAAACTAAAGTTTACAGGAAATACATCAACAAAATAAAACTACAGTTTACATGAAATACATCAACAAAATAAAACTAAAGTTTACAGGAATTCCATCAACACAAAGTATAATAATATAATACAAATATAATAATGAGTATAAACATCAGGACAAAGATATAAAAGTCTCAAACTAAACCAAAGACATCAAGTAAAAACTTTATCAAACGTTATTTACAAAGTCACTTTCTCTTCTGCTGTGTTGGATTTAAGACGGGGCTGGTTGTTTCACACTAGGGGGCGCTGTGATCTGATATTATATTATTAACGGGCTTTGGGTGGATTCATTGTTTTTTCAGGTCAGGTTTAGGAACATCAGGCTTTAAACTCATTGGCCTCATTCATAAACACATGTTCTGAACAAATCCTGAAAAATGCTGTTTTAGAAAATAATCACGGTCAAAACAGACCCACAAATTAAAATTCCTTTTTCATGGTCAATATATTTCTACACATTATTTACAAATGAAATTGAGATAGACAAAGTCAATAAAACATCTTTAATAAAAAATTATAAATATAATTTCAATAATGGATCATGTTAGACCTGGACTATCTGAGGTCACGCCCATATATGGATGTTTAGAGGGCGTGTTAATATGATTAATGAGGGGGAGGGGCATCTCTGTTGTAGGAAGAGATTTGGCTTAGTTTCCAACTGTTTCCTGTTGTAACAGAGGGAGAGACTTTGAGCAAAGTGTTTCCACTTGTCACGTCTGTGACTGGAGTTAATCAGTAACAAACAAAAGTCAAACTATTAAAGTGATGAAACTGAATGAGGATTAACATAAAGACGACTGGAGTCTGTCTCTGAACTGAAGCAGTCACTGAAAACAAATATAAAGTCAATAAAACGTCTAAAGTTCTTTACATTATTTATCTGTCTGTCTCATAACTTGATTCCATTTTATTTGTTTCTATAATCAGCCTTTAATCATCTCAGAACAACACCAGTAAAACACAATAATGGTAAATGGTCTCAACTTATATAGCGCTTTTCCACCTACATTAGGCACTCAAAGCGCTTTACAGCAAGGAACCTCTCACCCATTCATACACCAATGTACGCAGACACTGGAGGCAAGGTGGGTGAAGTGTCTTGCCCAAGGACACAACGACAGCATGCACCTTCAGGAGGTGGGGCTCGAACCCCCAACCTTTCGATCATGAGACGACCCGCTCTACCATCTGCGCCACCGTCGCCCTAAAAGAAGTATATAACCTGTGTGAGCTCTCAGTCGTACAGGAGTTTCCTCTAGACGAAGGCTCTGGAGTCTTCATCTGTACTCTGCAGTTTGTTTCCTTTAGGTGAGAGTACGGCCTTTAGAATAAAGAGGAC
Source organism: Proterorhinus semilunaris (assembly GCA_021464625.1). Lineage (NCBI taxonomy): Eukaryota > Metazoa > Chordata > Actinopteri > Gobiiformes > Gobiidae > Proterorhinus > Proterorhinus semilunaris. Next base: position 32,528,453 of record CM038347.1, on the reverse strand, counting down.
GTCCAACACTTCCACTGCAGAGTACAGACGACAACTCCAGAACCTCCTCATTTAAACAGCGGCTATTCATGATGATTGGTAATAATCTCAAACACGTCTTTTGATGGATGACATCACCAAATGTAGTTGATATCTGGAAACATCTGGAATGTTTCTGCTGATATTTATGGAGGATTTTTCCAAATGTCTCGTCTGTAATCCTGTGTACGAAGCTTCAAAACTGTGAAATGTGTTAGTGTTGAGCTGTGACAATAGGGGGGGCTTTATCAGGTCTGATTAATTTAAAAACTTTAACATAGGTACTTGTTTTTAAGATTCTAAAAGTCAAAATGGTAAGTCTCTGTCTCTTATGGTTCAGAAATGAAAACATTTATACTGAACAAACTTTCATTGGGATGTTTCTTAGTTCCCCTGTTCCAGAGAGATCAGCTTTTATCGACATTAGCTCAGCTGAAGAAGATCCAAATATTGAAACACTGCTCCTGATCTGTTCTTGATGACAGAATACATTTATAACCCGGGAAAGAGCTAGGAGAAGTAGATTTGGCTCAATACCACCATGTTATTAATATGAATCTGCAGGAGGAGTTTGTCCATCACATCTGGTCCATGACGACGTCAGTGCGTTCTTCTTCTTCAGGGCGGGCTCTGCGTCTCCTGGCTCTCTGAGCTCTCTCATGCCCCCTGATGGCCTGAAACCACACCGTACAGAAGAATTAGGGTTCGGTTTTAATCACTGTTTCCCACCTCGCGGTGCACGACCCAGTGTGTAACCACGGTAACGAGATTCAGGAGTGAGGACGTGTGCTCGTACCTGGCGGTAGAAGAAGTACGGGATGAAGTGCAGCGGCATCAGCAGGAGAAGGACCAGCGCTCGGACGAAGGTCTGGAATCCAGACACTGGAACACATGGAAGTCACTTTAAACACCAGGATTCTGCCATATTTCACTGTCAAACTTATAAACACTGTTCTTTCTCTGAAAACTCCAAATAATATTAGAGATATGATCCATCAAAGCCACTATTTATTACATGGAAGCCACTGAAATGTTATGAGATATAAAGCAAATGAATCACCAATGATCATCCAAGGTTTGAGAAAAGAGAAAGTCACTATAGTCTGAAAGAAACGGTCCAGGTTTAATTCTAAAGCGATGGAACCAACTGTTACAGTTTATGGAATAAACTTCAGAAAGAAGTGAAAGAGTCGAAACACATAAAAGCAACAATGTTAAAGGAGGAGGAAAATTAAATAATGTGAGATATTTGATTTGAACAAACATGAATATGATGGTTCTGTATTTTAAATATTGTAAATAACTCAATATAAACAAAAACATCTGGAAATACTGGAAATATATATGATATTGTAAATAAATATATGTACTGTATATATTACCCAAAGTCGTTTGGAAAAACAACTGTACTTTTATGCGTATATAAATGAGTACAAACAACAGCCAGGGCTTTCTTACAAAAGACCCAAAATCAGAAAGGATTCAAGATTTCTCAGTAAAGATTGATTTAATTTATTTCCATTGACTGTGTTAAAACATAATTTTACATGTGAGTTCATGTATACACTGTAGTTTGTTTTCAGTTGTGTCAGTGGACAGAAAGTCGGGAAAACAGACAAAGAAGTGGAGCTGAGCAGCTGAATGGTTTCTCTCTTCCACACGTGCTTTCCGGAGTTACAAAATATGTTGGAGTTTGAAAGTTCACAAAACTTTGCGCAGCAGAAACAACCAGACGCTCTTTATGTCCACAGTGTGTCTCAAGGTGTTTATTCAATTCTTGCATGTGGAAGTTAAAAATACATTTAGGTTTGGCAACTGTGGCAGTAAATTGAAAGCCCATTCTCTCAATTTGTGCACGAGACCACAGACAATAATCCTGACCACGTGATTGGCTGAAACTAGACGGACATTCCCACAGGACATTTGCCCCGGCCATCAAATGATCCACCACTTTTTAAGAAATCTCCTCATACCTACCGATGATCTCCCGTACGATTGATTATGGTCTTAATTATGTCCCATGCGGCGCCCCGTACCCCTTACCTCCTGTAGAGGGAGCTGTTTAAACACAGGTGTAGTTCCTCTGTGGCCTTACCTCCTGGGTGGATGTGGAGGGAGCTGCTGGAGGTGAAGCTGTTGTTGAACACCCGCAGGAGGTAAACACAGGTGTAGTTCCCTTTGTGGGCGGGGCCTACGTCAGTAAACAGGAAGTGGGCGGAGTGATTGACGGCCGGCAGGATGAGGTTGAGAGTGGGAGAGAGCAGCTGGAAGGAGCCTCCCGGGTACTGCAGCGCCACGGAGCATTTGACCCGGAAATGTGCCCCCATCTGCACCCAGACCCCGCCCTCTCCCGGCGACGCCCAGTCACCCTCCTGTGCCCGCGGCCCAAAGAGCTCGCCCTCTGCCTGCGGAGCCCACACCCCCTCAGGCACAGACACCTCCGGGACGTTCAGCAGATCTGAGGAGCAGAGGTCACATTAACCAGAAACTCTTTATCATTTACAGGTGACCTATGACCTCTGCGTGAGCTTCTCAGGAGCCGAGCTGGAGTCAGATGTTTGTCACTCTGGAATAAACACACTGTAAGCCACACTGCGGACGCTAAGCTACACTTTTATTTGTGTCTCTGATGTCACCTGTAGTTTCATTCGTGATCAGCGGAGGATGTGGAGTTTCTGGTATAGCTGTGTTTTTAAACTGTTATGTTTTGTATTATTGTTGCTTTTATTGTGTCCCTCTGAGTCTGTAATAAAGTTGAACAGAATGGATATTGAGGAGCAGATGATGCTCTGAATAAGTCGTCCTCCTTTGAGACTTTTACGCACGAGTTTGAAACATTTCTGTTCAGATCAGGTTTAGTTTAGCTCCGTTTATCCTGCAGTCTCACATTATTTCCCAACATAAATAATAGCTTTATATATCTTTAAACGCCTTAAACATGTGTCACATGAGAGATTTATGAGCCTGTCCTTCAAAATGACAGAGAAATGATCCCGAGCAAAAGGTCATGTGACTAAACTGACCAATGGGGCCTCAGTATTCACTGGAATAAGAGTCAGGCTGCTTTAAAATCATTTGACTCAAAGTAGATTTAAAAGTACTGACCCAAACAGCTACTCCAGTAAAAGTACATCAGTACTTGGTGAAATACTCGAGTAACTGTTGGAGCAAAGTCTGATTCATGTTTGTTTCATGTTAATGAGACAAAACAACAAATAATGTGTAATTCTTTGTTTCCAAATAATCATCCATGAACTTTAGCCAAAGGAAAGTCATGTTAGATACAAATATATAAGATTGAAGTAGTGTTTTATGTGTACTGTTACTTCAACATAAACTACTGCAGTAGAAGTAAAAGTACTGTGTGATACTCTACGTGCAGTTAGTGGAAACAGTTACATAAAGTACTTGAGTGAAAGTAACTGAGTACTCTCCGCCTCAGCCAATGGGAGCAGAGCATTATCTGTGTCCTCCTCTAGGGGGCACCACCACATTCAATGAACTGACTCTGAGCAGAGATTGTGAGAAGAAGAAACTCTGGATTCAAACCAACCTGAACATATAACCTGGAGAAGACTTAAGAAGAAGACTTAGATGACTTAGAAGACTTAGATGAGCCATCGTAGACACAGTCTCTCACAGAGCTCTCCTTCACACAGTCAGTGATGACGCTCCACACTTTACTGTCAGACCCTCGTCTCACTTCTGTAGAAACAGGAGATCCACAGTCCAGGTCTCGACACACGGCGGCCGCCGCCTCCAGGTCCCAGTGGTTAGCTGTGTGGCAGAGTGGTTAGCTGTGTGGCAGAGTGGTTAGCTGTGTGGCAGAGTGGTTAGCTGTGTGGCAGAGTGGTTAGCTCTGTGGCACAGTGGTTAGCTGTGTGGCACAGTGATTAGCTGTGTGGCAGAGTGGTTAGCTGTGTGGCACAGTGGTTAGCTCTGTGGCACAGTGGTTAGCTGTGTGGCACAGTGATTAGCTGTGTGGCAGAGTGGTTAGCTGTGTGGCACAGTGGTTAGCTGTGTGGCAGAGTGGTTAGCTGTGTGGCACAGTGGTTAGCTGTGTGGCACAGTGGTTAGCTGTGTGGCAGAGTGGTTAGCTCTGTGGCACAGTGGTTAGCTCTGTGGTGTATTTACTTGAGTTCCCTTTCGCAGCCGCAGCTCCTGAAACAGAAAAGTCACATGACTGCTGTTGGTCACATGACGCAAATTTAAAATGGCCGACTCTACATTCATTGTAAAGTTGTGACTTTGCTTTTTACTGTATCAGTTCTTGGACTAAACCAACATTTTGGAGTAAAACATGTTGAGCTGGAGTGCTAAAAAGTTTCCTGTTTCGTCTGATTCTTTTTCCTCTGATCAAATGTTTTGTTTTGTTTTTTCTTTCATATTCTTTGTGTTTGTGGAGTTAAAATGGCTTTAAAAACATTACATTTGACTCAAACCCTGAGCCTCCTCTATGTTAGCATTAGCCACAGGTTTTCTGTTTACATTTAAAGGTTAGAGATAAACACAAAAGACAATAATAGAGTCATTTGTGTCGGCTTTGTTTGTTCTAAATTTCATGAATCTGTGACTCTGTGACCACAGCACTACTTTGAACAGAATCACAAAACACTGTCTGAAGCCTGTCCCGTTAAAGTGGTTCCAACTGAAGGTCCCACTGGTAATGACCCAAGGTTTACTCTAATGAAAGATCAGACTTTGGAAAAGCCTGGGGAGGGGTCTGGCTCCCGGACTCTTTTCAAAATGTTGAAATATTTGTTTGTTTTTGAAATAAAGGACAGGTTTAAATGTGACCCGCCTAAACTGAGCATTGACCTCTGACCCCCGTCTGAACACAGCACTTTTTCTGCAGTTTGGCTTTAACCAGATCCAAAAGCTTCAAGTGTCAGAACAGCCACACAAATGAGACAAAAACACAACAAAAAAGTCACAAAATGCACTGAAAAAGAAAGTGACGACAATGGGGCAAAAACGCAAAGAAAATGATCAATGAGTTTTGTAGGTCTTAGCTTTCAAATGCAGCGTTATCCTGACCTTTGACCCCAGAGTGTTTTAAAATGTAAATCCAATTTCTGCCCAAACACATTTTTTATTTGGAAAATGAGCTTTTTTCTTTGTTAATTATTGTTGTGGGAACTTTTTGGGGCTGTTGGTCATTAGGCTATAAAAAGCTAATTGAACAGCCAAAACGAATAAAGTTTGATATTTTTCAAACTTTATCCACCTTATTCCTACGCCCCATGAGCCTCTGCGTAAAAAAAGATGTGGGCGATTTCCGGTAAGACCGGGGCCGCTGTTTGTTTGCATGGAGACCGTTTGCTTGAATCCACTTTTTATGAGCTTTAGAGGCGCAGACTATGTGGAAACACGAGCGGTCACAGCTGAGACGAAGCTACGAGCCGTCATTAACTGCTCACAATAAACGTATGACTGAAAATCGCTCCGTCGAAGAGTTTTCTGACCCGTGGACGTGTTGGCCAAGTTGTCTCCACTTAACCTCTCTGGATATCTTCTAATTCTGCGATCTTTCACAAAGACTTTGCTCAGATGTGGTACTTTAGGCTTAGAGAATGGATGGTCAGCATAAAAACAGTCTTTTTGTTTCTTGTTGGTCAGATATCCGTGGAGATCTTCACATGTTCAGATTAAACTGAGCGAAAGTCTATTTACCAAGCCTCGTTACATACGCCGCTCCATGTGGAAAAATGCCATGTCTGTAGTTTAATTAGGTCAGAGGTTTTGCACAAAAACGACTCTATGTTCTTTGCGTATCCAAGTATTTAAAACGCCATGTATTCAGACCCAGTTCAGCTTGCGTGGCCTCACGGGGCTCGGGTCATCTCACTCGTACAGTGTGAGCCGGTCAGTCAGGCGTGGGTTAACAGTGTTTATTTATCTCCGTGGGCTAAGGCTTTCTTCATACATGTATGTGAGTCAGTAGCATTTAGCATGTTCAAAATCACCCCTAACATGTCAGTTTAAGGCCAGTTTTAGCATGTCCCAAACACGGGATGCTCCAGAGCCACACGTGTCACTTTCTCTGTTTTTTTAAATAAACCACGAACAGCGTAACGTGTTCCAGAGCTGAGCGAGGACATCTTTTCAAATGTTACGGAGGCTGATCGTTTGGACAATCATCTTAAAATGTGAAAATAAACCGCTATGTGAAACGAAAACTCGCCCTGGAAACCAATGGCTCAGAGCGACTTCAGCATCTCACCGGAAATTCCCCCCCATCCTCGTTTCTACATGAGCCCCAGGAATAAGGTGGATTAGTTTTGTGCAGAAGTGCATTAACATCATTATGTGAACAAATGTTCATCTCTAATATGTTTCCAGCCGTCCAAAAGCCCCTAATGGAACATAAGGGTTAAAGTCAGTCTACAGCAGAGGACATGGCTGTAGCAGAACAAGGCCAGCAGAGGGCAGCAGAGAGCGGGATATATGAGCCCAGAAACACTGCACTTTTAAAGGAGCTCTTACTTTATTTCTAGATCACATTTAAAAACAGAGCTCTGCCCAAAGAGCAAACAACGCACAATAACTTTACTAAACGGAATAATCCAACAGAAATCTGCTACTAAAACAATCAACAAAATGTAAAACAGAACAAAAAATAAAATGTCCAACTTGAGTTAAAGCCAAAGCAAAGAGGCAGCCGTATTAATGCAGATCTAAGTAGGACAAAAGCCTGATCTTACTTTAATGTTATTTTTGAAATATTAGTATTGGCCCCTGAGACTATTTCAGATGGATAAGGGGGCGTCATGTTCCGGACTTTTTGAATGGCAAAGAAATACTTGAAAGACAAATATTTGTTGGGATCAAAGTGGGACATTAAGCCTGAAACTGAAGCTGAATAACTAACTTCCCCTGGGCCAATGAGCTGTGTGTGTTCAAACTGTTTAAGACCCACAGCAGCGAGTCAAGAGGAGGAAAGACTGATGCTGCCTTCAGGTGCTCTCCTTATTGTGGGAAATACCAAACGCCCACATGACGACATGAGAAAACCTTTGACCTTTCCACACGACAAAGAGCGGCGAGTAAAGGGAAAAAAGTATAGATGGATAATTGATATCAATATATTCCGAGTAATCAATTAGATCTAAAATCAGTCTCACGTTGGAGCCAATAATATTGGCTAATTGATGTCTTTTGGCCATAAAGCCATTTTGAGATTCGTTAATGATTTCATTTAAACCTCTTTTCAATCTATGTGCATATATTTGAGCTAACATTTTGTACTCGATATTTAGCAACGTGATTGGTCTCCAGTTTTCTACATATGCTGGATCTTTGCCAGGTTTTGGGATGAGACAAATTGATCCTTGCTTCATACTGGTAGATAATTCCTCCTGTTCAAGACATAAAATAAAGACACATTCAAACAAGGTCCAAACATTTAAATACAATTCCAAAATGAGAGCGTCACATCCGGGCGATTTGCCCTTTTTCATCGAGCCAATCACTTCGGCCATTTCTGGTCTTTTTCAGTCTTTTTTTAATTGATCTGAGCTTGATGGAATATTATGTTTAACTAGATTTTAAAATTGTTCACACTGAGGAAGGTCAAAATTGGATTTGTATATTATTGCTATAAAGGTTATAGATATAACTGGAGATATCTTTAGGGTTCGTATTATTTCTTTTTTCAAGTGAAACAAAGTAACTGGAGTTTTTATTCTCCTTGTTCAAGTCATTTAGTACGAGCTCTAACATAAGCACCCTTAGCAAGCTCTATATAGATATTGTTTATTTCTTCTTGAATTTGTTTCATCCTAATTTCCTCTTCCTCCACCAAAGTGTGTTTTGTTAATACATTATTTAGTTCTTCCATCAATTTAGATTCTTTTTGCATTCTTTGTTTCTTTATGTCTTTACTTCGATGAATTGCTTTTTCTCTGATCTGAAATTTAAAGTATTCCCATTTTTGGATTTGATTAGTCTTGTCGCCGTTGAAGGCATGTCTAAATAAGTTTTCTACAGCATCACAAAACATAGTGTCATTTGAGCTCAACTGGAACGGCCTCCGGATGTCACGTGTCAAATCATATAATAAAATGTCAATCTATGCTACAAAAACTACTGTTTTATGAATAAAAGCTGTTTATAAACTGGTTTTGATTGGATGTCTTACTGTTTGAACATTATGGCCAGAATAAAATAATAACATTTCTGCAAGGATTTGTAAGAAATTCAATTAAAATATCAAATATATTTCGCAGGTCCAGTTTATCACTAATCGCCTTAACAACCATAGCCTGATTTATCAATAAAGAGGCCCATTTATTAGGCCTTTCATTAACTTTTTATAAACCTATCTTTTACAGCAAGTAAAGATGTAAAAGAAGTAAAAAAACAGCAATTATTTGTTGGCACAAATGTGGAACAAAACTTCAAACGAATAAAGTTTTGTGAAAAAAGGGAAGAATAAAAAAAACAGTGTTGCAGTGCATCATGGGTAATTTCAGCTCTCCGAGGCAGCGGAGGATCCACAGGTGTTTCCTTCGTAAATGAGCCAAACGGAGGAGTCGAGCTGCGAGGGGGCGAGTGGTCTGAGTGAATTGGAACCACTCGGCGGCGCGGCGATGACGTGCATAACGTCCGAAGTGGTCGAGACGCCGAGGATCCTGGCGGGAAACAGCCTTTGTGTCTTTGTGGCCGTGACCTGGAGGCGGAGCTAAACTAGCGTGACCCCCAGACTGTGGCGAGGGCCCGACTCAGCAAATTCTACAATAATGCTGCTTTTGAATTCCTGCTTGTGTTTGATTCTATTTGTTTGGTGAAAAGTTTGTAAAGCTTTACTTCACTGGTCTGAAGGTCAGGGAAAGGGTTGGAGGTAGGGATGGGAATTGATAAGATTTTATTGATATCAATGCCATCAATAATTTGACCACCCATCCATTCATCCATTTTCTTCCGCTTTATCCGGGGCCGGGTCGCGGGGGCAGCAGTCTCAGCAATAATTTGACCTATTCATTTAATCTTTGATCCATATTTATGTAAAAAATAAAAGTAAAAATATTAAAATACTGCAAATATTTGCAGCAACAAAACAAGGCACTAGCAATAGCTGCCACTCACATAAAGACATGAGCGCCAATGATTCCACATTTTTGACATGAATCTCCTTGAGCTGATCTCAGGACACACCAGAGTCCGTATAATGGCCTTCTGAGACTTACTCAGTCTACACATACATTTAAAATAACAATAACGAAGTGCAGCAGGACAAGAGCGAACTCCACAGTCAGCAAACATCTAACTCGCACTACAGTGTCTAGGCATCTTTAAACATGAAGCTTTACATCATGTTATTATGTCATTCCCTCATTAAACACATGCCTGGAGTGATTCCTTGGCTCATTCATGTATGTTTGAGTTATCTTTAAAAACTTAGACGGCAGCCATTTTAGGTGTAGCTATGCCTCAGTCCTCCTAGGAACGCCCCCACCTCCTGGAGACGCCTCTGGACCTTTAGTCACCAGCCGAGTTACTCCTCAGCAGAGCCCCCTCCCCGCATGTCGAGCACAGATGTAAAGAGTCTGTACAAAAGGCCCCAGTTACCTTGTTATGTTCTGTAATGTTCCCTTTAGTATTTGGTCAGTTCTTGGATTGCCCACTAGAGGGCATCGTAACCTAGTGTAACTTTGCAGAGAAACGTGATCACAACCTGCGAATCCTCCTGCTAACCTGCAACCTGCAGACTGGCTCTTTATTTGTCCAAAGCGTGCGCGTTACTGACAAAAGTAAGTTGTTCTCTTAAGTTAGTGAACATTATGTGTATTACCAGATGGTTTTGAGTTTTGTTTGGAGAATATTTGTTAGACTGGCAGCTGTAGTCTGTACACTGTTGAGCTAAGCTAAGCTAATTTTCCATGCCATGTGCTGTGAAGACATATACAGTATTTTGGTGCGTTTGGAATATTTTGCTCATGTATTTGGTTTAATATGTAACCTACTGCATTGTGTGTTGGGTATTGATTTCTTTTAATTTGTGATTTGCAGAAACCACACACACATACCCAGTGATGCCAGTAACTAATTACTTAGTAACGGATTACTGTAATCGGATTACTTTTTTCAGTAACTAGTAATCTAACGCGTTACTATTTCAAAACAAGTAATCAGATTTAAGTTACTTTTCCAAATCACTGTGAGTTACTATTTAGTCTTTTTCCTTTGGAAAAAAAATATTTTTGCATCTCGACGGGTGACGTAACATAATGTCATGTTTTCATCTTAAAAACACTCACACTGGGGGAGAGAGATGGAAATACGTCACTTTTCTGAGTCTGCGTCAGCTTTGTTGATGTTGCTGTTAAAATGCACTTCCAAGAAAGTGAGTGTTGGTAAAAGGGTTTGTCATTAGTGTTGAGGCGGTGGAGATGTTGTCGGCAGCATCTGAATGTAACTAATAAAGTAACTTGTAATGTAACGTAGTTACTTTTAAAATTAAGTAATCAGTAAAGTAACTTAGTTACTTTTCAAAGGAGTAATCAGTAATCAGTAATATATTACTTTTTCAAGTAATCTGTGGCAACACTGCACATACCCTCATGCCGTGCCAGTCTGCTGATGTTCAATACAATAAGTGAAAGGTCAGTCCCTGTCTCATTCTTGTCGTCAGTGGGGTCCAGTGAGTGCTGTATCTGCCACCCGAGGTCCGCCTGAATATTTATCCTGGCTTACGTAGTGTTCTGGCCGACACTCCAGGGTAGTGACAGCTGTAATACATCCCAGTGCCTATACAGTCCACCCAGTCAGATCTATCTACCCAACACAGTCAGTCATCATGGAGGATTAGGTTCATGTGTTGTAAACCGGAGCTACAGCAGCTCTGAGACTTTTACAAAGACACACATCAATGTTTCTGTTACCTCAACACCCAGGAGTAAAACCTGTGACAAGAAAACTTATTCCAATTGCGGGATCTGCGCTGGGAATGCGTTTGAGCCTTGATGATGCCCTGATAGCATTCCCTCCGGAGAAATCTAATATATAGTGAAAACGAGAAATATGCACGAATAAAGTCAATAAGACCACAATCTACACAATTAACCGTTTAACAATGATCACACACTGAGACGGGATTGTTGATCTTGAAGTTTATTGCTCACATTTAATCTACAGTGGGTCGTAGCCGAGTGGTTTTCTCCCGGAGCTAACAAGCTCTTAGCAGTTAGCCGCTAACTGCTAGCTCGGAACGATTTATTGAAAACACGTAGCCTATTATGCACTAATAACGTCAATAAAACCGGCAACTACATGAAGCAGCATTTATGATGATCACAGAATGAGCAAGGCTTGTTGATTGGTAAGTTTATTGCACAAATTTCATCTACAAAGGGTAGTAGCCGAGTGGTTTTCTCCCGGAGCTAACAAGCTAGTCGCGAGGCGCTAACAGCTAGCTCGGAACGATTTATAGAAAACAAGCAGCATATTATGCACTAACAACGTCAATAAAGCAGGCAACTACTTGAGGCAGCATTTATGAGGATCACACAATGAGCCTGGCTTTACACATTTGTGGTTTATTGCAGACTTTTCATCAACAATGAGGTGTAGGCGATTGCTACATGCTAACGGGGGTAATCTCGAATAATTGTCCACCTGCAGAGATAATGTCCCTGGGGAGATCCTGGTGTAGACCATGGGGGTATAGTTAAAGATCCATAGAGCATGGCAGTAGCAACGGGTGTCTAGAGCAGGGGTGGCCAACCGGTCAGAGGCCAAGGGCCGAAATGTTCAACCTTGATCCTGTGAAGAGCCACAAAGGCACCGACCATTCGCGAAATCCGAGTGCGGTAGTTTAATATGATTAAATATAACTGTTATATTTAATCATAATAAACAATAACTTTATGCCTGGCCTTTTTCTTTTCTTTTCAATAATTGTGGTAGTTTTACTCCTCACCAAGATTGAAATAAATGTATATTAAATAAACTGACATTTTCTGCTATTCTGTTCTGACTGGGACAACATTTGATCTATTTATTAACAATATTATTATTTCGAATAGTTTTTGTTGTTGCTTGTTTTGTTTTTTTAATTGCTGTAGTATGTTAGTGTGAGGGGCCCTGCCCACTGAGCCCCCTCCTCTGGTTCGCCCCTGGCCTGTGCGCTCAGTGCCTGCAGCTTGGTCCTGACTGGACTGTGCAGAGAACGAACTTTAGGCTGCACAAAGTTCATAAACTTTAATCAGGAGCCTCTGGAGGACGTCTGAGATTCTGTTTTATGTTGCATTTGTTACAGTTGCAGCACATGTGAAAGAAAAGTCAATGACTTTGCGTATTTCCGCGTTACGATGTCGCGCTTCGCATCATATGCTTCATTAGAGCTCCGCTTTTTCCATTTACTAATTTTGATCTTTTTCTGTGAATATGAGGCCAACTTTCATCAAATAAAGAGTAGGCTAATCAGAAACTTGAAGAGCACAGAAGCTGATCCCAGTGCCACGATCTGCCTGACTGTTGTTTAACTACATCCCGCTTTGAGTGAGGCTGCTGCACGCGCACCTTTTACACGCCGCCTCGAAAAGGACAGAGACGGACTTTCATTCATGCGTGTAGATGGAAAACAGGGTCTGTATGACTATGGTTGGATTTTTGGTCAAGATTCTTAAAGACTGTTACAGTTTATGGGCAACATGTACCAATTCTTTTGCAAAGAGCCGCATTGTATTAAACATATCCAATCATGCAAAGAGCCGCACTCTGATTGGCCAAGGGCCGCATGCGGCTCGCGAGCCGCGGGTTGGCCACCCCTGGTCTAGAGCCTCCAAACAGCAGGTCTTTTTCAGGCAAGAGCTCCTTTGGTGTGGACACAGAGCCTATGAACTCTCAAAGGTTCGTCTCCAAAGTCACTTTCCGAGTCAGACGCAGAATCAAATCATATCCTGGGTGGCCATTGTTCACAAAGTGATAAAGCGTAGCTCCTTTCCAACAGTAAAATTAAAACGCAGCGAAAATCGATCGTAGTTTCAACATGTGAAGGAGAGAATGTATGTAGCAGTGATGATAGCACAATACAGCGTGCTGAAGGGGGGCGTGTCTGAAAGGGTCAGGGCTTCTTAAAGAGACAGAGGACACTTCCTCAAAAACCTCCTGTGGAGTTATTATCATTTCCTCATCAAATTCCAAAGTCTCAGGAAAGGCCAAGTTACTCTTTAAGCAGGTTAACAATTGATTATAATAATTCCGCCAAAGCTGGCAGATATTATCAGAGCCAGTTGTCCCATCAATATTAGAAGGAAGAGAAGCCCTGCTACTGTTTAACTTTCTGATCTCTTTCCAAAAGTCAGTGTACGAGTTGTTATGGAGATTACACGCAAGGGCCTCTGATCTTAAGCGATTCTCATTCCTTTTAATGTACTGTGATAAATTAATTTGTTTGTTTGCTAATGGTATAACCTATAACCTATAAATTGTCTGCTAAGGTCTACTGCACAAAACTAGGCCTCTCTAGTAGGTTGAATGAGTTCATGGGCCGTGCAGTACAATAAGATAAGAATGTCTGTCTGGGATGAGCACGGCCACAAAATGTATCTTATTGTTTATGGAATGAGAACTGCTTACGCACATTGGGATGGACTTAACTAAAATGTTATAAAGTTATCAGGAGGGAACTTATTCTTGGGACTTGCATTCTGAACCTGCTTTGACCTGTTGTTGTGCCACCTGCTGACGCCTGAATAAATGTCTCATGTGAACTTCATCAATCTCTGCTCTTTTTTATAAGAAGATGGTCTTGGACATACGATTTCTTACATTTTAAATACTGACAATTTGGCGACCCCGACTGTGATTTACCGTGGAAGACGAAGATCAAAAGATGGACTAAGGACGATCCAGTTTTTTTCTTGTAAGAAACGTCGGAAAGAAAAAAGGAAAAGACTCTGCCGAGAGGAGAGAACCGCTTCAGCGCGAACACCAAGGAAAAAAGCACAGGAACACAAATACGCATGCGCCTGCAGCCACGGAGGGAGCGGAGGCAGAGGGAGTTCAAACCAGGACAACTCAGGACAAGTCCCCGTAGAGTCCAGACAGAGTGTCAACACAAAAAAGCGGTAAGAAAGACGCCTTTTCCAAAGTCTTATCAAATTGGCCATAGAAAAAACAAATAAGTGTGACGGCTGGGACTTTACGTATGTATATATTACTCAAATAATGTAAATAATAAACAAAAAAAATGCTTTGTATATAAGACGGCCTTTTTATAAGAAAATATATGAAAACCTTCGATACCGTGTTTTTTTCTTACAAAGCTACGGGCGGTTCTTTGATGACACGAGAGAAAATATGAATCAAAGGAAAGAAAGGCCAATACGTGCGGTTTTTATAACAATTAAACAGTTTTTGACGTACGATTAAAGCTTCCAAAAAACGAGAAAAAAAAAGAGTGAAACAATTTGATTCTGACAACTGTGTTATTTAAAAAAAAAAAAAAAACTGAAAACGATACAAAATAAATGAACGTTCATTGAAAAATATAATGTAATGTAAATAATAAACACCATGTTGTCATATTTCCTATGGCACAAGACAGCCACCCCCACCCGGTATTCTGCCCTCGACATGTTTAGTGTTTAAGTCAGTGGACTCTCCAGCCTCATGGAAGTCCTCGTGTATACTATTTAGTCCTCCAAGGTCTTGCTTGGCCAAAAAAGTCACACAAGACGTCACACGCTCCTAGAAGCTTGTCCACAACACTACGGCGCCCTCTGTCTCCTTTACTTTGTCCAACACGCAGACCACGCCCATTATAACAGACCACAGAAAACGTCATTACGGCCGAACATTGCGCACACATTCTCATTAAGCATTAGCAGTGCAACTATTAATATTCTCTTATCGACCGATCTTCTCTGTGTTTGGGGAAAAGCAAGGAATGAATGTGCTTTCGATAAACTCCATTCCAGGAGTACGCAAAGACATTTTGGAGAAAAATAAAATGTTTATCACAATCAGATCGATATTGACCCGTTAAAACCGCCGCACAGAAAACGCGCTTATACAGGCGAAAGGGTCTTATAATTCAGAATGTGTGACTCCAGAACCGAACCTCAAGAGCCGCTTTGGACCGGGAGTGCGTAAAACTCTGCTGATGCGTCAGCCCTCGCTACGACAGCAGCGCCTTTAACGTGAACTGTGCCAGAGTTTGATCGAGCAACACTTTCTGTAATGTCTGTCATAAAGAGAGAGGAGCCTGTGCGCGTGCCGTCAGACTGATGGAGACTTCGACTTCAACAGGAGTTTCCCTCTCATTCCGATCCGAGGAGCGAGGGGAGAAGCGTCTGTGGCCCCTCCTCTGCCGCTAAAACCCGCGGCTTTGTGTCTGACACGTTTACATTTACGAGCTGATGTGCGGTGGCACAAAGATGGTTATTTCCTGCCTATACATCATCTTCACTTCGCTTTAACAAAAGCTTAAACCAGCACATTTGAGTCTGTCCCGGTGGTGACAGTACGACTTAAGGAGACGCAGAGGGGGCGGGGCCAGAGCGCAGCGTCTGATGTTCAGAATGAGTGACAAAAGTATTGTACTATTCGTATATTACATATTCGAGTAAAAAAATGTTGAATTTGGAAAACCTGCTTGAGTTCACTGTAATAATGGAGGAAATAAACATAATATTACATGTGATATTCCCAGTGTTTTCAAAGTAGGGGGTACACGGCTCCAAAAGGTTTGGGAACCACTGCTCTAAAACATAATGGTAACATTTATAGCCTACATACTTAGACTCAAAGTTATTACGTTAGTTTTACCCTGTTGAGCTTACGGTGCTGCTGCCTCCGAAGATTCAGACGGACTTCTTGTTCGTAACCGATCAAAAGCACGGCCAGTTCATCAATAACTTGTAACAGATGCTGTTCTGTAAAACCTTAACAACAGGACCGTCCCCGCCCACAGTGCGCTCAGACCGGGGCACAGACAGTCTCGGACCCGAGCTCGGAACACAGCGGGACGGGGAGACAGCGGGCGCAGCAGCGAATCACTGAACCCCCGTGTGTCAAGACAATTAAGCACTCGACTCGGAGAACCACATCATTACGCACGTGTGTTTAGCTCCGCGGCGGTGTTTTCAGAGCGGGAGCATCGATAATGAGGTAGACAACAATATCCTACCTAATTTTTTGTGAAGAACCAACAAGTGGGACACAATCATGAAGTGAAACGAAATGTATTGGATATTTCAAACATTTTTAACAAATAAACAACTGAAAAATTGGGCGTGCAAAATTATTCAGCCCCTTTACTTTCAGTGCAGCAAACTCTCTTCCGATGTTCAGTGAGGATCTCTGAATGATCCAATGTTGACCTAAATGACTATCGATGATAAATAGAATCCACCTGTGTGTGAACAAGTCTCCGTATAAATGCACCTGCTCTGTGATAGAGAGCATCATGAAGAACAAGGAACACACCAGGCAGGTCCGAGATACTGTTGTGGAGAAGTTTAAAGCCGGATTTGGATACGAAAAGATTTCCCAAGCTTTAAACATCCCAAGGAGCACTGTGCAAGCGATAATATTGAAATGGAAGGAGTATCAGACCACTGCAAATCTACAAAGACCCGGCTGTCCCTCTAAACTTTCAGCTCATACAAGGAGAAAACTGATCAGAGATGCTGCCAAGAGGCCCATGATCACTCTGGATGAACTGCAGAAATGTACAGCTGAGGTGGGAGACTCTGTCCATAGGACAACAATCAGTCGTATACTGCACAACTCTGGCCTTTATGGAAGAGTGGCAAGAAGAAAGCCATTTCTTAAAGATATCCATAAAAAGTGTTGTTTAAAGTTTGCCACAAGCCACCTGGGAGACACACCAAACATGTGGAAGAAGGTGCTCTGGTCAGATGAAACCAAAATCAAACTTTTTGGCAACAATGCAAAACGTTTGGCGTTTGGTGTAAAAGCAACACAGCTCATCACCCTGAACACACCATCCCCACTGTCAAACATGGTGGTAGCAGCATCATGGTTTGGGCCTGCTTTTCTTCAGCAGGGACAGGGAAGATGGTTAAAATTGATGGGAAGATGGATGGAGCCAAATACAGGACCATTCTGGAAGAAAACCTGATGGAGTCTGCAAAAGACCTGAGACTGGGACGGAGATTTGTCTTCCAACAAGACAGTGATCCAAAACATAAAGCCAAATCTACAATAGAGTGGTTCACAAATAAACATATCCAGGTGTTAGAATGGCCAAGTCAAAGTCCAGACCTGAATCCAATCGAGAATCTGTGGAAAGAACTGAAAACTGCTGTTCACAAACGCTGTCCATCCAACTTCACTGAGCTCCAGCTGTTTTGCAAGGAGGAATGGGCAAATATTTCAGTCTCTCAATGTGCAAAACTGATAGAGACAAACCCCAAGCGACTTACAGCAGTAATCGCAGCAAAAGGTGGCGCTACAAAGTATTAACTTAAGGGGGCTGAATAATTTTGCAGTTTTTTATTATTAAAAATGTTTATTAAAAATGTTTGAAATATCCAATAAATTTCGTTTCACTTCATGATTGTGTCCCACTTGTTGTTGGTTCTTCATAAAAAATTACAGTTTTATATCTTTATGTTTGAAGCCTGAAATGTGGCAAAAGGTCGAAAAGTTCAAGGGGGCCGAATACTTTCGCAAGGCACTGTACGTATGCACAGTGCACACATGCACACGCAAATATATATAATAGAATAGCATGTACATAAATGAGCAAAACACGCATTTGATTTGATCAACTGTACTAAAAAGTCCATAAATAAGGTCACCAATGAAATGAATGCTATAGCAGTTATAGAACAAAGTACAACATAAGAAGATAAATGCGTTAGGTCACAGCCTATAGGCCAGTGTAACGCCTCATTTGAAAGCTAAGACCTACAACACCTAAATGGAGCTTTTTTCTCACGTCGTCACTTTTTGAAAAACATTATTGCTAAATTTTTTGTGTTGGTTGTTACAACTTTACTAAACAAAAAAAGGAAAGTGGTGCAAAAACTGGAGGAGCTGAAATTTTTGTCTAAACATTAAAGGGAGACAGTAAAAGTCTGATAATATAAACAGTTAGTATAGAGATAAATCAGGTGATAATATAAACCGTTTGTATAGAGATAAATCAGGTGATAATATAAAGAGTTTGTATGTAGATAAATCAGGTGATAATATAAAGAGTTTGTATGTAGATAAATCAGGTGATAATATAAACAGTTTGTATAGAGATAAATCAGGTGATAATATAAACAGTTTGTATGGGGATAAATCCGGTGATAATAAAAACAGTTTATATGGGGATAAATCAGGTGATAATATAAACAGTTTGTATGGAGATAAATCAGGCGCCACATGTTATAAAATCACATGTCGCTGCAGCTGTTGATCCAATGAAAACATACAGACGCCTCATTTACAAAAATAGAATCTTTATTTTAAAAATTGGATGAATATGAGAGAACGGTTTTTAAAGACAGATGGAATGGAAGTTTCCACATGACACAAGTGGCCGGCGCGCTTCACATAGTGTGGGAGATTTGTTCTTCAGATGCACATGTGTTCTTTATGACGTCACTCGGAGGTCAGTCTACAGAGGCCGACTCCTCTGATCCACTTTCTCTATGAGCCTCTGCACCCACGGGCGCTCCTCAGGGTGAGGCAGGCACAGCCGTCTGCCTTTCACAAGGAACCTACAGAGTCAGACACAGAGTCAGACACTGAGTCAGACACACAGAGTCAGACACAGAGTCAGACACAGAGTCAGACACAGAGAGTCAGACACAGAGTCAGACACTCAGAGTCAGACACACAGAGAGTCAGACACACAGTCAGACACAGAGTCAGACACACAGAGTCAGACACTCAGAGTCAGACACACAGAGAGTCAGACACACAGAGTTAGACACAGAGTCAGACACACAGAGTCAGACACACAGAGAGTCAGACACACAGAGTCAGAAACAGAGAATCAGACACAGAGTCAGACACAGAGAGTCAAACA
Source organism: Proterorhinus semilunaris (assembly GCA_021464625.1). NCBI lineage: Eukaryota > Metazoa > Chordata > Actinopteri > Gobiiformes > Gobiidae > Proterorhinus > Proterorhinus semilunaris. The sequence continues at coordinate 32,509,438 of CM038347.1, read as the reverse complement.
CAGAGTCAGACACAGAGAGTCAGACACAGAGTCAGACACAGAGTCAAACACACAGAGTCAGACACAGAGTCAAATACACAGAGTCAGACACAGAGTCAGACACAGAGTCAGACACAGAGAGTCAGACACACAGAGTCAGACAAAGAGTCAGACACAGAGTCAGACACAGAGTCAGACACAGAGAGTCAGACACACAGAGTCAGACAAAGAGTCAGACACAGAGTCAGACACAGAGTCAGACACAGAGAGTCAGACACACAGAGTTAAACACACAGAGTCAGACACACAGAGTCAGACACACAGAGAGTCAGACACACAGAGTCAGACACAGAGAGTCAGACACAGAGTCAGACCAACAGCTTTGACCAAACCCCTTCAGAGAGAGAGACTCACACAGTGGCTCTGATGGCACAACCCCGCCCCTCCTCCTGCACGCTGTAGCGCTGGATGACTTTGAGAGGAAGACGCTTGTCCATCACAGTGAGGCAGCAGTCGGCCGGGACGTCGGCTGGAAAACAACACAGAGAATTTTAATGAAAACAGAACAGTTTTAATGATTATCTGATGCAAATCTAAGTAAAACGAATTCAACAAACTGAAAACTCAGTCAGACTTAAAGGTGCATTATGCAGCTGTTAATGCAGAGAAAAAAGTGGATATTTGTGCGTATTTGACCTTGTAGTGACCCAGTGGATGTGTGAGCATGGCGCCTTGGGTCAAATACACTCAAATATTCACTTTTTTCTCTGCATTAACAGTTGCATAATGCACCTTTAATTTGACTTCGAGCACTATTCGCTCCACCATTAGTCTTTGACATGGATTGAATTGAATAAAGTATATCTACATCAACCAAGTAGCTCTCTAACCCTGTTGAAGTCGCTCTATATTCATAAACACGCTCGATAAGTCACATTTTAGACGCATTTTTTTCTTTGTCACAATCTGGAGACGTTTCGGTAAACAGAGCACAGAGATCGAAGAATCAGTTGCTCTCTGACTTTTTTGTTGCATAAAAGTAGCTCTGGGGTAATAAAGGACTGATGATGAAATGCCTCACCTGTGCAGAGAGCAGCGCTCAGCAGCAGCAGCAGAGGGACACAGGCTCTGGGCTCCATCTGCTCTGAGGGAAGGATGGACGATGGATGAAGGACGAGGTCAGAGGATGGAGAGGCTTCAGAGATGTCAGAATTCGCTGCAGCCGAGTCGTCTGGTCTCTGATGGAGCCGGAGCTGCTCTTTTATACAGGCTGAGGAGAAAGTGAAACTGCAGCTCTCTGATGGGAAGAGCTGGACGTGATCCAAGAGTGATGTCAAACCCACGCTGCGCCTGCCAAACCTGCCCGGGAAAGATCAAATACGACTGGGTTGAAAAAAGAGAACGTGTTATCAGCCACATCAAAGCAACAACAGGCCATACCAATCCATTAAAATCCATCAAACCACTGCCAACAACAAAACACAAAGACAAATCCAGCATTGCAAACAACATACAGTAAGAAACGGAAACACGCCTCACTCAGGGACTAAAGCGAGAAAAGGTGCGTTTTCAAGAGGGATTTAAACACCGGCAGCGCCTCTTATTAACTGATAAATGCCCCCGTATCGGCACAATGAAAGTATACGGATGTTAAGACACAAAACCAGTGACTTTCACAAAACAATAAGGCTTCCAACACAGAGAGTATGGTCAGAGTTGGATATAGAGGTAGTTAATGCAGCAAAGTCCAGTTCACAGTTATTGCAGAGTGGGGGGAGAGGGGGGATGTCTTTACTGTAGCAATGGACCTGTACCTTCTCCCTGAGGGCAGCAGGTGGAGGGTGATGGGCCGGATGTTGTGCACTCTCCTCAGACAGCGGGTGTTATAGATGCTACTGATCTTTGGGGGAGTGGTTCTGATTGTTAGAGGATCACATTAAATCACTATTTATCACACCGAGTCAAGCTGTACAGTCGTACTCTCTCTGTCGTAGCCTTGACTGTGGTGCTCAGACTCTCAGCCACTGAATGATTTACCTGCGTATCAGTATGACGCTCGAGAGGGTATTTATCTCTCCTGTGGAAGCAGAGACAGACTTGAATAGTAGGACCAGCTCATTGTCTCGAGTTCATGTCTCCGGGTTCAGCACCGATGGTAAATAAACGTCTCCTGCATAAGACATCCAGCCTGCTGCCTGTTCTTCATCAATCCTCTCGAACACCATTGTTACTTCTCTAACCCCGATGATTTTACCTCCCTTTGAAGTGCCTGCTGATGGGCCTTAGTGCAGCTGGAGTACCACACTAAAAAACGTACTTAAAACGACTTACCCTCCTGGAACCACCTGAACGTGGTGGAGGGTTTGACCTGAATGATCCTGGGAGCTCTGTTGTCGGGGGCTTCGTGCCCCTGGTAGGGTCTCCCAGGGCAAACAGGTCCTAGGTGACGGGTCAGACAAAGAGCGGTTCAGCAGCCCCTTATGAAGGACCAACAGGCCCGGTTAGAACCATGAGGCCGTCCTTCTGTGGACCCACCACCTGCAGGGGGCGCTATAGGGGCTGGTGCAACAGCCCGGCAACAGACAAGTGGAAGAAAATGGATGGATGAATACAACGACTTAGAGAGACGTATCTGTTTGTCTCCAGGTTAGACTGTAACGGCTGCTCATTGTTAAACAGAACCAGGAAATACCACCATATTAGTCCAGTGCTCCGGTCTCTGCACCAAAGTCCATCTCTGACCCTTAAGAGCCGTATGAACCACCTGAGGGAGGGGTCTGTCCCAGAGTCAGGACTAAACACGCTGAGGCGGAAGCTAAACTCTGGAACAGTGAGACAGGCCTCAGAATCAGTTCTTTTACCCGAGAATATGACTCTGAAAGTATTTGATCTGCTCTTTGCTTTTTACTGTGATATATTCATTTTGATGTTTATGGATTGATTTGATCTGCAGCTGTGAAGCTCTTTGAACTGAGCTCTACAAATACACTTGCCTTAACCTTTAGGGTCACCCCACATCCTCACATCGAAGGGGAAACTGGGAAATAGAATTAAGTCAAAAAATATTGTAATCCAGAAAGTCAGGACACAATATTGTACACGCTTTGTTATTTTGTGTCTTTATGATCATGCGTAAAAAGACGTCCAGTAATCGAGGGTTCACTTTGTCCTGAACAGCTCCACATGTTGAACGGTCATGTCAATATATATCACAAAATAAACCAAGCCAATCCTTAACCTTTATTTCTTTCCTGTTTCCAAACTTCTTAATCTTTGCATTTAGTATTTCTAAAAAAAAAAGAAACATTAGATTAAGCAGAAGAACGGAGTCACATTTGGACATAATAATTGTAATAATTGTACAAATACTGAAACTGTCATGAATGCAGACTTTTTGTATCTTTTATGAATTTATGGAACAAACGATTGCCTTTTCAAACGACTGTAATGTTTTTGATTGACATTAAGGTGCACAGCAGCAACCTCCCTCTCTCTTGGTACAGCAGCATTGTTTGCATTTGGGGTTTCGGTTCCACATTGTGTTACTGGATACTTCTGTGCGTCTTATTGTGTTGGTTTGGTGGATATGTTTCCCTGCAGAGAGTTCATACTGGTCCTGAAGAAGCAGCTTTTTAAAAGAAAATACACAATTTATCTATTGAGGCACCAAGAGCCCCCCCCCCCCCCCCCCACCCCTGCAGCACAGGGGAGGCGTCCCAAGAGGAGCTACAGGAAAGAAGGAAGGGACAAATGGGTTATAGCTGCATAAGCCTCATTTCTAGAACCTTTCATGAAGATTAACTTTAAATAAACCTCATATTTTTATCTTCACTCGTTTACAACACTTCTACCAAGGATTTTTTTTTTTTTTTGCACAAACGTGGAACAAAACCTTTTATAGTGAGTGCAGACAAATAAAGTTTTGGGAGAAAATGGAAGGAAAAAAAAACTATGTTGCAGTGCATTCTGGGTAATATTCAGCTGAGGCGTCGGAGGATCCACAGGTGCATCCTGGGTAAATGAGCCAAACAAGAGGCGTGGAGCAGCGAGGGGGCGAGTGGTCCTGATGGAAACAGGAAACGGCCTTTGCAAATGCCCATATATGGTCATGTTCGAAGCAGCCAGAGGGAAAGCAAAGAGGAGAGAAAACTGAACGTTCTCCACCATGACTTTGACAAACGCCGAATTATGAATACAGTTTTATATCCACGCGCCTCCTCGTACTGTTCGAACCCCCGGCCGTGTGTGTCTGCGACTGAGTACTTAAAACTCCCATCGGTTACAGACCCGGCCCACGCGTCTCCCATCAGCGACGCGCTTTCGGAAACACAAACGCTCACGTGGATGAACTGCTGTCACCTCTGCCCCGTACGGCGGAGGGGCAGGTCCAGGCCTGCAGAGGGGGAGGAGTCTGTTCCCACCAGCCCAACGACTTTCCCGCATTCAGACCGGAGCTACTTTCGATTTTCTAACAACTCTCATTACCTGGAAAACATAACCGTGAGTTTATTGTCCTAAGCAGCGCCTCCGGGCCGTCGGGAGCAGAGCCCGATTTCGAAACTGTGTCAGGCGTTAAAGATCTAACGAACAAATAAACATCTGTTTAACCTCTTAACCCCCGCCGGAAACCAAGTGCATTTTCTACAGTTTGGCTTTACCCAAATCTAAAAGCTTCTTATAAAAAGTGTCAAAACAGTGATGAAAGTGCGAGGATGAAAAGCAACAACAACAAAATAAGAAAACACAGGAAAAAAGCGACAAAAACGATTCAAAAATGTGTCGAAACAACGCAACAAAAAAGTTACAAATATTTTTTTTCAAATGAGGTAACAGTCGAGAAGCTTTTAGATTTGGGTAAAGTCGAACTGGGACGATGCGCTCGGTTAAGGCGGGGGTAAAAGGTTAAGTCATTTTAAACCTATAAAAGACGTTTTTTTTTTTAATAGTAGTAGTGAAATAAAGCTTTCAAACAACCAGACATTCTCCCATAGAATGGTGGTTCCCAATGTGGGGGTCGGGACCCCTCAGAAAGAAAAGAAAACATGAAATAAACTGAAATAAAAAGAAAAATGCTTCTGTTTTGCACATGTCGATCGTGTCTGTGGATGAACGTTTTTTATCGGGCCCGTTCTGGCTCTTCCTCTGCAAATGAAGTGAATTTGATTTGATCCATTCAAATATTCAAAATAATATTTAAAATTAAATTAAAAAATTTGAGTTTAAACTTGAGTTTAATTGCGCTTAAAAAGCTTAAGGGGCAATAACTTTATACTGTTGTTAACGTGTCCATTTATGGGGTCCCAGCCAAAACGCTTTGGGAACCCCTGCCATAGAAACTTATAGACCTGTTTCTCGGCGCTCAGACTAAAACAACACCGTCTAATAAAATGAGCTCTTTTCATTTGTCAAGAGTTCCATGAACTGGAACATCTGCACGTTTACTTTCCAAACAGCTGCAGGACGAGTTTGATATTTCAGCCGTGGGGGGATTTGTTATTATCATTATGATGCATTTTATTTGGGGGGGAGTTTGGTATTTTTTCGTTCATACATTTAAATGTACTTGTTATGACTAATACATGTGTGTATTTTGTGTAAGTAATACATAATAACTTATATTTCTCAGTTATTTCTGTAACTCGTTACTTTTGTAATTCGTGACCCCCAACACTGGTCCTGAATTATTCAGGTTCTTGTCATGATACATTGAAGGTGGCTCCAACAACTGCCCTAAAGGACCATTTCTTCATTTCTGAACCAGAATCCTATAGTCCAGGTCCAGAACAGGAGACGCCTGGGACCTCCTGTGGATGTTCACTGAAGGTCTACGCGTTACAGACAAGCAGCCGTTTCCTCTGAGGTGCACACACAATAATGTTATGAACTAAGTTACTTTACTGCTTTGGGACGGCTAAGAGGAGCCATTTGTTGATTTAATCTGCTACTAAGGCAATTCCATAGATTTGAATTGCCGCGTAGATCTCATGGTTAAAGCTTAAATACACATTTGATAATAATTTTGCCGTGAGCAGTAGTTTTAAGTTGTGTAAGTCGACTGAAAGGAGGGGTAGTTATTACTGACTTCTTCCTACCCCATTTGAGCAACACAAATACTTATGTTGTTAAAAATGTCTGTATTTAACATGTGTATTATCTGTATGCATCTGTTGCTCAAATAAATAAATAATAATTAAAAAAGTGCTGAAGACACTCCTTCAGCTTCAGCTTTGATTCTACAGAAACAGCTCCAGGCCCTGCCTCCGGGTGGCTTCTGTGGAAGGCAGGTTCTCTTTTCCTCTGAACGCTGTAGACACACATAGTGCCAATATGGCCAATATTATATTATTATTCACTTTCAAACAACATTTTCCCATCAAACAAAAAAACTCTAAACCAAAATAATAACTTGTAATAGTAGCTTTATGTTTGAATAATTTTACTCGAGAAGAAGCAAAAAGTAGTGACCAAATTAATATTCAAGTAAAAGTTTAAAATAAAAAAAAAGTACTAGGGGGAAATGCTACTATACTGTCATCATTATAACATAGACTTAGCTAGGCTAGGTGAACTAAATAGAATTTCATTATTTTTGATTACTATAGTGAGCGTTGTTCTGCAGTTTTCACAATATTATTTGGAATATTTTCTACAACAAAAATGTTGGCACTCTTCGGGCCCCCGGTTGCCTCCGTGGTGAAGGGCCACATGTTCTTTAAGTGAAAACAGAGTTGATTCCCTCCAAAGGCTGATGTTGAATGTGCTCCCTGCCTGATTACAGACACTAATGGACACCACTGTTGGACTCACTGGGCGAGCTGATAAACTGTGGTCCAGTGTCTGCAGTGAGAGTGAAGGCCCCGCCTGCAAACAGGGACAAGAGACACCCCATAATCACAGAGTCGCTTTGGGGCTTCAGCGCTGAATCGCCTGGTTCTAGACGGCCCGTCCTTAGCTCTGTGCCTCGTTTATTTTGTAAAAGTGCCCGACCGGAGTGAAATGAGAGTGCGACCCTTTCACTGACCCGTCTGCAGATGTTCCCACGCTGTGTAACATTTAAGAGCATAATCAGCCGTTGCGTGCAGCTCTTTTGTGTGGCCGCCTGCCACTCCTTACTCTTCCCAGCACTGAGCAGCTTCTGCCCGGGCCTGTTCAGGACCCAGATCTCATCTCCAAGGTGCAGCAGGGAATTCACCCCACAGGCCAACGGAATGTGGAGGAATATTCCTGTAAAATGAAACCAAAGCAAAGAGAGCAGACGGTGGCACAGTGGTTCAGACTGATGCCACGCAGGAAAAATGGAGTTTAATTCCTCTTTCTGTCGTTCTCATAGAGCTGAGTGCTGTTAAAGGTTCAGAAGATGTGTGTTTTACTGATTAAAAGTTAGAAATGCTAAATGCTAAGTTAATGAGGTCACAGTCACTGAGCGTTCACCAAAGGAGGCTGAACTCGGTCCAACTGGAACCTGCCTGTGAGGCCAAATACTGGGCTTTGAATTAGAGAATCCTTTTAGGTTTCATTGAGCCTGTAGCAAACTCTTAGAGAAACACTTTGGCTTTACGAGATTGTCCTAATGCTACGTGCACAACAAACGCATCAAATCGCAGTCCGTGCTTCTAGTTGGTTCGCTTGAAACGGTTGAGATGCTTCAGTCGCTTCAGGAGGGCGACGCGATTCTGAGAAAACCTCTGGGTTTTTCCCACTAGCTGTTCCTGAGCACAAAGTTGTGAATGAAAATGTTTGTCCTGATTCTTTGATTGTGCCTAGTGCAGGGGGATAGTTTCATTACCTACCTCTGACTCTTGATGCAAACCTCGCCAGATTTCATCCCTCATGTCTCTCCTGCAGACTTGCAGATTGGTGATTGGTTGGCAGGCGCAGCGTGGGTTTGACATCACTCTTGGATCACGTCCAGCTCTTCCCATCAGAGAGCTGCAGTTTCACTTTCTCCTCAGCCTGTATAAAAGAGCAGCTCCGGCTCCATCAGAGACCAGACGACTCGGCTGCAGCGAAGTCTGACATCTCTGAAGCCTCTCCATCCTCTGCCCTCTGACCTCGTCCTTCATCCATCGTCCATCCTTCCCTCAGAGTAGATGGAGCCCAGAGCCTGTGTCCCTCTGCTGCTGCTGCTGCTGAGCGCTGCTCTCTGCACAGGTGACACTTTGACCTAGTGTTTGACCTTGTAGTGGCCCAGTGGATGTGTGAGTGGTCTCTAAGATGCTCCAGGGTCAATTGTTTTGTAAGTTTTCTGGTGAGAGGCTCCGTCAGCAGATAAAACCTACAAAACAATTGATCCTGGAGCGTCTTAGAGACCACTTACACATACACTGGGTCACTACAAGGTCAAATACGCACAAATATCCACTGTTTTCTCTGCATTAACAGCTGCATAATGCACCTTTAAGTCTGACTGAGTTTTCAGTTTGTTGAATTCGTTTTACTTAGATTTGCATCAGATAATCATTAAAACTGTTCTGTTTTCATTCAAATTCTCTGTGTTGTTTTCCAGCCGACGTCCCGGCCGACTGCTGCCTCACTGTGATGGACAAGCGTCTTCCTCTCAAAGTCATCCAGCGCTACAGCGTGCAGGAGGAGGGGCGGGGTTGTGCCATCAGAGCCACTGTGTGAGTCTCTCTCTCTGAAGGGGTTTGGTCAAAGCTGTTGGTCTGACTGTGTCTGACTCTCTGTGTCTGACTCTGTGTGTCTGACTCTCTGTGTCTGACACTGTGTCTGACTCTGTGTCTGACTCTGTGTGTCTGACTCTCTGTGTCTGACTCTCTGTGTTTGACTCTGTGTCTGACTCTGTGTGTCTGACTCTCTGTGTTTGACTCTGTGTCTGACTCTGTGTGTCTGACTCTCTGTGTCTGACTCTCTGTGTTTGACTCTGTGTCTGACTCTGTGTGTCTGACTCTCTGTGTCTGACTCTCTGTGTCTGACTCTCTGTGTCTGACTCTGTGTCTGACTCTCTGTGTTTGACTCTGTGTGTTTGACTCTGTGTGTCTGACTCTGTGTGTCTGACTCTGTGTCTGACTCTCTGTGTTTGACTCTGTGTCTGACTCTCTGTGTCTGACTCTGTGTGTTTGACTCTGTGTCTGACTCTGTGTGTCTGACTCTGTGTGTTTGACTCTGTGTGTCTGACTCTGTGTGTTTGACTCTGTGTGTCTGACTCTGTGTGTCTGACTCTGTGTCTGACTCTGTGTCTGACTCTGTGTCTGACTCTCTGTGTCTGACTCTCTGTGTCTGACTCTGTGTGTCTGACTCTGTGTCTGACTCTGTGTCTGACTCTGTGTGTTTGACTCTGTGTGTCTGACTCTGTGTGTTTGACTCTGTGTGTCTGACTCTGTGTGTCTGACTCTGTGTCTGACTCTGTGTCTGACTCTGTGTCTGACTCTCTGTGTCTGACTCTCTGTGTCTGACTCTGTGTGTCTGACTCTGTGTCTGACTCTGTGTGTTTGACTCTGTGTCTGACTCTCTGTGTGTTTGACTCTGTGTCTGACTCTGTGTGTCTGACTCAGTGTCTGACTCTGTGTCTGACTCTGTAGGTTCCTTGTGAAAGGCAGACGGCTGTGCCTGCCTCACCCTGAGGAGCGCCCGTGGGTGCAGAGGCTCATAGAGAAAGTGGATCAGAGGAGTCGGCCTCTGTAGACTGACCTCCGAGTGACGTCATAAAGAACACATGTGCATCTGAAGAACAAATCTCCCACACTATGTGAAGCGCGCCGGCCACTTGTGTCATGTGGAAACTTTCATTCCATCTGTGTTTACAAACTGTTCTCTCTTATTCATCAAATTTTTAAAATAAAGATTCTATTTTTGTAAATGAGGCGTCTGTATGTTTTCATTGGATCAACAGCTGCAGCGACATGTGATTTTATAACATGTGGCGCCTGATTTATCTCCATACAAACTGTTTATATTATCACCTGATTTATCTCCATACAAACTGTTTATATTATCACCTGATTTATCTCCATACAAACTGTTTATATTATCACCTGACTTATCTCTATACTAACTGTTTATATTATCACCTGATTTATCTCTATACAAACTGTTTATATTATCACCTGATTTATCTCCATACAAACTGTTTATATTATCACCTGATTTATCTCTATACTAACTGTTTATATTATCACCTGATTTATCTCCATACAAACTGTTTATATTATCACCGGATTTATCCCCATACAAACTGTTTATATTATCACCTGATTATTCATTTATTCATTTTCATTTATTTATTTATTTGAGCAGAAAAATAAGACATTTAAAATTAGAAAACAGAAAAAAACAAGACTTTTGCTCAAAAGGAGTAGGAAGAAGTTCAAAGAACTTATAATTGACCTACCCCTTATTTCTCATCCAAGTAACATCACACAAAAAATTAATAAAAATCACATGTATACATCTGTACAGTGTACATTCGTATATGTAATCTATGACAGTTTGCATTGGAAATTTGTTATTTTTGTCCATAGTCATGAAAAACTTGAGAAAGCTGACCTGATTTTAAGGTCACACAAAATTAATTCCCAACACACTAAAGTTTACTGTAGTCAATGTTCAAAATACAATAGAGTCTTAACTTTCTTTATAATACCTCAATATTCATATCCAGGCAAACCCCACAACTAGGGATGTAACGATTCACTCAAGTCCCGATTCGATTCGATTTCCGTTTTGAAGTTCCCGATTTTTCAAACCTTTTTTTTGTTTGTTTTTTAGAAAAGAATGACTCCTTCATACCAATGTTTCTTTTGTTTTAACATCTGTATTTTTGTCCTTGTAACAAATTGTATGTTAGTATGTTTGTATGCTACTATGTTTATACAAGTTATCAAAGCTGCAAATACAAGCGGCCGAAATGAGTTTCCTTCGCAGGGTGGCTGGGCGCACCCTCCGAGATCGGGTGAGGAGCTCAGTTACCCGGGAGGAGCTCGGACTCGAGCCGCTACTCCTCCACGTCGAAAGGAGCCAGCTGAGGTGGCTAGGGCATCTGTACCGGATGCCTCCTGGTCGCCTCCCTCGGGAGGTGTTCCAGGCATGTCCTATTGGGAGGAGGCCTCGTGGAAGGCCCAGGACACGCTGGTGGGACTATGTCTTCGAGAAGGTCTGGTGTCGCCTCGGGGTCCCCCCAGAACAGTTGGAGGAGGTGTGCGTGGATCGGGAAGTCTGGGCATCTCTGCTGAGACTGCTGCCCCCGCGACCCGGCCCCGGATAAAGCGGAAGAAAATGGATGGATGGATGGAAAGCTGCAACGTAATGAAGTCATAATGAGATCATTTTTAGATGTTGATTGATTGATTGATTGATTTTTTTTATTTCAGGCAGGCGGGCAATGGGCAACAAAGAAAGAATAAACAGTACAGTATGAAAACAGATGATGCATTTCTACCTGAAAGGGAGTGGGAAGAAGATAATTTATTTAATCCCACCCCCAGTTCCCCATTCAGAGCTTAATACATTCAGCTTCACTGTTACTTTGTTCAAGGATTATTATACAAATGTTATATCATGGTGGCATTACCGCAGGTAACCATAATTATTACATTGTAACAAAATGTATACCAACAATGCAAGGTAAATGAACAATACCAACAATGGTAATGGACAATATACCAATAACGGTAAAAGACAAATTATACCAACGATGGTAAGGAACATTGAGCACTTGTTAACACTATGAGACAACAGAAATTTAAATTAAAGACCCTCATCTCTATATTTTGACCAGACCCAATGTTTATACAACAGTTTGAATCGATGGACAGTTTGGCATTGCTTGTGTTGTAAGTCCAGTTTGTTCAGAGTTTCACTCCGCATACAGACACACAGAAACGTTTACGAGTGTTTTGAGTTATCGGCAATGAAAAATATCCAAAACCTCTCAAGTCATACGCTCGCACTGGAGTTATAAAAAAACGTTGTAGGTTAGGCGGTAATAATTTGTTGAATGCTTTGTATAAGACTATTGATGTATTATATTTTACAAGATCATCACATTTTAACAACTTTGACTGCATAAACAGATTATGAGTATGGTCTACGAAACCAACCTTGTGGATGATCCGCATTGCTCTTTTCTGTAATATGATCAGAGGATTAATTGTGTTCTTGTAAGTATTCCCCACACTTCAACACAATAGGTAAAGTATGGGAGTACCAAGGTGCAGTATAGAGTACGGAGTGCATTTTCATCAAGGTATAATTTTGCTTTATTTATAATTGAAAGCCTTTTTGAGATTTTTGTTTTGATGTGTCTGACATGGGGTTTCCATGACAATTTACTATAAATTATTACGCACAAAAATTTTGTCTCATTTACGATTTCAACCTGGGTACCATCAATACTTATTTTCTGGTCAGACATAGTATTGCAATTACCAAAAATCATTATCTTAGTTTTGTTTATATTCAAGGATAATTTATTTGTGTCCATCCACTTTTTTATTATATTTAGTTCCCTGTTTACCGTATTTACGAGGTCATTATAATCATCACTACAGTAGAATATATTAGTGTCGTCTGCAAATAGGATGAGTTTCAGATCTTTGGACGTGTTAAAGATATCATTTATATACACATTAAACAGTTTTGGCCCCAACACTGACCCCTGGGGGACACCACAAGCAACACCAAGAGTATTTGATAAATACTGACCCATTTTTACAAATTGTACTCTCCCTGTTAAATAACTTTTTAACCAATCCCCAGCCAGCCCCCTAATTCCAAATCTTTCCATCTTATTTAGTAGAATTGAGTGATTAATCGTATCGAAGGCTTATTTTTAGATCAATAAAGATACCAACTGCATACTTTTTTTGCACCAGATGTTAGTTTATACAAAGTTTGGTCCTTGCCACCATTTTTTTTTTCAATACAACAATTCATCATTGTCATGATACATTATTCATTAACATTAATGAGTGTTAATTCATGAGTATTTCATCAGGAACTCACATGAACTCATTATGAATGAATTCATCATGACTTCATTAATTAATTAATAATGATTTCATGAATTCATACCCGTACCCGCATTATTAAGCATTACCCTTACTTTTTTTTTTTACATGCTCAGGAATTTATGGTCTACAGGGCAGGGGCCAGATTAAATCATCAGATCCTCCCTGCGGGTCGCATGTTTCACATCCCTGCTCTAATGCTTTTCTTGTTTAGCCACATATTGAGACCAAGCTGGGATCGGTGAAATACGGGTTGCGCTTGATCCAATTGCAAGCCCAACAAAAGTTCCCGTTTGGATCCAAACAGGAGCCTTTTCAGCATGACAATAATGTGCTAATACAATTTGCATTGTAATATCAATCTGATGAAATCCCCTCTGACAGATTGAGTTGTAGCCATGATTTATCTTCTGAACCAGTGCTGGCTTTCATTTCCTCACATCTTACTGTGTGACGTTTAAAGGCCTTTTAATAGAGCCAAAATCACACTACCTTGCTCAGCCTCTGCGAGTTCATTTACCTGTGTTTGGGTTGTAGGTGTTCCCAATGTTGGTGACCACGCGTCTGAAGGCCACAGGAGTGTGAGTGTTGGATGGTCCCAGCGTTATGTCACCTGAGATGTTGAGAAAGCCACCTGTCCTGCTGAAAATAAGGTAAATATTTTAACATTTGTAGCCTCAGAATAGTCAGCCAAAGTAAAAAAAAACTCTAGACTTGCAATTTTTTATTTGCCAAAATGAAAACAGATCTGGTCAAATAAATATAATACTGAATTTTGGCACATTTGAAGTACAGTTCATTTATAGCTGAGAAAAATGCAAAATGTTGCCTTCAATTTCTTACTTTCCTTCTTTTAGTTAAAACATTCTGAATGTCTATTGCAGGGGTGGCCAACTGGTCAGAGGCCAAGAGCCGAAATGTTCAACCCTGATCCTGTGAAGAGCCACAAAGGCACCGACCATTCGCGGAATCCGAGTGCGGTAGTTTAATATGATTAAATGTAATGAAACTGTTATATTTAATCATAATAAACAATAACTTTATGCCTGGCCTTTTTCTTTTCTTTTCAATAATTGTGGTAGTTTTACTCCTCACCAAGATTGAAATAAATGTATATTATATAAATATACTGACATAAACTGACATTTTCTGCTATTCTGTTCTGACAACATTTGATCTATTTATTAACAATATTATTATTTCGAATAGTTTTTGTTGTTGCTTGTTTTTTTTTTTTTCAATGCTGGTGTATATTTGTGTGAGGGGCCCTGCCCACTGAGCCCCCTCCTCTGATTCGCCCCTGGCCTGTGCGCTCAGTGTCTGCAGCCTGGTCCTGACTGGACTGTGCAGAGAACGAACTTTAGGCTGCACAAAGTTCATAAGCTTTAATCGGGAGCCTCTGGAGGACGTCTGAGAGTCTGTTTTATGTTGCATTTGTGACAGTTACAACATGTGAAAGAAAAGTCAATGACTTTGCGTATTTCCGCGTTACGATGTCGCGCTTCGCATCATATGCTTCATTAGAGCTCCGCTTTTTTCCATTTACTAATTTTGATCTTTTTCTGTGAATATGAGGCCAACTTCCATCAAATAAAGAGTAGGCTAATCAGAAACTTGAAAAGCACGGAAGCTGATCCCAGTGTCACGATCTGCCGGACTGTTGTTTAACCTACATCGCGCTTTGAGTGAGGCTGCTGCACGAGCACCTTTTACACGCCGCTGCGAAAAGGAGAGATACAGACTTTCATTCATGTGTGTAGAGATGGAAAACAGGGTCTGTAGGACTATGGTTGGATTTTTTTTTAAGATTCTTAAAGACTGTTACAGTTTATGGGCAACATGTACCAATTCTTTTGCAAAGAGCCGCATTGTATTAAACATATCCAATCATGCAAAGAGCCGCACTCTGATTGGCCAAGGGCCGCATGCGGCCCGAGAGCGGGTTGGCCACCCCTGGTCTATTGTCTCCCTTGCGATATGCTTGAGCAAAGAAGAGACGGTAAAAAACAAAACCCTGATTTGGATCTTTATGTCTATATACTGTATCTCAGTATGTATAAACCGTTGCCTGTTCCTTGAAAACACAGATTTTTCACGCAGTGGTCAATGTTGACATTTTTTAGCTAGTTTTCTCCTTCATCTTAGTTTTAATGTTTTAATGAGTATTAAAAAGATGGACCCTTAACAATGCTTATTTTTTTACTTTACTTAAATTGAATCAAATTGTGCTGTGAATTGTGTTGCTGGTTGTTAAGAGACATATGGATCAAGCCATCTTGATCTAAATCTTTGATTTAAATGATCAACTTATATTTCATAATAGGAAGCACTTGTCTCTTAGAAAAATTGTGCAAAGCATTTGCAGCCTGTAACCTCGACTTTAATGAAGCCTTGGAAATATAATGTAGCTCTGTCTCACACTAAAATGTTTGTTACTAAGGTGATAATCATGTCAAATTATGAGCCTTGCTGTAAAAGTACCATCTCTGGTAACATGTGTCAACAAAAATTGGTCTGAAGCACTGAGGGTTTATGAAACCACCTTGTTGTTGAAGCTTCAGTGTGTCCACTTCTTTCAGTTTGGCAGCTTGTTCTGTCAGAAACAAAAGTCAATTTGAGACAATCAAACATGGATGGATGAAATACTTAATACAACACAACATGAAAACATAGAACACTTGTAATACAACGCCAACAAATAGGAAAGTATGCCAGCATCATAACACAATTAGAGTTCATAGAGAGGCTGGTTTCCTTGTGGGATAAAGTTTATCCAGTTGAATCAAGAACATGGAGTTTTTATTTGTTTCAAAGTCCCTCGAAGTACTCTTGTTTTGTTTATTTACAATCCATACTGACACGTTGGATCCCCTACTCTAAATCTGATTCAACCAGTAGCTCTTTTTCTCTCCACCTTTCACCAACACAAGAATAATAATATATATATATATATAAAAAAAGACTAGCACAAAAGCATGAATTCTTACCTTGGTTGAGCGTCTGCAACTGCTCGATCCTAACTTCGAGTTTAGCCAGCTTAACGCTCATCTCTCGGAGCACAGCGTGGAGGTCTGAGGGACAGGGCTGAGGCTCCGGCACATTCACACTCTCAGGACTGACTTTACTTTCAATGATCTCATTGTCCTGAAGTTCAGCCCCCGACAGAGAGCAGAGCAGCAGCGACAGACACAACACACTCACTCTCTCCATCGCGACCACGACTATGAGCCCCAGAGATACAGACTCACTCTTATACACAGACTTTAATCTACCTCTCAACATCACACTTTGGTTTTATTGGTTTGTTGTTTTGGTTGTTTTATCGCACGTGAGCGAAGACTTTAAATAACGTGAACTACTTTAGAAATTCATGTAAATGAAATCATAAATCAAATGTGTTATCTCAAATGTGCAAAGGGCCTGACCTAGACGAATCTGATCCCAAACGGGCAAAAATCAGTCAATCCATCATACGAGATCTACTGAAGAAATACGATAAAAAAGGATTGATACACGGAGGAAAGCAAGCTATCGCTCCGACAGAAGACCAATGGAGAAACATCATACAATATCATGAAGCAAAGATCCTACATTACAAGACGCACCCCATTCGGACCATCCGTGGAAGAAGATTGAATAACCTAAAAATAAAGAAACATGAGAACAAGGGAGCCCTGGCTAGAAGAATGCACAAATGGGCAAACGAAATGAAGGAAAAGAGGAACTTTAAGGAACTATCATCAATCCTCGTCATGAAGCCGACGGAAGAAGATAAAAAAGTGACGTTTGGTGAAGAGTCACTTCAAGGAAATATCCCAAAGAAACTGGCAGCAGGCATATATCCAACAACTGAAGAACAAAAGAAACATGGATATGGCACACGCTCGCAATCAATAATGACACAGAACGGTCATCACGACACATCGGCAGCTGAAGAAGATGATAATCTCGGAATAATAAATGAAGAAGATCCAATCAAATTGTCATCACAAAAACGAAGAGAATCACGCAGCTACCTGGCAGCAAGTCTGGGGAATGCACAAAGCCTCGAAGACATCCCTCGACTCGGCGGCTCTCCATATCGCCCACCCTCCAATCAAAGTCTGTATCCACAGGATGACAAGCACCAGAGGAGAGCATCGTTTGAGATCAACCCTCCACCGTACCGAGCTACTCACTCAACACCTGCATCAAGTCTATACCCATGGCAACACATCGCAAGTGCAAAATCCAGCGATGCGCCAAAGCCTTCAATGACACCGCCGACGCCTCAAATGACTCACAGAGTCACAGGGGAAACACTGACACCCCTATGCATCCCAAATCTAACCAACCTTGAAGAACAAGTCAAATCAATACAAAATCAAGTGATGGTATTGACCAACATCGTGGAGACAGAGAGGACTCTGAAGGAAATGGATAACTTCGTACAAGAAGAAAGACCCAGAAGCAAAGTGACAAATACAGTCAAGGTCTATCCATTGAGAACAACAGACAACCAACAAATTATTTATCAACCATTCACGCTTAAG
The DNA here is from genome assembly GCA_021464625.1 of Proterorhinus semilunaris. Classification (NCBI taxonomy): domain Eukaryota; kingdom Metazoa; phylum Chordata; class Actinopteri; order Gobiiformes; family Gobiidae; genus Proterorhinus; species Proterorhinus semilunaris. The sequence continues at coordinate 32,491,962 of CM038347.1, read as the reverse complement.
GACTGGAGCTCCTTGATGTTGGAGCTGCCAAAACTAACCAAAGGAGGCGTTCCATGGATGAGAGCCCTCATGAAACATACCGCCGGAGATAGAATTTGTTGGGGAGACATACACGCCGCCTTAACCAAGGCCGCGGATGAGACTATTGCAATGAACATCAAGAATGCAGTGGAGAATAGGATGCAAATGGTCCTACATAAAAATGTTTCAATACATGTGTTTCAAGTTGCACTGGAAGAAGAATTGAAGTCAAGATTTCCATGTATAATGACTGACGAACTCATGTCACTACGGCTTGAAGAGTGATGAAGACTACTACAGCTACAAACAACGTGCCGAAAGCCTATATCACGATGCAACGGGAGAGCCGATTCAAGCAGGCACGGGAACGACAGTCATGTTCTATTCAGCCCTGGTCAAAGGGATGCCAATGCCAGTGCAAGACGCCTTGAGTGACGTGATGGGCTTATACACCAAAACTGAAGAAGAATTTGACGCACACTGTAACCACAGCATCACCAAGTGGTTGAACAATAACAAAGAAACTGGCTCCAAGAAGAGAGAAATGGAGTTAGCGACGATGAAGTTACAACTACAGAAACTGCAAGCGGAATCCAAAGACAAGAAGAAAGAAAAGACATCCAATATCATGACAGTCAAACAAGACCCCACTGAAGAAGACGTGCCGATAACGACAAACCTATTGGCAACTGCAATCAAGATGATGTCAAACTATGACTAAAAAAAATAAAAACAGACAGTACAAATGCTTCCTCTGACATAGAAGACAAAGAAGATGGCTGTTCAGCATCTAACACCGATGATGAAAACCACCATTCTCCTATTTCTCCCGCTCGGGCTCCAAGGGGAGAAACAGGGGAGAAAAGAAAAAGCAAAGTCTTAAAATCTTAGACAAAAAACCAAACAAAAAACATAAACCTTAAACCTTCTAATATAGAGTGAAATTTTTGACAGAACCTTAACTACTTAACATTTTAATGTAGTATTCTATAAGTTTTTCATGATATTCATTTGTTATACTAATTAATAATCTAGATGGTGAAATACAAAAAACTGCAAACGCAATTATAGAACAAATATATGCCTAAATGCAAACTCACTAGATGCAGAAAAAATAAGAATTGAAAAATACAAATGCCAAACAAAAAGACATTGTTGCCTATAGTCAAAAACCAGATGATCTGCCGGATGAACCCTTTCCATTACAGGACGGGGAAACAACGGACACTGGAGAGACTGGATCTTAACAAGGACGATAGAGAAAAGGACCAGTCATCATCCAGGTGGGAGAGTCCATGCCACGCGCTGTGGACGAGGCCCAAGGCTGTGAGGGTTTCATAAACTCTCCCTGAATTCATCTCTCCCACCTGTTGAACTAAAGGTATCATAATCCACAGAAAGCAACCAAGTACAGGAAAAGCCACTGTTAGAACTAGAAAAGAGCGGGTGCTGGTAACCGCAGCTCTACTGTAGGAACATAGACGATCGTGGTCACATCATACACCCTGCACGTGACCAGAAGTAGATGACGCCATCATGAACACTTTAAAAAATATCCTGCAGAAAAAGGGCTGCTACCCTTGGTTGGTAATATGTGGTTGGTCAATGTTATCAGTTATGATTGTGTTTCTCTTGTTACTGTTTGAAAAATGGTTGAAAGTAAGTCCTGAAGTTATTAATAAACGATACATTAACAGAGTAGAAATAATGCATCATTATCAATCCAACGTGTGGTGGCGATACATAAACTATACCGCCCACCTTACCGGCGATACTGACTGACATGAATGTATCCGCCTTCAAGTGTCGACTACACACACACTGGCATTTAAACGACCACACCGAACGACACCCAAAAGTCTAAACGGCACTAACAATATTGGGCACATTGAAAAAATCATTGCCAAAACATAGTTATTTTTTGCCCGCACATAGATTATCCAGCACATGATAGCATGTGTTGTTGAAAATAGGAATGTCCATACTTGCGGTTTTGTTGATAATTTCCGTAGCTGTTTTCTACATAATTCCTGTCTGCGAACTTTAGTAGTAATTCATATCACAACCAATCTGGCGCGTCAAGTTCCGACATCACAATGCATACTCCGAAATTTTTGAATTGAGTTAAATAACCAATTTGAAAACACATTTGTGATGGTTTGTTTTGCTTAGGACATGCTAAATTGCTAATTGATTTTTGCAAATAATGGTAACAAAAAAACAAAAAGAAATAACTACAAGAACTATCGCAATTGTGAAATTTATATTAATGAATGTAGATATATGACTTAAGCAGGAAATAGCGACTTGTATCTCTTGGCAATCACTTAAAAAAAGTGATTGACAGGGGAGATTGTGAGATTAATTTGTCTGTTTATAAAACCTATAAGATGTTCTCTATGTCTATGTGCAGAAACTGAGGTTGAGCGAGTTCATTTGTTAAACCAGATAAGGGTAGGGAACAGGAGACGAGCACGGCCTGGTACGGAGGAGCGTATTCAGTGCAGTCCAAGACCATATTTGGTATTTAAGTATACAAGCCTAGTCCACAGCTGGACTTCTTCATCCATGGACATCAGACCACTGTCACCATACATTGGGATGGGCTAGCTAATGTTATAAAACATCTGGGAATGCAGCTAGATGTTGGATTTCTGCTTTTAGTGACGCTGAGCTTGCTGCTGGACTTCTGCTAAGATTATTGTTGGATTTCACCTGTGAGTGTCTGCTGAATTCCCTCTATGAACATCAGAGACGCTGTTTCCTGTACTGATGCTGGAAGCCTGAATAAATAACTCCTGAGAACAACATACCTCTCCTGCGCTGTTTTTATACAAGAAAGAAGGTCCTTGACATATGTTCCTCACTTTTTAATTATCCACACCTACTTTTGCATTTCCAAATGGCTCACCACGGGGGGCAAGATCTTCGTCCGAAACCAACGTGGTGTTTGCTAAGAAAAATCCACAAAGTTGAACCCGATCGTACTGAACAGTTCCGTGACGACGTACAGCTGCATTTTTTGCCTTTTTCTGCGAGCTGCATTTGTGTTTTCTAGGTTCCACATTGTTTCACTGGATACATTTGTACGTCTTTGTTGTGTTTTTGTGGCATCGGCGCTGCGATAGTTCAAGATTTGGTAAAGGGCAGCGAGTAAAAGTTCGGATGTGACTGGAGCAGGTTAAAAACATGAGGTGAGACGTAACGACTCCACTGAAGGAAACCTCTGTGTTCATAACGGTGGGGCTTTTGTCTTGTAGCTAACGGCTAACACAGTACAAATTTAAACTAGTGCAAAGTTTTGAACGAGCCTGTGCAAAAAATAATCGGCCTGTTAGTAGTTTAAACTTTATTGAGTTTAAATTTTATATTATCATTATTTAACACTGCTAGCCTTTAGCTCGCAAGATAAAAGCTCCTACCCTTCTGACCACTGGCGTTTCCTTTGGGGCAGGATTCACAGCGAACATGATGTTTTTAACACATAGCAGTGACTGTCCATCAGTAACTCATTATATTTTTCGTTTTATTTGTGATTTCAATTTTGACTGGCCTTTCGACTGATACTTTGACCAACAGTTTTTTTTTTCCCCTTCAGATTACACATTGAAATACACAGTATGTGTCCGTTGGTTTGAAATGTGTGCAAGAGAAGGGGGCCAGTGATACTGAAAAGCGTCATGAGTGAAATTGCAATCTAAACATTTGTCCAGTAAATCTATATTTCAAATGGCTTGGAACCACTATGCTCCCCATACCACAAACTGTATTTGATTTTATTACATTTGTATTACACTTTATTAATGAAAACAGCAAAATTATTTACAATACATCACTAGCTACATTGTAATTTCATAGATTGGGTCATAGAAAAGGCAAAGAATAATCACACATGCTTGTTATGGCTGTCACTTCTGACTCCTTGAAAAAGAGAAGTTCCAAACCGTTTTCTCTGAAGAAGTAAGATTAAGAACTGTAGAGCTGCATACACAGCATTGTCAAACTGTAGACACACATTCTTCACTGCCTCATGTTTTTGGCGTGAAGCACAGTTGCTTGTTCCCTGCAGTATTTCAACACTAATGGAAACTGTTTATTTTGATGAGCATTTTTTTGCCTTGAAGATGCTTCCAGACAGAGTTTTAGAGAAAGTGTTCACAGTTAGTGAGTTTTGCCACTACAAACCATTTGATGTTCAAATGAAGTATGGAACATTTGATCCATTGCAGTATATTGTCCCATACTGCCATTTTGTATTTTAAATGTTTACATAAATGTTTTATGTAAAATAAAACATAAATATGGATTTCTAATTTGATTTGTATTTATTTATAGTAATGTTTCACACTGCTAAATATAAAGTAACTCTTACGAGAGTAAAGATTAACTCTGCTTTTATTTAAAAAAATCTACTCTAATTAGAGTAGTAATGAAAAATGAAAATTTGCAGTTTATTTTACTCTATATAATGTTGTACACATTCCTGAAATCACTTTGATAAGAATGCTGAAGCAGAATAAATTATTTAAAACTAATTAATCGCTTCCGTCAGTCTACCCCAGGGCAGCTGTGGCTACAATAGTAGCTTACCACCACCAAGTATGGAGTGAATGTAAAGTGTCTTTGAGTGTCCAGAAAAGCGCTATATAAAACTGATACATTGTTATTATTATTATTATTATTACTATTATTATTAATTACAGTAATGATTACTCTGTATGGAGTAAATATTAATCTAGAGTAACTTTCTACTTACTCTGCTCAGTGTCAATATTTTACACTATCAGTGTGAAATTTACACTACATTTTTACACTGAAGAAAGAGTCAATTTTACGCTGTACAGATTCGGACCATATACACTTGGAAATAGTGTCAAATTTTACTCTTTAAGTGTTACATTTACATGGGAATATTTACTGTGAAGCCTCTCGTCATCACCTTCCACCATTTAGAAATAACCTAAAAGTTAACTTTAAGTGCCAAACAGGGAGGCTCATTGTTGTGGTCCATGAAGACGGTTTTACAGCTTGACTTGCAGAAATAACAATCAAATCTGAAGTTCTGGGCACGTGTGAGACAAAACAACAAACCAATAATCATGAATGTGGAATGACAGGTTTTTAATCACCTTTTATTTCTGAGCAATAGTTGTCTAGCCAATCTATGATCAACACACTCCTCTTGTTCAGTTTCACCTCAACATCGAAAACAAAGCAGCACATGGAGTTTTTGTTTTTTTCTGAACTTCTTTATGCCATATTTTGGACTTTTGAACCAGGGCAAACTAAGACTGGATGAACCATCTGCATTCGGCTTCTTGACTCTTTTTAACACAGTCGGCAGCTCACAGTGCACTGTCCAAACTGGTTCCAGGCCTTTGATTTCAGATCAGATGGACTGACCTTCCAGTTCTATGTGGAGTGGTTTATACTGTATATCACACAATTAAGAAGCTTGGATAAATATACTGATGGATCATTAACAAGGTCACAATACATTCGATCAAGATCAACATTTATGGATATTTTTCTTGTGGACATTTTCTTATCATTGATTAGAGGCATTTCCTTGGGAAAGGACAAGGCTCCTTGTTGTCGGCCATAAAGACGGTTTCATGGTTTGATTTGCAGGAACAACAGTGTACAATAATGTGTAACTACAATAGGTAATCTATAAATGATCCAGTCTGTATATAAGAGTGAGTCTGTGTCTCTGGGGCTCATAGTCGTGGTCACGATGGAGGGAGTGAGTGTGTTGTGTCTGTCGCTGCTGCTCTGCTCTCTGTCGGGAGCTGAACTTCAGGACAATGAGATCATTGAACAAAGAAAAGTCGGTCCTGAGAGTGTGAATGTGCCGGAGCCTCAACCCTGTCCCTCAGACCTCCACGCTGTGCTCCGAGAGATGAGCGTTAAACTGGCTGAGAACAGACTGATGATCCAGCAGCTGCAGACGCTCAACCAAGGTAAGCTTTAACCTTTTGCAACATCCTTACCCTGGACTAACTGAGCTGCTCTCTCTGTCAGAACAATGTGCAAAACTGGCTAAATATGAAGTTAGGATGGAGCAGCTGCAAACACTCAACCGAGGTGAGAATTAAATGATACACTTCTCCCCAATATGGCAAAGTATGCGTGAGACAATTTGGATGTAAGTAAAATCAATCTAATCTGTCTGACTCACATGATCTTTCTGTCAGAACAAGCAGCAAAACTGAAGGAGGTGGACACACATCAACAAGGTCAGTTTATGTGTCAAAATGTTCAAATGTTCAGACTTTAATCCATATAAAATACATGTTTTTTCACTGAACACTTAAAGATATTTAATTTTGTTGGCCCAAGCCAAAGATGTGGACACACTATGGCAACAACAAACTGGTGATTTCTTGTGTGTCTTTTGTAATCAGTGCAAATCATCCTTATTTTCTTCTTGAAACATCCTGGGACTATACTGCATATGAACAAGGGCACAATACTGCATATACTGCATATGAACAACAGATTTGAAGTCCTAAAACTGTAATACAAGCCAATTCAAATGGTAAATTAGGTTCAACACTCCAACAAATAGCCATATACTATTTTCCAGCTTGCCCTCGCTGTTTATCAGCTGTCTTGATAAATAATCTCTTGTTGAAGTGCAAAATCCTTCTGAAGGCGGATGGAAGCCTTCATTACGTCATTTAGAGAGACTCCAAAGCAGCAAGAAGACCATTTCTTGTCTATCTTATCCATTCAGTGCATCTCTTTTCTCTCTCTCGCTTCGAAACAAAAAATACATTTATAAAATAATCTTCCCATGACTGATTTAAGACTCATTGTTTTTCCTTCAGCCCAGGCCTCTGAACTGAAGAGCTTAAAGGGACGGACCAACGTGACTGAAAACCAAGTGGAGTCTCTGAGGAGAGACAGAGCAGGTGAGGCTTTTACTGTTGCTTTGGAACCAGAAGAAAAACATTAGAAGGTACAGAAATGTTATTTTTGCAAAGGCAACAAGTTCAATCTTTGATTAAGTTGTTTAACTTAATTATTCCAGTGGGACAAGTGGCTTTCTCTGCCGCTTTGTTCTCATCAGGCTCTGGAACGCTTGGACCAATAAACGCTCACACCACTCTGGTGTTCAGGCGTGTGGTCTCCAACATCGGAAACGCCTACAGCCCACACACAGGTGGAGGAACTTAAATATGTTACAGTGAAGTGCTGTCAACACTAAACAATGTCTCCTACAGGGTTTTTCACTGCCCCGGTGAGAGGAGCCTACCACTTTGAGTTCTACATTAGTGCTCCTGGAGGTTCACAAGGTTCAAGGGCCGTGTTAGTGAAGAATGGAGAACATATTTTCGCTGCAGGTGAACATCAGACAGATGGAACCGGCACCTCGGCCAATGGAGTCACTCTTCTCCTGAAGGCTGGAGATGCCGTGTTTCTGCGTCTGTGGGAGAACCTCAGAATCTATGGTGATGAAAATAACCGCAGCACGTTCAGTGGTCACCTGCTGTTCCTCATGTGAGACACTCATGTGTTTGTGTTAAACAAAGATCGTAGGATCGACTGAGTAATGTACATCCACTGAGTTTTTAACGTGATTGTAGTTTTGTTGTTGTTTCAATAATATAATTGTGCTGTTGCTGACCTGTAAAGCATTAAACCTCAATATAATGTTTATTATCAATCCTTAAAAGAAATAAACAAGACCACTGCCACTTCAGTTGTCGATATCATTTTGTGTGACCTGTTTCTCGCGGCATATACACAGTGTTACATCCACTGTTGAATTTTACAACAGAATTACAATAACATTCATAAATATCAGTTTCAAAGACAACTGAACAACAGACACAACACATTCCTCCACAATACTGTAACTGTTTACAAATGTCATCAGATTTCTGGTCTTTTCCATCGGCACTGGTGTAATAATGATCATAATAAACAAGAACATGAAAATAAACTTAGGTAAACCTACAAATTATTTTGTTTTTGAGGAAATTTTTGGTCACCTTTCAGTGACTGATATTAATGATCATTTTTGTAATTCATACGCTTTCTTTTGAGCTACGACTTGTGAAAGTGTAATGTTGTTAATAGAAAAAACTGGGTCCTGCCCCCCGCTGGGTCCGGTGACATCATCACATTCTAGAACCTGCAACCCAGCAATACAGTGCAAAAAATCATTCAGTCCTCACCATCACATCACATCATATGGCATCACATCCATAACACAGGCTATGACACATCATTCCTTTACATGTCCATTAATTGGACTATAGTAATCACACGCGGTCATCACGTAAACAGTCACACAGCAAGGCGATGCTCTCAAACCTTACCTTCCCAAAATCTAAAACATCCTGTCCTGGTAAAAGACTTATGAGCAGTAATTGTCTTTACATTACATTTTAGGCTATACAGTGAATCTAATAAATTAATGCTCACATCTCTGGTTACTCAGGAACCATGTTTTCAATTCTTTAGTAAAAGCTCATCTGAGCTCAATATTTCAGTGGGGAGCTCGTTCCATGTCTTTATGGCTGTGCAAATGCAGATTTGCATCTGGGAATACTACACTGCCCCTTGGAGGTTGTTCTTGTTACCCTTGTTGCCGTTTCTGCTGCCTGATGAACGATACCACACTTTGGGAATCACTGCTTTACATCCACAAACTGATTCACGGTTCACACTTTCATTCATTGACCAATGTAGATACTGGAGGCAATAGTGGGTGTCCTGCCCACTACTAATCCTACTACCCCTACTAACCCTATGGTTACAAGAAACCCCAACCATGAACATGTTATTTAATATGAGCTCAAAAGCAAAGCAGTCAGCTTGACTCAAGATAGGTTATGCAGACTTTATATTTATTTAAATTTGATTAAAATGGAACCTCAAATGATCGATCTACGTTCCCACCCTCACCTATGGTCATGAGATTTGGGTAATGACCGAAAAGACAAGATCGCGAATACAAGCGGCCGAAATGAGTTTCCTTCGCAGGGTGGCTGGGCGCACCCTCCGAGATCGGGTGAGGAGCTCAGTTACCCGGGAGGTGCTCGGAGTAGAGTCGCTGCTCCTTCACGTCAAAAGGAGCCAGCTGAGGTGGCTAGGGCATCTGTTCCGGATGCCTCCTGGTCGCCTCCCTCGGGAGGTGCTCCAGGCATGTCCCACTGGGAGGAGGCCTCGTGGAAGGCCCAGGACACGCTGGTGGGACTATGTCTCCGAGCTGGCCTGGTGTCGCCTCGGGGTCCCCCCCAGAGCAGCTGGAGGAGGTGTGCGTGGATCGGGAAGTCTGGGCATCTCTGTTGAGACTGCTGAGACTGCTGCCCCCGCGACCCGGCCCCGGATAAAGTGGAAGAAAATGGATGGATGGATGGAACCTCAAATGAAGGGACAAATTAAATAATAATTTTTAAAAAAACATCGCAGACATAGTCACCAACATTTATTTTGCTCTGTAATGACATCCCACGCATAATTTTTTCAAAGCGCCATCACATTCTCCATAAGCCTGTGTTGTGTCGCTTCTCAGCGAAAGGCAGAGGTCTCGGACAGGCCTTCCACCAAAAAGCCATTTCAGGAGCCAAAAGCCTTTTCACGGTCTCTGCCCTACTGGAGAATTGTCTCACTTTACCCTATAGCATTTGTCTCACTTAACTCTACAGTCACCATTTTAGAAAGAACAACATCTCTAGCAATTCAGGCTAATCTGTAAATAGCACCAAGCACGTGGGTTTACATGTTGGAAGTTCATCAACATGTATGATGTAAGTTTTTCTACCTGAAGCAATTTGTTTTGACACAACACATGATAACGTCCTCAGCAAGAAAATTTACTTTTACATGCGATATTACATTTTTGTGAAAAAAAAAACACAGCACCAGCACCAACTTTTCCTACCTGGCAAGCGTGGTATGGCAGGGGCTTAAAAATATAATGGTCACGTGACCAGAAATTGTGTTCCGTTGCCTAGACACAGGGGGTGTCATAATTATTCACTGATGGTTCCAGTAATTCCTGATCTAAGGCTGAACCAGGAAATAAACTGTCTGTTAATCTGTTAAATAGTAAATGAGTTCATGTGGAGTCACTGTTTCTCTTCCAGAATTGTGTGGGAGTGGTTAATCTGTCACATGTTTTTGGACATTCTGAACAAATAGAGTTAAAATGTAATGTAGCGGATCTCAGAAAGTGACCCAAATTTAGTTGCAACAACGCCACCCTGTAATTACAGGTCCAGGGAACCTGGATCGAACTTAGAAGTAGAATAGAATTGGAATTTCACCCCCTAAAGTCACACAGATTCGAATTTGAAAATCCTAGTTTTACAAAAGTTATTTTTTTTAAATAAATAAATAAACCTCATGGTTCCAAACGGGCCTGTTGGTCTCTCATAGGGGGCCCATTCACTCTCTCATTCATACGCCAGTGTACGCAGACACTGGAGGTAAGGAGGGCGAAGTGTCTTGCCCAAGGACACAACAACAATGTGCACCTTCAGGAGGCGGGATTCGAACCCCTGACCTTCCGATCATGAGACGACCCGCTCAACCATCTGCGCCACCGTCGCCCCCAAAAAAATAAAAAAATAAAACAAAAACAAAAAATGTGTGCATCAGGCTTGGGAACACCAGGAGCTTGGTTACCTTGATTAAACCTTTTGGCACTCCGTACATTTGAGTCGATATGCAGTGAACCAATCCCGAGTGGAGAGGTTCCAGTCGAACAACGATGACCAGGAGGGAACGAAAACTTGACCCAGTCCTATGTAGTAATAATTAGAATTTAGTACCTAAATAAACAATGTGGAAACCTATGTATCACCCAGAAGCCCACACAAAACAAAGCAGCGGAGATCAGAGACTGTACGCCGTGTCCGTGCTCCTCGCACCGGTGTTGCTAAACGGAGACGCAGAATGTAAGGCCTCGCAATAGGCCAAATGGATAAGCTTGAAAGCGTTAGATGACCGCTTACCGGAGACTAAAGCTAGTCAGGCACAGGGCGTTTTACACACCGAGATGTGGAGCCAAACAAATGGAGCGGAGCCACGCGCTGACGCCAAGATCTGACACTAAACAACCCAGCGTTAGATACTTTCCGAATGAATGAGAAGCGGTTAAGTTGTAGACTACAACCGCAATTCGAAGGTTGCACTAGGCTTTTAAGACTATACTTTTTTGGACTTTACAGCAAAGATCTTAGTTATTTCCCTAAACAAAATTTGGGCGCAGCGTGATTGGAGCCTACCACTACATTCACCCTGAAAATTAAAGAAAAGGAGTAAGAGAAACTACTGCACAGGACCTAGCTACTAATGTATGATGGTATGGTAAAGGTATTTTTGGTGGATGAGAAAGAAAGAAATATCAACATTAATTTTGGATAACCTCCTCAGGCCAAGCTCCTGAACTAAACAGCATGAAGGCACAGGCCCATTGTGACTGAAACCCATGTGGATTCTCTGGGGAGAGACCGAGCAGGTGAGACTTTTACTGATGCGCTGGATTTTGGGGAATGTGAGGGGGTTAAAAGATCAAATACCTGCTTAAGTAGGGTAGAGTGGGGTAAGATGGGCCCCTTTATGCTTTGGAGCTCATTGTGTAAATACATACATTTACTTCTTACATACATTTTGGGATTCAACACGTTTCTTAAGATGTTGATCTTAAAAAAATAAAAAAAAGTTAGTATTGTGGCTCATTTTACCCCAGGAGTGGGGAAAGTTGAACTAGGTCTTGGGGTAAATTGAACCACCAGATTTAAAGGTGAAATTGACGCTAAACATCATAAAATATTATTGTTGTTTCCCATTAACAATTGAATGAAAAAAATATATATACTGTATATATTTTATTATTTTCATACGTTCCATCTACAGCAATTTTGTCACTAAAAAATAAAAGCTTTTTTTTTTCATAAATGTTTTTTCATTTTTTGGGTCTCGCAAGTTCAAATCATGTAAATATATAATCTATAATCTGAAAAAATATATATATATATTTTCAAAAAATTGTTCCACAAAAGAACTGTCTTTAAAAAAAACTATTCTGCCAGAACATCCCATTACGTGTACAACGTTAGCATTTGCATCTGCATTTACCATTTGCAGAATGAAGCTTGCTTCTCTCAACTGCACAGAAGGGGAAAGAAACTCTTCTTTTTTTCACCCCCATTTTCTTTGCCCAATTGTTTTCCTATTTTTGTCCCATTTTCCTCACCTTTTTTTTGTTTTTTTACAAAGTTTTTCCTTATTTTGGCCACAATTTCTCCCATTTTTTCCCTCAAATTATTCTACATTTTTCACATATTTCTTGACATCGGAGATTTACCTGATATTGTAATTTTGATCACCCACACATTATTGTTCTGTTATCTTGTTGTAGATGGCAAATATTTGAGTGGGCTATCGGCATCGAAAGTATCGCCACAGTATCCATCTATCCATCTATCTTCTTCCACTTGTCCGTTGCCGGGTCGTGGGGGCAGCTGTTGGAGCTGCCCAAATCACATTGCACCAGCCCCTATGGCTCCTCCTGCAGGTGGTGGATCCACAGAAGGATCGCCACAGTACTGGTATCAAAATTATTATTATATATATTTTTTTTTTTATCGCCACAGTACTGGTATCAAAAAACATGTAACAATATCTGGCCCTACATTTCTATGATGAAAAGAAGCTAGTTCCACCTGTAGTGAGGGACTGGGAATTGACAAGGGCAATACACCCTAAAAAAGGATTGGTTAGAAAAACTACCAATTTAGTTGGTTAAGCCAATATTGGTAAGATTAATGAATATATTGGTAACCAATAACACTGGCCCATCTGTTGGTTTTGGGACAACCAATTTCATTGGTTAGCCAAACAACCAGTGAAAATTGTAATTGAGAGTACACCAGAGATGCACATAAGTCCCTCACCTGCAAGTCCAAGTCAAGTCCAAGTCCCTGACCCACAAGTCCAAGTCAAGTCCGAGTCTGTGACCCCACAAGTCCAAGTCAAGTCCAAGTCTCTGACCGCAAGTCCCAGTCTAGGTCCAAGTCTCTGACCCTGCAAGTCCAAGTCAAGTCCAAGTCCCATGGTTTCTATGTTTTACACTAATTCAAATCACAAAAACTATTTTAAAATCAATAAACACCTGTAAATTAAAAACAACTATCAGACAAATACGAGCCCGGGCCTTCCACACACAAATAATCAACATCACAATATTTCTATGAACCATATTCACAGTCAATCCCAATGTAATGGTAAGTTAGGAAAAAAAATAATATGAACTATTTCTGTGGCCAAAGGCAGGCCCTGTGTCATTCATTCAACTAGCCCCCCCACACCACTACTTCAGTTGTGTAAAAGTAACATCAGTATAGTTACACAGCTGTACTCTGTCACAAACATGTCTGCAGAAGCTCCAGAATGTTACTGAAGTGCCCTTTATCATACAGTAAAACTCCACTGTGGATAATAATACTTCCAGTCTTACCTTGAAGGCTTACAGACTGTTGACATGAGTGATTATCTTCAGCCTGTAGCTACAGGACCTGCTATATCCACTGTAGCTACAGGACCTGCTATATCCACTGTAGCTACAGGACCTGCTATATCCACTGTAGCTACAGGACCTGCTATATCCACTGTAGCTACAGGACCTGCTATATCCACTGTAGCTACAGGACCTGCTATATCCACTGTAGCTACAGGACCTGCTATATCCACTGTAGCTACAGGACCTGCTATATCCACTGTAGCTACAGGACCTGCTATATCCACTGCCAGCTATTGGTCTTTGACAAAATATTCCCTAAATAAACGGTAGCCTCGTAAAGGTAATGATTTGATCACTAATCACTTTACTGAGTAGTAGCTACAACTTATGCAGCTGCTCAAACTCCTCTTACCTCCGCCTTTTTCCTTCACTCTCGCTGTGGCGCTTATTAAGCACCAATGAAGGCTCTTTACATTAATAATGAGAGAAACTGTTGTATTTCGCCGTGATCGCTAGAAGTACAGTCCGAATAGCGCGCTCACGATGTCAACAAACCCACAACAGGGCAGCGTGCGCACGCAGGGAGGGGGGGCATACGGCAGAAGAGCCGATGAGCAGCGCGCATGGATCTATTATAATAGCGCGGTGCTGGGTGAGAGAGAGAGCGCGCGCACAGAGGAGACAGAGACAAGGGAGCGGCCGAGAAAAAAAGCCAGAATCAAGCGTCCAAACAGCGTGTTTAATAAGTGCGCGAGGGACTCGTAATGTTCACGAGTCTCAGACCACGAGTCCGAGTCAAGTCTCGAGTCTTTAAGGGACGAGTCCGAGTCAAGTCTCGAGTCTTTAGGGGACGAGTCCGAGTCGAGTCGCAAGTCTCTAAAAATAGCGACTTAAGTCCGACTCGAGTCCGAGTCCGACTCGCGAGTCCCCATCTCTGGAGTACACCATAAAATGGATTGGTTAGAAAAACAACCAAATGAGTTGGTGCAGATATTGGTTACATTAACCAATATATCGTTTAACAACTGACCAACTGGTTGTTTTTTCAAAAAACAATCGTATTGGTTAGCCAGACGACCAATGAAAATGGTGACCAAAATTACACTTCACAACCAAACAGTTGGGCTGTACACTGTTAGAAAAAGGGCTACGCTAAGGGTACATTTATGTTCTTTAAGGTACAATTTCTAGCTATGTCCCGATGGGTCAAATTTGAGCCACAAGATACTGATATGTTCCCTTTTGGGGCTTAACTCCTCAGCCCTAACGGCGGGTCGACACAAGGGGGCGCCCTTCCAACCTTCTCAGTGTACATGTGAATTGACTTTAGGTCAGACACCATGAGTGACAGTAACATGACGCTAAATAGTGAGCTCTTTACTTTTAAGAATTATATCATATTCTGAAACTGACAAATGAAACTAAAAAATGACAAATATAGGAGAAATTTGTATTGCAATTACAAAAAACAAACACATTAATGCTTATAAAGGTTGAAGAAATATCCATATATTATCTGCTGTAGAGTCATGTGCCAGTTCCTCTGAGTTGTGGTCAGGACTGATGTGGACAGATGTTACAGAAGACGCTCATGAGGTTCATTTCTTTAACAGTTACTATAGTAACTATTTTCTCCAAAGTAAAAGTAGATCTACCACAGTACTGTCCACATCTGTCATGGTCCACCATGAACTGGGACTAACATGACTCTACAGCAGATAATATATAGATATTTCTTCAACCTTTATAAACATCAATGTGTTTGCTCTACTTTAGTGAAACAACCATTTTACGCTAAGTTGTACATCATATTACTTGTGTTTACTGTTGTGGTTGAAGTGCAATCTGACGAAAAATAAATGGTACTGTAAGTATAATCTTGGTTGTTACATTTTTAGATTCCAGATACTAGTATTAAACTCTATTAACCAATATTAATGGCCTAATTTTAATCCATTAAAGTGGTAATTATTAGCCAATATAAATGGTTCCAGTCAAACCAATTTACACTGGTTGCTTCCTATAGGGCTTTACAATATTGACCAATATCTTGGTCCCTCTAACCAATCTATATTGGTTAAAAGCCATACCATATTAGATTGGTTGTTTTAACCAGTAGATTGGTTGGACACATATCTACCAACTAGATTGGTTAAATATGACCAATATTCTGGTTATATTAACCATTCTGTTTTTAGGATGTAGAGAAACCAAGTGCTATGTTTGGTTCAAAATGTTTTCACCCCACAAATTTGTCCTTCAAGAAAATAATATTCCCTTCTGTCATTGAAAAGCCTAAGGGCATTCGTCAAATTATAATTATTTCTTTAAGTTATGTGGGCAGCTAGCTTCCCCTGGACAACCAATGAGAGGACATTAAAACTTTTAAACAGCACAGAGTGTGAGAGGCAACGAGTATTTCATGTGTTTTTTCCTAATGGACAACTAAGCACCAAATCAACTTTTTTTTAGCTTATAAACTGCATAAATATGTTTCTTATAGTGCTCTCTACATGTCCTGGTCAATTTTTTGACATTTTAGTGCAAATTAGATAAAATCTCACTTTTGAGCCTAAAACCGTCTGTGTAGTGCCCTCTCTACATTTTCGGCTGCACTACATTTGAATTTCATGCCTGTCCTCCCCATTCGCTCTGCCAGCTGTGTGACGTCCATCGCTCTGCTGCTCGGGGTATAAAAGCCAAGTCTCGCACACGCCCCCGTAGCGAGTTGGAGTTGGAATAGTGAGCGAGTATTTTACATCGATTTTCAGGTTAGCAATTTATTAGCATAGTATTTAGTTAGTTCTTCAGTGCAGCGTTTCTAGTGTAGGATTTGATCTACATGCTCCGCTCTGTGTGTGAACCACAGCACTCACATCCCCGACCTCTCCTACTAAATAAAGACAAATGTTTACCTAAAATACCCAGATTCACGTATTTAGTGACATGGCTGGATGTTTTCACGTTGAAACTACAGACACGATAAAGCTGTATCGGGCAGACAGCGCTCATCAGGGCTGTCAGTGCTTATAAAATGGGGCTGAGGGCTTTTTACTGTAATCTCCCCCAGGGAGAGCTCACAGACACCGGGGGCAGCAGTTATAGCCTGGTGAGACCAGAATGATCCCCCTCTGAATTTTTTTATCCAGCGGGGGATCAGTCTGGTCACCCCGTCCTCGTTCGCGGCTTCCGCAAAATCAATCCGTTCACGTGCAATCAGATTCGTTTATTTGCCGTGACGTGTTGTTAGCGAGCGACGTCACTCACGGGACGCGGAAGTCCCTCAATAACAATCTACGAACGATGCACGAAAGAGAGAAAGCGTGTCACCAGTCGGCGGTAAATGACCAAAAAACACATCGACAGTAGGTGAGTTTCGTTATTCATAATCCTGCGCAAATATTAACGCAAAACCGCTAATAACACCACATCAACAGCAGACGGCCGCCCTTCGCTGATTGGTTTACTCCGCTTCCTGTTTGCTTGCGTATCTACCGCTGTGGGAAATGGATTCGACGCAGCGGTGACCAGACTCACTCGCTGGTACAGCGGTGAGTCTGGATTTTTCCAGGCTACAGCGGTTAGCCATCCCCTGCCTTCGAGGCTCAGAGCGGGGCAGTGTGTGACTGAGTGTCCGCTAAAGCCAGGAGGGGGAACGGGGAGATATGAGCGCCAAATGTCCGCCGCGTGTGCTCGGCATGTAGCCGGTACGAGAGGCTCGAGAGTCCGGGAAAGTGGCGCCACATCGTCTACATGCGGCATAACGGGAGTCACTCAGTCCTGGTCACTCTGGCCCACCCTGGCCCATGGTCTGAGACTGTCAACAGAGCAGAGACCGCTCATACCCCCTCCCCGCGTCTCCCCAAAGCCTCCCGCCACCCCTCTTTCTCTCAGTTTTTTTTAATTTTGGGAGTGGGTGGAGTAAGCTCTGGAAGGGGCGTTTAGTAGTTTTTTAATGATTTTATGTCTTTATGTCACAAGACATAAAGACACAGGAGCCAGCATTCCTTACTCGACTATATGGTGTTTTCTGAAGCAGATAGAAAATCCACATTCATTTCTTTCTATCAATTAAGTGCCAGGTCAATGTTAAAGCTGCCCTGTGTATGAATTGTGCTCTTCAAATAAACTGGTAAATGATATTGGATTGAAGTGTTGATAATAATGAAAATGGCGCACACAAGGTCACATTTTTAATTCATACAGGTCAGCAACAGCACTATAAAATTACTGAGAAAGACACTCTGCTTAACATTTTGGGTTTTGTTGCAGCTATACAAAACTATATAATCCCAACAATCCAAAACCAGCTCTACACAGAAAGTGCTATTTCAGCAGTGGGTAACTAAAGGGAAAGGGAACAGCAGGTGACCACTGAACGTGGTGCGGTGATTTTCATCATCAAAGACTTTGTAGTGGGCCCACAGCTGCAGAGAAACAACATCCCCCGCCTCCAGGAGCAGAGTGGCTCCATTGCCCGAGCTTCCATACTGCCCTGTCTGATGTTCATGTGCCATAAAAATATGTTCTCCATTTTTCATTAACACAACCGCTGAAGGGTGTGAACCTTTTCCTACAGCCATGAAGAACTCAAAGTGGTAGGCTCCTCTCACCGGGGCAGTGAAAAACCCTGCAGGAGACATTGTTTAGTGTTGAACTGTACAATTCACTGTAACACATTTCATTTCCCTCACCTGTGTGTGGGTTGTAGGCGTTTCCAATGTTGGAGACCACATGTTTGAACACCAGAGTGGTGTGAGCGTTTATTGGTTCAATAAACCCTGATCCTGATGCCAGCAAAGAGGCAGAGAAAGCCACTCGTCCCGCTGGAATAATAAATTTAGCAACTACGTCATAAAATGAACATCAGAGCACACTTTGCAAAAATAATAACATTCCTGTAGCTTTTTATGTTCTTCTTCTAGAGCACTGAGACATGTTTAGATATGTGTACTTTAGCTGAGACGAGGTGATGCTTAATTGTCTGTTTTTTTGTGCGTGCGCTCAGTCACACAAACGTTAGCATTTAGCCTCTCCCGTCATAGGTTCAGCTCCAAACTGGGGTGAAGTTAGAAGCTGTTCCACGTTTTCCCTATTTAAATGACGTTACGTCAGCTTACCCCAATCCAAGTCTACTTACACAAAATTAAACATGTCGATTTTCTAAGCAGATAAGTAGGGGAACGATATTGTAAGGCGTAATAATGAACATGTGCTTTTGTTTTGGTTGCTGCCAAGCAAATGCCGATCCAACGGAACTAGCATAGGGCTATCTCTTTCTTTGGAGACACGAACATGGCGCAGGCACACAGCAGTCTGTCCTTCGCCAGGCATAAGATCTGACCCAGTGAGTCTTAAATCAGTCATGGAAAGAACATACGGATAAGGGTACATTAATCAATGCAT
This sequence comes from Proterorhinus semilunaris, assembly GCA_021464625.1. Lineage (NCBI taxonomy): Eukaryota > Metazoa > Chordata > Actinopteri > Gobiiformes > Gobiidae > Proterorhinus > Proterorhinus semilunaris. The sequence goes on along the minus strand of CM038347.1, from coordinate 32,473,052 downwards.
TATTCATGATTCATGCATTAATTAATCATATCAGTATGCATGACTTCAGTATGTATGAAATGAGTTTTCGTGAATGAATACTCCTGAATTCATGCAGTTAATTAGAGCAATTAATTCATCATGATTATGATGAATTTTGTGTGCAGAAAAAGAACCACCTCATCATTAGTTCATCGTGAGTAATAAAGCACATGCCCCTTGAACTAAAGTGTTGAATCTTTGACAACTTCAAAAAAAATATGTAAAGCTACAGTGAGACCTAGACTTTTCAATTAAAACATGCTGCGTAGTTAGTTACTCAACTTTAAAGCATCTATTTTTGCTATCTGTGATCATACCACTTTAATGAGGCACAACTAAGTGTTAAACTTGTTGCTCTCTTAAAACATAGCTTTAAATTAGTTTTGTGCTATCAAAGATTCAATGCTTCATGATGAACTAATGACGAGTTTGATTTTGGTTTATTTATAATAAAGTGTTACCAAAAGGATGAAAAGGACAAAAATCCCACATGTTTATATGTGGGATCACATGAACGTTGGTCTGACCTTGTTGTTGAGTGTCCACTTGTGTTTCGAGCCCCTTCAGTTTAGCTGCTTGTTCTGCAGAAAAGGGTCATGTGAGTCAGACAGAGGAGGTCAGATTAATGTCACTTACTGCCATTAGTGGCAAACTGTTCTGTGACACTGTCCATATTTTCTTTAATATTAACAGTACTCCTGTTTTATAATTTAGTTTAGTTTATTTGAGCAGTAAACATTCTGCTCAAAAGGAGTGGGCTGAAGCAAGAGCTTATAAGCGCCCACCCCCAAAATCAATACAACATAGCAAGATATACAAGATAGCATTTACATAAAGACATTACATGACAGAAACTCATGTACTGTATACATTCCCCAAGAAGGAGTAATACTGATTACGAAACAATGATAATGCTACAGGAGGAACCGTGTCAATCGCATGCCAACCTCTGCAGCATGCACACCCGTTTATAAAATAACTTTATCCTATTGCAATGACATTATCAATCATACAATTAGCGGCGTCATATTTTGATTTGCCTCAATGTCAAAAGAGAACCAGTTACACTTAAAAGCGGCTTTTTTAACACAGATCAAATTACAAAGCATTGTTTGAAATTTTCATATAAATAACAGAAACGAAGCATAACAACAACCATGGTCTCGTTTCATGTACGATGTTTAGTACAAAGCAACTAACAAAAGGCAACCATTAATATAATATATTTCAGCATGTTACCGATGCCAAATCTTGGTAACATTACCGGAAGTCACTATTTTTATGTTATAAAGGCACATTACTATGCAGTATATATTATACTTAGAGATCTTGCTACTTCCCAGTTGTCATTACCATCCTCAGTAATACACCTCATAAATATTTAATAATACAAAATAAATCTAATGGATCTAAAGTCTCTCATATACAGTATCGTCGTAAAGGGCTGGACAGGCCATCAGGAGCACCGAGAGTTTTCCTATCTATCTATCTATCTATCTGGTCAACAGTTAGAGGAGACTGTGAAGTGCTGTACAGACATACCACCTTTGGCCAGACTGTTCTTTCAGTCAGGGGCTGTAACATCTGGAACAGCATCCCTCTCACTATAAGATAATTCCCCACGTTTAACACATTCAGGACTCAATTAAAAAACGGGTTGAAATCCAATCAACGATGTGCTCATTCGACCCCACAGATCAGGATCCTCTGCACAGGTTTTGCTTTGTAAATAATAACTGTAACTGTCTCCTCATAATGTCCTCTGTTTGAACTGTGTTACCTGCCATTGCACCAAAATCTCCATTCTATTGTGCAAGTCACAGAACGAACATTCACATTTTATTAATGAATTGTATCAACATATGTTGTTGTTGTCGGAAACTAGCTTTGCAGCTAATACTGACACATTTACAGAAATGTTCATTCATGTGTACTGCCCCGGTCAAATAAACAAATAAATAAAATCTGGTGCGTTTTATACCCTTCCATTGAGTTATGGTTGTCAGATAATCTCTTATATAATGAGCAATGGGCCTCTCTCTCGGATATAACTTCACTCATGCTCCTCACATCATATTTGCCAATACAAGTGAAAATACTTTATCGTAACTCCCTCAGCCCCACAGAACATCAAACCTCTATTTTTATACGTTTTAGACAAACGTATGAAAGAAGTGCATGATGGGAGTTGTCAGGTGACTCGACCTCCTCGTTGTCAGTGTGCGCAGTTTGGAAAAAGCATCTGGTTTCCATCGAAAATATTTACAATGTTTTTGACTTTTTGGGACGTCTATTTTCACTCCACACCTCCCTAAGTCCGTGGTGAGTTTTACCATTTCATTACCTAAATTTAGGGCTGGGCGATATGGACCAAAAGTCATATCCCGATATATTTAGATTGAATATCGATATACGGTATATATCCAGATATTTTTTCCGCAAAGTGAGAGCTCTGAAATTAAATTTTAAGTCACAGTCAAAGCAAAATAAGGGTAGTTTTATTGAAAACTCACTATAAAATGTAAACATAAGCACTGTGTAACAGAGCTCCGTAAAGTGCACATTTAAATAAAAAAAATCTTGAATTTTAAAATAAAAATAGCTTATAAAACAAAATAGGTCCATATCTCATTAAAAATATATCGATATATCTAAAAAATAGATATATCGCCCAGCCCTACCTAAATCTACAGTATGATCATTTGGTTGGTTTTGTGAAGTTCAATTGTGTCTCAGTCATGAGAGGAACCTCATTCACAGAACCTGCATTTTAAGATTGTTGTCATTTTACAAATGTTCCAGCAAGTCTTAACCCACAGGGTTAAAGTGGTGAGTGCTATGAGGCGTCAGCTTGAATTCAGCAGAAACAACATGCAATTATTGTCCTTGGTTTTGCAGCTTATACTGTTTTAGTTCAAGAGCTTATTGTATTGCTAATGGCCTCGACTATTGCATTGAATATGACTTCTTTTTTTTAGAAGACAAGTCATGACCCATGATATTTTCAGCCAGTCCAGCCCTGGGTCATACTATGTTTCTGGGAGACAAAAAAACGATGGAAATGCACTATTTACATAAAAGACATTTAAACAAAAAATCACCTTGTTGTTGTTGTCGTAGTTTGTCCACTTCAGTGGCTTGGGCTAAAATGGTAGAGAAATTAAAAATAGCATCATAAGCACTCAGGGAAACAGCATATACAGTATGTAGTTTAAATGGACTTGACTCTGAATATAGGGAATTAAAAACTGTGAATGCTTGGACTCAAAAGTGAATCTGGACAACTGCACCATCAACATCTGACCTTGTTGCTGCGTGTCCACTTGTCTCTCGAGCTCCTTCAGTTTCGATGCTTGTTCTGACAGAAAGACGACCACGTGAGTCAGACGGAGAGTAGATGATCTTTATTTACTGCCCAAGCACCACATTGTCTCATACATACTTTGCCATAACCGAGATTATAACATTTGAAACCCCATATATTTACTTAAAGAATGGCAGAGTAGTATAGTGTTCAGTCTCACCTTGGTTGAGCGTCTGCAGCTGCTGGATCATCAGTCTGTTCTCAGCCAGTTTGGCGCTCATGTCCCGGAGCACAGCGTGGAGGTCTGAGGGACAGGGCTGAGGCTCCGGCACATTCACACTCTCAGGACCGACTTTTATTTGTTCAATGATCTCAGCTCCTGACAGAGAGCAGAGCAGCAGCGACAGACACAACACACTCACTCTCTCCATCGTGAGCACGACTATGAGCCCCAGAGATACAGGCTCACTCTTATATACAACATTCATCAATCACTTATCTTTGCTCATTTACTGTTATTGGTTTGGTCTTTTGGCCTTTTTATCTCACACGTACACTGGACTTTAGATCAGATGAACTACTTTGAAATTCTGTTTTTTCCCCCCAGTAAATCAAATTGTAAAAAAAAAAGTCTCTGGGGCCCAAGACAAAAAGCTTTTCTCCTTATCCAAGGACATGGAGATTGATATTGATATTTATTTGACCAGGGACAGTGTACAATATACATTAGCCTCAGAAAGGAGAGATGCATTGTACCAGGTTATAGCACTTGTGCTAATTTCCACCTGCAGTCCCTGGGCCTATTGTACATGTTTTTTGTGGTAGGGGAAACCGGAGCACCCGGAGGAAACCGGAGCAGACACAGGGAGAACATGCAAACTCCACAAAGAAAGGCCCCGTCCAGGTGGGAATCGAACCCGGACCTTCTAGCTGTGAAGCCAAAGCACTAACCGCTGTACTACCTCATTTACTATCATTTAGAATGATAGAATGGGATTATTTTATTTAAATTAAGATTTTAACACTGAACCTGACAGTATTTAGTGACTATGATAATTCCCCTTTTTATTTATCGAAGCAAAATTGTGGTTAATAAAAGTTATCCCACATAAAGTGACATAATGTACAGCAGCCTCGATTACCACATTTGTTTCTGCAGAAAGAAACACTAAGTATATATTGTGAGCTGCAAAATTACACTCCTTGTTAATAAGTATGAATTTATAACTTGCTTATCTCCAGTTTGGACTTTAAATTATTTTATTTCCTGGAGCCATCAGACTGAAAGAGATAAGAAGTTGTTTTTCTCTGAAGTTGTTTTTCTCTCAATAAAACTAGTCCAGCTAAAGTGAAAAAGTATTGTGGAGGAATGTGTTTTACTTGAACTAATATCATCTATTTGTATTCATCGATATACATTCCAACAGTAGCAATCGATGTGTCTATGGCCATCACGCATTAGACAAAATTATTTCTAAAACAAAGTTAACACAATTATTCTTAAGATCATGTGAATAATTGTATCTAGTTTTTTGTTAGTTTGTTACATTCTTTGTGATTTGTGAAAACATTGACATGTTTTTTGTTTCACTTCCTTATTGGACACTGACAGGAAGTGGCATGCGTAGAGGTACAACATGTTTAAACTGTGTTGCCGTGCCAACCATGTCGTATCAACGAAAAATGAGGGGGTCAGAATTTCATGGAACTTTCCCTCTTAGTCTATGTCATCTTAACTTTTCTTGAATAACGTTTCTTCATTAAATTGCTGCTTTGCTGAAATAAAAGTGTTATTACTTACAACAGATGTTATCCGTCTAAGTCAGGGGTTCCCAAAGTGGGGGTCGTCGCGGAATGATTTCCATAAATCCAAAAATAAATAATATATATATATTTTTTTTTCAAAAATAAAAATTCAGCCATAGTTGTAAAAAATGTGAAACATGGTAGTTAAAATTCAAATAAAACTACAGATTTTCCTCCTGAGGTGATTACGACAGATTACGATAGCATCATTTGTAGGTGACTTTACGGCCGGTTGCACCGTTGATATTTACGCTACTGCTCAACACACAGTAAACATCACAAAGCGGACCAGTAGATTTTCTCTGAACTAGCTCATTGATGATTTTTCAAAATGAAACGTTGGTTAATACCGAGCAAAGAAAAGACAGAGAGGCCAGCGGAGAGGGCAGAGAGGCCAGCGGAGAGGGCAGAGAGGCCAGCGGAGAGGGCAGAGAGGCCAGAGAGGGCAGAGGAGAGCGGATCCTGGCCATCGACCTCTGGCGCGGGAAGAGGTGCCCGCCATAAGGGGGTCCATAAGCAGTCAGATCAGCCTTCCTCCAAGTGTCGCAAATATCGAGAGGAATATTTACAATATGGATTCACATGCATCGTTATCGACGAAATACAACATCCCCAATGTGTAGTGTGTACAGAGGTGCTTGCACATGAGAGCCTAAAGCCTGTAAAAATGCTCAGACACATGAAAACTAAGCACCCCTCTCTTGCCGCTAAACCGCTAGATTTCTTTAGCCGAAAGCAGAAAGAGTTGCAAGGCCAACAGAAAATCCTAATTAACCAAACAACAATGCCAACCAAAGCTCAAAGGGCTTCATATGAGGTGGCATATTTAATTGCACAGGCAAAAAAGCCACACACAATCGGGGAAACACTAATAAAACCAGCTGCCATCGCTATGAGTCGCGCAATGCATGGGCATAAACTGGCCCGTGAGCTGGAATCAGTGCCGCTGTCTGACGGGACCATTTCCCGGCGCATCACCGATATGGCCCAGGACATAAAGAGTCAGCTGATTGACAGAGTGAAGAAAGGGACATATGCTTTACAGTTAGACGAATCCACGGATGTATCAAACTGTGCCCAGCTTCTTGTTTTCGTTAGATATAGTTTTGATGGAAAACTTAACGAGGACCTGCTATTTTGCGCCCCGCTGGAGGGAACATGCACAGGCGAGGACATTTTCACAAAACTTGACAACAAACTGAAAGAAGAGGGACTGTCTTGGGATGAATGCATAGGTGTGTGTACAGACGGTGCTGCAGCAATGCTGGGGAAAAAGAAAGGACTTAAAGCAAGAGTCTTGCAAGTGGCGCCCCACATAAAATTCACCCACTGTATTATCCACAGAGAAGCTCTTGCGAGTAAAGCGCTCGGCCCAGAGCTGAAAAGTGTTCTTGAGATGGCAATAAAAATTGTCAACCACATTAAATCGCGTCCACTCAACACCAGGCTGTTTGCCACTCTCTGATCGCAGCATGAGAGCCTGCTGTTCCACACAGGAGTCAGATGGCTTTCGCGGGGAAATGTTCTCAGCCGACTGTTTGAGCTGAGCGCTTATTTTTGATGGAGCATGGGTCCCAACTCGCTGACCACCTGACTGATCCTGACTGGTTAACAAGACTAGCGTATCTGTCTTGCATTTTTGACAGACTAAATGGTCTTAACCTGTCATTGCAAGGTGAAAACACAAACATCATGTCAATGAGTGATCAAATCCGCGCACTCAAGAGAAAAGTGGATCGCTGGACTGCACGAGTTGAAATGGGCAGGTTTGACATGTTTAATGAGCTGGACGAATTCATGGAAGAAAATGATCTGAATGATCACATTGTGAAGACGTCCATAACTACCCACCTTCAAGCCCTCCTGGAATACTTTGACAAGTATTTCCCTGAGGAAACGGCTCCGGAACAATATGACTGGATAAAATCACCATTCACTGGAACCACCGCAAGTCATCTGTCAGCCGGCATGGAGGACGCACTGATTGAGCTGTCATGTGACCGCACTTTAAAGACAGATTTTAATTCCAAGACGCTTGCCGAGTTCTGGATTTCAGTCGAGAGGGAATATCCACAGCTGTCCAAGGACGTACTGACGCCGTTTGGCTCCACATACCTGTGCGAAAAAACTTTCTCTGCACTGACATATATTAAAAATAAATACAGATCTCGTCTAAATGTGGAGGATGATCTCCGTGTGGCCGTCTCCACAATTAAACCTAGAATGGACTTGCTGTGTTCCGCGCATTAGATGAGATAAACGCTGGAACAGCAACAATGTACATATGTTTACAACAGTTTATGGATATTACCCTGAATGAGATATTCTTATGTTCAAATGGAAATAAAAGTAATGTTTCAAAGTTAACTTTGCACATGACAGCAATACTGTGCGCTCATGTTAGGCTACTTATTATTTTGATTGATGTATTCAGGCTGCTCTGTTCTTTTGTGTTGTCGTTAAGCCCGTGTTTGGATAAGCCTAGTGCGTATGGCCTGTGCGCACATTTTATTTAATTATTTCAGTTACATCCGGGGATAGTGGGGGTCGCCAGTCTCAACACCATTATTTTGGGGGTCGCGGGTTGAAAAGTTTGGGAACCTCATAATTACAAATTACAAAAGGATTAAAACCTGCCATATGCACTTTAAGTTCCACTAGGACAGTGAGTTGATCTAAAGTTGCTGGTGGACCGGCTGGTGTCCTGGTGCGGCAGCAAAGTGGAGCTGAATGCCCACAAGACACCCTATCACACCAACCAATGTCTCTTAAAGCTGAGATACAATCAAAGCATATGTATGACAATGTTTTATTTCTTTGGTGCACAATATCAGTAAAACTATTACAGGACAATGGTCGGACGAAACATGGAAAACGTTGGTGTCTCACATGGGGAACAGCATGTGGCCACTGAACGTGCTGTGATGATGGTGATTATCAAACATGATTAATCCACTCCCCAGATACAGACCCACAACATCCCCAGCCTCCATGACCAGAGTGACTCCACTTGCTGATTTACTCTGTCCACTTGTCTGATGTTCCCATGCACTAACAATGTGCTCTCTGTTCTTCCGCAGCCCAACTGCTGAAGCACGCGAACCACCTCCAGCACCAATGTAGTACTCAAAGTGGTAGGCTCCTCTCACCGGGGCAGTGAAAAACCCTGAAGGATGTAAGGTTGTATTAGTGAATTAAAAGAGGACACACAATTCCACATTTCCTAAATGTGTGTTCATCTGGTCAAAGAAGTGTGAACGGCCGGAAATTGGGAAATATTTCTGTCTAAAAGCATCTTAATTTATCACGTTGGGTCATGCTGTTCCATGCCGTGATGTTTCTGCAGGTGCAGACGTTCCTCTGTGAGTGTATTTATAAGCTGCTGTACTACAGAGATGGTATGGGCTTAACGCATCACCCAATATGATCAATTGAAATGCTTTTAGACGGAGATTCCTCTTACGCAAACATTTCTACAAAGTTCTGAACAACATTAACAACATGTCCTGAATTCCAGATCTTCACACTTTGAGGTTTGAGGCTTGCTGCATATGCAGAAATGAGGGATTCACTGAAATACCTGTGAGTTTATTCACCTGTGTGTGAGTTGTAGGCATTTCCAATGTTTGAGAACACATATCTGAAGACCAGATTGGTGTCTGTGTTGAATGGTCCAAGAGTTGCAGAGCCAGATGCCAACAAAGAGGCTGAGAAAGCCACTTGTGCCACTGAAAATAAAGCAGCTATTTAAACATTTGAAACCATATGCACATATAGGCAAGGCAAGGCAACTTTATTTATACCGCGCATTTTGTACACAAGGCAACTCAATGCGCCTAGGCAACTCAATGCAAAGTATAGCACACTATACTTATATGCACTGTTGACAGTTATCCTGATGTCATCTTCAGTTTAATGTACAGTCACAAAACAAAAAGACTCGTGTCACAGCTCTTTTAAAGGCTTGAACACAAGTAGAGGAGTGTGTTTTTTTTCTCCCCTATCACCAATACAATTTAGCACGGGATAAGTGAATAAGGTAAAACGTTGAGAAAAACAGGGTTTTTTTCTAGGGGTGGCCAGGTGAGGGATTTCTAGTTATTTCTCATGCTGGGGGGGGGCAACAACAACAACAACAGTAAGAAAATGGAAACAAAAGCGTGTAGTGTTCTGGTTTTCCCAGTGTTTCACAGGTGCACTGGGCACTATCCAAAAAACTTAATTTGGTCTTTGTGTGTTAACTTGCAAAAGTTTTTAGATCAGACCAGTGTGTTTTTTTCATTCCTAGCAGTTTCTACTGCTCACTTTCTGCAGAGTTGGTCACGTTACTGTGACTTGCCTTGTCAGCTCAAAACGTCATGTGACCAACTCTGAGGAAGATTGCAGAAAGTGAGCTGTGGAAACTGTCAGGGATAAAGAAACCACACTGGTCTGATCTAAAAGAAAAATTCAGCTCTGGGCTCTATATAAGAGCAGTGGGACAATGAGGAGACATTTGAAGATACACCATGAGGCTTTGGATGCAATCATGAGCTCTGGGAGAGAGGATGAGGAGAAAAATATTAGACCATCGAGGATTCTGATTTAGAGAATGACCAAATACAATGAAGCTCTGATTCAAGGGAGGACTCATCTGAAGACCACACTGAAGATGGCAGCATAGAGGAGATTTGGGAAAGAATTGAGATGGATATCCAAAAGTGGAAGCATTGTGTGGTACTCGCTCCGGTATGTACTCGCCCCAACAGGATTGTCTCCTGGACCTACTGCCTATGCTGTCACGCGAGTAAGTGATCCTTTGTCTAACATCAGGATGTTTCTAACTGATGAAATAATGAAGCATTTATTATAGCGCTTCAGGCCTGATGAAGGTAGAAAAGCGCTGTATAAGTTGAGATCAGTTATTGGCAATGACAAACTTGCAAACGTGAAATTGAAAACGAGATTAGGACATGCTGGAAATGTTGTTTTACGTCGGGCTTCTTTTTCTATAGTCAGTCCAGGAGACAATCCCATTGTCCCACTGCTCTTATATAGAGCCCAGAGCTGAAGTTTTCTTTTAGATCAGACCAGTGTGGTTTCTTTATCCCTGACAGTTTCCACAGCTCACTTTCTGCAATCTTCCTCAGAGTTGGTCACATGGTGTTTTGAGCTGACAATGCAAGTCACAGTGACGTGACCAACTCTGCAGAAAGTGAGCAGTAGAAACTGTTAGGAATAAAAAAAAGTTTGCCCAGTGCACCTGTGAAACACTGGGAAAACCAGAACACTACACGCTTTTGTTTCCATTTTCTTACTCTTGTTATTGTTGTGTTTAGTTGTTTCTTCAAGGAGGAAAGGCTTTTGATGCCACACACCACACCCCCTAATCCCCCTCACTACACCACACCCTCCAAATGTTTATCTTATGCACAGTCATCCAACTCATATAAAAATGTGATGAGATAAAACCACAGAAGACAGAGTTTCTGTGGAACATTTGTATTGATTTTCAATGGGATGACAGTATTTTGTTCATTTTAGTGTGGCTAAAAACTGTTGTAATGGTAGTACAATTGAAATGAAATGGACAAATGAAGCTCATTTAATTTAGATCACATTTATAAAGGTTATACAAGTATTATTGACTCTGCTAGAGCACAAATGAGGAGTTAAGAATGCATTTTGGCACATAAAGAGTTAAAATTATAAAAATACGACAGATATTTGGTATGTATGTGTCAAGCAGACATAGATCTATGAGTCTGAGTTTTTAAAGTGTGAAAAAATATGAAAGTATAGTGATTTTTTTAGCTGTTAAAGGTAGAGGCCCCGTTTTGGACCTTAGGGTGCTGAGTGTGATTTTTTTTATGTCACTACACAAAAACCAAAAACCTGTAAAAAAAAATTACCACTAAACTTTGACCCATCCCAAAGCCTAATAAAAATAAACACCTCCTTAAATTTGGAATATTTTTATAGAAGTTTTTCTAGTATTTCTGCATTACAAACAGCACAACAGTGGACTTTTGTGTGCATTTTTGCCAATAAAGGATTAAAAATAATTTACAAATTACAAATATTTGGTATGTACAGTATGTGTCAAGCAGAAGTAGTTATTCTGCTTAGTTCTAGAGTTTTTAAAGTAGAAAAAAATATGAAAGTACAAAAATGTTATGGATGTTGAAAGTAGAGGCCACGTTTTGGGCCTTAGAGTGTTAAGTGTGATTTTGTTTAAGCCCCAGCTCTGGGAAGCTAATGTAAAAACACTGAAATAGCCAAAATGAACTTCTCCAGAAATGATTGTCCTGAGGCAATTTTCAGGAACATCCACTGAACACAGAAAAAATTCCATAAACATGAAAATGTCAAAGTACACAAAAAGGCCCTAGGGAGCTGTGAGTGTTGATGGGGTGAAGAGCGGAAAGAGACTGTCAGAAAACAGTCGAACCCCTTTGAGGGAAAACATTTGAATGCTCGTCAGAATAATTTTAAAAGCATCAGACATTTTTCCAGACCTTGTTGCTGTTTGTCCATTCGACTGGTCCACTTCTCCAGCTCCTTCAGTTTGGCTGCTTGTTCTGACAGAAAAAAAAAGAGGCTCAGTGGAGTCAGTTAAAGTGACTGAAGATACATACATATACTGTATGTATAAGATAATTTAAAAGGACATGAAGCAACACTATACTGCATTAAACCACAAAATAAAAGCTACAAATATTCCATTTGGTCAAAGTATGTTTAAGTCTCACCTTGGTTGAGTGCCTGCACCTGCTCCATCCCGACTTGGACCAAGGCCAGCTTAACGCTCATGTCTCTGAGCACAGCGTGGAGGTCTGAGGGACAGGGCTGAGGCTCCGGCACATTCACACTCTCAGGACCGACTTCTCTTTGTTCAGTGATCTCACTGTCCTGAAGTTCAGCTCCCGACAGAGAGCAGAGCAGCAGCGATAGACACAACACACTCACTCTCTCCATCGTGACCACGACTATGAGCCCCAGAGACACAGACTCACTCTTATATACAGATTCTTATACTTATTATTACTCATTTACTATTATTAGTTTGTTGTTTTGTCTCACAGGTGTACTGGACTTTAGATTAGAAGATTCCACGGTTGTTCCTGCAAACCAAACCATAAAACCGCCTTGATGGACCACAACAATGAGCCTCCCTGTTTTACATTAAAAGTCAACTTTGTTTTTCTTTACATATGTTAGAATTTGATGACTGGAAACTGGCCTAAGCTGGTGGTGAGTGCAAAAGGGAGCTCTGCGACCTCAAGTTTTAGTCACGTCACAATGTTGCTGTCATGATCGGCATCTTTTCATCTGTTTTAATTTGTTTTATCTGACATGTGCTCTGGACCTTAGATAAAGTGAACTACTTTAGAGATGACACTATTGCCCCAAATCAAACCATTAACCGCCCTTTATGGCCGACTGGATCACTCATCACTTATTATAACTCATTTACGCTTGTTACTTTGATGTTTTGGACGATTTATCTCACACGTGCACCGTGAGATAAAGTGCACGCATAATCTCAAAGACTTTAGACTTTGAGATAATTGTCCCAGGAAATCAAATTGTAAAACAAAGTCTCTTGGGCAGCTCAACAAAAAGCTTTTCTCCTTTGAAATGATAGAACGGTATAACTTTATTAACCCTCTCTACATAAAAAAGTATTCCAGGAACACCGTTTTACAATCTCTCGTTACATGACAATGGCACCGTTGGTAGAGCGGGTCATCTTGTGATTGGAAGGTCGGAAGTTAAAATCCCAGCTCCTGAAGATGCACATTGTCCTTGGGCAAGACACTTCACCCACCTTCCCTCCAGTGTCTGCGTCCATTGGTGTATGAATGAGAATGGGTGACTGGTTCCTTGCTGTAAAGCGCTTTGGGCCTGATGAAGGTGGAAAAGCGCTATATAAAGTTGAGTCCGATTGCCATTACAGCACTACGTATTTTTGCAGAATTATGTAGGTAATTTACATTTACTAATTTATTCATATAACACAGTAAGAGCAAGCGTAATGTTGTATATAATAGAACTTGCTGACTATATCCAAAGTTCTTCGAGAGCATTACTCTTCAAAATGACTTTTATTAAAGCTATGTTGTTCATGGGACGAGTACATTTAAGTCCCTTGAATATACATTCACAATAAAATATTGAAAACATTAGGGGGAAAAAATAGCAGTATTTGGCAAAGAATAACCACAATATAACCGATTCATTATGTTCCATATTTCAGTTTAATGACTATGACTTATTAATTTTTAGATTTTGCAAAATCTGCAATGGTAATCCACCAGCCCCAGCATGGATGATCCTGTAGGTGACTGCTGCATCCAGGAGCCCATCTTCAGACATCAAGGATCTTCATCAGGAGCAGCTGAACGACTGGCCCGTTGCTCAAGTGAGTGAACATAATGAAGCTTGTATGAGGCATACAGTTTCATACTGTACAATGCATATTGTACACTGTTATTTGTTTTGCTACAGTGACGCCAACAAACTGCGAGCATCATGAAGATCCTCTCTTTACCTGCTTCACGGCAGTCTTCCACCCGGACAGGAGTCAGCCCTCAGAAATGTAAGTATTTGTTGGACTGGTTGTCCAAGTCTGCTGCAGCATTTGAGTGCCGGTGGCAATTTATCAATCAATCAAACTTTATTTATAAAGTGCTTTTCATACAAAATATAACACAAAGTGCTTAAAAATCATTAAAATCGTCCCCACCAGCAAATATACATAAATAACTACAACCCCCACCCCACCCGCACACACAGACACACAGACACATATACGTACAGACAGCCCAGCAGTTAAAAGTCTTAAATAAAAATGGACATAGAGTTGAGTATGTAAGGCTGGGTACAGATGGACCGAAAGAGGAAACATCATCCAAGGAGCGTCTGCACCAGGAGCAGCCCATCGGCCACAGCCACAGAGCGCCAACCCAGGGGGCCCGGAGTAGGTGTAGGAGAGACGTCCTACCTCCATCCAGGCACCCCCAGGAGAGCGCCCGCACGGCCACAGCCAACCAGCACTCCTGGGGCAGAGGGCTCCCTCAGAGGAACCACTAGGAGAACATTAAAAAAAATTTAAAAAGTAAATTAAATACAAATATATATATATATATATATATATATATATATACACACATAAAAATAATAAATATTTAATAAGAGATAAATTAAGAACAGCTAAAACTGTGCGTGAAATAGCACAGGATAAAAAGAGGGAAACTAAATAATTGTATAGAACTAAAACCGGTAAATAAGGTTAATATAAGTAAATATTAGTTAAAAGCTAAGCTAAAAAGGTGGGTCTTGAGCCTGCTCTTAAAAACATGAACGTTCTCTGCGGTCCTGAGCTCCTCCGGCAGGTCGTTCCAGAGGCGAGGGCCATAATATTGGAAAGACGCCTCGCCGTGAGTCTTTCTGTTGACTTTAGGAATAACTAGGAGACCCCTGCCGGAGGAGCGAAGGGGCCGTGAAGGTTCATAAGGTAAAAGTAGTTCTGAAAGATAAGAAGGACCAAGACCATTAAGACATTTAAAAACCATTAAAAGAACTTTAAAATCGATCCTGAAACACATGGGGAGCCAATGCAGCGACTCTAAAACCGGTGTAATGTGGTCCCGCCTCCTGGTCTTCGTCAGGACACGAGCTGCTGAATTTTGTAAAAGTTGTAAACCTGAGATCCTCTTTTTGGGAAGACCAGAAAGCAGGGCATTACAGTAGTCGATACGATTGGTGATAAAAGCATGCATTAGCGTCTCCGTGTTGGCCTGAGAAAAAAACTATCTTTGTGAAATTCTTAATGTGTGGAATTAAAGTCAGCTCAGAGTCAAAAATCACACCCAGGTTCTTCACCTGTGAGTTAGGATTAAAAGACAATGACTGTAGTTTGGGTAAAGGTTTCTCTCTCTGGGCCTGAGGACCGATGACTAAAACTTCAGTTTTGTCCTGGTTAAGCTGGAGAAAGTTTTCTGCCATCCAGGATTTCATCTAAAATGCTGTTAAAAAGTGCATCCATTGGCCTGGTGTCATCAGGAGATATGGAGATGTACAACTGTGTATCATCAGCATAACTATGAAAGTTGACTCCATGTCTCCTGATGACATCACCAAGAGGGAGCATATACAGGTTAAAAAGCACTGGGCCTAAAATCGAACCCTGGGGCACACCACATGTAATTCTATGGACCTTAGAGGAGCAGGTATCCAAACTTACCATGAATGTCCTGTCTGTGAGGTCTTTTAAACGATTTAAAAGAATAGTATGGTCGACTGTATCAAAAGCAGCGCTCAGATCCAGTAGAACCAACACTGTCAACCTTTTGGAATCATAATTTAATCTAAAATCGTTTAAAATCTTTAAAAGGGCTGTCTCGGTGCTGTGGTTTACCCTAAAGCCAGACTGGAATTTCTCAAGGACGTTGTGTGCATTTATAAAGTCGCTAAGTTGGGTAAAAACAAGTTTTTCTAAGGTTTTGCTTAAAAATGGTAAGTTGGATACCGGTCTAAAGTTGTTAAAATCATTACCGTCCAAATTGCTCTTCTTCAACAGGGGCTTCACCACCGCTCCTTTAAAGGCAGCAGGGAAGACCCCCGTCTGAAGAGAGCAATTCATCATGTTTAAAAGCTCATCTCTAAGAGATCCATAGAAAGTTTTCAAAAACACGGAGGAGAAAACTTTATCAAGCATCTCAGCATTAACCTGGACAAAACTGTGCAGTGTTTCCTCTGGAACAAGTAGACAACCAGATGTATTTAAAACCGTGTTATTTTGAGTAGATAAAATATTACATCTGATGGTGTCTATCTTTCCCCTGAAGTGGTCTGCAAACGCCTCGCAAAGGGAGTCACTTGGAGTAAAATTGGTCTTGTTAAAATCAGGATTGATTAGATGTTCTATTGTAGAGAGTACCTTGGGATTGTTTTTATTATTGTTGATCATTTTTGAGAAGTAGTTGTTTCTTGTGTTTCTTACTGTGTTATTGTAAGTTGTTTGTTGGTCACGGAATATTAGGCAGTTTATGGTAATTTTGTGTTTTCGCCATTTTCTCTCTGCCACCCTGCATTGTCTTTTGAGTTGTTTAATTTCCTCATTCCTCCATGGAGTAATTGGTTTTGTGGGGAATTTCTTGAATTTTAAAGGAGCGATAGAATCAAGCGCTGACTTGAGTTTGCTGTTAAAATTTTCAATAATAAAATCACAGGGGGCAGGTAGAACAATAGGAGAATATTTCTCTAAAACATCAATAAAATTTGTAGCCACTTCAGGGGTGAGATGACGTTTCCCCACAGCTCTTACCGAGGACCCCCGCTGGGTAAAACTGGTGATATTAAAAAAAACACACAGTAATGGTCAGAGACGGCCAAGTCAATGACAGAAGACACAGCTGTGGACAGGCCATACGTGATGACCAGGTCCAGACTGTGTCCCCTGTCGTGAGTTGGCTGTGTGACGTGTTGGGTAAAATCCATATAATTAAGAACATTTAAAAACGATAGGAGGGGGTGTGTGGGCGGAAGCCGCACCTGCGCGTGAGTGACGGGAGGCAAACCGTCAATCACGTGCAGGTGCGGAGTGGACTGCCAGGGTCATGTTCTTTGTGAGCAGACGGCTGCCCCTCAAGTTCAGATGTAAGCCATCGACTCGGAAATGAGAGGGTCGGTCCATAAAAAGGCTAAAATTATCAATAAAAGAGATTAGAGGTCTACATACGGATTTAAGCCAGCAGTTCAGATGGAAGGTCCTGCTAAAATGTTCATCGCCACCATTCAGCGTGGGGAGGGGGCCCGAGATGAACACAGACACACCTTCAAAAATCCATGGTCTCAAAACGCTTGAGTTCTTTATAATACAGTTTTGTACGCTCCGATTGTCTTTTCGATACGTCATTTGTACCCACGTGGACGATCACTCTGTGGACGGATGGGGGCATGGATCGGAGAATGCCTGGGAGTTTTTCTGTTATCCTGGAAACTGTAGCACCTGGGAAGCAGTGGGTTGCAGCGTTATAAAACGGACAGTTCTGATAATGGAGTCTCCCATTATGAGTGTTGTGGTGGGGAATAGTGGCTTTGGCTGGTGGGCGGACTCGAAAACATCACCATGTGGAGAGGACGGAGGACAGACCAGGGCCACGGGCTGACCGACGGGTTCAGGTCCCGCCCCGTCAGGAGTGGATCCTGGCTGCTGTTGTTGTTGCGCGCCCTCGTCCGGGATCACCGGCTGCACCGCTATGAGCCACACGCTATGAGCTGAAAATGTATTTACAGTTTAACAAATAACATGTCACTTAACATTTGACATACACTAAGGTGAATGGATAGATCAGTTCAACTGTATAGCTTTTGCTGCATACATTGCATTAATACAATAGTAATTTTTTGTGTTTTCTGTGTTTTAAGGTCCTGTTGCACACGGACAAAAAGTACACAAGGGAGCTAGCCGGGGAAGGAGGAGGAGGAGGATGATGATGATGAAACTAAGTCAGAGTCATCATCAAGCTGCGCAGTGAGGTTCGACTACATTACATTCTTCCTCAAAGTGACAAAAATAATTTACTCACAATGATGGCTCAGCAGCAACTGTATGAGATCTTCAGCAACTTCCAGCCCTGGACTGTTGAGGGCATGTTCAGCAATTGTTACTGCCTCTAGTATATAGCAGTGCATCCGCTCTGAATGGTGAAGGTGACACAGAAGAGCTGCCTCCAACCTCGTGAATTTCAGGACAGCAGGCTGAATTATATGTGGAATACTTCATAGCCAAAACTGACCATTACCACTTTGAGTTTTACATTCATGCAGAAGGAGGTTCCCACCGTTCAGGGGTCTGGTTAGTGAAGAGTGGAGAACATATTTGTATGGCTAATGAACGTCAGACAAATGGATGGGGCTCCTGGAGGCTGGAGACGTCGTGTTTCTGCGTCTGTGGCAGAACAGTAAAATCGTTGATAATCAAAATCACCACAGCACCTTCAGTGGTCACCTGCTGTTCCCCATGTGAGACACTCAGGTTGCTGTTAAACAAAAAAAATGTAGGATCAACTGAGTAATGTACATCCACTGGGTTTTTACGTGACTATTCTTATTTACTACTATACTATATGATTTTTTGTCGTTTCAATAATTTGTTTTGTTGCTGACCTGTAAAGCATTTATGCCCCACTAATAACAGCTAATAAACAAGGCCATTACCACTTCATGTGTTGGTTGTCTATAATTTTGAATGACCTGATCTAATACACATCTACAGTTGATGACATCAGAGTTACAATAACACTGATTATTATCACTTTCAACGACAATTAAACACCAGATTTACTTTATGATGAGAAATCAGATCCACACAACACATTCCTCCACAATCCTGTGTCTGTCCACACAATGGATTCATGAATAACTGGTCAAATTCTGCTAGTTTAAAAAAAAAAGTCCACTTTCATTGTGAAAGACGAAGGCTCTTTGTTTTCGTCCGTGAAGGGGGCTTTATGGTTTGATTTGCCATAAAGGGCCTTTCACAATTGGCGCACTGACCGCAGAGATTTTGCCCCCCATTGGTTCTGCGCCAAAATTGAAATTGCCACCAGCCGCATAGATCGCAAAGTAGACTTTTAACAAATCGCAGTCACGGTCACAATAGAGTACGGGCTGCGACTGGATGCGGTTGATTTGAATGGTGTCCAAATGTGAGTGGTGCAAGGCAGAAAGCGAATGGTGGGTGGTTGGTGAGAGGCTGGTGAGCGACTGGTGAGCGAGTGTTTCACGGGCCGCAGACATTGATGGCGGGCAGTGGTGCGGACAGCCGTAAGTCACTGCTGCCGGTCGTGCGTCAAAGCGTCCTTCTCGTCTTCCACGCTAAACTTCGAAGGGTCAAGTCGACAAGAGGCCACCCAGGAAGACCAACGCCGCGAAAGTAAAGGTACTCGCCAAAGCCACAGTGAAGACCAAACGGGTCTGTCCTCTATATACCTACAGCAGGAATCTCACGAGACTGATCCCGCCGCTCACCAGACGATTTATTTTTCACCATTCTCGCGACTCTAGCGGCCTGCTGAGACCATATTCAGTCACAATCGACGTTCACTGAATTTTGTGCATGCCTGACATTCAGCTGCAGCTGATGATCCAACAGTGATTCACACCTTTTCATGCGGTCAGTAGCGGTCGCTCGTGCAGATGCCCGGGCGCCAAAAGAGAGTGTTGGCACAAGGCTGCAAACAATCGCGTAGTGCCCGTGCGCCGATTGTGACAGGCCCTTCACTTCCATCTCACAAATTCAAACATTAACACTGCGCATCTAATTACAAAACATCCATTTTCTTCCACTTGTCCGTTGCCGGGTCGTGGGGGCAGCTGTTGGAGCTGCCCAAATCACATAGCACCAGTCCCCTATGGCTCCTCCTGCAGGTGGTGGGTCCACGGAAGGGCGGCCTTAATGGTTCCAAACGGGCCTGTTGGTCTCTCATAGGGGGCCCATTCACTCTCTCATTCATACACCAGTGTACGCAGACACTGGAGGCAATGAGGGTGAAGTGTCTTGCCCAAGGACACAACAACAATGTGCACCTTCAGGAGGCGGGATTCGAACCCCTGACCTTCCGATCATGAGACGACCCGCTACCAAACATATTTCCAATAATAAAATAATGTATTATACAATGAAGAATTGTGCCACAGGTTATAAGGCCGCCGAATACACGAGACGCCGCTTCGGCCTCAACAATTTAATGAAGGTCTGTTTCCTTATTCCCTTTCATGCCATGATGTTCTATCAAAACAGAACTATTTAAATGTGTAATAGAAACTTATGGGCACTGTGTAGTGAATTTCAACATAACAAATCAATTAGGAATAAAAAGTTCAAAAGTCTGTACAACTTAAACACGTTCCAATCATATTTATTTGTATTTGATTTGCCCAAGAAGTAACTAGAATGTGCAACACAGCAACGTTGATGGGAAATACACAAAAGGGCATGTTTCATTATTAAAAAGCAATTTTGTTTGATTTTGTGAGCACTGTAGCCTATGGAAATGAAAGAAAAAGGCTGCAGACAAAATCTGGATGTCTAATGCATGACGTTTATTACCATCAATACAGGCCTGGAGACAATTGAACAACCAACACAAACATTGAATATCCAAGTTTTATTTTGAATAAACATGAAGATATTTCAATATCAGCCGTGCAATCCAAGTATGACAATAAGACAATATTACAGTATGTGAAGGGGTAGGGTTTATGACCCACGGCTACAGGGAGACAACGTTAGGCCATGAGAGAATCAGTTTGTAAGTTTGAACAAAAAACTTTAACATAGGCCATATCGCTTTTGCTACTCAAACCAGATCTGGAAAGCTACAGGGAAGGACCTGGACCAGGGAAACAACAAGGGAAAACCAGGGAGCCTGAGTGAATGTTTATTTGTTTATTTAGTGTGAGTGGTTGCCTCGCTTCTATCAGTCTACCCCAGGGCAGCTGTGGCTACAAATGTAGCCTGCCACCACTGAGTATGGAATAAATGTATAATGCACATTATTGTAAAACAAATAGGAGCTTCTGGAAAAGTGCACAATAAAACACATGTTCTGATTTATTTGTCATGTTCATGTTTACATTTGACATTTTTAAATCGCCTACAATATTATTTTAATATCAGGGCATCTTAAAATATTCTGGTCCCGGGGTGTAAGGGTCTATATTTCACTCACTGAACTTTGAGCCCTTGACCATGTTTTATTGTATTTATTTAATAGCATGAAAACACAGATGGACTGAAGTAGTCAGTCCAAAAACATAAAAGCTGTCAGTGTCTCACATGGGGAACAGCAGGTGTCCACTGAATGTGCTGAGGTGATTCTCATTATCATGGAGAACAGTGTTGGCGAACTGACGCACGAACACAACGTCTCCAGCCTCCAGGAGCAGAGTGGCTCCATTGGCCGAGGTGCTCCCCCCACTTGCCACACGTTCCCATGAAGCACACACATGCTCTCCATTCTTGACCAGCAAAGCCCCTGAACCATGTGAACCATCCAAGACTGCGTAGATGTAGAACTCAAAGTGGTAGGCTCCTCTCACCGGGGCAGTGAAAAGTCCTGTTGGAAATTGTTAGTGATGATATTCCTTACAATTCAGTGTAGCATTCAATTTACAATATTTGTAGAAAAAGCTGTCTAAAGACTGGCATGCTGTCTAGTCATTAAACAGACACATTTTTTTCAATATTTATCTGTCAGAGCAATGCATAATTGTTCCTTTGTCAGCCTTTAGCGGCTCTAACAGCACACGCATCAGGAAGAGCATGGAAAGATGAACTGGACATAGCACGCACCATAGAAATTTAAAGGAGAAACCACGTTTGATCCTAACGTGTGCGGGCAGGTAGCAAGTCGCAAGTTCATTAGCCTGTACAATATTTTTCTGATAGCCGTTAGCATTAGCCATCAATCATCACAAATTATGAGCGATACAGATGTTTTCAACTGTTGCCACATTTACTGTAGGTCAAAGCCTCGTTAGAAATCATTCACGTACAGACCTTTTGAGATTTTACTTTGGATAGAAATTAGAGTAAAACATTTCCTCTGAGCTAAATGTTAACTCAAATTTAGTTAGTGTCTGCTTTCTGTGAGGTCTGATACACATCCAATGCCACTAAACATCATCTTATAATATGTTAATGATAAAGAAACCACAGAAATGATATAAATGCCATGAAAAGGACAAAACATACCTCCCCATACGTTAGTATTGCGCCTGCCTTCCCTATTCATTTGTATGGGGATAGAATTCAATTTAAAACGGGTCTGGTATTCAAAGGCGAACCAAATGTGTACATTTGTAGGAAAAGGCTCAGATAATTGAAGGCATTTCTGTGATTTCTATGGCCCCCACAGGAGGAAGACCATGAGGCATATATTAGCCCAGTTTTCACTTGGTGGCTTGTGTAACCCAGGTAATTTTCAGCTCCTGGTCCGTCTCTGCCTTAGCACTAGGCAAGGCTGTGGGAACCCAGGGTCCTGAGGGCACTGCAGCACCCCTGGTGGATAGTTTGTGAACTGCAGGCAATATTAATACATAGGAAATATTTACAGAAAAAGTGTTTTGGGGTAAATTTCTTCCCTCAGCACCTCGTAACTGAAATGTCTTCCCACAGCTCTGGCACTAGGCCTAAACTCTCGTGAGATTTTCCGCCTGTGAGTTGAGATTTGCTACAGCGCCGGTCTAACAAAGATGGCTGCGCCCTAGTGTGCAGAGTAGGTGTGGGACGCGCTGGGTTGTGAGCTGCTGCAGTTATGTGTCCTAAAACTCGTCCCTGGCTTGCTCTATTTTACCGATCGCTAACTGTTATGCCTGGCCATCCTTTTAGATGCCTCCGCCGCTGTGAACCGGCGTTGTCGTATCATTTTGAATGATTATGAGAAGTGGAACTGGTGAGTGTTGCTAACGCTTGCCATTGTTTTGAACCAGTCAGCTGGTGCTGGCTCGGCTGGTTCATTGTGACTGTCCATACTGTTGCGTATTTTGTAATGAATTGATATATATGTACGTGTGTAGCTATTTAAGAGTACTTATTGATGTCTATATTGCGGTTGTGCTTTATAGTTGTTGACATGTACATGAATTTATGACTTTTTGATGTAAAGATGGTGGTTGTTGTTATTGATTTCGTGATCCTGTTTTATACAGGCCAGGTTTCCATGATGGATCGCGATCTAAGGCCTCGAGCCTGAGGAAAGCCCAAAAGACTCAAAGAAATGTCTGCCTGCTGGTGCGGTAGGAGGCGCTGTAGCCTATCTAGCCTATCATCACTATACAACTGGTTTTCTAACTGCAGCATCGAAGGCGCTACACTTGCCTTGCCGAGTCACGACAGCAGCTCCCAGTTCTGCGGAGACTATTTTGATGCAATAATTTTATATTAATTCAATACATTTTCCAGCCCTAACAATGATAAAATGCTCAGAGCGGAGATCAATCAATCAAGGAGATTAATCATAACTGTTGACTTCATTCACCTGTGTTTGGGCTGTAGGCCTTTCCGATGTTGGAGACCACATATCTGAACACCAAAGTTGTGAAAGTGTTAAACGGTCCGAGGGTTGCTGCACCAGATGCCAACAAAGAGGCTGAGAAAGCCACTCGTCCCACTATGAGTCGAAAAGAAGAAATTAACCATCGGCAACATCAGCATAGACGACTCTTGCCTGTTGATTCGGCAGAAGATGTTAATTGTCAGCCATTTTCTAGCTTTCTGAGGCCCAAGACATGCAAAGAGTCTGCAACTTCCAGAATAAAAAGAGCAGCCGATTTAAAGATGTGTCAGTATTTAAAATGTAAGAAATCGTATGTCTAAGACCATCTTCTTTTAAAAAAGAGCAGAGAGTGATGAAGTTCACATGAGTGGTTTATTTAGGCTCCAGCAAGCGCACAGAAACAGGTCAAAGCAGGTTCAGCGCGAAAGTCCGAAGAATAAGTTCCCTCCTGATAACTTTATAACATTTTAGTTAAGTCCATCCCAATGTGCGTAAGCAATTCTCATTCCATAAACAATAAGATACATTTGTGGACCGGGATGTTTTGTTCAACACCAAATATGGTCTTATAACCTTGACATTTGGGGCTGTATTCATCCCAGACAGACACTCTTATCTTATTGTACTGCACGGCCCATGAACTCATTCAACCTACTAGAGAGGTCTAGTTTTGTGCAGTAGACCTTAGATCTCCAGCAGCGTCACTGCTGCTGTCTAGGACATTAGGGGCCTCTGCGTTGCTACCATGCATAGCAAACTCAAAACCAACCAGAGGTCCATAGAGGGAGTGTGTTCTTCTGAAACAATTAGTACTGTCAAACAACATAGATTAGATAAGAAAGGGACAGTCAGACCGTCCAATCAAAGAACTCTAATCCATATCCCTTGCAAAAAGATTACGTCCACTCAAACACAGATAAATCTCAAACATGCTGTACTCAATGTCAGATCATTAAAAAACAAGTCCTTATTAATAAATAGTTTTATTTCCTCTTATAATCTAGACTTTATGTTTTTAACTGAAACATGGCTTGACAAAAACACTGGAAACGCAGTTTTGATTGAGTGTAGTCCATCAAATTTCAATTTTGTGTCTGAAACACGTCAAAACCAAAGGGGCGGGGGTGTCTGTGCCATATTCAGGGACAATATAGTCACCCACAAATTGTCATTTGGGGTTTTTCAATCATTTGAGTATGTGTCTTTCAAAATGGAGATAAAACAATCTTCCATACTTTATATGACTATTTACAAACCACCACAGAATTGTTTTATTGAAGATTTTATTGAATTACTTTCATTCATATTGACTGATTTGGATTGTTTGGTTATTTCAGGTGATTTTAATGTGCATGTGGATGTGACCAATGACAGGCATGCAAAAGAATTTGGAGCTGTTCTTGAAATGTTTGGTTTAACTCAGCACGTGAGTGAAGCGACTCACAACAAAGGCCACACTCTAGATCTAGTTATTACAAAAGGTGTTAATATATCAAATGTGAATGTTGTTGATGTTGCTTTGTCTGATCATTTTTGTGTCTTCTTTGACCTGTCTGTTACACCCAAACCAGTGGTTGGGCCTGGAGTTATTCAAAGAAGACACATAAATGATACGAAAGGGACACAGTTTATGGAAATGATCAGATTTGAAAATCCTCCATGTTCTAATGTTGATAATCTGTTGGACTCTTACACATCAAGCGTCTTAAATGTTTTGGATACTATTGCTCCTGTCAAGGTTTAAATGGTTAACAATAGACAAAAGGCACCTTGGAGAAGTGAAGATTCGGTCAGGGCACAGAAAAGGGAGTGCCGAAAAGCCGAACGGAAATGGCGCAAGTCAAAGCTCCAGGTTCATTTTGAGATATACAAAGAAGTGCTTTGTGAGTTCAACCAGATTTTGCGTGGAGAAAGGGAGAAGTACTTCTCTAAAATCATCGCAAACTGCAGAAACAATTCTCGTGTTCTGTTTTCCACAGTGAACAGATTAACTAACCCTCCAGTTTCACTGCCCTTAGAACTAATCTCTACATCTAAGTGCAATGAGTTTGCAATATTTTTTTATGACAAAGTCCAAGGCATTAAAAATGCCATAATTTCCACAACACAAATAGCAACCCTGCCACCAGATAAACACCTTGAGCAACACATTTCACACCTGTTACTGACAAAACAATCGAAGAGGTTATCTCCGGTCTGAGTTCATGCACATGCTGCCTTGATGAATTGCCCACTAGATTTCTGAAGTCTGTGCTGACCAGCTTGTTACCACAACTTGTTCAGTTAGTCAACATTTCATTTGAGACTGGAGCATTTCCAAAGGCTTTGAAAACCGCGGTCATTAAGCCTCTTCTAAAGAAGAGCAGCCTTGATCCCAAGATACTGAACAACTACCGGCCCATATCAAACCTACCATTCTTAGGAAAAGTCCTGGAGAAAGTAATCTATCAACAGCTCACTTACTTTCTCCTATCTAACAATGTGTTTGATATTTTCCAGTCAGGTTTTAGGCCCCTCCACAGCACTGAGACAGCTCTGATCAAGGTGACAAATGATATCCGTATGAACACCAACGCAGGTAAGGTCTCAGTTTTAGTTCTGCTGGACCTGAGCGCTGCCTTTGACACAGTGGACCACGGGATCTTACTTCACAGGTTAGAAAACTGGGTGGGAATCTCTGGTACTGCGCTAAACTGGTTCAAGTCCTATCTCGAGGTTAGGACGTACTTTGTCGAAATTGGCAACTGTGTCTGAGACAAATGACCTGTGGAGTCCCCCAGGGGTCAATCTTGGGACCCCTCTTATTCAACTTGTACATGCTTCCATTGGGTCAGCTAATAAACAGCAACAATGTGTCGTACCACAACTACGCAGATGACACTCAGATCTACGTGTCACTGACGGCAGGTGAACATGGGCCTGTAGATACTCTCTGTCACTGCATCGAACAGATCAGTTTGTGGATGCAAAACAACTTTCTCCAACTAAACTCAGACAAAACTGAGATCATTGTTTTTGGCCCACAGACACAAAGACAGAGACAAAGAAGTGTTATCAGTCACCTTGAGTCTCTCTCTCTAAAACCAAAAAATCAGGTTAGAAATCTAAGAGTAATCATGGACTCAGACCTGAACTTAAACAGCCACATCAAAGCAATAACATCATCAGCTTTTTACCATCTGAAAAACATTGCTAAGATCTGAGGAATAGTGTCAAGACCAGACTTAGAGAGACTCATCCATGCATTTGTCTCCAGCAGGTTAGACTACTGTAACGGCTGCTCACTGGCCTTTCTAAACGAGCTGTTAGAGCTGCAGTACATCCAGAACGCTGCTGCTCGAGTCCTGACAAGAACCAGGAAATACGACCATATTAGTCCAGTGCTCCGGTCTCTGCATTGGCTTCCTGTCACTCAGAGAATAGAATTTAAAACAGCTCTGCTTGTGTACAAGTCGTTTCATGGTTTAGCACCAAAGTACATCTCTGACATGTTAGAGCCGTATGAACCATCTCGGGCCCTGAGAACTTCAGCGAGGGGTCTCCTGGTGGTTCCCAGAGTCAGGACTAAACACGGTGAGGCTGCGTTTCAGTTTCATGCAGCTAAAATCTGGAACAGTCTTCATGAGGATGTGAGACAGGCCTCAACTCTGACAATGTTCAAATCCAGGCTGAAAACAGCTCTTTTTACCCGAGCATATGAAAACTGAAAGTTTTTTATCTGCACTCTTGCCTTTTACTGTAATTGATTATTTTTTATGTTGAATGTTTTAATGAATGAATTGATCTGTTTTCTTGTAATTTTATGCAACTGTGAAGCACTTTGAATTGCCTTGTGTATGAATTGTGCTCTACAAATAAACTTGCCTTGCCTTGCCTTGCCTAGTGATCTTAGCTTCCCTTAGATGCCAAATTTAGTCATTTTAGTATGTTTCCAATTCATAATTTGTAAGAATATATTAGGCGCTAATATCATTAGCATTCCTATTGCTTTTCTTATGTAAATTAGCATCGTGCTAATAGCTTGCTAATGCGATTGTTTTCTTTTGAGGTTTAGTTACTCTAAGCTACTTATTTTATATTCACATTGTTTGTTTTCTCTAATAAGATTTTAATATGCATTCTTTGTGTTTCTGTATGTTACAGTTTTACAGTCTTTCAGTAAAACACACCAAAACAGCAAGACACTTCCTGGTCCTTTATTGGAGACTGTTAGCTATCTGCAAAGCTGGTTTCTACACACTAGTAAAGGCAGAATAAGGAATATAATTTAAAGACTGCGTCGGTGTTTCAATGCTAACTTGGCTGCATAGAACATATTTTCATTGTCAATTTAACGTAGAGGCAAAATGTCTTCAGTGTTCATCTGTAGCTACTCTGTGGTTGAAGTGTAGGACGTTTCATGGCTCTTTGGGCCATTTTTGTCACAGTGTGCCCTCAACGTAGAGGCTTACATTGCCTTAAGGTTCAGAGGGACTCATTTACACTTTTTCAGGAAAACAAACTACATGCACGTGACACATGTCATTTAGTGTTGATTTTCCTTTTAGAGGAATAAATTCAGTTTCAGACAGCATGATCCAACACACGCACATTTAGAAATATGTGGATAATAACCAAATTTGTATCCTCACAAATTGTATTGAAACAAAACAAATAGATCCCTAAAACAAATGAGCAAATCTCTCCTAGGTAGTGCAATTATAATTGTATTATTTTAATTTCTATTACTTACAAATAGGCATCAACCGCACAAGAAACAAATTGTTACAACCAAAACATTCCTCTAAACGGCAAAATGGTGCAAGAGGTATCAGCGTAATGGTCCCGTTAGGCCTGCCACGATAAAAAGGACGATATATCGTCTCAGAAAATATCGCGACAAACAATAATATTGAGTATAATGCAAATGATGTAGGCAATAAAAAGTGTAAGCAACTATTTTAGTTGAAATGTATTGAACTTTTGGCATTCCATATAAGCAACACAACACCTTAAACAGAACAAAGTGCAAACTAAAACTAAATAATTAAAATATCTTATGTTAAAATTATATGTATTTAAATAAACAATTACCTGAGAAATAAAGCAGGAATCACATATCTCAACATGTTATATTAGTAGCACTTACAGTCGACATATTTTATTATATCTGTAATTCTCAAAAATGTACATAACTTACACTGCCACCAGGGTTTGTGTCTGAACAATTTCCAAAATTAAACTAAATAAATAAAAGATCTTATGTCAAAACTATATGTATTTAAATAAAGGTAAATACCTGAGTAATAAAGCAGAAATCACATATCTCAGTATGCTATATTAGCAGAGGTTACGAGCAAGAAACACCAACATGTTTACTGTATTGGGTTTCAGACAAGATCTCTCCGGAGTGGCAATATTGCCAGCTGTACTGAACACGCGCTCTGAGCTAGTACTCGTGGCACAAATGCACATGTATCGCTTTGCTAACTTGGACAGTAAAGGAAGCCTTTTCTGGTTTTCCTGCCACCACATTAAGGGATCAGATGAGGCATCAATAGATTCCTCTCTGCACCAGCCTGCACTCTACCTGGGACAGGGTCCACTGTCTGGTTCTGGGATCT
The DNA here is from genome assembly GCA_021464625.1 of Proterorhinus semilunaris. Classification (NCBI taxonomy): domain Eukaryota; kingdom Metazoa; phylum Chordata; class Actinopteri; order Gobiiformes; family Gobiidae; genus Proterorhinus; species Proterorhinus semilunaris. The sequence continues at coordinate 32,444,268 of CM038347.1, read as the reverse complement.
TCTGGTTTGCAGGAGGTCACTCAGTCTTTTCTTTTTGGGAGGAGCTGGTTCCACTTCAGCATCTGTACTGGTACTGCACCTCTCTTGTGTGCTGCCTTGGTTTTCAGGGAACAAAAAACGTTTTAATGTTTTTTTTTTTTTTTTTTTAAACAGATTTTTAAAAAAAAGACATGTTATGGTATTACTCTGATTAGTCTGCAAGAAAACATGTGAAATGTTCAAAAAGTAGACCAACTTCGAATGATAATGGGTTTTTAATCATGTCGATAAATCATTTTTTTTATAAGCACTGTACACATGAGTTACTCAGAGGGCTTAACAGTAAAAAAAAAACGAATTTGCAATAGGAAACAGACTAAAAGCAGACAGTTAAAATCAATACATGTACAAATATAGTCCTGCAATTCTTTGTAATGGTCCTGTAATTTCAAATGCCTGCCTTCTCAACACCACAATATGAGTTTCATTGTTAGTTTGATATTTTGGTTTGTTCATTTTATATTTGTATGTTTTTGTCAGAGGGCACCTGCAACTACAAGCTCCACATCACATCATTCAGCAACAAGATCAGTGGCTACACAACTATCTGCTGGAACCTTGAGGAAAGAACACTACAGGAGTAAAGGTAATCGATACATTTACTGCCATGTTATTGCAAATATCTAACATTTCAAATGCTTTGTACAGGTACTCAAGCCAGCGTGAACACTATAAGCATAGGCACTGGTACAGAGCAGTCCTTGCCACAGTTTTCATCAACACATGTTAAACCAACATCTGGGGTTGGTGCAAGGCCAACAAAACGCCCTCATCTAGAGTTGGAAGAGGAAGATGACTGTATCTCAAGATTCAACTTATGAGCCAGGAGATACAGTTACAGACCTGTCTGACGTGATGTAAGATTTCCATATTCATTTGTTGTGATATCTGATGTCATTAGATATTTATTTGATGTACTGGCGTAACATATATATTTTGTGTGAACAGTGAAATGGAGTCTCCTTCTGAGTTAGAAGATGCAAAATACATCGTATTTGAGAGTGCCCTCAGAGAGCTGTTTGACAATCAAATGTCCACGAGCATGATGATCCTTTATTCCCCCAGTGTGGGCATCCAATCAAAGTTTCCAGGGATCGGAATAAGTGGTTCAAACCTGGTATGTGTGTTATTGATCAATAATCATGTATCAGGAGTTACAGAATTATCTTTATTGACCTTATTGCCAATATTCCAGGCACTGTTGCACTTCATAAAGTGGAAAAAATGCTCCTCAACAAAAGAATCCTCAAAGCTGTGCGCAAGCTAAGCTCAAAGCATCAGACATCTGCGCTCGATTCTTTCCATAGCCTGATTCTACGCTTTATACCCCGAAGAATGTGAATTTCCCCTTCATTGGAATGTTGTGCAGGTATGTTTATCTGTCATGTTATGGATTTATCATGCTTACCCTTTTTGCAAAGGCTAATCTGTTTTCGTATTGTTTACTTTTATGTTTTACAGAGTCTATCTCGCTGCTATGCACCATAATGAGAATGGTCGCCGCGAGCAGGCTGTGGTAAAGGGACAACTTTTATGGAAGTTACTGCAAGGCCGATCAAAACAAATGCCACATTTGGTACCGTTAAAAAAACTTTATTATATAATACCTACTGCAAAAGTGCACATTTTCTTCTAGTTTTTAAAGTATTTATCATTTCACAGGATACAGAAGTGACCTGATGCAGCTGGTTTTCAATGAGATACTTTGCGATCCAAAAAAGTTTCAGAAGGAGCTGAAGAAAGTGCCAGTGCCTCCCACCCTCAGTTCCATGTTTGACAGGCCTTCTAAGGAGGACGTTGTAGCCGCTCAGGTCTCTCGATTTAATCCAGCGGTGCTACATAGTCAACGGGCCGGAAGCTGACATAGTTCCCGGCAGGGTCGGGGAACTCCTGCCGAATCCTCAGAACAGCACACGACGGGATAATGACTCTTACTCTGGCTCCAAGCAATCCCCAGCACCAACTCACAAAACTGCAATATGAAACACATCTGCAATTGTGACAAAAATATTGTAAATATTAATGCTTCTACAAATTGTAATGTTTTTTTTTATAACAGTATTCTCTGAATACATACTCTTCCTGTGTTCTTTTCCGGACTGGCCCATAATCAGCTCTGTATACATTGTATACAGAGCTGATTATGGGCCAGTCCGGAGACTGGCCCATAGGGGCCCTATAGGGTTGCTTGCTGCCCCACCTTGTGGAAACAGCCTGTAAAGATACAATTTTTACACCAAATTAAAGATGTTACTACTCAATGATCAAAATAACCAAAAACACATTCACTCCATTCACATTCACACTTTCAAATATAATACTCACCAGTATAAGACTGTTGCGGTAGACCAGCTTCTGTCTGTGCCTTCATGAGATCTCTCTTCTAGATCCAGCTAACATTGAAGATAGTGACAAGATTCCTACAGAGTCCCAAAGCACGGGTTGTGCAATCCTTGTCACTGTCCAAGCCATGGCTCACAGCTGGGTGGAGATTGTGGCCAAAGCAATTGAGCCAAGGCCAGCCAAGAGTGCGTATTGCAGCCATATGTTTGCTGCATTATCAGCTGTGATGCAGGACAGATTTACTTTACTGTAGTCCCCAGTCCGCTAAAGCACATTGGAGGTTTTCAGCAAGTATGGCAGCAGTATGGTGCTCAGGTACAAATCTGGTTTCTAAACATTTTGACTGCAGTATCCAGTTTTCATCAATGAAATGTATTGTTAGACTCGTATAGGGTGTCATATTTGCGCTGGACCACTAGTCTGTCGTTGCAGAAAAGAATGGTATGGTTTTTATTACCTTCAAAACACCCTTTTTGACGTTGGTGTAAAGGGCAGGAATAGCGGTTTCGGAGATGTAGGTTCTTTTTGGCAACTCATACTGTTTGTCAAACCGCTGCAGCATTTTTCTAAAAGCAGACTTTTCAACTGTGCTGAACGGTAACATTTCTTTTGCGATGTAATGAGTAACACCATCAGTAAGGAAGCGCCATTTAACACTGTCACGCTTGTATTTTGATTGCTGGATGAAGCTATCTTCGATTGAAGCCTGTTTGTTCATCGCTGGTTTTTTTCGCCTCCATTTGCGCTAATATGCCGGGGTGGTTGTGTTTTAAGTGCGCTCTCAAGTTTGATGTATTTCCAGTTTTTGTTGAGACCGTTCTCAGACACAGTCGACATACCGCCTCGTTTATGTTGCGGGGCTCTCCGCGTTCATTTGGCCTATATCCGAAATGGTCCCACACCTTCGCTGTCGCGTGTGGCTTTTTTATCAGCTCTGTATCAGGAAGAGTGCGTGAGCATGATTACGTTGTATTGGTGACGTGTTCATGGCGGCAAACCAATGTAAATAAGTACGGACGCTGCAAGCAATTATCGAGAATTTATCAAGGCAGGCCTAGGTCCCGTACAATTCGGCCTTCCGCTGTGTCAAGCACTGGCCCCTGGTCCCACTCTACATCCATGCGTAATGGGGGGGGCACGCTCTTTCCTGAGGCATATTGTGAAGCACTGCACAGGCGGTTGTAATGTCACAAGCTCTTTCCGGGCTGACTCTCAGGTAGTGGAGGCACTGGAACCTGGATTTCAGCAGGCCAAATGTCATCTCCACACGCGCCATAGTGTGCACATGAGCGGTGTTGTAACGCCGCTCATGGGAGGGCGTAAGAAGAAAGGGCTGGCACGCATAGCCCTTGTCCCCCAGGAGAAGCCCAGGGAACTGACCTACGACACAAATGGCATGAAGAAAATGGCTGCTAATGGGACGATTTTGTGAACATTACCTCTTGATAGTTGCCCGTACAGGGAACATGACCGGAATATTCTGCTGTCATGAACTGACCCTTTCCATTTGGCAACAAGATGCGTGATGCAGCAGTTCGCGTCACTGATGACCTGAGAGGGAAATTACACACACAATGTTATGAAGGCAAACAGCAGGCTGGATATATTAGTTGAAATTAATTACTTGTATATTGATACTTTTGGCTTCTACTTGAGTAAAATTAAAATGAATTATACCACGGTCAGTGAGGCTAACTGGCGTTTTTTTTTCGTATGACCGCACACGTAGTCCGGTAGTTAAATCACTGGGATATCACTCCGCTGCCATCGCTGAATCAGAGAAACGCTTAATTAGCCTACGTTAAGTGACAAGTCAGCTGATTCCACGAGTGACCGACAGTAACGAATAAAATGAATGTTGTTGTTCATTTCAACAATTTTGGCCAAAACAAAACTTTTGATGAATGAGAAGAAGAGGAGAGCAATAAAATGTGAGCTTTCTATTTCTATTGAAAATGGTTAAGGCTCTAATCATTATTTTTACACCTGCATAAAATGATGAAAGGAACACTGGTGTCGCAGTAAGACAGTGTGTGAGAGATGTTTTCTTGTTATAAACTGGGAAGACTGCAGTGATCGAGATGAAGTGACAGTAATTCAACCAACACATCACTGCTCCAGCAGTATACAGTAAAGTATTTCAGACATATTTTCAAGTACAGGGTATGAATAGGGAATTGTGAGGGAGTACAAATAGCAGTGTTAGTCAAGAGGTTTAACCACTAGAGGGCGGTGATGCCACACAACTCTTTGAGCCATAAGAGTTCGCTGCTATTTTTTAACCATGTATGCGGCAAAAATATTAGTACGAAGACTTAAAGGACAAGTCTGTGCCAAAGATTTATTCCTGCATGAGGCCCGTTACTGTTTAACCAACCCAAGATAAGATAAGATAAGATAAGATAAGATAGCCTTTATTGATCTCACAATGGAGACGTTCACTTGTTACATTCAGTAAAAAGTAACCCCCAAGACCGTACTTAAAGTCATTTCCCTCTCCTACAGGTACGACCACTGCACTTTTGCTTCAGGGTCCCAGGAGTTCAACCAGCGCATGAGCGACATCACCCACGACATCCAGACGCTGGGCTTCCAGGACACGCACGGAGACATCGAGGAGGAGGACTACTATCTGTGACCGCATACGGAGATATTATTCTCCATGTTGAATACTATCCAACTTTGCATTTACTTACATTCAAATATTAAAAGTTGTGTTTTTGTAACGAATGATGCGCACCACCCATTTTTTTTTCTTTATAAATGTGTCATCTATAACACTGTGTATGAAGGAGCCTCAGGGGTTCAGCTCCCCTAAGGTCTGGTGGGAGGGCTCATCTTAGATACCAGTACTGATACGGATTCTTTTTCCGATACCTAAAATATTTGTCATATAGATTCAGAAAACAGAACAATAATGTGTGGAAGATCGCAGATTTACAATATCGGGTTCATCTCAGAATGCAAGAAAAATTAAGAATAATTTGGGGGGAAATTGGGAGAAATTGTGGCAAAAATAAGGAAAAATTGTGTAAAAAAAAAGAAAGAAAAAGAAACATGGGGGAAAAATAGGTAAAAAAAATGGGGTAAAATGGGAAAAAAATGGGGAAATATGGAAATTATTAGTAATACCAAATGAGCTAAAATGAGGCAAACAATTTTGATGAAGTGCAAACAAAATGGGACAAAAATAACAAACACAAAATCCCGCAAACATTGCGGGAATTTGAAAAAACCTTCTTTCATGCAGTCCCTGTACCAACTGCCTGAACACTTGAATCTTGGAACATCAGCCCGTTACATATGCAGTAGTACAGTCCTGGAGTCCTGGATAATGATGACTTTAGTTATGGTTTGAATTTGTGTCCACTCCAGCTGGAACAGGAGCGGCGCTGACAAAGGCAGCAGAGGGACTGGGGCACCACGCAAAGGGACTAGGGGCCCCCGCTGAGAAACGCTAACACACAAAGTACAAAAAGTATTAATAGCTTTAAAAGTGTAGTGTTGCTATAAGGCAAGGTAAGGCAACTTTATTTATACCGCGCATTTTGTACACAAGGCAACTCAATAACAGATGGCTTCATATATTTTTAGGCTCTCCCAGTGTTTCCTCTGAAGGGGCCCTCTGGCTCGGGAGCGATGATAGGCTGTGGCTGTGTCGGTGCTGTCCTGTGGGTGCTCAGGTGGAGGTGTGGTGTCTCTGTCCTGTGGGTGCTCAGGTGGAAGTGTGGTGTCTCTGTCCTGTGGGTGCTCAGGTGCAGGTGTGGTGTCTCTGTCCTGTGGGTGCTCAGGTGGAGGTGTGGTGTCTCTGTCCTGTGGGTGCTCAGGTGGAGGTATGGTGTCTCTGTCCTGTGGGTGCTCAGGTGGAGGTGTGGTGTCTCTGTCCTGTGGGTGCTCAGGTGGAGGTGTGGTGTCTCTGTCCTGTGGGTGCTCAGGTGGAGGTGTGGTGTCTCTGTCCCGTAGGTGCTCAGGTGGAGGTATGGTGTCTCTGTCCTGTGGGTGCTCAGGTGGAGGTGTGGTGTCTCTGTCCTGTGGGTGCTCAGGTGGAGGTGTGGTGTCTCTGTCCTGTGGGTGCTCAGGTGCAGGTGTGGTGTCTCTGTCCTGTGGGTGCTCAGGTGGAGGTGTGGTGTCTCTGTCCTGTGGGTGATCAGGTGGAGGTGTGGTGTCTCTGTCCTGTGGGTGCTCAGGTGGAGGTGTGGTGTCTCTGTCCTGTGGGTGCTCAGGTGGAAGTGTGGTGTCTCTGTCCTGTGGGTGCTCAGGTGGAGGTGTTGTGTCTCTGTCCTGTGGGTGCTCAGGTGGAGGTGTGGTGTCTCTGTCCTGTGGGTGCTCAGGTGGAGGTGTGGTGTCTCTGTCCTGTGGGTGCTCAGGTGGAGGTGTGGTGTCTCTGTCCTGTGGGTGCTCAGGTGCAGGTGTGGTGTCTCTGTCCTGTGGGTGCTCAGGTGCAGGTGTGGTGTCTCTGTCCTGTGGGTGCTCAGGTGCAGGTGTGGTGTCTCTGTCCTGTGGGTGCTCAGGTGGAGGTGTGGTGTCTCTGTCCTGTGGGTGCTCAGGTGGAGGTGTGGTGTCTCTGTCCCGTAGGTGCTCAGGTGGAGGTGTGGTGTCTCTGTCCTGTGGGTGCTCAGGTGCAGGTGTGGTGTCTCTGTCCTGTGGGTGCTCAGGTGGAGGTGTGGTATCTCTGTCCCGTGGGTGCTCAGGTGGAGGTGTGGTGTCTCTGTCCTGTGGGTGCTCAGGTGGAGGTGTGGTATCTCTGTCCCGTGGGTGCTCAGGTGGAGGTGTGGTGTCTCTGTCCTGTGGGTGCTCAGGTGGAGGTGTGGTGTCTCTGTCCTGTGGGTGGTCAGGTGGAGGTGTGGTGTCTCTGTCCTGTGGTTGCTCAGGTGGGGTTTCCACACTTGTCCATCTGGACCCAGCCTTATATATCTATTTATTGTATTCTCTGTGAGTGAGGGGTGTGTGTGTGCGTACACAGGGGGGGTAAAGGTTTGAGTGTGTGATTGAGAGATCTGTATGTATTCAGGGGGGTGGGAGGGTCTGTCAGGGGTATTGTTTTAAATGTTGTTTCGGTGTGAAAAGCACTTTATAAATAAAGTTTGATTGATTGATTGATAATAAATAATGGTTCGAACTCTGAAGACAATAAACAACAACACAGACCACTATAAGCCAACGTATGTGTGACGGGGCTCGTATGGCTGATAGTGTTAATAACGGCAGAAAGTACTATGTTTGTTTAACACCATCTTTTTATTGTGCCAACAATAAACGACGTTCCCAAACGGTGTATACTATAACAAAACAACAACAAAAATATTTACAAAATACACCATTTTTACAACATACACAATACTTTCAATAATGAGGCAAACCAGGCTCTCATAATTACCTTCCATGTACGCAGACCAACGCAGACTGTCTCAGGAGAGAGGGCACCCCTCTCTTATAATCATTGGCCCCTCCCTTCAGCCAATCGCCACAGATTACTGTTTACTACCCTAAAACAGTATCTAACATATGATTTATTACCTTGTAATAAATCATATACAATTTAATACAGAAACAAAATACATTTAAAGTAAACCAGTATGTCCCCGAGCCCGGCAACTGCTAACCCAAAACTACTATTATTATTTTACTGTAAAACGGGTTTCGCGTGATGACGTCACACGCCGGCGTCCCGCGCGTGACGCAATATACCCGGAAATACGCAGGCGCTCGGCTTGCCCGCGGGGACACAGATGGGCGGAATGGACTGTGGGGAAATGTTTGTTGTACAACGGAGTTATGGAGGGAAGATGGTTCAGCGACGGCCTAGTGTGCACCCCAGACCCCCGCGATGGATGTTTGGCAAGGTAACATTCGCGAACGGGGAGCGGACGGAGGGGAACGGGAACGGGCAACAGGTAAGTGTAACGGTGTGCGTGTGGGCTTAGGTGGGTGGCGGTAGTTTCCCCGTGGGCTCGGACGGCGTCACCCCGTCACAGTATGGCAAAAATAATAATAATTCTCAGCTTTATTATAGTAGTTGCTATGTGCAGGAAGCAGTACAATGACCCCTTTAACAAGTCACAAATCAAAATCTCTGCTAAATTTTCCTGAAATTTAAACTGTATGTAAAATAAGAAGAGCCATTTTGGAGCCAAAACAGTAATTTCTTTTTGGTGAGTGAAACCAAATGATCTGATTCACCAAAAAGAGCCCAAGAGCCATCACTAAACCCAGGACCTTCTTGCCCCCCACCCTCCGCCTCTCCCTTTAAAGCAGGCGTCCCAGACACGCGGCCCGGAGGCCAAATGCGGCCCATGATGTAATTTATGGTGGCCCGCGAGATGATTTCTCATTTACATTTATGCGGTCCGCCGGTATATCACATTAAAAGATTTCTCCTGAGGCCCGGCGCGGTACAGCCAATGCCGCTGTTGTTCACTAGCATAGACTAGCATAGCGGACGAGAGTAACTGACAACATCACACAGAGGAATGGGAGATGCGGGACTTCTGCAGACAAGTCATCAACACTTTTCAACACAGAAACGGACTAAAGGCAGCGGACTAAGAGAGAGAGGAGCTTCTGAAACAGGTGGGAGACTGTCGGAAGGCGAGGGAGAAGCTTTAGTTGTCCAGCTAAACATGTGCTGGAAAAGTTACTGCCGCATGTTGCCACGCGAATCATAATTAGAGTTTAAAAGCGTCATGTCACTTTTAAACAGTAAAGTGAGGAGCCTTTTCTCTACATCTCTCAGAGTTAACTCATTTCATCTTTTTTAAGGACACACGTGCGAACACATGATCCATAAGAGAATATGGAAATGTATAAAAATACTGCAAGTAATTATAGCAACACTGACAGTAAAAAATATAAGAACCATCAATTCTCTTACTGTAGGTCAGAAAAATGTTTCCACATTCCACACTGGAGTCAGTAAAATGGCATTTGGAGAGTTGCTAAGTATACACATTCATTGATGTATTTATTTATTTGACAGGGTAATTGAAAATTAACACAATTTTACAAAACAAGTGTGCAGATGATGATCATTGCTAGTGCTCATTTTCCACTCCAGTGCCTGGTTGGGCCTTTCTTCACTACATTGAAATTACATTTGTAGAATTTTGCACATTTTGCACTTCTTTGGTAAATGGTCTCAACTTATATAGCGCTTTTCCACCTACATTAGGCACTCAAAGCGCTTTACAGCAAGGATCCTCTCACCCATTCATACGCCAATGTACGCAGACACTGATTCCTGAAAGATCATTCATTGATGCCCTGAACCAATTTATCAGAAGCAAAAAGGAAATTAATTACAAAAGCACACACTGGAAACATGTGCAGGTAATGTACAGTCTAACAAACAATGAAAAGTTGCTAAATCATAATTGACTGAATAAAAAGGTTTTAGTCTGTTGCCCCAACCAACAGTGGGTTTGCATTTTTGGCCCCGATTCCAAATGAGCACGAGACCCCTGCTTTAAAGTCTAAACAGGTTAACACAGTAAAGAGAGTTTATTTTTTTCTCCTACATTGTTCTTTGTTGTGTATTTATCAGGGATGCCAATATTTTGTATATAACACTGTTATGTAATTTCTTTGTGTGACTTCACATGATCCTCATTTTAGTAAGTAATGCACTCCCCTTTGCCGAACAGTTTCTCCCACTGTAAACAGCAGCTGTCGGTTCCCATTATCAAAGATTTTTGAGCCCCACTTTTCACTTTTCTATTTTTTGAAAAATAACAGAATCATGTATCATTTTGCTTTCACTTCACAGCTGTCTGTTACTTGTGTGTGAACTTTCAGTAAAAAAATGTATATGTTTATGTATAGAGTTGTAAACATGACAAAATGTGCAAAAGTTCAAGGTGTATTAGTACTTTTGAGAGGCACTGTATATCCGAGTCAGCACGTGATTGGGCCGGATCGGGACATCCCTAATAAATATATATATATACAGTGCCCATGTCTCGATCTGTTTTTCATAAATACACTCAACAAAAATATAAACGCAACACCTTTGTTTCTGCTCCCATTTTTCATGAGATGGACTTAAAGATCTAAAATACATTCCAGATACACAATATTACCATTTCTCTCAAACATGGTTCACAAATCAGTCTAAATGTGTGATAGTGAGCACTTCTGCTTTGCCGAGATAATCCATCCCACCTCACAGGTGTGCCACATCAAGGTGCTGATCTGACATCATGATTAGTGCACAGGTGTACCTTATACTGCCCACAATAAAAGGCCACCCTGAAATGTGCAGTTTTGTCTCACAGCAAAATGCCACAGATGCCACAAGCACTTGGCGTGCTGACAGCAGGAATGTCAACCAGATCTGTTGCTCGTGCATTGAATGTTCATTTCTCCACCATAAGCGTCTCCAAAGGCGTTTCAGAGAATATGGCAGTACATCCAACCGGCCTCACAACCGCAGACCACGTGTAACCACACCAGCCCAGGACCTCCACATCCAGCAGGTTCACCTCCAAGATCGTCTGAGACCAGCCACTCAGACAGCTCCTGAAACAATTGGTTTGCATAACCAAACAATTTCTGCACAAACTGTCAGAAACCGTCTCAGGGAAGCTCAACTGCATGCTCGTCGTCCTCATCGGGGTCTTGACCTGACTCCAGCTCGTCGCCGTAACAGACTTGAGTGGGCAAATGCTCACATTCGATGGCGTCTGGCACGTTGGAGAGGTGTTCTCTTCACGGATGAATCTCGGTTTACATTGTTCAGGGCAGATGGCAGACAGCGTGTGTGGCGCCGTGTGGGTGAGCGCTTTGCTGATGTCAATGTTGTGGATCGAGTGGCCCATGGTGGTGGTGGGGTTATGGTATGGGCAGGCATCTGTTATGGACGAAGAACACGGGTGCATTTTATTGATGGCATTTTGAATGCACAGAGATACCGTGATGAGATCCTGAGGCCCATTGTTGTGCCATACATCCATGAACATCACCTCATGTTTCAGCAAGATAATGCACGGCCCCATGTTGCAAGGATCTGTACACAATTCTTGGAAGCTGAAAATGTCCCAGTTCTTGCATGGCCAGCATACTCACCGGACATGTCACCCATTGAGCATGTTTGGGTTGTGCTTGACCGGCGAATACGACAGCGTGTGCCAGTTCCCACTAATATCCAGCAACTGCACACAGCCATTGAAGAGGAGTGGACCAACATTCCACAGGCCACAATTGACAATCTGATAAACTCTATGTGAAGAAGATGTGTTGCACTGCATGAGGAAAATGGTGGTCACACCAGATACTGACTGGTTCTGAGTCCCCAGACCCCCAATAAAGCAAAAAACTGCACATTTCACACATTTAGACTGATTTGTGAACAATGTTTGAGAGAAATGGTAATATTGTGTATCTGGAATGAATTTTAGATCTTTAAGTCCATCTCATGAAAAATGGGAGCAGAAACAAAGGTGTTGCGTTTATATTTTTGTTGAGTGTATGTTGCTCCTGTGTTTTCACTTTTTATATTATAAACAAAAGAGTATACATACATGAATGTGAACGCAAAGGAGCAACGGAGAAGTTTGAATGAAGCTGTCGGGGTTGCGGTGGGCGGGACCGGCCGCTCAACTACAAAAGGGCCTTCAGAAGAGACTTGTGCGTTCTCCGCCAGCTATTTTTCCCACAATCCATTTGGCTTTGAGCATGTGGATCATCAGCTGATCATGTGCATGGAAATAAATGCGACGATGTGACCTGTTCAAGAATCGTTCATCCCCAGAGAAGTGCCTCACTGCTCAAGGTTTCTGAGCAGATGTGTTGAAACAACTTCAGTCATGCTTTCATTTTCTCACAACCATCAGATTAATGTAAAAGTCGCATTGTCACGAACAGGTTATTGAGGACTAATGCATTTATTTTATATGTTATATGAGAACTTCAAAAATAGTTTCACATTTTAAAGTTTAAATAGTTTTTTCAGAAGAATTTGTAACCCTCCAAACTATTTTTGTTATTATTGTTTGAGTTTGCACAAATGATATATATTTTTAATTACTTCACACATAATACCTTGTTTATGTATAAATGTATAAATAATGTGAAATTGACTAAAATGTACAAATTGTATTTTTGTTTAATGCAAAAGTTTGCAATTGAAGTCTTTAAAAACACTTTTCTCTCCGCCTGCAGTGTCGCACCCTTTTTATTTGGTATGCTGTGATTTCATGTTATAAAAGCTCACAGCCCCATGTTCATGAGCTTCTTCCTATGATGTCATCAAGTTCAGTCGTTCCAAACGCTGAAAAAGCCCCGAGCGTGCACCTGCAAGTCTGCTCCCCGGAGTTCACAAGTACATAGACTGCACTCTGAGAACTGAGAAAGCCCGTGTCTTTCTTTCCATGTGCTTGCTGTCAAAGATTGGACATAGAGCCTTCCAATTACAAGGCTTTTCTATAAAAGAGTGGAATAGGTTATCTTTTTTCTATCAGAGCCTTAACCCTACATTTGTTTATGTTTAGCTATAATTATTAGCCCCTAATTGTTGGTGTTACTTATCCGTTTGTTCATTAATTCGACCTGGGGGTACACAACATAAAATTACTATGTTGTGTAATTTTATATATAGTTTTTGTATCTAGTCAACTTGTTTATTGTGTGATTTAAGGCCTTTGAAGGACCCCCTTGAAAACGAGATGCTGCATCTCAAGAGGCATTTCAAGAAAGAATCAAATAGATTCACATCTTTGCCTCTCAGCAGTGTCTCAACTTGGTTTTCTTTCAATACTCTGTCATTACATTTGGCGCCATCTTGGTTTCTTAAAAGTAAAACAAGCAGCAATGAGGGAGTAACTAAAAAGGCTTTATTTCCACAGGATCATTGGAACAGTCTACAAATGTCAAGCAAGAGTGAATCCCAAGGTTATTATTTTTGCGCTTTACTGTCATTCCGTTATTCCAATTACACACTGTATCTAACACTTTCAGTTAAGTGTTTGTTTTCATACATTTCATTGTCATTCTTCCTCACATTGTAAACAGCAGGTGACCACTGAACGTGCTGTGGCGATTCTCATTATCATAGATGATGCTGTTCTCCCACAGACGCATAAACACAACGTCTCCAGCCTCCAGGAGCAGAGTGGCTCCGTTGGCCGCGGTGCCAAATCCACCTGGCTGCTTCTCGTAAGCAGCAAAAATAAGCTCCTGATTCTTCATCAAGCCAGCAGCTGTGCCGTGTGAACCTCCATGTGCACCAAAGTAGAACTCAAAGTGGTAGGCTCCTCTCACCGGGGCAGTGAAAACTCTTGTAGATACAATTGTTATTCCAGTACAGACATCAAAAGCAATTCACAGAAACGTCCATTCACCTGTGTTTGGGTTGTAGGCACTTCCAATGTTAGAGACCACATATTTGTAGACCAGAGGAGTGTGAACATTGAATGGTCCGAGGGTTATGTCACTTGATGTGAGTGATGCTGAAAAAGCCACTTTTCCAGCTGAAAAACAGAGAAACCAAACAGCTGACTCTTAGAGGTTCACAGGAGGATACTATAGAACAGATACTATGCGTTGCAGTGGCTATGAGATAAACAAGCAGAAACATGCAGGGCTCCAGAATCACATTTTGGATTGGCTGTATAGGTGTCATCTAGGCACACCAGAGCATAAGAACATGTGTCCTTGGGCAAGACACTTCACCCAGTGCCAATGTGTGAGTGGTTGATGGTGGTCGGAGGGACCATTGGCGCAGATGTGAGCAGCCTCACTTCTGTCAGTCTACCCCTGGGGAAACTGTGGCTACAAATGTAGCTCACCATCATCAGCATGGAGTGACTGAACCCCCCTCCCTTTCATGTGTGAAGCGCTTTGGGTGTGACTTGTGTCATATGAAAAAAACACTATACAAATATTATTTGTATAGTGTTTTTATTTGTCTGATTTGTCCCTCTGAGGCTCCTCTCTGTTCTCAGGGCCATGTTGTGTGTCTTGATTCCAAGCGTCTTTCCTCTAAAACATACCTAAATGTGGCACATGGAGTTTGACAGAAATTCACCTATTGGTTGTTTTCAGGCTCTAGAATGTGATGATGTCACAGTACCCAGTGAGGGACAGGAGTCAGTTTTTCCTATTACAGTTTTTGCCCGTTGCTTGAGCACATTCTGCAAAACTTCGCTCATTGTGCCAAAACTCTACACACAAGTAAACATGACAACACTGGGAAATATACCATTCACATCAAAACCTAAACTCTGCTATCAAAACCTAACGTTGCTTTGTCAAAATGTAACTCTGATGATAAAATGACACATACTTGCATCATAGGCATACACTTTCAGATCAGGGGGAACACACTAGCCTACTTTATATAAAACACTGCTGTCTTTGATTTTTACTGTGTATTCAAGCGGCACATTTTTCAAACAATCAAACAAGCAAATAGGCCTACTCAGTATTGTACATTGCAGCACTGTACATTGCAGTAACATAAATTCAGATAAAGCCAAACAAATTATATAATTATAATAGAAAATACTATACTGTAAACACAGAAAATCAAGGCGTTAATTCAAACTGGTAGACTAATTTCAGCATCACCGACCTCCAGCCAATGATCACTTCCGAGAGGACACACCTCCACCTGAGCCATCAGCGTAAGAGCCACACCTCCAAAGCAGCCAATCATCGCCCTCAGCCCCGCCTTTAAGGCCCAGCAATCATGGTTTGTTCGCTTCCCAGCTGCGCTGCAATCCACCTCCACCCCATCTCCGCCTTTTCCGTCCACGGCTTCTACCTGCTGCATCTTCACGGGTCTTCCGTGCCACCACCAGTGTCCAGGCTCCGGGGGAAGACATCCCTAACTCCAAGCTTTCACCTACACTGACTTATACATCTATGTCTACCGCCGGGGTCTGATCGCCAAAACTAATACTCATGTCAATGAATCTTCCTAATCGCTGCTTTCGTCTGTTGGGTCTATCCAGGTTGAATTGTGTGTACAAAGTGTCTTATGTATGAAATAGAGTGTAGTATGCAGGACCAGGTGTGTTGCTTAAGGAGTAAGTGTGTTGCAGAATTGCAACTAGAGTGCATTGTTTAAGGTATGGGTACATGTGTTTAAGGTATGGGTACATGTGTTTGCGGAATGGTAACAAAAGCTTCAGGTTGTGTTACTTTAGTCTAAGCATGGGTCTATAGTGTTGAAGCAGATAACCAGTTATCCATTCAGCCCCATCGTAATGATCCATCCACATGAGTCATAGGATTTTTTAGAAATAAATAAATACAAATTATATAATTATATCCATACCCCCATGCATACAGCTGGTCATCAAGTCTGATAGTTTTTATTTGCAACTGCAAATTTTATTTTTTATTTTTACAAATACTGGTTCAAAAAGCACTGTCCTAAACACTTCCACAGATCCACTCCGATGCATAAACTCACAAAATAAAGTGCAAGATTCAGTAACAATGAAGTAATGCAATTGTTTAGGTTTTTTACGACTGTTTAATAACAGGCATTTTCTTCCTCTTGCCATACTGGGTAAAAATGACATCATAGTGAAAAAAACGTGTCAGGGTGTTAGATTGAAGCCTCAAGGTTTTTTTATAGCTCACAAACACATTTTTGTGCGGAAGCACCCACAACAGGAGTGTTTTACTAAAACTGCCGCTACATAAACACATTTTAACTTAGAAACAAATCCTTCGGGTCATCTTACACAGACATCAGGTAACATTATAGTGCCTTTGGATCCGAACGTTGGCGATTAAAGGGTTAAAAATTTAAAAAGTAATATTATTTTTATATTGTGAAAACCCCATGAACTGCTACCTTAATTTGGTGGGGTTGTTTGACTGCCCGAATGATCCGAGGAGCTATGTTGTCTGGGGCTTCATGCCCCTGGTAGGGTCTCCCATGGCAAACAGGTCTTAGGTGACGGGTCAGACGAAGAGCAGTTCAAAGACTTCTATGGACAGTACAACAGCAAGGACCGTGACGTCGCCCGGTATGGCGCAGCCAGGGCCCCACCCTGGAGCCAGGCCTGGGGTTGGGCTTGAATGCGAGCGTCTGGTGGTCAGGCCTCTGCCCACGGGGCTCGGCCGGGCCCAGCCAGAACGGACGACGTGGGCCCGCCCTCCTGTGGACCCACCACCCGCAGAGGGATCCGTAGGGGTCGGGTGCAGAGAGGACTGGGTGGCAGTCGAAGGCAGGTGCCTCGGCGACCTGGTCCGCATGCGCAGCTTCTGGCGTTCGGGACATGGAACGTCACCTCGCTGGGGGGGAAGGAGCCTGAGCTCGTGCGGGAAGTTGAGAGGTACCGACTAGATATAGTCGGGCTCACCTCCACGCACAGCCTGGGTTCCGGATCCCAACTTCTGGAGAGGGGCTGGACGCTCCATTTTTCTGGAGTTGCCCGCGGGGAGAGGCGGCGGGCTGGGGTGGGTTTGCTTATTGCCCCCAGCTCAGCCGTCACGTGTTGGAGTTCACCCCGGTGAACGAGAGGGTTGCGTCCCTATACCTTCGGGTCGGGGACAGGTCTCTCACCGTTGTTTCGGCCTACGGGCCCAACATCGGTGCAGAGTACCCGGCCTTCTTGGAGTCCCTGGGAGGGGTACTAGATGGTGCTCCGGCTGGGGACTCCATTGTTCTACTGGGGGACTTCAACACCCACGTGGGTAACGACAGTGAGACCTGAGTGGGGGTGATGGGGAAGAACGGCCTCCCCGATCGGAACCCGAGTGGTGTTCTGTTATTGGACTTCTGTGCTATTTACGGTTTGTCCATAACGAACACCATGTTCGAGCACAAGGGTGTCCATAAGTGCACGTGGCACCAAGACACCCTAGGAAGGAGGTCAATGATCGACTTTGTAGTTGTGTCATCTGACCTCCGGCCGCGTGACACTCAGTTGAAGAGAGGGGCTGAGCTGTCAACCGATCACCACCTGGTGGTGAGCTGGATCCGCTGGCAGGGGAAGAAGCCGGTCAGACCTGGCAGGCCCAAACGTGTTGTGAGAGTCTGTTGGGAACGTCTGGTGGATCTCTCTGTTAGTAGGGTCTTTAACTCCCACCTCCGGAAGAGCTTCACCCAGATTCCGAGGGAGGTTGGGGACATGGAGTCCGAGTGGTGCTCGGACTCCATGTCTCCTCCTCCATTGTCGATGCGGCTGCTCGTAGTTGTGGCCGTAAGGTCTCTGGTGCCTGTCGCGGCGGCAACCCCCAATTACAGAGGGATCACACTTCTCAGCCTCCCTGGTAAGGTCTATTCCAGGGTGCTGGAGTGGAGGATCCGGCCGATAGTCGAACCTCGGATTCAGGAGGAACAATGCGGTTTTCGTCCTGGTCGTGGAACACTGGACCAGCTCTATACCCTTCATCAGGTGATCGAGGGTTTGTGGGAGTTCGCCCAACCAGTCCACATGTGCTTTGTGGATCTGGAGAAAGCGTTCGACCGTGTCCCTCGTGGTGCCCTGTGGGAGGTGCTCCGGGAGTATGGGGTTCGGGGCCCTCTACTAAGGGCTGTCCGTTCCCTGTATGACCGTAGCAGGAGCTTGGTTCGCATTGCCGGCAGTAAGTCAGACCTCTTCCCAGTGCGTGTTGGGCTCCGCCAGGGCTGCCCTTTGTCACCGGTTCTGTTCATTACTTTTATGGACAGAATTTCTAGGCACAGCCAGGGGCTGGAGGGTGTCTGGTTTGGGAACCTCAGGATCTCATCTCTGCTGTTTGCAGACGATGTTGTTCTGTTGGCTTCATCAAATCAGGACCTCCAGCGCGCACTGGGGAGGTTTGCAGCCGAGTGTGAAGCGGCCGGGATGAGGATTAGCACCTCCAAATCTGAGGCCATGGTTCTCCACCGGAAAAAGGTGGCTTCCCCGCTTCAGGTTGGTGGGGTGTCCTTGCCCCAAGTGAAGGAGTTCAAGTATCTCAGGGTCCTGTTCACGAGTGAGGGACGGATGGAGCGTGAGATTGGTAGACGGATCGGTGCGGCGTCAGCAGTGATGCGGTCGCTGTATCGGACTGTTGTGGTGAAGAGGGAGCTGAGTCAGGGGGCAAAGCTCTTGATTTACCGATCGATCTACGTTCCCACCCTCACCTATGGTCATGAGATTTGGGTAATGACCGAAAGGACAGGATCGCGAATACAAGCGGCCGAAATGAGTTTCCTTCGCAGGGTGGCTGGGCGCACCCTTCGAGATCGGGTGAGGAGCTC
This sequence comes from Proterorhinus semilunaris, assembly GCA_021464625.1. Lineage (NCBI taxonomy): Eukaryota > Metazoa > Chordata > Actinopteri > Gobiiformes > Gobiidae > Proterorhinus > Proterorhinus semilunaris. The sequence continues at coordinate 32,425,706 of CM038347.1, read as the reverse complement.
AGTTACCCGGGAGGAGCTTGGAGTCGAGTCGCTACTCCTTCACGTCGAAAGGAGCCAGCTGAGGTGGCTAGGGCATCTATTCCGGATGCCTCCTGGTCGCCTCCCTTGGGAGGTGCTCCAGGCATGTCCTATAGGGAGGAGGCCTCGTGGAAGGCCCAGGACATGCTGGTGGGACTATGTCTCTGAGCTGGCCTGGTGTCGCCTCAGGGTCCCCACAGAACAGCTGGAGGAGGTGTGTGTGGATCGGGAAGTCTGGGCATCTCTGCTGAGACTGCTGCCCCCGCGACCCGGGCCCGGATAAAGCGGAAGAAAATGGATGAATGGATGGATATTGTGAATAGAGGAGAGTTAGACCTTCAAGATAAAAATTTAAAAAAATATCAACCCTTCATTATTTTATGGCTTTCTAAAGTTTCAAGCACAATTTTGTGTCAAAGCACCCTTAATGTATTTTGTGTTTACAATGGGTTAAAAGTCCAAATGACATAACATTATTTTAGACCACCCAAAAATACAATCAATTGGCTTAAAAAATTTAGGAGTTATGCAAAAAGTCCAAAAGCACAAAAATGTGCCTGGGTGTGATAGAGGGTTAAGAGTGTGAGTGAATGGAGTGTAGTGTGTCACCTTGTTGGTCAGTCACTGGGCCCACTTGACTGGTTCGCTTCTCCAACTCTGCCAGGAGTGTCTTCAGCTGGGCCGCTTGTCCTAAAGGAGACAGACTTTTAGTTTAGTTTATTTGTTTATTTGAGCAGCAAACAAGGTACAGACAACAGATGTTTTCACAGGAAAAGGAGAACATTTGCACACTCAAAAGGCCTGCCAGACACTCCTCCTTTCTGTTCAAAAGAAGAACCGTCTGGGCGGCTGCTCGCAGCCAATCATTTCACGAGTTTACCCACATCGGTCCAATCACGCACCAAGAGACGGAAGCCGTGACCTGTCACTACCACGCACTCTACCAAAACATTAAAGATGGGGGCCGATACAGTGTTTTCTTCTGCTCTTTCGTCTGTTTGAAATCATTTGGAAAATATGAAATCCCTAACACTGGAGCAAGAAACAGCGTTTGAAGCATTCCTCGTAAAAAAACACGTTTTTGGAAAGACTTCCTGCCGCTTGTTACCGCAACGTATCCAGCGTTGCTCTAATTGGTTGATGCCGTCTGTCAATCATGCCCACCGGGAAATTGTTAAGATCATGCTCCCAGACTATGGCTGTTTCCCAATTGCCAGGATCCGTCCTCCATTTGTCCACTTCGTTGACGTCCGAGAGTGTCCTCTCACCGCCACATTTGAGCTCAAATGCGGCCTCCGGAGCGAGCGGCTGCGTCATGTCACGTGTCAAATCATATAATAAAATGTTAACAGCTTTTATTCATAAAACTGTTTATAAACTTTTAGTTGGATGTCTTACTGTTTGAACATTTTGGCCTGAATAAAATAATAACATTCCTGCAAGGATTTGTAAGAAATTCAATTACATTTAAAAAAAAAATGTTTTATGTATATTTAGCAGGTCCAGTTTATCACTGATCGCCTTCAATTGCAGACTTACGTTAACAACCATAGGCCTGATTAATCAATAAATAGGCCTATTTATTAGGCCTTTCCAGGGTGCGATTTGCTGGGGGGGGATAGAATTGTAAAACTGGCTGTGTGTTCAAGGTCCGTGCACCTGCTGGCCAATTGATTTCATTTTACATGAGATGCGGGTGATCTCTGCTTTAGCAGCTTTGAGTCGCCTGGGGTCTATACTCTGCAGATGATGCTGCAGAGAGCGAGGGTCTGGGGTCAGAAACACTCATGGATCGCATGTCTCGTCACCAGCACCTTTGCAAATAGGTGTTTTTTTCCTTATGAATGCCTGAAAGCTGACGCGCTCCCGGGATGGCACAGGCCCGGGGAACTATATTGTGAGAGTGGACTTTTTAAGTGTAGCCTGTAAGGCAGGTGCTCTCTTCAGACGGAGGTCTTCCCTGCTGCCTTTTAGGGGGCGGTGGTGAGGCCTCTGCTGAAGAAGAGCAATTTGGACCGTAATGATTTTAACAACTTTAGACCGGTATCCAACTTACCATTTTTAAGCAAAATCTTAGAAAAACTTGTTTTTACCCAACTTAGCGACTTTATAAATGCACATGACGTCCTTGAGAAATTCCAGTCTGGCTTTAGGGTAAACCACAGCACCGAGACAGCCCTTTTAAAGATTTTAGACGATTTTAGATTAAATTATGATTCCAAAAGGTTGACAGTGTTGGTTCTACTGGATCTGAGCGCTGCCTTTGATACAGTCGACCATACTATTCTTTTAACTCGTTTAAAACACATCGGCCTCTCTGGTGCTGTCCACAAATGGTTTACATCCTACCTCACAGACAGGACATTCATGGTAAGTGTGGATACTTGCTCCTCCAAGGTCCATAATATTACATGTGGTGTGCCCCAGGGTTCGATTTTAGGCCCAGTGCTTTTTAACCTGTATATGCTCCCTCTTGGTGATGTCATCAGGAGACATGGAGTCAACTTTCATAGTTACGCTGATGATACACAGTTGTACATCTCCATGTCTCCTGATGACACCAGGCCAATGGATGCACTTTTTAACTGCATTTTAGATATCAAATCCTGGATGGCAAAACAATTTCTCCAGCTTAACCAGGACAAAACTGAAGTTTTAGTCATCGGTCCTAAGGCCCAGAGAGAGAAACTTTTACCCAAACTACAGTCATTGTCTTTTAATCCTAACTCACAGGTGAAGAACCTGGGTGTGATTTTTGACTCTGAGCTGACTTTAATTCCACACATTAAGAATATCACAAAGATAGGTTTTTACCATCTAAAGAACATAGCCAGAGTCTGCCCCATTCTCTCTCAGGCCAACACGGAGACGCTAATGCATGCTTTTATCACCAGTCGTATGGACTACTGTAATGCCCTGCTTTCTGGTCTTCCCAAAAAGAGTATCTCAGGTTTACAACTTTTACAAAATTCAGCAGCTCGTGTCCTGATGAAGACCAGGAGGCGGGACCACATTACACCGGTTTTAGAGTCACTGCATTGGCTCCCCGTGTGTTTCAGGATCGATTTTAAAGTTCTTTTAATGGTTTTTAAATGTCTTAATGGTCTTGGTCCGTCTTATCTTTCAGAATTGATTTTACCATATGAGCCTTCGCGGTCCCTTCGCTCCTCCGGCAGGGGTCTCCTAGTTATTCCTAAAGTCAACAGAAAGACTCACGGCGAGGCGTCTTTCCAATACTATGGCCCTCGCCTCTGGAACGACCTGCCGGAGGAGCTCAGGACCGCAGAGAACGTTCATGTATTTAAGAGCAGGCTCAAGACCCACCTTTTTAGTTTAGCTTTTAACTAATATTTACTTATATTAACCTCATAACATTTCTTTAGTTTCCCTCTTTTTATCCTGTGCTATTTCACGCACAGTTTTAGCTGTTTTTAATGTATCTCTTATTAAATATTTATTTATTTATTTTTTATGTTCTCCTAGTGGTTCCTCTGAGGGAGCCCTCTGCCCCGGGAGTGCTGGTTGGCTGTGGCCGTGCGGGCGCTCTCCTGGGGGTGCCTGGATGGAGATAGGACGTCTCTCCTACACCTACTCCGGGCCCCCTGAGTTGGCGCTCTGTGGCTGTGGCCGATGGGCTGCTCCTGGTGCAGACGGCTCCTTGGATGATGTTTCCACTTTCGGTCCATCTGTACCCAGCCTTACATACTCAACTCTATGTCCATTTTTATTTAAGACTTTTAACTGCTGGGCTGTGTGTACGTATATGTGTCTGTGTGTGCGGGTGGGGTGGGGGGTGGTGGGGTTGTAGTTATTTATGTATATTTACTGGTGGGGATGATTTTAATGATTTTTAATGATTTTTAAGCACTGTAAAGCACTTTTTGTATGAAAAGCGCTCTATATATAAAGTTTGATTTGATTTGATTTGAAAGACTGTTGTGAAGTGGAAGGAGCGGAGGGAGGAAGAGGAAGGAGGAGGTGGAGCTGACCTGTGCAGGACACCACGCTCTGAAACAGGAAATAATCCAGGAGCCGCGGCACCATTTCAGAGGATCAGCGGAGACAGAGGGGCAGTCAGCCAGGTTTCTTCCGAGTGCTACAGTTTCCCCGACCTCCAAGGTCATGCAGGTCAGGTTGACCCAGTGGCAGCGCGGCTCAGTCGCAGCAGCTCAGGACTAACACCTGAACACTATTTCGTTGTACGCTTGTACAATGACAATAAAGCACTTACTTACAAAAATCTATTTTGCACACATACAGAAATGAGCTTGAAATGAACAGGACCTCGCGCTCTCTCTCGCTCTGTGCAGAGCTGCAGGAGAGGGGCAGAGAAGTCGCGCACAGACACACATGCCGTGGAAAATAGGAGACTTTGAGCTCCACAAAAGCGTTCTCTGGACCACAGGCAGCAAAACGCTGCTTATTTTACGTCAAAAAACCTGCTGTAAAGATGATAGAATGAATTGTGAATGAATGCGGCGACCGCCCCAACACGGCCCGCGATCAAAGGAGAATTTAATGACCGGACTGTCTATGGGCAGCCTGCGGGGACCGCGAAGGATCCCATAACCCGCGCAACCCGTGCGTTAATGCCCCCAGCCATGCATGACAACCAGCGCGTTTTACAACCGTTTACGACAGTTTGACAAACAGGATGAGGAACCTTTACACACGGTTCTGGTTCGGTTCTGAGAAGTGCCAGCCGTGCGCATACATGTGCACGCTGTAACATTTCCAGCTCTGTCCCTCAAAAAAGAAAGACACCTGTCGCCCTGGTCACACTACGCTGGTTACTCAAAGTTTGATCACCAAGAGTTTTCCAAAACGGCCCAACTCCCTGAGCAACACGCGCTCTGGAGGGGTCGCCCCCCTACCTCCGTCGTCTATGCACAGGCCATTTGAAGTCTTTCATCTCCGCTCCACACACACTGAGCTACTACTAGACAGTTAGAACACGTCTTACAACACTGGGCTTCAAGTTCAACAGCATGACATGTTTGTGCTTTTTATGCAATGATAAAGTGATTGAGTAACTATCCCCACTTCTGTTTTTTTGACAAATCGCACCCTGGGCCTTTCATTAACTTTATATATAAATCTTTTTTTTACATCTTCACTTGCTTACAACACTTCTACCAATGATGTTTTATTACAATATTTTTTTTGCACAAATGTGAAACAAAACTTCAAACTAATAAAGTTTTGCGAGAAAAGGGAAGAAGTGATCTGAGTGAATTGGAACACCACTTGGCGGCGCTCTGATGACGTGAATTACGTCCGAAGTGGTCGAGAAATGTATTATGTATTTATCAAGGGTGCCATATTATTTTGTAGAATACTGTATAAGCTGCTGTTTTATTAATTTGGGTTAATAATGGTGGCATATTCACATAATCCTCATTTCAGTAAGTAATGCACAGCCCTTTGCCAAACAGTTTTCGTTTTCACACTGTAAACAGCAGGTGTCCACTAAACGTGGTGTGTCGATTCCCATTATCAAAGATTTTTGAGCCGGCCCACTGACGCACAGACAAAACATCTCCAGCCTCCAGGAGCAGAGTGACTCCATTGGAACCCTTGCCCCAACTATTTGCATGTCTATAAGCAATAACAACATGCGCTCCATTCTTCACTAAACGAGCTCCACTGGGATGTGGAGAGGGTCCGTAGATGTGCAACTCAAAGTGGTAGACTCCTCTCACCGGGGCAGTGAAATGCCCTGCAGGACACATGGTTTAGACAATGCACTCTTCACATCACTGTAGCGTCTGCAAGTTCACTCACCTGTGCTCGAGTTGTAGGCGTTTCCGATGTTGGTAATCACATCTTTGAAGACCAGATCCTCGTGAGAGTTGAATGGTCCAAAATAAACTTCGCCTTTACCCGGAGCCATCAAAGAGGCTGAGAAAGCCGCTTCTTCCACTGACAAACAAAGAAATGCAAGCAGATGACTCAAAGAAGTAAAAGTGAGGGTACTTCAAATGTATGTCATTCTAAAGTGAGACAAGAACCTTGCAAAAGCAAAGCTGGAAACCTACACTCAGCAAATTAAGAAATACTGTGTACTTCTGTGTAATAATATATTGTAATGTCAAGGAAAAAAAGGCTTACTATATTCCAATGTGAACAAAAACATTTACCATTTTGGTTTCTCCACAAAGTGTCCACTTGGTCTCGGGTCACAGATGTCGATGTCTTTATGCTCTTGAGTTCAGCTGCTTGTGCTAGAGAAAAACAAAAACTCACGATTATTTTAGTCGTAATTGAAATAAGGATTGTTCAAACGATTATTTGTTGCTTTTCAAAAAATCTTTATTTTATTCATTTAAAAATTACATGCTCACAATTATATGCTCACATTTCTAAACTAATCCTCTATTAAGAGCTCTATGTCACACCTGCCCCCTGCTGGCCAGCCCTCACACCTGCCCAAGTCAACCAAGCTGCACGACCTGATTACATCATCACACAGCCAGTTTAAGTCGGTTCAAAGCGCATCGTGAAATGCGAAGGGAACAAAAACAATCATCCCAGTGGCATGAAATTAAGTGTTTGCTTTGAGCTCCGTTTGTGACATTGGCTCCATTAAGGAGTTTAGCATAGAATAGAATAGACTAGATTTTTATTGTCTACCGAGGTAGAAATTGATCTTTGGCTCACCGACACATAAAAACACAAGGGACAATACAAACATGCCCAGTAGAAAAACACATAAGAAAAATAAATGTAGTCCATTTCTGTGGCGACCGTGTTCAGGTCGCTGCGTCATTCAGAATTCCCACAGCACAGGGGACAAAATATTTCTTAAACACAGCCTTTTTAGTCAGTGGAACTTTGTATCGCCTCCTAGAGTTCAGAAGCTCAAACTGAGGGTTCAGAGGGAGAGCGGAGTCAGAGGCGATAGCTGGGTTTCGGGTGACATCACAGCATTCTGAAGACCTATAATATTATATAGGAGGTAAAATTATGTTGTTTCTTTTTGGATACAACTTGTGAAAGTGTACTGCAGTTAGTAAGAAAAACTGGCTCCCTCCCCCCAACGGGTCCTGTGACATCATCACATTCTAGAACCTGCAACCCGGCAATAGCTCGAGCTTTCCTCAGTGTCGTCTCCTTGTACAGCTCACTCAACTCAAAGGTCTCTGAGCTCTTCCCACAATCCTAGAGCCCATTGACACCACCCTGTTTTAGACTTCTACACAATCAGTGTCTGGGCACTAGGGTCACCTACGCAAAAGTTCAATCTTGCCTAGGGCGCCAAATTGGCTAGGGCCAGCCCTGCCTGGGCAAAGGATATAGAGACTTCTGAACTTCTGTTCTCCTTTCAGCAAAAGGTGAGCCCTTATCAGGTGCGTTATCTAGGTATAAACATTTTCAAATTCTCTGTAAAAAGAAAAGAAAATAGTTCTTAACGCTGCGCTGGTAGTTCAGCGGATCAGATGCGTCACACAAAGTAACCGCGCAGGACGTACTCTCTGTGCTTTGGATGGACAAGCGGGAGGGCATCCTTAATAATCCCGATTATGCTATTTTTGTAATCGTTTAGTGTAATAATCAAAATTGTTTGGTTAAAACTCTATTTTCTTCTTCCTATGTTATTTTCTCTGTTTTTCTTTTGTTATGGTTGTAAGTCTTTAGTTTGTACACTAAATGGCGCTAGGACAGGAGTTGAGCCTAATGTTTCTGGTGCATTGATCAGGCAACTTAACACAGGTGTGTCTGAGGGACTTAAAAAAATATATATATAATAAATATTTTTACTTACTTTATATCAAAATGTAAGGCCATGAGGTCAATTTTGGACATTTCTTAATATTTGTAATACATTTACACTTCCAGACTATCACTTTAAAGTGTGATTAAAATGGGCTCCGGAATCACCACTCATTGGTCACGGCAACAAGATGAGCTAACCTAAACCTGCACTTAACATCACTGAGAACGGTGTTTCTCCAGCACGCTGCTGCTGCGGGACCAGAAGGATCTATTAGCAGCACCTGTAGCTAGCTAAGCATCCACCTTGTTATCCAGAGTGTTGTTGATGTCTGGAGATATTTTTTTCTTAAATTCATGCAGTTCTTCTATTTGAAGAGTTTAGTGGTGCTAGGCTAGGGCAAGGCTAAAGCATTTCTATGGTATTAGCAACCCTGCATTAAAAACAGTCTGACCCGCTCCACAGTGCACCTGAGGTAAATCACTTATAACGCCAGACTACCCATAAGTCTGTGTCGATTGTGTCTGTGCATTTAAAATAACTTATATTTCAGCAGCATCAGCTTTGTGGTTAGCTACTCACCGGCGGAGTGATCTGCGAGAAAATAGTCCCTCAAAATGCGATAATGCTTGTGATACAAGGTCAGTTATATTTCAAAAAATGATTCCATTAACACAGACATTTACATGGGTAGTCTGGCGTTATAAGTGATTTGCCTCCGGTGCACGGTGGAGTGGGTCAGACTGTTTTTATTGCAGGGTTGCTGGGAACTTAGAAATGCGTTATCTCCAGACATGAACAACACTCTGGGTAACTAGGAAATTAGGCCCTAAAAAAATACTGAAATATCCCTTTAACCAACTGGAAAACCAGAGGTGATCGAGCCTTTGCTGTTGCCAGTCCTGAAACTCTGGAACTCTCTGCCCTTAGAAATTAGGGCGGCCTCCTCTATTGTCAATTTCAAGTCGCTGTTGAAAACGCATTGTGGGGAAGCTGGCCAATGCGGTTCAGTAGGAGGCAGACTCATAAGTTCTCATGGTAGCTGAAATTTATTTTTTCATGTGAATGTGGCAAAAATCATACACATGTACCCAGCTACCCGGTTCTCCCAGACTGATTGCACATCCCCTTGTCCATGGGCAGAGCCAAGTTTTTAAATATGGCTGCCTGATAGGACGTGTGTCCTAATACTTTCCAGACCAGGTGGCAAGTATTATCTTGATTGAAATACAATTAACGAACATAAATCCTGTATGATGCTTTAACTGAACAAACAAAAACAAACCCGGGATAGTTGTGTTTAACTGTCTAGTTTGGATATTGCAAAAATTATAACTAGGAAACAATGAATACATAAACGTATAACAAACATGTTTAAAGAAATTAATGGGACAAAGTAACCTAAAACCTACTTTGTCACACGCATCTTTTTGCACTGGCATTTTAATTCAAGCTGAGCTACACATTTTGATTATATTGCAGTTTTATTTTTAATCTTCTGTTTCTCATTAGCAGTACCTAGTATGTTGTTTATATGTTTGCTCTGAATATGGAAAGCACTTTGGGGCAGTATTCTGTTTTTAAATGTGCTATACAAATATGACCTTGACCTTAATAAATATGAAGGGGAATGATCATAGTCACCAGATACTGTGAGATCAGGTTCAGTATTCGTAGATTTTCTGTGTGGATATTAGAAATACCATTGGTGGATAAAGGTAAATGGCCTCAGTTTATAAAGCGCTTTTCTACCTTCATTAGGCTCAAAGCGTAGTTACTCACTACTTGTTCCAAAAAGTTAATAACTGAATTACTCTATAATGAAAGTAACTGGTTACCAGGTTTTACTGATTGACGCTTTGCTGAGTGAGAGGTGTGTAGCCGGGCCTGGTCCGGTTAGGGACAGAGGATGGAAGTTCGCTTTAGCTATAATCCTGCATTTCAAGTATATTGTACTTTTTGTAAATGCATTGTCTCTTTTAAAATAAATAAATACAATTACAAACAACAGTTTGCATCTTCAGGAACTGTGATTCAAACCCCCGACCTTCCAATCGTGAGATGACCCGCTCAACCAACTGCGCCACAATGATAAAGTCATCCCATTCTATACAGTAAATTGAAAATAATCTACACTTTCTTTGCAAAGGAGAAACACTTTTTATTGAGTGGCCCCTGAGACTTTGTTTTACAATTGGATTTACTGGAACAATACACACAACAATGCGTCTTCTCTGCTCTGTAAAAGATATAAACACACCGTGTATCACTAATGTACAAACGATCCTTTGATGCACTGCTTTCACTTCAGCCCAAGCTGCTGAACTGGACAGCATAAAGACACGGAACAATGTGACGGAAAACCAAGTGGAGTCTCTGAGGTGAGGCTTTTACTGGTGCTTTGGTAAAAGAACGTGAAAAGACACACAATTATTTCTCACCGTATGTGCGATGTGAAACTAAGCATAAAGACGTTGCTTAAACTACTATTTTAACTTAAGACTTAATTTAGTGGGTTGCATTTTAGTTTAGTTTAGTTTAGTTTAGTTTATTTGTTTATTTGAGCAGTACACATAGTGCTCAAAAGGAGTGGGCTGAAGCAAAAGCTTATGAGTGCCCACCCCCAAGTGCAATAAAAAAAATAAAAAAAAGAACATTTAAAACATTTCAAGCAGCTACATTCATAACTTACAAACTTACCAAAAAAAAAATAATAATATATGAACTGTTTATACAATTAATTGAAGCAACGCACAGCTACAACAACAATCTTGTTTCATGTACGATGTCTAGAACAAAGCAGTCAAAAAAAAAAAATGTGATCCTTAATATATTTCTTTCAGATTTTTACCCTTGATAACCGAGAGTTACTTTTATGTTATGAAGGTACATTAATAGATATTATAATCTGAGATCTTGATACTTTCCAGTTGTCATTACCATTCTCAGTATAATTTTAATGTAATTTTCATAATCATTATTATTATATATTTATTTAATTGAGTTATATGTGAAGTATGCTGCAAGCCCTGCATAGTGTGGTGCATTAAAAAGCCAAAGTGTAGAGCGGGCCAGTTGAAGAGGGCAGTAACTCCCAATCAACAAACCCCCACCCGGCTGCCCTAACAGCTGATTTTGTAGAATATGTTCCTATGCTGAGTGGTGCATTAAAAGACAAGGTTTAGAGCCCGTTGGGAGGATTCCTCTCAACAGATCCATAACCTGCCAACCCTAATTCTCCATTTGTGAATTTGAGCAATAGAATGACAACCGTTCCAAACACTCTTCCAGATTATAGAGGAACAATACACATAATCCATCCTACTGCTCCCCCTAGTGGCAACACATTTCTTCTTGTCTGTATATTTCAAAAGTCTTTTGTTTGTATTTAAATTTGAACAGGTTGATGTTTGGACATCGTTTCAAATCCATCTCCAGTTTATTCCACAATTGTACACCATTAACTGTTGGACTAAAACTTTTCAAAGTTGTGCTATGTTTCTGAATCCTAAAGTTTAATTCATCACGTAATTCATAACAACCAGTACGTTCTTGGAACCTTCTTTGTAATTGGTTTGGTAACAATTTATGCCTTGCTTTGTATAACATCTGTACAGTTTGGAACTCAACAATGTCACAAAACTTCATGATCTTTGATTTTAAAAATAATGAGTTTGTGTGGTCCAAAAACCCAACTTTATGAATTACTTGGATAGCTCTTTTTTGCAACAATATTATTGGTTTAACTGTGTTTTTGTAAGTACTACCCCAAACCACAGTACAATAATATAAGTAGGGCAAAATCAGAGAACAGTATAGGGTATGTAGAGCTTTGATGTTTAAAATGTGCTTTGCTTTTGCAATTACTGAAATGCTTCTAGAAATTTTCGTAGATATATATTTAATGTGAGATTTCCAAGTAATTCTGTCATCAATAATCACACCAAGGAATTTGATTTCATGCACTCGCTCGATAACAACACCCTCTATCTGAATTGCTTCCTGAGCATTGGAGTTACAGTTGCCAAATATCATCATTTTGCTTTTACTCAGATTTAAAGATAATTTATTTTGTTTGAACCACTTGTTGACACTTTTGAGTTCCAAGTTAACAATCTGACACAGCTGCTGACGATACAATATTTGTATCGTCAGCAAACAAGATAAATTTAAGTATTTCAGACGTTTTACAAATGTCGTTAATATACATATTAAACAATTTTGGGCCCAGAATAGAACCTTGAGGTAAACCACAGACAATTTGTCGACAACTCGACTGATAATCACCGATTTTCACACATTGTTTTCTATTTTTTAAGTAACTGGTAACCCACTGTAGAGCTACCCCCCTAATTCCATAAAGTTCTAGTTTATGAATTAATATATCATAGTTTATTGTATCAAACGCTTTACTCAGGTCAATAAATAACCCTATTGCACATTTCTTGTTATCTACAGCATTAGTTATTTCTTCAGTTATATCAAAGAGCGCGTGTGAGGTTGAGTGATTGTTCCTGAAACCAAACTGATTGTCCGAGAGTAAATTACACTTTTCGATAAAGCCGTCAAGTCTAGAGTTAAAAACTTTTTCTAAGATTTTAGAGAGTTGCGGTAAAAGGGAAACAGGCCTATAGTTTGTAAAGAGATGTTTATCTCCTGCTTTGAACAGAGGAATCACTTTTGCTACTTTCATACTGTCAGGAAATTGTCCAGTTTGCAACGATAAGTTACAGATGTAAGTTAACGGCTTAGAGATACTTTCAATAACAGTTTTTAAAGTTTTCATGTCCATGTCATGGTAATCGGTCGAAGTTTTATTTTTACACCCTTTAACAATGTCCAGTATCTCCTTTTCCTCCACAGGTTTGAGGAACAGGGACATAGGATTTGCTTCAATAAGATCACAATTATAGTTCTCAACGTTTGCAATTTTTGCAGCAAGGTTTGGTCCAACATCTACAAAGAATTTATTAAATGTTTCGACGACTTCATTCATATTATTTAAAGTGTTATCCTCATCTTTGAAATATTTTGGATAATTAATCGTTCTTGGTTTATTTCTAATTATACTATTTAAGATGTTCCTTAAACCTTTAAAGGTCCTATATCATGCAAAATCGACTTTTTGGAGCTTTTAACCATGTTGTTATGCTATTTCCTTATCAAAAACTTCCCCAGAGCGGTGTTTGGCTTCATTCACGCAGTTCTCAGTAATCCTCCTGAATCCTGCGCTCTGAGCAGCTGATCCGCCCTCTCCTGGTAAACGACTGACATGTTCAGTTGTGTCGTCACAGCGGAACGGAAGTGCTCGACGTCTGTAATCTAATGCCTTACGGCCTGATTTTCATTTGTAAAATTGCTTTTTTCATTATTTCTGTCGTAAGAAAAAAAAAAAAAGAAAAAAAAAAGAAAAAAAAAAAAGAGGAAGTGCCTGACGCTGCGCTGCCCCTGTACCGAAAACAAACGCTCCCCCTGAGCGTCCGAACGGTCTGAACAGATGTCATGTCATGTTGCACCGAAAGTTGTGAAGAGGGAGCTTTTTCTAACCTACTCTGGAGTCTGGACACCCGTTCTTTTTTCTTACCTCACGATAATGTCACGGAGAAAACCGCGTTTGGCTGCGAGGACTGCACTTTATTCAACCTTCCCAAAGAAGAGGCCATAGAAGTTGGACTTTCCCTCCGGGATTCAGCGACTATCAGCCAGAATAGTGTTTGTCTGAGCCTGTCGCTGATGGATGCTTGATGAACCTTGGCCAGAATCAAAGTGGATTAACTTTTATAACCAGCGCAAGTCCCATAAAGGAAACATCAGAGCGGTGAGTCGATCAAAATGCATGTTAGCGTGTGTGTTAGCCATTTAGCCATGAGGCTGTGTTGCACATGTTAACTCCTTATAACAGCATCATGAAGTAACTTCACTTTTTGCTGTGATATATATATTTCTACTACTGCTAAAGTTGTATGAGCGGCGAGAGGGGGCGGAGTTAACTGAATCCAAGCGTTTTGTCTTCCGGGTTGGAAAAATACGTCCAGAAAATACTTATATTTATCACAAAAATTAGTGCTCCGTAGTGGTAGAGGTACAATATATCATATAAATGCCTATACTTTACTTTGGAATGGCTTAAAATAGCATGATATAGATCCTTTAATATTATTCTTATTAGTATCCAACAACTTATTATAATAATCCTGTTTACATTTTCTAATGATACCTGTCAGTTTATTTTTATATTTCTTATATTTATCCTCAGCTTCTTTTGTTCGGTTACTTATAAAGTTTTTGTAAAGATTTTTTTTTTTCTTGCAAGCATTTAGTAAACCTTTAGACATCCATGGTGTTTCTTTACACTTTCTGTTTTTACAGTATTTCTTCATTGGGCAGTTTTTGTCGTATACCTTTTGAAATACTCGCGTAAACTCATCATATGCCATATTCGTGTCATTCTCTCTGTACACAATACTCCAGTCTTGAGCTAAAAGCTCCTTTTTAAATGCATCAATAGTTTTCTCTGTTTTTACCCTTCTAAACCAATACTTGTTTTCCTCTTCATCTTTTACATATCCATTTTTATACATAACGAAAACTGGAAGGTGATCACTAATATCATTTATAATTAATCCGCTGACTGTATCACTTTCAATTTCATTTGAGAAAATGTTATCAATCAAGGTGGCACTATGGGTTGTAATTCTACTAGGTTTGGTTATTAGAGGAAACAGACCTATACTGAATAAAGTATTTATAAATTCGTCCGTCTTTTTATGTTTATATGGGTTTAAAAGATCGATGTTGAGGTCTCCCCCCACAAACATGACTTTATGATTTAATCCTGAAAAGTGCTCCTCCATCCAGTTAGAAAAAACATCTATATCAGAGCCAGGTGTTCTATAAATAGAACTCACAATAATATTTTTCTTTTTTTGTCTTGTAATCTCTACAGTAAGGCATTCAAGTGTATCATCCACCACCATTGTCTTATTTTCCATTACTTTGTAACTATAGTTGGAGTCTATAAACATAGCTACGCCCCCTCCATGCTTGTTCTTTCTGTTCATACTTATAAATTCATAACCATCAATAGAAAACTCAAATTCTCTGTCATTATTAATCCATGTTTCTGTGATTAGAATGACACTGAATGGTGTGGAAAACTGTTTTAAGAAGCTTTTGATGTGGTCAAAGTTTGCATAGAGGCTTCGACTATTGAAGTGGATTACAGTGAATGCCTTAATGTTCTTAAGTTTACTATTGTACAGATCCTCTGTGTAGTATTGACAGTCATTGGTAGCTCTAGTAAAAAAGTTATTTTCCGGGTCGATGTCGATCTCAGTGTTCTGTAGGTCGTATTGAGAGAATGTAAAATCCTGGGAGTTTGCTTCAGCAATTCTCCTTGTTGAAAAATCCAAGTCGGTGCTTCCTATAGAACTATATGTATTACTGGACATGTGAGATTATGTGCTTTTACAAACCAAAATCCATACGTTTTTCTCGGTGTTTATACTGGATGTGGTGTACTGCTGCGTGGACGTATAATAAGTTTATCATATCGCAAGAAGGCGATCTCCCCCCTTTCTCGTGCAGCTCTCAGCTCCGGCATCAGTTCTTTGCGTTTTCTTTTTATTGATTCGGTGTAGTCCTCGTTTATGAAGATTTTTGTGCCTTTGAGTCGTTTAGCGCGCTGCAAGATTTCTTCACGATCCTTCCACCTCAGTAGTCTGGCGATGATGGGTCTCGGCCAGTCTCTCCCGCCGCCGGGTTTCCCTACGCGGTGAGCCCTCTCCACCTCGACCGCGTGATGTAGCTGGAGCTTCTCCTTCAGTATCTCCTTAACTTTTACCTCGGCGTCGGCCCAGGTCTCCCCAGGCGACTCCAACACTCCCTCAAATACCAGGTTGTTTCTGCGGCTCTGTCCCTCCAGATACTCCAGTTTGTCCGTGATGATGTGTAAATTGTCACATACTTTGTAAAAGTCCGTTTGTAAAGTGTTTGTGCGCTCCGTGAGTTTCAGATTATGTTCTTTCAACGTGTCCACCTCACCTTGCGTGAACTGCAGGCTTGTTTTTAGTTCTTGAATGTCCTTAGTCTGTAAATCCATGCGGGTGTTTGTTGATTCCATGATGAGTTTTATAAATCCTTTGAAGTTTTCCTGCTGTTGTTGAATTAATTCCCTGAACATGACCCTCTGCTGCTCCATGAGCTCCGTGACTCGACTGAGGCTTACGTATTCCTCTTCCACCGCCGAATCTGCCTGTTGCTTCGCCTCTATTTTGGGCGGTTTTGGCATTTTGCTCCCTCTCAGCAGGCCTGAATTTTCTTAACGAATATTTTGATATTCTTGAAAACTTTTTTTTCGCGTTGGTCTAGCTTTGTCCGTCCCTGAAATCGGTCCGACTTGTTGACATTGAGATCTCAGAGAGTGAAAGTAAATGGCTCCCTATCTGAGTTAGGTAGATCAAATACTGGATCTCCGCAGGGTTGCTGTCTCTCTCTGTTGCTTTTTATCTTGTACACAAACATGTGTCAGAGCAAGTATGAGAACAGATACATTCTCAAAATTGCGGATGACACAGTTACAGTTATTGTTTGTTGCAAAAATACTGAGACTAATCATGATCCAGTTGTTGAAGGTTTAATTTCCTGGTATGATCATTCTTTTCTTCGTTTCTAGATGTAAAAAACAAAAACAATGGACATGCACATTGATTTTAGAAAGAAGGCTCCCACACAAGATGGTAAATGGTAAATAGTCTCAACTTATATAGCGCTTTTCCACCTACATTAGGCACACAAGACCCTACCATCTTTATGGGTCAGCCCGTCGAGTGTGTGGACAAATATTTAGGGACCCTAATAGGACTCAAAATTTAGAACAATTGTGAGATTGTCTCCAAAGAAGGCCATCAACGTTTGTCTTGCCTGAGGAAACTGGCCCGTTCCAACACTGACATTACTGTGTTGTCTCTCTTCAAACAAGCTTTTATTGAGCCTGCCATGTTCATCTCCATGGTGGTGCCATGCCATTGGTCCGACAACCCGTTAGTCTGACGTCTCATTGTTCCGGAAATTTACCATTGAGCAGAGGTGCCATTAGTCTGACCCAGTTGTGTTGTGGATTAGAGAGCCATATACAACCATTGGCCCTAACCTTAAGGTCAGTGGACTCTTGCCTGAACCGATTTAAATTTTTCAAACCCATACTCAATGGGACATTTCGGAATAATGAGACGTCGGACTAATGGGCCGACCCCTCCATGGTGGCCAGGTAATAATTCTGAGGGACCAAGATTCTCTCCAGCCAGTGGGGCAGGCTGAGCTGTACTCAGGACAGCTACAGCAGCTACAGCTACATTCTCCAGGATGATACTCACCCTCTACATAGAGAGTTTCTTCTACATTGCTCGGGCCAACACTATGTAGTACCCAAGGGGAGTACCAAGCGATACAGAGACAGTTTTGTATCTGCAGCAATCGTAATCCTGAATAAATAAGGGGTTGGATTGGAACTCACCCCTGTCAATGGGGTGGTTTTATCCCTTGAAGACTGTAGAGCAGGGATCTCCAAACAGTGGCTCGGGAGCTACCAATAGCTCTCCAGCCCTTTCTTAGTAGCTCACCAAAGATATATTTTTTTATTTCTGCACACGATTGCTACTCACGTTTTATTTTAGGTAAACAGAGGGAAGTATAAGGACAGAATTCATTTCATTTTCTTTGACCATGTTTAATTATCATTTGGCTAAAAGGCCAAGACTGCCTGACGTGAATTCGCCCTTATAGTTTTAAAGTTTTTATAGCTTATTTTTTATCTGAATTCTGTGTTATATGTTCTATGTTGCATGATTATACCAAGAAAAATTCCTAGTCTGTGAACCTGTTCCAAACAATGGCAATAAACACTATTCTGATTCTAAGTCGCATATTCACAAGTATCTACGAGACATAAGTAGCTCCTTGATGTTTTTGTTTCGTAAAAGTAGCTCGCCGGGAAAAAAAGGTTGGAGACGCCTGCTGGAGAGAGATTGCTCCTGTATATGTTTCTTGTTCTTACTGTGTATTTTATATGTTGTGGACTGCTGTATTCCCTTCTGCAAACAAATGTACCTGCGGGTACTAATCAAGAAATCGACCCTGACCGTGACCTTTTTTACTAGTGGGACAGGTGGCTTTCTCTGCCTCTTTGTTGGCGTCAGGCTCCGGAACTGTTGGACCTTTCAACACTCACACTCCCCTGGTCTTCAGACACGTGATCTCCAACATTGGAAACGCCTACAACCCAAACACAGGTGAATAACAGTAACTCACAGATATTAACCGTGAGCCGTGTGGACACTTGCGCTATGGATACTAATATAAAAATCTTATCATCGTTTAGGGTTTTTCACTGCCCCGGTGAGAGGAGCCTACCACTTTGAGCTCTACATTGGCGCACATGGACACCCACACGCTTCAGGGGCTGCGTTAGTGAAGAATGGAGAGCATATTTGTATTGCGTATGAACATCAGACAAACGGATTTGCTAAGTCTTCCACGGAGCCACTCTGCTCCTGGAAGCTGGCGATGGAGTGTCTCTGCAGCTGTGGAGGAATTTTCGATGATCATAATCGCCACAGCACGTTCAGCGGTCACCTGCTGTTCCCCATGTGAAACAGTCCAGTTCTATTTTGCTAATTTAAAGTCGTTGTAATACATTTATTCCTTCACCACCATAGATCTACATTGGAAACACAGCATTGTTCTCGACTTAAAGGGATATTTCAGGATTTTTGACAGGGCCTCATTGTGTTGATGATGTCTGGAGATAGTTTTTTTTAAGTACATGCAGTCCTTATATTTGAAGAGCTTAGCCTATGGTATCAGCTAGCCTGAATTAAAAACAGTCTGACGCACTCCACAGTGCACCTGAGGTAAATCACTTATAACGCCAGACTAAAGATATAAATGTCTGTATCAATAGAATAATTATAACCATTTTGCATTTAAAATAACTTATATTTGAGCAGCATATGCTTCGTGGTTTTAAGCTAACACAGTGGCGGAGTGATCTGCGAGAAAATAGTCCCTCAAAATGCGGTAATTCATGTGATACAAGGTCAGTTATATTAAAAAAATTATTCTATTCCCACTGTTGTGGTGTATGTTTTGTCTGTCCTGTCTGTGGCATTGGGATCTGCCTCCTGTTCCCTGGTGGGCGAGCTCTCCTTCACATCCCTGCCAGATCGTCAGTCTACCTACGTGAGAAGACTTCTCAGGCCTTTTTTGTATTAGCTGTGTTTGACTCTGAATTTTGTTTTTCCTGCTCCTCGTCAGATCTTCGTGCCTGTTCGCCACCATCCTGCCAGTACTCACCTGCCCACTCCGGATACCAGCCTCGTCCAGCACCAGCCCTACCCCTTACCTACCTGCTCCACTCTGACCTGCTCCATTCGGCTTGCTCTGAACAACCACCACCCCAGCCTCGCCCAACCGATCTTCAACCATTTCCCAATCATTACTAAATAAATCTTGTACTTACATTCTCTCCGTCTACTCTTTGGGTCCGCCACCATTAGGCCACAACACCCACAGACATTTATATCGTTAGTCTGGCGTTATAAGTGATTTACCTCAGGTGCACTGTGGAGTGGGTCAGACTGTTTTAATGCAGGCTAGCTGATACCATAGACATGCACTAGCCTAGCGCCACTAAGCTCTTCAATTATAAGGACTGCATGAATTTAAGAAAAAAATATCTCCAGACATCAACACCACTCTGGATAACTAAATGAGGCCCTATGTCAAAAATCCTGAAATATCCCTTTAATCTCAGCCTGAGCTCCAAACCGAAATGTAATTAAGTCACGTAAACAATGGAGATGTTTGGGGAGGGGCCGTGAGAGCTAGAAAAGAGTTTGGGCAGCAGCTCAGAGACTTTACTCAATTACTTCCGACTTCCACGGTTTGAAAATTGAGCTTAGTGCATCGTTAACAAAGTTTGTGATATGTCCATCTGTGGTGATATCTTTTTGTTTTTACTTCATGAGTTGTAAATATAGAAGCATTGCTTAATATCAGGGGTCTCAAGCTCATTCGGACCAGTGTTGCTCAACAAACTAAGCTTTTTTATTGAGTAAATTATAATTGGCAACCTTTTAATATTTGCTGTAATATTCATTAAAAGAGACTGCACATTAACTAATTTTGGTTTGTTTTTAGTGTTTTTATCAGGCAAATTATTTGCTGTCGTTCTGAATTTCGAAATTACAAACTCAGACACACAATAAGTCTTTTTGTAAGAAATCCCATGGTAGCTGAAAATTAATGAATGTGGTTGTAATTTTTGATATAGTGACCTGCACATGACTGTATCAATGAATGATCTTCCCTCCTCCACAGGAGTCTGACTCGTCCGTTTAGTTTCTGTCTGTTCTTAACAAAACATTATGTGCTCCTTGTTGCTCTGGCGAGAGATGGAATTTGAGCCATGTTCTCCATTCTGTAAATTAACCTGACTGTGAAACATGACGCACTGCCACGCAGTCCGCACTTGTCAGAAACGCTGCACAGCACAGAACAATTTGTTGCATCAAGAAGCTTAAGACTGATCGGAAACCACACAGAACTTGTCAAACTAAAAAAACCTGTTTAAGACACAGACGTCATGACTGAACACTATTTAAACAGTCTGCAACACAAGCATGACTCAGTTTAGTCTAACGATGGAGAACACTGTGGTCGTTCTGCTGGTGCTCTGCGCTCTCTCCTCGGCTGGAGAGGTCCAACCTAAAACCAATCCTAATCCTGATCTATTAAACCTTTGCACTCAGCTCGGGGACATAAGGATCCAACTGGCTGAGGACAGACTGATGATCCAGCAGCTGCAGAAAGACAAACAAGGTAAGATTTACTGTTTTAATACAACTGTACTGTGTATTTCACTGCACCGGATCTCTGACTCTTTTAGAACTAGAGGCCAAACTGAAGGAACAAGGGAGTCAGCTGGAACCAATGAAGGAAAAACTAGAAGGTGATGCATGAGCGTTTGGAAAGATTCTGATGGATGGGGACGTTTGAAACCAACTATAACCTCATTTCTATTTTTCAGAACAAGACGCCAACGTGAAGGATCTCAAAAATCAACTACAAGGTCAGAAAAATGTTTGTGTAACATTCTGTTCTGTAAGATTTTGAGTCAAAATGTCTTCATAACCTAGTCATCTCTTTTCTAAAAAAAATGCATGGTCATTTTTAAACTGTTTTCACATACAGCCACAGTAAAGAATGTATTTATTTGCATTTCCAGTGTGTTTATTCTCCTTTTAAAATGTATTCTTTAAAAAGATTAAAGATTCATTGTGTTATTTCAGTCCAAGACGCAGACCTAAAGAGCTTAAAGGAACAGGCCACCATTTTTAAATACTGCGATATGTTCTTACCTGAGCTTAGACGAGTTGATGCGCACCTTTCTGGTCTTTACGCGTATGCGCTCAGCCATGCAAAAAGACCAAAGATGTTGATAGCATTTAGCCTCTCCTCATAGATAGAGATGGGCACCGTTCGCTTTTTTTCGATACCACTACTTTAACGATGCCTGCTTTTCGGTGCCGGTTCCTTAACGGTACTTTTTTCGGTGCCTATTTCATTTTAATTCAATTAAAAATAACGTGTATAAAAAAAGTGTCGTTCGAGAAAAAGTCCTAAAACAGCAAAACAGAAGCTCCACAGGCATCGCAGTGTCACCTGTAACTTCAAGTTTTGAGCACAATTTCCACTTAAGCAGTGATAAAAAGAAATAAAGGACGTTATTACCAGGGTTCGAAATTAACTTTTTTGATCACCAGCCAAAGTGGCTGGTGACTTTCTGAAGTTACCAGCCAATCAGAATTTCCATTAGCCAAATTTTTACGTTGTGAAAATAAGAGATTATGAATGCCACTGAATGAAAATGTGATAATTTTATTAACAGTGCATGAAAAACGCACAGAAAGTGCAATACACAGAACAGACTATACACAGTTATAAACTGTTATAAACTTAACTTAACTATATCATTTCCAAGTTGGATAATTAACAAGTTCCCTCTCAGAATCAAATATCTTCAGAGCTCTCTGAACTCGCTTCTTCCTCTGAATCTGAAGTTTCTTTGGTTATGTTTTTGCGCACAAACTCAGGCCTGCGTCTGCGTAAACCGTCAACATGCCAGATGTTGATGGCTTTGGTTGGATCAAAGTCTTTGATGTCAGGTGAACACAACTGGGTTTTCAGGAGGTCAGAGAGGGACTCACCTTTCAGGCGTGAACGCCAGTCACTCTTTACCTGCTTCATAACACTGAACCCTCTTTCACAGTCAGCTGTACTTGCAGGAATGGTGAGGAGAGCATCAAATAGGTCAAGGATGTCAGGACACCGATGGCGCAGCATTCTGTTCACAGTAGGCCAGGTTTTCTCAATGGTTCCTGCTGCAGGGTCAGACAACATTATACTCTTGCAAACAATCATTTTAAAATGCAACTTTATGTTGTTATTAAAAGATGTCATCAAAATTTGTATTGCACTTTTAACAAATTAAATTTGCTCCGATTCCTGATAAACAAAATAAAACTGTCTTACACTATTAAACATTTAGCTTTTTAAGCACTTATATATCAGGTATATCTGTGTGATTTTTCAAGTACCTTGGCTAAATCCTGCTGTGTACAGTTCAGCCTTGAGAATAGTCCACTGATCAGGGATCAAGTCCACATCCACACCAGCAGACAGCAGAAGAGGTCGGAAGTGACTAATCAGCTTGTTAATCTCCTCATCACCAAAATCTGAGAACAAGGGAAAGCATTACTACAAAGTTCAGAAGTTGTCTTAAATCATGAAATGCATTGAAAAGATTTGTCCATTACAAACCGGAACTCGTGTCTGCCTCTGGCCAGCACTGGAAACTAGCCAGTCGCATAGCATGCAGGACACCACTGTTCACATCACTAAATCTTGCAGTGATGCATTGGCACAGAGAATCGATCAGCTCATTCTTTGCCTTGTCATGCTGGCCGGCATCAGAAGGCTTCAGGAGGACTCCCTCATAGGTGTCTGTGTCCAGCACTGATCTCAGCTTTGGCCCAGGTCTAAAGTTGTGCAGATAAATGGATGAGTGTATTTTCATCCATGCATCGATTTGAAAACACACCAACACAACCTAAAATCAAAGCATACATGGTAGGATTCATACCTTGACTTGTACTTTTCTATAACAGCCTGAGTGGAAGACAGGCATCTCTGAGCTTCAGCCAGGGTTGACACGGACCGCTGCAGTGACTTGGAGAGGTTTTTCAGTTGATAGATGGTGTCATGGAGAAGGCAGCAAAACCTGAGCACTACACCATTCTTGGCTATGTTGAGGAACCCCTTGAACTTTGCCCTCAGAACAGCATTGGTGTGTGTGGTATCCTGGGACTACAAACAAAACAACTATAATTATATCATATACAACATTTAAAATTGAAACCCTACTAATTTTATTAGGCTATAAATTAGCATATCTTCTCCTCTAAGTGGTGGACAATGCCAGCATATCCCCTGAGAAAATGGTCAAGTGCATTGAAGAGATGTGGTAGCCACCGGGTTCCACCTATTCTGGTTGGCATCAAAGCTTTCATGTGGAGCTCCCTGAAGTGTTCCTTTAGGCTGGCCCTGTTTACACCACTCTTATGATATAAGGTGTAGAGTCCACTCAACAGGTCCTCAACTTTCCTGACCATCACATTCTTCCTTATTCCGTCCGAAAAGGAGAGTTCAAGCTTATGGGCCATGCAGTGGATCCCAAGCACACTTGATCTGTCTCCACGCAGTTTTGTAACTACACCATTGTTTACTCCTGTCATTACAGATGCTCCATCTGTGGTGATGGCAACCAGCTTGTTCTTCCAATCAGTGCTGACATCACTGTCCATTATACTGCACACAGCTTCAGCTATATGTGCAGCATCTGGCTTTGAGACAGCTTTAACCCCAACAAAATCAACTTTGACTTTTCCCTCACTAGCACTCCTGACATAAACCATTTCTTCTTCCATCACTGCACTGTCCAGGGATCCATCTGACATGACTGAGATGAACTTGCCGTCTGATAATCTTGCTTTCATCTTTCTCCTCTCATCCTCTGCTATGTAGTGTATGAACTCTTTTGCTTGGTGGTCATTTGTATATGTCTCTCCTATCTTCAAGCCTTTCTTCCTGTCCACTCTAAATTCATTATCATGTGAATAAAGCCAAAGTTAGTGCCTACAGAGTATATTTACTTTTCAGTGGGGTTATTAAAAATCAAACCTAACATTTCCTCTGTCTCATAGCATGCACGTCACTGTATCATTTTAAATGCACTGATTTTGAACATGTAAATAAAATGGTCGATTCACTTACTCACACATCCATGCGAAGTCGGTGAAAGGTCTGCCCTTTTTTGCGATGGCATGGGCATTTCTAAAAAGAAGTTGCATCTTCTCCAACTCCGAAGTCTTCAGTGAAGTGAGGCTTCTCCCCGCAACACTGTCTTCAACGGGAACCGTCTTCGCAGTTTTTATTTGAAGGCTTTCCCGGTGACTCCTAGCTTTCTCGTGGTCCTTCACTGCCTCGATTTTAAAATTACTGGTACCAACAACGAAACTGTTGGTTTTATTTTTGTCTTTCGTGTACTCACGGCAAATCTGACAAAACATGACCGAATTGTTACTATCAAACACTAACCAGTTACGACCTGTCTGCCATTTACAACTGAACTTCCTTCTCTTTGTTTCGCATATTCTGTCAAAATTTTCATCTTCTGGCTCCTTCCTCTTCTCACTTCTTCCTGATCCTGACGTTTGTTCTAACCACCGCAACATTTTAGTTTATTTCGCTGTCCAGCTCAGTCCTCTCATCCGATATTTTCGCGTATCTGCGCTGCAGCCAATCTGCCAATAGGTATCTGAAACGTCACCAGTAGTGTAGTGTTCATGGGAAATGTAGGACGGAGGGGACAAACCACCCAGAGCGTCTCTGACATGATTTGCATGATTGGCTCATGCATCACCGGCCAAACTGGCGGGTAGGTTTTTTTTAGTACCCGCCAAAATGATTTTTAACCCGCATTTGGCGGGTTGGCGGGTGTTAATTTCGAACCCTGGTTATTACCTCCTGAGCTGCAGAGACAGATCCACATCATGACACGGTTTCTTTTGGATAAACTTTTCTAACGAAGCGAAAACACTTTCCCTTCAAAGATCCTTACATGGTGTGAGCGCTCACTCTGCCACTAATAATGTACAACAACTGTACCAAAAATGTGTAATACAGAGTGAGCGCTCACTGTTCCACAAACAATCTTTGATATTCCCCTCACGCTGCAGCAGCTTGTAAAGTTGTAAACTCAGCCTCCGGGTCTGTCGCTAAAGGTAAAGACGTCTTTCTTGTTGTCACTGCTCGGTTTTGCTTTTCAATTTGCCTAAAAACACAAGTTTCTTATTCAGTCCTGGTTTATAATAACTGGTTTAGTTTAGCTCTGGGTTTTACAACCAGTGTAAGTCCTGGTTTAGTCCTGGTTCAGTCCTGCCGCAGACCGCGGCTGAGCCGTCTCTATTACAAAAGTTTAGTGCGTTATAGCTTTGCTTCTCTTTAAGTTATAGTTTTGCTTGGCTTTAAGTTATAGCTTTAAGTTATAGTTTTGCTTTGCTCCATTTGCGCTGAAGCAGCTCATTATCTCCGCACACGTTCATGTTGCTTTTTTAGACCCGCTGCGGGTCATATATTGACGTCTAGAGAGAAAAAGAACCGAAAGTTGGCACCGAAAGAATTTTAGTTTTACGATACCACCCCCGACCGAAGCTTTTCGGTCGGTACCAAGTAGGTACTCATAGACCCACACGGGGGTGATGTTCGAATCGACCAAGTCGAT
This sequence comes from Proterorhinus semilunaris, assembly GCA_021464625.1. Lineage (NCBI taxonomy): Eukaryota > Metazoa > Chordata > Actinopteri > Gobiiformes > Gobiidae > Proterorhinus > Proterorhinus semilunaris. Next base: position 32,400,072 of record CM038347.1, on the reverse strand, counting down.
TTTCCGAAGGGGATAAAAAGGGGTACTATATCTTAAGGCGTAATAATACCTTAGGAGCACTTCGACATCCGCGCAGTAATGTCGAAGTGCTCCTAAGGTATTATTACGCCTTAAGATATAGTACCCCCCTCGGATAAAAAGGGGGGATAAAAAAGCTTAGAAAATTGACATGTTGATGTGACTGAAAACTGTGGAGTCTGAGGAAAGACAGAGCAGATGAGGCTTTTACTGATGCTTTGGAACCAGAAGGAGAAGAACAATAAAAGCTACTGGAATGTTTCTTTTTTAAATTATTTTTATTCAAAGTGTGTGTGTTTATGGCAAACCTGTGAAATCCTCCTGACCCGCCTATCCCAGCAGGTGGGCCTTCAGGGACCCGTGCTGCAGTGGTTCATGTCCTACCTAACGGACAGGTCTTTTTCCGTGGTCATCAATGACGTTTCCTCCTCTACAGCCACTCTGTCCTCTGGTGTACCACAGGGTTCCATTTTAGGTCCGGTTTTATTTTCACTTTACATGTTGCCCCTGGGTTCAATCATCTCTCGCCATAACGTGTCCTTTCACATGTATGCAGACGATCTACAAATCTACCTCCCGGTTTCGCCAAACTCCCCAGACACACCTCAGTCCATCCACAGGTGTCTGGATGACATTAAGCTCTGGCTCTCACAGAACTTTTTGTGTTTAAATGAGGGCAAATCTGAACTCATTCTTTTTGGTGCTCAAAATCCACTCAGCGCCACTGTTCCTGGTCTTCAGTCTCTCGTCCCCCACACCATCATCAAAAACCTAGGTGTTAATCTGGATGCAAATCTGGATTTTCGCAAGCAAATTGACTCTGTAGTTAAGGCAAGTTTTTTCCAGCTTCGCCTTCTGGCAAAAGTGAAGCCTTTCCTCAGCCGCTCCGACCTGGAAAAAACTATTCACGCATTCATCAGCTCACGATTGGATTACTGCAATGCACTGTATATTGGACTCAGTCAAACCTTCATTCACAAATTACAGCTTGTGCAAAATGCTGCTGCCCGGCTCCTCACCAACTCTCGCAAACATGACCACATCACGCCCGTCCTTTACTCCCTGCATTGGCTCCCGGTCCTTTTCAGAATCCAGTACAAACTTTTACTTTTTGTTTTCAGTTCCATCCACGGCCTTGCACCTGTGTATTTATGTGAGACTCTGACCCCTTACCAGCCCAGCAGAACCCTACGTTCAGCCCAACACCACCTGCTGGAGGTGCCCAGGTCACATCATAAAGAGTGGGGTGATCGGGCTTTTGCTGTGGCAGGTCCAAAACTCTGGAACTCGTTGCCACTTGAGTTGCGTGCCGTTTCAGACCTGCCCCTGTTCAAAGCAAAACTAAAGACTCACCTGTTTAAAGAGGCATTTGACACATAGTTCTGTGGCAACTGTTGTAAATGGTCTGTTTTAAATGAAATTGTACTCCTTTTTATATTGTATTTTTATTTTAATGTTTATTGTGTGCAGCGCTTTGGTCAACTTTGGTTGTTGTAAGGCGCTTTAGAAATAAAACTTGATTGATTGATTGATGAAGTTGTATAACTAAATTATTCCAGTGGGACGAGTGGCTTTCTCTGCCTCTTTATTGGCATCAGGCCATGGAAACACTGGACCATTCAACACTCACACCACTCTGGAGTTCAAACGTGTGGTCTCCAACATTGGAAACGCCTACAACCCAAACTCAGGTGAAGGAACTTAAATATGTTACAGTGAAGTGTTGTCAACACTGAACAATGTCTCCTACAGGGTTTTTCACTGCCCCGGTGAGAGGAGCCTACCACTTTGAGTTCTACATTTTTGCTTATGGAGGTTCACACGCTGCTGGGGTCTGGTTAGTGAAGAATGGAGAACATATTTATATGGCTTATGAACATCAATCAAATGGAGGCGGCATGGCGGCAAATGGAGCCACTCTGCTCCTGGAGGCTGGAGATGTCGTGTTTCTGCGTCTGCGGCAGAACGATGTAATCAATGATGATTCTAATCACCCCAGCACGTTCAGTGGTCACCTGCTGTTCCCCATGTGAGACACTCATGTGTTTGTGTTAAACAAAGATCGTAGGATCGACTAAGTAACACACATCCACTGAGTTTTTAACGTGATTGTAGTTTTGTTGTTTCAATAATATAATTGTGCTGTTGCTGACCTGTAAAGCATTAAGCCTCAATATTATGTTTATTATCAATCCTTAAAAGAAATAAACAAGACCACTGCCACTTCAGTTGTCGATATCATTTTGTGTGACCTGTTTCTAAACAGTACAATAACATTCATTCATACAATACATCAGTTTCAAAGACAACTGAACAACAGACACAACACATTCCTCCACATTACTTTATCTGTGCATGTGCTGTTTACAAACTCATCAGATTTCTGGCCTTTTCCATCTGCAGGGTTGTAAAAATAAAGATTATATTAAAGAAAAGGAAAATAAACATAGGTAAACCTAAAACAGTGTAAAATGTTTCCTCTGATGAATATGATTTCATACTTTTGGTTATTTTAATAATGTAATCAGCTAGTTTGGTGCATGTTTGGTTATGGAGGGAAAAAAAGCCTTATCTCTTTTATTCACTGATGGTTCCAGTAATTCCTGATCTCAGGCTGAACAAAAAAATAAAATGGTAAATGAGTTCATGTGGAGTCACTGTCGTGTGGGAGCGGTTTATCTGTCACATGTTTTTGGACGCTCTGAACAAATATAGAGTTAAGTCACTAATAAACATCATCAGGATAGTTTTTTGTTTGTTAATTGTGGGTATTTCTTGGGAAATACACGCAGTAATATAATTACTGCGTGTTTGACCTTTGAGTGACCCAGCGGCTGTGTGAGTGGTTAGCACGGTGCCTTTACTTTCATCAGTGACTATTGCGTGCCGACTGAGCCTTTAAAAGGTGGGTACTTCACCTGCGCGAGCTCTCTCTCGCCTCTGACGTCACCCGCTGCCTGGGAGCTGGCAGCGGCACGAGCCGGACTGGAGCCTTACCAAACAATCTAGCCAACAGAGTTGATTTAAGTTTAAAACCAGTGATTGATCACACCGGGAACATTTGGGGGGCTGCTGCTTTGGGGAATCGTGGGTCGAACTGATTGTATTAAATGTTGGACTTTTACGTGTGAATGAGGCCTATGTGTATTTTACATTGAATATCCAACTGTATTTTTATACCTGATCTAAATAAATGTTGTACATTTTCATATTTATGTCTCATGGTCCACTCAGTCACGAATTTGCGAGGCCTTCTGAAAGTGTCCCTGGCACTATAACCCAGGGTGGCGTTGTCTGATCAATTTGATCCACTAATGGGAGCTTGTGGGTCATAGTTAAGTTACACTAACTGTAAGACGGTCATTACACATGCACTACAGTGTCTAATTCAATTCAGCTTCAATCCTGCACCATCACAAGTATTTCACCGTCAAAAATCGGGGGCGTCTTTTTTGACTCACATCTCCATTGAATGCCATGTACAAAATATGTGTATATATGTAATTTATTTATATAATGTACAGTGTACAGTTATATAATGTATATTGATTTTGTTGAGATGTAACTGAGGGGTGACGGTGGCGCAGATGGTAGAACGGGTCATCTCATGATCGGGTTAGGGTTAGGGTTAGGGTAGGGGGGTTCAAATCCCGCCTCCTGAATGTGCACACTGTCGTTGTGTCCTTGGGCAAGACACTTCACCCTCCTTGCCTCCAGTGTGAGAGTGTGAATGGGTGAAGCCCCAATGAGAGACCAACGGGCCCGTTTGGAACCATGAGGCCGTCCTTCTGTGGACCCTCCACAGTAGGAGGAGCAATAGGGGCTGGTGCAATGTGGCTGCCCCCATGACCCGACAACTGACAAGTGGAAGAAAATGGATGGATGTAACTGTAATTTCCTACTCAAAAAGTGCCTTAAACACCTCTGGCGAGCTGCGCCTCCTCAGAGCCCTGTGTTGTCAAGATACACACATGATTGACAGCCAGCGTGACTGACAGAATTATCAGCCAATCACAATTCTGATTTCCTCGCCTGAGAAAACCCCTAATGTGACTGCGCATGCGTAAGATGTTACAGCCATTCAGAAGTACAGGCTCCACTAAACTGGATAAACAGATACTCCTCATGTGAAATGTCCAAACGAGGCAAAATGAAGTGGATTTATTAAAGGGGATATTTGTTCCCCTCCCTCATGAAGAGCTTCGGTATCAAAACAGTGGGAACGACAGCGGGACAGAGACGCTTGGCCCCGGACAGGAGAAGAGATTCCCCTGGTTAGCTGCTCTGGGACTCGGGCAGGGAACAGGTACGAGACTACGAGTGCTAAAAAGCATCTCACATAGCACCAGACTGTAAGTTTAGTATCTTTTTATCACGGTGGATTTTGCGTTTGAGTTGATCTCTGATGTTTCGCTCGCTCAAAATAAATCTCCTAAAAACTGTTTCCACGTTATAATGCGCTCGTCTCAGCCTGTCATGTGTTGTGTGTTTCTGTATACTAGTATGAGTGTTCCTGAAGGTTTTTGTTTGGGGCGGAGGCACCGCCGCTTTGGTTTGCGTTGTTGAATCAAATGCCACAGCAGTTTTATCCATACGCAGTAACGGCAAGATGACGGCGGCGGATAATATTGTGATGTCGTTTTGGGGCTTCGTAGGAGACAACGATGAGCTCTCGGGCTTTCATCCCCAAAGAGGCCCATAAGAGACGACGGAGGGAATGGACGGAAAGGAAACGTGCAAAGCCGATATGTGTACTAGTCAGTGGACGAGACAATCGGAGCAGAAGCATGGGCAAGAACCAGGGGAGACCGATGGAAAGTAACACGACCTGTAAGGCGGGGTTAAAGCAAAAAAAAATCATCTGACTGAAAATTTTTCCGAGTATACATTTTCACAAAACGTGGTGCAGCACGGGGCACAGTGTTTTCCTGTTACACAATGCACAGTAAATGTACTATGGTACAGTTTGACTAAAGTAGAAAATTCCAAACACCCAAAATGAAACATTGTGAAACATGAGCAGTAAGGATGGGTCGACATTATGTGGGGGGGCCGGGGGTCCCCCCGAGAATTTTTTTAAAGTATAGGTCAAATTTAGTGTATTCTGAGAAATTTTAATGGGTATAAAGCCCTCTGGAGCAAGTACAAATCATGATACTACAATCTGTATTTGTTGGTATAAAACAATTAAAGAACACTCTTCATAAAGTAAAAAAAACTGCATTTATTTTTATTTTAGAATTAGGAAACTATTAAACAACAGATAGAGAACACCAACAGAAGTAATAAGATAACAAAGTGCATTTAGGCAAATGTTTCTATCATACTTTTACTTTTTTTGCTTTTTAACACTAAAGCCAAAAGCTTCAAGCATGTTCACCTTCTTATGGCAAACTACGCACATGCACGCACCTGGCTGTTTAAGTTTTTTGCACCACGATCGATGGGGCAATTGTCCCCGTTCTCATTTAGCCATGCCCATCTCCATCTATTTTTGACATCTCTGTCGATATTACCCACTTCTGCACCTTCCTCAATAAACAACGCGTCCATCATTATGTCGTGTAATAATGTTAGCTTGGTCAATTTTAGCATCTGCCGTCCTGTCAATTTTAGGCGTTTATTGGAAGATCATGTCACGTTACTATCAAGACTACCACATCCTGCAGCCCGTTCGGTATTACCCATAGACTGTATACCACGAAGAAAGGAGCAAAGCGGGCACGAGTTCTCCTCGGCCCCGTGTTCACAGCTGTGTGAAGCTGGCCCCCCATGAAACATATTATTAAAAATAAAAAGCCAATCGTTTCAGCATGATGAGGGGCCAGGTTCACGGGGGTCGTCTTCACATGCAGGCAACTTTTTCTTTTTTCAAAACAATTCATCGACGGATTTTTTTCTCTGACTTTACCAATCGACGGAATTCCGTCGGGTAGACGGAGAACTTTAATCCATGCTGTAAGGACACGAGTTTAAGATGAGGGATTAGGGTGAGCTGCTTATAAGCATGATGCGACGATTAGCTCTCTGCGTTTGGCCCATCCTTCCATGTAGCTTTGGCATTCCCTAAGGATAGACGGCCAACAACCTGGAAGAATAAGGCTAAGAATAAGAATAATAACTTAGAATGAAGATACAGCTGGACAGCCATAGGAGCGGCTGTGGTAAACGGAAACGGAACCTGGCAACAAACTGGGTCTAAAGTGGGTTAACAGATATGCATGATTATGACGGAACAAGGAATCACCGGGCAGAAGGCATGGATGATGGAGACCTGAAGATTCAGCTGGAAATTCCAGAGCTAACCGGGAGGCAAGGCGGCAAAACTAGTATCCCTTCGAGGTTAAACGGTGCACGCACTCTAGGGCACTCCAGGGACCTTTGTCGGGACGAATAACTGACTGAGCCACCATGCTGCATCAGCCCGGAAGGAAATTAATGGACGCTGTGGCCGCTGCCTGTGACGCCTAGTGACAAGGTACTGGCGCTAGACCTGAACCACCCCAAAAACGGCTGGGAAGGAATCTAGACATCCAAGCGGTGCATCTCGGTGCCTGAGAAAGAACCTAGACGGGGAATCTTGGTGCCGGAGCAACGCCTGGTGACGACATCTTCGACTTGCGAAGGAACCTAGACATGGCGTCTCGGTGCTGGAGAAGGAACCTAGCAGAACCTAGAAGGGGCATCTCGGTGCCGGAGAAGAAACCCGATGGCGAGATCCTCACCCTGCAAATGAACCTAGACGGGGCATCCCGGTGCCGGAGGAAAAACCTAGACGGGGCATCTTGGTGTCGGAGAAGAACCCTAGACAGGGCATCTCGGTGCCGGAGAAACCTGGTGATGACATCCTCGACTAGCAAAGGAACCTAGAAGTGGCAGCTCGGTGCCTGAGAAGGAACCTGGAGAAAGGGCAGTGACGTCCAGGGCGAGGGCGGGTCGGCGGCATGCGGGACGACCGAGGAGAGGGCGGGTGGCGGCGTATGTGACGAGGGTGGGCGGCGGCGTACGGGACGACCGAGATGAGGGCGGGCAGCGGCTTACGGGACAACCGAGGCCACCCTGAGGGAAAACAAACCTGCAATGCTAATCATCCATATCTTTGATGCTCCAGAATCAATCATTTTTTTGGCTTTCTACATGCATCAGATGTTACTTTCCAATTCAAGTCAATATATGTGTTTTAGATTGATATCACAGTTGCCTCATCAGGCTTCATAAAATGTTTGATGAAACATTAAAAAAGCAACCAAGCTATTGGATAGATGCCCAACTTTTTACATAATAGGCTATTGATAGTTCTGTTACGAGAAACTAAACTTGACCACGCCTCACTGAACTCAAACAGGTTAATCAGGCAATAAATCAAACCTCTAGGGCAGTGTTTGCCAAACTTTTGTCACGCGAACTCCTTTGGCCTTTATTCAAGTTTCCCCTTCCACGAGCTGCAGCCTGTTATTTATGTAATGATCACCTCAAAAAGATTCAATCAATTCAAAATGATTCAATCATTATTCAATGTCATCTGTAACACTTGTATTGCAAAACAAAATTAGGATTTACTTTAGTTTAAAAAATCATATTAAAATTCTGTTTTACCCTCATTGTGAATATGAAATAGTTCCAAGTACTTCACAAGTACATGTGCTGCGGTCCCCATACCCTTGGTCGGAAAACACTGTTCTGGTGCAGGGGTCTTAAAGGAACCTCTCTCTCTCTCTCTCTCTCTCTCTCTCTCTCTCTCTCTCTCTCTCTCTCTCTCTCAGTTGTTCAGTGCAGTCGAGTTGAGGCTGAGAGACTGGATCTGGGAGCTGCAGGGGTGGAGCTGAAAGGGGGCTAACCCCCGGCTCACACTGAATCCGGTCCGGTTTCGGTCCTGATCCGGTCCGGGTTTGCCCCAAACTACCACTCACATTGAGTCCGGCTGACACTGTGGCCAGCTCCGGCGCCAGAAGCTGCGCCAGGCACAGAAACGGCCCTCGCGAGAACAGAAGCGCACGTGAGTTTCCCTCTTGGTGCAAGGTCACGTCATAAATAGCCCCATATATATATATATATAAACTACCCATATATAGGTAGTTTTTGTAACAAAAGCCGTATTTGCCAGTACAACGACTCTCCCCAGTGAAGTGGATGCTTTGCAACACACTAATGCCCCCGTGTCACTGGTATTGGAGACATGTTTACATTTACGACGTTACACGCGTTTACAGGTTAGACCAAATAAGTAGTAAGCGGACAGATTTTATTTTGAAATACACCGGATCTTCCTCTCCCACGAGACCTGACTTCCTGTTTGGCGCGTGTTTTTCGTGAGCTTGATCCGTTGGGGCTCCGGTATCCGGCAAAGATAGACTTCTTGCGGATTCTTTCCGTTGCCGCCGGAAGGCCGCCGGATGGCCTCGGTAGCCGGAGCCGGACTTCGCGGAGCGGTGTGAGTGTGCTACATTGGTTTTAATGACTTTCTAAGTTGGCGGACGCCGTACCTTGCGTTAACCGGATTCAGTGTGAGCCGGGGGTAAGGGACTGCTGTGCCCCTGAAAGAGAAGTGGTCCATTCCATAGAAAATATTTATCTATATAATAAGCCTAAGTAACTGAATTAAAAAATGTGTCCCATTCCCTGCTGCTCTTTATCATTTAATCAGTGCATATAAGCTAACGAGTTACCCCCTGAACTCCCCCTCCGACTGGTGGCCCAAATACAGTATACATCAACTTTCATTCATTGAGCCAAGTTGTGTTTCTAATCCTGCAGGATTTTGCCTGAGGACAGGGAGGCACGGCCCGCTATGCAGCGGCGGGCGGCAGCGCTGAGGAGGGGCGCAGGCCTCCATGGGCCGCTGGACGGCGGCGGAGGACAACAACACCAGGACGCACGCACCAGGAGCCGGACGCGGGACAGAGCTGAAGTGCGATATGGACAGGACGTGACAAGGAGGACGCAACGGGACCAAGACGTGCCGCAGCCCTGAGGACGATCTGGCTGTCGTAAGCTGGAGGATGGATAGTGTTGGTGGGCACCATGCGGGAGGACGGGCTTGTGGACCGGGGACGCTCGCAGGACGTCGAGGGCGGGACGACGGCCACCCGGACAGGCACGGCGGGCAGACGTGCCCCGAGGTTGGCCCCGTGACCTCCGCCGCGAGACGGACCCGCACAAACATGTACTGCAAGGCACCTACCTGCACTTTAACGCACACCCTCTTTTAGCCCTTTTTAAACCCCGTATTTATGCCTTTTTAATGTATGTTTTAGCCCCTTTTTAACCTTATACATTAAATTGTATTTTACCCTTTTTTTTTGCTTTTGGATGCTAACAGTAGCGTCAGGCTAACACACAGGCTCACATGACGTTGACGACATTGAGAGCTTGTCCTGCCACAGTTCTCCAATGCGAACAGGCGCAGAGGGTACGGGGGGGTTTTCAGTTACTGGACAGGGGCTGGGACTGTCCCAATGAAATGTAAGGGGCAAAAACACCACTGAAAGTGTTTCTAAAATGCTTGTGCTGCCTGACCCACTGTCTGCTTCTTCGCCCATACTGAGGTTTTTAGTGCAGTAAGTTGTCAGGAGAAGATTGTCAACGGGAGTCACTCAAGAAAGAGCTGGGACATCACATCCTTGGTAATCATAAACAATGAAAAACATTAAAACAAGTTTTAATGACAGACAGAATATAATATTGCTGCTGAAACTGAACACAGTCCACAGAAACAAAATACTATTGTAACACTTGCTAACTATTCTCCCTGTCATGTGCATTGGCAGTGGCCTATATTTGACCTGGGTTATAAAAGAGCTGCTTGTTTCTTAAATGAACAGTACTGTGGTTGATTGACAGCTGCTGCGTTTGTTTCTCGTAACAAGAAGAGTGGCACTGACTGTAAGTGTTTTATTTTTCATGAATGTTTCCTGCTTTGTCAGATTAGCCTCAAACCTTTAAAGTTGGCCCAGTGTGCTGAAAATATCTTAGCAACACAATGGGTTAAGAAGTCACGTGGACTCTGGACTATGTTGGAACATCAACATGTTCAGTCCAGTTAAATTCCAAAGGGTACAGCAAAACAACTGGACTTACGTTTTGAATTTTGTCTTACCCTTTTGAATTTGAATCAACTACCTGGATGACTGAGAATGTATATTTTGTTCATGTTCATTGCGGGTTTTCCATTTATTTATTTATTTGACATGACAATTACATCTACGCTCAATTCTTTAATTTCTACAGTTGTCTTGAGTGTAGAATAAGAAAGACCATAGGTACAGTGGGATGAAAATGTATGTGAACGCTTTGGAATTTCTCGCATTTCTGCCTAAATTGGTCATAAAATGTGGTCTGATCTTCATCAAAATCATAAGAATGAACACAGTGACTGCTTAAACCAGGGGTCACCAACCTTTTTAAAGCCGAGGGCTACCTTAAGATTACCTAATGGCCGGAGGGCTAAAAAAAGCGTACAATGTTACTCCTTACTATTTCAAGTTTTTGACAACTATTTGTAAATGAATGCATTTATTTAATTTCTCAAAGTTAAATTTATTTTGTGCAAATGAACATGTCACAACTTCATTCAACAAAAAACAGAGGTCATTGTTTTTTCAATACATGAAATTGTTTGAACTCCAACTTTGGATCTGAATTAATCATTGAACAATTATTAATTGACCAGGTAACGTGATGTTTTACTAAACCACTGTTCAGTCTGGTCTGTCAGTGAGACACCTGGCATTCCATTGTGTCCACGAGTTTGCTGTGTTCTGACAGTTTGACACTGCCACTCTTAGTGACTCCTGCAGATGTGAATCAGTTAGGCGTGTTCGGTGTTTATTTTTTATGAAGTTCATATTTGAAAAGGCTGATTCACAGAGATAAGTGGATCCGAAGAGACAAGCAACCTTCATAGCTGCTGTGCAGATGGATTTGTACTTTTCTGTGTCCACAAGGTTCCAAAAGTTTGGGCTACTCAGATGTGCTTTGAGGTGCAGGTCATTTTGCAAAGTTATTATGTCCATTTCCTTATACTGTTCTCTGATTTTGCCCTATTTATTTTATTGTACTGTGGTTTGGGGTAGTACTTATAAAAACACAGTTAAACCAATAGTATTGTTGCAAAAAAAGAGCTATCCGAGTAATTCATAAAGTTGGGTTTTTGGATCACACAAACTCATTATTTTTAAAATCAAAGATCATGAAGTTTTGTGACATTGTTGAGTTCCAAACTGTACAGATGTTATTCAAAGCAAGGTATAAATTGTTACCAAACCAAATACAAAGAAGGTTCCGAGAACGTACTGGTTGTTATGAATTACGTGAAGAATTAAACTTTAGGATTCAGAAACATAGCACAACTTTGAAAAGTTATAGTCCAACAGTTAATGGTGTACAATTGTGGAATAAACTGGAGATGGAATTGAAACGATGTCCAAACATCAACCTGTTCAAATATAAATACAAACAAAAGACTTTTGAAATATATAGAGAGGAAGAAATGTGTTGCCACTAGGGGGAGCAGGAGGATCAATGATGTGTATTTTTTTCCTCTATATTCAAGGAAGAGTGTTGCTGCTTGGAACGGTTGTCATTCTATTGCTCAAGTTCACAAACGGAGAATTAGGGTTGGCTCTGTTGAGAGGAATCCTCCCAACGGGCTCTAAACCTTGTCCTTTAATGCACCACTCAGCATAGGAACATATTCTACAAAATCAGCTGTTAGGGCAGCCGTGTGGGGGTTTGTTGATTGGGAGTTACTGCTCTCTTCAACTGGCCCGCTCTACACTCTGGCTTTTTAATGCACCACACTATGCAAGGCTACATCATACTTCACATATAACTCAATTAAATAAATATATAATAATAATGATTATGAAAATTACACCCAAATTAAAATTATACTGAGAATGGTAATGACAACTGGGAAGCATCAAGATCTCGGAGTATAATATCTATTAATGTACCTTCATAACATAAAAGTAACTCTCGGTTATCAAGGGTAAAAAACTGAAAGAAATATATTACGGATCATATTTTTTTTTGACTGATTTGTATTAGACATGGTACATGAAACGAGATCGTTGTTGTAGTTGTGCGTTGTTTCAATTAATTATATAAACAGTTCATTTTTTTTTTTTTTAAGTTTGTAAGTTGGTCTGTACGAATGTAGCTGCTTGAAATGTTTTGAAATGTTCTTTTTTATTTATTTTATTGCACTTGGGGGTGGGGGCTCATAAGCTTTTTGCTTCAGCCCACTCCTTTTGAGCACTATGTGTACTGCTCAAATAAACAAATAAACTAAACTAAACTAAACTAAACTAATTTCCACCTGCCCTGCATCCAAGCTGAAGGTTGTTCTTAGGCTCTCAGCTGTGCCTGCAATGTCCACTGACATAAAGGGATTTGAAAGGAATGACACACATGGCTCAATTTGATCAAAATCACAAAATCTGTTCTCAAACTCTTGAATCAGTCTGTTAATCACTTGGCTGTATTTTTCTACACCTTTATCAAAAGCCACAGATGCAGAAACTTTGTCAATAAGAACTTTTTGCACAGAGGGAAAGTGCACAACACTTTTTCTTTGCAAGTGCACAGAGAAAATGTTCATTTTAGCTTTAAAAGCTTTTACCGCACTAATCATGTTTGTGACAGTCTTACCTGTGCCTTTCAGCTCACAGTTCTTCATGTTACGTCTGTTAAAAAGGCAAGGTCAAGCAACCACTCGATGTTGTCCAAGAGGGAGGTTGTCCTCTCTCTGCTCTGCATAAACTCCTTTATTTCTCCCACAAGTGACAAGAACGTTTCAAAATCCGCCCTCTGCTGAGCCATCGGATGTCTGTATGCAGCAACAAGTCTCCATATTCTGCAGACAGCTCCTTCAAAGCACTTTAAATGTCCGGTGTTGCTTTAGCGCGAATGCTATTGATGATTTTAACAACGGGCGTCAATTACATGGTCAAACCCGGTCACTTTGGCGCACATCGCCTGCTGGTGAATGATGCAGTGGTAGTGTCGGTAAGGTGGGAAGTCTGGGTCATTCTTGCAATGAAGCCCACTCGGCATCCTACCATTGCCGGTGCGCCATCGTAGTTACCGACACAAGCTTCTCCAGCTGCACTTTTTTCTCCACGAAGAAAGTTTTTACCGAGTTGTAGATGTCCACTCCCCGTGTAGTTGTCCTCGGGTCAGGGCGGTGTCAGCGTTAGGAGCTCTTCTTTAGTGGAGAAATCGTCAAATACCATCCGAATAAACACAAACGTTTGTGTGGAAGCTGTCGTGAGTGGTTTGATAGTGTCTCTCCACATTGTGCCGCTTTGAAATCGCCTCCGTAGCTCGGCAAATCAGACACACACTTATCTCGTATTGATGTAAAAAAGTACTCTTCTTCACAGTCTTTGTTAAAAACATACGTTTTATTTCTCTTCGCAGCCATGCCTTTTTTTTTTTTTGCGCGCGGTATGACCACTGATGTCCCTATTAGCAAAAGCGGGGTTGTCATGCGCAGATGACAGGTGAACCATGACCTCGAAATATACACGCATATTGTTTTGTTCAATATATAATTTAGTATCTTAAATTCGCATATATGTGACCAGTCACAGGAACCAAAGACACAAGTCGGTTTTTGGGGCATTATGAGATAATAACAGATTGTTAAAGTGTAGTCTCCAAGCTTTCCAATGATGTGTAACACATGGAAATCTGATAATATTTGGAGGTGTAGCGGTGTGTTTGAAGTTGGCAATTCCAAAAAACCAAAGGGGATTAAACGGCCTCTGAAGTTTTTGGGCCATTCTCACCTCTCTGCTGTTGGGACAATAGGGCTCATTTACATCTCATTTGGATAAGCCATACCCACCAACTCCCCCTCAAAGCAAGTAAAGCACAGAGAGGGAGCACAAAGGTTATTGCTTCCACAACAAACCATTGTTTACCAATTTCATTATGTGTATCGGTTTTATTTTTGGTTTCATTTATTGATCTCTCTTCACAGCAGAAGGTTGTTATTGTTCTCTTACATTTTTTTATATCAATTGATAAACTGTCACTGGCTTGAGAACGTGTTGTGTAACACATGTAACTTTTATGTTAAAAATAATGTTAATGTTCAAATCAAAAACAGTGATATATTATATACAGTATGAGTATGAATCGTTTTTATTGCCATTGTTGTTTTTTTGCTAATGATAAATAATAGCAATAAACTATTGAAAATAAAGTATATATCAATCAATAAAGCAAATCACTCAAACATTGCTTAGAGAGCGCTTTTCATACAAGAATGATGAAAGATAAGTTTACAATATATTTAAAAACAACAGAAGAGATCTCTGGTGTTTGGGTATTTTAATGTTATTGCAATGCTCTGATTCATGAAACCTCACACAGTTTCTAAACATCCCCCCCCCCCCCCCTCAAAATTCATAATATAAATACTTTAAGTGAGTTACAACTTTACTTTAAGCCATAGAAAATTGCCAATTGAGTGAATATGAATCAATATTTCAGTAATAACGGATCAATACCTGATATTTACCACATCACATGGAGGTTGATTTTTATTCCTTTAAGTTTTTATTATTCAATGCTTTAACCTTACTGTTTTTTTACACTCAACACCATCTGTTCTTAAACAATGTTTTCCTCTAAATCTGCACCACATAGTATGCACAGTGTCATTTGCACTTTATGAAAAAAGAAATAAAAGTTTTCTGTTTTGGCAAGCATTGTGATGTGGTCATTGTCCACTTCTTAAAGCATAAATATTTTGGGCATTTACTCAAAAATCAAAACATAAATAAATCCAAAAATCATGCCAAAATAATGCACAGCAGTTTTTCTTCCTGATAAAGGTCTAGTAGGATGTTCTGAGATGAATCGGCGTTGCTTCTTCTGTGTGGGTAGTGGTGGGTGAATGTAACACAAAGTCTCTAAAACTAAATTCAGGTGGTTGGTTGATAAAGTGACATTGCAGAGCTGCTCCTCTGCAGTCCCGTGCAGTGGGTGTGAACTCTCCTCCTCCACAAAGTCCTGACCACTTTTAGAATGGCCTGATGTTTCCATACAGATAGGTCTGTCTGTGGATGTTTAGTCCAGGTGGGGCCAGGACAGGAGACCATCCATACGGGGCAGAAGAAGAAAAATCTTCAGTTAAATGTTTCATTGAAGCAAATCAACTTTCAATTGAATTCGCATACGTCGCAGCAATAAAATATATATATATATTTATATATATTTTTAGAACCGCATGGCAACTTGCTATTTTTAGAACATGTCTCGCGGGGGCGACTGAGAAGGAGCCAACGGGCGTCCGGGGGGGCATAGGGTTAGTGACCCCTGGCTTAAAATAAAACCCTCCAAACATTTTCATTTTGTCATATTTTTAATGGCCAAAACATGTAAACATTCACAGGACAGGGAGGAAAAAGTAAGTGAACCCAGGAATCTCACTGAACTGCAGCAATTTTGTAAAGAGGAATGGTCCAAAATGAATTCCTGATCGTTTGAGCGTCTAATCTGCAACTACAGGAAAGCAGTTATTGCTGCAAAAGAAGAATCAGCCAGCTATTTAATACAACATAGTCCAGAGTCAGGTGACTTCTTAACCCATTGTGTTACTAAGATATTTTCAGCACACTGGGCCAACTTTAAAGGTTTGAGGCTAATCTGACAAAGCAGGAAACATTCATGAAAAATAAAACACTTACAGTCAGTGCCACTCTTCTTGTTACGAGAAACAAACGCAGCAGCTGTCAATCAACCACAGTACTGTTCATTTAAGAAACAAGCAGGCTCTTTTATAACCCAGGTCAAATATAGGCCACTGCCAATGCACATGACAGGGAGAATAGTTAGCAAGTGTTACAATAGTATTTTGTTTCTGTGGACTGTGTTCAGTTTCAGCAGCAATATTATATTCTGTCTGTCATTAAAACTTGTTTTAATGTTTTTCATTGTTTATGATTACCAAGGATGTGATGTCCCAGCTCTTTCTTGAGTGACTCCCGTTGACAATCTTCTCCTGACAACTTACTGCACTAAAAACCTCAGTATGGGCGAAGAAGCAGACAGTGGGTCAGGCAGCACAAGCATTTTAGAAACACTTTCAGTGGTGTTTTTTGCCCCTTACTATTTCATTGGGACAGTCCCAGCCCCTGTCCAGTAACTGAAAACCCCCCCGTTCCCTCTGCGCCTGTTCGGCATTGGAGAACTGTGGCAGGACAAGCTCTCAATGTCGTCAACGTCATGTGAGCCTGTGTGTTAGCCTGACGCTACTGTTAGCATCCAAAAGCAAAAAAAAAGGGTAAAATACAATTTAATGTATAAGGTTAAAAAGGGGCTAAAACATACATTAAAAAGGCATAAATACGGGGTTTAAAAAGGGCTAAAAGAGGGTGTGCGTTAAAGTGCAGGTAGGTGCCTTGCAGTACATGTTTGTGCGGGTCCGTCTCGCGGCGGAGGTCACGGGGCCAACCTCGGGGCACGTCTGCCCGCCGTGCCTGTCCGGGTGGCCGTCGTCCCGCCCTCGACGTCCTGCGAGCGTCCCCGGTCCACAAGCCCGTCCTCCCGCATGGTGCCCACCAACACTATCCATCCTCCAGCTTACGACAGCCAGATCGTCCTCAGGGCTGCGGCACGTCTTGGTCCCGTTGCGTCCTCCTTGTCACGTCCTGTCCATATCGCACTTCAGCTCTGTCCCGCGTCCGGCTCCTGGTGCGTGCGTCCTGGTGTTGTTGTCCTCCGCCGCCGTCCAGCGGCCCATGGAGGCCTGCGCCCCTCCTCAGCGCTGCCGCCCGCCGCTGCATAGCGGGCCGTGCCTCCCTGTCCTCAGGCAAAATCCTGCAGGATTAGAAACACAACTTGGCTCAATGAATGAAAGTTGATGTATACTGTATTTGGGCCACCAGTCGGAGGGGGAGTTCAGGGGGTAACTCGTTAGCTTATATGCACTGATTAAATGATAAAGAGCAGCAGGGAATGGGACACATTTTTTAATTCAGTTACTTAGGCTTATTATATAGATAAATATTTTCTATGGAATGGACCACTTCTCTTTCAGGGGCACAGCAGTCCCTTACCCCCGGCTCACACTGAATCCGGTTAACGCAAGGTACGGCGTCCGCCAACTTAGAAAGTCATTAAAACCAATGTAGCACACTCACACCGCTCCGCGAAGTCCGGCTCCGGCTACCGAGGCCATCCGGCGGCCTTCCGGCGGCAACGGAAAGAATCCGCAAGAAGTCTATCTTTGCCGGATACCGGAGCCCCAACGGATCAAGCTCACGAAAAACACGCGCCAAACAGGAAGTCAGGTCTCGTGGGAGAGGAAGATCCGGTGTATTTCAAAATAAAATCTGTCCGCTTACTACTTATTTGGTCTAACCTGTAAACGCGTGTAACGTCGTAAATGTAAACATGTCTCCAATACCAGTGACACGGGGGCATTAGTGTGTTGCAAAGCATCCACTTCACTGGGGAGAGTCGTTGTACTGGCAAATACGGCTTTTGTTACAAAAACTACCTATATATGGGTAGTTTATATATATATATATGGGGCTATTTATGACGTGACCTTGCACCAAGAGGGAAACTCACGTGCGCTTCTGTTCTCGCGAGGGCCGTTTCTGTGCCTGGCGCAGCTTCTGGCGCCGGAGCTGGCCACAGTGTCAGCCGGACTCAATGTGAGTGGTAGTTTGGGGCAAACCCGGACCGGATCAGGACCGAAACCGGACCGGATTCAGTGTGAGCCGGGGGTTAGCCCCCTTTCAGCTCCACCCCTGCAGCTCCCAGATCCAGTCTCTCAGCCTCAACTCGACTGCACTGAACAACTGAGAGAGAGAGAGAGAGAGAGAGAGAGAGAGAGAGAGAGAGAGAGAGAGAGAGAGAGGTTCCTTTAAGACCCCTGCACCAGAACAGTGTTTTCCGACCAAGGGTATGGGGACCGCAGCACATGTACTTGTGAAGTACTTGGAACTATTTCATATTCACAATGAGGGTAAAACAGAATTTTAATATGATTTTTTAAACTAAAGTAAATCCTAATTTTGTTTTGCAATACAAGTGTTACAGATGACATTGAATAATGATTGAATCATTTTGAATTGATTGAATCTTTTTGAGGTGATCATTACATAAATAACAGGCTGCAGCTCGTGGAAGGGGAAACTTGAATAAAGGCCAAAGGAGTTCGCGTGACAAAAGTTTGGCAAACACTGCCCTAGAGGTTTGATTTATTGCCTGATTAACCTGTTTGAGTTCAGTGAGGCGTGGTCAAGTTTAGTTTCTCGTAACAGAACTATCAATAGCCTATTATGTAAAAAGTTGGGCATCTATCCAATAGCTTGGTTGCTTTTTTAATGTTTCATCAAACATTTTATGAAGCCTGATGAGGCAACTGTGATATCAATCTAAAACACATATATTGACTTGAATTGGAAAGTAACATCTGATGCATGTAGAAAGCCAAAAAAATGATTGATTCTGGAGCATCAAAGATATGGATGATTAGCATTGCAGGTTTGTTTTCCCTCAGGGTGGCCTCGGTTGTCCCGTAAGCCGCTGCCCGCCCTCATCTCGGTCGTCCCGTACGCCGCCGCCCACCCTCGTCACATACGCCGCCACCCGCCCTCTCCTCGGTCGTCCCGCATGCCGCCGACCCGCCCTCGCCCTGGACGTCACTGCCCTTTCTCCAGGTTCCTTCTCAGGCACCGAGCTGCCACTTCTAGGTTCCTTTGCTAGTCGAGGATGTCATCACCAGGTTTCTCCGGCACCGAGATGCCCTGTCTAGGGTTCTTCTCCGACACCAAGATGCCCCGTCTAGGTTTTTCCTCCGGCACCGGGATGCCCCGTCTAGGTTCATTTGCAGGGTGAGGATCTCGCCATCGGGTTTCTTCTCCGGCACCGAGATGCCCCTTCTAGGTTCTGCTAGGTTCCTTCTCCAGCACCGAGACGCCATGTCTAGGTTCCTTCGCAAGTCGAAGATGTCGTCACCAGGCGTTGCTCCGGCACCAAGATTCCCCGTCTAGGTTCTTTCTCAGGCACCGAGATGCACCGCTTGGATGTCTAGATTCCTTCCCAGCCGTTTTTGGGGTGGTTCAGGTCTAGCGCCAGTACCTTGTCACTAGGCGTCACAGGCAGCGGCCACAGCGTCCATTAATTTCCTTCCGGGCTGATGCAGCATGGTGGCTCAGTCAGTTATTCGTCCCGACAAAGGTCCCTGGAGTGCCCTAGAGTGCGTGCACCGTTTAACCTCGAAGGGATACTAGTTTTGCCGCCTTGCCTCCCGGTTAGCTCTGGAATTTCCAGCTGAATCTTCAGGTCTCCATCATCCATGCCTTCTGCCCGGTGATTCCTTGTTCCGTCATAATCATGCATATCTGTTAACCCACTTTAGACCCAGTTTGTTGCCAGGTTCCGTTTCCGTTTACCACAGCCGCTCCTATGGCTGTCCAGCTGTATCTTCATTCTAAGTTATTATTCTTATTCTTAGCCTTATTCTTCCAGGTTGTTGGCCGTCTATCCTTAGGGAATGCCAAAGCTACATGGAAGGATGGGCCAAACGCAGAGAGCTAATCGTCGCATCATGCTTATAAGCAGCTCACCCTAATCCCTCATCTTAAACTCGTGTCCTTACAGCATGGATTAAAGTTCTCCGTCTACCCGACGGAATTCCGTCGATTGGTAAAGTCAGAGAAAAAAATCCGTCGATGAATTGTTTTGAAAAAAGAAAAAGTTGCCTGCATGTGAAGACGACCCCCGTGAACCTGGCCCCTCATCATGCTGAAACGATTGGCTTTTTATTTTTAATAATATGTTTCATGGGGGGCCAGCTTCACACAGCTGTGAACACGGGGCCGAGGAGAACTCGTGCCCGCTTTGCTCCTTTCTTCGTGGTATACAGTCTATGGGTAATACCGAACGGGCTGCAGGATGTGGTAGTCTTGATAGTAACGTGACATGATCTTCCAATAAACGCCTAAAATTGACAGGACGGCAGATGCTAAAATTGACCAAGCTAACATTATTACACGACATAATGATGGACGCGTTGTTTATTGAGGAAGGTGCAGAAGTGGGTAATATCGACAGAGATGTCAAAAATAGATGGAGATGGGCATGGCTAAATGAGAACGGGGACAATTGCCCCATCGATCGTGGTGCAAAAAACTTAAACAGCCAGGTGCGTGCATGTGCGTAGTTTGCCATAAGAAGGTGAACATGCTTGAAGCTTTTGGCTTTAGTGTTAAAAAGCAAAAAAAGTAAAAGTATGATAGAAACATTTGCCTAAATGCACTTTGTTATCTTATTACTTCTGTTGGTGTTCTCTATCTGTTGTTTAATAGTTTCCTAATTCTAAAATAAAAATAAATGCAGTTTTTTTTACTTTATGAAGAGTGTTCTTTAATTGTTTTATACCAACAAATACAGATTGTAGTATCATGATTTGTACTTGCTCCAGAGGGCTTTATACCCATTAAAATTTCTCAGAATACACTAAATTTGACCTATACTTTAAAAAAATTCTCGGGGGGACCCCCGGCCCCCCCACATAATGTCGACCCATCCTTACTGCTCATGTTTCACAATGTTTCATTTTGGGTGTTTGGAATTTTCTACTTTAGTCAAACTGTACCATAGTACATTTACTGTGCATTGTGTAACAGGAAAACACTGTGCCCCGTGCTGCACCACGTTTTGTGAAAATGTATACTCGGAAAAATTTTCAGTCAGATGATTTTTTTTTGCTTTAACCCCGCCTTACAGGTCGTGTTACTTTCCATCGGTCTCCCCTGGTTCTTGCCCATGCTTCTGCTCCGATTGTCTCGTCCACTGACTAGTACACATATCGGCTTTGCACGTTTCCTTTCCGTCCATTCCCTCCGTCGTCTCTTATGGGCCTCTTTGGGGATGAAAGCCCGAGAGCTCATCGTTGTCTCCTACGAAGCCCCAAAACGACATCACAATATTATCCGCCGCCGTCATCTTGCCGTTACTGCGTATGGATAAAACTGCTGTGGCATTTGATTCAACAACGCAAACCAAAGCGGCGGTGCCTCCGCCCCAAACAAAAACCTTCAGGAACACTCATACTAGTATACAGAAACACACAACACATGACAGGCTGAGACGAGCGCATTATAACGTGGAAACAGTTTTTAGGAGATTTATTTTGAGCGAGCGAAACATCAGAGATCAACTCAAACGCAAAATCCACCGTGATAAAAAGATACTAAACTTACAGTCTGGTGCTATGTGAGATGCTTTTTAGCACTCGTAGTCTCGTACCTGTTCCCTGCCCGAGTCCCAGAGCAGCTAACCAGGGGAATCTCTTCTCCTGTCCGGGGCCAAGCGTCTCTGTCCCGCTGTCGTTCCCACTGTTTTGATACCGAAGCTCTTCATGAGGGAGGGGAACAAATATCCCCTTTAATAAATCCACTTCATTTTGCCTCGTTTGGACATTTCACATGAGGAGTATCTGTTTATCCAGTTTAGTGGAGCCTGTACTTCTGAATGGCTGTAACATCTTACGCATGCGCAGTCACATTAGGGGTTTTCTCAGGCGAGGAAATCAGAATTGTGATTGGCTGATAATTCTGTCAGTCACGCTGGCTGTCAATCATGTGTGTATCTTGACAACACAGGGCTCTGAGGAGGCGCAGCTCGCCAGAGGTGTTTAAGGCACTTTTTGAGTAGGAAATTACAGTTACATCCATCCATTTTCTTCCACTTGTCAGTTGTCGGGTCATGGGGGCAGCCACATTGCACCAGCCCCTATTGCTCCTCCTACTGTGGAGGGTCCACAGAAGGACGGCCTCATGGTTCCAAACGGGCCCGTTGGTCTCTCATTGGGGCTTCACCCATTCACACTCTCACACTGGAGGCAAGGAGGGTGAAGTGTCTTGCCCAAGGACACAACGACAGTGTGCACATTCAGGAGGCGGGATTTGAACCCCCCTACCCTAACCCTAACCCTAACATGAGATGACCCGTTCTACCATCTGCGCCACCGTCACCCCTCAGTTACATCTCAACAAAATCAATATACATTATATAACTGTACACTGTACATTATATAAATAAATTACATATATACACATATTTTGTACATGGCATTCAATGGAGATGTGAGTCAAAAAAGACGCCCCCGATTTTTGACGGTGAAATACTTGTGATGGTGCAGGATTGAAGCTGAATTGAATTAGACACTGTAGTGCATGTGTAATGACCGTCTTACAGTTAGTGTAACTTAACTATGACCCACAAGCTCCCATTAGTGGATCAAATTGATCAGACAACGCCACCCTGGGTTATAGTGCCAGGGACACTTTCAGAAGGCCTCGCAAATTCGTGACTGAGTGGACCATGAGACATAAATATGAAAATGTACAACATTTATTTAGATCAGGTATAAAAATACAGTTGGATATTCAATGTAAAATACACATAGGCCTCATTCACACGTAAAAGTCCAACATTTAATACAATCAGTTCGACCCACGATTCCCCAAAGCAGCAGCCCCCCAAATGTTCCCGGTGTGATCAATCACTGGTTTTAAACTTAAATCAACTCTGTTGGCTAGATTGTTTGGTAAGGCTCCAGTCCGGCTCGTGCCGCTGCCAGCTCCCAGGCAGCGGGTGACGTCAGAGGCGAGAGAGAGCTCGCGCAGGTGAAGTACCCACCTTTTAAAGGCTCAGTCGGCACGCAATAGTCACTGATGAAAGTAAAGGCACCGTGCTAACCACTCACACAGCCGCTGGGTCACTCAAAGGTCAAACACGCAGTAATTATATTACTGCGTGTATTTCCCAAGAAATACCCACAATTAACAAACAAAAAACTATCCTGATGATGTTTATTAGTGACTTAACTCTATATTTGTTCAGAGCGTCCAAAAACATGTGACAGATATACCGCTCCCACACGACAGTGACTCCACATGAACTCATTTACCATTTTATTTTTTTGTTCAGCCTGAGATCAGGAATTACTGGAACCATCAGTGAATAAAAGAGATAAGGCTTTTTTTCCCTCCATAACCAAACATGCACCAAACTAGCTGATTACATTATTAAAATAACCAAAAGTATGAAATCATATTCATCAGAGGAAACATTTTACACTGTTTTAGGTTTACCTATGTTTATTTTCCTTTTCTTTAATATAATCTTTATTTTTACAACCCTGCAGATGGAAAAGACCAGAAATCTGATGAGTTTGTAAACAGCACATGCACAGATAAAGTAATGTGGAGGAATGTGTTGTGTCTGTTGTTCAGTTGTCTTTGAAACTGATGTATTGTATGAATGAATGTTATTGTACTGTTTAGAAACAGGTCACACAAAATGATATCGACAACTGAAGTGGCAGTGGTCTTGTTTATTTCTTTTAAGGATTGATAATAAACATAATATTGAGGCTTAATGCTTTACAGGTCAGCAACAGCACAATTATATTATTGAAACAACAAAACTACAATCACGTTAAAAACTCAGTGGATGTGTGTTACTTAGTCGATCCTACGATCTTTGTTTAACACAAACACATGAGTGTCTCACATGGGGAACAGCAGGTGACCTCTGAACGTGCTGGGGTGATTAGAATCATCATTGATTACATCGTTCTGCCGCAGACGCAGAAACACGACATCTCCAGCCTCCAGGAGCAGAGTGGCTCCATTTGCCGCCATGCCGCCTCCATTTGTTTGATGTTCATAAGCCATATAAATATGTTCTCCATTCTTCACTAACCAGACCCCAGCAGCGTGTGAACCTCCATAAGCAAAAATGTAGAACTCAAAGTGGTAGGCTCCTCTCACCGGGGCAGTGAAAAACCCTGTAGGAGACATTGTTCAGTGTTGACAACACTTCACTGTAACATATTTAAGTTCCTTCACCTGAGTTTGGGTTGTAGGCGTTTCCAATGTTGGAGACCACACGTTTGAACTCCAGAGTGGTGTGAGTGTTGAATGGTCCAGTGTTTCCATGGCCTGATGCCAATAAAGAGGCAGAGAAAGCCACTCGTCCCACTGGAATAATTTAGTTATACAACTTCATCACAGGTTTGCCATAAACACACACACTTTGAATAAAAATAATTTAAAAAAGAAACATTCCAGTAGCTTTTATTGTTCTTCTCCTTCTGGTTCCAAAGCATCAGTAAAAGCCTCATCTGCTCTGTCTTTCCTCAGACTCCACAGTTTTCAGTCACATCAACATGTCAATTTTCTAAGCTTTTTTATCCCCCCTTTTTATCCGAGGGGTACTATATCTTAAGGCGTAATAATACCTTAGGAGCACTTCGACATTACTGCGCGGATGTCGAAGTGCTCCTAAGGTATTATTACGCCTTAAGATATAGTACCCCTTTTTATCCCCTTCGGAAAATCGACTTGGTCGATTCGAACATCACCCCCGTGTGGGTCTATGAGTACCTACTTGGTACCGACCGAAAAGCTTCGGTCGGGGGTGGTATCGTAAAACTAAAATTCTTTCGGTGCCAACTTTCGGTTCTTTTTCTCTCTAGACGTCAATATATGACCCGCAGCGGGTCTAAAAAAGCAACATGAACGTGTGCGGAGATAATGAGCTGCTTCAGCGCAAATGGAGCAAAGCAAAACTATAACTTAAAGCTATAACTTAAAGCCAAGCAAAACTATAACTTAAAGAGAAGCAAAGCTATAACGCACTAAACTTTTGTAATAGAGACGGCTCAGCCGCGGTCTGCGGCAGGACTGAACCAGGACTAAACCAGGACTTACACTGGTTGTAAAACCCAGAGCTAAACTAAACCAGTTATTATAAACCAGGACTGAATAAGAAACTTGTGTTTTTAGGCAAATTGAAAAGCAAAACCGAGCAGTGACAACAAGAAAGACGTCTTTACCTTTAGCGACAGACCCGGAGGCTGAGTTTACAACTTTACAAGCTGCTGCAGCGTGAGGGGAATATCAAAGATTGTTTGTGGAACAGTGAGCGCTCACTCTGTATTACACATTTTTGGTACAGTTGTTGTACATTATTAGTGGCAGAGTGAGCGCTCACACCATGTAAGGATCTTTGAAGGGAAAGTGTTTTCGCTTCGTTAGAAAAGTTTATCCAAAAGAAACCGTGTCATGATGTGGATCTGTCTCTGCAGCTCAGGAGGTAATAACCAGGGTTCGAAATTAACACCCGCCAACCCGCCAAATGCGGGTTAAAAATCATTTTGGCGGGTACTAAAAAAAACCTACCCGCCAGTTTGGCCGGTGATGCATGAGCCAATCATGCAAATCATGTCAGAGACGCTCTGGGTGGTTTGTCCCCTCCGTCCTACATTTCCCATGAACACTACACTACTGGTGACGTTTCAGATACCTATTGGCAGATTGGCTGCAGCGCAGATACGCGAAAATATCGGATGAGAGGACTGAGCTGGACAGCGAAATAAACTAAAATGTTGCGGTGGTTAGAACAAACGTCAGGATCAGGAAGAAGTGAGAAGAGGAAGGAGCCAGAAGATGAAAATTTTGACAGAATATGCGAAACAAAGAGAAGGAAGTTCAGTTGTAAATGGCAGACAGGTCGTAACTGGTTAGTGTTTGATAGTAACAATTCGGTCATGTTTTGTCAGATTTGCCGTGAGTACACGAAAGACAAAAATAAAACCAACAGTTTCGTTGTTGGTACCAGTAATTTTAAAATCGAGGCAGTGAAGGACCACGAGAAAGCTAGGAGTCACCGGGAAAGCCTTCAAATAAAAACTGCGAAGACGGTTCCCGTTGAAGACAGTGTTGCGGGGAGAAGCCTCACTTCACTGAAGACTTCGGAGTTGGAGAAGATGCAACTTCTTTTTAGAAATGCCCATGCCATCGCAAAAAAGGGCAGACCTTTCACCGACTTCGCATGGATGTGTGAGTAAGTGAATCGACCATTTTATTTACATGTTCAAAATCAGTGCATTTAAAATGATACAGTGACGTGCATGCTATGAGACAGAGGAAATGTTAGGTTTGATTTTTAATAACCCCACTGAAAAGTAAATATACTCTGTAGGCACTAACTTTGGCTTTATTCACATGATAATGAATTTAGAGTGGACAGGAAGAAAGGCTTGAAGATAGGAGAGACATATACAAATGACCACCAAGCAAAAGAGTTCATACACTACATAGCAGAGGATGAGAGGAGAAAGATGAAAGCAAGATTATCAGACGGCAAGTTCATCTCAGTCATGTCAGATGGATCCCTGGACAGTGCAGTGATGGAAGAAGAAATGGTTTATGTCAGGAGTGCTAGTGAGGGAAAAGTCAAAGTTGATTTTGTTGGGGTTAAAGCTGTCTCAAAGCCAGATGCTGCACATATAGCTGAAGCTGTGTGCAGTATAATGGACAGTGATGTCAGCACTGATTGGAAGAACAAGCTGGTTGCCATCACCACAGATGGAGCATCTGTAATGACAGGAGTAAACAATGGTGTAGTTACAAAACTGCGTGGAGACAGATCAAGTGTGCTTGGGATCCACTGCATGGCCCATAAGCTTGAACTCTCCTTTTCGGACGGAATAAGGAAGAATGTGATGGTCAGGAAAGTTGAGGACCTGTTGAGTGGACTCTACACCTTATATCATAAGAGTGGTGTAAACAGGGCCAGCCTAAAGGAACACTTCAGGGAGCTCCACATGAAAGCTTTGATGCCAACCAGAATAGGTGGAACCCGGTGGCTACCACATCTCTTCAATGCACTTGACCATTTTCTCAGGGGATATGCTGGCATTGTCCACCACTTAGAGGAGAAGATATGCTAATTTATAGCCTAATAAAATTAGTAGGGTTTCAATTTTAAATGTTGTATATGATATAATTATAGTTGTTTTGTTTGTAGTCCCAGGATACCACACACACCAATGCTGTTCTGAGGGCAAAGTTCAAGGGGTTCCTCAACATAGCCAAGAATGGTGTAGTGCTCAGGTTTTGCTGCCTTCTCCATGACACCATCTATCAACTGAAAAACCTCTCCAAGTCACTGCAGCGGTCCGTGTCAACCCTGGCTGAAGCTCAGAGATGCCTGTCTTCCACTCAGGCTGTTATAGAAAAGTACAAGTCAAGGTATGAATCCTACCATGTATGCTTTGATTTTAGGTTGTGTTGGTGTGTTTTCAAATCGATGCATGGATGAAAATACACTCATCCATTTATCTGCACAACTTTAGACCTGGGCCAAAGCTGAGATCAGTGCTGGACACAGACACCTATGAGGGAGTCCTCCTGAAGCCTTCTGATGCCGGCCAGCATGACAAGGCAAAGAATGAGCTGATCGATTCTCTGTGCCAATGCATCACTGCAAGATTTAGTGATGTGAACAGTGGTGTCCTGCATGCTATGCGACTGGCTAGTTTCCAGTGCTGGCCAGAGGCAGACACGAGTTCCGGTTTGTAATGGACAAATCTTTTCAATGCATTTCATGATTTAAGACAACTTCTGAACTTTGTAGTAATGCTTTCCCTTGTTCTCAGATTTTGGTGATGAGGAGATTAACAAGCTGATTAGTCACTTCCGACCTCTTCTGCTGTCTGCTGGTGTGGATGTGGACTTGATCCCTGATCAGTGGACTATTCTCAAGGCTGAACTGTACACAGCAGGATTTAGCCAAGGTACTTGAAAAATCACACAGATATACCTGATATATAAGTGCTTAAAAAGCTAAATGTTTAATAGTGTAAGACAGTTTTATTTTGTTTATCAGGAATCGGAGCAAATTTAATTTGTTAAAAGTGCAATACAAATTTTGATGACATCTTTTAATAACAACATAAAGTTGCATTTTAAAATGATTGTTTGCAAGAGTATAATGTTGTCTGACCCTGCAGCAGGAACCATTGAGAAAACCTGGCCTACTGTGAACAGAATGCTGCGCCATCGGTGTCCTGACATCCTTGACCTATTTGATGCTCTCCTCACCATTCCTGCAAGTACAGCTGACTGTGAAAGAGGGTTCAGTGTTATGAAGCAGGTAAAGAGTGACTGGCGTTCACGCCTGAAAGGTGAGTCCCTCTCTGACCTCCTGAAAACCCAGTTGTGTTCACCTGACATCAAAGACTTTGATCCAACCAAAGCCATCAACATCTGGCATGTTGACGGTTTACGCAGACGCAGGCCTGAGTTTGTGCGCAAAAACATAACCAAAGAAACTTCAGATTCAGAGGAAGAAGCGAGTTCAGAGAGCTCTGAAGATATTTGATTCTGAGAGGGAACTTGTTAATTATCCAACTTGGAAATGATATAGTTAAGTTAAGTTTATAACAGTTTATAACTGTGTATAGTCTGTTCTGTGTATTGCACTTTCTGTGCGTTTTTCATGCACTGTTAATAAAATTATCACATTTTCATTCAGTGGCATTCATAATCTCTTATTTTCACAACGTAAAAATTTGGCTAATGGAAATTCTGATTGGCTGGTAACTTCAGAAAGTTAATTTCGAACCCTGGTAATAACGTCCTTTATTTCTTTTTATCACTGCTTAAGTGGAAATTGTGCTCAAAACTTGAAGTTACAGGTGACACTGCGATGCCTGTGGAGCTTCTGTTTTGCTGTTTTAGGACTTTTTCTCGAACGACACTTTTTTTATACACGTTATTTTTAATTGAATTAAAATGAAATAGGCACCGAAAAAAGTACCGTTAAGGAACCGGCACCGAAAAGCAGGCATCGTTAAAGTAGTGGTATCGAAAAAAAGCGAACGGTGCCCATCTCTATCTATGAGGAGAGGCTAAATGCTATCAACATCTTTGGTCTTTTTGCATGGCTGAGCGCATACGCGTAAAGACCAGAAAGGTGCGCATCAACTCGTCTAAGCTCAGGTAAGAACATATCGCAGTATTTAAAAATGGTGGCCTGTTCCTTTAAGCTCTTTAGGTCTGCGTCTTGGACTGAAATAACACAATGAATCTTTAATCTTTTTAAAGAATACATTTTAAAAGGAGAATAAACACACTGGAAATGCAAATAAATACATTCTTTACTGTGGCTGTATGTGAAAACAGTTTAAAAATGACCATGCATTTTTTTTAGAAAAGAGATGACTAGGTTATGAAGACATTTTGACTCAAAATCTTACAGAACAGAATGTTACACAAACATTTTTCTGACCTTGTAGTTGATTTTTGAGATCCTTCACGTTGGCGTCTTGTTCTGAAAAATAGAAATGAGGTTATAGTTGGTTTCAAACGTCCCCATCCATCAGAATCTTTCCAAACGCTCATGCATCACCTTCTAGTTTTTCCTTCATTGGTTCCAGCTGACTCCCTTGTTCCTTCAGTTTGGCCTCTAGTTCTAAAAGAGTCAGAGATCCGGTGCAGTGAAATACACAGTACAGTTGTATTAAAACAGTAAATCTTACCTTGTTTGTCTTTCTGCAGCTGCTGGATCATCAGTCTGTCCTCAGCCAGTTGGATCCTTATGTCCCCGAGCTGAGTGCAAAGGTTTAATAGATCAGGATTAGGATTGGTTTTAGGTTGGACCTCTCCAGCCGAGGAGAGAGCGCAGAGCACCAGCAGAACGACCACAGTGTTCTCCATCGTTAGACTAAACTGAGTCATGCTTGTGTTGCAGACTGTTTAAATAGTGTTCAGTCATGACGTCTGTGTCTTAAACAGGTTTTTTTAGTTTGACAAGTTCTGTGTGGTTTCCGATCAGTCTTAAGCTTCTTGATGCAACAAATTGTTCTGTGCTGTGCAGCGTTTCTGACAAGTGCGGACTGCGTGGCAGTGCGTCATGTTTCACAGTCAGGTTAATTTACAGAATGGAGAACATGGCTCAAATTCCATCTCTCGCCAGAGCAACAAGGAGCACATAATGTTTTGTTAAGAACAGACAGAAACTAAACGGACGAGTCAGACTCCTGTGGAGGAGGGAAGATCATTCATTGATACAGTCATGTGCAGGTCACTATATCAAAAATTACAACCACATTCATTAATTTTCAGCTACCATGGGATTTCTTACAAAAAGACTTATTGTGTGTCTGAGTTTGTAATTTCGAAATTCAGAACGACAGCAAATAATTTGCCTGATAAAAACACTAAAAACAAACCAAAATTAGTTAATGTGCAGTCTCTTTTAATGAATATTACAGCAAATATTAAAAGGTTGCCAATTATAATTTACTCAATAAAAAAGCTTAGTTTGTTGAGCAACACTGGTCCGAATGAGCTTGAGACCCCTGATATTAAGCAATGCTTCTATATTTACAACTCATGAAGTAAAAACAAAAAGATATCACCACAGATGGACATATCACAAACTTTGTTAACGATGCACTAAGCTCAATTTTCAAACCGTGGAAGTCGGAAGTAATTGAGTAAAGTCTCTGAGCTGCTGCCCAAACTCTTTTCTAGCTCTCACGGCCCCTCCCCAAACATCTCCATTGTTTACGTGACTTAATTACATTTCGGTTTGGAGCTCAGGCTGAGATTAAAGGGATATTTCAGGATTTTTGACATAGGGCCTCATTTAGTTATCCAGAGTGGTGTTGATGTCTGGAGATATTTTTTTCTTAAATTCATGCAGTCCTTATAATTGAAGAGCTTAGTGGCGCTAGGCTAGTGCATGTCTATGGTATCAGCTAGCCTGCATTAAAACAGTCTGACCCACTCCACAGTGCACCTGAGGTAAATCACTTATAACGCCAGACTAACGATATAAATGTCTGTGGGTGTTGTGGCCTAATGGTGGCGGACCCAAAGAGTAGACGGAGAGAATGTAAGTACAAGATTTATTTAGTAATGATTGGGAAATGGTTGAAGATCGGTTGGGCGAGGCTGGGGTGGTGGTTGTTCAGAGCAAGCCGAATGGAGCAGGTCGGAGTGGAGCAGGTAGGTAAGGGGTAGGGCTGGTGCTGGACGAGGCTGGTATCCGGAGTGGGCAGGTGAGTACTGGCAGGATGGTGGCGAACAGGCACGAAGATCTGACGAGGAGCAGGAAAAACAAAATTCAGAGTCAAACACAGCTAATACAAAAAAGGCCTGAGAAGTCTTCTCACGTAGGTAGACTGACGATCTGGCAGGGATGTGAAGGAGAGCTCGCCCACCAGGGAACAGGAGGCAGATCCCAATGCCACAGACAGGACAGACAAAACATACACCACAACAGTGGGAATAGAATAATTTTTTTAATATAACTGACCTTGTATCACATGAATTACCGCATTTTGAGGGACTATTTTCTCGCAGATCACTCCGCCACTGTGTTAGCTTAAAACCACGAAGCATATGCTGCTCAAATATAAGTTATTTTAAATGCAAAATGGTTATAATTATTCTATTGATACAGACATTTATATCTTTAGTCTGGCGTTATAAGTGATTTACCTCAGGTGCACTGTGGAGTGCGTCAGACTGTTTTTAATTCAGGCTAGCTGATACCATAGGCTAAGCTCTTCAAATATAAGGACTGCATGTACTTAAAAAAAACTATCTCCAGACATCATCAACACAATGAGGCCCTGTCAAAAATCCTGAAATATCCCTTTAAGTCGAGAACAATGCTGTGTTTCCAATGTAGATCTATGGTGGTGAAGGAATAAATGTATTACAACGACTTTAAATTAGCAAAATAGAACTGGACTGTTTCACATGGGGAACAGCAGGTGACCGCTGAACGTGCTGTGGCGATTATGATCATCGAAAATTCCTCCACAGCTGCAGAGACACTCCATCGCCAGCTTCCAGGAGCAGAGTGGCTCCGTTGGAAGACTTAGCAAATCCGTTTGTCTGATGTTCATACGCAATACAAATATGCTCTCCATTCTTCACTAACGCAGCCCCTGAAGCGTGTGGGTGTCCATGTGCGCCAATGTAGAGCTCAAAGTGGTAGGCTCCTCTCACCGGGGCAGTGAAAAACCCTAAACGATGATAAGATTTTTATATTAGTATCCATAGCGCAAGTGTCCACACGGCTCACGGTTAATATCTGTGAGTTACTGTTATTCACCTGTGTTTGGGTTGTAGGCGTTTCCAATGTTGGAGATCACGTGTCTGAAGACCATGGGAGTGTGAGTGTTGAACGGTCCAACAGTTCCGGAGCCTGACGCCAACAAAGAGGCAGAGAAAGCCACCTGTCCCACTAGTAAAAAAGGTCACGGTCAGGGTCGATTTCTTGATTAGTACCCGCAGGTACATTTGTTTGCAGAAGGGAATACAGCAGTCCACAACATATAAAATACACAGTAAGAACAAGAAACATATACAGGAGCAATCTCTCTCCAGCAGGCGTCTCCAACCTTTTTTTCCCGGCGAGCTACTTTTACGAAACAAAAACATCAAGGAGCTACTTATGTCTCGTAGATACTTGTGAATATGCGACTTAGAATCAGAATAGTGTTTATTGCCATTGTTTGGAACAGGTTCACAGACTAGGATTTTTTCTTGGTACAATCGTGCAACATAGAACATATAACACAGAATTCAGATAAAAAATAAGCTATAAAAACTTTAAAACTATAAGGGCGAGTTCACGTCAGGCAGTCTTGGCCTTTTAGCCAAATGATAATTAAACATGGTCAAAGAAAATAAAATGAATTCTGTCCTTATACTTGCCTCTGTTTACCTAAAATAAAATGTGAGTAGCAATCGTGTGCAGAAATAAAAAAATATATCTTTGGTGAGCTACTAAGAAAGGGCTGGAGAGCTATTGGTAGCTCCCGAGCCACTGGTTGGAGATCCCTGCTCTACAGTCTTCAAGGGATAAAACCACCCCATTGACAGGGGTGAGTTCCAACCCAACCCCTTATTTATTCAGGATTACGATTGCTGCAGATACAAAACTGTCTCTGTATCGCTTGGTACTCCCCTTGGGTACTACATAGTGTTGGCCCGAGCGATGTAGAAGAAACTCTCTATGTAGAGGGTGAGTATCATCCTGGAGAATGTAGCTGTAGCTGCTGTAGCTGTCCTGAGTACAGCTCAGCCTGCCCCACTGGCTGGAGAGAATCTTGGTCCCTCAGAATTATTACCTGGCCACCATGGAGGGGTCGGCCCATTAGTCCGACGTCTCATTATTCCGAAAATGTCCCATTGAGTATGGGTTTGAAAAATAAAAATCGGTTCAGGCAAGAGTCCACTGACCTTAAGGTTAGGGCCAATGGTTGTATATGGCTCTCTAATCCACAACACAACTGGGTCAGACTAATGGCACCTCTGCTCAATGGTAAATTTCCGGAACAATGAGACGTCAGACTAACGGGTTGTCGGACCAATGGCATGGCACCACCATGGAGATGAACATGGCAGGCTCAATAAAAGCTTGTTTGAAGAGAGACAACACAGTAATGTCAGTGTTGGAACGGGCCAGTTTCCTCAGGCAAGACAAACGTTGATGGCCTTCTTTGCAGACAATCTCACAATTGTTCTAAATTTTGAGTCCTATTAGGGTCCCTAAATATTTGTCCACACACTCGACGGGCTGACCCATAAAGATGGTAGGGTCTTCTGTGGGAGCTTTCTTTCTAAAATCAATGTGCATGTCCATTGTTTTAGTTTTTTACATCTAGAAACGAAGAAAAGAATGATCATACCAGGAAATTAAACCTTCAAAAACTGGACCATGATTAGTCTCAGTATTTTTGCAACAAACAATAACTGTAACTGTGTCATCCGCAATTTTGAGAATGTATCTGTTCTCATACTTGCTCTGACACATGTTTGTGTACAAGATAAAAAGCAACGGAGAGAGACAGCAACCCTGCGGAGATCCAGTATTTGAACTACCTAACTCAGATAGGGAGCCATTTACTTTCACTCTCTGAGATCTCAATGTCAACAAGACTAAAATGCAACCCACTAAATTAAGTCTTAAGTTAAAATAGTAGTTTAAGCAACGTCTTTATGCTTAGTTTCACATCGCACATACGGTGAGAAATAATTGTGTGTCTTTTCACGTTCTTTTACCAAAGCACCAGTAAAAGCCTCACCTCAGAGACTCCACTTGGTTTTCCGTCACATTGTTCCGTGTCTTTATGCTGTCCAGTTCAGCAGCTTGGGCTGAAGTGAAAGCAGTGCATCAAAGGATCGTTTGTACATTAGTGATACACGGTGTGTTTATATCTTTTACAGAGCAGAGAAGACGCATTTCATGAATAAACACCTTGCTGTTGTTGCTTTACTGAGCCCACTTCATTGGCCTGGGCTGAAATTGACAAGAAATAACAATAACGTTAGTGTGAATGAACGTGAATGCCTTTGACTCTCCTTCATTGGGTCTGTCTCTGACCTTCTTGTTGTGTGTGTACTTCTTTCTGAAGCTCCTTCAGTTTGGCTGCTTGCTCTGACAGAAACAACGCCTCATGAGTCAGACAGAGATAACGATCCACGAATGGCCCCAACAAATATTTATATTTTTACTGAAGGAATGTAATAGTTGTTCAATCTCACCTTGGTTGAGCATCTGGACATGCTTCATCTCGGTTTGGAGCACAGCCAGTTTAACACTCATCTCTCGGAGCACAGCGTGGAGGTCTGAGGGACAGGGCTGAGGCTCCGGCACATTCACTCTCTCAGGACTGACTTCTCTTTGTTCAATGATCTCATTGTCCTGAAGTTCAGCTCCCGACAGAGAGCAGAGCAGCAGCGACAGACACAACACACTCACTCTCTCCATCGCGACTATGAGCCCCAGAGGTACAGACTTACTCTTATATACAGACTGGATCACTCATCTAATTATTATTATCATGACACATGTATTTTATCTCACACGTGCAAAGGACTTTAGATAAGATGAACTACTTTCGAGATTTAATTATTGTTCCTGCAAATAAAATGGCAAAAGTTTGTGTGGCCCACATTAAAAAGCCGTCCTCTGTGTGCATAACATATTAAAATGTTTCTGAATCTGATTAGTCCCTATCACAGAATTTTTTTTCTGTTTGTCCTTGAATTGTTATTCATTTATCCTATTGTAATTATAGTACTCAACAGCACATGAGTGGTATAGAGAATGGAGAGGAATAGAGAAAGTCAGAAACCATGGAAGTCTTTATTTCTTTTAAGTGTAGCGTTTTGATTTTTGCATCAAATGTGCAATCAATGGAGTGTATATGTTACCCCCGTGAAGACAGACACAGGCTGGGATGTAACATTGGCCTTTTATTCTGTAAACAGAAACAGATAGTTTTCAGACGCGGCTTTGCCTCCGTGGACTTCAGTTGAAAACCTTCGCAGCACTGAACTAACTCTGCGCTTATACTATTCAGACTCATATTTTAGTTATAACACAGTGGCTTGTCTTACAGTCTCTATAACATGTTTTTGACAAAAAGAAAAACAATCTTAAACTTGACCTAACCGTTACAAATTACACATCTACAGTACAACAATAAAAGTACTTATTTACCAATAGTCCAGTCACAATATATCTACTCAACTGCTACGATTAACCTATGTAGACCAATAGAAAAGAACAGCGACAAATCGGACCAACGTCTATATTTAACTGGACGCTAACGGTAGTTAGCCGTTAACGTTATGTACCGAGAACAGCCTAAAAATACAATTTAAATAAATAAAACATCGTCCCAAAATTACAGATAGTCCTACTAATGTTACCCATACAGTGCTTAGTGTACTTAACCCACCTGTAAACAGAAACAGATAGTTTTCAGACGCGGCTTTGCCTCCGTGGACTTCAGTTGAAAACCTTCGCAGCACTGAACTAACTCTGCGCGAGACCGGGGACGTGAGTCTCCTATTTGCGTGCCACTACTGCCATCTTCTGGCGCAAATTAGCATAGCACCAGAAACGGGTAAATACAACACAGCCAAAATTAAGAAACATTAGTAGTCAACTAAAAGATTAATTAAAATGAAAATTAGTTGGGGGGGGGGTGTCTTTTTATACCTAAACAGTCCTGGGGGCCACATATACAGGTCTGTATACAGCAATAACTTTTTGTTCTATCTTTTGTTATCTGCAACTACAACAACTTCACCATGTCAGTTTTCATCAACACATTTTTCTAGAGCAAATTTTCACCTCATACAGTGATACACATTTCAACTAAAGAATAAGAAAATAGTGCGGAGTAACATATCAAATCGCAGGCACATTATAATCAAACTTGGACTTTGTTAAAAATGGCATTTGATCGACAGAATCTCACATGGGGAACAGCAGGTGACCACTGAACGTGCTGTGACGATTCTTATTATCAAAGATACGTGAGTTGTGCCACTGGCGCAGAAACACGACGTCTCCAGCCTCCAGGAGCAGTGTGGCTCCATTGGCCGAGCTGACAAATCCATTTGTCTGATGCTCGTAAGCAATACAAATATGTTCTCCATTCCTCACTAACACAGCCCCAGATGGATGTGATGAGTGTCCTTGTGCAGCAACGTAGAACTCAAAGTGGTAGGCTCCTCTCACCGGGGCAGTGAAAAACCCTGTAGGAGACATTGGTTACGTTCAACTCAGAGAACATGCCGGAAGATGAGGACTTCTGTCGACAATGCAGAGAGTTGTATGCCCAGGCTAATACCCTGGTTCGGAAGTTTGGCTGTTGCACAAACATAGTTAAACTGACTCGATTCATGGCATACTGTACTCCCCTGCACAAGGCTCCCATCTGGATTGTTTGTAAGAAAGTCAGTCTGTGCAGAGGCCAATGATGATGCTTTGTGAGTGCTTTTGAGGAAGCTGAGATGGACAAGTGTCACCGAAATATGAATCAATGCCAGAGTGAACCGTTAACAGGCGGTGGCACAAACTCTCAATATTATTATACCGGTAAGTGTAGAATCAGCCATTCTGCATAGGAAATAATGCCGTCCTTCACATGTTATCAGTCCGACTTGGTAACAGTATGATGGTCTTTTTGAAATTCTTATTTAATTGTTTGTCCCATCCTTTTTTAAATTCTATTAAATTCACCCTAACATCCACGAGGTGAGGTAATTTACCTGTGTTTGGGCTGTAGGTGCTTCCAATGTTGGAGACCACATGTCTGAAGACCAGAGGAGTATGAGTGTTGAATGGTCCTCAGAGACTCCACTTGGTTTTCAGTCACATTTGCCCATAACTTTATATTTTTTAGTTCAGCAGCTTCGGCTTAAGAGAAACCAGTGAATGTAAAATTAGTCATACAGGTATATCTTATGCACTTAAAATGTATCATTTTTATACACAGTACGCTCATAGACTGTGAAATACTGCAGAGACACAGACTCACCCTTATATACAGACTGGATCACTCACATATATTACCTATTAACCCTAGAACACTATCGCTCAAATTCCAAACACCATCACTAACGCCGGGTGATTTTTACCCGAGATAATACACCCAATAAAAAGTACTTGTCATCAAAATATATCAAAACATGACAATACATGACAAATTTGAGTAGTGTTCTTCTATTTTAAACTGTCATATGTCCAACAAAATCAAAGAAAAGCATCATGAGGAGTCCACATAAAAATGCTCAAAAACGAGTTGAAAATCAGGAATTTGGGAACAAAAAAAAAAAAAAAAAAAGAACATGGAAATTTGTTTTTTGTTCCACCCATTCCTAAGATATTTGAGACTTCCCTGGTGAAGTCTCAGTGTCCCTGACACACAAATAGCTGCAGGAGAGAGAAACAAAATATGTCATATTTTGAATAGGTAAAAATGACCAGCGGACTAAAATAACTTCATCATCATATGAATTCTCTTGGAAATCACCACTTTGTGATAGTTATTCATAACCACTGCACTAAATAAAGACAACATGCAATTCCAGGACCACTCTTACTTGCCTTATTCCTTACATGCAATTGGTACATGCAGGGTAGTAATGGCGCGGACACACTTTAGTTAGCTATCAATTGCTAAGGTAAATCAACCTTTAGCTATGTGTTACTCACTTGCTTGGATGCCAAGGACACCAACTCTGCAAAAAAAGTTGAAGTAAATGTGGCAGTCCTGAATGTTGTCAACCTCAAAAGGGGGAAAGATTGTGTGATTTTATACACTAATACTAACCCTGGGTAAAATCCACCCGAAACCTACCCTACCTTCTATCACTATTGCTGGGTGAAATTCACCCAAGCATGTGCCTGTAGGAAAAAGTGTGTTTTGGATTGGGAAAACACCCATGCCATCAAAGATGTCAAAGACAATGCTGAAGCTCCCCAGAGACCCATGACACTCAGACAAACGCAGCATAATGAAAATCAAATTTTTTTTTTTGCTCGGGTGAAAATCACCCGGCAATAGTGTTCTAGGGTTAAACATTACTCTTTTTTTATAAGATGTTTTATCTCACACGTGCACAGGGCTTTAGATAAGATGGACTGCTTTAGAAATCCCAGACGTATCACAGTCTATATCAGGGGTGGGCAATAAAATTTTGCTGACATGAGAAATCTGAACTGAGCAGGAGGGCTGCACTAACAATAACTTAACAGCTGACAATAGAAACTATAATAATCTGTAAATCAGCGGCCATATTAGGTCTAAACAAGACGTTAGGACTAAGAGTAAATCAGGACTTGACCAGGTCTAAACCACATCTAAACCGTGCCAAACCAAGGTCTGCAGTATGGCAGAAGTAAACAAGACAAAGGCTACAGGGGAGGAATAAGGTCTTAACCAAGGCCGCAGTGTTTCACACACAACCGGGGCACCACTAAAATTCTGGGCCCCCAACTCTTTTTTTTTAAAGCAGCTCATAAAAAATCACCCATGTACTTTAACCGGCTACTTTTTTTTTTTTTTTTTTTACTGAACAGATTCTATTTCCTGCAATTTTGTGTCTTTTAGAGGTCCCACATGTGGTTAGTATGGTCAAGTTGTGGATTTTAATTTTCATGAAATTCTATCGTAAGGCTATACTTTATTAATACAATAAAGACGGGTGTTGCCTACTAAAGATGAAAAAGTCAAGTATTTCAGCACACAGTGGGAAAATAATGGCTCACATAAAAAGGGCACAAGGCAACTTATCTTCTAAATTCAAAATACAACATTTTATAAGATAAGATAAGGCAAGGCAAGGAAAGTTTATTTGTAGAGCACAATTCATACACAAGGCAATTCAAAGTGCTTCACAGTTGCATAAAATTACAAGAACAGATAAAAAACAGATAAAATCAATCAATAAAACATAAACGGACCATGAAACGACTTGTACACAAGCAGAGCTGTTTTAAATTCTATTCTCTGAGTGACAGGAAGCCAGTGCAGAGACCGGAGCACTGGACTAATATGGTCGTATTTCCTGGTTCTTGTCAGGACTCGAGCAGCAGCGTTCTGGATGTTCTGCAGCTCTAACAGCTCGTTTAGAAAGGCCAGTGAGCAGCCGTTACAGTAGTCTAACCTGCTGGAGACAAATGCATGGATGAGTGTCTCTAAGTCTGGTTTTGACACTATTCCTCTGATCTTAATGTTTTTCAGATGGTAAAAAGGTGATGATGTTATTGCTTTGATGTGGCTGTTTAAGTTCAGGTCTGAGTCCATGATTACTCCTAGATTTCTAACCTGATTTTTTGGTTTTAGAGAGAGACTCAAGGTGACTGATAACACTTTGTCTTTGTGTCTGTGGGCCAAAAACAATTATCTCAGTTTTGTCTGAGTTTAGTTGGAGAAAGTTGTTTTGCATCCACAAACTGATCTGTTCGATGCAGTGACAGAGAGTATCTACAGGCCCATGTTCACCTGCCGTCAGTGACACGTAGATCTGAGTGTCATCTGCGTAGTTATGGTACGACACATTGTTGCTGTTTATTAGCTGACCCAATAGAAGCATGTACAAGTTGAATAAGAGGGGTCCCAACCCTCCAGATACAGCTCAAGGTATTCAGACACAGTTACTATGGATGAATTCAAACATTACTGTTGGAGACAAACTATTGCTGTGGGAGGAATGTGTCAAAAATGGTTTTATTTTTGTAAATGACCTTTTAGATTTATCCGGAGATTTGATTTCTTATGAAAACTTGAAAAGATCTTTTAACATTTCTCTCGATGAGTTACAATACAACCATCTGATTTCTGCAATTCCTAAAACTTGGAAAAGAAAATTGCTAAATTGTAGGAAGAATAAGTTAATGGTTTGTCTCCCACTAATAAGCTGCCCAAAATGGCTGTTTGGTGCAAAAATAAATAAAATGGAATGGAATGTAAATATCACAGGCAGCACATAATCTGCCTGTTTTGGGAAGATGAATTTAATGATCCAAATTTGTGGAAAGATTACTTTAGAACAATTTTAAAATGTTTTATACAATTATTGCAACAAAAACATCTCTGGTCAAATGGCTGATAGAAAAGGATCCCTGTTGTAGGTTCTCTGGGGATGAGGAGTTAAGAATTTTGTTTATGGATTTTTGATTGGTATTAATGATTTCATTTTATTTTTCATGTTTTATGTTATTATTTTCGTTTGCTTTGTGCTTCCTTTCTGTTTATAGTTTGTTCCAGTCAACATACTATGAATGTGTGGATGATTGTGGTATGAATGCAAGGGGGAGTGGCTGGGGTTGGGTGTTTGAATTTTGTCTTGTTATTTTATTCTGTAAATTAAAAAAAAATACAAATAAAAAAATAAAAAGATTGACCCCTGGGGGACTCCACAGGTCATGGAATTTTGTCTGAGACACAGTTGCCAATTTTGACAAAGTACGTCCTATCCTCCAGATAGGACTTGAACCAGTTTAGCGCAGTACCAGAGATTCCCACCCAGTTTTCTAACCTGTGAAGTAAGATCCCGTGGTCCACTGTGTCAAAGGCAGCGCTCAGGTCCAGCAGAACTAAAACTGAGACCTCACCTGCGTTGGTGTTCATACGGATATCATTTGTCACCTTGATCAGAGCTGTCTCAGTGCTGTGATGGGGCCTAAATCCTGACTTGAAAGTATCAAACACATTGTTAGATAAGAGAAAGTAAGTGAGCTGTTGATAGATTACTTTCTCCAGGACTTTTCCTAAGAATGGTAGGTTTGATATGGGCCGGTAGTTGTTCAGTATCTTGGGATCAAGGCTGCTCTTCTTTAGAAGAGGCTTAATGACCGCAGTTTTCAAAGCCTTTGGAAATGCTCCAGTCTCAAATGAAATGTTGACTAACTGAACAAGTTGTGGTAACAAGCTGGTCAGCACAGACTTCAGAAATCTAGTGGGCAATTCATCAAGGCAGCATGTGCATGAACTCAGACCGGAGATAACCTCTTCCATTGTTTTGTCAGTAACAGGTGTGAAATGTGTCAGCTCAAGGTGTTTATCTGGTGGCAGGGTTGGTATTTGTGTTGTTGAAGTTATGACATTTTTAATGCCTTGAACTTTGTCATAAAAAAATATTGCAAACTCATTGCACTTAGATGTAGAGATTAGTTCTAAGGGCAGTGAAACTGGAGGGTTAGTTAATCTGTTCACTGTGGAAAACAGAACACGAGAATTGTTTCTGCAGTTTGCGATGATTTTAGAGAAGTACTTTTCTCTTTCTCCACGCAATATCTAGTTGAACTCACAAAGCACTTCTTTGTATATCTCAAAATAAACCTGGAGCTTTGACTTGCGCCTTTTCCGTTCGGCTTTTCGGCATTCCCTTTTCTGTGCCCTGGCCGAATCTTCACTTCTCCAAGGTGCTTTTTGTCTATTGTTAACCATTTTAACCTTGACAGGAGCAATTGTATCCAAAACATTGAAGACGCTTGATGTGTAAGAGTCCAACAGATTATCTGCATTAGAATATGGAGGATTTTCAAATCTGATCATTTCCATAAACTGTGTCCTTGTTGTATCATTTATGTGTCTTCTTTGAATAACTCCAGGCCCAGCCTCTGGTTTGGGTGTAAAAGACAGGTCAAAGAAGACACAAAAATTATTAGATAAAGCAACATCAACAACATTCACATTTGATATATTAACACCTTTTGTAATAACTAGATCTAGAGTCTAAGATATATAGCCTTTATTGATCTCACAATGGAGAGATTTACTTGTTACATTCAGCTCTTAGAAAACACTCAGGGTGTGCAAATAGGCAGGAAATGTGAAATAAACAACAACAATTAAATAGTAAATAGCGGTATCTTATATACAAGGACTTTTTGGGGACAAAAAGTGTAAACCGTAAATAATAATAAGTAAATAGACTACAACAAAATAATGTTATAGTCAGTATCAGCAGTGCAGGTTTGCAAGTGGTTGATAAAGTGACGCAGATAAGTGATCTAAATATAGGGATTATTGCCTCAGTCCACCACTGAAAGAGCTGCTCAGCTTCTCTACAGTCCCGTGCAGTGGGTGGGAGGTGTAGTCCTTGATGGTGAGCTTGGCTAATACCCTCCTGTCCCTCACCTCCTCCACAGAGTCCAGGGGGCAGCCCAGGACGGAGCTGGTCAATTCAGGCAAAACAAAATGCACAGACTATTACTGTTTTATTAGAATAACAAGTAAAGTTCATATTGACACCTGCTGGATTACATTCCCTATCCTAAATAGCTGTAAATGAATCACTTGTTTATGTCCTAGTTCCACCTTTGATTATGACTTACTGGAACCACCAACTTTGAGGGAGATAAGAAGTTGTTTTGTATGTCTGTGCTTCCTCAATAAAACGTGTGTCCCTATCTGGGAAATTACACTACGATACGTTTCACACAAATAAAGAACAAAGATCTGTTTCATATTGGAAAGATTGTTTAAGTATTGACAGGTTTACACAAAGACTACAACTATAACTTTGCTCTTTGTTATCTACAGTATGTCATTGTCAATTTCATATGGCTTTATATACCTATGAAAATGTTGCAACTCTTTCTCAGATTCTCCAGTCTCTCTCCACTGGACTGCAGACTAAGGCCCAATCCCAATTCTCCCCCTTAGCCCTCCGTTTAGCCCTTTCCCTTCGTTTTGCGCGTTCACGAGAGACGAAGGGGTGTCCCAATTCTATTTTGCGGTGAGGGGTAGGGGTGAGGGTGAGGGCCACATAGCCCTTCAAGCGAGGGTTTTTCAGATGCACACTTCAGACGAAGGGGTAGGAGGAGTTTGACAAAACACGGAAATAAGCTGCGAAATGAATTCACGAATATCATCAATAAGCACAACATTTATAAAGTTTCAGAACGCTTCGTTCATGACTTTATTCGCTTTGTGCAACAATTAGAACAGTCCATTGCTTCGTATCAGTTCTACGTTTTCGCTTTGCTGCTGCAAATGCTCAGTTTATTTGCGCTGTATTGACTGACTGTTGGCTTTTCTTTCCAGACTTTCGATACGTCACTATTGCCATGACACGCAGGGTTCAGTTACTCGCTGCTGCACCTGCGGTCTGCCTCCCTGCGCCGCTGTGCTCTGAGCCCGGGTCCGAGGCCCGGGGCTCAGAGCGGAGGCTGCGGGCGCCTCTGTCCCCGCCCTGTGCGCACTGCGAGCGGGTCTACCTCTGCCCGTCCCCGCTGAGTGTGCTACAAGAACTTTGTGATACCTTTCAGTATGAAAAGCGCTTTATAAATGAAGTTTGATAGATTGACGAGCGGATCGGCTGATCTCTGGCAGCTCTGGCTGCAGCCACAGCGACACACGGACAGGGGGAAGGAGAATGTAGCGCCGAATGAAGCAGAAATTGATGACAATCAATAGCTGATGAGTCTGTGTTGAGCTTTTAAACTCTTGATATTTCTCAAAGTCAATGGATTAAATGGGATTTATACCTCGGACTCTCACTAAAGAACAGGAAGTGGGCGGGACTGTTGAGCTCAATTCAGATAATCACTACAGGCTGTATGATAAAGCACAGTCCAATTAAAATGGCAATATGTTACAAAGAATTTACAAATTATGTTGAATATATATATATATATATATATATATATAAACTATAATGAATGGCCTTCACAGAGTACATACAGTTTGTAGTGAATATGTGTTTAAAATGTTATAACTGAAATAAATGTCACCTTATTTTCAAGTATTGACTCAACATTGTTTCAATGTACATGGCCCTGATGGTTCAGCAGGTGCAAAAAGAGCGGGAATTT
Organism: Proterorhinus semilunaris; assembly: GCA_021464625.1. NCBI lineage: Eukaryota > Metazoa > Chordata > Actinopteri > Gobiiformes > Gobiidae > Proterorhinus > Proterorhinus semilunaris. The sequence continues at coordinate 32,356,077 of CM038347.1, read as the reverse complement.
GAAGTGGTCATGTGACCAAAGGCTTCAAATCTCAACTGCTCTGCTCTGCGTCTTACGGTAAATTTGCTGAGATTTTTATTAGGATTAGATGATTAATAATATTTATAATGGCACACACTTAACCCACACAATGTTGAGTCAATGTTGGCACTTCAACCTTAAAATACCTGCGTTTATTCAACGTTGTTTCAACAGCTTTTTTTCAACCATTGATTATGCGTCGTTGATTAAACGTTGAATTAACGTTGACATTTCAATCTCAACCAAAAATAACCAATCTGACCAAAAATCAACGTTGAAATAACATCTTTTGCTATCTGGGAAGTGATTTTACACAGACGCTAACAGTCCTGACTCTCGCTACTCACTGTTGATCCATTTACAAAAGACAGACTCTCATGTAACTGGAATCACAAATGCTAACAACAAAGCCCATTCAATTCTCAACCCCCCTAACCTTTGAAACACGACCTACACTCTTCAACTTTCACTCCAAACTTCCCGCCATTTGCATCTGTGTTTCAGCACTCCCACCGTCCTATACTTCATCGATACCAATGACGTACTGGTCGATGCTAAGTGATTTTACACAGACGTTAACAGTCCTGACCAGGGTTCGAATTACGGGGGAGCTAAGGGGAGCTCGGCTCCCCTGAAAAGGACCTGGGCTCCCCTGAAAGCCTACTTTGAGACTTTTAGGGGGAGCTCTAAAACACTGTCAATTTTTTGTGTGGCATATAGATTTTGATTTTCTGTACATTAAGGTTCCTGAAATAAATTATGATATAAAAAATGTGTCAATGCTGTGTGTTTATTCGCTCATTACATTACTATTTCGGAACATCGTTTTTTTACGTCAACACTTGAACTTCTCACTGAGTTGGTATTTGAATGTTAGCTTAACTTCAACATACTTTATTCGTTTTTTGGAACACTGTGGATACTAGTAAGAATGTCAAAAAGAAAGCAGTCAAACCTCGGTCAATTTGGATTTACAAAACAAACAAAGAGGAGTGATGACAGCGCACCAGCTACAACTGTCTTGCCGGTGTTACCGCCGCCGCTTGCAGCTGCTAGTGACAGCGCCACCACCGAGGATAGCGAGACTTGGGCGCCACAAACCACCGCTATGACCTGCAGCGGACCTGGCGATCATGCAGCACCTTTCAACTGGACAACAAAGCAATGGAGTGAGTGGAGAACCAGGAATACATGGCTCTACTCCAAAAATCAGAAGTTAGGATGCACAGTATGCATGGAGGCAAAAAACCTGTTAACCTGCTCGCCGAAAGAGCAACGGGAGTACATCTGTCAGGAATGGATGAATGGGGAGGTCAGCAGCGAGTCACAGAATAACCTGCGGAAAAAGATTTACAAGCAACGAGACAGTTTGGCACACAAAAGAGCGGTTGATGCTGACAGCGTCAGATGCTTGCGTTTTGAAGTAAACGGTTTACTAAGTAAACAATAGGTTTACTGTAAACCTATTGTTTTAAAATGCCCGAACACGCACCAAAAGCGTTAAAGTTAGTCAGGGAGGATCGGAAAATAGGGCTCCCCCGAAAGCCACTTTGTAATTCGAACCCTGGTCCTGACATTCGCGACTCACGTTTGATCCATTTACACAAGACAGACTCTCATGTAACTGGAATTAATAAACGAATAGCATACACACGGTCGATTAGCTCCTCTCTACGGGGAAACATTCACACCTCATGCACCCAGGTTAAAAGCAGGTCACCTAAAAGGCATAATCCGTGTCGGCATCATTTTGGGATATGATTTAGAAGTAATTGGGAATTCCGCTACCCTGACAACCATGTGGCCGAGATGTGGCCCAGGCCGACGCTCAAAGCCAATCCACCACAGATAGCGGCTGCTTGGACTGCAACTCTGGCAGTGGTGTAACAAATGCCCTCTGCTTCTTCTTCTAGCAGCTCTGATGACTCTGTTTGGCTTCCTCCCTCTGAAACATTCCTTTCATCCCGGTTATTTTGTAACATCTTTCCATTTTCCGCGTCCAGCTCCTGTATCCTGGTGTTCAAACAGACAATCTTCTCATCCCGATCCTCAATTGTGCGCTCTTTCTCCTTGATATGAAATTGCATCTTTCCATTTTCCGCGTACAGCTCCTGTATCCTGGTGTTCAAACAGACAATCTTCTCATCCCGATCCTCAATTGTGCGCTCTTTCTTCTTGAAATGAAATTGAATCTTTCCATTTTCTGCGTCCAGAACCCGTATCCTGGTGTTCAAACAGACAATCTTGTCATCCCGATCCTCAATTGTGCACACTTTCTCCTTGATATATTGCATCTTTACATTTTCCGCGTCCAGCTCCTGTATCCTGGTGTTCAAACAGGCAATCTTCTCATCCCGATCCTCAATTGTGCGCTCTTTCTCCTTGATATGAAATTGCATCTTTCCATTTTCCGTGTCCAGCTCCTGTATCCTGGTGTTCAAACAGACAATCTTGTCATCCCGATCCTTAATTGTGAACTCTTTGCCCCTAATATGACATTGCATCTTTACATTTTCTGCGTCCAGCTCCTGTATCCTGGTGTTCAAACAGACAATCTTCTCATCCCGATCCTCAATTGTGCACACTTTCTCCTTGATATATTGCATCTTTACATTTTCCGCGTCCAGCTCCTGTATCCTGGTGTTCAAACAGACAATCTTCTCATCCCGATCCTCAATTGTGCGCTCTTTCTCCTTGATATGAAATTGCATCTTTCCATTTTCCGTGTCCAGCTCCTGTATCCTGGTGTTCAAACAGACAATCTTGTCATCCCGATCCTTAATTGTGAACTCTTTGCCCCTAATATGACATTGCATCTTTACATTTTCTGCGTCCAGCTCCTGTATCCTGGTGTTCAAACAGACAATCTTCTCATCCCGATCCTCAATTGTGCACACTTTCTCCTTGATATATTGCATCTTTACATTTTCCGCGTCCAGCTCCTGTATCCTGGTGTTCAAACAGACAATCTTCTCATCCCGATCCTCAATTGTGCGCTCTTTCTCCTTGATATGAAATTGCATCTTTCCATTTTCCACGTCCAGCTCCTGTATCCTGGTGTTCAAACAGACAATCTTGTCATCCCGATCCTTAATTGTGAACTCTTTGCCCCAATTATGACATTGCATCTTTACATTTTCCGCGTCCAGCTCCTGTATCCTGGTGTTCAAACAGACAATCTTCTCATCCCGATCCTTAATTGTGAACTCTTTGCCCCTAATATGACATTGCATCTTTACATTTTCCGCGTCCAGCTCCTGTATCCTGGTGTTCAAAAAGACGATCTTCTCATCCCGATCCTCAATTGTGCGCTCTTTCTTTCCATTTTCCAACTCTAAACTATCTATTAAGACTTTTTGTTCCGTGAGTCGCTCCATTTGCTGAGTATTTTGAGCTTTAAGTTGACCATTTTCAGCCTTTAGCTCACGTACCTCAGCTTCAACAGAGAAAAGTTTGTCTCTCAACTCTTGTAGCTCCGTCTGAAGTGTGATAACAGAGTCCTGAAGGCGTCTCTTCTCTAAGTCTGGTTCTGAAGATGGCTCCACTTCTTCCATGTCTGAGTTAGAAAGCTCTACTGCAAGACTCGTAAATATGTTCTCCTCTTGCCAATTGCCCAGTCTGTCCTGATGCTCCTCAATTGTTTGCTTGCGAATATTTCGCTTTTCATGAAGTTGTTCAACATAGGTCTCGAACTCTGTCAGTTTAAACTGTTGTTTCTCAATGAACTCATCCTTTTGGAGGAAAGCAATTTGTGCCTCTGCAATTTCACTTTGTAGATAAACTTTCTCTGATGCTAATTTGCTATTTTGTTGTTCCAGAGAAATTGTTCTTCTTTTGAGTTCATCATTCAAAAACTGAAGCTCATTCTCATTATCCATAGCTTTGGCATTTGCAGCTTTAAGTCTCAGCACTTCTTCCGAAAGAGACTCATTTTGTTCTTTGAGCTTCTGTCCTTCCTCTAGTTGGAAGGTCCTTTGCTGCAGGGCGTTTCTTCCCTGATTTGTGCTCTGTGTGAGCTGTTCGCATTGTTCCCTGAGGTCCTCAGAGTCAGTCTTCATTTGATCGTCCTCAGGTGTTTTGAAGCACTCAGTTTGGAAATTTACCACCTCATCCGTCGTCTTTTCTGACTCTACGCTGCATTTCATCTCTTCCAACTTGGCCTGCTCCTTTTTTAGTGAATTATTGGCACCAGCTTGCTTTGTTGATGTTGCAAGCTCCAGTAAACATTGCAGTTGACCATTTTGTTGAACGGCAGACATTAAGTTCTCAAGTTCATTTTTAAGATAGACACTTTCAGAGTTCCTCCAGTTCAGTTCATTTGACAGTCGCCGTGTCTCCAACTGCTGCCTTGAAAGCTGCTGGCTGTCTTTCTTCAGTGTGTGATTTTCAGCAGTGAGAATCATAATTTGTCCCTCTAGTTTAGCTTTTGCTGCTTGAAGCTCAGACACCAAATTCTCATGTATTGTTGTCCTCTCGGAAAGCCTTCTCCCGTCTTCCTCAAGAGGGACATTTTTAGCTCTAACGACCTCTTCTACTGCTGCTTTCGGGGCCACTTCAACAACTGCGTCTGCTTCTTCAGAGGAACTTCTCTCTGTATCACTGTACGCCTCGTCCAAAGCAACGCCACTGTCTTCCTCGAAAACGCCTCTAGACGTAGCAAGCTCCATTAAACATAGCTGATTACCATTACTTTGAATGGCAGACGTGACGGTCTCAAGTTTGTTCTTGAGAGCGACACTTTCAGAGTTTGTCCTGTTCAGTTCGTATGACAGAGTCTCTATCTGTAATTCATTCTTGTATAAAGTAGCTTCCAGTAATTGCACTTTTTCTTCAGACACTTCTTTGTTCTCTTTCAGCTCTTGAGTAAGACGCTCATTTTGCGCCGTCACAGAATTGATATTCCCAACATTGATTTCACAAGTGTTGCAGTTAGATTCGTAAAGCTTGTTCGACAGCCTAGTAATTTCTTCCTGCTGTTTCTCAATGTCATGTTTAAATGTAGTCACTTGACCTGCAAGACTCATTTTTATCTGATGGAGTTTGGCATTCATTGACAGCTGCTCTGAGTTTTCGCTTTCCTTTACGTGTAAAGTAGCTTCCAGTAATTGCATTTTTTCTTCAGACGTTTTTTTGCTCTGTTTCAGCTGATTATTTTGCTCCAACATGTTCTCAGTCAGTGCTTTCCAAAGGCTGCGTTCAGACCTGAGGTCTGAGACCCTCGCCGACAGTTCAGCATTTTCTTCACACTGTTTCTCGATCTCATTTTTAAACGTGCTTGCTTGTGCTGTAAGAATCACATTTTGCTTCTCCGCTTCAGCCGTCTGTGACTGGAGCTGAACAATCTGCGCTTCCTTGGCATCCAAAGCTGTTTGTATCCTCCTTCCGTCTTCCGTAGGGATTTCTCCTTCTACTGCGGCTTTCCGAGCCTTCCCTTCGACAACAGGAGAGTCCTTTGAGGTAATGCTCTCTGTATCTCTTAACGTCTTGTCCAAAACAACGGCGCAATCTTCCTCGAAAACGTGTTCGGAGGTCTCCCGTGGGTCAACACTTATCTGGTCACAGCTGAGCTGTTCATGCAGTTTCCTATCGGTTTCCTCCAAACATCTGATCCTACATCTCTGCATATGCATAGTTTCCTGAGCAAAGACCAGTCGTGTTTGATGAAACGTCTGCTGTTCCTTTAATTCAGTGGTCAACTGTGTGAGCTTTGTCTTTGAGTCTGTATTTTCTTGTTCGAGTTGGGCGACGCAATCTTCTAGGTGTCTGTTTCTGTCGATCGCCTGGCATGTCTCAAATGTCTGTCGAATGTTCTTGAACATTAAATTTTTTCGTCTGTCTTTCTCAGCCTGTAATTCTGACTCCAGACTCTGATTTCGCGATTTCAGTTTAGTCATCTGCACTTCTTTGTCATGCTTTTCAAACTGAAGCTCTGTTGATAACTCGTTTGCCATGCGTGATGCAACGTTCACCTGCTGCTCCATTTCACCTATAAATCTGGCATAATTTGATTCCTGTATGTCATTTCCTGCAGTCGCACCAACAGTTAAGGTCTCCATTTCCTCAGAACAGCTGTCCTCAGTCAGCAGTCCGTCTTCGCTGGCCCGGAGAGGTATCGCTTCCCAAAGGTCGTCCATCTCTGCGATGGCGTGTTCTGACAAATGAACCACTTCTACACAGCTGTCAGAACTTGGGACAATGCTGGCCAAACCACCAAAAGATTTTCTGACCATGTTTCGTTCGATGGTGATAGCCTACCGTCTTCACCCTTGGCAAAAGTGCGCTTTCCTTGTCTGCAGATGCACGGTTCTGAGAACTTCTGAGGTCTAAGCAAAGACTGTGTTTGGGAATTGACGTCGGCATAGCAACGGCACAGCACACAGGTCACATGACTAGCCACCTAAATGCCCGTATATGGTAACGTTTTTGATAAATGTGAAACTGCTCCTGTCCCGTTCAGGTGACATCACAACATTCTAAATCGTAACTATGGCAACGGTCAGAAAGAAACAAACTTTGATTCTATATGGAGAAAATTTAACATACAGTATACTGAATTAAAATGCCATGAAATAAGGATAAAAAAGGGGTGGAAGACATGGCAAATCATTTATATATCTTGAGATTTTCTTGGTGCTTGGATCACAATTTAAATTTTAATCCCGATTCAAATGCATATTGTGATTTTATATTGCCTTTAAAGGAACAGGCCACCATTTTTACATACTGAGATATGTTCTTACCTGAGCTTAGAGGTGCGTACCTGTCTGGTCTTTGTGTGTGCCCTCAGTCACGCAAAATGACCAAACATGTTGTTAGCATTTGGCCTCTCCCAATGTATTCCTATCGCAGTCCCGGTCCCGAGCCCGTGCAGCGACACTTTGCCCACCGATCCCTTGCGTCGTCAGGCTTGTCCAGCGTGATTGGGATACACCGCTTACCGCGAAAGGTCCGGCTAGAGGGTATCTTGAGTATTCCCGCGTGGATGGCTGGCCCGCTGTCACCGGTGTCCCGACCATCGAGGACTCCCTGAGGCTCTGCTCGCTTCCAACCTCCACCCCCTGGCCCTGCGGTAGGCCGGTTTTCCCGTCTGACAGACAGGAGGTCGGCGGATTTCCTCGACCGCTGTTATGCCTCGTAGGTTTTCACTGCTGATTGAAGCATCTTCATGGTTACGCATGCATTCCATCCAGTGTTGTTTTCGCATTGGCGGCCGCGGGGTCTCAGACAGGGCCTTCAATAGCAACCTGGGTTCACGCACTCAAACGCATATAACTGGAATTATTATGGGTATAAAACACAAACTCTCAATTTAGTCTAGTCCCTTAAAATTCACATACTGCATTTTGCCGTTGTACAAGCCTACATTTCACATACAAGGAAAAGTGCAGTATCTACTTGTTGTGTAATTACTGTTCTTTTGCTTTCTGGTATTTTATTTATGTGAGTAAATCATCATCTGCATCAGTATCGATCATAATCGGAGTATTTCAGATGTAAAAGTAGTTTATGTAATGCATTACTTTGTTATGGTAATGGGAATCCATATACTGTATTAGTAGCCTGGCACCAGACTCAAATCACAAGTTTAGTCTGGGGACCACCAGTTCCTTTTCTCGTAGGAGAGGTGTGGTTTACGATTGTACGAAGCCGTTTATTGGGCACTATGAATGTCTCATATGAGTCTGCACGTAGCCATAGCCAATCGTATCAGATGACGTACGACGTACCCGCTGTAAACTTTTGAGCTAAACTATTTAGAACACGGTCTAAAGCTTGATTGAAAGATGGCGTCGCGTCTGCTGCTGTCATGTTGGATCTGTAAATAAACTTCAAACATTATTTTTTATTATTTATTATTTTTGACAGTCAAATACTTGTGATGGTGCAGGATTGAAGCTGAATTGAATTAGACACTGTAGTGCATGAACGCAGAAAGCATGTTGATGAACGAATGTGCAGACACACCTATGGTGTCATTTGACTGTCACAAGCTCCGTAGCCAATCAAAATGAATTTACTGAAATACTCATTACTTTTTATAATGAAACCTACCCGAAACCCTAACAAAACAACTGATCCTGGAGCGTCATAAAAGTCACTGATCAAAGTAAAGGCACCGTGCTAACCACTCACACAGCCACTGGGTCGCTCAAAGGTCAAATACGCACTAATTATATGGTATTTTCCCAAGTAATACCCACAATGAAAATTCACACACAAAAAAACTATCCTGATGTTTATTAGTGACTTAACTCTATATTTGTTCAGAGCGTCCAAAAACATGTGACAGATAAACCGCTCCCACACGACAGTGACTCCACATGAACTCATTTACCATTTTATTTTTTTGTTCAGCCTGAGATCAGGAATTACTGGAACCATCAGTGAATAAAAGAGATAAGGCTTTTTTTCCCTCCATAACCAAACATGCACCAAACTAGCTGATTACATTATTAAAATAACCAAAAGTATGAAATCATATTCATCAGAGGAAACATTTTACACTGTTTTAGGTTTACCTATGTTTATTTTCCTTTTCTTTAATATAATCTTTATTTTTAGGTTTACCTATGTTTATTTTCCCTGTCTTTAATATAATCTTTATTTTTACAACACTGCAGATGGAAAAGACCAGAAATCTGATGAGTTTGTAAACAGCACATGCACAGATACAGTAATGTGGAGGAATGTGTTGTGGCTGTTGTTCAGTTGTCTTTGAAACTGATATTTATGAATGTTGTTGTAATTCTGTTGTAAAATTCAACAGTGGATGTTACACTGTGTATATGCAGCGAGAAACGGGTCACAAAAAATGATATCGACAACTGAAGTGGCAGTGGTCTTGTTTATTTCTTTTAAGGATTGATAATAAACATTATATTGAGGCTTAATGCTTTACAGGTCAGCAACAGCACAATTATATTATTGAAACAACAACAAAACTACAACCACGTTAAAAACTCAGTGGATGTGTGTTACTTAGTCGATGCTACAATCTTTGTTTAACACAAACACATGAGTGTCTCACATGGGGAACAGCAGGTGACCACTGAACGTGCTGGGGTGATTAGAATCATCATTGATTACATCGTTCTGCCGCAGACGCAGAAACACGACATCTCCAGCCTCCAGGAGCAGAGTGGCTCCATTTGCCGCCATGCCGCCTCCATTTGATTGATGTTCATAAGCCATATAAATATGTTCTCCATTCTTCACTAACCAGACCCCAGCAGCGTGTGAACCTCCATAAGCAAAAAACAAGGACGTTCCAGTAGCTTTTATTGTTCTTCTTCTTCTGTCACGTCAACATGTCAATTTTCTAAGCGGATAAAAAGGGGCACTATATTGCAATGCGTAATAATACCATAGGAGCACTTCGACATTACGGCGCGGATGTCGAAGTGCTCCTAAGGTATTATTACGCCTTAAGATATAGTACCCCTTTTTATCCGCTTCGGAAAATCGCCCTGTTTAATTTTGTGTGACTAGACTTGGATCGTGTAACTACTCACGTAACCGTATTTAAATAGGGAAAACGTGGAAGAGCTTGGTCGCTTCGAACATCACCCCCGTGTGGGTCCATGAGGAGCGGAGAGGCTAAATGCTATCAACATCTTTGGTCTTTTTGCATGGCTGAGCGCACACGCGTAAAGACCAGAAAGGTACGCATCAACTCGTCTAAGCTCAGGTAAGAACATATCTCAGTATTTAAAAACGGTGGCCTGTTCCTTTAAGCTCTTTAGGTCTGCGTCTTGGACTGAAATAACACAATGAATCTTTAATCTTTTTAAAGAATACATTTTAAAAGGAGAATAAACACACTGGAAATGCAAATAACATACATTCTTTACTGTGGCTGTATGTGAAAACTGTTTAAAAATGAACATGCGTTTTTTTAGAAAATAAATTCTAACATGAATGAAGAGATGACTAGGTTATGAAGACATTTTGACTCAAAATCTTACAGAACAAAATGTTACACAAACATTTGTCTGACCTTGTAGTTGATTTTTGAGATCCTTCACGTTGGCGTCTTGTTCTGAAAAATAGAAATGAGGTTATAGTTGGTTTCAAACGTCCCCATCCGTCACCATCTTTCCAAACGCTCATGCATCACCTTCTAGTTTTTCCTTCATTGGTTCCAGCTGACTCCCCTGTTCCTTCAGTTTGGCCTCTAGTTCTAAAAGAGTCAGAGATCCGGTGCAGTGAAATACACAGTACAGTTGTATTAAAACAGTCAATCTTACCTTGTTTGTCTTTCTGCAGCTGCTGGATCATCAGTCTGTCCTCAGCCAGTTGGACCCTTATGTCCCCGAGCTGAGTGCAAAGGTTTAATAGATCAGGATTAGGATTGGTTTTAGGTTGGACCTCTCCAGCCGAGGAGAGAGCGCAGAGCACCAGCAGAACGACCACAGTGTTCTCCATCGTTAGACTGAACTGAGTCATGCTTGTGTTGCAGACTGTTTAAATAGTGTCCAGTCATGACATCCGTGTCTTAAACAGGTTTTTTTTAGTTTGACGAGTTCTGTGTGGTTTCCGATCAGTCTTAAGCTTCTTGATGCAACAAATTGCTCTGTGCTGTGCAGCGTTTCTGACAAGTGCGGACTGCGTACGACAGGTACAGACCCAGTGTGGCGGTGCGTCATGTTTCACAGTCAGGTTCATTTACAGAATGGAGAACATGGCTCAAACTCCATCTCTCGCCAGAGCAACAAGGAGCACATAATGTTTTGTTAAGAACAGACAGAAACTAAACGGACGAGTCAGACTCCTGTGGAGGAGGGAAGATCATTCATTGATACAGTCATGTGCAGGTCACTATATCAAAAATTACAACCACATTCATTAATTTTCAGCTACCATGGGATTTCTTACAAAAATACTTATTGTGTGTCTGAGTTGTGGTTCTGAATTTTGAAATTCAGAACCACAGCAAATAGTTGGCCTGATAAAAACACTAAAAACAAACCAAAATAAAATGTACAGAAAGGTAATGTGCAGTCTCTTTTAATGAATATTACAGCAAATATTAAAAGATTGCAAATTATAATTTACTCAATAAAAAAGCTTAGTTTGTTGAGCAACACTGGTCCGAATGAGCTTGAGACCCCTGATTTTGAGCAATGCTTCTATATTTACAACTCATGAAGTAAAAAAAAAATATATCACCACAGATGGACATATCACAAACTTTGTTAACGATGCACTAAGCTCAATTTTCAAACCGTGGAGGTCGGAAGTAATTGAGTAAAGTCTCTGAGCTGCTGCCCAAACTCGTTTCTAGCTCTCATGGCCCCTCCCCAAAAATCTCCATTGTTTACGTGACTTAATTACATGGACATTTCGGTTCGGAGCTCAGGCTGAGATTAAAGGGATATTTCAGGATGTTTTACATTGGGCCTCATTTCCTAGTTATCCAGAGTGTTGTTGATGTCTGGAGATATATTTTTTTTTTAATTCATGCAGTCCTTATATTTGAAGAGCTTAGTGGTGCTAGGCTAGTGCATGTCTATGGTATCAGTTAGCCTGCATTAAAAACAGTCGGATTCCCTCCACAGTGCACCTGAGGTAAATCACTTATAACACCAGACTAACGATATAAATGTCTGTGTTAATAAAATCATTTTTGATATATAACTGATCTTGTATCACATGAATTACCGCATTTTGAGGGACTATTTTCTTGCAGATCACTCCGCCGCTGCGTTAGCTTAACACCACGAAGCAGATGCTGCTCAAATATAAGTTATTTTAAATGAAAATGGTTATAATTATTCTGTTGACACAGACATTTATATCTTTAGTCTGGCGTTATAAGTGATTTACCTCAGGTGCACTGTGGAGTGGGTCAGACTGTTTTTAATGCAGGCTAACTGATACCATAGACATGCACTAGCCTAAGACTAGCCTAGCGCCACTAAGCTCTTCAAATATAAGGACTGCAATAATTTAAAAACTATCTCCAGACATCATCAACACTCTGGATAACTAGGAAATGAGGCCCTATGTCAAAAATCCTGAAATATCTCTTTAAGTCAAGAACAATGCTGTGTTTCCAATGTAGATCTATGGTGGTGAAGGAATAAATGTATTACAACGACTTTAAAATGGCAAAATAGAACTGGACTGTTTCACATGGGGAACAGCAGGTGACCGCTGAACGTGCTGTGGCGATTATGATCATCGAAAATTCTAGCGTTCCCCCACAGCTGCAGAGACACTCCATCGCCAGCTTCCAGGAGCAGAGTGGCTCCGTTGGAAGACTTAGCAAATCCGTTTGTCTGATGTTCAAACGCACTACAAATATGCTCTCCATTCTTCACTAACGCAGCAGCTGAAGCGTGTGAGTGTCCATGTGCGCCAATGTAGAGCTCAAAGTGGTAGGCTCCTCTCACCGGGGCAGTGAAAAACCCTAAACGATGATAAGATTTTTATATTAGTATCCATAGCACAAGTGTCCACACGACTCACGGATAATATCTGTGAGTTACTGTTATTCACCTGTGTTTGGGTTGTAGGCGTTTCCAATGTTGGAGATCACGTGTCTGAAGACCAGGGGAGTGTGAGTGTTGAAAGGTCCAACAGTTCCGGAGCCTGACGCCAACAAAGAGGCAGAGAAAGCCACCTGTCCCACTAGTAAAAAAGGTCACGGTCAGGGTCGATTTCTTGATTAGTACCCGCAGGTACATTTGTTTGCAGAAGGGAATACAGCAGTCCACGACATATAAAATACACAGTAAGAACAAGAAACATATACAGGAGCAATCTCTCTCCAGCAGGCATCTCCAACCTTTTTTTCCTGGCGAGCTACTTTTACGAAACAAAAACATCAAGGAGCTACTTATGTCTCGTAGATACTTGTGAATATGCGACTTAGAATCAGAATAGTGTTTATTGCCATTGTTTGGAACAGGTTCACAGACTAGGAATTTTTCTTGGTACAATCGTGCAACATAGAACATATAACACAGAATTCAGATAAAAAATAAGCTATAAAAACTTTAAAACTATAAGTTTCGAGTTCACGTCAGGCAGTCTTGGCCTTTTAGCCAAATGATAATTAAACATGGTCAAAGAAAATGAAATGAATTCTGTCCTTATACTTGACTCTGTTTACCTAAAATAAAATGTGAGTAGCAATCGTGTGCAGAAATAAAGCCAATGGTTGTATATGGCTCTCTAATCCACAACACAACTGGGTCAGACTAATGGCTCAATGGTAAATTTGTATTTTTGCAACAAACAATAACTGTAACTGTGTCATCCGCATTTTTGAGAATGTATCTGTTCTCATACTTGCTCTGACACATGTTTGTGTACGAGATTAAAAGCAACGGAGAGAGACAGCAACCCTGCGGAGATCCAGTATTTGAACTACCTAACTCAGATAGGGAGCCATTTACTTTCACTCTCTGAGATCTTAATGTCAACGAGACTAAAATGCAACCAACTAAATTAAGTCTTAAGTTAAAATAGTAGTTTAAGCAACGTCTTTATGCTTAGTTTCACATCGCACATATGGTGAGAAATTAATTTGTTTGTTTGCTAATGGTATAACCTATAAATTCTTTGCTAAGGTCTACTGCACAAAACTAGGCCTCTCTAGTAGGTTGAATGAGTTCATGGGCCGTGCATTACAATAAGATAAGACTGTCTGTCTGGGATGAACACGGCCCCAAATGTCAAGGTTATAAGACCATATTTGGTGTTGAACAAAACATCCTGGTCCACAAATGTATCTTATTGTTTATGGAATGAGAACTGCTTACGCACATTGGGATGGACTTAACTAAAATGTTATAAAGTTATCGGGAGGGAACTTATTCTTGGGACTTGCATTCTGAACCTGCTTTGACCTGTTGTTGTGCCACCTGCTGACGCATGAATAAATGTCTCGTGTGAACTTCATCAATCTCTGCTCTTTTTATAAGAAGATGGTCTTGGACATACGATTTCTTACATTTTAAATACTGACAATTTGGCGACCCCGACTGTGATTTACCGTGGAAGACGAAGATCAAAAGATGGACTAAGGACGATCCAGTTTTTTTCTTGTAAGAAACGTCGGAAAGAAAAAAGGAAAAGACTCTGCCCGTTCAAGGACCGAGAGGAGAGAACCGCTTCAGCGCGAACACCAAGGAAAAAAGCACAGGAACACAAATACGCATGCGCCTGCAGCCACGGAGGGACAAAGGCAAAGAGTTCAAGCCAGGACATCAGGACAAATCCCCGTAAGGCGGCCCAGATCGAAACACATTGTCGACACAAAAAGAAAGCGGTAAGAAAGACGCCTTTTCCAAAGTCTTATCAAATTGGCCATAGAAAAAACAAATAATGTGTGACGGTTGGGACTTTACGTATGTATATATTACTCAAATAATGTAAATAATAAACAAAAGATGCTTTGTATATAAGACGGCTTTTTGATAAGAAAATATATGAAAACCTTCGATACCGTGTTTTTTTCTTACAAAGCTACGGGCGGTTCTTTGATGACACGAGAGAAAATATGAATCAAAGGAAAGAAAGGCCAATACGTGCGGTTTTTATAACAATTAAACAGTTTTTGACGTACGCTTAAAGCTTCCGAAAAACGAGATAAAAAAGTGAAACAATTTGATTGACAACTGTGTTATTAAAAAAAAAAAATAACTATAAACGATACAAAATAAATGAACGTTCATTGAAAAATATAATGTACAAAATGTAATATAAACGTATAAGAACAGTGTAAAATAGTAACCAGTATAGTGTGCGTGAAGACATTAAATAAATACATAGATAAAGAAATAAAGAAATAAAACGCCTTATTTTTTGATAAGGAGCATAGATAAGACAATAATGTTATAAATAATATTGTTATTCGTAACAACTAGTGAAAATTGAAAATCAAAAATAAACGGTAAATCAAATAATAATTAAATAACAGGATCCAACGATAATTAACCAAAACTTTGGATTTATCCCCCCTTTAACTAACCATGGCCAATTTAAACATTTACTGCGTGTTGGTAATTATAGCACTAGCAAGCTTACGATGTGACAAAGAGGTCCGCAGGAGAGCAAACTTTTTTGTCTGCGCGTAACGTACCCGTATGGGAATGTGATGACGTCACCTACTTATGACTGTAGCGCTGTGTTATAGCGCCCGTCTGAGGAGCAGCCCAGGACGACTAAACTGTATATCCAAAACAATAAGTCACGATTTGATAAAGAGACGGTAGAAGCGACCATAAGTCCGTTTATAACGCCACAATCAGTAGAATACTTAAACTCCAACATGTTGACACAAAAGCGGAACCCACAAGGCCAAAGAATGAATACTTGCATGCGCGCGCACACCACTCTGTGTCAAGCGTTTCTAAAAATAGCACAGGGAAGCCGTGCATCTAAACTCACACACCTGTGCGCCGAGACAGGAAAATAAGAGCGACGCTTTCGAACTATCTTTTATCCCAGTTAAAGGAGCTAAAGCGGTGATTTAAATAGAACACGCGAAATGTAATGTGTAAATTAAACAAATTAAGAGTCTATTTGCGCAAATGTTAAAGCAACAAGAAGCACAAAGAACGCGCATGAGCAAGACACTTCCCCCGTCTTGTTTCAAGTGCCTGCGCGCATAGCTGCATGCATGACATGGAAAAATTAGAGGAGTATTGCAAATCATTTGGAGTTAGATAAATATATAATGTTGATAATAATGTCGTAAGATCCCATAACGTCACAATATTGTATAGAAATGAATAATGTGGTCTAAAGCTAAGGTTAAATTGTATGTAATTGTATAAAGCTGTTTACACATAAGTTGAAGACACATACTATCACACAGGGATAACCATGAACGCCCGCCTTTGATTAAAACAAATAGAAACAATTTGGACACAATCAGGGCCTCTCGTAAAAGCAGAAGCCATCACAAACTTTAGAAAAAACCCTGTTTAAGTGCAGGTCAGGCCAAGACCTGGTTAAAGTTGTAAACGTCACAAAATAGATGACGCCTCTGTCTAAGCATAAAGACAGTTAGACGCTCATGAGCAAGGCACTTAGCTGACCCATATCTAAAATGAAAAAGGGCGCAGGGAAAGTTTTTTATTTTCTTAAATGTGGGGTGGGTTTCCATGCTCTGAAGAGAACATTTTAGGCTCTAGCTCGCTCGAGCCCTTCAGACCAAGGCTTTGTATTTGTGGGATGGGCAGTTGAGAATTAAAGGGGCATGTTTATTGTATGTTGTGGCATTGTTTTATAAGCTATGTATTTTTACACCAAGGGAGTAGATTAAATAGTACACTGTGTTTGAAAAATGTACATTTATAGCCGATTCAATGATCCATAATGATCAATGATAAAATGTAACCATAAATAGAGCATCAAGCCCCTCCTCCAAGAATTTATCATAGAATAGGAATAGTATATTAATTGTGCATGCATGGTCCCATGTAAACAAAAAGAATAAATAAGCGAAATAAGGAAAAATAACAGTTAACGGATTCATTAATTAATAAAAAATAAAAACAATTAAATAGGAATAATACTCATCAATGTATGCTCTTATATAATGAATAATGGCAATAGTTAAGTCGTAACATTTCTAAAAAACAATCTGTGTAGCAATAGGTTCACCAAAGAGTAAAACTAATTAAGCAATTTTTTCTTTTTCTTGTAGAAAGCGATGACTTAAAGAAAAGGCGCGAAACAAAGACTAATCCAAAATCTCAGCGCGACCAAGAAAAATATAGTGGCCTTGAGGGCGCGAAACCAAAGCAACAAAAAGTATAATAAATAAATAAACGACCAATCCATGAGTTCCTAAAACATAGGTAAAATTACCATACTTACAAAAAACATACTAAAGTGAACATATCTAAAACTATAAGCCAATTTACGCGATAGATTAGTAAACAAGCACGACTAAATTACAATTTGTAAGTGCGATAATAACATAAACGTAATTGCCAGTAAAATGTCCCAGTTCGTCACCTTAAGCCAATTGAAACAACTTTGGGACTGCAAGGTTCTACATCATGAACCTGATCCAAAAAAGGCAAAAGTCTGTCAATCCATCATACGACCCCTGCTGAAGAAATACGCTAAAAAAGGATTGATACACGAGGGAAAGAAAGCCATCACTCCGACAGAAGACCAAGAGGAGAGCTTCATACGATATCATGAAGCAAAGATTCTACATTACAAGACGCACCCCATTCGAGCCATCCGTGGAAGAAGATTGAATAACCTAAAAATAAAAAAATAAAAACATGAGAACAAGGGAGCCCTGGATAGAAGTAAGGCTGCAGCTAACGATTATTTTTCTATCGATTAATCTATAGATTATTTTTTCGATTAATCGATTAATCTATAGATTATTTTTTCGATTAATCTATAGATTATTTTTCCTTTTACCGATTATTTTTTCATTTAAAATGAAGGGGAAAAAATTGACGTAGGCCAGTATTTTCAAATGGCATGGCTTTTATTTAACCAAATAAAATTATGGCTCAATGTGCAACTCAGTAGCCTATAAAATGTGCAATTTCTGGAACACTCACTGTAAACATTTGAATACAAGTAAAAGTATTGCTTATTTGCTTTAAAATGCGCAAAATAAAAAATAAATAACCAGCACACAACAATGATTGTATGATTAAAGTTAATTGTTCGTTTGTACATAACTGTTAATGTTGTACAAAGGTAGTTTAGTTAGTTACACAACTAACGTAACGTTATGTAGCGTTAGACACGCGCGTTTTTGACTCCTCTCAGAGCGGAACAGTGCTTTAGTTTATGAATTTACAACGCAGATACAAATAATACATTAATGTTTTTGTGTAATGAAAATTACTCACGCGGCCGATTGACTGGTTGATGGCATGAACGCTGTCGGGTGTTTTCGTTTTAAATGTTCGTTCATAGCCGTTGTGCTGCTGTGGTAGGCCATTTCCGCTCGACACAGTGTGCATAAACAACATTATTTGGCCGTTTCTGGAAATACTCCCACACTTTTGATTACTTTTGGCGTGCCTTTTTCCCCTCGCTCGCATCGCGCGCCGCCATGATGTAAACAAGCGACGCGTCGACGCACAAAAACTGCGTCGACGTATTTACGTAATCGATGACGTCGACTACGTCGACGCGTCGTTTCAGCCTTAGATAGAAGAATGCATAAATGGAAAAGAAGATAATGGAGAAAGCAGAAATGGAGACAAAATGAGTTGAAGAATCAAAGAAAGTGGACAATGAAGTGAATTTGAACATGGAATGAAGATAAGGAAGTGACGTTTGATGACAAGCCACTTCAAGGAAATATACCAAAGAAACTGTCAACAGGCATCTATCCAGTAAATGGATACAACACAAGCTCGCAACCAATGATGACACAAAACGGTCATCACGACACATCGGCAGCGGAAGGAGATGATAATCTCAGAATGATAAATGAAGAAGATCCAAGTGAATTGTCACCACAAAAGCGAAGACAATCACTCAATACCTACGACAAGTCTATACCCATGGTCACTCATCGCAAGCGCAAAATCCAGCGATGCGCCGAAGCCATCAATGACGCCACCGACGCCTCGAATGACTCACAGAGTCACAGGGAAACATTGGCATTGACACCCCGGCAATGCACCCCAAATCTAACCAACCTTGAAGAACAAGTCAAATCAGTACAAAATCAAGTGACGGCATTGACCAACATCGTGGAGACAGAGAGAATTCTAAAGGAACTGGATAACTTCGTACAAGAAGAAATACCAAGAAGCAAGACTCCTTGATGTTGGAGCTGCCAAAACTAACCAAAGGAGGCATTACATGGATGAGAGCCCTCATGAAACACACCGCTGGAGATAGAATTTGTTGGGGAGACATACACGCCGCCCTAACCAAGGCAGCAGATGAGACAATTGCAATTAACATCAAGATTGCAGTGGAACATAGGACAAGAATGGTCCTACATAAAAATTCTTCAATACATGTGTTTCGAGTTACACTGGAAGAAGAATTGAAGTCAAGATGTATAACGTATAATGACTGACGAACTCATGTCACTACGGATGAAGAGTGATGAAGACTACTATAGCTACAAACAACGTGCAAAGAGCCTATACCACGATGCAACGGGAGAGCCAATTCAGGCAGGCACGATAATGACAGCAATGTTCTACTCAGCCCTGGTCAAGGGGATGCCAAAGCCAGTACAAAACGTCTTAAGTGACGTGATGAGCTTATACACCAAAACTGAAGAAGAATTTGACGCACACTGTAACCAGTGTTGTTTTCGTCAATGATGACGATAACGAAATGATTTCGTTGACGCCCCTTTTTTATATGACGATAACGCGACGATGACTAGCTAAAAATGGCTCTAAGGTGACTAAAACATGACGAGACGTTTTCGAGTTTTCGTTGACAAGACGAGACGGAACGAAAATTATTATAAGTCTGACGTTCACAATGCATGTTATTTCTGCCCATTTTGCGTGAAATCTGGCTTTTCTGTTTGAGCTATCCTTGTTTTGGGTACGCCCACCACCCGGCTGCCCCATGCGCGCACCAGATTCCACCATAACAACACACCTGCGGCGGTGCTGAGAGGCTAGTCACTCGCCACGCATCTTCGAAGGACCATGGCTGCGACGCCAATAAACGGGCTTGGTGGTCGGAAACGACGAGATGATTTATGGACATACTTTCAGTATAATCCATCAGAAAGAAAAACGGAATGCATTGTATTGGGAGACGACGGTAAATGTGGCCATAAACTAGGTGGGAAGAATACAACCAACCTCAAGCGGCACCTGAAGGCTCATCACGCGGATATTTTTTCGAAGGTAACTAACAAGTCACGCTGTTAACATATCATATACATTCAATTTTACTTGACAATTGGCTTGTGACATATTTCATTGTATGCTTAAGGTTTTACATATATCTACTGGTGCAAATTTGCTGCTAACTTCAGGCTAATATTAGCCTGGTTGTGCTAACGTCAATAGCATGTCTGTGTCACGTTTATTTGTTGAACATGCAGGGATTTTGGCCGTGTAGGAAGTGTAAACCGTCATTATGTTAAACTGTTATTTGATTTCAGTGACAGTCTGAAATGTGGAGGGGAAAATTAGCATTTCAGACCGGTTGCTGTTCCTCCCCATACAGAAAAAAAAAAAGATTGAAATATATAATTAACCTGTTCCACTCTACATTGGCCTATTCCGAAAAAAGCATACCCATACTATTTCATGATTAGAAATCTTTTACAAGGTTTTAAAATACAAATTTTACTCACAGATGTGCTATTGGGGCTTGGGGATGTTGTGGATGTGAAGATTTGGAAGAAAAATAATTGTGGGCAAGACTAAATGTGGTCTATTTTCAACTAATTTGATTTCCGCCTATAAAAAACAGAAGAAAAGGAGCAAAAAAATCTTATTTTTACTGTAAAGAAGCAATATCTCAACCTAAATTGTAAATAAACCCTGTCATCAACATTTTCAGCAATTTTGGTGCCTATTGAACAAAGAATTGAAGGGTTTTACAGATGTACAATATAAAAAAGTCCAGGCGGAGACCAGCTGTGCCATTTTGGCACAATTTGGCACAATTTGGCACAAAATTTGAAATATGGAATATCTCAATGAAAATGAAAATTTGGGATACTTTTACATATTTGGTCATGAAAATACTTTTTTTTCTAAAAGTTAGGACACAATTTATATATTTCAGCACACTTTATTGCAAAAACTATATACAGTAAACACGCACACACACACAGGTAATCAAAAGTAAAATAAAACAAAAAACTTCACATAGCATCATGCCAGGCGACAAAACAGTTCTTTTTGGAGGTCAGGCACAGAGGTACCTGACACTTTCTGCAGTACACAGGAGTCTTTACCCGTTTGTCCCCTGCGTCAAAGCATCTTTTGCAGTGCTTTCTTATGGCAGTGGCATCCTCCCCAAAATAAACTGGCATGCAGGTAATTGGTGTTTCTTCAGCAGTCTCCACAGGGGTCTCCTCAGCAAATTGTACCATTTCTACCAGCAGTTTCTCCCGGAATTTCTTTTGGGTGAATGGTTTTGTCCCATCAGCCTTGAGTTCCACCAGGTCCTTGTGAATTATATGGGCATTTACCACTGCGATGTCCAGGAAGTGGTAAAAAAAGGTTTTATACCACTTCATTGTTTTGTGGAGAACAGAATAGTAGCCAATAAGGGCATCAGATAAATCGACACCGCCCATCGACTGGTTGTAATCAACCACAGCATCGGGACATGGCACTTGTGCAGTCTTCCATTGGCCTTGTTCCTTTACCTTTCGCTTGACAGATTTCCCACTGTATGCGCCATGAACAGAGGTGCACATCGTGACCTCCCGTTTGTCCATCCACTTCACGAATAGCAGTTGGCCCTCTCTGATCCATCTTATTTCACCCCTCGCTGCTTTCTTTGGGAGGTCGTTCACTGTAGTTTTGGGGAAACCAGAACGAGTTTTCCTTATTGTGCCACAGCAACCCGTTTTCTTATTCAACAAGTCTTTGAACAGGGCTGGACTTGTATAAAAATTGTCCACGAACAGGATGTAGCCTGAGCCAAGAACGGAGAGTTGCATCAAATCCATGACCGAGGTGTAACTTAGTCCATGTTCTGAAACGGTGTTGCTCTTACCGGTGTATACAAAAAAGTTCCACGTGTAACCATTTGTGGAGTCGGCCAGCACGTATAATTTATAACCCCATTTCGTCGGTTTGTCCTTGTGATACTGTTTCATTCCAATTCGAGCTTTGGAAGCCACCATGCGCTCATCTATTGAAATACATTTGTGCGGATGATAAAACGACTGACAAGCAGTTACAATATTCGTGTATAGTGGCTTGATTTTGAAAAGCCTATCATACTGTGGTGTGCCTTTCTTGCGCTCATTGTCCTCATCTTCCAGGGGGTTACTAAGGTGCAGTGACCACATGATAATTAGAAAACGGTCCCGGGTCATTTTCTTTCTTGGGAATGGGAGCTCATATGGGAAATCTGTCCTCCAATAATCCTGTCTTGTGTGTGCAGAGACAAGTCCTGTGAACAGCAGTATAGACAGGAAAATGTAAAACTCCTTCAAAGTCAATGGAGTCCATTTGTATTTTTTTCCAGCCTGCTTTTGCCTTTCAGCATTAGTGTTTGTATTTACTATAATTGTATTCACAGTGGCACTGCTAAAAAAAAGCTGGAACAACTGCAGGACTGTCCATGAAGCGCCTTTGTCCAAAACAGGTCCTGTGTCTCTTGCTGGCACAAAACGGCGTGGATTGGGGGCAGTGTCCTCCTCATCACGATTGTGCCACCGATCACTAGGAGCAGGTAATGTGGCTGCAGGACTGGCTCTTTTCCTCCCCGTCTTGCTCTTTGAGAGTGCCTTTCGCGGCTGGACAGTGGCTTTCTTGGAGGGAGGGGCAGACACGCCTTGCGTATTTGAAGGAGCACTGAAAAACAAAAGGGCAGACAGTCACTAATTTGCATCTGTTTGCAATCAGTTGCAGAGAGCCGTTACGGCCCCAGGCCTCCAGTCTCCCTCTTTGTTATGCATATTGCACTAATCACATGCTTACCTCTGCGCTACGGAAGACTGCCTTTTAGACTTTCTTGACACTGAGGGTGGCTCGTACTCCTCGCCGCCGTCGTCGTCCGCCTCGTCGTCCTCCTCGTCGTCGTCGTCCTCCTCCTCGTCATCCTCCTCCTCGTCCTCCTGTGGAGGTGCTGGCTGAGGTGGAAGACTTTCTTCTTCAGAGCTGCAAAATGCAAAAGTTAGGGACAATGACTCATTTGCAAAGTGAGTTTATGCTAAGTTCAACAAAACTTTTTAGACCCTCACCTTAGTATTCTTGGCAAAGCAGCCTTTGACCTGCTCTGCACTCCAGATGAACCTGGCTGTGGTGATGAAGGTGTGCTTGGCTCACCAATCTCTTGTTTCCCATCATCATCACTGCTGTGGAATAAATAATAAAAAATCTATGTTCAGATATGTGGTACAAATTGGCACATAAGACTACAATGTTTTGTTTTTGACACACTGTGTGGACGTTACATGACCAATTGTGTCTCATATAGTATTGAAGTGATGGAAATAAAAAAGACAAATACTAATAAATCGGTTTTACATAGCACTACAAATCATACTCCCACTACGCAGTGGGGGCGTTGAGGCAGCGGTACGCTCCAACTATGATTCCCACTAAATAGCAATACACTTGTCTATACATATTGAATTTACACCATTGACATAAAAATATACATTTACTTTACAAAAAAAAATATTCCTAAAACAGTTACCTTTCATCTGGCGGATATTCATAATTTGACCGGCTGGTTGTGGTCAAAAGGTCCGACTCGTCAGAAGAGGAGTCTTGAAGTACCATGTCTTCAAACGGCAGATCTCCAAGAACTATATCCCTTGTCTCCTCGAGAGTGTAAACGCGCTTTTTCCCTCTAAAAGCCATGGTGTGGTGACCAAAAGTGTAAAAATCTGCTCAAAAATACGCTAACTACAACTTCCCCGTGCGTCACGCGCTCTTGTGCGTCGAAGCTCAAGTGACGCCGCACCTTACGCAGAGCGATAAATCAAGGGAATTCTATCCAATCAGCGAGCTCCATATATCCCCGGAAAGGGCGGATCCTACTGAATCCAATGATACCAATCATTCTGTGACGGACAGAAGCCCTGGCGAATCACAGGCGATCTTGTACAGACACTGTGTGAGCCACTCCGAGTCTCAGTTGCTGCGTTTTGCCCTGTTGTGGCCGAAATACCGGGTCTTTTAGAGCCAAAATGGCGTCAAAAGGACGGTGCCATCTTACTCTTGTCCAGGGAAAAAGGTTGGCGCATTAGCGCAAAACCAAACAGAGAAACGGCAAAGGTAAGTCCGCAATTGCATGTTTTATTTTGATTTGCTGGTGTTTTTTGTGCAGTTTGATGCGGGCTCTGCTGAACATGTTTACTGCTGTGCAAATAAGCTTTACACCAATCGAATCAGTGAGTTGTTAGCTTTCTTTTGATATCTCCTTCGTAGTTCTGCGTTTCCTCTTTTGAAAACCCAGATGCAAAAACTATTACCTGGTCAAAACTTCAATTCTAGCCATGTGGTTGTTTTATTGCTAAGAGTTTGAGCTGTGTTACATTGATTTGAGTTTGGAGTGGATACTTTTGTTGAGGAGTTTCTGCTTGACAATTTGATGTATGATAAGTGTGTTTTGGTCGAAGCGGTAGTGAGATACGTGCGCATGTGTGTAACGCAGCGGGGGTTGTCCCCGGTACCGGGTACTCGCGAGTTCATGAGGTTAAAGTGTCAAAATATATGTGGCATATATTCCAAATATATTTGCATTGTTCTTCACTTCGATTTATCATTTTGAAATATATTCTAAATTACAACAAAATATATGTTAAGTGTGAAATACTATACATTCATAACATGTAATGTAAAATATATGGTCATAAACTGTTTATCTTGCTAAAGGGTCGAAAATGTATTTTGATCATACTAATTCCTCTACCTTTTCCCCTATACACAACAGTAGGCTACCATATTTCACTACTGTATTATGACACACAGCTATAATAAATACTGTACTTACATTTAAATAGACTGCAATGTAAAATGACAGATAGTTGTTTTCCTAGGACTATTAGGCCATATTAGGTGGCACGTACCTAACACTAAGTTGCACGTACTAATATATTGACATATAAATACAGTATATTCACATATGTAACTAACATTTTTTTTTTAAAGAAAAAATATATTTAAATTAAATGGGGTTAAACACATGGGCCATGTGTTTAATCCCCACCTGAAACGAGCACATTTTCTCCAGTTTCCCAAATCGAAAAGCTTCTTGAAGAAAGCGTCGAAACAGCAATGAAATGAGGATGAAAATACAAAAGATGTGACAAAACTGACAAAAAAAGTCACAATCAGTTTTGTAACAGCTGGAGTTATATGTTCTTTTTTTCAATAGTCTATTTGCTTTTAGTAATTTGTCTTAAATGTTTGATAGTAAAAACCATTTTGTTTTCTAAACGTAATGTGTTGAAACACGATGATCTGCTTAATATATATATACTATATATACTATTACTACTATAATAAACAGTATACATACACACATACAAATTTGATTGTTTTGTATTCACATGACATGACTTTTACAGATGTACTTTGTAGTAATTGTCTTTGTTTTCTCCTCATCCAGATCCCATTGACCAGAACCCCCATACAGAAACCTGGTTGTCCAAATAACGACAGGACACAGACATCTATCGAAACAGCCTTCGCCGCAGGATCCAAATACAAGTCAAACTCTGTGGAACAAAGTGTCAAAGAACAAGCGCTCGCTCTTTGGATTGGACGCACTGGTCTACCTGCTTGCACAGTTGAGGATGAAGATTTCATCCACATGATTGAGACCTTTGATAAAAGGATGACCATACCCAAAAGAACAAAAATAAACAACTTAGTTGACAAGATTTATGATGATGAAAAACTAAAGTACAAAGAGCGGCTTGCCAAAGCACGTAAAATAACAATTGGACTGGACATATGGACCAAAAAAGGACTTACAGCTACATTTCTGGCAATTAGTGCATGTTTTTTTTGCACTGTGGTAAATAAAGCACAGCACATACTGTTGAGACTTGATCAGATCGCACACCCACACACGGCAGTGTGTATAAAACATTGTTTTGACCAATGCCTAGAAGACTGGGGAATACCACAACACAAAATTCTAACAGTCATAACTGACAATGGAAGCAACATGATTGCAGCATTCAAGTCTAATGAACCGGATGAGCCCACTAGCTCCGAGGATGAATCCATCGAGACGAGTGACCCTGAAGATACTGAAGTGGCTCTTAGAGAACACCAGAGGTAAATTACTTCAGTTTGCTGTTAATTTTCAGTATGTCAGTCACTCTTATTATTTAGAGTTATGCTTGTAGGTTATAGTCACTTTTATTTATTTTTTAGCAATTGTTCATGGCAATTTTATTGACTGTCCTTAAAACTTATTTTTCTCCTGTATTTTTGTCTCTTCTAGGTTTGGAGCCATAGATACGAGTAGGACCCCCTGCGTTGTACACACTCTACAACTTGTGGTAAACATGATCCAGAAAGACACAAGTGTCAACCGACTGCTGAGCAAAGTTAGAGGTCTTGTTAAGCTCTTCCGCAAGTCATCAGTGGCAACCGAGCGACTGCTGCAGTTGTGTCAACTAACCCTGGTCAAAGACTGCCCTACTAGATGGTCCAGCACATATCAGATGATATCACGGCTTCTCCAAATCAAAGACTTAGTAGTTCAGGTTGCGGATGGGATGAGCTGGGACCATTTACTATCAAGAGAGTGGCATAAACTGTCCACTCTCAGAGATTTACTCGTCCCCTTCGCTGAGCATACCCAGTTGCTCCAGAGTGACACACAGTCATTATCCCTTGTGGTGCCTGCCCTTCTGGACCTGCAGGGTCACCTGTCTGAGTTCCCCCAAGCCCAGGGATCTAGCTTTAAGGACCTTGCTTCCTTGGCAATTAAGATGAAGGCAAACTTGGACAAGAGGTTCAGCTGCTTTCTTGATCACACTGACTCCAAGTTTTCACCTCTCGCTGCTGCTGCATGCTTCCTTGACCCGACAGTTGCACCTGAAGCACTCCTTGAAAATGATGACGAGCAAATAGAGGCACTTGTGAGAAGAGCAGAAGATTATATTGCTCAGTTGGTGCCACAAGTTGTACGGGAGGAGGAGGCTGAAGACGACGAGCCAGAGGAGGGAGAAGAATCCAAAGAAGAGCAGCCTCATAACAAGCGGCCCAGATTCAGATTCTTGTCCAAACCAAGCCGGCCTTCCAAGTCTACCCTCTCAAAGCCGTGTGTCAAGGAGGAAATCAAGAAATTCAAGGAGCAGTTGTCACAGCCTACAAACCAAGAGACTGCCCTAGAATTTTGGGATGCACAGGGAGATTATGTGTATCTGAGCCTAAAACCTATTGCCTTAGACCTTCTGGCCATGCCAGCATCTCAAGCATTTGCTGAGAGAGTCTTTAGCATTACAGGTGACCTCAGTCGTGGCCGTCGTAATAGAGCAAGAGTCATTTTAGAAAGAAGTGCTTTCCTGAAACTGAATCGAGCTCAGTAGGCCAATTTAATGAGCATTACATTTATTTGTTTACAGATATGTTACTGTGATATTCTGTTCTGGGCTTGCTGTGAGACTGCACTAGAGGTAGGGCCATCCTCTAATTCAATGTGTTAAACCAACGTTTTTATTTATTTAGTAAGTTTTTTTGCTTTCCTTAAAGACAAAATTGCAGTGTTTACACTATTCAGGGATTTATTTATTAATTTTTATGTTCAATCAACACACTTCAAGTGTCATGTTTGTTTCATACTTTAAATTCAAGTATGCGTTCCTAACAACCTATGGTCAATGCACCTCTGTATTATTTATTTATTTTTATTATTTTGTTTCAGAATGTTTGCAACTTTGCAGTTTGCACAAGTTAAAGATGGACAGGGTTGTACGCTGTTTGTGTTTACAAATAATATGCATCTTGATGTTGCACTGGCAGACAAAATGAAGCACAAGTTGTAGAGCTGTATTTGTTCAATAGCTTATATTTTGGGCACGTTGTTCATTGCATTTTAGCAATTTCTCAAATAAAGCAACAATTGCCAAAGTAAGAATGTTTTTATTCCTGCCTTTTTTGGAGTAAAACGGTGATATTACATATATATATATATAATTATTTTTTTAACTAAAATTGACTAAAACTTGACTAGAACCTTTTTGTGTTTTCGTCGACTAAAACTTGACTAAAACTATAAAGTTACAAGTGACTAAAATGTGACTAAAACAAAAAAGCATTTTCGTCCAAAAGACTAAGACTAAGACTAAAACTAAAACGGCTGCCAAAAACAACACTGACTGTAACCACAACGTCACCAAGTGGTTGAACAATAACAAAGAAACTGACACCAAGAAGAGGGAGATAACAACGATGAAGTTACAACTACAGAAACTGCAAGCGAAGTCCAAAGACAAGAAGAAAGAAAAGACATCCAATATCATGACAGTCAAACAAGACCCCACTGAAGAAGACGCGCCGATAACGACAAACCAATTGGCGAATGCAATCAAGATGAAATGCAACCACAACAGACACAAGAAGCACCCGCAACGGAGACTGTACAAAAAAATCAGCCCTCACCGATTCCCGCCGCACCTGTAGTGATCTACAACACCGCCCCCTTTGCTAACGGAAGAGGAAGAGGGCGAGGCAGTTTTGGACGAGGAAGAGGGAACAACGTGGGAAAACGATATGACCAATGTCGTGCATGCGGAAAAATGGGACATTGGGCAAGAGAGTGTCGTACGGTGCCCCAAGGACAAACATATAGATATAATCAGCAAGGTAACCCACAACAGATGGATGGGCAACCATGCAGCCGATCAAGCTACAAAAGATGCAGCAGACTATAACAACAGACACATGCGTATTCAAGACACTGAACAATCTGGAAATGCATCCGAAATCTGCATCGTCGACACCAAAGATGTAAAGGGAATTCAAGAAGCAGCGTGGAAGTTAAAAGGGGCAGTGAAAGACACTGAAGAAATTATTTGGAGGAATCATGAAGAAAAATGGTGGTTCCAACCCTTTACCTCAAATGCTGTTCGACGAATACCACCTCCCGACACATCGAAGCTACAAAGACATTTTGACACATCGATTTGTGGTGGCACCTACAAATGCAATCCATTCTACAAGACTGAATTGATGATTGTCATGTCTGTCAAACTATGACTAAAAAAAAGACATTGCAAACGCTTCCTCTGACAATACGGAAGACAAAGACGAAGGCTGTTCAACATCTAACGCCGATGATGAAAACCACCATTCGCCACTTTCTACCCTTGGAGCTCGAAGGGGAGAAAGAGGGGAGAAAAGAAATACTCAAAGACTTAAAACCTTTTTTTTAACATAAACCTTAAACCTTCTGATATAGAGTGAGATTTTTTGACATAACCTTAACTTCTTGACATTTTAATGATAACATTTTAATATAACTTTTTCATGATATAAGTTTTTTATGCTAGTTACTAATCTAGATGTTGCAATACAAAAAGCTGTACACAAAATCATAGAACAAATATATGCCTGAATGTAAACTCACAAGATGCAGAAAAAATAAGAATTGAAAAAGTACAAAATGCCAAATAAAAAGACATTGTTGCCTAGAGTCAAAAACCAGATGATCTGCCGGATGAACCTTTTCCATTACAGGACGGGGAAACACCAGATACTGGAGAGACTGAATCTTAACAAGGACGATAGAAAAAGGACCAGTCATCATCCAGGTGGGAGAGTCCATGTCACGCGCTATGGACGAGGCCCAAGGCTGTGAAGGGCTTCAAAAAATCTCCCTGAATCCATCTCTCCCACCTGTTGAGCAACCATCCTCTGCCACCATCATGAATCCGTTAAAAACTAGCCTGCAGAAAACGGGCTGCTACCCTTGGATGGTAATATGTGGTTTGTCAATGTTATCAGTTATGATTGTGTTTCCTCTGTTACTGTTTGAAAAATGGTTGAAAATAAGTCCTGAAGTTATAAATAAACAATACGTTGATAGAAATAATGCATCATTATCAAGCTAACGTGTGGTGATAATATATAAACTATACCGCCCACCTTATTAATAGCACTGACTGTTATGTATTCACCTTCCAGTGTCGACTACACACACCGGCATTTAAGCGACCACACCGAACGACACCAAAATTCTAAACAGCACTAACAATGTTGAATACAGTGACAGAAATCATTGCCAAAACATAATTACTTTTTGCCCGCCCATAGATGAACCAGCACATAATGGCATTTGTTGTTGAAAATAGGAATGCCCATACTTGCAGTTTTATTGATAATTTCCGTAGTTTTATGCTGCATAATTCCCTGTCTGCGATCCTTAGTAGTAAATCTAATCACAACCAATCTTGCGCGTCAAGCTCCGACATCACAATACATACTCCTTACTCCAGATCTCCAATTAGACTCCGAAATGTTTGAATAGAGTTAAATAACTAATTTGAAAACATACTTGTGAATGTTTGTTTTGCTTAAGACATGCTAAACTGCTAACTGATTTTTTGCAAATAATATAAAGCGCAGTTGTGAAATTTGTGTTGATGAAGGTGTATACATGTATCATGTGGGAAATAGCGACTTGCTTCTCTCAACTTTAAATGCATCAAGATTTTGTGAAATTAATTTCTTGTTTATTACATAGTAATGTAATAATGAGGGGAAATTGTGATAAATTAATTTGTTTGTTTGCTAATGGTATAACCTATAACCTATAAATTCTTTGCTAAGGTCTACTGCACAAAACTAGGCCTCTCTAGTAGGTTGAATGAGTTCATGGGCTGTGCATTACAATAAGATAAGACTGTCTGTCTGGGATGAACACGGCCCCAAATGTCAAGGTTATAAGACCATATTTGGTGTTGAACAAAACATCCTGGTCCACAAATGTATCTTATTGTTTATGGGATGAGAACTGCTTACGCACATTGGGATGGACTTAACTAAAATGTTATAAAGTTATCGGGAGGGAACTTATTCTTGGGACTTTTCCTTCTGAACCTGCTTTGACCTGTTGTTATGCCACCTGCTGACGCATGAATAAATGTCTCGTGTGAACTTCATCAATCTCTGCTCTTTTTTATAAGAAGATGGTCTTGGACATACGATTTCTTACATTTTAAATATTGACATGTCTTTTCATGTTCTTTTACCAAAGCACCAGTTAAAGCCTCACCTGCTCTGTCCCTCCTCAGAGACTGCACTTGGTTTTCCGTCACATTGTTCCGTGTCTTTATGCTGTCCAGTTCAGCAGCTTGGGCTGAAGTGAAAGCAGTGCATCAGAGGTTAGTCATCAAAGGATCGTTTGTACATTAGTGATACACAGTGTGTTTATATCTTTTACAGAGAGAAGACGCATTTCATGAATAAACACCTTGCTGTTGTTGCTTTACTGAGCCCACTTCATTGGCCTGGGCTGAAATTGACAAGAAATAACAATAACGTTAGTGTGAATGAACGTGAATGCCTTTGACTCTCCTTCATTGGGTCTGTCTCTGACCTTCTTGTTGTGTGTGTACTTCTTTCTGAAGCTCCTTCAGTTTGGCTGCTTGCTCTGACAGAAACAACGCCTCATGAGTCAGACAGAGATAACGATCCACAAATGGCCCCAAAAAATATTTATATTTTTACTGAAGGAATGTAATAGTTGTTCAATCTCACCTTGGTTGAGCATCTGGACATGCTTCATCTCGGTTTGGAGCACAGCCAGTTTAACGCTCATGTCCCGGAGCACAGCGTGGAGGTCTGAGGGACAGGGCTGAGGCTCCGGCACATTCACACTCTCAGGTTTGTCTTGTTCAATGATCTCATTGTCCTGAAGTTCAGCTCCCGACAGAGAGCAGAGCAGCAGCGACAGACACAACACACTCACTCTCTCCATCGCGACTATGAGCCCCAGAGACACAGACTCACTCTTATATACAGACTGGATCATTCATATGTCACTTATTATTATCACACGTTTTTTATCTCGCACGTGCACAGGACTTCAGATAAGATGAACTACTTTCGAGATCCCATTATTATTCCTGCAAAGCGAATTGAGTTTTTATGGCTGTCCTTTTCTGTTTGTCCTTGAATTGTCATTTATTTACCATTATGTGATTATGATATTCAACAGTGCGTGTATTGCTGTCGAGCGGTGGTTCCCAAAGTGGGAGTCGGGACCCTGCAGGGAGGGTCAATGAGTGGGGATTTGGGGGGGGTTTCCTCCAAGATGATTTCAAGGCATGTACAATATTGACACCATATTTTATAAAATTTTTATAATTGTGCATAAAGGTCAAACTTAAAAGTAAACTAAGAAAATCCATATAATTAAGCCAGATTGTGCTGCTTGATATTATTAAAGGCTCCAAAATTGCTTGCGTGGTCATTTTGGGGTCGTAGCCTGAAAAGTTTGGGAACCACTGCTGTAGAGTATGGGGATGTAAATACAGTAAATAATAGAGAAAGTTACAGACAATGGAACACATCTTTATTTTAATTATGGAGTTACATGTTTTGAGTGTGCACAGTTATAGCTACATGAACAAAATTGTTCTTGGTTATTTAGTCATCTACAACTGCAACTTCTCACTTTTCATCAATGCATTTTGTTTCTTCTTGAGCACGAATACGACTCATGGAGGGATAAACATTTCAACAAAAAAATGTAATGTACATAAAATGTATATAAAAATAGCAGACTGCAGGCCCACATACATTATTTCACTCAAATTAAGGCTTTGTTTAATTTGCAATAACTTAACAGTGTCTCACATGGGGAACAGCAGGTGACCACTGAATGTGCTGTGACGTTTGTTGTAATCATAGATTCTTGTGTTCTGCCACAGATAAAGAAACACGACGTCTCCAGCCTCCAGGAGCAGAGTGGCTCCATTGGCTGAGGTCTCGTATCCATTTGACTGATGTTCCCATGCAGTACAAATAAGCTCACCATTCTTCACTAACATAACTCCAGAGGCATGTGATAGGAGTCCATGTGGTAGGCTCCTCTCACTGGGGCTGTGAAAAACCCTGTAGGAAACAATGGATATATCACTGGAAAAATCAGAAGTGCACATTCTATTCACTATTCATGTGCCTTCACCTGTGTTTGGACTGTAGGCATTTCCAATGTTTGAGACCACATGTTTGAAAACCACAAGAGTGTGAGTGTTGAACGGTCCAATGGTTGCGTCGGCTGATGTCAACAGAGTGGCTGAGAAAGCTACTTGTCCCACTGGAATATCAACAGTTGTGCATCAACATTCTGTAGCTTTTAATGTTCTTCTGGATCCACATTGCATCAGTAAAAGCCTCACCTGCTCTGTCTCTCCTCAGAGACTCCACTTGGTTTTCAGTCACGTTGGTCCGTGTCTTTAAGCTCTTTAGTTCAGAAGCTTGCGCTGAAGGAAAACCAATGAGTCTTAATTCAATCATGGAAAGTATGTTTTTCACTTAAAATTCACTACATTTATTTACAATGGAGATGCACTTAGAGGACATACACATAAGCAATCACCTTGTTGATGTTGGCTTAGAGTGCAGACATTCCGCCTCAAGGCCTGCGGGAAACACCCGGTCCTCGTGATGATTTCTGTTGGCCCCCGACATGATATTATAACAGGCCTGTCGATAAATTGTATTCAAGACATTAGAAGTATATTTCCCAAGCGCTGAAGCGATGGTCCTTTACGGGGGCTTTCGCGTCTTTAAACTTTTTTTTCCAACAAAGAAATGGGCAGAGGGCCATAGGACGGAGAGCGCAAAGGCTTGATATTAAATGTTTTATGTTTCATGTTGCACGATTGCGCCCAAGAAAATTCCTAGTTTGTGAATCTGTTGATAGACAATGGCAATACAACCAATTCTGATCCTGATTCTGAGGTGGGAGAGACTGACTGAAAACGAGGAGGGGAACTTTCTTTGTTCAGCTACCAAAGTTGACAACCGCCTGACATTGCAAAGCGAACATCGCAACGTGCACGTTCAAGCGCTGTCTCTTGCAAGAATGTCAAAATCGGTGTGTAAAACGCGTCAGGTTGTAACTGTGAAGGGAGGAGATGTGGATCGTGCCTTGTGTGCTGCACCTGTCACACGCCCCCTTTCTCCCAGAGCGTCATAAAGCGCTTATTTGCTCACAATTTAGAACACGATGTAAAGTTACGAACAGACAGAACGCTTTGTCACTGTGTTCAATGATTACAAAAACACGTATTGTCTGTCTTAGGTAGGCCTGCCGCGATAATTACTATATCGAGTTATCGCTCGATAAGTAAAATGAAGGACGTGTGGATAATTAAAAAGTGAGAGAAACATATGTCCAGGACCTTCTTCCTTGTACAAAAACAGCGCAGGAGAGAGACGTCGTTCTCAGGAGTTATTTATTCAGGCTTGACACAGCAAACAACTTCTCTGATGTTCATAGAGGGAATTCAGCAGACACTCACAGGTGAAATCCAACAATAATCTTAGCAGAAGTAGCAGCAAGCTCAGCGTCACTAAAAGCAGCAGTCCAACGTCTAGCTGCATTCCCAGATGTTTTATAGCTAGCCCATCCCAATGTACGCAGACAGTGGTCTGATGTCAGATGAAGAAGTCCAGCTGTGGACTAGGCTTGTATACTTAAATACCAAATATGGTCCTGGACTGCACTGAATGTGCTCGCCGTACCAGGCCATGTTCATCCCCTGTTTTACGACCCTTACTTGGATGTCCTTGCATAGTAAACGAACCCGCTCAACCCTATTTCTGCACGTAGACAGAGCAAACATTTCATAGGATTGATAAACAGACAAATTAATCTGACAATCTCCCCTGTCAATCACCTTTTTTTTAAAGTGATTGCTAAGAGATACAAGTCGCTATTTCCTGCTTAAGTCATATATCTACATTCATTAATATAAATTTCACAATTGCGATAGTTCTTGTAGTTATTTCTTTTTGTTTTTTTGTTACCATTATTTGCAAAAATCAATTAGCAATTTAGCATGTCCTAAGCAAAACAAACCATCACAAATATGCTTTCAAATTTGTTAGACCTTAGCAAAGAATTTATAGGTTATAGGTTATACCATTAGCAAACAAACAAATTAATTTATCACAATTTCCCCTCATTATTACATTACTATGTAATAAACAAGAAATTAATTTCACAAAATCTTGATGCATTTAAAGTTGAGAGAAGCAAGTCGCTATTTCCCACATGATACATGTATACACCTTCATCAACACAAATTTCACAACTGCGCTTTATATTATTTGCAAAAAATCAGTTAGCAGTTTAGCATGGCTTAAGCAAAACAAACATTCACAAGTATGTTTTCAAATTTGTTATTTAACTCAATTCAAAATTTTCGGGGTCTGATTAGAAATTTGGAGTAAGAAGTATGCATTGTGATGTCAGAACCAGATTGGTTGTGATTAGATTCACACTAAAGTTCGCAGACAGGAAATTAGGTAGAAAACAGTAACGGAAAATATCAACAAAACCGCAAATCTATGGGCGGGCAAAAAATAACTATGTTTTGGCAATGATTTTTGTCAATGTGCCCAATATTGTTAGTGCCGTTTAGAATTTTGGGTGTCGTTCGGTGTGGTCGCTCAAATGCCGGTGTGTGTGTAGTGATACTTGAAGGCGGATACATTCATGTCAGTCAGTATCGCTGGTAAGGTGGGCGGCATAGTTTATGTATCGCCACCACACGTTAGCTTGATAATGATGCATTATTTCTACTCTGTTAACGTATCGTTTATTAATAACTTCAGGACTTGTTTTCAACCATTTTTCAAACAGTAACAAGAGAAACACAATCATAACTGATAACATTGACCAACCACATATTACCAACCAAGGGTAGCAGCCCTTTTTCTGCAGGCTATTTTTTAAAGTGTTCATGATGGCGTCATCTACTTCTGGTCACGTACAGGGTGTATGATGTGACCACGATCGTCTATGTTCCTACAGTAGAGCTGTGGTTACCAGCACCCGCTCTTTTTCTAACAGTGGCTTTTTCCTGTACTTGGACGGTTGCTTTCTGTGGATTATGATACCTTTAGTTCAACAGGTGGGAGAGATGAATTCAGGGAGAGTTTATGAAACCCTCACAGCCTTGGGCCTCGTCCACAGCGCGTGGCATGGACTCTCCCACCTGGATGATGACTGGTCCTTTTCTCTATCGTCCTTGTTAAGATCCAGTCTCTCCAGTGTCCGTTGTTTCCCCGTCCTGTAATGGAAAGGGTTCATCCGGCAGATCATCTGGTATTTGACTATAGGCAACAATGTCTTTTTGTTTGGCATTTGTATTTTTCAATTCTTATTTTTTCTGCATCTAGTGAGTTTGCATTTAGGCATATATTTGTTCTATAATTGCGTTCGCAGTTTTTTGTATTTCACCATCTAGATTATTAATTAGTATAACAAATGAATATCATGAAAAACTACATTTAACTGTTAAGTAGTTAAGGTTCTGTCAAAAATTTCACTCTATATTAGAAGGTTTAAGGTTTATGTTTTTTTGTTTTGTTTTTTGTTTTAAAGATTTAAAGATTTTGTTTTTTCTTTTCTCCCCTGTTTCTCCCCTGTTTCTCCCCTTGGAGCCCCAGGGGCAGAAATAGGCGAATGGTGGTTTTCATCATCGGTGTTAGATGCTGAACAGCCATCTTCTTTGTCTTCTATGTCAGAGGAAGCATTTGTACTGTCTCTTTTTTTTTTTTTATTAGTCATAGTTTGACATCATATTGATTGCAGTTGCCAATAGGTTTGTCGTTATCGGCACGTCTTCTTCAGTGTGGTCTTGTTTGATTGTCATGATATTGGATGTTTTTTCTTTCTTCTTGTCTCTGGACTCCATTTGCAGTTCCTGTAGTTGTAACTTCATCGTCGCTAACTCCATTTCTTTCTTCTTGGAGTCAGTTTCTTTGTTATTGTTCAACCACTTGGTGATGCTGTGGTTACAGTGTGCGTCGAATTCTTCTTCAGTTTTGGTGTATAAGCTCATCACGTCACTTAAGACGTTTTGTACTGGCTTTGGCATCCCCTTGACAAGGGCTGAGTAGAACATGACTGTCATTCCCGTGCCTGCTTGAATCGGCTCTCCCGTTGCATCGTGATATAGGCTTTTGGCACGTTGTTTGTAGCTGTAGTAGTCTTCATCACTCTTCATCTGTAGTGACATGAGTTCGTCAGTCATTATACATGGAAATCTTGACTTCAATTCTTCTTCCAGTGCAACTTGAAACACATGTATTGAAACATTTTTATGTAGGACCATTTGCATCCTATTCTCCACTGCATTCTTGATGTTCATTGCAATTGTCTCATCCGCTGCCTTGGTTAAGGCGGCGTGTATGTCTCCCCAACAAATTCTATCTCCAGCGGTGTGTTTCATGAGGGCTCTCATCCATGGAACGCCTCCTTTGGTTAGTTTTGGCAGCTCCAACATCAAGGAGCTCCAGTCCTTAAGCGTGAATGGTTGATAAATAATTTGTTGGTTGTTTGTTGTTCTCAATGGATAGACCTTGACTGTATTTGTCACTTTGCTTCTGGGTCTTTCTTCTTGTACGAAGTTATCCATTTCCTTCAGAGTCCTCTCTGTCTCCACGATGTTGGTCAATACCATCACTTGATTTTGTATTGATTTGACTTGTTCTTCAAGGTTGGTTAGATTTGGGATGCATAGGGGTGTCGATGCCAAAGTTCCCTCTGTGACTCTGTGAGTCATTTGAGGTGTCGGTGGCGTCATTGAAGGCTTCAGCGCATCGCTGGATTGATTGATGGTTGATTGAAGAGCTCGGCACGGTGAAGGTCTGGTATCACACAAGGCTCCCTTGGGGTGTTTGTCATCTTGTGGATACAGCCTTTGACTGGACGGTGGGCGATATGGAGTGTTGCCGATTTGAGGGATGTCTTCAAAGCTTTGTGCTTTTCCTAGACTTGCTGCTAGGAGACTCTGTGATTGTCTTCGCTTTCGTGGTGACAGTTCACTTGGATCTTCTTCATTTATCGTTCTGAGATCATCATCTTCTTCCGCTGCTGCTGTGTCGTGACGATCGTTTTGTGTCATCATTGGTTGTTCTTTCTCCTTTCCATTTCCTGGATAAATGCCTGTTGATAGTTTCCTCGTGATATTTCCTTGAAGTGACTCTTCACCAAACGTCACTTTTTTATCTTCATCCGTTGGCTTCATTATGAGGATTGGCGACAGTTCCTTAAAGTTCCTTTTTTCCTGTATTTCGTTTGCCCATTTGTGCATTCTTCTAGCCAGGGCTCCCTTGTTCTCATGTTTTTTTATTTTTAGGTTATTCAATCTTCTCCCACGGATGGTCCGAATGGGGTGCGTCTTGTAATGTAAGATCTTTGCTTCATGATATCGTATAATATTTCTCCATTGGTCTTCTGTCGGAGCGATGGCTCTCTTTCCTCCGTGTATCAAGCCTTTTTTATCGTATTTGTTCAGCAAGTCGCGTATGATGGATTGACAGACTTTTGCCCTTTTTTGATTGGGTTCATTTTGCAGAACCTTGCAGTCCAAAAACTGTTTCAATTGATTTAGGGTGACAAACTGGGACATTTTACTAGTAATTGTGTTTGTGTTATTATCGCACTTACAAATTGTAATTTAGTTGTGCTTATTTACTAATCTATACGTAAATTGGCGTATGTTTTAGATGTGTTCACGTTGGTATAGGTTTTGTAAATATAGTATCGTTTACTTTGGTTTGATATTTTTATCTTACGTCTTAGATTGGTCGTCTATTTATCGATTGATTAATTGATTGATCGAGTGATTGATTGCTTTGATTGATTGATTTATTTGATTGATTAATTCGATTGATTGATTGCTTGATCGATTAATTGATTGATTGCTTTGGTTTCGCCCCCTCAAAACCTCTATATTTTTTCTTGGTCGCGCTGAGATTTTGGATCAGTCTTTGTTTTGCGCCTCCTCTTTAAGCCTTTGCTTCTATAAGGAAAAGAGAATAAAAAAGCTTCAGTTAGTTTTATTCTTCGGTGAACCTTTTCGCTATAATAGATTGTTTTCTAGAAATGTTGTGACCTAATTATTGCTATTATTCATCATATAAGAGCATTTAGTTGTGCTATCCCTTTAAAAACGTTATTATAATTTTTTTTCCTAATTATTTTTTAATTTTATTTTTTAATTGATTAATTATTTTTTTTAATTAATTGTATTCATTTATTTGTTTATTATTATTATTATTATTATTATTATTATTAATTTTTCATTTTATTTATTCATTTATCCTTGTGTTTAATCCGTTACCTACTATTTTTTCCTATTTTGCTAATTTATTCTTTTTGTTTACATGTGAGCCTGCATACATACTTAACATAGTATTCCTATTCTGTGATGAACTCTTGGAGGAGGGGTTTGAGACTATATTTATGGCTAAGTTTTGTTCTCATTGAATTGGCTATAAATTTATATTTTTGAAACACAGTGTGCTATTTCTACTTTCTGCATAGGTGTAAAAATACATAGTCTTATAAAACAAATGCCAAAACATACAATGAACATGTCACTTTAATTCTTAACTGCACATCCCACAAATACAAACATGGAAAAACCACCAAACATTCATATAGAAAACAAAAAACTTTCCCTGCGCCCTTTTTCATTCTGGATATGGGTCAGCAAGTGCCTTGCTCATGAGCGTCTTACTGTCCTTATGGGGGAGACAGTGACGTCATTTATTTCTGAACGCTGGCGCTGTCTTTATTGTGTTGTCTAATTTCATACAATTTAACTTTAGCTTTAGACCAACATCAATCATTTCTATACGATATTGTGACATTATGGGACCTTACGACATTATTGTCAACACTATATTTATCTATCTCCAAATGACTTGCACACATTCATATAATTTGCTCTATCATGCATACATCAATGCGCTCAGACGTTTGACACAAGACGGACGAGAGTGTTTTGCTCCGAGGGCGGTCTCTGTGCCTCTCGTCGTTTTTTTTTTTTTTTTTTTTTTAATTTGCTTTGCGTGGAGAACATTTTCACTTTGTTTAGTTTACGTTGTAGTGTGCAAGAATGGGAGTCGGAGGCGGAGTGTCAAAAGACGGTGCTAATTGTCCTATTGACATTAACTTCACTCAAAACAGCGGAACCGTCTCTTGTCCTCTCACACCACTAACAACAACCGGAAATTCCTCTGTCTCAACGGTCCGTCCCGAAACCCCGGAACTCAACTAAGGTTCCGTAGGTAAATTATGTTGGAATTTTACATTTTACTAGGCGCGCTTGCACTTATTTCTACTGATTGTGGCTTTATAAACGGACTTATGATTATTTCTACCGACTTTCTATCAGATTTTGATTATTTTGTCGTTTGGGGCTCTCTCCCCAGAAGGGCTCAAGTAAGTGACGTCATCACATTCCTATATGGGTACGTTACGCGCAGGCAAAAAGTGTTTTGTCTCGCGGACCTCTTTGTCACATCACAAGCTAGTGCCAGAATTACCATCATGCAATAAATGTTTAGATTCGCCATGATTGGTTAAAGGGGGATGAAGCCAAAGTTTTGCCGTTTATTTTATTTTATTTATTTTTTCACTTTGGGTTTTCAATTTCACTAGTTGTTACGAATAACAATATTATTTATAATATTATTGTATACCTTTATATATTATATTATATATATATATATTTTTAATGAACGTTCAGTTATTTTTTATCATATTGCCATGCACTCAGACATTTATTTGTCAATTAGCTCCCATGTGCAATAGGTTCTTCAGAATCACATTGCCATGCACTCAGACATTTGTCAATCAGCTCCCATGTGCAATAGGTTCTTCAGAATCACATTGCCATGCACTCAAAAAAATTTATTTGTCGATCAGCTCCCATGTGCAATAGGTTCTTTAGAATCACATTGCCATGCACTCAAAAAAATTTATTTGTCAATCAGCTCCCATGTGCAATAGGTTCGTCAGGTTCGTTTATTCTCTACCAAGCATCTTTTATTCATTATTTATATTATTTAAGTAATATAACGTAAAGTCCCAGTCGTCACACACTGTTTTGTTTATGGCCAATTTAACAGACTTTTAGAAAAGGCGCCTGTCTTACCACTTTCTGTTGTCGACGATAATTGTGCTTGGACCGGGCCTTACGGGGACTCTGCTGCTGTGCTGCTGCTGTCCTCGCTTGAACTCTGCGTTTTCTCCCCTCTCCCTCTTTGGTGCACGCGCGTCTCTCTGCTTCTCTCCTTGGGCGCGTGTCTGCTTGCCGGGTGGCTTTCGAGCGGTGTTGTCTGCACCTCTCCTTGGGGCGCGTGCGTGTTCGTGCTCCTCTGTTCACGCAGGGTCTTCTCTCTCACTTAAGCAGTTCTCCCCTGGACAAGCGGAGAAACGTTCTTTTCTTTCCGACGACTCTCCGCGTTTCTCACAAAAAACTATCACGTCCTCGGTTAGTCTTGCGTGGTCAATCACGTCGGGGTCACCAAAATTGTGGATAATTAAAAAGTGAGAGAAACATATGTCCAGGACCTTCTTCCTTGTACAAAAACAGCGCAGGAGAGAGACGTCGTTCTCAGGAGTTATTTATTCAGGCTTGACACAGCAAACAACTTCTCTGATGTTCATAGAGGGAATTCAGCAGACACTCACAGGTGAAATCCAACAATAATCTTAGCAGAAGTAGCAGCAAGCTCAGCGTCACTAAAAGCAGCAGTCCAACGTCTAGCTGCATTCCCAGATGTTTTATAGCTAGCCCATCCCAATGTACGCAGACAGTGGTCTGATGTCAGATGAAGAAGTCCAGCTGTGGACTAGGCTTGTATACTTAAATACCAAATATGGTCCTGGACTGCACTGAATGTGCTCGCCGTACCAGGCCGTGTTCATCCCCTGTTTTACGACCCTTACTTGGATGTCCTTGCATAGTAAACGAACCCGCTCAACCCTATTTCTGCACGTAGACAGAGCAAACATTTCATAGGATTGATAAACAGACAAATTAATCTGACAATCGATAACATTTTTAGTCTCGATAAATGCACGTGCTGCGTGTGCTTAAAATAACTACAGAAACATGAAGCTATCACAGCGTTGAGTGAGCGGAGCGTCCATCCAATCCGTCTCCCTGTGCTTAAAGACAGCATTGAGCACATCAGCCGTATCCCGCATGTATCCAGATCATAGACTGTATCAGCAGCGCTGCTTTTGGAGGGAGGCGGGGGGTAAACAAAGTGCCGCTACTACGGAGCTTTGCTGATTCCGACACTTTCTGTGAACTTTATCGCGGAGCAAGAGGGACTCGTGAGAAAACATTTTGAATTCTAGCCAAAAGAACTCATCACGGAGAGAATAACAACATTAATGCGACTACAGGTATGTCCAACGTGAGAACGAAACGAAACCACCGCCCAGTCAGTGCATCAAAGCTAATCAGCGCTACTGTTAGCGAGAGGAACCCGAGCGCTTTAGCCACTGTCCAAATACTAGCGCGATAGTCCTGAGAACATTACTCAGTGCTTAGGACTATGTTACAGAGAAATGCTGCAGTGGTTTGACAAACAGTCAACAAGTTTCCCAAAAAAGCTGCTTCACTCCGACGGCCGTGTGTACAGGAGGTTATATTTTAAAAGAAAGGGAAAAATAACACAACATATGGCTACTTTAGCAGTAATACAGTATGATCTGAATCCATACATTTAATATATTGTTTTTGTGAGGAAATATTTAACCAGAATAATGCAGATGAAATATCAATATTATAGTTATTGGGATATTTTTAAAGATGATACTGTATATTGACTATTTGTTGTAAATGCTGTGACAGGCCTAGTTCAAACACAGAACCTGGTGAGAGTGTAAGTTATGTTAAAGGTTGAGAAGCACAGATGGAAACAGTGTCCTAGAATATGTGGACCCTTCTAGTTTGCACTTTGTTTGGTATAAGGTGTTAATATTGAATGTCAGAATTTCAATACATTTCAATTAAATAGTTGCTTACAGTTTTCTTTTTATTGCCCACAGTATTTACATTATACTCAATATTATCGTTTATCGCGATATTTTCTGAGACGATATATCGTCCTCAAAAAAACACTTATCGTGGCAGGCCTAGTCTTAGGCCGTGTTCACACATGTTAGAGCGCCTTGTAGGTCGCCTAGATTCAGTTGCAATCGACCGCCACTGAATTTGTGCATGCGTGACATTCAGCTGTGACAATTATTCCAACTGCGATTCACACCTTTTCATGTGGTCAGTAGCGGTCGCTCCTGCAGATGCCCGTGCGCCAAAAGAGAGTGTTGGCACGACCTTCATATTTTGAGGCTGCAAACGATCGCATAGTGCCCCGTGCGCCAACTGTGGCAGGCCCTTTAAGTATAACAGCGTCTTTCGTCTATTTGCGTGACTGAGCGCACGCACACAAAGACCAGACAGTTACGCATCAACTCGTCTAAGCTAAGGTATGAACATATCTCAGTATGTACAAACAGTGGCCTATTCCGGTAAATACAGTGAGGCTGAGGAGTAATGCACTTTAATCAGCTTATGACGAGGAAAGTTTCACTGCAGCAGGAAGGGAAAGACGGAAAAAGAGGCGTACCTTGATGATTTAAAGTTGATCCATTTTGCCCCGTCAGAGCAGTAATCCAAACATCCTCCTGCAGCGCGTATTCATTATTTCTTAGTGCAAAAAAGAGGTGTGAAAGCGAGAGTAGTTTGGCCCGCTCACACCACACCCGCTCTGAACCACGAGACCACCTGTTTCAGCTGCACTCGGAGCGGCTGCTTAGACCTGAAGAGATATAATATTTTTATACGCTGTTTTGTTCCTTTGGCTATTTAGCAAACTAACCAAAAGTTTTCATTCAGTGCAGTATAAGGTGTGGTTTCCCCAGAATCCTTTGTTTCAGGAAAGATTAAGAGACACAGCAACCCCCACCCGGTCCACTGGCCACATGGTCAATAAAGGGGTCAAAGTACGGAGAAGCTGAATGGACAGCTTTGGGGCAACCAATGAAAACGATGGAAAACTACATGTGGTCTTAGACTCATAAATCTTGTAAACACTGGAATGTGAAAAATACTGTGTTTCCCCAGGAAGAGTCAGTCTGCCCATGGGAACGGCTGGAGGCAGACTCACTATGGATAGGGAAAACAGAATTCTGTATTAAGATGACATGTGAGGGAAATAAAACTTCTAATTTTAACTCCTTGATTTTGTCATCAATCCTGGTATTTAATTATTAGTTTATGTAGAGTAGTTTTTGACGACTCTCAACTCCTCCTCCAGTTTGAATGCGCGGTGTTGTCAATTAAAGGTAATGTTAAATAGGGAAAAAGTAACCTCCGTCGTAGCGGTACTATTTTATTGTGTACAACGACAACACAGGAAAACCGGCTGTTTTCTTAATGTGGTGACCCCGGGAGAACTGCAGGGGGTGCTGAAGAGCCGTCAAACGGAGACGCGACGAGGTTCGGTCTTCGTGAAAAAAAAACAACGATCGATCGGAGGCTGAATACCAGGTCCTTTCTTCCACAATCACACGAAAGCAATTTCATGGACGTCCATCTAGATTAAGGTAAGACTACTTTTGACCCCTATTATTGTGTGAGTCTCAAAGTAAGTCTATTGGCATATTTTTCCAAATTTTAGATTACTTTTTAACGGAGTTGGCTGTTGTGTGGTGTAATCTGTGAATTGATGGTGGAACTAAGGAGAGGAACGTTATAATTTGATATCTTAGATACCACAAAAAAAAAAGTGGGATAAACTGAAATTACGAGTAATTAACGGGCTACGCGTTGGGGTTTTACCCCTGTAAAAGCTGGAAGGCACGTAGGTGGACCCGCGGTCTGAAATACAACGTTGAAAAATGGTCGTTGATAGATGGGATCTATCTACATATATAGGTTAAAGGCCTTAGAACGGGGTTTCTTAAATTCTAAATATGAACAGGTTAAAGGCCTTAGAACGGGGTTTCTTAAATTCTAAATATGAACAGGTTAAAGGCCTTAGAACGGGGTTTCTTAAATTCTATATATATTAGCCTTTGTTAGCTTCGTTAGCTTGGTGCGCTAGCATACCGCATGGTTAGCTTAG
Organism: Proterorhinus semilunaris; assembly: GCA_021464625.1. NCBI lineage: Eukaryota > Metazoa > Chordata > Actinopteri > Gobiiformes > Gobiidae > Proterorhinus > Proterorhinus semilunaris. Next base: position 32,311,291 of record CM038347.1, on the reverse strand, counting down.
TGTGTTAGCATACGGCTTATTGTTGGTCAACGTGTAATACACCCACAAATGTGTTACACCCAGCTCAGTGTGTGGACACTGAAGGCTGTTCTGTGTAGTAGTTGGTTGTTCTTGTTAGTCTGTTTGGTTTTTTGTTAACTGTTGTTTTGTTTGTTTTTGTTTGTGGAAATTATTGTGTCTTGTGGTGTCTTTTGTGTAATGTTCTTTTTATTGTAGAGTGACAGAGTGACGAGTGACCAGTGTGATGGACGAGTGGAGAAGGACAAACAAAAGTGATGTTTTTGTATCACTGAAAGGGCAGACTGTGAGTGGCGAAGAAGTGAACGGAGAGAAAGACTTGGAAAGTCTTGGAGTGAATGCATCTGATCATTTAACGGTGATAGATGGTTCTCTGAGGAGACTGGATGCCGAAATGGCATTAAATGTGAAGCGTGATGGAAAGGTGATTGAAAGTGAGAAGGACGGTTGAAAGAAAGTTTTAAGATAAGATAATTCCTTACTCAGAGATGTGGTGTGTGAATGTTGAGTGGACACTGTTTTTTATTAGAAAACTAAACGTGTATTTGCTGTGTCTGCATTTGTGTGGACATAGGAAATGATTAAACAGGAAGTCATGGATGCATTGGGAAAGTGGCCATTTTCCTTTGTGCCCAGACATCCGTGTAGGAGGGTAAGTGGAGAAATTGCTCCGCCCCTCATTGATAAAAAAAAATAAAAGAAAATATGTTAATACCAAAGTTATTGTTTTAAAGGTTATTGTTTTTTTTTGTTTTTTTATAGAGGAACATTTCTGCTGGTGGTAGTTATGTCTCCACAGCATAACTTTGAAGAACAAGTATCCAAAATTAGTGTGTGACAAATGCTATTATTTTTTGAGCCTGTGATTAATGGAGCGTTTAGGGCTCTGAGAGATGTTGCTAAAAAAAAAAAAAAAAAAAATTAGAACCTCTCTCCACACGGTGGCGCCATGGAATGAAAACTGAAGCAGGGAAGACCTGTCGTGAGAGTGAATACATTGATTGAAAGTACAAACCGCTATTGATTTAGAGTTTAAGTTGATCTTTATGCGCCATTTTGGACGCATTACCAAATGTTATGAAGGAGCTATTATGCAAAATTTGTATTATTGTTAATAAAACCAAATAAATTAATGAATACATTTTGAGAATATGGAGTACGCCCTTGAACAGAAGCGAGAGCAAAGTTGAACTGAAAGAAATGAGTGCAACTTTTAAAGATGCAGCTTAAAGGAGCGAGTGATGAAAGTAATAATGAAAAAGAGTAATAATGAGTTTACTTGAATGTGCAGTGACCTGTGGGTGTGGTGTTGGTAATTGTGGCCAAGGATTGTTTCAGACAAGATGACCAACAACGTTCGAGGATCGAGGCGTTTACAACAACGCTGATGGGGACAATACAATGCTGAGACTGCTGCTGAGTCCAGAGGCATGGGATTCCAGAGCTTGTGTTGCCTGTGAAGGTGAACGGACAGACTCTTGACGTGCTGGTGGATAGAGGTGTACAACACTCATCTGTGAACTATGAGACTGTGATCATTAACGGACACCATCTACTGGGTGGATACAGGAAAACCACCCAAAACCTTTCACCAAGCCAGTGCCTACTCAGCTCACAGGACTGAATCTGACACGCCAACTCAGACTCCTGTTTCTCTCCTCGGATGTGCTTTGCTGATGGAAGAGAGCAACAGTTTTGTGCTCTCTGGATGGACTAACAGTGACTTTTCCCTGATTGGACAAACACCTTGCTGTCTTGAATCATTCACAGGACAGTGGTTGCTGAATGCAGATATATCTACTGGGAAGAGCTGAAGGACTGTACAACTGACGTTTGACCTTGGATCAAACATTCACTTTGCCAAAGCCACCCACCCATTGATCACTGTACTTTAATATGATATAGAAAAGCTTTTAAGACTAACCTTAGTGGACATGAATGGTCCTTTTAAAATAACAAAATTAATTAGGCAAACAAGGTGTGACTGCGAACTGTTTACACCCTATAGAACAATAATATGATGTGTTTATAACTCGTTTGCTCTCTCTCCTGGACAATAGGCTAAAGAATTTGTTCCATGACCAAAGCGTGAGTGAAACAAAAGATTGGTAAGAAATTGAAGTTCCTAAAATGTCCTGTACTCTCCATCAGTGTCTGATACTTATGTCCGTTTTGGAACATCATTCCACGACACCATGATAGAGAATTATGTGTTTATGAACTGACTGAAAAATATCTTAATGCACCAGATAAAGATGGTCTTTAGGACCTACTGATGCTGGTTTATTTACTAAATTGAATCGATAATCTTTAAGTTACAACTAAATGCATATGTCTGAATATTTTAATAGTTAAAACTAAATTGTCTGAAATTATGTCTAAAAGCTGAAATGAATTGGGCTTCGGTCCTTTCTCTTGCTCTGCTCCTGGCATCAATCCGTGAGCAGATCGAGAGGAAACTTTTATGAACTTGGAACAGGCCATTTTGCCGCCTGAGATCAGGCTCCTCTTTGATTCCACAGGAATCCAGTGGACACTGATCTTACGATTGTATGTTATAATCCCTATTGAAACCATCTACACATTAGTTTATGCGCTCAGGTTGGAGGTGACTGCTGTTTTCACTTTGGGAGCCGCTGAGAGTTCCTTTCCCAGCCTGTCTGACGGTCCTCTGCCACGTTTGGACTGAACCAGTGCTGGTCTGATCCCTTTTGAGGCCACTCCCAGGACCTCACAGGCTGTCCAGGTCGCAAACCAGACGAGTGGTGTCACACCTCTCACTCGCCCTGTCGACCCATTTAAACCCGCCTTCAACCTCCCTGGACTGAACCTGACATTTGTTATTTTGCTATTGTTTTCTTTGTGTTTTCTTTGTGTTATTTAGGTGCCGAAGGTATTAATTTCCAGTGAACTTTGAGTTGGTTGGTTGTGTTTCCTGTACAAGGATAGAGGTTTCACTTGTTTATGTATGTTACATGTCTCTTTATTGGACTGAGTTTTCCTCAGTCCAAGAGGGGGTGTTAATTATATGAGAAAATTATTATAATTTGGTTTATTTTGGCATGGGAAAGAACTGAGACAAATACATCTAAAAGATAAACAAACGAAAACATAAAGTGACGAATTGACAAATGTTATGGCCAACTAAGATTTCGGTTTCAGATAGGTAAATAAATTTATAATACTCTGTTTTTGACGTTTGCTGTGATTCTGAAGTGCACACAGAATCTGTGGTAAATGTGGGAAACAGAAGCTAAAAGAGTTTTTCTCTGTGGATTAATGAAACCTGAATTCCTGAATTTTCCAGATAAAATTGACCCTAGCATTCCAACAGATAAATTAAGTTAAACAGGTTTTTGAGTCCAGCCATAATTTGCAAGATTAGCTGGCATGGTCGTTCTCACGGTGAGCGCCCCTGATGAGAATTTTTGTTTTTGTAATTTTTGTCTGTTCTTTTGTGTTTCTGTTACAGATCTCTGTTGGTTCCTTGTCTCTGTGGGTGCTTGTGAGTGGTCGTCATAGTGAGAGTTTTTGACCCAAATTAATCAATCAAGTTTTATTTCTAAAGCGCCTTACAATAATCAAAGTTGACCAAAGCATAATGATGTAGAAAATATAGTGGACGCCGAGGGAGCATGAACCGAGACAACGACCTGACAGAATCAATACGGGGAGGGATTCGAGAGCCCCTCCCGAGCGGAGGAGCTCCCGCTTTGGCCCCATTGGCCCCTCCTCCATATGTACAGAGCGGGGCGTTCGGCTCCACTTTTTACCCCCAGTTAATAACCCTTCATGGACTGGTGGATGTGGACGTGGCGGCTGCGACCTTGTTATCAGCGGAAGAGCATAAAAATGGCCATGCCCGGGTGCCCGCCTAAGTCTAACTCAGCGACCTTGCCTGAGCGGACTTACCATCGAGGGTCTACATTACAAACCACACCAGGACCTGTTGAACGCTCCCAGATACTTGGGACCTTTTGAAGTGACTCGAAGGACTGCCACTGCAGTTGAGGTCGAGGGGCGTGACAACTGGTACCACTGGTCACACTTGAAGCCCTGTTCTGAGAAAACCGGCTTACACTGGACTCATACGCATCCCAGACGGTTGACACATCCTGACGAATATGGTAGTGGGTCTAACAGCCCCACTGAAGGGGGTGGGGGACACCAACCCCAACCCAGACGGTCACAAAGACATAAAAAAGACTAACAAATATGGACTTAAGGCCTGGGTTTTAAAACCAGGACCTTTAAGGTGTCCATACGGGGTGTGGGGCCTGACACTTGCTCTTTGCTTGCTCATCATACCAACAGTATTAAAAATAGACGATCCACATAGTGGTGAGGGACGGGTCAGAGGACACCCTATCAAAGAATTGAAATTGGCCCTCTACAAGGTATGCAAAGACGTAGATAAAACACCTGGAGAAAATCTGGTCATCTACTGCAACAATGCAGGTACAATGTTGGTGAAAATGAGAGAAGCAGTGTCGGACCAACACACCCTAGACTGGATCACCCATGGTACAGAAAAAAAAAATGATAAAAACATGGGAAAACAAAGAAGGAACAAAATACGCTGTTTTGAAACCTGTGATTTATGATGTATCTAACATGTCTGTTTCCACAGAGGGAGATGGATCTAGGAAGCGATGGTCTTTCAATACGGGGGGTCATACACCAGGAGAGAATAAATGGGTAAAATTAGCTAAGCACACGGCCATGATTACCAACTCAACCCTGCAGGTGGGAAACCGTACCCTCGGTCAATCATACGTACCTTTCTCTGATAACGGCGGACGTAAGCCCCTGTTCGGAGATGGGAAAGGATTTATCGCCGCGCTGATCCCTATGATCGGTGTGGCGGCCTCCATGCAGCTTATAAATGAGGTATGGTGGATCCTGGAGGACCTAACTGAGGTAATAGGCGACATCTTGGACCAAATGGAACGGAGTCCAGAACTTAAGGCAGTGGCTGTTGTGGCTATGCAAAATAGAGTGGCGTTAGACGCCCTGTACGCTGAACAGGGTGGTATGTGCGCAGCAGTGGGCCTTGACCACTGCTGTACATATATTCCCAACGACACTGGCAATTGGACAGCCATTAAAAATAAAGTAAAGGAACTCAAAGACTTCCTCGCGTCTCAAGAAGACCAGGGTCCTCAGTGGACCTGGCTAAATTGGTTGAATTCCGGTTCCTGGATCCATATCCTTCAAAAGGGGGGTATTCTTATAAGTGTAATACTCTTGTTTTGTTGTGTTTTGTTGTGTTGTGCCTCTCATTCGCAGCATGGTCTCCAGGGCTCTGGGTTCCACTGGGGGCATCTATACGATGGGTGATGCGTCCCAGGGGGACACGGAGCTCGGGACAAGGGAAACGCCAGAAGGGGGTGGTCCCAGCCTGTACTTGGAAAGAGTACGGAAGGCTTTGAAATATGAATGGAACGACCCCCGACAAGGCTGTGATGGAGAAAATTGTGGTGGAGATAATATCTAAACAACACTGTTCGGTGTTGTTGCGCTTGCTGTGTTTTATGTGCAGGAATGTTTATTTTTGTGTCAATCAGAGACGGTCCCAGGGGGACGTAAAAGTTGACATGTACCGTTGACACGGAATAAAAACCAGCCAAGTTCCGCCTGGAAAGATTAGTAAGCGAAAGTTACACATGGGAAGAGAGAGATGATTTTGAAACCACTCAGCGGCTGGTTGAGTATGCCCTACATAAAGTGAACATGTTTTTTTGGTATTATAATATGTGAAATTGTACTGTGATTTTTGATACAGGCTGTACTTTTGTGAACTTGAAAATATTATGGTTTTGTTGACCTCCTTTGGGAGGTCATAAGGGGGTCTGAAGAGATATAATATTTTTATACGCTGTTTTGTTCCTTTGGCTATTTAGCAAACTAACCAAAAGTTTTCATTCAGTGCAGTATAAGGTGTGGTTTCCCCAGAATCCTTTGTTTCAGGAAAGATTAAGAGACACAGCAACCCCCACCCGGTCCACTGGCCACATGGTCAATAAAGGGGTCAAAGTACGGAGAAGCTGAATGGACAGCTTTGGGGCAACCAATGAAAACGATGGAAAACTACATGTGGTCTTAGACTCATAAATCTTGTAAACACTGGAATGTGAAAAATACTGTGTTTCCCCAGGAAGAGTCAGTCTGCCCATGGGAACGGCTGGAGGCAGACTCACTATGGATAGGGAAAACAGAATTCTGTATTAAGATGACATGTGAGGGAAATAAAACTTCTAATTTTAACTCCTTGATTTTGTCATCAATCCTGGTATTTAATTATTAGTTTATGTAGAGTAGTTTTTGACGACTCTCAACTCCTCCTCCAGTTTGAATGCGCGGTGTTGTCAATTAAAGGTAATGTTAAATAGGGAAAAAGTAACCTCCGTCGTAGCGATACTATTTTATTGTGTACAACGACAACACAGGAAAACCGGCTGTTTTCTTCAGACCGACGTTAAGTGCTGAGGTTGGATTCACACTGACCCAAAAGTGCCGCTCTCGGGTCGACCTAACTAGAGCCTGTGCGAAATCAGTTAATCAAAAAAGGCTGTTTTGGCACTAACACTATGTTTTGTATTTTGGCCTCCCGCTCCAAATTAGTTTGAAACCCCTGCCTTAGTGTGTCCACTTCACTGGCTTGGGCTAAATGTGTTCAAGAGATAAACAAAAAATATGACAAATATGAAAAATATCACTTTTCAGGGAATAAACGTCTTTGTGGTGTGTTGAGTGCATACGCGCCGATCCCGTGGGTGCTGCGGCGCTGGAGCACCCACTCAAATTTGCTCTGATTACAAAATGATTCAATAAATAACACCTAACCTGTGAAGCCGCCACTCAGTTTTCTCCAAATACACAAGCGTGGGGCGCTTCATAGCTCCATAGGTAGAGCGCAGGGCTCATACGGCCGGGGGTCAACTGCGAGACTACTGGTTTGATCTCAACCTCGACTTTTTTATTTTTTTGACTGAGCCTCACAAATGAATCAAAACAATCAACAACTGACCTTGTGTCTGTGTGTTGTGGGCATCACACACAGGAAATTACTCTCTTATATATAACATAAACCTGACTCCATTAATCACAAAAGGTAGATGCCGTCATATTCGTTGATTCCGTCGATCACAGAATGGACACCACACAGTCGTGAAGGTTTTTAGATAGGCAAATTTATTACCCTCACGTTTACAATTCTAAACAGAATATTGAGCGCTATCTAGCCCTATCGAATGCAGCAGGAGCCATTCGGAGAGGTCATTCCTCGGCCGAGTTCATTCTCTCTCTCTGCTGTATCTTTCCTAGCTCATACATTTGTACATAGAATTGTGCAGACGTTCCCAAGGGGGGGCAGCTTCGCAGTTGTCATCCACCTCGTGCTCAGCAAGTATCCACTGGATACAGACAGACGTGTGATGACCTCCGCATTCCAGTAAGTTGCCACTGGGTGCAGACCAATGTGTGCTGAACTCCCGCACATCCTGTGATAAGCTTTGACTGAGGAATAGGCGATTATAGAGCGATAGAGCAAGGATGGAGTGTGTTTATGCACTGTGCTTGATGTCAATAATAATTCTAAGTCCCGCAATGAGCTTTTAACAGTATAACACAGTTTTACTAAACTAATTCTATGCTATGTTCCGTCAGTGTCCACTTGTCTCTCGAGCTCCTTCAGTTTAGCTGCTTGTTCTGACAGGAAGAAGACCACGTGAGTCAGGCATACTTTGCCATTTCAGGAATAATACCTTTTCAAAATCCCATAAATTTACTTAAAGAATTACAAAGGCAGGGGACCGCTGAATGTGGTGTGGCGGTTCGGACTATCGTGGATACCTGAGTGGTGCCAGGATTCCACATCTTCCATCTGTTCGCTCAACTCCACTCCGCCAAACCCATTTGTCTGATGTTCATATGCAATAATAATATGTTCTTCATTCTTCACTAACCCATCACATTCCTCTGGGGCCGTGTTTGTCACCCCATTGTTTAATAACCCCATACATTTACTTAAAAAATGAGGAGTGAAGTGTTTCATCTCACCTTGGTTGAACTTGAGCCAGTTTTGCATTTTGTTCTGATAGAGAGTGCAGTCCGGTTAGTACATAGTAGAAATGTAGCTAAATGTTAATTCTCAGTGTCTACAGCTGCTCCACCTTGACCTGAAGTTGGTTTAGTGGCTCCATCCTGACTTGGAGCGCAGCCAGTTTGGCGCTCATCTCTCGGAGCACGTAAGATGAACTACTTTTGAGATTGAATTATTGTTCCTGCAAGTAAAATGGCAAACGTTTGTGTGGCCGTCCTCTGTGTGCATAACATATTAAAATGTTTCTGAATCTGATTAGTCACTATCAAATAATTCTTTTTCTGTTTGTCCTTGAATTGTTATTAAGTTATCCTATTGTAATTATAGTACTCAACAGCACATGAGTAGTATGGAGAATGGAGAGGAATAGAGAAAATCAGAAACCATGGAAGTCTTTATTTCTTTTAAGTGTAGCGTTTTGATTTTTGAAAAAACCCTGTAGGAGACATTGGTTACGTTCAACTCAGAGAACATGCCGGAAGATGAGGACTTCTGTCGACAATGCAGAGAGTTGTATGCCCAGGCTAATACCCTGGTTCGGAAGTGTGGCTGTTGCACAAACATAGTTAAACTGACTCGATTCATGGCATACTGTACTCCCCTGCACAAGGCTCCCATCTGGATTGTTTGTAAGAAAGTCAGTCTGTGCAGTGGCCAATGATGATGCTTTGTGAGTGCTTTTGAGGAAGCTGAGATGGACAAGTGTCACCGAAATATGAATCAATGCCAGAGTGAACCGTTAACAGGCGGTGGCACAAACTCTCAATATTAATTATACCGGTAAGTGTAGAATCAGCCAGTCTGCATATGAAATAATGCCGTCCTTCACATGTTATCAGTCCGACTTGGTAACAGTATGATGGTCTTTTTGAAATTCTTATTTAATTGTTTGTCCCATCCTTTTTTAAATTCTATTAAATTCACCCTAACATCCACGAGGTGAGGTAATTTACCTGTGTTTGGGCTGTAGGTGCTTCCAATGTTGGAGACCACATGTCTGAAGACCAGAGGAGTATGAGTGTTGAATGGTCCTCAGAGACTCCACTTGGTTTTCAGTCACATTTGCCCATAACTTTATATTTTTTAGTTCAGCAGCTTCGGCTTAAGAGAAACCAGTGAATGTAAAATTAGGCATACAGGTATATCTTATGCACTTAAAATGTATCATTTTTATACACAGTACGCTCATAGACTGTGAAATACTGCAGAGACACAGACTCACCGTTATATACAGACTGGATCACTCACATATATTACCTATTAACCCTAGAACACTATCGCTCAAATTCCAAACACCATCACTAACGCCGGGTGATTTTTACCCGAGATAATACACCCAATAAAAAGTACTTGTCATCAAAATATATCAAAACATGACAATACATGACAAATTTGAGTAGTGTTCTTCTATTTTAAACTGTCATATGTCCAACAAAATCAAAGAAAAGCATCATGAGGAGTCCACATAAAAATGCTCAAAAACGAGTTGAAAATCAGGAATTTGGGAACAAAAAAAATCAAAAAAAAAAAAAAAAGAACATGGAAATTTGTTTTTTGTTCCACCCATTCCTAAGATATTTGAGACTTCCCTGGTGAAGTCTCAGTGTCCCTGACACACAAATAGCTGCAGGAGAGAGAAACAAAATATGTCATATTTTGAATAGGTAAAAATGACCAGCTGACTAAAATAACTTCATCATCATATGAATTCTCTTGGAAATCACCACTTTGTGATAGTTATTCATAACCACTGCACTAAATAAAGACAACATGCAATTCCAGGACCACTCTTACTTGCCTTATTCCTTACATGCAATTGGTACATGCAGGGTAGTAATGGCGCGGACACACTTTAGTTAGCTATCAATTGCTAAGGTAAATCAACCTTTAGCTATGTGTTACTCACTTGCTTGGATGCCAAGGACACCAACTCTGCAAAAAAAGTTGAAGTAAATGTGGCAGTCCTGAATGTTGTCAACCTCAAAAGGTGGAAAGATTGTGTGATTTTATACACTAACACTAACCCTGGGTAAAATCCACCCGAAACCTACCCTACCTTCTATCACTATTGCTGGGTGAAATTCACCCAAGCATGTGCCTGTAGGAAAAAGTGTGTTTTGGATTGGGAAAACACCCATGCCATCAAAGATGTCAAAGACAATGCTGAAGCTCCCCAGAGACCCATGACACTCAGACAAACGCAGCATAATGAAAATCAAATTTTTTTTTTTGCTCGGGTGAAAATCACCCGGCAATAGTGTTCTAGGGTTAAACATTACTCTTTTTTTATAAGATGTTTTATCTCACACGTGCACAGGGCTTTAGATAAGATGGACTGCTTTAGAAATCCCAGACGTATCACAGTCTATATCAGGGGTGGGCAATAAAATTTTGCTGACATGAGAAATCTGAACTGAGCAGGAGGGCTGCACTAACAATAACTTAACAGCTGACAATAGAAACTATAATAATCTGTAAATCAGCGGCCATATTAGGTCTAAACAAGACGTTAGGACTAAGAGTAAATCAGGACTTGACCAGGTCTAAACCACATCTAAACCGTGCCAAACCAAGGTCTGCAGTATGGCAGAAGTAAACAAGACAAAGGCTACAGGGGAGGAATAAGGTCTTAACCAAGGCCGCAGTGTTTCACACACATCCGGGGCACCACTAAAATTCTGGGCCCCCAACTTTTTTTTTTTAAAGCAGCTCATTAAAAATCACCCATGTACTTTAACCGGCTACTTTTTTTTTTTTTTTTTTTACTGAACAGATTCTATTTCCTGCAATTTTGTGTCTTTTAGAGGTCCCACATGTGGTTAGTATGGTCAAGTTGTGGATTTTAATTTTCATGAAATTCTATCGTAAGGCTATACTTTATTAATACAATAAAGACGGGTGTTGCCTACTAAAGATGAAAAAGTCAAGTATTTCAGCACACAGTGGGAAAATAATGGCTCACATAAAAAGGGCACAAGGCAACTTATCTTCTAAATTCAAAATACAACACTTTATAAGATAAGATAAGGCAAGGCAAGGAAAGTTTATTTGTAGAGCACAATTCATACACAAGGCAATTCAAAGTGCTTCACAGTTGCATAAAATTACAAGAACAGATAAAAAACAGATAAAATCAATCAATAAAACATAAACGGACCATGAAACGACTTGTACACAAGCAGAGCTGTTTTAAATTCTATTCTCTGAGTGACAGGAAGCCAGTGCAGAGACCGGAGCACTGGACTAATATGGTGGTATTTCCTGGTTCTTGTCAGGACTCGAGCAGCAGCGTTCTGGATGTTCTGCAGCTCTAACAGCTCGTTTAGAAAGGCCAGTGAGCAGCCGTTACAGTAGTCTAACCTGCTGGAGACAAATGCATGGATGAGTGTCTCCAAGTCTGGTTTTGACACTATTCCTCTGATCTTAATGTTTTTCAGATGGTAAAAAGCTGATGATGTTATTGCTTTGATGTGGCTGTTTAAGTTCAGGTCTGAGTCCATGATTACTCCTAGATTTCTAACCTGATTTTTTGGTTTTAGAGAGAGAGACTCAAGGTGACTGATAACACTTTGTCTTTGTGTCTGTGGGCCAAAAACAATTATCTCAGTTTTGTCTGAGTTTAGTTGGAGAAAGTTGTTTTGCATCCACAAACTGATCTGTTCGATGCAGTGACAGAGAGTATCTACAGGCCCATGTTCACCTGCCGTCAGTGACACGTAGATCTGAGTGTCATCTGCGTAGTTGTGGTACGACACATTGTTGCTGTTTATTAGCTGACCCAATAGAAGCATGTACAAGTTGAATAAGAGGGGTCCCAACCCTCCAGATACAGCTCAAGGTATTCAGACACAGTTACTATGGATGAATTCAAACATTACTGTTGGAGACAAACCATTGCTGTGGGAGGAATTTGTCAAAAATGGTTTCATTTTTGTAAATGACCTTTTAGATTTATCCGGAGATTTGATTTCTTATGAAAACTTGAAAAGATCTTTTAACATTTCTCTCGATGAGTTACAATACAACCATCTGATTTCTGCAATTCCTAAAACTTGGAAAAGAAAATTGCTAAATTGTAGGAAGAATAAGTTAATGGTTTGTCTCCCACTAATAAGCTGCCCAAAATGGCTGTCTGGTGCAAAAATAAATTAAATGTAATTAAATGTAAATATCACAGGCAGCACACTTTTTCCACACATAATCTGCCTGTTTTGGGAAGATGAATTTAATGATCCAAATTTGTGGAAAGATTACTTTAGAACAATTTTAAAATGTTTTATAAAATTATTGCAACAAAAACATCTCTGGTCAAATGGCTGATAGAAAAGGATCCCTGTTGTAGGATCTCTGGGGATGAGGAGTTAAGAATTTTGTTTATGGATTTTTGATTGGTATTAATGATTTCATTTTATTTTTCATGTTTTATGTTATTATTTTCGTTTGCTTTGTGCTTCCTTTCTGTTTATAGTTTGTTCCAGTCAACATACTATGAATGTGTGGATGATTGTGGTATGAATGCAAGGGGGAGTGGCTGGGGTTGGGTGTTTGAATTTTGTCTTGTTATTTTATTCTGTAAATTAAAAAAATATAAAAATTAAAAAATAAAAAGATTGACCCCTGGGGGACTCCACAGGTCATGGAATTTTGTTTAAGGCACAGTTGCCAATTTTGACAAAGTACGTCCTAACCTCGAGATAGGACTTGAACCAGTTTAGCGCAGTACCAGAGATTCCCACCCAGTTTTCTAACCTGTGAAGTAAGATCCCGTGGTCCACTGTGTCAAAGGCAGCGCTCAGGTCCAGCAGAACTAAAACTGAGACCTCACCTGCGTTGGTGTTCATACGGATATCATTTGTCACCTTGATCAGAGCTGTCTCAGTGCTGTGATGGGGCCTAAATCCTGACTTGAAAGTATCAAACACATTGTTAGATAAGAGAAAGTAAGTGAGCTGTTGATATATTACTTTCTCCAGGACTTTTCCTAAGAATGGTAGGTTTGATATGGGCCGGTAGTTGTTCAGTATCTTGGGATCAAGGCTGCTCTTCTTTAGAAGAGGCTTAATGACCGCAGTTTTCAAGGCCTTTGGAAATGCTCCCGTCTCAAATGAGATGTTAACTAACTGAACAAGTTGTGGTAACAAGCTGGTCAGCACAGACTTCAGAAATCTAGTGGGCAATTCATCAAGGCAGCATGTACATGAACTCAGACCGGAGATAACCTCTTCCATTGTTTTGTCAGTAACAGGTGTGAAATGTGTCAGCTCAAGGTGTTTATCTGGTGGCAGGGTTGGTATTTGTGTTGTTGAAGTTATGACATTTTTAATGCCTTGAACTTTGTCATAAAAAAATATTGCAAACTCATTGCACTTAGATGTAGAGATTAGTTCTAAGGGCAGTGAAACTGGAGGGTTAGTTAATCTGTTCACTGTGGAAAACAGAACACGAGAATTGTTTCTGCAGTTTGCGATTATTTTAGAGAAGTACTTCTCCCTTTCTCCACGCAATATCTAGTTGAACTCACAAAGCACTTCTTTTTATATCTCAAAATAAACCTGGAGCTTTGACTTGCGCCTTTTCCGTTCGGCTTTTCGGCATTCCCTTTTCTGTGCCCTGACCGAATCTTCACTTCTCCAAGGTGCTTTTTGTCTATTCTTAACCATTTTAACCTTGACAGGAGCAATTGTATCCAAAACATTGAAGACGCTTGATGTGTAAGAGTCCAACAGATTATCAGCATTAGAACGTGGAGGATTTTCAAATCTGATCATTTCCATAAACTGTGTCCTTGTTGTATCATTTATGTGTCTTCTTTGAATAGCTCCAGGCCCAACTACTGGTTTGGGTGTAAAAGACAGGTCAAAGAAGACACAAAAATTATTAGATAAAGCAACATCAACAACATTCACATTTGATATATTAACACCTTTTGTAATGACTAGATCTAGAGTCTAAGATATATAGCCTTTATTGATCTCACAATGGAGAGATTTACTTGTTACATTCAGCTCTTAGAAAACACTCAGGGTGTGCAAATAGGCAGGAAATGTGAAATAAACAACAACAATTAAATAGTAAATAGCGGTATCTTATATACAAGGACTTTTTGGGGACAAAAAGTGTAAACCGTAAATAATAATAAGTAAATAGACTACAACAAAATAATGTTATAGTCAGTATCAGCAGTGCAGGTTTGCAAGTGGTTGATAAAGTGACGCAGATAAGTGATCTAAATATAGGGATTATTGCCTCAGTCCACCACTGAAAGAGCTGCTCAGCTTCTCTACAGTCCCGTGCAGTGGGTGGGAGGTGTAGTCCTTGATGGTGAGCTTGGCTAATACCCTCCTGTCCCTCACCTCCTCCACAGAGTCCAGGGTGCAGCCCAGGACGGAGCTGGTCAATTCAGGCAAAACAAAATGCACAGACTATTACTGTTTTATTAGAATAACAAGTAAAGTTCATATTGACACCTGCTGGATTACATTCCCTATCCTAAATAGCTGTAAATGAATCACTTGTTTATGTCCTAGTTCCACCTTTGATTATGACTTACTGGAACCACCAACTTTGAGGGAGATAAGAAGTTGTTTTGTATGTCTGTGCTTCCTCAATAAAACGTGTGTCCCTATCTGGGAAATTACACTACGATACGTTTCACACAAATAAAGAACAAAGATCTGTTTCATATTGGAAAGATTGTTTAAGTATTGACAGGTTTACACAAAGAATACAACTATAACTTTGCTCTTTGTTATCTACAGTATGTCATTGTCAATTTCATATGGCTTTATATACCTATGAAAATGTTGCAACTCTTTCTCAGATTCTCCAGTCTCTCTCCACTGGACTGCAGACTAAGGCCCAATCCCAATTCTCCCCCTTAGCCCTCCGCTTAGCCCTTTCCCTTCGTTTTGCGCGTTCACGAGAGACGAAGGGGTGTCCCAATTGTATTTTGCGGTGAGGGGTAGGGGTGAGGGTGAGGGCCACATAGCCCTTCAAGCGAGGGTTTTTCAGATGCACACTTCAGACGAAGGGGTAGGAGGAGTTTGACAAAACACGGAAATAAGCTGCGAAATGAATTCACGAATATCATCAATAAGCACTCTTACAACATTTATAAAGTTTCAGAACGCTTCGTTCATGACTTTATTCGCTTTGTGCAACAATTAGAACAGTCCATTGCTATATACGTGTCAGTTCTACTTTTTCGCTTTGCTGCTGCAAATGCTCAGTTTATTTGCGCTGTATTGACTGACTGTTGGCTTTTCTTTCCAGACTTTCGATACGTCGCTAATGCCATGACACACGGGGTTCAGTTACTCGCTGCTGCACCTGCGGTCTGCCTCCCTGCGCCGCTGTGCTCTGAGCCCGGGTCCGAGGCTGTTTGTCTCCGTTCTGAGCACACCTCGGCAGCCTCCGCTCAGGCCCGGGGCGCAGAGCGGAGGCTGCGGGCGCCTCTGTCCCCGCCCTGTGCGCACTGCGAGCGGGTCTACCTCTGCCCGTCCCCGCTGAGTGTGCTACAAGAACTTTGTGATACCTTTCAGTATGAAAAGCGCTTTATAAATGAAGTTTGATAGATTGACGAGCGGATCGGCTGATCTCTGGCAGCTCTGGCTGCAGCCACAGCGACACACGGACAGGGGGAAGGAGAATGTAGCACCGAATGAAGAAGAAATTGATGACAATCAATAGCTGATGAGTCTGTGTTGAGCTTTTAAACTCTTGATATTTCTCAAAGTCAATGGATTAAATGGGATTTATACCTCGGACTCTCACTAAAGAACAGGAAGTGGGCGGGACTGTTGAGCTCAATTCAGATAATCACTACAGGCTGTATGATAAAGCACAGTCCAATTAAAATGGCAATATGTTACAAAAATTTTACAAATTATGTTATATATATATTTAAACTATAATGAATGGCCTTCACAAAGTACATACAGTTTGTAGTGAATATGTGTTTAAAATGTTATAACTGAAATAAATGTCACCTTATTTTCAAGTATTGACTCAACATTGTTTCAATGTACATGGCCCTGATGGTTCAGCAGGTGCAAAAAGAGCGGGAATTTGAAGTGGTCATGTGACCAAAGGCTTCAAATCTCAACTGCTCTGCTCTGCGTCTTACGGTAAATTTGCTGAGATTTTTATTAGGATTAGATGATTAATAATACTTATAATGGCACACACTTAACCCACACAATGTTGAGTCAATGTTGGCACTTCAACCTTAAAATACCTGCGTTTATTCAACGTTGTTTCAACAGCTTTTTTTCAACCATTGATTATGCGTCGTTGATTAAACGTTGAATTAACGTTGACATTTCAATCTCAACCAAAAATAACCAATCTGACCAAAAATCAACGTTGAAATAACATCTTTTGCTATCTGGGAAGTGATTTTACACAGACGCTAACAGTCCTGACTCTCGCTACTCACTGTTGATCCATTTACAAAAGACAGACTCTCATGTAACTGGAATCACAAATGCTAACAACAAAGCCCATTCAATTCTCAACCCCCCTAACCTTTGAAACACGACCTACACTCTTCAACTTTCACTCCAAACTTCCCGCCATTTGCATCTGTGTTTCAGCACTCCCACCGTCCTATACTTCATCGATACCAATGACGTACTGGTCGATGCTAAGTGATTTTACACAGACGTTAACAGTCCTGACATTCGCGACTCACGTTTGATCCATTTACACAAGACAGACTCTCATGTAACTGGAATTAATAAACGAATAGCATACACACGGTCGATTAGCTCCTCTCTACGGGGAAACATTCACACCTCATGCACCCAGGTTAAAAGCAGGTCACCTAAAAGGCAGAATCCGTGTCGGCATCATTTTGGGATATGATTTAGAAGTAATTGGGAATTCCGCTACCCTGACAACCATGTGGCCGAGATGTGGCCCAGGCCGACGCTCAAAGCCAATCCACCACAGATAGCGGCTGCTTGGACTGCAACTCTGGCAGTGGTGTAACAAATGCCCTCTGCTTCTTCTTCTAGCAGCTCTGATGACTCTGTTTGGCTTCCTCCCTCTGAAACATTCCTTTCATCCCGGTTATTTTGTAACATCTTTCCATTTTCCGCATCCAGCTCCTGTATCCTGGTGTTCAAACAGACAATCTTCTCATCCCGATCCTCAATTTAGCGCTCGCTCTCCTTGATATTACATTGCATCTTTCCATTTTTCGCGTCCAGCTTCTGTATCCTGGTGTTCAAACAGACAATCTTCTCATCCCGATCCTCAATTGTGCGCTCTTTCTTTCCATTTTCCAACTCTAAACTATCTATTAAGACTTTTTGTTCCGTGAGTCGCTCCATTTGCTGAGTATTTTGAGCTTTAAGTTGACCATTTTCAGCCTTCAGCTCACGTACCTCAGCTTCAACAGAGGCAAGTTTGTCTCTCAACTCTTGTAGCTCCGTCTGAAGTGTGATAACAGAGTCCTGAAGGCGTCTCTTCTCTAAGTCTGGTTCTGAAGATGGCTCCACTTCTTCCATGTCTGAGTTAGAAAGCTCTACTGCAAGACTCGTAAATATGTTCTCCTCTTGCCAATTGCCCAGTCTGTCCTGATGCTCCTCAATTGTTTGCTTGCGAATATTTCGCTTTTCATGAAGTTGTTCAACATAGGTCTCGAACTCTGTCAGTTTAAACTGTTGTTTCTCAATGAACTCATCCTTTTGGAGGAAAGCAATTTGTGCCTCTGCAATTTCCCTTTGTAGATAAACTTTCTCTGATGCTAATTTGCTATTTTGTTGTTCCAGAGAAATTGTTCTTCTTTTGAGTTCATCATTCAAAAACTGAAGCTCATTCTCATTATCCATAGCTTTGGCATTTGCAGCTTTAAGTCTCAGCACTTCTTCCGAAAGAGACTCATTTTGTTCTTTGAGCTTCTGTCCTTCCTCTAGTTGGAAGGTCCTTTGCTGCAGGGCGTTTCTTCCCTGATTTGTGCTCTGTGTGAGCTGTTCGCATTGTTCCCTGAGGTCCTCAGAGTCAGTCTTCATTTGATCGTCCTCAGGTGTTTTGAAGCACTCAGTTTGGAAATTTACCACCTCATCCGTCGTCTTTTCTGACTCTACGCTGCATTTCATCTCTTCCAACTTGGCCTGCTCCTTCTTTAGTGAATTATTGGCACCAGCTTGCTTTGTTGATGTTGCAAGCTCCAGTAAACATTGCAGTCGACCATTTTGTTGAACGGCAGACATGAAGTTCTCAAGTTCATTTTTAGGATAGACACTTTCAGAGTTCCTGTCCTGAAAATGCTGAACTGTCGCCGACAGTTCAGCATTTTCTTCACACTGTTTCTCGATCTCATTTTTAAACATGCTTGCTTGTGCTGTAAGAATCACATTTTGCTTCTCCGCTTCAGCCGTCTGTGACTGGAGCTGAACAATCTGCGCTTCCTTGGCATCCAAAGCTGTTTGTATCCTCCTTCCGTCTTCCGTAGGGATTTCTCCTTCTACTGCGGCTTTCAGAGCCTTCCCTTCGACAACAGGAGAGTCCTTTGAGGTAATGCTCTCTGTATCTCTTAACGTCTTGTCCAAAACAACGGCGCAATCTTCCTCGAAAACGTGTTCGGAGGTCTCCCGTGGGTCAACACTTATCTGGTCACAGCTGAGCTGTTCATGCAGTTTCCTATTGGTTTCCTCCAAACATCTGATCGTACATCTCTGCATATGCATAGTTTCCTGAGCAAAGACCAGTCGTGTTTGATGAAACGTCTGCTGTTCCTTTAATTCAGTGGTCAACTGTGTGAGCTTTGTCTTTGAGTCTGTATTTTCTTGTTCGAGTTGGGCGACGCAATCTTCTAGGTGTCTGTTTCTGTCGATCGCCTGGCATGTCTTGAACATGCAATTTTTTCGTCTGTCTTTCTCAGCCTGTAATTCTGACTCCAGACTCTGATTTCGTGATTTCAGTTTAGTCATCTGCACTTCTTTGTCATGCTTTTCAAACTGAAGCTCTGTTGATAACTTGTTTGCCATGCCTGATGCAACGTTCACCTGCTGCTCCATTTCACCTATAAATCTGGCATAATTTGATTCCTGTATGTTATTTTCCAATTCCATTGTATTTCCTGCAGTCGCACCAACAGTTAAGGTCTCCATTTCCCCAGAACAGCTGTCCTCAGTCAGCAGTCCGTCTTCCCTGGCCCGGAGAGGTATCGCTTCCCAAAGGTCGTCCATCTCTGCGATGGCGTTTTCTGACAAATGAACCACTTCTACACAGCTGTCAGAACTTGGGACAATGCTGGCCAAACCACCAAAAGATTTTCTGACCCTGTTTCGTTCCATGGTGATAGCCTACCGTCTTCACCCTTGGCAAAAGTGCGCTTTCCTTGTCTGCAGCTGCACGGTTCTGAGAACTTCTGAGGTCTAAGCAAAGACTGTGTTTGGGAATTGACGTCGGCATAGCAACGGCACAGCACACAGGTCACATGACTAGCCACCTAAATGCCCGTATATGGTAACGTTTTTGATAAATGTGAAACTGCTCCTGTCCCGTTCAGGTGACATCACAACATTCTAAATCGTAACTATGGCAACGGTCAGAAAGAAACAAACTTTGATTCTATATGGAGAAAATTTAACATACAGTATACTGAATTAAAATGCCATGAAATAAGGATAAAAAAGGGGTGGAAGACATGGCAAATCATTTATATATCTTGAGATTTTCTTGGTGCTTGGATCACAATTTAAATTTTAATCCCGATTCAAACGCATATTGTGATTTTATATTGCCTTTAAAGGAACAGGCCACCATTTTTACATACTGAGATATGTTCTTACCTGAGCTTAGAGGTGCGTACCTGTCTGGTCTTTGTGTGTGCCCTCAGTCACGCAAAATGACCAAACATGTTGTTAGCATTTGGCCTCTCCCAATGTATTCCTATCGCAGTCCCGGTCCCGAGCCCGTGCAGCGACACTTTGCCCACCGATCCCTTGCGTCGTCAGGCTTGTCCAGTGTGATTGGGATACACCGCTTACCGCGAAATGTCCGGCTAGAGGGTATCTTGAGTATTCCCACGTGGATGGCTGGCCCGCTGTCACCGGTGTCCCAACCATCGAGGACTCCCTAAGGCTCTGCTCGGAGGATGGCGGCTTTCCTCGACCGCTGTTATGCCTCGTAGGTTTTCACTGCTGATTGAAGCATCTTCATGGTTACGCATGCATTCCATCCAGTGTTGTTTTCGCATTGGCGGCCGCGGGGTCTCAGACAGGGCCTTCAATAGCAACCTGGGTTCACGCACTCAAACGCATATAACTGGAATTATTATGGGTATAAAACACAAACTCTCAATTTAGTCTAGTCCCTTAAAATGCACATACTGCATTTTGCCGTTGTACAAGCCTACATTTCACATACAAAGGAAAAGTGCAGTATCTACTTGTTGTGTAATTACTGTTCTTTTGCTTTCTGGTATTTTATTTATGTGAGTAAATCATCATCTGCATCAGTATCGATCATAATCGGAGTATTTCAGATGTAAAAGTAGTTTATGTAATGCATTACTTTGTTATGGTAAGGGGAATCCATATACTGTATTAGTAGCCTGGCACCAGACTCAAATCACAAGTTTAGTCTGGGGACCACCAGTTCCTTTTCTCGTAGGAGAGGTGTGGTTTACGATTGTACGAAGCCGTTTATTGGGCACTACGAATGTCTCATATGCGTCTGCACGTAGCCATAGCCAATCGTATCAGATGACGTACGACGTACCCGCTGTAAACTTTTGAGCTAAACTATTTAGAACACAGTCTAAAGCTTGATTGAAAGATGGCGTCGCGTCTGCTGCTGTCGTGTTGGATCTGTAAATAAACTTCAAACATTATTTTTTATTATTTATTATTTTTGACAGTCAAATACTTGTGATGGTGCAGGATTGAAGCTGAATTGAATTAGACACTGTAGTGCATGAACGCAGAAAGCATGTTGATGAATGAATGTGCAGACACACCTATGGTGTCATTTGACTGTCACAAGCTCCGTAGCCAATCAAAATGAATTTACTGAAATACTCATTACTTTTTATAATGAAACCTACCCGAAACCCTAACAAAACAACTGATCCTGGAGCGTCATAAAAGTCACTGATGAAAGTAAAGGCACCGTGCTAACCACTCACACAGCCACTGGGTCACTCAAAGGTCAAATAAGCACTAATTATATGGTATTTTCCCAAGAAATACCCACAATGAAAATTCACACACAAAAAAACTATCCTGATGTTTATTAGTGACTTAACTCTATATTTGTTCAGAGCGTCCAAAAACATGTGACAGATAAACCGCTCCCACACGACAGTGACTCCACATGAACTCATTTACCATTTTATTTTTTTGTTCAGCCTGAGATCAGGAATTACTGGAACCATCAGTGAATAAAAGAGATAAGGCTTTTTTTCCCTCCATAACCAAACATGCACCAAACTAGCTGATTACATTATTAAAATAACCAAAAGTATGAAATCATATTCATCAGAGGAAACATTTTACACTGTTTTAGGTTTACCTATGTTTATTTTCCTTTTCTTTAATATAATCTTTATTTTTAGGTTTACCTATGTTTATTTTCCCTGTCTTAAATATAATCTTTATTTTTACAACCCTGCAGATGGAAAAGACCAGAAATCTGATGAGTTTGTAAACAGCACATGCACAGATACAGTAATGTGGAGGAATGTGTTGTGGCTGTTGTTCAGTTGTCTTTGAAACTGATATTTATGAATGTTGTTGTAATTCTGTTGTAAAATTCAACAGTGGATGTATATGCCGCGAGAAGCGGGTCACAAAAAATGATATCGACAACTGAAGTGGCAGTGGTCTTGTTTATTTCTTTTAAGGATTGATAATAAACATTATATTGAGGTTTAATGCTTTACAGGTCAGCAACAGCACAATTATATTATTGAAACAACAACAAAACTACAATCACGTTAAAAACTCAGTGGATGTGTGTTACTTAGTCGATGCTACAATCTTTGTTTAACACAAACACATGAGTGTCTCACATGGGGAACAGCAGGTGACCACTGAACGTGCTGGGGTGATTAGAATCATCATTGATTACATCGTTCTGCCGCAGACGCAGAAACACGACGTCTCCAGCCTCCAGGAGCAGAGTGGCTCCATTTGCCGCCATGCCGCCTCCATTTGATTGATGTTCATAAGCCATATAAATATGTTCTCCATTCTTGACTAACCAGACCCCAGCAGCGTGTGAACCTCCATAAGCAAAAAACAAGGACGTTCCAGTAGCTTTTATTGTTCTTCTTCTTCTGTCACGTCAACATGTCAATTTTCCAAGCGGATAAAAAGGGGCACTATATTGCAATGCGTAATAATACTATAGGAGCACTTTGACATTACGGCGCGGATGTCGAAGTGCTCCTAAGGTATTATTACGCCTTAAGATATAGTACCCCTTTTTATCCGCTTCGGAAAATCGCCCTGTTTAATTTTGTGTGACTAGACTTGGATCGTGTAACTACTCACGTAACAGTATTTAAATAGGGAAAACGTGGAAGAGCTTGGTCGCTTCGAACATCACCCCCGTGTGGGTCCATGAGGAGCGGAGAGGCTAAATGCTATCAACATCTTTGGTCTTTTTGCATGGCTGAGCGCACACGCGTAAAGAACAGAAAGGTACGCATCAACTCGTCTAAGCTCAGGTAAGAACATATCGCAGTATTTAAAAACGGTGGCCTGTTCCTTTAAGCTCTTTAGGTCTGCGTCTTGGACTGAAATAACACAATGAATCTTTAATCTTTTTAAAGAATACATTTTAAAAGGAGAATAAACACACTGGAAATGCAAATAAATACATTCTTTACTGTGGCTGTATGTAAAAAACGGTTTAAAAATGACCATGCGTTTTTTTAGAAAATAAATTCTAACATAGAATGAAGAGATGACTAGGTTATGAAGACATTTTGACTCAAAATCTTACAGAACAGAATGTTACACAAACATTTTTCTGACCTTGTAGTTGATTTTTGAGATCCTTCACTTTGGCGTCTTGTTCTGAAAAATAGAAATGTGGTTATAGTTGGTTTCAAACGTCCCCATCCGTCACCATCTTTCCAAACGCTCATGCATCACCTTCTAGTTTTTCCTTCATTGGTTCCAGCTGACTCCCTTGTTCCTTCAGTTTGGCCTCTAGTTCTAAAAGAGTCAGAGATCCGGTGCAGTGAAATACACAGTACAGTTGTATTAAAACAGTCAATCTTAGCTGAGTGCAAAGGTTTAATAGATCAGGATTAGGATTGGTTTTAGGTTGGACCTCTCCAGCCGAGGAGAGAGCGCAGAGCACCAGCAGAACGACCACAGTGTTCTCCATCTTTAGACTGAACTGAGTCATGCTTGTGTTGCAGACTGTTTTTTTAGTTTGACAAGTTCTGTGTGGTTTCCGATCAGTCTTAAGCTTCTTGATGCAACAAATTGTTCTGTGCTGTGCAGCGTTTCTGAAAAGTGCGTATTGCGTGGCGGTGCGTCATGTTTCACAGTCAGGTTCATTTACAGAATGGAGAACATGGCTCAAACTCCATCTCTCGCCAGAGCAACAAGGAGCACATAATGTTTTGTTAAGAACAGACAGAAACTAAACGGACGAGTCAGACTCCTGTGGAGGAGGGAAGATCATTCATTGATACAGTCATGTGCAGGTCACTATATCAAAAATTACAACCACATTCATTAATTTTCAGCTACCATGGGATTTCTTACAAAAAGACTTATGCTTGTCTGAGTTTGAAATTTCGAAATTCAGAACCACAGCAAATAGTTGGCCTGATAAAAACACTTAAAACAAACCCCCCAAAAAATTTACAGAAATGTAATGTGCAGTCTCTTTTAATGCGTATTACAGCAAATTATAATTTACTCAATAAAAAAGCTTAGTTTGTTGAGCAACACTGGTCCGAATGAGCTTGAGACCCCTGATTTTTGTACTACTGGTTTGATCTCAACCTCGACTTTTTTATTTTTTTGACTGAGCCTCACAAATGAATCAAAACAATCAACAACTGACCTTGTGTCTGTGTGTCCACTTGTCTCTCGAGCTCCTTCAGTTTAGCTGCTTGTTCTGACAGGAAGAAGACCACGTGAGTCAGGCATACTTTGCCATTTCAGGAATAATAACATTTCAAAATCCCATAAATGTACTTAAGGAATTACAAAGGCAGGGGACCGCTGAATGTGGTGTGGCGGTTCGGACTATCGTGGATAACTGAGTGGTGCCAGGATTCCACATCTTCCATCTGTTCGCTCAACTCCACTCCGCCAAACCCATTTATCTGATGTTCATATGCAATAATAATATGTTCTTCATTCTTCACTAACCCATCACATTCCTCTGGGGCCGTGTTTGTCACCCCATTGTTTAATAACCCCATACATTCACTTAAAAAATGAGGAGTGAAGTTCTTCATCTCACCTTGGTTGAACTTGAGCGTCTCCTGCAGATCAATCTTAACTTAATTTTTAGCCATTTTTGCATTTTGTTCTGATAGAGAGTGCAGTCCGGTTAGTACATAGTAGAAATGTAGCTAAATGTTAATTCTCAGTGTCTACAGCTGCTCCACCTTGACCTGAAGTTGGTTTAGTGGCTCCATCCTGACTTGGAGCGCAGCCAGTTTGGCGCTCATCTCTCGGAGCACAGCGTGGAGGTCTGAGGGACAGGGCTGAGGCTCTAAGATGAACTACTTTCGAGGTGAATTATTGTTCCTGCAAGTAAAATGGCAAACGTTTGTGTGGCCGTCCTCTGTGTGCATAACATATTAAAATGTTTCTGAATCTGATTAGTCACTATCAAATAATTTTTTTTCTGATTGTCCTTGAATTGTTATTCATTTATCCTATTGTAATTATAGTACTCAACAGCACATGAGTAGTATGAAGAATGGAGAGGAATAGAGAAAATCAGAAACCATGGAAGTCTTTATTTCTTTTAAGTGTAGCGTTTTGATTTTTGAAAAAACCCTGTAGGAGACATTGGTTACGTTTGTAATGACAGTTTTTAGAGTAATTAAATTAGAACCAGTCGCAGCACATACACGGACTAAACCCTGGGCCTTTAATCAATGCAGAGACGGCCGTCTGACGCCATGCTGAGTTTGCACTGAAGGCCTTCTGCATCACACCTGAAGAATCACCATTGCCACAAAGGCCTCTGCTGGCTGCTCCTTTCACACTTAAGACAAAGGCCTTCCTGTGTCTTGCGCTAAAACAAAAGGTGATGTTTGCATATGATGATCTGAGCAGGATCACCCCCATGCCTGTGTGACGTCACGGTTTCTGTGTCCTGCTGTGTCCCCCGGGACTATAAGAACTCTCAGTGTCTCTGCCTCGAGAGAGCTTACGATGGATTTTCTGTGTGTCGGCTCTCCATATATATATATGTGTAAAATAAATGTGTTTACATCTTTGATTTAAGACAAATACCTTTCCAGCTTTTTCCTTACTGTGGATAGAAACTTCCACGACAGTTTGGCGTTGATGGCATGTCTTGGCCTGGGTTTTTTTCGGCGGGGACGAGCGGGTGCGTTCGGCCGACCTGGAACAAAACCAGCCTCCGCTCTATTTGGAGACGAAAGGAGGGCGCGCTCGTCTCGCGCATGAAGGGACCTTTGGCCACACAAGACCAAAAAGAACCTGATTTGTGGTGAGTTTTGTCTTTTCAAACATGTAAAGCCCAGGGCAGCGCTTAAGTGTACACGGTTGTTTGATTTATTTATGTATTTTTGGGGTACTTTAGTCATTGCCATTGGTGTAGAGCGGGTAAAATTACCTGCGGCTAACGGCTGCGCGGGAGACGACTGTTGTCCCCTTTTTCCTCTCCCTGTCCAGGTCTGTCGGCGTTTTCCTCCGCGCCCTGCCCTCCGCCTCAAAGCCCCAGCACCAGCCCCACGCTCCAACCACGGCGGCGACTCACAGAGTCTCTCGCACCAGCTGATACCCCGCGAGAAGTGGGCCCAAACCCGGGAGCAGAAGAAGAAGCGGCGGAAGCAGATACACGCTCAGGAAACCGAAGCTCACGACTCACTCCGTGGACACATTATGTGAGACACCGACAACTGCTTTGGAGGCCAGAGACAAACTGCTCCAAATCCCGTGACTGTTGCCCCACGGAGGCAGCAGCGTGAAACACCAAACGCACCCGCTGAAACCCCGTTGAAAGTTGCCCCCGCACCGCAAACAGAAGAAGCCATTGGGACCGGCACGTTTGGTTATTAACCAACCCTCATGGACCACAGGCTAACGTTATTTGAAGGCTACCTGGGCCTCCTGCGGACTTTGAGAAACTTAAGCTATTTGCCAGAGCCAAGACTACGGTGCTGCGGAGCGCGCAGGAACATGTGTCACGGACTGGCGGCAGCTTTTCCACAGCCCGGCGGAAAGACTGTGTGCTCGCCATGTGTCGAAGGACTGTTACCGGAGGAGGCGTTAAAGGCAGAGGGCCTCTCAAGCTCACACGGGGCCAGAGGACGCAGAGGCGGGCGTGGAGGAAACACGAGCGACTGATCAAACCCGGGTTCACATTCGTCACCAAAGCGACCGCTCATGTCACGTAAGTTTGAACAAGAACAAATTGCAATTGGCACTTTTTAGAGATAATTCATGCTGAATTCCCGTAATATACGCCAACAATCTGTGGTGTAAAAGTTAAAATTCTAGATGATTCAGGGACAACAAATCCTGTGTTAAAAACAAAACATAAGGTGACAGATTTTGGTCCTTTCTAAAAATGAGTGGTCGCTTCACAAAACTCATGGCTTCAGTGTAGTGAAGATAGGCTACGAACGGAGTACGTTTATTGGGATAGGCACGACTCCGCGGTATTACCTAACGTGTTTATCGACCCACTGTGCTCCACTTTGCACACAGCTTTGTCCGAACCCACGTCTGCAGCGTGGAGGGAGGTCCCTGCATGTATTAAGTGTAGCAGTGCTGGAGGCTGGACACAGGTCCAAGATGGACACTCGTGGTTCTCCAGAAATGCAAACGCATGGAGAAGCCCTTGTTATTTTTTATTTTTTATTGTTTTCTGGCCGCAAGACGACATGTGTGTTCTGACCCTGACAGCATCACTTCAGCCCCACGGGGGGCGGGGGTCATGCTGCCAGCGCCGTATGCAGCGACCACGCCGGTGCTGCAGACGGTCCCACTGAAGGATTTTGAATAGGCCGGATAAAATTGGAGTGGCTTTTTGGATTTTTGCCACTTGTTTGGGTTGAATGAAACCGTACATTAAGGAGTTACACGCTGGTTTGAATCTTGTGTTTTAGTGCCTTTTGACTCTTCACCAAGTTTGCATAAAAGCAAAAAACAAAAACAAAGAGATAAACCCGAACAAACGGTGTGAAGGGTTACAATTTTATCCCAACAGAGATCTGTTTCATAACCTGATGGACAGATGCCAAAATGCATACCTAAAGTCAACATGATCAGAGGGTTGAAACCATTTTTTATTTTCTAAATTGGCTGGCCAAAGCTGATCTTCTAAACTGAATTAAACAAAGAATGAACAATCAACATGGTGAAATCAAAATGGGACTTATTTTTATCACACTCTCGTGGGGCAAAAAGCCAATCAAAATAGTGCATGACGTTGGTAACTCAGGTCCTTATTGTTTTAATGCTTTTGAATTTACTTTTTACTTAGTTTTGGGGTTGTGGTTTTTTTTGACATTTTGATTTATTTATTTTTCCTTTTTGCACTGCGGTGGTGTCTTATTTTTTTCCACTAGTGGAACGGATGGGTGAAAGACGATCACGCTTTCAAAATAAGAGCGCTCAACAAATTCTGGGCTGAAAGATATGAAAAGATATGAAATTTGATGGCCTGAACAAACTTTTTTTTTTTACAATGACTTTCTGACCTGACCTGACAACTTACTGCGCAAGCGTTTTTGTTTGTGTTGATGTCATTGTGTGTCTCAGTTGATCGTTGTGTGTGTGTGTGTGTGTGTGTGTGTGTGTGTGTGTGTGTGTGTGTGTGTGTATATTTGATGTGCGTTTCTGGTCATTTATTTACAGGCATATGACAACAAACACGACCCGCAGCGGACACAGGATAACTGTGCTGGATAAATTCTTGCTTTTCCTTTTTTCAACAGGCTGAGCAGTGCATTTAATGACAACTAACCACTAACAAACTGACACATAACACACCATTGTTTCATTTGAATGACTTGAAACTAACGAACCGTTGCTGTTTCTTTTGGAGCAGGATTCCACAGGTACAGACCGGCTGCTGGAAGTGTGAGAACATACGAGTGTCGACAATTTTACAACCGAGTCTGTTATGTTGTGTGTTCTGAATTTAATATTGTTTGCCCAAACACCATTCAGCACAAACTGGTCGCGCTCGCTGGGGCTCGTGAGCAGGCAGCGGGTGAAGGCAGCGAAGGCAGACAAGGCATACCGGCCTCCATATGCAGGCACTGGCTACTCCAGACGAGATGGAGCTGTGGGCGGAAAATGGCCTTGGTGGGTTGCTGGGTAAACCTCAAACCGGGTTTGCCACAGCATTTCATCAGAGACTTTGTGCCTTTAGCACATGGCCGAGACCATGCCTGAAAAGGAGGGATGTGTAACTTAAATTACACACAATTGAGGTTCTGCCAAACCTTTGGCACAGAACCCGGGTAAGTTCCAAATTATTCCTTAGGCTGCCCATGCCCCGCCCCATCGCACCATGCCAAGGTAAGAAATACTGTCTGTCTGGTTCTGGTGGATCTCTGGTCCAAATGGACTGAAGTATTTGCATGTAAACACGCCACGAGCAACGCGGTGGTGAAAGCTCTGCTCACAGAAATTGTGCCACAATGGGGTGTCCCGGAAAGGAAATAATAATATATAATTTCTAGTGACAATGGCAGTCACTTTGAAGCAAAATTATTGAGGAAGTAGGTCAATTTCTGGGCATTGATATAAGGAAACATTGCGAGCGAGAGAATGGCACTCTGAAGTCAAAACCTAAACCCATTCGAAACCCTCTTTGCCAGACCGCCCAACTTGGGAGCGGGACCCCGACCTAGAGATCTGCCATGCACCTTTTGTGTGATGACGACATGCTGTCTTATTGTAAAGAAATGAATGCACTACTGTAATCTATTTCTGCCTAGGTCAGGAGCGCCCTGCCACAGGCGGCGCAGGCGGCTCTGCACGAGATCGAGCCATACGACTGGGTCCTGGCGAAGGAGAAAAGACGGAAACATGGATCCCATCCTCGTCCTCCTGGTGACGGACACGGCCGCTAAAGATCGCAGAGAGGACAGCTTGGATCCACGCCAACCACTGTCGTGCAGTGCTGCCACCGAGGGCCATAGACGAGGACACCGAGGGTCGGGACGGAGCAGGCATAGGCACGGCTCCCTAAGCATAAGGGGCCGGCCGGCGTGAGAACCCCGTCACTGGAGCAGGCAACAACAACACCCAGAGAATCCCAGCGTTCCCGAGACGCATCCCCAGGAACAACACGACGCCCCAACTCCCTTGCCCCCGGACCCCAAGGTCACACCCCGAAGTGCCGAGGCCAAAGCCCCAACGCGATTAGGGTCCTGCCGCTCCAAGACCGAACATCGCCATGGCCACTAACGCTTCACACACGCTCAGAGGGAGCGGTGCACCTGAACGCTCGTGAGCATTTCCGCGGAAAAGACTACTGAACCCGTAGCAAGTCCCGTACGGCTAAATACCGGCATGGGCCCGTGGCCTATTATGTTGGAAACACTGTCCGCACTCTTATCGCTGTCCGGATCCATTGTGTTATTATAATGTGCTCTTTCTTTTATTGACAAACATGTTTCTTTTCTTGTCCACTTTGGACAGCAATAATTTAAGTGTTTCAAGCTTGAAGGTGATGTGATTACAATGCCTCTGGTATTTAACTGAATGTGATTAATGCAAAAATGGTTTTGAATTATCAAAAGAGGGGAGTGTAATGACAGTTTTTAGAGTAATTAAATTAGAACCAGTCGCAGCACATACACGGACTAAACCCTGGGCCTTTAATCAATGCAGAGACGGCCGTCTGACGCCATGCTGAGTTTGCACTGAAGGCCTTCTGCATCACACCTGAAGAATCACCATTGCCACAAAGGCCTCTGCTGGCTGCTCCTTTCACACTTAAGACAAAGGCCTTCCTGTGTCTTGCGCTAAAACAAAAGGTGATGTTTGCATATGATGATCTGAGCAGGATCACCCCCATGCCTGTGTGACGTCACGGTTTCTGTGTCCTGCTGTGTCCCCCGGGACTATAAGAACTCTCAGTGTCTCTGCCTCGAGAGAGCTTACGATGGATTTTCTGTGTGTCGGCTCTCCATATATATATATGTGTAAAATAAATGTGTTTACATCTTTGATTTAAGACAAATACCTTTCCAGCTTTTTCCTTACTGTGGATAGAAACTTCCACGACACGTTCAACTCAGAGAACATGCCGGAAGATGAGGACTTCTGTCGACAATGCAGAGAGTTGTATGCCCAGGCTAATACCCTGGTTCGGAAGTTTGGCTGTTGCACAAACATAGTTAAACTGACTCGATTCATGGCATACTGTACTCCCCTGCACAAGGCTCCCATCTGGATTGTTTGTAAGAAAGTCAGTCTGTGCAGTGGCCAATGATGATGCTTTGTGAGTGCTTTTGAGGAAGCTGAGATGGACAAGTGTCACCGAAATATGAATCAATGCCAGAGTGAACCGTTAACAGGCGGTGGCACAAACTCTCAATATTAATTATACCGGTAAGTGTAGAATCAGCCAAAGAAAATTGCTAAATTGTAGGAAGAATAAGTTAATGGTTTGTCTCCCACTAATAAGCTGCCCAAAATGGCTGTCTGGTGCAAAAATTAATTAAATGTAATTAAATGTAAATATCACAGGCAGCACACTTTTTCCACACATAATCTGCCTGTTTTGGAAAGATGAATTTAATAATCCAAATTTGTGGAAAGATTACTTTAGAACTATTTTTAAATGTTTTATAAAATTATTGCAACAAAAACATCTCTGGTCAAATGGCTGATAGAAAAGGATCCCTGTTGTAGGATCTCTGGGGATGAGGAGTTAAGAATTTTGTTTGTGGATTTTTGATTGGTATTAGTGATTTCATTTTATTTTTCATGTTTTATGTTATTATTTTCGTTTGCTTTGTGCTTCCTTTCTGTTTATAGTTTGTGTTCCAGTCAAAATACTATGAATGTGTGGATGATTGTGGTATGAATGCAAGGGGGAGTGGCTGGGGTTGGCTGTTTGAATTTTGTCTTGTTATTTTATTTTGTCTGAGACACAGTTGCCAATTTTGACAAAGTACGTCCTAACCTCGAGATAGGACTTGAACCAGTTTACCGCAGTACCAGAGATTCCCACCCAGTTTTCTAACCTGTGAAGTAAGATCCCGTGGTCCACTGTGTCAAAGGCAGCGCTCAGGTCCAGCAGAACTAAAACTGAGACCTCACCTGCGTTGGTGTTCATACGGATATCATTTGTCACCTTGATCAGAGCTGTCTCAGTGCTGTGGAGGGGCCTAAAACCTGACTGGAAAGTATCAAACACATTGTTAGATAGGAGAAAGTAAGTGAGCTGCTGATATATTACTTTCTCTAGGACTTTTCCTAAGAATGGTAGGTTTGATATAGGCCGGTAGTTGTTCAGTATCTTGGGATCAAGGCTGCTCTTCTTTAGAAGAGGCTTAATGACCGCGGTTTTCAGAGCCTTTGGAAATGCTCCAGTCTCAAATGAAATGTTGACTAACTGAACAAGTTGTGGTAACAAGCTGGTCAGCACAGACTTCAGAAATCTAGTGGGCAATTCATCAAGGCAGCATGTGCATGAACTCAGACCGGAGATAACCTCTTCGATTGTTTTGTCAGTAACAGGTGTGAAATGTGTTGCTCAAGGTGTTTATCTGGTGGCAGGGTTGCTATTTGTGTTGTGGAAATTATGGCATTTTTAATGCCTTGGACTTTGTCATAAAAAAATATTGCAAACTCATTGCACTTAGATGTAGAGATTAGTTCTAAGGGCAGTGAAACTGGAGGGTTAGTTAATCTGTTTACTGTGGAAAACAGAACGCGAGAATTGTTTCTGCAGTTTGCGATGATTTTAGAGAAGTACTTCTCCCTTTCTCCACGCAATATCTAGTTGAACTCACAAAGCACTTCTTTGTATATCTCAAAATGAACCTGGAGCTTTGACTTGCGCCATTTCCGTTCGGCTTTTCGGCACTCCCTGACCGAATCTTCACTTCTCCAAGGTGCCTTTTGTCTATTGTTGACCATTTTAACCTTGACAGGAGCAATAGTATCCAAAACATTTAAGACGCTTGATGTGTAAGAGTCCAACAGATTATCAGCATTAGAACATGGAGGATTTTCAAATCTGATCATTTCCATAAACTGTGTCCTTGTTGTATCATTTATGTGTCTTCTTTGAATAGCTCCAGGCCCAACCTCTGGTTTGGGTGTAAAAGACAGGTCAAAGAAGACACAAAAATTATTAGATAAAGCAACATCAACAACATTCACATTTGATATATTAACACCTTTTGTAATGACTAGATCTAGAGTCTAAGATATATAGCCTTTATTGATCTCACAATAGAGAGATTTACTTGTTACATTCAGCTCTTAGAAAACACTCAGGGTGTGCAAATAGGCAGGAAATGTGAAATAAACAACAACAATTAAATAGTAAATAGCGGTATCTTATATACAAGGACTTTTTGGGGACAAAAAGTGTAAACCGTAAATAATAATAAGTAAATAGACTACAACAAAATAATGTTATAGTCAGTATCAGCAGTGCAGGTTTGCAAGTGGTTGATAAAGTGACGCAGATAAGTGATCTAAATATAGGGATTATTGCCTCAGTCCACCACTGAAAGAGCTGCTCAGCTTCTCTACAGTCCTGTGCAGAGGGTGGGAGGTGTAGTCCTTGATGGTGAGCTTGGCTAATACCCTCCTGTCCCTCACCTCCTCCACAGAGTCCAGGGGGCAGCCCAGGACGGAGCTGGTCAATTCAGGCAAAACAAAATGCACAGACTATTACTGTTTTATTAGAATAACAAGTAAAGTTCATATTGACACCTGCTGGATTACATTCCCTATCCTAAATAGCTGTAAATGAATCACTTGTTTATGTCCTAGTTCCACCTTTGATTATGACTTACTGGAACCACCAACTTTGAGGGAGATAAGAAGTTGTTTTGTATGTCTGTGCTTCCTCAATAAAACGTGTGTCCCTATCTGGGCAATTACACTACGATACGTTTCACACAAATAAAGAACAAAGATCTGTTTCACATTGGGAAGATTGTTTCAGTATTGACAGGTTTACACAAAGAATACAACTATAACTTTGCTCTTTGTTATCTACAGTATGTCATTGTCAATTTTACATATGGCTTTATATACCTATGAAAATGTAGCAACTCTTTCTCAGATTCTCCAGTCTCTCTCCACTGGACTGCAGACTAATATTAACATCTTCAGCTGAGAGTTCAAACAGTGGCAGAAATCGGGCCAGAGCTGTTTTTGTGTCTAAAATGTGCCTTCTCTTGTTGAATAATGTGTTTCATTTATTGTAACCATAGACTGTCCACAGCGATTGACTAAAGGGAGTTAAGGTAGAATTCTTCATTCTTCCGGAAACCATAAGGAAGTGGGGGAACTGACCAAAAGTCCCTTGCTCTAATGGACTTTACATTGAATGAGTTGGGTGTTTTATACATAAATACATTGTTGCTTTACTTTTTTGCCCCACTGTACAGTATGTAATATATATATATATATATATATATATATATATATATATATATATATATATATATATATATATATAATAAGAAAATATAATAAGAAAATATAATTAATTTTTGTCAGTAATTTACAAGAAATGTATAAATGAATGTCAAAAACAAAATCAAAAAGAGATTGGCTGATAACTAAATCACATAGACTCATAGTATATAATAAAACATTTGGATATTTTTAATTTCAAATGTTATGTTGTCCAATTTGAGCAATGAATTGAGTACTTCATATTCTTTTTACACATTTTTTACAGTGCCGAGAAATAGTTGCAACCATGATAAAAATGTAAAAACGTTGAGACCATGTCTGAATAATACTATTAAGGATCGAGAGAGATTTTGACACTGAGGAATGTTCTAAGGGACGGGCAATTTGACAAAAAATATCTCTTTCTCGATAACAATGATGTAGAGATCATTTTTGCAAACCATAAGAAATACGGAGAAATGTGCTGACAAACATCTGCATTTACATTGCTTTTTCTCTCAAAAAGATAATTGTCCTGAACAGACAACAAAAGGGCAGGAAAAAAACACTTTTCCCAATCTTTCCACCATTTTCCGTCATTTGCCTTATTTGTGTTTCTTGCAGAGGGAAGAGCAGGAAGCCCGTGAACGTGCTGTGGTGATTTTGACTATCATGGATTACTGTGCCTTCCCACAAACGCAGAGACACCACGTCTCCCACCTCTAGAAGCAGTGTCGCTCCATTGGCCGAAGTGCCAAATCCGTCAGTCTGATGTTCGTAAGCGTTACAAATGTTCGCCTCGTTCTTCACCAGCACAACTATAGAACTCCGTGAAGGCTGACCACCAGCACCAGCGTGGAACTCAAAGTGGTAGGCTCCTCTCACCAGGGCAGTGAAAAACCCTGTTGAAGATCAAACATAGTGTTAGAACAATCAGAAGAGAAGCTGGAGGAAGTTAAATATAGTAGTTCATTGGGTTGTAGGCGTTGCCAATGTTTGAGAAGATGTATTTGAAAGTATTTGTGAGTGTTGAATGGTCCAACGTTTCCCGCGCCAGAGGCCAACAAAGACGCTGAGAAAGCCACTCGTCCCGCTGAAAAAAAACAAAACAAAAACAGTGGGCATTACTCATATAATTTTACAATTACGCATCATGCCAGAATCATCTGTGCAATTATTGTATGTTTTTGCAAGGTCGAGTAGGCCGTCTGCTCTAAACCTAACCTCCAACCTAAACCCAAACTGCAGATCAAAACATTTATGCCTATATTTCATCGTTGTTCAAACCTTTTTAACTTGCCCTCATGTAAATTACTTTTAAAGGTTCTTTTAGAAAGACACTAGGTATAACACAAATCTTTTGTGTAAATACCTTACACGCTTCGACGGACTGGGAATTCTACTTCAGTCTTCATCAGAGGCGTATCCCGACGTGCATGATGCGTCTCTTACTGGGACGTTCTTCTAAGAGACGCATCATGTGTGATATGGTGCCAGTTTTTATGTGCATGTTTTTAACGCATGGTTTTATTTAGAGGGTTTTAATTACCTGCACGCAGTACAGACTGGCTCTCTGGTACAAAGAACGCGGACGAGGCGCAGGAGGCGGGCGCCGAACGAGAGCCAGGGACGAAGGGCTGGCGGATGGACAGAGGACGCACGGACGTGGAAGAACGGGACCTGACGCACCAGGTCGGGCAGAGTGATGGCGAGGGAGCGCACGTCGAGGCCAGAAACTGATGGTTGTGGTCAGTCGTCCTGCAGAGACACAAAGGACATGCACATATCAGAAGAATTTAGTTAGTTTGGTTTTCGAATATACCTAACTCTTTGGCATGGGCTTAAAGTGTAGATATTTTACAACAACTTACCTTGGATGTGTATGAAGGACCATCTCTGAAATAAACCCCTGAGCAGGTCTGCCTCGTGGGGGCTCAGTCCTGTCTTAGGAAACGCTGTCATCCACCACAAACTTCTCTGTAAATAAAAAAAAAAAAAGGTAAATCATTTAAGTTACTTCAGTGGTGATGTTTATACTTTTCAGATAACGTAGCTACAGTATATCCTATATTGAAACATAACAAAATAAGCATGATTTCTGCACCTGCCCTGGATCCAGTACAGATAAATGCTGTATAAAAACAATACTTTCGTGCATCATTTTTTTTATTTGAACAGGGACAGTGTACAATATACATTAGCCTCAGAAAGGAGAGATGCATTGTACCAGGTTATAGCACTTGTGCTAATTTCCACCTGCAGTCCCTGGGCCTATTGTACATGTTTTTAGTGGTAAGGGAAACCGGAGTACCCGGAGGAAACCTACGCAGACACGGGGAGAACATGCAAACTCCACACAGAAAGGCCCCGTCCAGGTGGGAATCGAACCCGGACCTTCTAGCTGTGAAGCACGAGCGCTAACCGCTGTGCTACCGTGCCGCCCGTTATGCTAATGATAATGCAATATAGAACACTTTTGTAGCGCTCCTTATTTGTATTTCAGCCAAACGATTCTAGTGGTGATGTTATACTAGCAAATACAGTGAAGTAAAAACTCAATTTTTATCGTTTCTATCGCAATAACCAGACTGCCAGCACTTACGAAACTTCTCAGAAAAGTGGCCGAGCGAGAGTACATTAGCGCGGCGACGTACGTTCGAAGGGCCGCTGTAAGCTCCGGTTGTTGAGAGCGGGGATATCGAGCTTATTAAGCCCCGCACTGACAAACTGACCCCCCCTAGTCATCTTAACATAGTAGCTTCATCGCCTGAAATGGCCTTAAACATTCATTTTGTATTTAAAGAACGATGATATTAAGAGATTTGACTTACGGCGTAGATACAGGTGACGCGTCATACGGGACCATGGGCCGTTATGGCGGACAAAACTGGTTTCATGCGCCACTGAGCACAACCATTGAAAGAGATAGGAGCTGGGACGGCATGCCTCTTCCATATATTTACTTCAATGGGAGCGATTTGTAGCACTGCCTTGCTAGCTAGCTAACTTTCCTAACTTTTAGCCTGGCGCTAACTAACAACACGGTGAAGAAAACCACAATGCAAAAGGCTAATAATATCCTCCTCACCTGTTTTCTTCAGATCACGTAAGTTCCAGGACAAACTCGTCTCCCTTTCTGTCTCTTTCCCCCCTGTGTGTGTGTGTGTGTGTGTGTGTGTGTGTGTGTGTGTGTGTGTGTGAGAGTGTGAGAGACGTGAAAAGGAGAAATAGGGAAAAACTGGATCCTTTGAAAACTACAATTAATTGGACTCATGTTGCTGGTAAGCACATGTCCCAAACGCGTTAATACTCACAGGTCTATCCCAAGTCTCCTGACAATAAAACACAAGTAAACTGCCCAGAGGCTGGTGAACTTACGGGAGCATTTCACTGTGATGGAGATGAAGTTGCAAATATTGTAGCAATATTATTTTATCTTATCTTCTTTGTTCTTCCAGATGAAGGTAGAGATGTAGATGAATAAATAGAATAAAATAGCTTTAAATGAATTTGCCTGGGCAAAAACAGGGCCAGACTACATCCAAATCGGGCGTTACTTCAGGAAAAAATGAGAGACTCGATCAGCTCAGCAGCGCACCTCCTTCTCGCAGCTGGGTGGACACATAGGGCAGATAACACAACACCTGTGGAGCCGCTGTTGTCCTGTCCAGCCCTGACTTTATGACGCTTTGTGAAAAAACTCAGTGAATTAAGCTTTTATGAGATGGTGCGCTCGTGTTTGTATCCTCATTTATTCAGATCCAGCCACACCCGTTAACTCCTGCCGTCACAAAAAAAAAAACATCTCAACGCTTGTATCTTCACATTTCCCACATTCAGGACTCAATTTAAAAACAACGTGCTCATTAGACCCTATACAGATCTCCTGGTGCATGGCTGAGCCAAGTGTCAGGATCCTCTGAACAGGTGTTTTGTAAATAATAACTGTACATTTTTATCCTCATAATGTCCTCTGTTTGAACTGTATGAGCTGCCCTTGCATCAAAATCTCTATTACATTGTGCAAGTCACAGAACGAACATTCAGTTATCAATGTATGAATTGTATCAACAAATGCTGTTATGTAAGCATGTAGCCTCCACTTTTTAACTTTTCTATATGTTTTATAATTGTTGTTGGCATTATACACCTTGCCCAGCGACAACAGTTGAAAACTAGCTTCGCAGCTAATACTGACACATTCACAGAAACGTTCATTAATGTGTACTGTCCCTGTCAAATAAACGAATAAATAAAATAAATCAATTAATTCAGATGTAGATTTCCATAAACATTAGTTAGGCAGCCTAATTGTAAACTTAAGTTCACAATCTCAAAGGCATAAGTATCGCAGGCAAAAGAGGACAGACATTGAAGAGGAGCGACATCGTGTGTCGAGCCCATAAATCCTTCCAAAATTTGACACCAGCAATGGACAAATAACAGTAGATGAAAATAAATAAAACTAGACATTTCGTTCCAGGTTTGGCTATGACTGCAATAGTCTTGTCTCTTTACACAGATACGTGTACGACGCTATATTTGAATGAGATCGTTTCTCATTTGCATGTTGTTGAGACAGAACCAAATCAAGTGAATGCCGTGAGTCGGGTTATTGCCAGTCTGAACAGCACACTGCTGTTTTTAAACGGGTTTTAGATGAACGCTCTTACTGTAAGTAGACATTTATAAGTACTGTAACAACAGATGAACTATTGTCGATGTACAGTAGGTTAGATGTGCGGCTCTTTGATGTGATACTTTGTGCTGTCTTTTACTAAATATAAGACTATGAAATAGAGAAAACTGTACCTCTGCATAACTACTTTTGTCATTTTGCCAGATTTATGCTCCAACTCTGATCAAGTGATGGATTTAAAAGTACTTTTCAGCTTACTGCTCTGTGGTAGGACTGTATTTATTTTCCTTATTACTTACTTGTAACCTTGTAACTGTTTATTTTAGATCTAGTTTCCTCAAACTGACATTGTGTTAGTGTCAAATGGTGTCTTACAGGCCTTAGCTTAGAGAAATAAGATGCAGTATGTAAGAAAAACTTAAGCCTGACTAATGCCAATATATGCATCTTTATGGACTCGACACATGGGGCACAATGTCACTCCTTTATTCCCAATTAAATGTATGAACGTTTATTTCATGAATACACTGTAAACTGTAAAACTGTTGTATACTTTAAAAAAAACGAGGATACAAATTGCAGATTGCATATTACTCTGGTGTACATATGATCTACTCTCTGAGTTACGCTCTTTCGTTTTTACGTCAGACACCATGCGGGGCAATGACATGACTAAATAAAACAGTAGTGCAAATTCTGCATTTAACTACTTCTGTATACTTTTGTTGGAAGTGAGAATTAAATACGGATACTTTTTATTCATAAAAACTGTGGAGAAAAGAAAAATATTTTCATAATTACTCTAAATGTTGAAAAAAAAAAAAAAGTCTTTCTCCAGATCGCTACTGCGGAAGACGATGGGTTTAATTGATCAGAAACGGTTACACAGTCACGAAGCCGCATACGCCCCCACGGCGTGCGCTATTTCTTTGACAAAACAAGATTTTTTCAACCTGAAAACTGATTGACAATAGGCGTATGTATAAAAGTGCTTTTTTGCGTGGCATTTGTTTAAAGCATGTGTCGACTACGCAAACCAAAGCAGCTGTGCCTCTCCTCCTCCGTGGTGCTTACCCAGTATGTAAATACACACAGACAAAGTCACGCCCTACTGCACGCTCCGAAATCAACCCCAAACAGCTCGGTTTGTACATAAAAAAAAAATAAAAAGAGGAAATTGTACACAAATTGATATTATACTGAGGATGGTGGTGACAATTGGGTAGTGGCAAGGTATACTGCTGCAGAGTAACGTGCCTTTATAACATTAAAATAGTGACTTCCGGTAATGTTACACTAGTGATTTTAGTAATGTACCAATGTTTGGCATTGCTGGCAATTTGTAAGAAATATATTGATGGTCATATTTTGTTACTTGCTCTGTACTGGACATTGTACAGGAAATGAAATGAAACGGCTGTTGTTGTGTTTTGTATGTACTCGTTTCTGTTTATTAATAGTGCTTTGTAAGTATGGTCTTTAATTGACTGGTTATAGATTGTGCTGCTATTATGTTTACACCTCTCTTGCATCAATGACTCTGCAGACGTTGGTGTGTCTAAGCAGGTTTAATGACACTCAAAAGGGTGAAACTAGGAAAAGGCAGAAAAACAATACAACTACATAATGCATCTGTGCATAAAATGCCTGTACTGTACTGCACTGTTTAGCCTATAGTAGTACATGGAACATGAACATAAAAAAAGTGAGCGGCCGAGACGCCATCTTGCCGACCCTCTGGTTCGCGGGTAATAGCTTGCCACAAATTCAATGCTACGGTTGCTTATCTGAAACCTAGCCACTAGTGTACATCACAAGTAATGCATAAACGTAAAATACATTTGTGAACAAAACATACCGGCGATGCAACCTCTAAAAATAGAAAAAGAATGCGGTCTCCGGACGACGGACCTGTTCGCTGCCATCTTTTTTTTTTTTTTTTTTTTTTTTTTTATTATTGAAAATACAAGGCACATTTTTTTTAACAAACATAGCGAAGTCGAGTTCGCAATAACCTCACAGTGACAGTATAGTGCAATCAGATTCGTGCAAAAAATGTACAGTCAAATGTTCGAGGGGGTCACAGATGTACATCAGATAACAGTTCATAAGGTCCATAGTCAGATTGAGTCCAGGGGGATTTCACTTAAACAAGAATACAGTTGCGTGGCTTTTGGTCCTTTCATTCGTTCCAGGGAATTAATGTACAATTTAAAATCATTTAAGCCATCGTCTGTCTGCTGCGTTGCTAAACATGTAACTTCCGCTAGAAAAGTTCTCTTCAAATTAAAACGTGTATAATGGTAACGACCTGGTTTGTCCACTAGATGGCACTGAGCGAATGCAAAACAATAAAATAACAGAGGGAAATATTAGACTTAAAACTATATTAATCAAAGACAGAACATAGATATTGTGAGTGTTGTAGTACATCCTTTTGCTGTTGTTAAGTATTGTTCTTTATTATTGTTCTTTTTTATTTGTTGTTACTTTGTCCTATGTTCCCTTGTTTATGATTAGTTACCTTGCACTATGTTCCTTGCTTTGATTGATAAATGGAAATGTTAATTTTATTTGGGGGGTGGGCGCTTATAAGCCTTTTGCTTCGGCCCACTCCTTTTGAGCAGATTAACTGCTCAAATAAATAAATAAACTAAAACTAAACTAAACCTAAAAGTTTACGCTTTTAAATATACCATGGAGAGGCTTGTGTCTTTGGAATCCACGGCGGGTCACATACTGGCTGCGGAGGAGTTGCAGAGTTATGTAGTAGTTGAAAGAAAACTGTAGCTTTAGAAAAAAAGTTTGTGAAATGCGGACTGAGCTGTAGCCTACACAAGGAGCAACAATGTAAAAAGGAAACATGAGGCTTATTAGAACGACCACCGCTGACGCTCTATGGGCACAAGATCTGGCCCATAGACTGTTTTAGATGTAGTTTAGGTTTGGATGAAATGAATGACAATAATTATAATGGGGTAGAATGGTCCTCAGGTGCACTCTACTGTTACACGGGCCTTTCCACATCAGTCTTGGTTCAACCATGAGTCACAAGAACTGGACACATAATGTATCAGCTACTACGACTGAAATTACAAGAATTTCTGTTCAATGAAAAATGTGCCCCCTTACTGAAGGAGGATCTTCTTTGCTGAAGCAGAGAACAATACTGCATCAGGCCTGAGGGATGTTTGGACAACATCAGGAAACTGAAGCCTTCTCTTCAGATCAACCCTGAGTTCTCACACTTGGACAGTCTCCAGAAGGCCTGCCCTCGATTTACTGTAGCTTTGCTTCCTCCTTGACAAAAGCTATGCTGGGGGACAGCGTGATTTTGTGATGACACTTCCTGGTTCTTGTCCGCGTGTTCGAGGGACTGGGAATGCAACAGGCCCTTTATGATGTGCAACGCTTGCATTTGTAGATTTGGACCATATGTAATCTGCAGCTTGATTCCTAAGTTGTATGTAATCAATTCTATTAAGGTTTGTAGTGTATTCAAATTAGATGTGTGAACCAGTATGAAACTATTGATCCGTGGAACAGAGCATAGGTTGGGGCTAATGCCAACGTACATTATTATTACATCCCATATGTTAATGCCATCTGTCATCAAACTATAAGACCCATACACAACCGTTTTATGTCACATCAAACTTGTCTGTGTTATTTGGCCATAGGAGTAGGCGTCGCTCAGAGCTTCCACACTGTGATCTACCAGTACTACTTCATTAACTCCCCAAAGTCGTGGTATGAGGCTCAGCGGTACTGCAGAGCGCACTACACTGACCTGGCCACATTCAGGAACATGGACGACATAAGGAGTGTGACCAGACCTGCTTACGCCTACGCCTGGATTGGACTGTTTGATGACCCCGCTTCATGGAAACAAATCACCACTGACTCCAACTCCTGGAGATGGTCAGCCACTGGGACGGCCAACACCAGTCAGTACACGGGGTGGGCCACGGGACACCCTGACAATGCAGGTGCAGGGGAATATTGTGTCTACATCCATGGAGGAAAATGGAATGACTATCCCTGTAATACTAAGCTATACTTTGCATGTTACAAAAGTAAGTATTGAGCTTTAGCCTTGTTGTACTTTTGTTCCTTTGTGACAAAAAACAAACAAAATATGCCTTTGTTTATTAAGACACAATTGAAGCCATTCCTGTTGTTCTTAAGGCAACGGTGGAGATGAACCATGTAAAAAAGATCAAATGAAGTAAAATAAAATATCTACAGTAGTACATCGATTGCCCGACCAAGTATTTAATGAACTGTTCTGGGTCGCTGCAGTTGGTCTGGTCCAGGTTCAGCAACACTTTAGCCGCAGTTCCACATAACATGCTTGTATCCCCGCACGCCTCGGTCTAAGTACTCGCCTGGTCACGTATCTACTCTGAGTAAAACAAATTGTTGATGTACCAACTCACCAAGTACAGACGAGGGTTTCCACTACACACAAGGATCGCTGTTGTGATACACACACATGACTGAAGCGACAACAGAACAGCCAGAAATGTTTTTTAAGCCGTGATTAGAACAATGTGGACAAATGCTACCTTCTGGTGGGGTTTATGGGATTATTGAGAAGTGCCAAGGCCAATAGTGCAGGAAAGAAGACAACTATGAAGGTAGGCAACATCCAAATGGTATGCAAACACCAGCTAAAGTTGTGCTAACAGCGGCTAAATGCTACCTAAATTACCTTTTTCAGCAGTGGGTCCCAGACTGATATCCCTCTGTATAAAAAATATTGAGGGGTATCATTCTGGTCTCTCTAGGCTAGGACCTGCTAGTGGAAACACCCCATATGTGCCCAAAGGATTGGCCACCACAGAGTCCAGATCTTAGGGTAAAAGCTAAGATAAGATATTCTTTATTGATCTCACAATGGAGACATTTACTTGTTACATTCAGCTCTTAGAAACACTCAGGGTGTGCAAATAGGCAGGAAATGTGAAATAAACAACAACAATTAAATAGTAAATAGTGGTATCGTATATACAATGACTACCAAGGACTTTGTGGGGACAAAAAGTGCAAACAGTAAATAATAATAAAGTAAACAGACTATGACAAAAAAATTTATTCAGTATTAGCAGTGCAGGTTTACGTCATAGTGCAAGTGGGTGATAAGTGACATAAATACAGGGATTATTGCACGTATTCTGCAAAGGGGTTATTGCACGTTTCTTTACAGTCTTGTACAGTCTGACAGCAGTTTGATCAGAACAGTTAGTTTGCTTTTTTTATTTATTTTTTATCATGCAGTGTATATTTGCAATCATCATACAGTGACTGAGCTAACACAGTAAAAGGGTTGCTCAAGTAGAAGAACCTCAAGTAGAGATTAAGACTTTGGACTTTAAAGCTGAGAATTTAAAGTGTTTCCCCTTAATATTAATTAACAATATGGTCACCATGTGTACGTATGTAGCTACATACTTACATAAAACTTTGCTCTTTGTTGTTGCTGTTTGTTGCCTAAGAGGTGCATAACAAATTACTGTATGTTCCGCTGAAAGGTTATCCTTTTTCCAGATTGATGTTGTAATGTTAATTCTACTGCAAGATCAGTCTGCTTTTTGACAGGTTAAGTAAAGTTTTGAACAAGGGAATGTTGGAACCTCAAAAAAGTTGATAGCCCACACTTTTATGTCTACATTAGCAAAACAAAGTCTTCTGACCAAACTAACTATGAGAAAACTGTCTGATTTAAAGGTGCAAATGACTCCAGCCCCAAGCAATATGTTCATGTCCTAACACTGCTGGCCTGGGAGGACGCTCGGAGCTACTGCCGACAGCACCACACAGACCTGGCCATGATCGAAGACGAGTCTGAAAACACCGCTGTGGCCTCCCTGCTTTGGGGCAGTCCTGTGTGGATCGGCCTGTACAGAGAACCCTGGAGGTGGTCCGACGGCACCAACAGCTCATTCACAAACTGGGATACAGCCTTGGGGCAGCCCAGCAGTGGTTGGGACACCTGCAGCGCGGAGAATTCAGCGCAGAAATGGCATGATGCGAACTGTCTTGCATCAATTCCTTTCATCTGTCGTAAAGGTAAGCGTGATTTCCACGGAGGACACGAGTTTTCTCTCTCAAAACAACGAGCAAGTGTGAACGTTAATGAGTATAGACAAATGGTTAGTCCAATAAGAATAAGAGACA
Organism: Proterorhinus semilunaris; assembly: GCA_021464625.1. NCBI lineage: Eukaryota > Metazoa > Chordata > Actinopteri > Gobiiformes > Gobiidae > Proterorhinus > Proterorhinus semilunaris. Next base: position 32,266,554 of record CM038347.1, on the reverse strand, counting down.
CTTCTATAGGGAAACATTGGCCACTGCTTTACATGTAAATCTTTTATCTCATCGTCATCTGAAACCCTTCAATCTAGATGTCTACTTTGTTCCCGACATTTTGCAGCTTTGACAAACAGAGTGACCAAATTCCAAGTGAAACTGCACTCTTTGGCTGACCTCTCTGATCCAGCAAACGGGGCTCTGATATTAGCACAGGTAAGTCCGTTTCGATGTCTCTCTAACATGGGGTTTCAGTGTTGGTGAGCCATTTACACACCTTTACTGCTACACACCTTTACTGCTTTATGATCTTTAAAAAAAAATCATAAATCAAATAAACATGTCTAGCATATTATCCCTCTGTAAACTTGGACTGTTAACCTCTTAACCCCCGCCTTAACGAGCACATTTTCTCCAGTTCGGCTTTACCCAAATCTAAAAGCTTCTTACAGCATATAGGCCAGTGCCTCATTTGAAAGACCCACAAAACTGATCTTAACGGATCTTTTTCCATACGTTGTCCCCATGTTATTGTCACTTTTTCATGGCTTTTGTTTTCATGTTTTTTTGCTGCGTTTTCATCTTTGTTTTCATCTCGTTTTTGTCGCTATTTAGACGCTTTTTTCCCTAAGCTAAACTCGAGAAAATGTGCTTGGTTCAGGTGGGGGTTAAGAGGTTAACTGTCTGTGTTGCATTTATGCTCTCACTTTGTTAATGTTCTCTTTTTTTTTATTATCTCCTACAGTTATCTGAGAAGTTCCTGCGCCTCGGGCTTACTGACGTCAAACTGCAATGGACACTGCGCCCTCAAATACTACCAAAAAAATGATTTGCTATATATTGGCATATGATTTTTGTTTTTGACATACATTACTTTATTACATTTGGCCCTTTGCCAACTAATACGTTTTTGTTTTTGGCACTCTATGTAAAATCCTGATTTTGGGCAATTTTATGTGTACCATGACGTATGAGTAGGGGAAAGCTGCAGACCCGGAGCCGAGACAGATCTACCGTGAAGCGAATCCACCGTGATAGTGCGCCGTCTGCTGGTTAAGGCGGATCTAGATCGATCAGCTTTTAGGAAGGTTGATTGATATGTTGATCTACTTCACGCACGTGGGGAGTTAGTAGGCTGAGTTATTTAATTTTTTTCATGAAAACAAAACGAAATTCTTATGAATTTCTTATCTGTTGGTTAATAAAGATAACATAACTTTGAACAGCATACAAATTGCTTATTCTTTTTGTTCCTAAACAATCCTAATCTTAACCTAATCCTAACAACCCTAACCTAACCTAACCTTAACCGTAATCTTAACCTAACCCTAACCACCCTAACCCTAATCTTAATGTACCCCTAATCATAACGATTGTAAACTAACTCTAACAATAATTGCAAAACATAAAATATTAACAAATAATACCGCCGTGGATCTGCTCCTACCCGCAGAGGGCGCACTATCACGGCAGATCCGCCTCACCGTCGTGGATCTGTCTCGGCTCCGGGTCTGCAGCTTTCTATTATTGTGACGTATCAGTAAATTTTGGATGCAATTACACAACTCATCCACCAGGTGTATCTTTTTTAATACTTTTTAATACCTCTCTGTTGGAGCTTTATGGTTCCCAGATAATCTTGTATATAATGAGCTATGGGCCTCTCTCTCAGATATAACATTACTCCTGCCCCTCACATTATGTTTACAAACATAAGTGAAAAGACTTTATTGTAACACCCTCCAGGACCCGCAGAACCCCAGGCCTCTATTTTATACATTTTAGACAAGTGTATGCAAAGAAGTGCATGTTGGGAGTTGTCAGGTGACTCGCCCTCCTGCCCCTCGTCTCAGTGCGTGCAGTTTGGAAATAGCTTCTGGTTTCCATTGAAAGGATTCACAATGTTTTTCCCTTTTTGGGACTTCTATTTTCACTCCACACCTCCCTAACTCTGTGATGAGTTTTACCATTTCATTACCCAAATCTACAGCGGGATCATTTAGTCGGCTTTGTTGTTTGTGTCGGAAAGCACATTTTAAGATTGTTTAGTAATTTTACAAATGTTCCAGCAAGTTGTGAACCACAGGGTTAGTGAGTGCTATGAGGCGTTAGCTTGAATTCGGCAGAAACAAAATGCAGCTATAGTCCTCGGTTTGTAGCTTTCACTGTTTTAGTTCAAGGGCTTATTGTAATTGCTAATGGCCTGGACTATTGTAATGAATATGTTTTAGAGGACAGGTCTTGACCCAAAGGTCCCAGGCCAATTTTTTGTTCTGCCAGTCCAGCCCTGTCTGTAACTGATGCCTAGCCTGTTATTTTACACGTCAACTTGAATTGTATCCAGCATAATTACTCCACTGAGTTAGAAATGCTATCAATACCATTATGCTTGAATGGAGTAGTATGTTCTAGATCCGTTTTCTCTAGATTTTCTCTTAGATTGTTCTGTTAATTAATGTGAATGCTTGCTTCATGTCTGGCTTAAGATTTAGACACATTTAAATGACAGTTTTTCCTCGTTTGATAAGACACACAATTGCACACATTTCTCAAAAACAGGACTGACTGTAGTCAAAACCTTGAACATAAATTGTAAATCTCAAAATGGATCAAATAATATGAAAAGTACAAATAAATAAATACTTCTGATTATATTGAGTGTTACATGCATTTGAAAGCATTCATTCCATGCTCAAATGAATCAAAGTGTAATCTTGGGCCAAATAAACCCACGGACCCTAATTTGAGAAATGTATTTCTTACCAGATATATTCATATACATAATAAACAACAATTGCTATGTGTTGAATTAAACCCTATCTGAATTTCATGACATTTTATAGCCAGTTCTGTAAAATTTGATGAGTAATCCATACTGGAACAGTAACCAATTACTGTCCCATATGCGGGGTCACATTTACTGCCACAATGCTGATTCAGTATTTTGTAAAAACATGAAAATGTCTAGAAAGAGTCTTGTACAACCTAGTTAGTAACTTGTGGTCTATTAAAAACTTGTTGGCAGGTGAAAATTTTGGATGCACACTGTTGTTCTTCTTGGGCAATCATTTTTGGTTCAGGCCTTTTTGTCGTGATGGACATTTTTTTTTAAATGTACCTTTGAATTGTGTGAACAGATGCCAAGAACAAATGAATAGATGTTTATATTTAACATTTATCAAAATAACTCTCTCCATAAGCCTTCTCCATAGTGACGCCCAATCGCTGTGGGGTGCTGCAAGGCTCTATTCTCAGACCTACCCTGTCCTGTCTTTACATGTAGCTGCTGACAAACAATATTGATTTCAACCTGTATGCTGATGACATTCAGTTATAGCTTATACCCATCTGCTCTGATATAAGAAGTGGAGGGATCAGCCATCTTAGCTACGGCTTATAACGGAAGTCTCTTATCTAGACTGGCCTTTAGAATGTAACATGTTAGTCTGATTTGGATTTAACACACTCTGAACAACACCTTATGCACTTTATGGCTGTTGCTACGGCACTGTGCAAAAAACATTTTTGACTGGCTGTTCAATTGATAAGCCGCAAACCAGACATCCGATAATCAAGAAAGAAATTAAAAAGGTACTAACATTTGTGTGTGTGACCCCCTACATTCCATAGTGAAGGGCCCAGCTTAGTTCAATAACCAAAATAATACAATAAGCCTCCAATTTTGTGTATTTTGCAGCACCTTTAAATCTGGACTGTAAAATGCATTTGTTGTGTTCATAAAGTTGTTCTTACATTTATTTCCCCCCTTTGGTCTCTTCTACAGTTATGATAAATTGATGAGCCATGGGCTTACTGACATCAAACTGTAGTGGGAACTGCACCCTCAAAAGCTACCAAGACATTTACTTGCTATGCTTTGTTTGGCCTGAGAGGATACTAAGATTTTTAAGGGGAAGTTACTTTGATTGAATTGTGCACTAAAGAGACTGCAGATCAAATCAGTCGGTCATAGCTCAAATATAAGATATCTAGAAAACCAGTCAGTATCTGGTGTGACCACCATTTGCCTCACGCAGTGCAGCACATCTCCTTCGCATACAGTTAATCAGGTTAGTTGTATGTTAGTAATTATATATTAATCCTGTATCGTCTGGATGGCTTATAATAATAATAATGCATCGTTTTTATATAGCGCTTTTCTGGACACTCAAAGACGCTTTACATTGCATTATTCATTCACTCTATACTTGGTGGTAGTAAGATACTATTATAGCCACAGCTGCCCTGGGGTAGACTGACAGAAGTGAGGCAACCAGTCTGCATCATCAGCCCCTCCAACACTCACTCACACACTACATTCGCTATAGGCTTTCTGGTGTTACTAAACGGTCTCCCATCCAAGTACTGACCAGGCCCTTCCCTGCTTAGCTTCCAAGGTCTGACGGGATCGGGCTTAGACATGCAGATACATCCACTACATTCTCTCTTAGATTGCCCTGTTAGTTAACACTTGCTTCATTTCTGTTGTAAAATCAACACATTCAACGAAATGAATTCAATGTGTTAGCCAAAATGTTTTTCTTTTTTTAATCACCATTGCTACCAATCCATGAACAAAGAAACTCCCATCTATGTTCTTCAGTGACCTTCCAAGTCCAGGCCAGACAACTGGTTTGTATTGTAAATATATGAAAATAGTCATTTCCATATTGGCCCTCCTTCCTTTGTGCAATTCTACCTTATGTAAAATACAAATCTATGTAGCTGTGCATATGACAATGAAAGTATTTTATCTGCACTCGTTGAATCAAATAATGATTTTTATAATTGGATTGATTTAGTCTTCTTATAATTTTATGTAGCAGTAAAGCACTTAACATTTCCTTTTTGTGCTCTACAACTAAACTTGCCTTGACTATTAGGTATCAAAGCCACTGTGATTTAGCCTGAATAAAATTAGCATCACACTATAAGCTCACTCCCAGAACTACCACAACAAAAATAAACTCAAAGGATGTGCACTTCTCCACACTGAGACATACAGCCCACCTTGGACGGCACAGGGGCGCAGCGCTTTGTACTCGTGCTTTACAGCTAGAAGCTCCTAGGTTCGATTCCCACCTGGACAGGGACTTTCTGTGTGGAGTTTGCATGTTCTCCCCGTGTCTAAGTAGTTTTCCTCCAGGTACTCCTGTTTCCCCTACTACTTAAACCATGTACAATAGGTCAGGATGTTTGAGAGTGCGAGTGTGGGACAATGGATGCAAATGACCCCATGGCTGCAATCCGGCTTGGTGTGTCCATTAACATGCACCGTCCCAACCAAATAAAAAAAAAAAAAACATTTCAGAATGTTGCTCCATTCCCCTTCAATGGCTGTGTGAAGTTGCTGGAAATGGCAGGAACTGGAACACGCTTATGCGCCAATCCAGAACGTCCCAAGCATGCTCAGTGGGTGAGCTGGATTCAGGTGGAGATCCCGAGGAGGAAGACGAGCATGCAGATGGTGAGGTTCTGGTCTGATGTGGTTACATGTGGTTGTGAGGACAGTTGGTTGTACTGCCACATTCTCTGAAAGGCCACTGAAGATGGCTTATGGTCGAGAGCAGTCAATGCACGGTGAACAGCTCTGGGGGACATTCCTGCAGTCAGAATGCCAATTGCATGCTCCCTCAAAACTTACAACATCTGGCATTGTGCTGTGTATAATGCTGCCTTCATGTGCTCTGGTAAAGATGAGCCTTTCCAGTTGTGAAGTCGAAATTACTATTGCGTTGTGTTCAAGTGCTTTTGTGTCAAAGCAAAGCAAAATCTTAAAAGCAACACACAATACAATGTAAATGTAAGTTGTGACCGAATAAAATGGGACAACGCCATCTAGTGTTTAAAAGAGGCAAGGAACTCTAAAACCACAATTAAAACAAGGCAAGCAGTGTAATCAACCAAGGGAGCAGTTCAAAGATTTACAAAACAAGGGATGATGATGCCAACAATAATATTCTAAAAGTTTATTAAAACCCGAGAGTGTCGGCCGGCTGAGCGCATTTGTCGTGGTCCCGTTCCAAACCTCCTTCCCGCGGAGGAGCGTCTGTGGGACAAAAATGCCAGAGGCAGTGATTTGTCCCTTTTAACTGAATAGCCTTGGAGCAAACGCAGTCAATCCTGCCAGAGTACTAGAACGGTACTTACATGCGGGGGCAGAGTTACTCTGCTGTTCTCCGCCGTGTCCTGCGTGGACTCGACTCTTAACCCAGCCAGCCGGTTCTCTCCCTCGTTACTCTGCCTTCAAATGTTTCACCGTCCAATAAAATCCATAGTCCGCCACCATCTCCATGCTCATTGGATAAAAACTACAGTAGGTTAAAACAGTCTGCCACATGTGCGAGGGTCCAGGTGATTAAAAACAGCACCTCAAGGCACAGTAATAAAACACTTAAAAAAAAAAAAAAGCAAGCACACACACAACAATACAATCGTGTGCAAAATCCTGCATGCAAATTTATCATGCTTGTGACATCAACAAATAAACTCATGTGAGGCAGACGTCTACAAAGCATTGACCTTTCTGCTACTTTGTATCTGCTTTGATCAGTTAAACATATAAAGTTTGGAAAAGGAGACAATATTAAATTTAAGTGGCTAAATGCATAGTGTAGGCTTCACAACAATCAGCTAAAAGGCTTTGAAAATGCGTTGTCCCTGCTGTGTGTTGTGTTGAAAGGTCAAAGGTTATCTCATCTCGGGAACTTGGGCATCATAATAATTTCCCAGTTTCCCAACGGAAAATACAAGGTGAGGTGGCGTTCATGTGCAATTTTCCACTCAGCAAGTGGTATTTACCATAATTACAAGACCACATGAAGGCAGCATAAAGCATACCGTTTCAGACTGTCCTTTTATTGTAGACAACCTTAGCTGTGTAATATTTATGCTGGCCAATCAGGATCTTGATATGCCACACGTGAGGGGAGAATGGTTTCTCTCTCTCCAAAGAAAAGTGCTCACTAACACAGATTTGTGAACAATATTTGAGAGAAATGGGTCTATTGTGGGGTCAGACAAAGAGCGGTTCGGAAGCCCCTTATGAGAGACCAACGGGCCCGGTTGGAACCATGAGGCCGTCCTTCTGTGGACCCACCAACTGCGGGAGGAGCTTAGGGGCTGGTGCAATGTGATTTCACGACCCGGCAGCGGACAAGTGGAAGAAAATGGATGGATGGATGGATGGGTCTATTGTGTATACAGAAAAAGTTGTATGTCTCCGAGTTCACCCCATGGAAAATAAGAGCAAAAACAATATTGCGGTTACATTTTTATTAAGTGTATGTATGAAGTTAAATTCTAATGAAACAGGTTACACTTAATCTAAGTGTAGTTTAAATTAATACAAATAAATAAAGTGGATTCCTTTATGGGCTCACCACCATGTCAACAGATGTGGAGATAAGGAAACTTGTATTTGTCTCACAGTGGGGAAATGCTTTAACACAACAGCTAGTACAGCATTAAAGCTGAGGTGCCTGATTTCTTCTGTTCAAATTGGGAAATTTTGTGTGTAGGCCCAAACTAGTTTCTAGCTCTCACAATCCTTCCTGCACTTCACATTGTTCAAGCAAATGAATTAGTTTAGTTTATTTGGTTTGTTTGGGCTGCAAGGTCACAAATACAGTCATTATATTCGTAACAACAATATTCCCAAAGGGAGTAGGTGGAAGATCACTTATAAATGTTTACCCCCTCATGCATTAACAAAACATAGCTGTTGACATTCATTTAATTTAATTTTCCTCAAAGATTATACCTTTCATCTCTGTTGCTAAACATCTTCTGAATATTTGAAGGAAGCTGAGAAACAACTACTTCTCAAAAATGATCAACAATAATAAAAACAATCCCAAGGTACTCTTCTCTACAATAGAACATCTAATCAATCCTGATTTTAACAAGACCAACCTTACTCCAAGTGACTCCCTTTGTGAAGCGTTTGCAGACCAGGGGAAAGATAGACACTATCAGATGTAATATTTTATCTACTCAAAATAACACGGTTTTAAATGCATCTGGTTGTCTACTTGTTCCAGAGGAAACACTGCACAGTTTTGTCCAGGTTAATGCTGAGATGTTTGATAAAGTTTTCTCCTCAGTGAGGCCCACCACATGTCCTTTAGACCCGGTCCCAACCCCGTTTTTTAAAACATTCTATGGATCTCTTAGAGACGAGCTTTTAAACATGATGAATTGCTCTCTTCAGACGGGGGTCTTCCCTGCTGCCTTTAAGGGGGCGGTGGTGAGGCCTCTGCTGAAGAAGAGCAACTTGGACCGTAATGATTTTAACAACTTTAGACCGGTATCCAACTTACCATTTTTAAGCAAAATCTTAGAAAAACTTGTTTTTACCCAACTTAGCGACTTTATAAATGCACATAACGTCCTTGAGAAATTTCAGTCTGGCTTTAGGGTAAACCACAGCACCGAGACAGCCCTTTTTGGGCGGCACGGTAGCACAGCGGTTAGTGCTTGTGCTTCACAGCTAGAAGGTCCCCGGTTCGATTCCCACCTGGACGGGCCTTTCTGTGTGGAGTTTGCATGTTCTCCCCGTGTCTGCGTAGGTTTCCTCCGGGTACTCCGGTTTCCCCTACCACCAAAAACATGTACAATAGGCCGGGATGAATGATGTGAGTGAGTGGTTGGTGGTGGTCGGAGGGGCCGATGGCGCAGATTGGCTGCCTCGCTTCCGTCAGTCTACCCCAGGGCAGCTGTGGCTACAACAGTAGCTTACCACCACCGAGTATGGAGTGAATGATTAATGACGACAGTGTGGCGCTTTGAGAAAAACTTGGTAATACAGACTTGTAAAGCGCAATACAAGTGTAAGGCATTATTATTATTATTAAAGATTTTAAACGATTTTAGATTAAATTATGATTCCAAAAGGTTGACAGTGTTGGTTCTACTGGATCTGAGCGCTGCCTTTGATACAGTCGACCATACTATTCTTTTAAATCGTTTAAAACACATCGGCCTCTCTGGTGCTGTCCAGAAATAGTTTACATCCTACCTCACAGACAGAACATTCATGGTAAGTGTGGATACCTGCTCCTCCAAGGTCCATAATATTACATGTGGTGTGCCCCAGGGTTCGATTTTAGGCCCAGTGCTTTTTAACCTGTATATGCTCCCTCTTGGTGATGTCATCAGGAGACATGGAGTCAACTTTCATAGTTACGCTGACGATACACAGTTGTACATCTCCATGTCTCCTGAGGACACCAGGCCAATGGATGCACTTTTTAACTGCATTTTAGATATCAAATCCTGGATGGCAGAAAACTTTCTCCACCTTAACCAGGACAAAACTGAAGTTTTAGTCATCGGTCCTGAGGCCCAGAGAGAGAAACTTTTACCCAAACTACAGTCATTGTCTTTTAATCCTTCGTCACAGGTGAAGAACCTGGGTGTGATTTTTGACTCTGAGCTGACTTTAATTCCACACATTAAGAATATCACAAAGATAGATTTTTACCATCTAAAGAACATAGCCAGAGTCCGCCCCATTCTCTCTCGGGCCAACACGGAGACGCTAATGCATGCTTTTATCACCAGTCGTATTGACTACTGTAATGCCCTGCTTTCTGGTCTTCCCAAAAAGAGTATCTCAGGTTTACAACTTTTACAAAATTCAGCAGCTCGTGTCCTGACGAAGACCAGGAGGCGGGGCCACATTACACCGGTTTTAGAGTCGCTGCATTGGCTCCCCGTGTGTTTCAGGATCCATTTTAAAGTTCTTTTAATGGTTTTTAAATGTCTTAATGGTCTTGGTCCTTCTTATCTTTCAGAATTGATTTTACCATATGAGCCTTCGCGGTCCCTTCGCTCTCCGGCAGGGGTCTCCTAGTTATTCCTAAAGTCAACAGAAAGACTCACGGCGAGGCGTCTTTCCAATACTATGGCCCTCGCCTCTGGAACGACCTGCCAGAGGAGCTCAGGACCGCAGAGAACGTTCATGTTTTTAAGAGCAGGCTCAAGACCCACCTTTTTAGTTTAGCTTTTAATTAATATTTACTCATATTAACCTTATTTACCGGTTTTAGTTCTATTATTTCTTTATTTTCCCTCTTTTTATCCTGTGCTATTTCACGCACAGTTTTAGCTGTTTTTTATGGAGGATTGAAAGTGCCACAATTAAATAAATAAATACACCATTAAATAATTAAATAAATGTGTCATTAATTAATTAAATGTGTCATTAATTAATTAAATTACCAATGATTCTGTGTAAAAAAATATATATAATTATTTATCTATTTAATTAATTATTTCATGGTCCTGTGTTGCAGTGTTTCATGAATTAATTTTATCTGTCAAACTCGCCCATCAAAGTTTGAGGGGTGGGTCCTAACACCTGATTGGTCATCCTGCTCATCGAGTCAAGGCAAATCAATTCCAGAATAATGGATTTACGCAGACTAGTGAACATACTCCGATACGCTGGGTGGCGCTATTCTCCCTTACGTATGTTTGAATACTCAAGCAAAAACAACTAAACACAAGCCTCGATCACTCCATCAAGGGATGTCAAGAAATAACTTTTTTTAAATTAATATCTGCTGTTTCTCAATAATCGTAAAGAGCACTCATCCGCCCGGTAGGTGGCGGTAAAACCAATGGATGCGGTACATTGCGACCGGGGCATTGAGGCAACGGTACATTCCAACTAGCACCCCTGTAGAGTACTTCTTCTAAAATTTCGGTCACTCTACAGTCAATGCCTTGGTCAGAAAGTGCGGAAATAACTCCAAGAACTTCAATAAATTCCTCCGCTTTATTCTGTATGCTCGGGGTCTGCAGGTCCTGCTTCCACATACTCAGCAAGGTCGAAAATATCTCGCACCAACTCCCTTGAAACCTCATGAAGGTCCTCCATCAGCGTAGCCGCCATGTTTCCAAAAAACACTTCAGGCCAAAGCAATGGATTAGACTAGATTTGAGTTAACCAGGCTTTAGCCCGCCCACAACTTTTGATGGGCGAGTTTGACAGATAAAATTAATTCATGAAACACTGCAACACAGGACCATGAAATAATTAATTAAATAGATAAATAATTATATATATTTTTTTACACAGAATCATTGGTAATTTAATTAATTAATGACACATTTATTTAATTAATGACACATTTATTTAATTAATGACACATTTATTTAATTAATGACACATTTATTTAATTATTTAATGGTGCATTTATTTATTTAATTGTGGCACTTTCAATCCTCCATAGTTTTTAATGTATCTCTTATTAAATATTTATTTATTTATTTTTTATTTATTTTATTCATTTATTTTTTATGTTCTCCTAGTGGTTCCTCTGAGGGAGCCCTCTGCCCCGGGAGTGCTGGTTGGCTGTGGCCGTGCGTTCGCTCTCCTGGGGGTGCCTGGATGGAGGTAGGACGTCTCTCCTACACCTCCTCCGGGCCCCCTGAGTTGGCGCTCTGTGGCTGTGGCCGATGGGCTGCTCCTGGTGCAGACGGCTCCTTGGATGATGTTTCCTCTTTCGGTCCATCTGTACCCAGCCTTACATACTCAACTCTATGTCCATTTTTATTTAAGACTTTTATCTGCTGGCTGTCTGTACGTATATGTGTCTGTGTGTGCGGGTGGTGGGTGGTGGGGTTGTAGTTATTTATGTATATTTACTGGTGGGGACGATTTTTATTATTTTTAAAGATTTTTAAGCACTGTAAAGCACTTTGTGTTACATTTTGTATGAAAAGCGCTCTATAAATAAAGTTTGATTTGATTTGATTTGAATGTGTGTGACTTTATACATTATCAGAAGAGTTTGAATTAATCAAATCCTCTACTTTTACTGCACACGACTTTAGAAAAAGAGGGCTTCTACCTCAATAGTGTGCTTGCCCGCCCTGAGAGGATCAAAGCACTGACCACTCCAATCATCAGCCCCTGTAACCCCTATAAACCCCTATAAAAGTGGGACTCTCCCTTCAATCGTCTCCTTTTTCTCTCAGCTTACTCTGAGATCTGGATCTTGAACAAGAAGAAAAGAAGAATGACTCCAACGCTCTCCGGCGCCAAGCTACGGGTGTGCGGCTCCTTTGCAAGGCAAGTTTATTTGTAGAGCACAATTCATACACAAGGCAATTCAAAGTGCTTTCACAGTTGCATACAGTTACAAGAAAACAGATCAAATCAATCATTAAAACATCAACATAAAAATTAATCAATTACAGTAAAAGGCAAGAGTGCAGATAAAATACTTTCAGTTTTCATATGCTCGGGTAAAAAGAGCTGTTTTCAGCCTGGATTTGAACATTGTCAGAGTTGAGGCCTGTCTCACATCCTCATGAAGACTGTTCCAGATTTTAGCTGCATGAAACTGAAACGCAGCCTCAGCGTGTTTAGTCCTGACTCTGGGAACCACCAGGAGACCCCTCCCTGAAGTTCTCAGGGCCCGAGATGGTTCATACGGCTCTAACATGTCAGAGATGTACTTTGGTGCTAAACCATGAAACGACTTGTACACAAGCAGAGCTGTTTTAAATTCTATTCTCTGAGTGACAGGAAGCCAGTGCAGAGACCGGAGCACTGGACTAATATGGTCATATTTCCTGGTTCTTGTCAGGACTCGAGCAGCAGCGTTCTGGATGTTCTGCAGCTGTCTAACAGCTCGTTTAGAAAGGCCAGTGAGCAGCCGTTACAGTAGTCTAACCTGCTGGAGACAAATGCATGGATGAGTGTCTCCAAGTCTGGTTTTGACACTATTCCTCTGATCTTAGCAATGTTTTTCAGATGGTAAAAAGCTGATGATGTTATTGCTTTGATGTGGCTGTTTAAGTTCAGGTCTGAGTCCATGATTACTCCTAGATTTCTAACCTGATTTTTTGGTTTTAGAGAGAGAGACTCAAGGTGACTGATAACACTTTGTCTTTGTGTCTGTGGGCCAAAAACAATGATCTCAGTTTTGTCTGAGTTTAGTTGGAGAAAGTTGTTTTGCATCCACAAACTGATCTGTTCGATGCAGTGACAGAGAGTATCTACAGGCCCATGTTCACCTGCCGTCAGTGATCTGAGTGTCATCTGCGTAGTTGTGGTACGACACATTGTTGCTGTTTATTAGCTGACCCAATGGAAGCATGTACAAGTTGAATAAGAGGGGTCCCAAGATTGACCCCTGGGGGACTCCACAGGTCATGGAAATTTTGTCTGAGACACAGTTGCCAATTTTGACAAAGTACGTCCTAACCTCGAGATAGGACTTGAACCAGTTTAGCGCAGTACCAGAGATTCCCACCCAGTTTTCTAACCTGTGAAGTAAGATCCCGTGGTCCACTGTGTCAAAGGCAGCGCTCAGGTCCAGCAGAACTAAAACTGAGACCTTACCTGCGTTGGTGTTCATACGGATATCATTTGTCACCTTGATCAGAGCTGTGGAGGGGCCTAAAACCTGACTGGAAAATATCAAACACATTGTTAGATAGGAGAAAGTAAGTGAGCTGTTGATAGATTACTTTCTCCAGGACTTTTCCTAAGAATGGTAGGTTTGATATGGGCCGGTAGTTGTTCAGTATCTTGGGATCAAGGCTGCTCTTCTTTAGAAGAGGCTTAATGACCGCGGTTTTCAAAGCCTTTGGAAATGCTCCCGTCTCAAATGAAATGTTGACTAACTGAACAAGTTGTGGTAACAAGCTGGTCAGCACAGACTTCAGAAATCTAGTGGGCAATTCATCAAGGCAGCATGTGCATGAACTCAGACCGGAGATAACCTCTTCGATTGTTTTGTCAGTAACAGGTGTGAAATGTGTCAGCTCAAGGTGTTTATCTGGTGGCAGGGTTGCTATTTGTGTTGTGGAAATTATGGCATTTTTAATGCCTTGGACTTTGTCATAAAAAAATATTGCAAACTCATTGCACTTAGATGTAGAGATTAGTTCTAAGGGCAATGAAACTGGAGGGTTAGTTAATCTGTTCACTGTGGAAAACAGAACACGGGAATTGTTTCTGCAGTTTGCGATTATTTTAGAAAAGTACTTCTCCCTTTCTCCACGCAAAATCTGGTTGAACTCACAAAGCACTTCTTTGTATATCTCAAAATGAACCTGGAGCTTTGACTTGCGTCATTTCCGTTCGGCTTTTCGACACTCCCTTTTCTGTGCCCTGACCGAATCTTCACTTCTCCAAGGTGCCTTTTGTCTATTGTTAACCATTTTAACCTTGACAGGAGCAATAGTATCCAAAACATTTAAGACGCTTGATGTGTAAGAGTCCAACAGATTATCAACATTAGAACATGGAGGATTTTCAAATCTGATCATTTCCATAAACTGTGTCCCTGTCGTATCATTTATGTGTCTTCTTTGAATAGCTCCAGGCCCAACCACTGGTTTGGGTGTAACAGACAGGTCAAAGAAGACACAAAAATGATCAGATAAATAACATCAACAACATTCACATTTGATATATTAACACCTTTTGTAATAACTAGATCCAGAGTGTGACCTTTGTTGTGAGTCGCTTCACTCACGTGCTGAGGTAAAACAAACATTTCAAGAACAGCTCTAAATTCTTTTGCATGCCTGTCATTGGTCACATCCACATGCACATTAAAATCACCTGAAATAACCAAACAATCAAAATCAGTCAATATAAATGAAAGTAATTCAATAAAATCTTTGATAAAACAATTCTGTGGTGGTTTGTAAATAGTCATATAAAGTATGGAAGATTGTTTTATCTCCATTTTGAAAGACACATACTCAAATGATTGAAAAACCCCAAATGACAATTTGTGGGTGACTATATTGTCCCTGAATATGGCACAAACACCTCCGCCCCTTTGGTTTTGGCTTGTTTCAGACACAAAATTGAAATTTGATGGACTACACTCAATCAAAACTGCGTTTCCAGTGTTTTTGTCAAGCCATGTTTCAGTTAAAAACATAAAATCTAGATTATAAGAGGAAATAAAACTATTTATTAACAAGGACTTGTTTTTTAATGATCTGACATTGAGTACAGCATGTTTGAGATTTATCTGTGTTTGAGTGGATGGAATCTTTTTGCAAGGGATATGGATTAGAGTTCTTTGATTGGATGGTCTGACTGTCCCTTTCTTATCTAATCTATGTTGTTTGACAGTACTAATTGTTTCAGAAGAACACACTCCCTCTATGGACCTCTGGTTGGTTTTGAGTTTGCTATGCATGGTAGCAACGCAGAGGCCCCTAATGTCCTAGACAGCAGCAGTGAAGCTGCTGGAGATAACAGCTGTGGGCACCGGTGGTGGGGGCCAAGCTGCGGCACCGCTCCTCGCACAGGATCAGCACGTTAGCTGCTGCCTGGGCCAGCACCACTCGAGGAGGGCGAGCGTCATCGCACCTTTCTGGCTTTCTTGCTCCTGCCTATCTGAGCAGGTCTCAGATGCTCCGAGGGATGATTCCCCGGCTCCAGCCCCTCCGGTGCGGGGATGCAGGAGGCGGGCTGCGTTCCAAATAGGAGACCGCCGCCTTCGCCCATCCCAAGAAGAGATTGGGCTGCTGGCGACGAAAACGATGATTAACACCTGTTCGATGTTCATCATCGAACAGGCACCTCCTCCATCTTCTCTGAGGAGGTGCAGGACCTGTTCCGCGACCTGTTTGGCATCGTCCGCGACAGGCAGCGCCCGGTGGTGGTAGAATGTTACAATGTCCCTGCTCCCGTCCTCTTATCTCTGGCCTGGCGGTAGAGTGGACCTTCCCTCAGAGCGGGATAGGTTCACCGCTTCTATCCTTAACCGCTGTTATGCTAACGCTGCACAGGTCGTAACGTTAGCAAACAATATGGCCTTGCTCACCGCCGCCCTGGAAAAACTGATCCGCGGCCGTGACCAGCTTTCGCATGATGAGATTGTGGAAGCTGAAACCACCATGGCGACCTTCGCTCGACGGTGGTCGGACCATGTGCGCTGTACAGGTCGGATGCCGCCATCTTTGGCTGGGTTTGTGGGATGGGTGATCTCTGTGCACTCTCTGTGCATTCTTCCTGCATGTCCCTGCCTGAGGGTGATGGGCTGATGTATCTCTGGCCCAACGCGGCTTTTCAGCCGAAGGTCATTACGTCCGCCTTCAGGTCCAGGGTGATCAGAATTAGGCCCTTCTTTCCCCCTCCGCATGCGTCGGCGGGGGATGAGCGACGACACCATCTTTGCCCAATCAGAGCGGTACGTCACTATCTTGAACGAACTGCCAGGTTTAGACGCTCCGATCAGTTGTTTGTGGGCTTTGGGGTCAGGAACAAGGGTGCCCCACTGCCCTCTCAACGATTGGCCCACTGGATATGCCTTGCCATCCGCACTGCATATGTGGCACAGGGCCTCCCTCCGCCAGCAGTGGTCAGAGCACACTCCACATGTGGAGTAGCGGCTTCAATGGCACCGCTCCATGGCGCTTCGATTGAGGAGGTCTGCATGGCAGCCTCTTGGTCGTCCTCTTCAACGTTTGTGCAATCATATCTGCAGGACGTTGCCCACGCAGTTTTGAGTGGCGGACGGTCGTGAATTCCCCCCCAGCCCAGCGGTGGTCCGGGAAGGGATGACCTAGTTTGGTTTGGTTCGTGCTTCAGGTGCTCTTGGGAGAGGCGGCCTGGCCGAACTGGCCGTACATTCTTATTCCTTTGGGTGGCCGGCGCTCTTGGGAGAGGCGGCTTTGGACACCCTCGTTATCGGGGGTTGGAGTCTGCACTAGCACTAGGAGGCTAGTGCAGACGTACCCCAATTGCTCTGGCGTTGTTACGGCAATTGGTTGCTACTCACCCTGCCCGTGGGCCCCTGCTACCTAGAGAGCGTTTGACCGCTCCTTGGGACGCATAGAGTTGCCCCGGGCCCGCTCCAATCATGGGAGACCATGCCTGCTGGGAGTACATTGGTCGGCCAATAGTGTGCTATAGTGTGAAATCTACCTATGTAACTATAGTTCTACGAAATGTGTGCGCCGCCCTTAGCTACGGGCCCAGTAGGCACGACCTCTCTTCGATGGCTGAGATCAAAGAAGATGATTGAAGGGAGAGTCCCCCTTTTATAGGGCACAAGAGTTTGTGGACCCCCAAGGATGATTGGAGCGGTCAGTTCTTTGATCCTCTCAGGGTGGGAAGCTGGCGCTTCCGAGAGATATGCACGCCTAAGGGCGGCGCACACCTTTCGTAGAACTATAGTTACATAGGTAACTTAGATTTGTGTGATCATGCTTTTTTCAGCTTTTTTCTGGAGTACAGAGTGTTTATATGTTTTGATGTTTTGGCCCTCCTATTTCCCCAGACTTCAATGCCATAACTTATATGAGGCAATACAAGAGAACAATTAAGAGTATATGGGGTTTTGGCGTATTGTTTTAAATGTTGTAATCTGTAAAGCACTTTGTGATACCTTTCGGTATGAAAAGAGCTTTATAAATAAAGTTTGATTTGATTTGATGTGGCTTCTCTCTGGGACATTTTTTGAAGTCCCTCAGTAGATGACAAGTAGGACCCACCTTTGTGAAGTTATAACTTAAAGACCTTTTATCAGATCGACATCCTGCTTCCACTGCATCAAGGTTATATCCTAATAGACTAAAACCTAGAATGTGAAGATGATCACTCAATAAACTTTTTTTGTAGAGCCCCTGACATTTTGGGGGAAATAATCAGATATAAAAATAATTATATTTTTAGCAGCCTATAAATCCAAAATTTTACAATCTAGAACAGGGTTCACCAACGTGGTGCCCTTTGGGGCATGCCAAGTAGCCCTTGAGACTTTTTCTTAGGTGTAAAACGCTTAATTTTCTTAAATCTGATTCTTAAAAATACTGTTATTTCTGTTCTGTTTTGTGACTCAGTACGAGTTTAAAATAAATCTATTTTGATATAATATGGGGTCAATCTCTTATAAGTAAACAAGTGTACATTTAAGTCTTTAGGATTTGTTTTTAACTGGTAGCTCTCAAACAACTTAATGCTCTTGAAGTGGCCCTCGGCTGAAAAAAGGTTGGTGACCCCTGATCTAGAACCATTCATCCATCCATTTTCTTCCAGGTCATGGGGGCAGCTGTTGGAGCTGCCCAAATCACATAGCACCAGCCCCTATGGCTCCTCCTGCAGGTGGTGGGTCCACAGAAGGACCAGGCCTGTTGGTCTCTCATAAGGGGCTTCTGAACCGCTCTTTGTCTGACCCGTCACCTAGGACCTGTTTTCCATGAGAGACCCTACCAGGGGCACGAAGCCCCCGACAACAGACCCAACAGGATCATTCGGGTGCTCAAAACCCTCCACCACGTTAAGGCGGTTCCAGCACAGCAAAAATGACAGTGTATATTCAACACTATAGGAGTATATTTAACACCAATTTCGGGGTTTATTTGGGTCCAAATAGATGGAGTACATTTCACACTGTCCACGGTGTTGTTTTTAAACACTGAGATTTAAACACTTTGAAGAGTAAAAATGTACCCTCATTGCTACCCAACTGACTATAACCCAGTGTTGTCTGGCCACTTTAAAGAGTTAAAATATATTCTAAGAAAGTGTTTTTTGGCCACCGAAAGCACTGAAATGTAATCTTGCTCGGTGTTCCACTGCAACTGCCAGGTGTTAAAATTTACTCCATATTAGTGTTTATTGGACACTAAAAATGAATCTTGCTCGGTGTTGCATTACAACTGCTGAGTGTTGAAATTTACTCTAAATGAGTGTTTATTGGACACTAAAAATTGCTAAAACTAAATCTTAATCGGTGTTGTATAGCAACTGATAAGAGTTCAAATCTAATCCAAACTACTGTTTTTCTGGCTGCTAAATACAGTTGCATTTTAATTGTACTCAGTGCTAAGCAAATACAAGCAAAATTTGAATGAACTCCAGATTTGTTTACAATAAATGAAAGCACATGTTGCTAACACAAAAAGAACCAGTCAGTTTAAATTTCTTTCCATCAAATTTTCCTTTGTTTTTTATTTAACCTTCATTCAGCGGTTCACTTCACTGAAGACGCAACATTAGGTGACAAACGGTATTATAAAAATACATGAACAGGCACAACAAAATGATCATTTTGGTCAAAGCCATACGTTGTCTGCAAGTCAAAAGGTTTAAAGAAACGCAGTTGGTCAACTTTAAGCAATGACACATTATCGACATCCATCTCTTGAACATGGTAGGAATGAAAATGTTCTGCAAAACCAAGTGTCTCAAAATCTTCAGTTACCAGGAAATAGTCTTCTCCAACTACAACAATATCTTTGATTTGACTAAATACTGGCATTCCATTTTCTAGCTTTGAACAAACCAATAGACCAGAGCGGTATTCTGTACCAAAACAAGTGATCCAAGAGGCTACATCTACTTCAGAGTCAATATCAACATGCAGACTTTCGGCAACCATTTCACCATTTAACATGTCAGCAATATGTACTGATTTTAGGGGTCCACAGTTGATACTTTTAAAAGGCAATGATTCCCAGTGGAAAGCTATAGCCATTTGATGTGTTTGGGCCAGAGATTTTGTTAAGTTTTTAAAGTTTTTGACAGTATTCTTAAAAAAACGATGTTTTGCTTCAAACCTCATCACCCAAAAGTGAAGGACAGGACCAATTTTACGAATGACTCTGGAATAGTGAATCATGAAATGATGCTTGGGGATTAATCTTCGATTTGAGTACAACGTTTTAAAAAGACAGTGATGATCAACGATGAGATGCTTCAGGAAAACAGTCATGCCATTGCTTATTACTGGAGAAAATACAATGTTGATAATCTGCAATAAAAGCAGTAATAGTTGCCAATGTTCATCTCCTTCTGGTACCAAATCTCCAAATATCAAGGGCACATTACGAACCAAACAAAGTGTCTGAATTGCGTTTAGTCCTATTCCATTTCCAGCCTGTTCCAAGTTAAGTCTAGTTGGACGATTTTTTCGCTCAAGATAGCCAAAATTGTACGAGTAGATTCTACAACATATATCCTCATGTGATAACATATTATTCTCCAAAAAGTAGCCTAAAAGTAGCTTTATCTCAAGTTGTGCCACGCCCTCTAGTATATCATGCATTATGTCAACAGCATAATTTTCAGAAACATTGAAGTACATCAGCTCATTAAGTAAGCATGTTTGTTTGACTCCAAAGGAGGAGGGAAGAGCAGGGTCTTCTTCAACATCCTTGCAATGCTGAGCATGTAGTTCTCTACTGCGTAATGTTATGCTTGGATCATCATCACAGAAAACAGTTTGGCAGGTTTCCTTATCAGCTAAGCAAAAACGGCAAAAATAATTTGCACTAAATGACTGAACATATCCAAGAAGTGTGTGCAATCCCAAATTGTCCCCAGTTACTTGAGCAACTGTACCATGTAGAGGTTCATCATAGAAAGGAACATCAATTCCATTGTTCTCAAGAATTTTTAGATCATGCATGAGCGGCTCTAATATTGCATTGAATCCATATTTCTTGACATCATCACTATGAAAAAGTGAAAGGAGATGAATATTCATCAGTGCAGAATTTATCTTTGGAGAAAAATTTCTTAAGATAAAATATATACTACCAATCTTATGGATGCCATGCTTTGACCCAAGTGGATTTGCAGTTTCAAATTCATCAAAAAATAATTGTATTTGGAGAGAATTATTTTTCTGAGAGAAAAGGGGATGCTCTTTGAAGTATGTACCATCACAAAAATCTTTATAAACATTACTCTGTTCACAAGGCTGAACAATGTAGTTGCTAATTTCTTTTTTGGAAAATATAAACTTTAACGTTTCTAGTAAGGGGACATACACAAATGTATCTGTCACAGGAACTTGGTCATAGCTGCCTGAAGCCCTATTCCTTCTAATGTCATACCTCACACCAAGTGGGATCTCAACTGGCTCCACCATGCCACACTTGTCATGAAAGTATCTTTTCCATTTTGACTCTGTATTTACATGTGTAAATGGATTTTCAAGGGTCTCAAAATAATTGCTTAATGTTGCCTGTGTATTTGTATCATTGGGGAATAAGTTTGCAACATCATGTTTTATATTTGAGTGTAGTTCATGCACAAGCTCCTCCAAATTCTCAACAACTGATGAAACAACTGTAGTTGCCACACCACTGCTTTTAAGTTTTGCAATAAGGGATGCACACATTTCTTGTGTATTTTGTTTGTTGCTGGCAGCACTAGTTGAACATTCTGGGTGTTCTGTTAGACAACTAGATGACATACTCAGCTGATCAGAACAAACAGATGACAAATTATGTTGATCGCACACAGCAGCTGAAGGAGGGATTGGTTCATCATCATCATCATCGTTATCATCATCATCTAGATTGCCATTGCAATGCTTTATGTTAAGATGTTTCCTAAAGCCTGAATATGTCTGAAACTTCTGATGACAACCACTTTGATCACAGGTCAGAAGAAACTTTTTGCCAGGATAAAACGCATGCATAAACTTTATATGTCGAACCAATTCCTTTACATTACTTAATGTTTGCTTGCACACAAAACACCTAAGACCCATGTTTGAATGCTCTTAACACAAGACCTTTGATCTTATGTCCTTCACCCTTGGGCTTTCATGACAAAGTCCAACATCAATGTTGTAGATTGTGGTTTGTACAAATGTGTACATGTTGGTCAGGGCCTGATCGTAAGAGATGCCAAACACATAATGTGTTTTGAAAAGTTCATCAAAGGCAGACAGGGATGACTTAGCCTTGCAAGGAAGGAGTTGTCCATCCATCGCGATGTAGTAGTCATGGATGCCATCTCTTGATGAGCCAACTGCCAGGATAAATGGCTGTCTCCCCTTGTCACCAGTGGCCTCCTGCAGGCTGCGGCCAGACTATAAAATATTAACAAATATTAATATAATTCTTTGTATTAAATAGGGTCACATTATATTTTGTTCAGTAAAAATAAAAAAATAATAATTTATGTTTTGTTTTGTATGCAATTGGAAATTATGATAAATATAAATGTATAAAAGAAAATTCTAAATTCAAATGTATAATAGGGATGTCACGGTTACCGGTGTAGCGGTAAACCCCGATAAAAATATTGACCATAACAATAACGGTTTCAATTTTAAAAAAAACTTATCTCGGTAGACAACTGCGCCCGCGGTATATCTGTCACAGATACCTCTGTATTGAAATAGCACAATGCATGACATTTTCCCAAATCTGCAAAGCACTGGAAGGACACAAAATGTTGACAATATTTTCCTTATGCAGAGTGTTTATTTAGTTGTCCAAAAATACTAAAACACGTTTCTGGCGCTAAAATTAGTACTTGTAATACCCTTAAAACGATCAACAACACATAAGTTATAGTTTCTTCACTTTGATGTGAAATGTTGCACTTTTGAGAAGGCTTTGTCTGTATTTTTCAAATATAATAAACACTGTTACATTTTTTTTAAATCATTTCAGTTTGTGTAGGACTATCAATGCTTTCTGAACATTATAACACTATTTAAAACAAATACCGATATAATATCGAAAACCGTGAACATTTTAAATCACAATAACCTTGAGTTTAAATTTTCATACCGTGACATCCCTAATGTATAACACAAGGTTACAGCCAAAAAATGGTCAGGGGTTTCTCAACTGATTTACACTCATTTTGGTGTTCTGAGTCCGAATATCACATGCATTTTGCTCTATCAGGTCAACTTTTTGAGATACAGCCATAGTGTTACGGATTACGTACGACTACGTTATTATGAATTCTGCTTATCAAATTTGATGGAGTAAAAAACTGAATGACTTTGGATACGTTGACTTTTATTTCTTGAGGAAAACGGAAAAAACGTCAAGGGTTTCTCAGCTGATGATCTGCAGAAATTTGTTTTTGACGCAAAATCGATTTTTAAAACATTTCTGTCGCAAAAAATCCTGACCTGATTGAGCAAAACCAAGGTCATTTTCGGACTCAGAGCATCAAAATTAGTCTAATTCAGCTGGAAAACCCTGGACTATTTAAAAAAAATATTT
This sequence comes from Proterorhinus semilunaris, assembly GCA_021464625.1. NCBI lineage: Eukaryota > Metazoa > Chordata > Actinopteri > Gobiiformes > Gobiidae > Proterorhinus > Proterorhinus semilunaris. The sequence continues at coordinate 32,243,598 of CM038347.1, read as the reverse complement.
TTTTGTTACCCAGTGTAATTTATACATTTAATGGGGCGACAATGGTGCCATTTACCAATTGTGACCATTTACCATTTTCTAATCCTACAACCTGGGAGCATGTGCCCACCTCAGAACTTCAGAAACTGAGAGTCATTTGTGAGGAATGTACACATATTGGTCTATTAAAGAATTGACATCGAAAACAGTAGGGTTATTCAGGTGCAGTCAACCTGAAATGCTGTGAAATACAAGACTATCATTGGCACAAACTAAAGCCACTGACCTTGTGAAACTTCACAACACGATCTACAGCGTCCCGTATACTGATCTTCGCAGGTCTCTTCTTCCCACCAGGCACAGGAGGCAGGAGAAAAACCATCAGCAGCAGGGAGGCCATGTCACTATCCCAGCCTTAGTAATCGAAATGTGTACTTAATCACTCATGACTCAGCAGTTGAACATGAAGAAAATGTGAAATTGTTAACTTACTCAAAACATCTTCATCTGGATTCCCCTCAGCAGCACGAATTAGAGACTCAAGCATGGGAGTTTTGGTGAGGTTGTGTGCTTCTTGGATAATTTTAGTTTTCAGTGACGTCCCCCACTTTTCCAACAATTTTGAGGAGGTCTCGTCTCCAAACAGCAGCTGGAAGTCTTGTTGGACCTATGGGAGAAAAAAATTAAAAAAATCACATGGCAGATAACGGGGGGACTTAGACACACTAGCCATAACTAAAATATAAAACTCACCAAACCCACTGTGTTAAGGAATCTAGGGAAGACTGTGAACACGGTGCTAGACTTCTCAGGATTGTGAATCAGTGTCTGCCTGTACTGGAACGTTTGTTTCATTTTCATGAAGGTCTGTTCGGTGTCCGTGCTGTGTTTCAGGAGAGAGATGGCCTCCAAACACTGGTCCCCTTCTAACTGCTCAGCTGTAGCCACCACTCTTTCAACCTCTGGTCCCTTTTCTTTAGTGTTGGTTGAAGAGCTGCTACTCCTCCTGCCAAGGCTTTGCTCTCTTTGCATGTTCTTTAACTTCCAAGCGATGTACCCCTCATTACTGCTTGCATCAAAGAAATGTTCCTTTAAAAAAAGAACAGGGATGTTATTTATAGAATATTTAATTCTCTCTCCTTTTTTTAATATTTCAATTTCCATAAAATGTACAGTCTGAAAATGTCTACTCACATATCCTTTTTGGGAGTAGGGATCTTTAAGTGAGGGGAAAAGTGCAACAATGCCCGCAGCGTATCTGGTTCGAATGTCCATTGGTGGAGCACTCCTGAATTGATTAAAAACAATCTTAATTTAATTTACGTATCCTACCATTAACATCTAAACAAAGATCACAATTTCCTAGAAATACTGTACATAAAAAGCATTATGCATACCCATACTTCTCCATCATATCAGCAACGACCATGTTGACAAGCTTCCGACGTACTTGATCCGTTATCTTTTTGGTCTGGCTGTATTCCTGGAGTATTTTTTCTCCTCCTGCCTTTGATTCCAAAAGCTTTTTGACAAGCTTTAAACAAAAAGTACAGAAGACAAGTATTCAAAACAGTTATCAAATTATCAACCAACGAAACACACCAAGTATACAAAATGCATAATACAATCCCACCTCTTTAGCCTCAATGGAATTGTCATCAACCCTCAGCCGCTTTGGTGATGTGAAAAAATAATCTGACTCAGATGAGCGTGATGAGAGAGACAGGGTGTCTGTACAGGAAGATGAAGCAGGTGAATCTGAAATGGAGAAACAAAGAAAATGGACAATGCTTTTACATAAAGAGCAAAGTAGTTGTGTAGTGTACTAAATTAAACATTGTTTCTTACCTGGCACTGAGAGGGAATCAACAATCATCCAAGTCATATTTGGGTTTGCTTCTACAATATCAGCAAACACATCTTCATCAACCTCTGTCCCACTATCATCCATGAGATACACGCTACTGTTACTGAGAATGCCAAACTTCTTTTTGGCTGAGAAAATACAAATCACAAGATATACAACTTTGAATAACAAAAACAAATATATTTAAAAAAAACTAGTGTGCAAATTATAGCTTAGTGTGTGTGTGTGTATATATATATATATATATATATATATATATGGCTGGGCAATGTAGATTTTCTTTCCCCATACTGACAGTACTCTATTAGAAATAACTTAATGTGGCCTTAATGAGCTGTTACTGCCACAGGATTGACTCTAGACCTGTCATTTAAAAAATACCATAACTTTAATTGTAATATGATTGCTTCCCAATTCACTTACATTTTAACTGCCCAATTTTTAAGTAAAATCTATGAAGGGATCGCCGTGTTGTCACATTTGAGGCTCTGGTGGGCAACGTAAATGTATTAAATAGATAATAATAGTTCTATGGTGGGTCAAAACAATGTTCAGAAACGGAGCATTGCTTCTGTAAAAAGACCTGCGTTGTAAAAGATCTGTGATTTAAATAAACTGCTCTTCACGCCTGGAAAATCAGCTGTTTGCTCTCCATTCACCATTAAAATAAAGAGCTATCCTCCCTTAAGTTTCACATCGCTGTAACTACCAGTAATGTATATATAAATAAGTAACATGAATGAAAAGTATCTCTGCTAATGTTTGTTTTTACCTTCTTTGATAAATGAAGAAAATGACACTCCATTCATTTTAATGTACTTCTTCTTCCCCTGGTATTCAAGTTTGAACATCATTGTGGACGTCTTCCTTTAAAGCAAAAACACAAATAACAAACAAAAACACAACATAATCAATTGCACTACAGCACGCGGCTACGATTGTGTCGTTAACAGCATTATTGTTATAATTCACATACTAACTAGTAGCTGTATGTATGTATGTATGCCTTGTTCCTGCGTTAACATAAAATCACCTGATATTCAACGACAGCTCTTCTCACGGTTGTTACCGCTCCTGAATGAGGGCAGTGCGAGTCGAAGACGGTGCCTAACACACGAAACATCCTGACAGCTTAGAAACATTTTCCGCGGGATCATAGTCTACACGTAGTGCGTCAATGCTATCAGAGCAAGCGTGTAATGTGTTCAACAAAACGACTCGTGCCTTTGCACCGCATTTACTCACCACGGTCTTAGCTACTGCTTCGTAGCCTGGGTACATGTTTGAAAACTGTGTCCCAGGCCAGCATTGACTACATTAAGATGGCCCTACTTCCCTCTAACTAATTACACCAGACCCTCTCGCCCAAATTGCAGTGTTGTTGTATTTTCAACATTTTTTCAGACATTCGCTCTCACGCTAGCTTAAGTCTTGAAGTCGAACAAGAAGCATGGGAGGCGCCATCGCTCGCTTCACTCCCAGTACGCACGCACGATACTACAGTATTGAACCTGTGGAGTGTAGCTTTCAGTCGCTAAAGACAGACCCCGCAGAAGTTTGCACTAAATAACAACAAACCAAATAATATCGTAAATCCAACTGTGGGGGAATTTTCACCTGCTTATGTAGCTCGTTCATATAATCAAGATGCTTCCGGATGAGTTATTTCATCTTGGTTACCGTCACAGTAGATTTTGTTGTAATTTTAGCAAAGTTTATCTCACAAAGAAAAGCACCTTTCTTTGGCATCTAATGAATTCAAACTTTCAAATTCACTCACCTTTACTTGGCGTATTCACTAAAAAGAAAGGAAATGCAAAGTATAGATAAATACGTACATATAAACAAATATGATGGTTAAAACTTTGTAGAAAAAAAAAAATAATAAGACAATAAAACAAAATAACTAACCGAGTCCTCCAAAAAGGTGAAGTTCATCCTTTTTTTTCCCTCGAAGATCTGTCTGAGAGTCCGCCAGTTGCGCCAAATGCGTAACGTCCCAGTAGGCGTGGCTTAGTTTGAACAAAACTGCGTGATTACGTACTAACGTCAGGATGCGGACCATGGCGACTCAATCTCATATACACACTTCAGGAGTATAGTAAAATCTCAAATCACTTGACACCAACACTCCACAAATTGCACACACTGTACGGTGCGACTGATGAATTACATAAAGTGTTCAGTACACCTGTTCAACTCCACAGTGTCAGAAAGTATTCTGAAAACGACAACTCTGTAAATTTAACACTATTCAATTTGCTGTGAGGGGAGGAACCTAGAATCTAGAACATTTTTGAATTGTTCCTGGAAATGTCTTTAGCAGACATGATACAGACCACTTTGTAGCCCTATACATGTTTCCATTGCTGGGCTACAGGTCCTTCAAAGTGCACACAAACGGGAAAGGTCATGGTGGTTACTACTCCCTGTTTTGTAAATTGTAAAAAAAAAAAAGAAGCAAGTTAAAGCAAATAACTCCGCCTGTGTTCATTACACATGTGGAGGAACTGATGAAAAAATTAAAAATCATCCAAATCTGAGAAGGTCACCTAGAAGGCTGTGGGTGAAACTACACAAAATGACCCTATGTTATCTTGTCCAATTTGAGCAATGAATTGAATATGTCATATTCTTTTTACACATTTTTTACTTACAGTGCCCTGGTAAAAATGTAAAAACGTTGAGACCAGGTCATCTGAATAGCAATATTCGGATCTAGAGAGATGTTGACACTGGGGAATGGTCTCTAATTAGGGCTGGGCGATTTTGACACAAAAATGTATATCTCAATTCCCCTCCTGGAACCGCCACCTTAACGTGGTGGAGGGTTTTGAGCACTCGAATGATCCTGGGGGCTCTGTTGTCGGGGGCTTCGTGCGCCCGGTAGGGTCTCCCATGGCAAACAAGTCCTAGGTGACGGGTCAGACAAAGAGCGGTTCAGAAGCCCCTTATGAGAGACCAACAGGCCAGGTTAGAACCATGAGGCCGTCCTTCTGTGGACCCACCACCTGCAGGAGGAGCCATAGAGGCTAGTGCAGCTCCAACGGCTGCCCCCACGACCCGGCAACGGACAAGTGGAAGAAAATGGATGGATGGGTGAATATCTCAGTAATTTTTGGGACTTTCTCAAAACAATTTTGCAAACCATCAGAAATACACAGAAATGTGCTGACAAACATCTAATTTTACATTGTCTCTCAAAAAGATAATTGTCCTGAAAAGACAACAAAAAAGGGTTTCCCAATCTCTCCACCAGCATTTGTTTTTTATTTAAAATGTTTAAGGGCCAATATTTTTTGAAGGCGTCGTTTGTGTTTCTTGCAGAGGGAAGAGCAGGAAGCCGGTGAACGTGCTGTGGTGATTTTGACTATCGTGGATTACTGTGCCTTCCCACAAACGCAGAGACACCACGTCTCCCACCTCTAGAAGCAGTGTCGCTCCATTGGCCGAAGTGCCAAATCCGTTAGTCTGATGTTCGTAAGCGTTACAAATATTCGCCTCGTTCTTCACCAGCACAACTATAGAACTCCGTAAAGGCTGACCATCAGCACCAGCGTGGAACTCAAAGTGGTAGGCTCCTCTCACCGGGGCAGTGAAAAACCCTGTTGGAAGATTGAACATAGTGTTAGAACAATCAGAAGAGAAGCTGGAGGAAGTTAAATATGAGTTCATTCACCTGTGATTGGGTTGTAGGCGTTGCCAATGTTTGAGAAGATGTATTTGAAAACCAACGTTTTGTGAGTGTTGAATGGTCCAACGTTTCCCGCGCCAGAGGCCAACAAAGACGCAGAGAAAGCCACTTGTCCCGCTGAAGAAACAAACACAAATTCAGTGGGCATTACTCATCGCATCATGCTACGGAGAAACAGGCTCCTCGGCACAATAATTGTCTGTTTTTACAGAGGCGAATAGGCTGTCTGCTCTTAGATAGTAGTTTGACCCTCCCAAACATACTTCCGCATTGATGGTATTTCTAATGCGTGAGGCTCAGAGCAGGAGACACGCTGCCACCCGGCTCTTCCATTAGGCCAGGATGTTAGACCAGATTGCCGGTAGGTGCCCATACTTGATCCTTTCTAACGTGGCGCATTTGTGTGTGATGTCTGTGTTTCCACCATAGACATATTATTAATAGACCATCATTACTCACTCCTCTCCGTTTACCACAATGACCACATTTGAGGGGGGAAACATGGCTGATTTACAGGCTCCTCCTCCCCAGCTCTGACGAAGAATGTTTCTAATAAGGGCATAAGTGCGGGATCTTCACTGTAGACTCGGCCCTTGCGTGACGTGTAGCTCGTGCAGCTCCAATGCTAACAGTCCGACCCTGCGAAGTCTGGAGTACAAGATTTCTAAAATGGGCATTAAAGTTGTTTTTAACTGAAAAAAAAAGTGCAATGGATTCCAATGGGGGCCTAGAGGCTATATGGCGGTACTACAGCAATGGCGGAGCAATGGCGGCCTACAAGTGTCGTCATCGCAAAGCAGAGCGGCCATTGGTTTCCACCCTAGATGCCATCTGAGGGCCTGTTGCCACGGTATAGGCCCTCGTCTGTCTTCCGTCGGTTAGGGAGGGAACTCCTCACCGTGGGCCCCCATCACTCCCCTCGTTTCATGTGGTACCGTTTGCATATCTTCACTATTGCATGCTTCAGGTATCCTTCAATGTATTGTTTTGTTGTACTGTGTGTGGCGTGCGTGAGTTTTCTGTCTCCCTGGCATATTCACCTGCCCCTCCCTTCAGTGTTCGTCTGCACCCAGCCAGTCCTATTATTTGAGCCTACCGTCTACTTGCAACGTTTTTCTTGTCATCTATATGAACATGCGCCAATTGTTTTAAATCGCAATTATCTTTATCATGGCTGCCACCCCCAGTAATCGTCCTGCTTTGGGTTACATAACCTAAACCCAAACTGCAGATCTTGTACAATATTGAACAATCCTAATTTTGTGTGAAGCAAAAAAAAAAAACAACAACAACATCAAAAACAATAAATTACTCGAAAACCTGCACACATATTGAAACATTCTAGAGGTCTGATACTTTTCATTGGTCAGTCGTGTTGAACTTGCCCTAATGCAGACAGAAATTGGATTTGTGTGTAAAGGTATGTTGCATATAGGAGTAGAAGGTCTGTGGTGGAACTGCAAATAACGGATAGAAACTTTCAGGAGTGGATTATAATATTGAATTAAAAATGTAGGGAATACATTGAATTTTAGAAGCATTACCAATTCCTGTACAGTGTTTCCCAACCTGGGGTACAGGGACCCCTGGGGGTACTTGAGCACTTGGCAGGGGGTACTTGGAATGACCTCAGTTTAAAAAAGAAAAAAAAGAAAGGTGAGTCGAATTTCAATATTACTTTTGATTAGGTTTTTCCTGACTGACTTTGTTGAATTCTTGGAAGGATCGTCAAGTTAGGGGGTACTCGGGGTATAAATGAATGCGTCAAGGGGTACGTGGGACAAAAAAGGTTGGGAACCAAACAAAACATGACATGAAGTTTACACTTCTTCCCTTTTTGGATATGTCATTTGCTTCGTCTCAACTCCACCAACATATGGGACAGACTACTCATTAAAAAAATATGCTCAATTCTATTACGCTTAAAGAAAAAGTGTGAATTACTCTTTTAAACTTACCTCGTTGTTGTTCTTTCAGTGTGTCCACTTCACTGGCTTGAGCTATTGTACATGAAGGAAACAAAGAAATGAAGCCCATTTCAAAGAGACTTGTCAGAGACTACAATAGTTGAATGGATTTCTGTTTTAGGGGCAGTAAGTCATCACCTTGTTGTTGTATCTTCAGTGTGTCCACTTCACTGGCCTTCTGCTCGAGCTCTCTCAGCCTGGCGGCTTGTTCTAACAGAGGCATGAAGATAATACGCAGACGTACGATTACAAAGACAGCCACATCAGCAGAAATGACTATGTGCTCAGAACAGGAGCAGCAGAGGCCCTTCAGGTAGAAAACTGCGACCACCCAGCACAGTTCAGCCTTTTGGTGGAGCTGTTGCGCCTCCAAAGCACAGAAGCTTCTTTGAGCAAGCCAGGAAACATTTACGAACTACAGCATTAAACCCTGCGGCCGACAGTTATAGGATTTCTTTTTACATTTTGGATCGTTCACGTGTAATCTGAGACTAATGCCATGCCGTTACAATATCAAAGTTTCTGGAGGCTTCATCCGTGACTTCACACATATGGGCATCACAGAGAGCTCACCTTGGTTGAGCGTCTGCAGCGTGTCGATCTTCACCCTGTGCTCAGCCAGAGTGGTTTTCATTTCGCGAAGGACAGCGTCGAGGTCTGAATGAAAGGGCTGAGTCTCCGGCACATTCACACTCTCAGGTTTGTCTTGTTCTTTGATGTCACTGTCCTGAAGTTCAGCTCCCGACAGAGAGCAGAGCAGCAGCAACAGGCACAACACACTCACTCTCTCCATCGTGACCACAACTATGAGCCCCAGAGACACAGACTCACTCTTATATTTCGCTGTGCAAACAATCAATATTTACTGCCGCTGTTTGTTTTATTACGCGCATATTCAGTTCAGATAAGCTGAAACACAAAAGTGCTCACACTTTGACCCTCATCCTTGAAGTTCTAATTTGATCAAGGAAGTTTTATAAATAAATAAAAAATATCTTAGCTTTGTCAGCAAATGTGTCATTGTATGTTGGCCTTTCTTCATGAGTGATTTTTTTCATGTTTTGCAGGCAATTTGAAAAGGTTTGGAACAAGGTTGTTTTTAATGGCAGATAGACTTGAATATCAGAATCAGAATAGTGTTAATAGTGTTAAGATGGATGCGATGGAACACCAAATGTTGAAAAAATAAAAGACAAAAGTGAATATAAGGAATGTTGCCCCATGGTTGGCTATAACTTCAATATAGTCTGCAATAGTGTGTATGATACACAGCTGCCGAGGAATGTCGCATGTGTGGAAATTTGCACACACAAAAAAACAGATTCCAAGAGTGTCTCTGTTTTTCACAATTTAACAATCTAGCCCATGGGCCAGGCCAAATATTGGTACCACCCAAGGTGGCAAAGGCTATCGTTGATATTTTAAGTAGGTCCATGTCTGAGGTTTTTATTTTTGTATGATAGCCTTTTCAAAGTTACTGCTTTATCATAGTTTTCAGCTCTTGGAGTGAACCACCCCCATGTGAAAAAGTCACTTTTGACACTGGTCCATTATTTGGTTTAGGCCATATCCAGCCCATTAGATAATGATTTACAACATTGTATTTGGTATCATTGAAAAGAAGACATTGTCATGTTTCATTTGAGCCCAAAACTGTGTAAAAATACCATGGTAACCATAGCTCCTCATACTCTAACGTGAGGAAATGTTTTCACCATTTTCGCCAATAAGGTTTTACTACGTTTAACGCTGAGACTTCCAGGAACATCACAGACACAAATGTTTGATACTGGGTAACTCTCTAGACTCTGAGGACTCTTAAGGCCTCACTGTGAGCCATGAAGTAAAAGAATGTCCACCTCATATGAGCCTCTCCCATAGAAATAAGCCCATATCTGACTTTCAAAGGTTGGAACAGCTGGTGAGACCTTCTGTCCATGAAGATTCCAATGCAACTTGAAATGACATTAAGCTGTATCATATTAACTATATCATAAATCCATAAGTGATTCTGATTTAGAAGAAAATGCAGCCAACTTTCCCCTTTTTTTTATTACTTACATTGGCGCCAAGAGCCAGGTTTGACAAACACAGACTTTGAGCTTAATCCTGTAAACACAAAATAGTGACGGGAAAAGTGCCACAAACATCCACGGATCCAAAGGTTCAATTTCGTTCAGTCTGTAGAAATGTAGTGGAGTAGAAAGCACATTTTCTCCAGTTTGGCATTACCCAAATCTAAAAGCTTCTCAAAAAAGGACAAACAAGTGACAAAATCTCCTTAAAATATAAACTACAAAAAACATCAAAAGTGTCAGAAATGTGGAAAAAAGCATCAAAAACACAACTAAAGACAAATAAAGACAAAATATGACAAATATGCTGCAAAAACGTTAATCTCTAGACTCTGAGAATTCAGAATTACAAAGTAAGGAAATTCAGTGTCTTATTCAGTGTATTATTTATTTACAAATATGTTTTATTAATTTATTAGTAAGTTATTAGTGACTATGTTTTCTTTGCTTATAGTTTGTCTATGAAAAAAAATACTTAATAAACTTTCATGTGATGAATGTTTCTGAATTCGCTTTTTGTTGTAAGGCCTGTTATTGCATGTGGACAAGAACATGTGGACAGCTCCTCTACAGTCCCGTGCAGTGGGTGGGAGGTGTAGTCCATGATGGAGGTGAGCTTGGCTAATACCCTCCTGTCCCTCACCTCCTCCACAGAGTCCAGGGGGCAGCCCAGGACGGAGCTGGCCCTCCTGACTCTTGTTCAGTCTGTTCTTGTAACAATGTTCTATAAAGTAGACATTTATAAGTACTGTAACTACATATAAACTATTGTTGATGTACAGTAGATGTGCGGCTCTTTATTCGGGATTGTAATATATCTGATATTATGAACACCCCTCCAGTTTCAGAACTGCATGTGTGAACCAGTATGAAACAATTGATCCGTGGAACAGAGCATAGGTTGCTCCCGTGTGTCAATGGCATTTGAAACTCTACGACCCATACACAACCATTTTAAGTTATGTCAAACCTGTCTGTTTTGTTATTTGGCCCCTGCTGTATTCAGCATGCTAGAATGGAGTGGTATGATATAGACATGTTTTCTCCAGATTTTCTCTTTAATGTTAATGCTTGCTTCAAATCTGTCTTATGTTCTCGGTGCATTATAATAGTTCAAAGAAAGCAACTAACTGCCGTAAAAATAATGTGTATGTTTGATAATTAAGAGAATTTAAAACAAACACAGCAGCTTTATTAAGATGTTTTCTTGTCATAGCTACAAATCCATACAACTCTGAGTTACGTTCTGTCTAGACAACAGGAGAGGCAGCTTCGCTGTAATGCAACTTGATTTCCATACTGGCTTTTCATCCTGTGTGCAAATATGCTCCTTTGCAATTTTTCCAAGACTGCATCGCGCTGCAGCCTCACAAATTTATTTGCATGAACTTTCGCGCCTCTCCCTCCTGAGAATGTGCCACGCTCCCGCTGTAGCGCGCTGCGATCGAAGGCCTGCGCGCCATGCAATAAATCCAGCTCAGACTCTGATTCAGTGTAGTCTGTAATGAAGTCAGCTCTATCTGGAATAGTGTATTTCCACAGAAACATTCTCCAGTTTGTTGCTCTTCCAATCAATCAATAAAAGTTTTTTTCTATAGCACTTTACAACAACACATTGGCAGACCTTTGCTTTACATAAAAACACAGAGAAAAAACATTCAGCTGAGTAGGAGTGCCAGTGGTATCGAGACCACGTTAATGAGTACGAAAATGTGTACAAGCATGTGGTATCGAGCCGATACCATATGGTTGCATCCCTACAAAAATAGAACACAGGTTAAAGCAGTACTAAGTAACTTGTTTACCTTAATAAATCCTTTTTGTAGTCCCTCTGGGGGTAATACAAGTGTTAATGGGATGTTTGGGGGGTCTTTCATCTCCCCCTGGTGTCTCTGGCCAGAAAACCACATTTGCAACTTGACTGCCAGCGGACCGGAAAAAACAATACACACTAATGGAATCAGGAAGAAGAAGATAACAGACTAACGGGCAAAGCTAACTGTGGGCTAGCGCCACTTAAACAGTATACAGCCAAGTTTGAGTGAAAAAAATTAAAATATTTCCATTGTGTAATTGGATGTACAATATCCCTCTCTCCCTTTGTCTTTTCTGTCAGCGTAGTATTTACTCTTACGGACAATTAATGAGTAAAAAAACGCATAATGCTACGACACCCGCAGTGGCGCTTATGGCCTCAAGTTACTTAGTACTGCTTTAAGTGTGTCTGTGACTGAGTGGGGGGCTACAATCCCAGGGGGAATGTTTACATGCATGAATCCCATATTCATTATACCATGAAAAGACTTGTACACAAGCAGAGCTGTTTTAAATTATTTTCTCTGAGCGACAGGAAGTCAGAGCAGAGACAAAACAACAAAAGAAAAAAAACATTTAAAAATGTATTTGTCAAATATGAAAAGCGAAGGGGGCGGGGGACTCGTCAAAAGCACCGTCTATAACACATTACATTCTTGGACCCATATACAACCTGTTTACATCGCATCAAACTTGTCTTTGTCTTTGCTACAGGAGCGGGCGTCGCTCAGAGCTTCCACACTGTGATCTACGAGTACTACTTCATTAACTCCCCAAAGTCGTGGTATGACGCTCAGCGGTACTGCAGAGCGCACTACACTGACCTGGCCACATTCAGGAACATGGACAACATAAGGAGCGTGACCAGACCTGCTTACACCTACGTCATGGAAACAAATCACCACTGACTCCAACTCCTGGAGATGGTCAGCCACTGGGAGGGCCAACACCAGTCAGTACACGGGGTGGGCCACGGGACACCCTGACAATGCAGGTGCAGGGGAACATTGTGTCTACATCCATGGAGGAAAATGGAATGACTCTCCCTGTCATGCTAAGCTATACTTTGCGTGTTACAAAAGTAAGTATTCGTTCAAAGTGGTATTGTCCTTTGATGAGCTTTAGACGTGTTGTTCCCTTGTGAAAACAACAACATTGAGCACAGTCTGAGAGTCAGTAAAAGATAACATGCTGTAATATACACTGCTAAAACCTTCAGGTCACTTCAGGTGTCTGCGCATGTTTTCCTTTGGGTACTCCAGTTTTCTCTATGTCAATGTTATAGCTAACAAAAATGCTACAGAGCAAAGTAGTTCTAAAGCCTTGATTAACCCAAAAGGACAGTGTGATGACAGTCGCAGTCAGCTTATATGCCACAGAGCATTTATTGCCCTACATCAGAGCATTTTTACCAGAAGGACACCAAATGGATGTCCAGCACTGATTATATGGCTTAGTTAAGATAAGATAAGATAAGATAGCCTTTATTGATCCCACAATGGAGAAATTAAGCTCCAGCTCTTAGAAACACTCAGGGTGTGCAGGATAGACAGGAAATGTGAAAAACTATTTAAACAAATTAAAAAGTACATAGAGGTATCTTATATACAATGACTTCCACAAACTATAAGGGGGCAAAAGGTATAAACAGTAAAAAATAAAATAAACAGACTATAATTCAGTATTAGCAGTGCAGGTTTACAGTCATAATGCAGGTGGTTGATAAAGTGACGCAGATAAAGTGACGTAGATACAGAGATTATTGCATGTAGTTTTACGAAGAGGTTATTGCACATGTTGCACATCTTTACAGTAGTGTTGTTTTCTGACCATTAGCCTGGCTCCACATCCTTAGATGAGTCCCCATCTGCTCCTTTCCCTACAATAAAGCACACCTTAACCAATAAATAGGTCATCATGTTTCTTTTCTTTTCTCAAATGATGTTGCCTTCATTTGCTCTGGTAAACATGATCCTATCCAGTGAAGTGAATATTATGAGAGTAATGTGTTTTTCTGTCATAGCAAAGCAAAATTAAAAACAATGCACCAACACACTATGAACAAATAAATTCACATGAGAAAGTCGTCTACAAACCGTTGACCTACTGCTACTTTGTATAGAATAGATTTGTTTGTCTTCGGAGGTAGAAATTTGGCTCACCGACACATACACACACCAGACTAGGACAGTACAAACAGGCCCAGTATAAAATAAATACATAGAAAAATAATACAAAAGAAATATTACGGAACAGCTTATTCCATTTCTGTGGCGAATGTGTTTAGGTCGCTGCTTCATTCAGAATTCCCACAGCACAGGGGACAAAAGATTTCTTAAACACTGCCTTTGTAGCCAGTGAAACTCTGTATCGCCTCCTAGAGTTTAGAAGCACAAACTGAGGGTTCAGAGGGTGAGCGGAGTTACAGCTTTAGTCAGTGCTGCCAGTCAGTGTATCTGCTTCGATCAGTAAAACATAAAGTTTGGCTTTAGAGACGATATGAAAATTGAGTTGCTACGTAACTACCTACTGCAGGCCTCACAACAATCAGCTAAAAGGCTTTAAAAAATGTGTTGTCACTGCTGTCTTTTATGTTGAAAGGTCAACGGTTATCTCAACTCTGGAACTCGGGCATCAAAACGATCTCCGCGTTTCCCAGTGGAAAATACGAGATGCGGTGGCGTTCATGTGCAATTTTCCACTCAGCAAGTGGTATTTACCATATTTGCAAGACAATGTGAAGGCGGCATAAATCTGAGTGGACTTTTATTGTAGACAGCCTTGCCTGTGCAATATTCATGCGGTCTAATCCGAATGCCACCACCTGTAAGGGGGGGATGGATTTTAACGGCAAAGAAAAAGTGCTCACCAACACAGATTTGTGAATAATATTTGAGAGAAATGGGTCTATTGTGTATACAGAAAAAATTGTATGGATTTGAGTTCATCCCGTGGAAAAATCGAGCAAAAAGAATGTTGCGTTTACATTTTTATTGAGTTTTTATTTTGTCTATCAGTGGGGAAATGCTTCAACAGCCCGTACAGCATTAAGAAGGAAAAATGGTAGACAAATAGCAATAATAGACTTCTATTTAACTGAAAATCTAGGTGACATAAATCTGAACTAACTAAAAAAGCACTATAAAAAAACTCATATAGATATGTACAGTACAGTCGGACAAATAATTCTTCTTGGGAAATATCACAACACCGAATTACATATTAAAGGTCCGAAACTCCAAAAAAATGTTCAGTTGAGAACTTTTATATATCAAGTATATGCAGTATATCAAATGTCCACCTTTTCTGCTTTACGGGGTGCAGTGCAGCCATCGTTGTCACGGTTAGCTTCCATCCCCTCTACTTTTATGGGTGGGATGTCCCATCTCAGTGACAGACCAAGCCCAAGGTGGTTTTCCAACTAAAGATAAAAGCCAAGATTACATTTGTTGAAGAAAAACTTGAGTACTTGCAGGTAACGTACCGCTTTTAGAAACGTGTCACGAATCGTAGCCTCAGACATGTCAGCTGTCGTCTTGAAGGTTATTTTTTCCTTTAAATGTAACCTTTTAACTAAAAAATCAAAACAAAAACTGTTATGACAAATGCTTTGAAAATTATTATTATTATTTTTTTTTTGTTATGGAGGAAAAGACGATGAGGCTGCAAAGGGAAAGCAGCAAGCCGTGTCTTTTAAAAAAACATATAATTAGGTGACGCCTTTTAGCCACTGGCTGCAGTCACGAGGCGCAGCCATGGCGCAAAAGCTCCGCACATGTAAGATTACAGTTTCATTCTAGCGGGCTGAGGGCACAGCTAGTGGTGCCTAAAGAAGCAGCAGTGTAAAATAGAATGAGACCAAAATCTTATATTGAGGGGCATAGATGGATTAAAAAATTAAAAAATACTGCACCTCCAAGGCATGCAACATTGAAAAGTATGCTTAAAAAGGTATACACTTGTATCCGTTACTTTTATATCTGTGGGTAATGATGCACTAATAAGATTACAAGAGGAAAATGAAGGAGTTACCTGCATGGCAAACAAATCCAAACGTGTAGTGGCAGGGGGCGTCATTCCAAGCGCCATAGTCTGAATGTTGATTGACACACAACTCAGACCCTAGGTTGTTCGGTTCCCCCGGTAACCATTTCTTGTAGGTACTGGGGTTGCCGTCCGACCACCTCCACGGGTTGCGGTACAGGCCGATCCACACAGTGGTGGTTGTAGTTGGAAGGCGGTCGGTCACGGCTTGGTTTTCAGCAGAGTTCTCGATCATGGCCAGGTCGTGATAGTGCTTTCTGCAGTAGGCCTGGGAGCTGGTCCAGGTCATCGCAGTTTGGATCAGACTGTAGGTTTTAGTGCCAGATGGTTGGACTGCAAAGAAAAAGAGACATTAACTCATTATAAATATCACTGTGGCATTTTATGGGCCAAGACTTACCGGTATAGCAAATGAAATGTAATGGCGTGGCACATGTGTAGTCCGACCATAGGCCGTTTTGTATGTAAACACAATCCCTTCCGACAAATTTGTTGGCCCAGTTCTGGAACCCTCCAGGGCTTGTGGTCCCGGTGGCCGACCACCTCCAGGAGTTGGAGTCAGAGGTCATCGCCCCTTTCCATGATGCGGGGTCATCGAACAGTCCGATCCAGGCCGAGGCACCGTAAGGTATTTTCAATCTGTTCACGTCTTCTGCGTTTTCTAATGTGGCCAGGTCAGTGTAGCGCTCCCTGCAGTACTTCCGAGCATCTGCCCAAGTCACACTCTTTCCGATGTAGTGGTACTCAACCTCACAGTGCACAAGGACGGTTCCTGGACATTTGGAACAGGAAATATTAAAGGGATCAGTTATTGTCAATGAGTGCGTTGCGTCTTGACTTCTGTAACAATGCTGTAAGTTGAGTTGTATATTGTATAGTTGTTGAAAATACATCTAGTTATGTTTTTGATGACGAGGAGTAATAAAATGCGATTCATTTAGCGTTATGAATCAGACCAGCAGAAAAAGACGACAAGCTTTTTGTTCCGTCACCTTTGTAAACAAAAAAAGTATTATACGTACCACGAAGCAGGTAGACCAAGAGTACTCCAAAATGCATCCTCGAGGCAGTGAATTCCGTTTTTATTGTATTATTTAGACGTTTTATTGAAGAGGAGAAGATGTTTAACGGCAAAATAAGATCATGAAAACAGATTGATGAGTTGAATTGATCTACTTGCAGCGAACGAGAGCTGGTTGAATGAGTGCCCGTGCCTGTTCCTTGATTTTCATGTCTGCTGCGGTGGTTCAAGGTGATTTGTATAGACTATTGTTTGCGCAGCACATATGCAAATTATTTCAGGTTTGCAAGTCGGAATCCCCTAGACCTACTTGCTGTCCCACCCGATCAGGGAGTTAGGGATAGGGGTTTGGTTTATGATTAGGGTTAGGAATAGCAAATGTGATGTAAGTTGACATCACACCCACGTAGCTCAGAGTTTCAGAAACTAGAAGGTCTTGGCTTTCAAACTGGTAAGCTCTCCTTTCAATACGCTTTGATATTTGGATATCTCAAAGTGTATCCAGCCATTCACATTTGTTTGAGGCGTGACCTAACATGCATTTCGGAAATGAGGAATTGCTAACCCTAAACCTAAAATGGCAAATAACAGGTTAAATTCTAAAGAAATAAAAATAAAACATCTATTATTTCATTTTAGTCAAGTGAAAAAACTATTCACATTATACACCAACAAACTCACAACCAGTGGTGGTCAAAGTACTCCATTTCATTACTTAAGGTAAATGTACAAATTACTAAAATATTTTAGCTTCAAATCGCACGATATCTGAAAATAATCTGAGCTGTTAGTGCTTTTCTGCCTGTATATTGTGTATTGTTTTATATTTTTGTACTGTTGACCTTTTTGTGAAGCACTTTGGTCGACAGGAGTTGTTTTTAAATGTGCTATATACGTAAATACATTTGATTTGATTGAGAGAGAAAAGATGAAAAGGACCAGGGAAAGGTTTAGTGATCTGCTGCGTTCCCATTCAGCATTTGCGAACAACTTTGCAAATAAGTTCATAACAGGGTGGACAAGTAATTATACATAAATATAATGGAAATGAATGCGAATGGTTACATGTTTTTCCTAATACTGTATATACACCACATTTGTACATAGCTATAAAGCAAGTCAATGTGAAGGTATTCTAAGTATTCAGAATACAAGACTTTGTTTGGACAAAGGAACGGAATATGTTATAAAATACATTTTAATGCAAGTATTCAGTATTATGTAACTAAATACAATTTAGAAGTATTCTCCCAACACTGTGCACAAGACATAGCTCCATCAATATATAGGCCTACTCTAATATATTATTTACTGTTAAAGGTACATTATGTAACTTTTATGCAAAAATAAACTTGATATTCGTGTGTACAGTATTTGACCTTTCAGTGACCCAGCGACTTGGCCTCTCGGACGCTCCAGGATAAAACAAGTTCACAGGTTTTTTGGGGGTTTAATGGTAGTTTGGATGTAATGTTCTGGAGTCACCCAGAAGGCACCAAGCTAACCACCCTTTCAGCTCGGTCACTGAAAGGTCAAATACAAACTAACATCAACTTTCTTTTCCCCCATACAAAGTTACATAATGCATCTTTAAATAAATCAATTCTCATCATTATTTCCGACAAACATACAACTATTGACCCACTTAACAGTGACCAAAGAACTCCCAAAGGGCACAATCTCCGATTTCCAGTCGGCTGTGTCGTCTTGTATTTGCACATATTTAACTATCCAAATTAACAGGACGCTCTAACATGGAATGGATTAGTCTCAATAAAGGTTGAGATTGAGGCGTGTATCCCAGTATTTATCCCTAAAATAAAAACTCTAAATAAAATAGCGGGACAGTTTTTGTAAACTAATGTCTAATGATCTATAGAAAAAGCCTAATACGTTTTCAGACCAAGTGTTCGGTGCCCTCTAGTGGTCAGTCGTATTTACAGCATAACAGAGCTTGACAAAGTGGCAGAGGTGGGTTGAGTAGCCAAAATATTTACTCAAGTAAAAGTAGCGGCTCAAATACAAAACATGGAACAATTTGAAAATGGTAATATTTAAAAAAACGCTTCAAAATAAAGATTTTTCCCCTAAAGATTTACTCACAGTGACAAGTTACTATTTCTTTTTACTCAAGTAAAAGTACAGACACTTCATTTAAAAATAATAAAAAGTGATGTATGAATAAAACTACTTGCAAAAGTACAATTATTTCAAAAAGTGACTTAAGTACAAGTAAATGTAACTGAGTACTACCCTACCTCTGCAAACTAGGTGCAGCTTACTGAATTTTTTCGTAAAACACTTTATGTATTTGTCATGGGCGATGTGTCAATAGATAAAATTACTCTCTGTATTTACAAAACAAGCAAACTCCACACAGAAAAGCCCCACTCAGTCTGACTCAAAACAAGGACCAGGAATTAGGCTATCGGGAATGTAATCATGTAAAAGTATTGCTAATCAAATTAATAACACCACTGAAAAGAAAATGAAGGTTAAACAATTTTGAGGCGATTGGCGAATGCAGTGAAGAGAGTTGACCACTAGAGGGCGGTGACAAGTCATCACTAAACTCATCTGTAACCATTGTGCAGCTCGCATAGCAGTTTTCACATTGCTAGAATCCATGTAAACTGCATCATTTTGGGATTACAGTCTGTGAAAGGAAGGGGGATCTTTCTTGCAGGGACAATGAGTTTTGTTAACAAACAATGCAAGAAGGAAGGCATGGGTTTTGAAGGTCTGACATTCTCAGTTTACCAGTTCTTCACAGTTTATAAGCAGATTTAACAATGTTCAAGGAGCAATACTGTCAACTATGTAAGTATCATAATTTCATCAATGAGTAGGAGCCAATTGCGCATTGCCTTGCTAATTGGCCTCTACTAAAATAATGAAATGATGATACTTACAAGGGTGGCTACACAATGTTGTGACGTTAATGCGAGCGTTTAACAGCGAGACGCTCCTCTCCAGGGCGCATATACGACCAGGCTCCTCAATCTAGAGCTTTAAAATGTTTTAAACCCAGCGTTCTGTCTCTATTTCAGCGGTATTTATGTCCGTGTCTTTCCCCCCTAACGCCGCTGCTCTGCGTACTGTGTAGATCGCATCGTGTGTTTATTTATTTACCTGGCTGGCACATGTGCGAAGAAGCAAGTGTGTCCTTTGTCCTTTCAGTTCTGTCAAGCGCCGCATCCTTCTCATTTGTTTAATTTGAATCCTGGACCGTGTTCACAAATGCGCTGTTTATCCATGTCTTTAAAAAATATAAAAGTTCCCCAAAAAAAACAAAAAGTTCATTATTGTCAAGTCGCCCAACAGTGACAAACTGCTTCCTGCTTCTTTTACACAATAAAGGTCACTGCATGTTATCGCTTTAGGAAATCGTAAAATTCAAAAATCGTGATATTCTATTTTTGCCATATCGCCCACCCCTACCCTGCTGGCTCGGGCCAGCATTTCTGCGCTCAGTGCGACCAGGGCTCCTCTTCACAACGGCACTTTGAACGAGGAAGAAGAGGCAGATCTCCCCCTCATCGTGGGCCCACGTCCTCATCGCGTGCTGCTCCATGGCGCCCCCAAGATATCTGATCATCGGCTCAGCAATGATCCCAGCACGAGACGTGACCGCCGTCCTGCTCTGGGTTCCAGGGGAGGAAGAGGGAGGATCAAAATTGTTAATAAAGGCTCGGCCCGTTACTTCATAAAAGAGCCTACTTCGTATCCCTGCTGCCTGTTGCCACCCGGGGTGGCTCAGGGAGCCCCACTAAATGCTCATTGCCGCTCCGCTGCATGTCAAGGACGCGTGCGAGACGCCTTCTGACTCTTGCACTCGAGCTGTTACTCGAGCTATCCCCCGTGTCACCGCAGGCGTCTCTACCGCGAGTGCAATGTCTCACATGAGTCAATGTGATCATAATGTTGCTCTGACGGCCCAGCCCTGATGTGCTGTCCCTCGACGGTGGTCGACTGTCTGTAAGACAGTGAGCGTGGAGGAAAAAGGAGGCTCGAGCAGGAGCAGGCCTGTGATTGGCTCCGCTGCCCCTGCTCATGTCCTCTGCACTCCAACTCTCTGCCGCCGAGGAGTGGGAGAGAGAAAAGGCAGTGTGACAATATGCCAGTTACTGTTCTAAAAGCCTTGGGGCAGCGGTGTAAGACAGTGTGTAAACCCGCTTCCCTTACATTCCCAATCGCCCCGCTGGGAATCTCCGCTAAGAAGCTCAGATCTGAGCTTGGCCGACGAGTCCGCTCTCTCCAGGGAGCATCAGCTCTTTCGAGTGGCGGCTCACTACCGAGAGCGGAGCATGTGGCCCGTTTCCCCGCTCTTACTCAGTGTTGTGGTACGGCCCCTGACAGAGTTGTATTGGGTTTGGAAAGACACAGGGCTCCTCGGAGCACCCTGGCTGGACAGGACGCTCAGAAAGGGGTACATTCTACAATTCTCCCGGAGGACTCCAGGTTTTCGTGGTATCCTCAAGACGAGGTTACTCAGCCCAGCTGAGACAGCGGCAGAGACAAAGGAAGTGGTTTCTCTGTTACAGTGCAGTGCCATTGCGGAGGTGGAGCCACTCAGAGCAAGGATGGGGTTTTATTCCCCGTATTTCCTCGGTCCCAAAAAGAGCGGTGGTGTGCGGCCCATCCTGGACAAGCGGGTTCTCAACCACTGCATTGTGAAGAGGCCTTTCAACATGCTCACGGTGCAGCAGCTGCTGCAATGCGGCAGGCCCGGACACTGGATGATTTCATTGGACCTCATGGAAGCATACTTCCACACCCCCATTGCCCCTGCACACAGGAAGTTCCTCCTGTTCGCAGTCTGGGACAAATGCTACGAGTATTGTCGCCTCCCATTTAGCTACTCCCTAGTCCCATGCAACTTCTCCAAGTGTGTGGAGGCACCATTGGAACCGCTCTTCGCTGTCCGGGTCTCAGAATCCTGACTTACATTGACGATTGGCTTATTCTGGCCTACTCCCCAGGGTCCAGGATGATCAGAATCAAGCCCTTCTTTCCCCATCCGCATGCATCAGCGGAGGATGAGTAGCGAGACGCCATTATCTTGAGCGGACTGCCAGCTTCAGACGCTCCGATCAGTTGTTCGTGAGCTTTGGGATCAGAAACAAGGTTGCCCCACTGTCCTCTCAACGTTGTCCTGTTAGACGTCTTCAGCGTTTGTGCAGTAATATCTACAGGACGTTGTGACTGGTTCAGTTTTGGGTGGTGGACGGTCATGAATTCCCCCCCAGCCCAGCGGTTGTCATGGAGGGAATGACCTGGGTTGGTTTGGCCCTCTAGGTGCTATGAGTGCTCTTGAGCTACTGTTTTTCCTCACTGTCGGTTTGGCGCTTATGGGAGAAGCGGCCTGGCCGTACTGGCCCGTTTGTCCTATTCTCTTCCGAGTTGGACACCCTCATCATTGGGGGTGGAGTTTTGCACTCGTGCTCTTGGGAGAGACGGCTAGTGCAGGCGTTACCCGATTGCCTTTTTCTGGGTGAGATGGGTTGGCATTGTTTATGGCTATTGGTGGCCCCTCACCCTGCCATGGGCCCCTGCTACCAACTGAGCGTTTGGCTGCTCCATGGGACGCACAGAGTTGCCCAGGGCTTGCTCCAGTCATGCGAGACCATGCCTTCTCGGAGTACATCGGTCGGCCACGGCTGCGCGTTGCTTAATGCAATAGCGCAGCCTAAGGGCAAGCACAATTGAAGTAAAAATCTAAGCTACTTATGTAACAATAATTATACGAAATGTGTGCGCCGCCCTCAGCTACGGGCCCAGCAGGCACAACCTCTCTTCGTTGGCTGGAGATAAAGGAGATGATCGAAGGGAGAGTCCACCTTTTATAGGGCACAGGGGTGAGTAAACCCCCAGGAATGATTGGAGTGGTCAGTTCTTTGATCCTGTCAGGGCGGGAAGCTGGCACTTCCGAGAGAGACATGCAATAGCGCAGCCTAAAGGAGGCGCACACATTTCGTAGGACTATAGTTACAGTGGGATGGAAATGTATGTGAACCCTTTGGAATTTCTCACATTTCTGCCTAAATTGGTCATAAAATGTGGTCTGATCTTCATCAAAATCATAAGACTGAACAAAAAGTGTCCGTCGCTGGACCAGTGCCAGTCAGCTGTATGTGCAGAATTATGTGACCACACTAAATGCTGTAATAAGAAATGTTGTTTATAAATTTATGATGAGACTCATGGACTTGCAAAATGAAATTATAATTGTGTTTATACGGCCTGACCAGAGCAGTATCAGGTACAGCTCGGTGTTTTGGAGGCACTGTAGAAATTGCTTATATGGACTATAGTAATTCCTTGTTTTATTTGTCTGTCTGTCTCTTTTACATGTTTCTTGTGGACCTTTTTGAGTCTGAAATAAAGAATACTATAAATTACATGTTACCATATTTGTATTGGCCATAACATGTAAACATTCACAGGACAGGGAGGAAAAAGTAAATTAACCCAGGAATCTCGCTGAACTGCAACAGTTTTGTAAAGAGGAATGGTCCAAGATTCATCTTGATCATTGTGAGCGTCTAATCTGCAACTACTGGAAAGCAGTTATTATTATTAATACAAGGGTTCACTTACTTATTCCATGCATGTTGTGAATGTCTCAGGTTTTTCTGCAAAATATTGTGATAAACTAATTTTTCTATTGATGATAGCACGTTGTTCTGAGGCAACAAAACAGCCCCACACCATGATTCTCCCTGCACCATACTTCACAGTGGGCATAGGGTTTTGATGTTGGTGTGCTACTGGATTGTAGCCTGGGGCTCAAAGTGGTTATTTAAAAATAAATAAATAAATGAGGCAGTGCCTCGATTGCCACGCCATAACCCTACCGAGAGCACTAGCGTGGCCACACTACACTTTATTGCCCTGATGTGCCATTAATATTTGTCAGTAAACGTCAAAACTACATTTTCAGCCTCTCCATGTAAATAGTGGCTCCAACCTGCAGAGGGCTCTAGGGGGTGGTTGAGAAGAACCCCCCCAATGCCACTTTTTCACATGTATTGTGTTCGTGGGTGAAGTCCATCCATCCACCCATTTTCTTCCGCTTTATCCGGGGCCGGGTCGCGGGGGCAGCAGTCTCAGCAGAGATGCCCAGACTTCCCGATCCACGCACACCTCCTCCAGCTGTTCTGGGGGGACCCCGAGGCGACACCAGGCCAGCTCGGAGACATAGTCCCACCAGCGTGTCCTGGGCCTTCCACGAGGCCTCCTCCCAATAGGACATGCCTGGAACACCTCCCGAGGGAGGCGACCAGGAGGCATCCGGAACAGATGCCCTAGCCACCTCAGCTGGCTCCTTTCGACGTGGAGGAGTAGCGGCTCGACTCCGAGCTCCTCCCGGGTAACTGAGCTCCTCACCTCCGTGGGTGAAGTAAAATGTATAATTCCGATTTTTAATCAGAGTTTGTTTGTGCGAATTGGAGCAATTTGTTGTTTACGATAAATCGCAATCGGGGGGCAAAGCTCTCGATTTACCAATCGATCTATGTTCCCACCCTCACCTATGGTCATTAGATTGGGTAAAGGACAAGATCGCGAATACAAGCGGCCGAAATGAGTTTCCTTCGCAGGGTGGCTGGGCGCACC
The DNA here is from genome assembly GCA_021464625.1 of Proterorhinus semilunaris. Taxonomy (NCBI): domain Eukaryota; kingdom Metazoa; phylum Chordata; class Actinopteri; order Gobiiformes; family Gobiidae; genus Proterorhinus; species Proterorhinus semilunaris. Next base: position 32,219,519 of record CM038347.1, on the reverse strand, counting down.
CTTCGAGATCGGGTGAGGAGCTCAGTCAAATGGGAGGAGCTCGGAGTAAAGTTGCTGCTCCTTCACTGCTGTTGAGGCTTTCCCGCACAGAGTTTTCACGTTGTTTACTGGCGGCAAGACGTCGAATGAAAATGGAGACGCTGGAGTTGGAGAAAACTTTTGTTTTGTATCGAGACAGCAAACGGGTTACTTTAAAAGATGTCGACATGACAGTGGGCAAGATTGGCACCATTTTCCATGTAAGTTTATAAATTTAAATAGCAAAATCTACTGTGTTTATGCTAGTGAACGGTTAGCCATCTAAAAAGGCTAATGCTGTCCGCTGATATAAATTAATATTTTTCTATATCTTGTAATCTTTAATGAATCTGCTCCTCTCTCCATAATGAATTTTATTTTGTGAGTGTTGATATTGTTAACATAATCTGTTTCAACAGGTCAATGCCAATACATTATACATAACTGATGATGCAAACACAGCAATTTTTCCGGAATCTTCTGGGAATTTTTTGTACATTAACCTTTCCCATCGAGGGCATTATGAAGTGCACGGGGACCCAATTCATGCGCAGTCTGTGGGTGGTCACAATGGTGCTCAACCAGCAGTTCCTTTTTCCTTCATGCGCAGAGCATCTGCTCCTGCCTCCACTGGGGTGTCCCAACCTGGAACATCTCGACAAAGTCGCCCCAACATGTTTCCTGCTAAGGATTTCCAAAGGTTAGTTAGACTCTTTCATTACATTTTCAGCTCATTCCATTAATTACAATTACTTGCTATGTTCCCCAAGGGCAGTTCATATAGGTGAGGTTATGTCTGGCAAGATCACTTCATCCAGGACAGTGGTAATTCGATTCACTGAATCTGAGGCTACAGTGGACCACATAACTGCGAAAGTGAAGGAGGCCTTGGGCTGTGAGGACTCTCTTACACTTACTGACAGTCAAGGAAATGAAATAATTGATTCACACGCAACAAGAAGTGAGTTGCACTCCTATCCATTAAAAATCATATCAGGAATGTTGAAGAGGATTTTGATTTATGTGATATTTTTAGGTTCTAATTACTGGAAACAAAACTCAAGGAAAGTATATGCTCTTTACAATGAAGAGTTCCTCGAGTGGAGAAGTGGGAGGAAGACCAAAACAAGGTATGTACATTTTTTTGAGATTTGCATTCTCAGGTAGTATTTTCTTAAACATATATTTTTGCAAAAGATGCATACAGTATAGATTAATTACATTTTTTTGTAAATGTGGACATTTAATTTACTGGTTTGTCAAAACAATTGTTATTGCAGACGATCAGAAGAAACATGCAATCTTAATGGGGTAATTGAAAAAATAGACGATCTCAAACACGCAGCGGAGTGTTTGCCAGATATTACAGAGGCCATCCGTGTGCTATCGGACATAGCAAAGAGAGGAGCTCAGGAAGTGACTCTTACTCTTGCCAGAGATTCTCTCAACTGTCTTGTGTGTAAAGGTATGTATGTTAATGATGATAATCTAATCTCACTGTATTTTGGGCGAAATAATCATTTTAATGTGTTTACACTTCACAGGATTACTTTCAGAGCCAATGGCATCAACATGTTGTAGTTCCCTTGTTGGCTGCAAGAAATGTGTGACCCAGTGGCTACTGACAACACATTGTCTGAAATGTAGGGTGGGAGACGTCCAACAAAATGTACATGAGCTAAAAGGGCTCGGTGACGTTTTGGGCCTTTTCAGTAATTAAACTGAAAATAAGTTGATAAGCCAAAATTAAAAGTTCAGTTAAAAACAACTTGAGGTTAGCAATGATCATTGATTTGAGCATAAGCTGATGTGTTTTATTTTTCAGTACATTATGTTTATACAGTATAAACTCAGTAAACAGTAGAATACTGTTGACTGCTTTGAATCTATACTACTGTATTTGAATTACTATGTTTGCAAAGTTCCAGTAAAATGTACTCCATGCCTTTTAGGTGGAAATGTCATGTTTATGGCTAATACACCTTTTGTAACAACACACAATGATCATAAAAGCTTTATTTATCAAAAGTAATTTGTAAAGAGAGTACAAACACTAGGCATTTGTGCCCAGGCATTAATTGTGGGTCCCAATGTTTCCCTTTTACAGTAGCACATGCCTATTCTAAGATGAAAATGCCAGACCTCAAGCTAAAACAGTGTCCGTTTCATATAGAAGATTATATCCAGTGCGCTCTTTAGTATTTTACAATTGCAGACTAACTATTCAATAGATTTAGGTAGCTAAAGTCTCGGTCAATGTTGAACATGCTTTAACAACCCAATGGGAAGAACCTGACCCAGGTTAGCAAAATCTTCTTATTGTGTTAATAAATGAGCTCACAGCATCTTTAAATGGATCAGAGTTATGATTAACCACATTTTCAAAGACATACAATAAATTAACATGGGACAACTCTATTTCACACTGCACTCTGGCTTCTTCGGAGAGAAATGGATCAGCTCCAAAAACAGATTGTCTTGTCAGTTCAGACCCAGTTTCCTGACGATACCAATCAGCAGCAACATTTGCATCAGGAAGCTGATCTTGGTTGACTTTCGCAGGACACCCTCCAGAAGCAAGCTCATCCGGGATTCCTTTTCCTAGAACACAGATGAAATGCAAATCAGTAATCAAAATATGAAAAGATAAGTAAAAGTACAGATAATAATCTGTACACATTTTACTGCAATACACTTAAAATGATTAACTGAAAGAACATAACCATCTGCTAGACTTTCTGATGGAAAGAACAAATTTGTTCAAATCATTTTGGGGAACAACACATTTATTTACTCTTAAAAAGTAATGAGTAAAAAAAAAAATCTACAAGTACAGACCCTCTAAAGAAAAGTACATACTTATAGTTATTAATTGTTTTTTACTATTACATTGCAAAAGTCTTGAGCAATGAAAGTTTTTGTGTTTGCATTTCAATTAATTTGCAGGAAAATGCATCTTTAAATAGTTAATACAGACAATGAAGCTTATAACACACCTTCGATTCTATGTGCGTTCCAGGCATTTATGACATTGTTGATGCCAATCCCAGCTAACTGGCAGGTCAGGTTTGACACACAAAACCGGGATACGTTGTCTTCCATGTCAAGTTCCTCACTGTCAACCAGCTGAATCAAGGCCGTCTTCAATGGGTAGTTCACCCGTGCATTCACTTCTGGCCACATACGTTCAATGACATGCTTCTGTAAACCAGCGAGAGAATGTTACTCTAGAGCAGTGTCAACAAGTTTAGATCATAGTCATTTAGATTGATTATTTAGTACAATTTTGATTAATATCAGACCCATTTTAGACCATGTGTAGTCATAATTTAATGTTGAGCTAGGCCATGTTGCTCTAAGGTCTGATATTTTATTAAGTAGGCCTACTTGGTGTGAATGGTTTGAAAACCCAATACAGAAAGATTTGTAGAGAGTGATAAAACATCAATACACATAGAGCTCATGTGTAAAATATCTAGCATGTGCAAAAGTGAATCAACAACAGAGTCAATTGCACAGTTTTTGGTCATGCAGCATTCTCTCATTTACATTTGATTTGGGGCCGTATGACTAACAGTCAATTTCAGATGGTAAATTAATTGCTTTATTCTTGTTTCTAGTTTGGCTCACAATTAGCACTTGTCTTGAGAAATTCTTCCCTAGAGTAAAAAGTGAATGCTTACCTTAGTGGAAGGCGTTTGAACATAGGGTTGCCTTTGTTGATTGTGTCTGTGGTGTGCCAGTTTTTCTTGTATAAACAGTGACAGATAAAACTCCGTCCCACAATCAACCCTTACTTGGTCCCAGATACCATACTGTTGCACTGCATGTCTTACCCCCGGCTCACACTGAATCCGGTCCGGGTCCAGTCCGGTTTCGGTCCTGATCCGGTCCGGGTTTGACCTGACTTCCTGTTTGGCGCGTGTTTTTCGTCAGCTTGATCCGTTGGGGCTCCGGTATCCGGCAAAGATAGACTTCTTGCGGATTCTTTCCGTTGCCGCCGGAAGGCCGCCGGATGGCCTCGGTAGCCGGGGCCGGACTTCGCGGAGCGGTGTGAGTGTGCTACATTGGTTTTAATGACTTTCTAAGTTGGCGGACGCCGTACCTGGCGTTAACCGGATTCAGTGTGAGCCGGCTACCGAGGCCATCCGGCGGCCTTCCGGCGGCAACGGAAAGAATCCGCAAGAATTCTATCTTTGCCGGATACCGGAGCCCCCAACGGATCAAGCTGACGAAAAACACGCGCCAAACAGGAAGTCAGGTCTCGTGGGAGAGGAAGATCCGGTGTATTTCAAAATAAAATCTGTCCGCTTACTACTTATTTGGTCTCGTTTACGACCTGTAAACGCGTGTAACGTCGTAAATGTAAACATTTCTCCATTACCAGTGACACAGGGGCATTAGTGTGTTTAAAGCATCCACTTCACTGGGGAGAGTCGTTGTTCTGGCAAATACGGCTTTTGTTGACAAAAACTACCTATATATAGGGCTATTTATGACGTGACCTCGCACCAAGAGGGAAACTCACGTGCGCTTCTGTTCTCGCGAGGGCCGTTTCTGTGCCTGGCGCAGCTTCTGGTGCCGGAGCTGGCCACAGTGTCAGTCGGACTCAATGTGAGTGGTAGTTTGGGGCAAACCCGGACCGGATCAGGACCGAAACCGGACTGGACCCGGACCGGATTCAGTGTGAGCCGGGCGTAAGGCAGATCAAAAACAGCAACAAGTGTTATTTTCACATAATAATGATGGGTAACTATGTTATATATATTTACCTGTAAACCTCCCCATAAATGGTGAGGTTGTTTTTTATTGGCATCGTAGTATAGCCTACAACCTTCTTGCTGTAACCATCTATGGCCATAACATGTGTGACACCAAACATTACCAGTTTTTCATTTTGATCCATATGCAACTTGTGTCCCATATACTCAGCATTATATGGGACAGGGTTTAAATTGCGGGCACCCTAGAACCAAAACAAAACACAGTATTTATTTATTTGTATTTTTTTCTTAATTTGTAATATATGTGTGAAATGTGCTTTTCTTACCTGTTGGCGTGCCACGAGGTAAGGTTCATTTACAGACCGTAACATTTTCCCTCATTTTGCGGCCAAATGATGATCCATTCTGCAAGAAATAACATTTTCATATTATTGACATACATTGTAAATTGTGCGTTTTGTTCTAAAATACCTAGGAGGAGGCAATGTTGTGCAGTATACATTTACTACAATAATCAGAGGTATGGGAGTTATTTTTCACCAAAAATATTACATTAAATAACAACTGTGCATGAAATGATTGCTGGCCACTTGCAATAACTATTGACAATGTTAGTAACAATTTTGTTTTGACTATTATAAGGTAAGGCTTTAGCTTTACCTTTAGCCTTTAGCATTTCTGGTCCGGTTTACTTATAGAAAATACAGCTATAGATTTCAGGACTGTGATGTCATGTCGCTAAAAATAATGGGATTAGCAGATATAATAAACTCATGTTTTTTAAAGGTAAAATACTGGAGTAATCGTTCACATTAAAACACTTGGACACCACATTGAGATAGATGTGTTTACCAGTAGTTGTTCCACAGATTTTCTTTCCACTGATCTTTTTTCTCCACTTTTTACACTGTTTTTAGCTACTGTGTCTATGGATAATATGCCAACAGCTGCAAACATGGCGGATCTCCATGGTAACAGTGGATTTTCCCACGGCTATTAACGAAGTCACCGCTGCACCACTATACATAATTAGCATACATTAATGCCGGCGACAAACAAAAAAAAAAGGACCTGGACCTACCTCTGCGATTCCTTTTGAGACTTCAAGTTCAAGCCGATTGTCAGGACAGATGTCCTGATTTAGGCCACGTTCAAAGCACCATCTTCTCACATTTCGCTCTGAGAAACCCACAGTTGGACCAAACTGTGCAGTTAGCGCGTTGGCGATCTCACCACAAGCCATACCACTCATCCTTCTCTTTATAATAAAGTCGGCAAAACTATTTAAGGCCATTTGAAAACGTATTATTAAAGTGACTTTGGCCATGGTGGGCATGGTTAACAGCTTCCGGGTCAGCATCAAAATAAGATCAAGAATGTAAAATCAAATTTTTGCCGTGGTTTTTCGATGTTGGTGTTTCTTGTGTAAATGAATAATGGAAAAAACGGAATATGAGCTGTTTTTCGGTATCCGTTTTTTAAATTTTAAAACAGAAAATCGAAAAACGGATTAAATTCTCGTTTTCTAAATTTTATTTTGATAACGGAAAACGTTTTTTGTATTTTCTTTCCTAATCGAAAATAGAATGGCCGCGACGTACACGGACCCGTAAGGCATTAGATTACAGACGTCGAGCACTTCCGTTCCGCTGTGACGACACAACTGAACATGTCAGTCGTTTACCAGGAGAGGGCGGAGCAGCTGCTCAGAGAGCAGGATTCAGGAGGATTACTGAGAACTGCGTGAATGAAGCCAAAAACCACTCTGGGGGTGTTTTTGATAAGGAAATAGCATAACAACATGGTTAAAAGCTCAAAAAAGTCGATTTTGCATGATATAGGACCTTTAACATAATATTCTCATTGGGGGTATAATCTGGCCTGGGGAATAGCCTAGCCCATAATATACCCCAGATTTGACTATGGCCTAGGCCCCTTTAATCCCGGCTGTAGTCCAGATGGGGGGTACAGTATACTCTGGCCTATTACACCGGCTTTCTGGAGGCTGGAGGAAAATGTTTAATCATCGATGTTTCGGGTTCGATTGCGCGTCCTGCTGTTCGTCTACTCGCGGAAATACTGACGTGTTCACTACTCCATTCCCTCTATTGTAGCGACCGAGCGAGGCTAGTCAGAGCCGGGGTAGTGACACAACGGCCGCTTCAGGTAAGACAGCACCTACACTCAACGATTTCCAGTGATTTTTTCAACCGAAGCACTTTTCGCGACCCGCCTGTTGAACACACGGGCAGCATTTCTCCACAATGCCCGTGACAAATACATTCTGTCATTTTAGGTAACGCTTATTCAGAGCTAGCGAGTTAGGTAGATCGGTAACCGCTACAAGTCGGACCACCGGAAGTGAGTTGTCAAGATTTCCAACTCCTCCCTGGGACTTGTAGTTCAACCGTCCTTCGTTTGTAATGAAGCGAATGTGACAAAGAACTACACTCGGCTGGGGTTGCCTGAAAGCCCACGGCGCCGAGGCTTATGGGAAATGCAGTGTCCAACGTTTGTTTAAAAGGCACGTCCACGTTTGATAGATTCCGCTAAAGAACTACAGCCCCCATACACATAGGAATTTGGGCTAAAGGGCAACAGTGCTAGTTAGCCTAGTTAGCTCTGACAATTTTTTTGATCGTATATGAATGACTTCGTGCTTATTTTATGGATAAAACCCGGCTTTATGTACGTGAAATTGCCCGATCTGCTTGCTGACTTCCAGACACGGCCTTAATTGTAATCACTGTTTGGTTTGTTTGCTTTCTTGTTAGCTTTGCGAGCTATTTACATGCGATTACAGTACGCTAACAGCAAAGAGTACCACAGTTTATATATTTTGAGCTGTTGCTGCTCATCAATCTGACTAAGTAAGTGATCATCATCATCATCATCATCTGAATATGTTGGGCTATAGCGTCAACGGTAACACATGTCCGTGATAAAAGGTTTATCAGGCTTCAGTTTTCAGTCAATGTGTTGAGAACCGGTAGTTTGGAAACGAAAGAAAATGTACGGCCTTGCTCTTTCTTAAATCGTATTATCGCATTTTCATATTTGATTGTGAGCTTGTATTTAGGATTTGGCAGCGATTATGTGTCGTTTTACTACGTTGTAAACGTTTTAATTACGACTAAGTCATGACTAAAATGTTTGATATTGGGAAAATTATAATCTGTATTGAAATTGGAAAAAATGCCATTTTAAATCCTGATTGGAGACCTCATAAGCCTTCCTTATTCCAAATGCTGTGTGTCATAGTGTTAATGTCAACCATGATCCCCACATAATACATGTATTGCTACATGAGCTATGTAGCGTGATAATGGTCCGTGTATAAAGTATAATTCATTTTTCGTTTCCACGTTTCAGAATGAAAGTGTTCGTGCATATTTCCTTTTATCGATTTTCAAATTAAAATCCAAAACAAATTAACCAAAACACAACGTTTCTCATTTTTGGTAATGAAACGAAATCAGTCCAAATGGCTTCAATTTGGATCAAAGATGTATCATATGGTGGGTTTTCTCTTCACCTGATGCCATCGTTGGGTATTAAACAGATCAAATGACATGTCAGCTAAAGAAAAAACAAGCACATATGAAGTGAATACCTGTAATTCAGTTCAAGTTAATCCACTATGTATTTAATGAGTAGAGTTATTTAGTTCAACAGCGTGTCACCGTGACCGCAAATTCCAGTGCACCATCTAGTGGGCTGTGGCTCAACCTGCTAATGCAGGTGGGCTGTCTCTGCCTCGTGCGTATCTGTAAGTGAAATCCCAGTTAAACATAAAAGCAGCACTGAGCGCGAACTCCTGAAAAAGTGAGTAAAATGTGTGCGGGCCAAGTAAGTCTCGCTCAGAATAGGCTAATGAAGACAAGTCCTTCAGGCGTGTCAAGGCGGACCATAATATGCACCGTACAGTCAACTCAGCTTCCGGTTGACCACAAACAAATAAAACAATATAACAAAATCAAATAAGGCTTCGTTAGTAAAATGCCATTTTTCGTTGTATGCATCATATACAAAAATCCAAATTGAAGCCATTTGGACTGATTTCGTTTCATTACCAAAAATGAGAAACGTTGTGTTTTGGTTAATTTGTTTTGGATTTTAATTTGAAAATCGATAAAAGGAAATGTGCACGAACACTTTCATTCTGAAACGTGGAAACGAAAAATGAATTATACTTTATACACGGACCGATAATGACCAGTCTTTTGATAATTTAAAGAGTAGTGATATTATTTTTGGCTAACAGTATGTCAGCAGTATTTATTTTCTTATGTAAAATGTAAATGAAGGACATTCGATTAAACGACTTGAAAATATGCACTAGCTACACGCTTGTGTGCATGCATCAGCTGCAACCCTACATTGTAACAATGTTGATTACATTGTCCCTGATTAAAAAAAAAAATCTGTCTGTACAATTTTCAAGAACAAAAAAAGATATTTCTATTACTAGAAAAATAATGATAATCAGGTATAGGGCTCTTAACCTAAACATATTTCTATCTGTAATACTTGACACATTTGCAACTATTTTATTCTGTATTCTTAATTTTATGTTTTGCGTAACACTTCAGTGTGAAATTGTAAACTCTTTAATTCATTGTAGGCATATGTTCATAGGTTATCAATGTGATAATAGCCCCCCGAGGCTGTGCCAGAGGCTTTGAATAGTTTCACAGTGAAATTCAACTGTTGCACTCTTCAGGTTATTCTGGTTGTGTGTAAATATTAGTGGTTTGTTTTGTAATTCACATTTTCATAGAAACTGAGGAAGAATACTCGGTAATAAATAGTCAATGTGACAACAACGTACAACTTAATACTATTAATAGAAATGCCAGGGCTGTAAGCTTGTATGAATGAGTGTGATACAATCTGGCGAGTGTTCATAGCATGCATGGTCCACACCAAATATGACAACACAATAAAGTCAATAATTTATGTCTATTTTAAATGAAGGAATTACAACATCGGCTAATGTACAATGTTGTGTTTCAGAATGTCAGAAGGGGACAGCACTGGGGAGTCAATCCATGGAAAAACATCGGTAGTCGCTCTCTTTTTCACACGGATTGGACAGGTAAGAATTTGAGACCGTTTTCACACATGTTGGAGCGCCTTATGGGTCGACCCGAGACCGCCTTAGTTTCAACTGCATTTACCTGCAATCAGACGTCGCACCATCAGCCACGTAACAGCGATAAGCTCTTCACTGAACTTATCCCCATGACAACGGACTAGGGCTGAACGATTAATTGCATTTGCAATTTTATCGCGATATTACACAACGCGATTTCGTAATCGCAGGGCACGCGATTTGGGAAGTAAATAGAGCAACGAGATATGTCAGCAAAGTCCGCTCCGTCGCGTGCTTTTGTTTACGTCTCAGTCTAGTTAAGGTGCGCGGTAGATTGTGGATGTACAGTGAAAATATCAGCGTTTATCCTGCAGCCACCGCGAAGGAATATTGCTTTTCTCCGTTAGCATTGCGTTAGCCACAGCGCTAATCACGCCGTTCCGTCGCCGCTACGACACGCTCTGGTGTTCACAGAAACTCCCTCACCTCCGGATTCACACGCCTCTGCCTCCACAGACGTATATAGGTGAGTCTGTGCTGATTGTAAAAAGTAAAGAGTCGTTTGTGGCTCAGTTTAGGGGGCTTATGTTTGGGAATGTTGTGGATAAAGAACTTATCTCAAAAGCATAATGACGGTTCATGACCATTAAGTATCCGCGGAGGCGATGTGACTTTATTTACCTTTGCATCTACCGCATATCCGCTCCGTATGTCGTACAGACGCAAGATATAAACACTAAACTGCAGTATGAAAAGGGTTGGTAACTGGGATCCGAGGCAGGAGTCCGTGTCATGTCTTATTTTGCTTATTTTAAGCTGAAATGTCACTAAATGGCTGCAAGTCAAAGATAGCGTCTGTGTCTGGCACCTCATGTCCCGTCTCCTTGTGTCAGTGTTCTTTTCTTTCTTCATTGTCCAAAGTTACATCCCAAAACCAAAATGCTGCTCTTAATTCCACTGTGTTTTGGCGTGTGCTCCATCTGGCCTCTCCGTGTCCTTCAATAACGCGCATCTGAAGCAACTACGAGTAGCAGCTCAGACTGGGATTTGATTGGCCGAAATAATAAAGTACTATTTAATAAATTAAATAGCTTATTTTGTATTAATTGGGAGTTTGATTTCCTAAAAATTTTCCAACTAGTTAAAGCAGTTTGTTCTTACTTTCCTGCACTTTAGTATGGGTGATGTTACTGACTGGATCAGTGAGGATTTTTTTTTTTTTATATCTATATAATCAAGCATTTATTTATAGACTGTACTGTTAAGTTCAGACAGTTTAAGAAGGTCAGTCCACACAAATTTTGAATAGGTCACTTCAAATATTGTTTATTATGAAAGAGGCTGATTTATTGCTTGTGTTAGGTGAAAAATACATGAGAAGAGGACCTTGCAACAATAATCGCATATTTAATCGCAATCGCAATATTGAAGAAAAAAAATCGCAATTAGATTATTTCTCAAAATCGTTCAGCCCTACAACGGACATCAACCTGTCAATGCGCCGAGACGCACGTACATGCGCACTTCCCTGATGTTACGCATTGGTCACTTCTCTCTCGTGGGTAAAAACAATGAGACTGATACGTGAAGCCAGGAGAAATTGCCTTTATCGGCTCATGAAGAGGAATGCTTTTCTGTGCAGCAGAACGGGAAAAAGGGGCAGAAGAGAGACACACCTTGATATTGTTGGTCAATTTTGCCTCGTCAGAGCAGTAATACAAACGTCCTGTCGCACCTTGTACAGAGAGATCTTGGACCCAGTGACTGATACTAATGATAATTTTTTTCTACATTTTATTTTGAGCTATGACAAAGAAAGAAAAGAAAATGTATGAATTACACAAATGATCATTAGTATCAGTCACTGGGTCCATGATCTCTCTGTACAAGACCAAAAATGTCTCCAAAAACTAAATAATTTTTCCTCCATAATAGTATTTGCCTTTGGAACGCTATGTCTCCTGCAACCCAGCAAATACAACATATGAACAGCCATGTCTTCAGCTGTTTTTTAAAGGAATCGACAGTGTCGGTCACACGTAGCGACAGAGGAAGGTCATTCCACAGTTTAGGAGCAACAGCTTCAAAGGACAAGTCACCTCTGGTTTTAAAGTGGGTCCTTGGGACAGTGAGGAGGTTCTGGCCCGAGGACCTAAGGGTGCGACAGGAGGAGTAAGGGCACAGCAGGTCGGACACGTATTTTGGAGCCTGACCATGCAACGCTCTAAAAGTCTAAACTAAAATGTTGAATTCAATTCGAAATTTGAATTGCAGAGAGGATCAAATGGGAGTAATGTGTGACCGTCTGCTAGAGCCCGTTAAAAGCTGCGCTGTAGCATTTTGAACCATTTGAAGACGATTCAAAGCAAATTTGTTAAAACAAGTAAAAAGGGAGTTACAATAATCTAAACTGGACGAGATAAAAGTATGAGTCACCAATTCTAGATCAGAGTTGGATAAAATTGGCCTCAACTTGGCAATGTTTCTTAAATGGGAAAAAACAGTTTTTGGCCAAGTGTCTCGAGTGGATGTCAAGAGACAGAGACTGGTCAAACCAAACACCAAGATTTCTGATGCTCGACTGAACCGAGGAGCCCAGAGAACCAAGGTGGTTTAAAATTGAGGGGATTTGTTGCTCAGGAGCAATTATCAAAGTCAGTCTTTTTAGAATTCAACTGAAGGCAGTTTTCACGAAGCCACGACTTTACATTTGAAAGACAATCCATTAACTCTGACATTCTGTGCATCTCTGACTCCTTAAACGAAAAGTACATTTGAATATCATCAGCATAGAGATGTCAAGAAACATATTTTAAAGCGGCTAATGGTTTTTCCAAGAGGGCTGATGTACAACAAAAACAAAATAGGCCCCAAGACGGATCCCTGAGGAACCCAGTGGAACAAAGGAGTAGCTTCAGACATAATGTTATTTATACACCCAGAGAATGTTCTGTTGGTCAAGTAGGATGATAACCATTTAAGGACAGTTCCAGAAATACCAAAGTCAGTATTAAGTCTCTGTAGCAGTAATTTATGATCTACAGTATCAAAAGCTGCTGACAGATCAAGCAGGATCAATACAGAAAACTGACCAGTCGGCCGCTATTCGGATGTCACTGGACACTTTTAGAAGGGCAGTCTCAGTAGAGTGCATCTTACGAAAAGCCCGATTGAAATTCATCAAACATTTCATCATTATGGAGAAAAGCAGACAGCTGTTTTACTACCACCTTTTCCACAACTTTGAAGAGAGAGGGTTATTTCGATATGGGCCTATAATTGCCAGGCTCAGCTGGGTCCAAGTTAGGCTTTTTTAGGATGGGACTTACCGCTGCCTGTTTAAAAAGGTTTGGAACAGACCCAGATATAAGAGAACCATTAGTCAATTCATGAGGGGCAATAATGTCAATGACCTTATGAAATAAAGTTGTGGGTATGATATCAAACGGACAGGAAGAAGGTTTCATTTTTTTCAGTAACATCATAACATCCTCTAATGTCACAGTGGAAAACACAGACCAAGAGCGATCAGTAGAAATAACATTAGTGGTGTTTACGTCAGGTGGTTTCACATTTGCCCTGATCTCATCCACCTTGTTCACAAAGTAATTCAAAAATCTGTTACAGTCATCAATAGAGAAGCCGGGCACCGAAAGAGACGAAGGCGAAACGATTTTTTTAATTGTATCAAAAACAACCTTGGGATTTCTCTTATTTCTGTTCACAAGATATGCAAAATAAGTAGATCTGGCCTGTTTTATCATTTCATTAAGAGATACAATCAAGTCCTTCAAATGTAACCTGTGCACCTCCAATTTTGTAGATTTCCATAAGCGCTCTACCTTACGACAAGATCTCCTGAATGAAGCAATTTCATAATTTAGCCATGGCTGAGAATCAGATACAACAGGACAGGAGGAGTTGTTAATATGGAAGTTGAAATCGCCAACAGTCAACACTCTTGTCAGGTTTGATAATCAAGGAGGTTGGTAAATTAAAACAATAAAAAGCATGAGTGTTTCCAACCTTAGACATCTGAAGCTCAAATGAGTTGAATGGCTCCGGTTTCATTTGTCTGCTCAGAAAGCAGTTCTTGTGAATGAGTGCAAGTCCTCCTCCACGCCATGCGATCCGTGGAGTCCCAAAAGCTGAACAGTTCGGGGGACACAGCTCGTTCAGATGATTTAAAATCTTGTTCTCTCTGCCAAGTCTCTGTCAAAGCCATGAAATCAAGGTGCTTATTTGAAAATAAGCCACTCAGGAAAGATGCCTTGTTCGCTATGGAACGCCCATTTTACTGCTTTACTTAGTAACTACCAGCAGTGCGCGAATGTATCAGTCTGCACAACAAAGTTACGCCAACACAGTGCGTAACTGGACTGAGGACTAGAGCCCTGCATGGGCCTGATTTCTGAGGTAAGGTTCGTGCCCGGCCCGACAGATTTTCTAAATTAGCCGGCCCGCGGCCCGACTCTTCTCTCTCTCGCGCTCTCTCAATAAACACTGCAGTGTTTATTTTTTATTGTTGGGAGAAACACGCATGCATTGTTTCCTGGAAGCACTGCAAAAACATACCGTAGATGGAAGCACGCGAACCGCTCCGTCCTTTTTCGACATACCGCTTTGCAGAGGTTTACCTACGGCGGGGAAACCCTCCACGCCTCAGCCCACGGGGACAGCAGGTACATGTTTTGAGTTGGCGGGTCAAGACGGGGTGTGAGAGAGCAGGTGGGCAGGGAGAGAGGGAGTGAGGAGAGCGGGTGCTGTATTTAATGTCGCCATTTAAGTTGGTTAAAAAATAGCAGCACAACGCATTGGCAGGGGAAAGCAAAGCCCGAGCCCAGCCCGTGTCCGACGCAATTATGGGCCCGAAGCCCGGCCCGTGGGCCGTCGGGCCCCTAGGGGCTCGGGTTCAAATGCAGGGCTCTACTGAGCACCAAACTAATCTAAGTTTGTGATGGCTGTAGCTTTCATATTTGATAATAGCTACGTGAAACAGGACAGCTAACCTATAAAGCTAACGGATAGCTATCATGTACTGTGAGGCTAAATTGACTGAAGGAGTCATTCTTTTATAAAAAACAAAACAAAAAAAGGTTTAAAAAAATCGGGGGAAATTGAAATCGGGAACTTCAAATCGGAAATCGAGTCGAATCGGGGCTTGAGTGAATCGTTACATCCCTAGTCTCCAAGCTTTCCAACGATGTGTAACACATGGAAATCTGATAATATTTGGAGACGTAGCGGCGATTTGAAGTCTACAACTCCAAATAGCCCAAAGGAAAGAACGAGCTCTCCAAAGAGTTGGGCAGTTCTCACCTCTCTCTGCTGTTGAGATTAACAATGGGGCTCATTTACGTCTCATTTAGATAAGACATACCCCCGTAAAGCTCCCCACTGTCATGTCATGTTATGTGTATGCTGTTGCTATATGTGTATGTTGGGCCATAATGATGTAGGTAATGGACATGGTGTAGCCCCACTCTTTTATTTACTTTACAGTCAAAATCCTACGTGCTTAAAAGGCGCATTGAGTTGCCTTGTGTACGAAATGCACGGTTTAAATAAAGTCGCCTTGCCTTCTCCCATAGCTTCTCCCCAGTCCCTCTATGTCAGCTCCACCTCCGTGAGCTGCTGGAGCCTCGCGCTGAGAGAGTTACAGACTCCAGACATAACTGAAGTTATACCTGTAGAAAAGACTTCTGTACAACTTTTGTAATGCCCATACATTCTCATACACAGGAGAGGAAAAGGCCGACATCGCGACGCGTGATCGCATTGTTTACGTTTCACACCATAAACCCAGTGTAATTTTATCTACCCATAAAACTAAAAATATAAAGCGGATCTCTCTCAAATAAGAAGTGGCTGAAAGCTAGGGATGCACTGACTACATTTATGGATTAGTTTAAGTTTGTAGAGATCTTGATTTTGTGTAAATAGCAGGTTCATTCCTCGCGGATTACATGACTGTCGAAAATAAACAAACTTTCACTCACCCGTCTGAAGTAACCTCTGCGTGCCTTCTGCTCAGCAAACCCGTGGTAAATCCATTTTTGTCGCTCAGTTCTTTTCAATGTAGAGTTTGGCAAATCCGCGCTACAGCCTTCTGTCTAAAATCACGCTCTGAAGGCAAGGAGTTGACTCGGGAAACGTAATGGTCAGCAGGGGGCGCTGTGCGTGCTTACAGCCAGGGCATCATCAGTCGCACGGGGAAAGTTCACTGGTTTCACGCAGATAAACAAACCTCTGCAGTAGTATTCCAGCGTGAGCAGCAGCGCAGCGGCTTCCAACAGCAACACGCAGGGAAGCGTTGCATAGTCATGAAGCCACACACGCACATGACACGGCGTGCGTTATTTCTCTGACAAAACATGACTTTTTCAACCTGGAAAAACTGATCGACAATAGGCGTATGTATAAAACTGCCTTTTTTTCATGGCATTTGTTTGCTAAAGCATGTGTCAACAACGCAAACCAAAGCAGCGGTGCCTCTCATCCTCCACGGTGTTTACCCAGAATGTAAATACACGCAGACAGTCATGCCCCTGCTGCACGCTTCGAAATCTCCATAATCAAACCGGTTTGATCCTAAAAGTTTACGCTTTTAAATATACCACAACTGCTAGCTTAAACACGTAGAGGCTTCTTTGTGGCTTCAACTGAACGATTCTGCAAAAAAGCGAAAATCACCAATTTTCAAAAAATGCGCTTGTTTTTCCATTTGCGAGAAAGTGAGTCTGCCGACATGTGTCCCTGGAAACCATGGCGGGTACCATATGCGTTTGCATGTCTGGTGTTCACAGGACGCAGTAACAGCAAAGAGATTTTGTCTCAAACAAGCCAAATATGACGGCGTTTCCAACATAACATTGTTCATTTATTTTTACTTCATAGGTTCGTCAGGTCAAGTACAAAAGTTATGGTCTAAAGCTAAAACATACTCGGCTGCCTTTTTTTTAAGATGAAATTGTACTTTTTTTTGTTTTTTGCTCAAAAGCTTCTCATTCTATTCAGTTGGCTTTTGAGTATAGACATGTTTCCTCATATCACTGATACTTGCAAATCCTACAAAAAACTATGCAGTGATTTTGTCTGTGTGTGTGTGTGTAGCATTAAAATCATAGACCAAAATATACATAATGTTTTACAGCAATGAAGTAATGCAGAAAAGTTAGAATTCTGTAGCCAATGTTCAGCATTTTAGAGCCAATACGCTGTGCACTGCTCTGCATCAAAGTTTATGAATGAAAAACATTCTGTGTGTGTGTTCGAACAGGTCTATCAGTCATGGCTGGACAAGTCGACGCCGTTCTACATAGTGAGATGGGCTCTTACCTTACTATTAACGGCAGTCTACATGATCAGAGTGTACATACTACAGGTAAGGCGAAGACAAAAGAAAGAAGTGGAATAAAAAGGTTTGCCGTACCTGTTGGCCACACGTGCATGGTGTGGTGTGTGTGCACTGCCAGGGAAAATAAAGTTTTTTTAGACATTTTATTATAGAACATTTTTAGAAATGTTATTATAGTAGTAGTAATGGTATTATTTGCTACTATTTATTATTGTTTGAATTTCTATATGATTATGTATTTTAATTTAAGTAACTGAAGCATTTTGATGATATAGGAAACAATACTTTGTTTTACAAAGTTTGAGTATGTAATATTAGATTATAGAGGCTACCATTATTGAAGTTTTTCCCATGGGTGTTTGGATTTTCCCCATATTCATGTTTTTATATTTTTCAGTGAGTTCCACAGTTGATCTAATAGGACACATGTAATAGGTCTGTTTTCTGCATAAAACAGGGGGAGCCAAAATCAGCATTTAAGTTCACGGGACTTTCTTCAAAATCCCAGCAGAGCTCACTTCAGTGACTGATGTGAAATGCTCACAGTTTCACCTAAACTCCGCTGTTACATTTAGCTTGTGTTGGATTTTGTTATTGACAAATGGATTTCATGTCAATTCTATTGACATCTAATCGCTCTAGTTAAACTTACTCGCGCTGTAGCGGCAGCTCCTGTCTCTGTTTCTCAGATGATTTCCCAAATAAACATGTCCTCATGGCCTGTGCAAAACACGGAGTGGATCGTTAAGAACACGGACTTGGAGTGGATTGAACAGGGGTAGCATTTCATAAAGCACCCCCCCTATAGATTAGCAGAACAGATTTGGTAAAGACGATCGTTTTAACAATCGGTGATTTGCGCTGCATAATCTGAGACTATCGTCCTGCCAGGGCGGTGGGCGGCACAACATAATGATTGCGAAACACTGCCATGCTTCCATCATTGATCAAGCAATAAGGCATTAGTTTTAATCGTCTAAAAAAAAACTTGAATAAGGGAAGTTTCAACCTTTTTGCAGTACTTGGCATGGTCATTTCAATGCCAATCAAAAAAGAAATCCTACATAATTTCTAATGTCGTTGACCAGTTTTTTAGTTTTGTTTGGCAAGACTGGATCAAATCAAAGGATGTGTTTTACTGTTTAGTTGTACTTCTTGTATTGTTTGTATGGCTTACTTAAATAGGTAATGTATTCCAGTTGTTTATAATTTTATATAATTATATTTTTGCTATGTATTGTTTTGCTTTGAATGGTTATCTTTGCTTCTTTTCAGGGCTGGTATATAGTAACATATGCTTTGGGAATATACCATCTCAACCTCTTCATTGCTTTCCTTTCGCCAAAAGTGGACCCATCTCTGCTTGATGAAGGTAAGTGGATCGCTGCGTGATTCAGTCAGATAAATGCAGGGACGTTTAGAAAAAGAGTAAATGATTACCTGTTTGTGGCAGATGATGGCCCGTCTCTTCCAACCAAACAGAACGAGGAGTTTCGCCCGTTCATCAGGAGGTTGCCGGAGTTCAAATTCTGGTAAGTTTTTCTGCCATGGCCTTTTTTGACTTTTAAACTTAGTGTTTAAGTTTTAGAAATACCAAATGCCCCTTTGAAAGAGGTGCAAGGGAAATCTCGTTGTGGATTGTTCATTGTTGGCATATCACAAAAGCTGTGATCATTTAGGCTGCTGAGAAAATCTCCGTGGTTCAGTGGGGGTTTATTATGTATGCAATCTCCAAACCTGTAGTTTAATCCTCTACATACAAACATGTTTGGAAATGCACAGTGTTTCCAAAAAGCGTAGGGCGTGGGATTGTCTGTGGAAATGTACGCATAAGACACAACAAACACGGTGGTTTGGGTGGTCCACTAACTGGCCCATTCTTTGGAGTTAGAGTATATTCAGGCCTGTCGTGATACTAGGGATGTTCATGGTTAACCCATTACCTTATTTTCCGGACTATAAGTCGCACCAGCTTTGGCAACTACCTGGTCATGGAGGCTAAATGCACCACTGACAATTCTCTCCTGGTAGCACATTGTTCAATTTGCGAACTCGTTCCTCTAGCTGTGGCAATCTAGCTTTTTTTTTTTTATTCTTTATTGCAGTATTTTTCACAAGTTTCTCGCTCACTTCAAACTTTCTTTCTGCTGCTCGATTACCGTTTTTTAAATCTTCAGTGGTACAGGATTAGCAGATACTGGTACACAAGCCTAGAGCGGTCTCTAGCGACTGTCATTGTTAAAGTAATAAACATTATGGGATTATATATTTTGATACAAGTCGCACCTGAGTGGGGATGGGTACCGTTAAACGGTGCCTACTTGGTACCTACTGAAAAGCTCCTGTCGGGGGTGGTATCAAAAAACTAAAATTATTTTGGTGCCAACTTTCGGTTCTTTTTCTCCAGACGTCAATAGACAGCAAGTCTAAAAAAAAAAGCAACATGAACTTGGGCACAGATAATGAGCCGCTTCAGCGCAAATGGAGCAAAGCAAAACTATAAAGTACTAAACGTTTGTAATAGAGATGGCGCAGCCGCGGTCTGTGGCAGGACTAAACCAGGACTTACACTGGTTGTAAAACCCAGATCCAAACTAAACCAGTCATAAACCAGGACTGAATAAGAAACTTGAGTTTTTAGGCAAATTGAAAACAAAACAGAGCAGTAACAACAAGAAATACGCCTTTACCTTTAGCGACAGACCCGGAGGCTGAGTTTACGTGCTGTTGTTTACAACTTTACAAGCAGCTGCAGCGAGGGGAATATCAAATATTGTTTCTGGAAAAGTGAGCGCTCACTTTGTTTTAGACATTTTTTGTACAGTTTTGGTAAATTATTGGTGGCAGAGTGAGCACTCACACCATGTAAGGATCTTTGACGTGTGGAGTGCTTTCGCTTCGTTTGCTATGTTTAGCAAATTTTGGCTGAAAGAAACCGTGTCATGATGTGGATCTGGTCTGTCTCTGCAGCTTTACCACCTTGAAGGTGGTAATGTCCTTTATCTCTTTTTTTAAATTTTTGTATTCATCGCTGCTTAAGTGGAAATTGTGCTCAAAATACGAAGTTACAGGTGACGCTGCTGCGGCCTGTGTAGCTTTGTGTTGTGCTGTTTTAGGACTTTTTTTTGAACGATACTTTTTATACACGTTATTTCAATTGAATTAAAGTAACATAGGTATATGTTAGGTATCAAAACAAGTACCGTTAAGGCATCGGCACCGAAAAGCAGGTATTGTTAAAGTAGTGGTATCGAACTGTTACTAATTACGTTGCCGATTATGAGCCCTTTGCCCAGTTAATGGCGAGCGTCCCAGCCTAGATTTGTTTCCATTAGCATTAGTATACGGCCGCTAGTATTAACATGCCCTTGCTAGCCATAGCATTTTGCGTGGTGAAAAAAAAAACGAGCTTAAAACTAACTTAATACCAATACCTTACTTAATACTGAGCTGATACCAAAACTGGTATCAGCTCAGTATCCGATATTTGTGGGCAATGCCCGATATTATATTTTATCCAATTTATCCGCTCCAATATCTGATCAGTAGTGCATCTCTAGTCTAAACCTTCCCGTTGGATTCAATTTGGTTTTAAAAATCCAAATTGTCTATTTCTTTGTTACTGGATATAAATCTTTAGAGATTATACATTTCCAATCGTCCATTAGACCTTTGTATATTCATTAATTTAGTGCAATTGCACTAACAGAGGCTCTTGGCAATAGTCCTAATTTTTAGCAAAATATCTTGGCGTCACCACGGATGTTTGCATCGCCTTTTGTCTTGAAGAAATTTTAGAATGTTAATTTGCCTCCCTCTTTTTTTTCTAGGCATTCGGCGACAAAAGGCATCGTCATCGCCATGATTTGTACGTTTTTTGAAGCCTTCAACGTGCCAGTGTTTTGGCCTATTCTTGTAATGTACTTCATCATGCTCTTTTGCATCACTATGAAGAGGCAGATCAAGGTAAGGACTCCACTGTTCATGTTCAACAGATGTTTTGTCCCATCAGCAGCAGCACTGAGGGAGGGGGTCAATGTCCAAATGGGAACAAAAGTGTATAATTTATCTTATCGGCTAAGTTGCCCCTGAAAGAACCAATGTTTTGCATGTTTCGCGTAGATGCTCTTGTGTGAAGGACTGCTCCTTGGGCATATTTTGGTATATTATTCATCAGTGCTACCCTTTGGAAAGTTTAAAAATCGATTAGTATAATCGCTGCCACCACTCCAAGTATCTAAACACTTCAGTGGTATGATCTGGTGTTGCTGCAGCTGGTCAGGTCTAGGTTGTAGGGATGGAACGATTCACTTTTGTCACGATTCGATACGTATTGCGATATGAAGGTCACGATTTCGATTAGATTTGATACATTTAATGGGGTGAAAAAGTAATGTATGTCCTATTTGTTTATTAAATAAGATTATGCTGGCAAGATAAAAATCCTCAACCGAATTACACTATGTGCTGTATTGTATCAAAATTGGTTCTAGCGCAAAGAATTCAAATGCTAAGCTCTTTAGAGCTTTAAAAAAATACTGTATTAAAGTTTAGTTTTTGTTTAGTATGTTTGAGCTGCCTACATTCTTATTTTCTTTAAGAATTTACATCATTACACAGTAATGGCAGCTCAAAAGGACAAGGCTAAAGCAAGTAAGCCAACGTGCACTGATTCCATATTTAACAGGCCTATACTCGACTCGTGCATTTAATGGTAAGGCATGCAAGCTGCTGCTTTCCCCATAAGGAGCTCTCCTAATAATAACAACATGTCAGCATCTCACATACAATTGAAGTTACTTTGACATTTGATACAGCTTAATCCCTCCCGAGTTTACCAGATAAAGGGTTCAAAACTACACTTGTATGTGACAACAGGAGTGATTTTTCTTTATCGGAGACGAAGCTTTTTAAAAATGTTTTACCTTTTCTGTCCTGCTCGCTGACAGCTGTACGAGAGGCATGACGCTGTAGATGGAGCTCATGTTGGTTGTTTCCAGACACCATTATCTTCCCCTGGTCATTATAATCCAAAGCAAAACCCTGCCACGGCGTTTTCTTGTTTCTCCCCGTGTCCCGGTGCGCGAAGCTAATAATGCTAATAAACACCCTCTGGCTAACACACGTGTGGCTCCCTCCGCCTCCCAGGCAGACACACAGCAGGACCTCCTCCCTGCTTACGGGGAGGCGTTTCTGTCTGCTGTGTTTCTCTAAGAGCGTGCCGGGGAAATGGCTGATAGTAGCTAGCGGGCCGCCGCGGCACATCTGCAATTTTTCTTAGATTCCCATCGAACATTTTTGCGTATTGGATCGAGGAGGGCATATCGAACGATTCGATATCGAGAATCGTTGCATTCGTACTAGGTTCAGTTATAGTTTAGGCCCAAAGAGTGAGATCAGCTGACGAACTGAACATCGACAGGAATTTTTCTCTGATTCCACGGTAACAATGCCAGGGTTCATCGGGCTCACTATGAAAGAGTGGTTCAGGGAGTACAAGACATAATTATCAGTCCTGATCTTAACCGCCTTTGAGAATCTTTGGGATGTGCTGGAGAAGGCTTTGCGCCGTGGCCACACTCTCCCATCATCAATACAAGATCTTGGTGAAAAATGAATGCAACACTAGATCTTTTGAGCTAGCAGAAGGTTATTGTAATAACGCCACAGCTAAAGGTGGTTCAATTAAATATTGAGCGTGTGACCTTTTTTGGTGGTGACTTAATAAAACAATTGGTCAGGCAGTGTATCATATTGACACAGCTTTTTTAGCTTCTGAGATGAAACTGCTTTTTTGCACGTTTGAACCTCTGTTTGTCTTGTCTATTGTCTTTCAGCACATGATCAAGTACAGATACCTACCGTTCACGCACGGGAAGAGGACGTACAAAGGCAAGGACGATACAGCGAAACCGTTTGCTAGCTAAGATTCCACCCACCTCTTATTGCTCCGTCTCAGATAGTGGCATTTGAAGAATTACTTTATTTTCTAAAACATTGGAACAATGTTGATCAGTTTGTCTTGTTTATATATAAGGGGAAGAGGAATTTTAGTAAAAAAAAATATAATAATAATACAAGAAAGAAATCAACATTATTGCCTTGACTATTAAGAGGTAATTTTTTGGACTCAGTGCTGCCCCCTTTTGCCTTTTTAACCCTTTGGGGAGAGTCTGGAGTCGCCTTCAATTTGCAGAACTCTTATGTTCAACTTAAAGGGGTTTGCGTTATTCACTCCCATTTGAAATACTGTAAATCTGCCAACCTATTTAGCATATTATGGAATTATTTGTAACATGAAACATTTACATAACTAGTGTTAATAGCAGGAATAACAATTTAGCTGTTTTGAGGTTGCCGGTTTTGGACGGTCTGCCACTGTATAATTCGATCTCCATGTAAAGACATACATCTGGAATTTGCAATATTATAAAGAAACTGATCAAATTGTACACGTCACATCCATTTTATAAATATTTGAATACATTTGAAAATGTGTAGTGATTTTTGACGACATAATTCTGTGGTGTAATGCAGGGGGGCTGGATTCACAAGAAACCTTTTTGTAAACGTGAATATTGCATTTGTTAATGAGTGAAAGGAGGCTTGGTTCATTTTAATGGAGAATCCCAGTGTGTTCTTGTGCTCCAGTCAACCACTGGAAGTAGAGATACACCAAATAAATTGAATCAATAAGTAGTCGATAATCTAAGGAGGACAACAGCTTTAAATGATGCATATCATGCAAAATCCACTTTTTTATAGCGTTATTCCCTCGTTAAAAATGTGCTTGGAGTGGTACCTCGATTCATTAATTGAATAATCCTGTTCACCCAATCTGTTTCCTGGATTTCTTTGCTTCGTAAATGAAATGCGTTATTTTAAAACCCTCATTCATCCCGGCATCATGTGCGAGCATGCAGTTAGCAAAAAATGAAAGCTTGTTTTTGCACTGAACTGTTTTTGCACTGTGCAGCTCCATGCCAATTCGGAATCCTGACTGACCCGTTCTGGTCATAGATACAGACAGCAACTCTGTGCGTGTTCGAAGCAGCCAGAGGGGTAAAACGGAGGGGAAATAACTGAACTCTTTCCCGCTTCTCCACTATTACGTAAACAAATGCTAACTTGGTAGCTAATATTAGCTGTATATGCTAACGTTAGCTACGAGTCCTGTTTGTCACTTCTACTGGCCAATTTTCTGCGAGGAAAAAAACATCCATATGGACCCGATTTTGACTTGCCTTACTGGTGTGTAATATAATGTTTTTAGTCTGCAATAAACTGGCTATAAACATTGAAACATTTTGATTCTCATGAGAGGTTTTCTTTCCCCTCGGCTAGGCCACGCCTCCTTGTTTGACGCGTTGCCGTCTGTATCTACCCTTACAGTGACATTACTTCAATTAGGGATGTCAAGATGAACCGGTTTCACGATTACCGCGGTTATAAGAGCTCAGGGCAGGTTAATCATTAGAATTTTAGGACCCATGGTAAACCGCTGTCACGTCTCATGAGCCGTAGCACATGTGTATTTGTGCCAAACAGTGTGCAAAGTAATGGCTGAAGAAGCCACAGGGTTAAATCCACCCCAAAACACATAGTCAGTGGCAGGTTCAATAACCCAAGAGCCAATCGTATATGTTTTTTCATTATAATTGCAGCACAGCGTTTAAGTAAAACTGTGACCACATGGAAATTAACAGTTTTTTTGTTCAGAACGAGGTGAGGTTTGAATGCATCTGTAGTGATTGTGCCACAATAAATGTCCATCACCTTTTGGAGTGACTGGGTCAATAGTCATACTTATCAATCCTAGAACATTGGCTTTGCATCGCGGCTGCTCTGAATAGAAAGATATATAATTGTTAGCAGTGCTTAATTTGTAAATTTGTATTTTCAGGAACACTTTTGGTCTGATGTGATGGATTTGGGGAACAGGCCAAAACATTTGCCGGAACACTCATTAAACACCATTATTTCAGATCAGATCTTTGTCGGATCCTCCTAAATATTTCCCGGATCCTTTACCCTGAAAAACTGAGAATTGGGGGAATGCGTTCCCCCCAAACGGGGGATCAAATTAAGCACTGATTATTAGCAATGGAGAAAAACGTGTCATAAATTAAGTTTGAACTGAAACACTGAATTTCAGAATTCTTACAAAATTCCCCTCAAATCGTTGTGCATCTAAGATAACTGGGTCAATTAAAGTTTTGTTCCTCCATTTCCCAAACAAATTTCCGCAACAGGCAAATTTGACTTGAAATTGAATCTTGTGAAACTGGCCTTCACTGCTTTGCGTAGCTTTTTGATTGTGAGCACCAGATTAAATGAGTGATTAGAGACTGGGCTCTTTAGTCACTCATTTAATCTTGTCGCCCCCCCCCCTAGTGTTTAACTGAAGTTACTGCACTCCTTATTAGACGCTTACATTCATTTTGTCTATCGTCCAAAGGGAAGTTCAATGATAATGTAGGGCTTCATCAGAAACCGGCTGGTATTAATTTAATCAACACCACGTGCAAATGTTTCACACTGGACGTTTTACAAACGGAGCTAAAGCTGAGACAAGAGTAAAGAGGGTTGACTCCAAATTAAAACAAAATGCTCTAAAAGTGCAGAGGACTCTTGGTACCACCAGAGGCCCGTGTCAATACTAGCTTTGTTCCTTTAAGGCGAGTCATGGCAGTGTCCAATGTTGAGATTTTTAGTTGGTTTACCCCCTTAATGTCTTAGTTTTAATGTCAGTAAGTAAAAAGAAAAAATACCAAACTCGCCCTTTGCTATGTTTTATCCATGCGTAGCAGGAGGCGACAGAGGTGACCCTGTGATCCAAATGTGGGCATTTCCTTTGAGAGACGGCTGTAGCCATAACCCACATCTAAATCTAAATCCCAACCTGATGTAATGAGCTTTGAATTATGAAAAACATGCCAAAATATGATCTTTTTACAGATATTTTTCCCTTAGCAATAGCTTATTCAAAAACTAAACAAGACATCCAAGATCCCTTCTGAAAGAATGTTTGTAACTTATACCTCAACAAAGTAAAACGATACATTTAAATCTCGCTCTATCTATTATGTAGATTTTGTAGCCGAAACTCGAGGCAATTCTTGTGCCTGAAATGCCTCACATCTATATGAAAACAAAAACTGCCCAAAAAATAACTTTCGATTTTTTTTGGTAATGCTTTATAATAACTACACCTTATTCATCCTTAATAAATAAATAATTAATTTAACACTTAATTTATCATGAACAATTCTTTAGTTAAGTGTGACGAACACTTCATAAACTACATAACTACCACAGTTAATGCCTAACTCGTAATGAAAAGTTCTTCACTTGACTTATTCATTGTTAATTAGTTATTCAGGGTTCAGTCGCACTTAACTAATGAATTGTTCATGATGAATTAAGTGTTAACTCCTCATTTATTAAGGCTAAACAAAGTGTAGATATGAAGTATATAACGGTAAACGTAACTTTTTCCCCCTCTTCACCTGCAGTGTCTTGCCTTAAATCTGATGCAGCCCTATCGGTGACAGTATATTTGAATGTTCAAGGAAAAATTCCGAAGTTCAGTTCACAAATGCCAATGTTTCTAGCATTTGTTCATTTAGAACATTGCTACAGAAATATATTTATCTTCTTTGCTTTTTTTTATCTTGGATTTGGCTCATCTCGCGATGGCTAGCATAGTGATGGGTTTTGTACCTTCTTAATGCTACCTCGTTCACATTTCGTATATATATGTTTTTTGGTTAACTTTTAAATTTATCTCGATAATACCCAACATTTTTGACTGCCATCTATTTTTTTAGTGGATGTTTAACTTCAAAAGGCAAATTTGTGTGCACACAAGTGACCACCAGTATTAGATTTTAAAAATAAAGTGATAATGGACATAATGAATGATTGTGTCAAATTTCGCCCACAGTACACATTTGTAGTTCGCTTTCAAATCCGCAAATTCCCGTCATTCCATGCAAACTGTTGTTCTTTCTTTTGCAGAGGAGACTTAAGAAAACTGACAATTGGCTGGAGATCACAGCTCCTTTTTTTCCTTTTTTATTTAACCCATTTATTTTTGTATTTTTATTTTCGGGGACTTGTTTTGACCTAATTTCATTAATTTTTTTATTTTTTTTTGACTGTCGCAAGGGATCAGCCGGTGAAGTGTTGTCGCGCACTTGGAGGATTTGTACATACGTATATAATATATATTTTAAAGTATGATTTTTGTTCTTGAGATTTTTTTTAATTCTGTTTATCTCTGACCATCATACTGATATAATTTTCAATTGATTAAATTCATTATGTTTCAAAAACTGTTGAAGGCATAACGAAAATTCGGATTACGATTTGTTCAATGAAGTGTTTCTCATGAATTGCATGTTTTGTTGTGCTATACTTCAAAAGACAAACTTGATTTTAATAACTTAAGTGTAATTTTTCACTCTAAATGCTATTAAAGAGGCTGTCGCTTCAACAGAACACGTCTGTGTGTCAATTTTTTGGGGTGTTTAGTCATTTAGATGAACGTCACATTTTGCATTATTTAGGTTAATTTTATAGCATTAGCATTGGGACCTGTCATACATTGGAGTTGTAAGTAAGTGCTTTATTTATCATCGTACAAGCATACAACGAAACCATGTTCAGGTGTTAGTCCTGAGCCACCGCGACTGAGCCGTGCCGCCACTGTGGGCCAACCTGACCAGAATGGTTTAAGAGGTCGGGAAAACCATCGAACCTGGAGAAAACCTGGCTGTCGGCCTTCAGTCTCCTCTGAAACGGTGCAGCACCTCGTGGGTTTGTACGTGTTTCAGAGCGTGGTGTCCTGCACTGGTCAGCTCCTCCTTCCTCTTCCTCTACCTCCTGCTGACGCTTCCACTGTGCTGCAGGTGTCGGGGGCTCTTGGTGCCTCTTCAGTGTTTCAGAAGAAGACATTTTTAGGTCTCAAATGTCTTTAGCTCATAAGCTAGATGTGTGTTTACTTTTTAAAAGCTGCTTTCTTCAGGACCGTTATGGACTCTCCGCCAAACCCCACAAAAACACAGGAAAAGCATCCTGTAAAACGTTGCGTAACACAGAAACCACAAACGCAGTTCACAGAAAAAGGCCAAAAAAATAGCCAAAATGCACATAATGGATTGATGCAGGCTGCCCGTGTACATTTTTATAGCAGACGTTCTCAAAGGAGGGGTATTTATAAACATTGCTGCCCCTCATCTCTGAGTAGCATTATTCAAGAAGGGCCAAGGTCTTATTGCTAAACATTGTTGTAAATTGTTGGTTATGTAGCGGTTAATTCAATTTGCACAAAAAAGTGCCCATTTACGCCTCGTTTTCACACCGATAAACATGAATACTGCCAGTAGCTCTGTGAGTGACAGTAGGGCCTGGAACCGAATGTGATAAGAGACTTTTTTTTGCATTGCTTAGTCAGAGCGAGACCTCCCACAATTTCCTTTGGCCTCAGGTCTGCAGATAAACACTGGTTACAAGTTTGTACGTCTATTTCATATATTTAATGTTGTAGACTTTGGTGTTCGAGCTAGACTTCTGCTAATGTTCGTCTTTCAAACAAGCTCCCTCTGAAGTACCTACATAAATGTCCTGAATAAATTAACCACATGCCCCTCTTACAGCGCTCCTGCTGTCACGGTTCAACACTGACATGTTTAGAAGCATCATACACAGAATTATAGATGAGATATTTTAAAGAAATTGGCCAAAAATATCAGTGGTGCATATCGGCCTGAGGAAAAACCCACATCGGTCAAGGTCTATTAGATAGATTTCTATGATTTAAACCTTTACTATAATAATAAATGCTTAATATATGTTTTTTAAATGACATAAAATTAAATTACTTAAAATATTGTCCTATATATTGGACATGCGACCCCCCTTTATATCTGTATCGGATCCCAGAAATCCATATCGGTCAGGCTCCAATAGACAGGTTGTTGCTCGAGGAGCTACAAGCTGACCCAATCTGAAAATAACACAAATGTTTTTTTTATTTTTATTTATTTATTTATTTAGTCGGGACAGTGCATGTTAATGAACATACATGGGTCTCATGCATGTAAACAAGCCACACCGGATTGTAGCCATGGGCTAATTTGCATCCGTCGTCCCCCATGCACACTCTCAAACACACTCTCATTCATGCTGGCCAATTGTACATGTTTTTAGTGGTAGGGGAAACCGGAGTACCCGGAAGAAACCTACGCAGACACGGGGAGAACATGCAAACTCCACACAGAAAGGCCCCGTCCAGGTGGGAATCAAACCCAGGACCTTCTAGCTGTGAAGCACGAGTGCTAATCGCTGTGCTACCGTGCAGGCGTTCATTGCTCTGTTTTGCCATTATTACCACAAATATATGCATCTATAAACGTAAATGGTTATCAACCTGACTATGCGCCACCTGCATTTATCCTTCATAATTTTGGCACTAGTTTAGCTCCATAATGTTGGCGAGTTTTGACAAATATACATTTATTGTGTGTCTTTAAGTGCAGTACTTTACCTAAATTTGCTTTGTTGCTTTTCACCTCTGTAAATAGCTTGATATAACCATGCACATCCCTAGTTCTGAACCTAAACCCATACTATTACAACCAACCTTGGACCAAATGTGTACTAATTTAAAGAGTCCTAATGCGAAACGTGCAGTATCATGCTGTGAGAAAAAGAAATAAACCAAAACGGCACACTTAAGAGTCCAGAGTTTATAACAAAACACTGAATAGAACATCATCGTCATCAAAAAAAGAACATTGAAAAGTTACACTGGTACATCCCATATTAAGTCTTTACAAAACAGATACAAACTACCCATGGATATAACAATCTGCATAGGACAAATCACAAGTCACATTTACAAATAATACTGATCGATACACAGTTTATCCTGAATTGTGTCCTAAATAAGTTGGTAAAGTGCTCCGTACTTGACCAAGGATTTGTGAAAATGTGGACCTTTACATGAAAAATGACTTTTCTGGATTGAAATGCTACTGTAATGTTTAGGAGGAAGAAGAAAAAATAAAATAAATGGAATGTCCGTATTTCAATATCCGTGCGATAACAAGTGCCTGGAAGTGTATGCCAAGTACCTGCAAGGCTTTATCACGATACACCAACACACTAAAATGCTACAAACGTATTCCGATTATGTCCCCGCGATTATATAATACTGATTTCATTCAGTTCTGTGACATTTATTTTTTTTACAGTTTGTGTAATAAGAAATACCCCACAACATAGAAAGTAAACGCGTATAGTAACAATAATTACAAAAAGCGAGTTATTTTTTACGATCACACCTCAATGTGTCTGAACAAAAGAACTGCGCACTGAGAAAGGCAGGTGATTTGCTGTGGTGAAACCAAGAAGAAAGAGGTCAAAAGTGTATTCTATGCAAACGGACACCGTACTAAGCACTTAGGGTTCAGGAAATCAAATTCGATGTAGAGTTTCAGTTTTAGATGGAGGGCAGAAGGGCTGGGTACCGTTAGGGATACCACTATGGTATCGGGAAAATAAGTGAGTGGTCCTCATGGAAGGGTGCTGACTTCGCTGCAATACTACCCCCTAGTGGCTAGTGATAACTCTCGAAAGAACTCTATTATATGGAATCCTATGGGGAATTGATATCAGATAAAAACAACGTGAAAGGGTGGCTCCAAAGAGTACTATGGGCTCGACACATGGGAAGTGACAAACGACAACTCATCGCCTCCGAGGTGAAAACCAACACGCGACAAAACTGCAGCGGCTAACGGAAGCGGCTAACGAAAGCGGCAAACTGAAGCGGCTAACGGAAGCGGCTAACGAAAGCGGCTAACGAAAGCGACATACATCGCGTTGTGTTCCATCACATGTTTATACAGATTTGTTGAGCTATGAAAGTTGACGGTATTTTAGCTACACGGTGTGTATAATCATTGATGAGTGTTAACAGGGAAAACATTGAATTTGAAGACGTTTTTCTAACAGCCTGACTAATGTTATGAATTTATTGCAAGGCGACGCTTGAGGACATGTTGATGGAGTAAATTTAAAGTAAATGTTTGTTGGAGGCTCTAAGTGCTAATACTGCTTTCTGATTGGATGAGACACAGACAGATATTCATGAAATGTTCAATGTACAAAACACTACATACACTAACTATAAAAACAAAGTAGTTGTTGACTATTTCAATAATCGATTAGTTGTCAATTCGTCAATTAGTTGTTTCAGCCCTAAAGGCGACAATGACAAAACTTCTTGTCTCACAGGTGCATGTCCACGTGGATGAGTGTGATATTTTACATGCACAGATTTGGCCTGTCGCGTAGCGGGAGGAGGATGTTTGCCTTGTCGCGCTCGCTCAATGGGAAATGAATTGAAGAGGAGCGACATCGCCCCCTGTGTGTCGAGCCCATTATTCTATTGATAAGCGTTTCTTCCTGTGACATCTCTGAGTGGGGTATCATTTTCATTTTTGGACCATGCTGGTTCTTGTCCTGTGATCTTAATGTCACACTCTACATCAGAATGGGGATTAATCGCCAATGTATTATTATGTCTCTGCGTACAACTTTTTTTAAAAGGTGTCAAAAACTGGTACAGAAAAAATATAAACATATTTCTTTACCAAGTTCGAGGGGGTCCAGAAGCAACACTTAAGAAAGTGATCTTAAATAAATGAAAATAAATAATATTTTTTGGGAATAAATGAACGCTATCTTTTCATTTTATAGTTCAAGATAATTAATTTTACAGTATTTGTACCAAAAAACGTAGTGGAGGTACCACTATCTTAAATGAAGTATTGACGGCAGGGCAGCACCTCCATTTTAACCGCCCCCTTTCATTGTTAACGTCGCAAAAACACAACCTTGTAATCGTAGAAAAGTTTGTATCCTATACCATATCTAATACAAAACATTTACAAGACGCGCTATTTACATTATTATACAAGTCAAGAAATAAATAAATCAAATATGAGAACGTAGTTGTGCGTGCGCGGGAACACACATTGGCAACTAGTGAGACGCGAACCATGTGGTGAAATGACTTGGACCTGATATTGCACTAAAAGTTACACTACATCTTTTGCTGTGTCGGGGTTGGTTCAGATGTGTGCTACGGTAAATTGTGTCCCTGCGTGTTGGTGTTATTACAGAATAGGCCTTGTACGTTTTTGTTATGTTTCTTTCCTCTCACCTCTGATATACAACGTTTAGTGCTTTGACTTTTAATTCTGCTGTTCTGAAGTCTTAGACCTTGGTGTGATTTTTATTAGTTCTGTTTTGCGTATTGGTAGTCATGTATAAGCCTATAATTCTTTCTCTGATTGTCTTTTTTGTCTATCAATCATCGAAATCTGAACTCGCTGATATAATGCTCTGTTCCAAGCAATCGGTATCTGGGATTTTTCCCACTTGAAAATGATGCAATCCGACCTCAGACTGTTCCAGCTGAAGAAACACGTACGTAAACAAGGCAGCTAATGCTATAACAGTTAGCGAATGAGATGCTAAAGTTATATGAACGTTTCTCCGCAACAGATATAATTCAAAACCATACTAAATAATGTTATATTGAAGGCTGTGGCCAATAACAATGGTTCACATCACTGATGCAGTGGTGAAAAATGTTACTATTAGCTACACTTTTCCACTAGGGGCCGCCATTGCTGGCTTCATCTCATATCTGAACTTGGGCCACTCTGATCATCTCTGAGTTTAAAAGTTGTAATAACTGGTTCGAGAGGCGTTCCAAGGCATTTTTCCATAATCAGAGGTCGGACATTTAGTAGTTACCAGTTGCGAGGAACGCAGCATAAGACAAGATCCCAGACTAAAGATCTTTGTAAAGAATCTATAGAAATCTGTAGAAAATAATAAACGTCCAAAATAGTAATGAGTTATACCAACGACCAGGCCCATTATCCTGTTATTTTTCTAACCTCATCACTAAACCTGCAGATTAACAATAGACATTTTGCATACCCCCAGGCGAATGCTACATACGTAGTATAGAATGTTGTGACCCAATGACATCGCCCTAATACCAAGTTTTGTAAACTCGTTAGCGCTCATCTTTTCAGTGAACGTCGGCCTCCATGAACTCCTCCTTGATGGAGTGCTTGTTGCGGGACACCTTGCAGTCCGGCATGTCGAAGCCAAAGTCCGCCCACTCGTCAGTGGCGGCCATCCCCCCGGCACCCCCGGCCCGGTTGGGGATGGTGATGGTGTGCCGGACCCTGAAGTGCACAGCCTCCATGACCCTCTGCCTCTGGAGCTCGCCCCCTCCTCCTCCTCCTCCTCCTCCTCCTCCTCCACCACCCGTCCCGAGTGTGGCCATGGCGGTGGTGGCCATGTTGCTGCCCGAGCGGAGAAGCTGCTGGCCGGGGTGGTGGTGGTAGTCAGGGTGGTGATGGTGGTGAGTTGCGGGCGCCATGGGGACGGTCCCCTGTTTCATGTCCTGAAGGCCTCTCCAGATGACCAGCCGGAAGTGCTCTGGGATCTTCAGGGCACCCATGTCCTGAAGGGGAAAGACAATGGTTAAAAATATCCTCAATAAGTTTATTTGGTATAGTTCAGTGGCAGTTTTCAAAGTCTTAAGTCTGTTCACTTGCTTCCTCAAAGTTACAACTGTTACATTTCAATGTAATGTTTGCAAATCTTGAGAAATAAAATATGCACAAACATTATGTGTGTATGGCAATAAAAATAGTATATCCGGGCTGTCAAATGGCTTTGAAAAACCACTGAATCTGACTCACTGCTCCCGGTGTAAACCCTGAACCAGGTGTTGAGGATCAACACCCATGTTCTGGACAGTGCAACTCAGATTGAACTGGCTTTCCAGAGTGGGCAGTTTACCCACACACCCATTATACAGCCTCTTCAAGGAGACGACTTCAGGCATCACACCAGCCTATTTAGTCCTTCTGTTATGGAGAAGACTCTCGATCCGTAACTGACAGCTTCATCCGTTCCCTAGCCCCTTGAGGATAATGGCTGACAGTCATGCATTTACACTTCTTCATATCTACTCTTAGGGTGACCAGATGTCCCAGTTTACCCAGGACAGTCCCAGTTTTGAGTCCTCTGCCCCACGCCCCAATAGATTTCTCCCAAACCATTGATTTTCCCCAGTTTTACTCAGTCTGCTCAGTTTTCCTGTTTTTTAGCCAATGTAAGTCCCCAAAATAACCCACTTCACTTGAAAATGATTTTGTTAAATGTGAGTATCAATTACCAAGTATTAACCGATTAAAAATTCTAGCATCTCCACAATGCGGATTTGTGCATGTCATGAGATTTAACAGTTTTACCTTTAGCGTGGGAAAAGACGGTCAAGATGTGGAACCCCAGCGGCATATTTTCAAATTGTGAGTTTTTATCCGGAAAATCCAGTCACCCTATTTACTTTTCATGTGGTAGAATTTCCAATAAAGCAAACTTTGAGCTTCGAGGAGGTGAGAGGAGAGATGAGGCGTAGTGACTGACTGTTGAGTGAAGAGATAAGCAGTTACCTCCATAGACAGTGTCTGTAGATGGTACACCGACTGAAAACCTTGGGAAGTGAAGAAGTCAATGAAGTTCTGGCAGCCCAGACTGGTTAGAAAACTGTGCAGGGAGAGAAGGAGCAGCTTAGACAGCAATAAAATAAGAAATGTATTGATTTGTTTAACAACCTATATCAGTTACACGTGTGTGAAAGGATCTGTGATTCAGTTAAAGTATAATTTTATATCCTCAGATAACTATATACAATAATTGTATTGTATTGCAATGCAGGCATGTATATAAATGATCCATAAGCCATAGCTTTTGTTTATAAAAAACTTTATTTATTTTACAATGGAATTTGGCAAAATACATCAAATCGAAATAGAGAAAAGCTTCACAATTGACAATGAAAAAGGAAAGTTAACAGAATTGGATTATCAAATGGTGCCATTAAATTAGTTTGACTGTATTAACAAATACTAGGAAGTCAGTTGCATATAAAGAGGCAAAACTATATTTACAATTAAAAATGAATGCCTCATGGCTACAACCTAAAACTCAATAATTTACTTTCAGTCACAATAACATACAGTGCCCACTGTCCAAATCAGAAAAGCTGCACACAGAGCACACATAATACAGACTGTACAAAAACATTAACAATAGGGGTCAGAAGTGCAGTTACTCTGGTCTCTAAGGGTGAAGGGAGAGTCGTGTTTAGATGGTGAAGAGAGTGCTGTGTGTCT
Source organism: Proterorhinus semilunaris (assembly GCA_021464625.1). Taxonomy (NCBI): domain Eukaryota; kingdom Metazoa; phylum Chordata; class Actinopteri; order Gobiiformes; family Gobiidae; genus Proterorhinus; species Proterorhinus semilunaris. The sequence goes on along the minus strand of CM038347.1, from coordinate 32,184,047 downwards.
TTAGGAGTGAAGGAAGTGTCCATTACTTTGCAGAGAAAGGGAAAGTCTGTTTAGGGGGAGGGAATATTAAGGCTAATATGAGAGGGCATTATATTTCATATATTTCACATAAAACATACAGAGAGAGAATTCCACATAAACTAGTCTAAAAAAAAAGTAAATTTTGTGGAAAATGTATCGATTTGAGAAGGTCAGTAAAATGATCTGCCAATGGAATAAGGGGCAACAGTGGTGCAAATACAGCGGGTCGCCTTGTGACCAGAGGGTTGGCGGTTGGAATCCCGAAGGTGCACACTGTCATTGTGTCCTTGGGCAAGACACTTAACCCACCTTGCCACCATCTGTGTGAATGGGTGAATAGTTTGTTGATGTAAAGCGCTTTCAGGGCCTAAAGTAGGTACAATCGAAAAGTGCTTTATAAATGTCACCATTTAAGGTTCTTCCACTGGCAGATGTTTTACTTAGCATGTCAGAATTATTCAATTTAAGGCCAAATATTTTCAATTCCAGTCGTTTTAATTCATGCAGACATTGTTTTTTGCAGTGGACAACTTCTACAAATAGAATTTTTTATTTGGACTCGAGCCAAACACACTGAATCTCTTCGGGCTCTAAAATAAAAAAAAAGGTCTTATGACTTCAAAAAAATGTACAAAAAATGTGTGTCCTCAGTCACGCAAAACGACCAAAGATGTTGTTAGCATTTGGCCTCTCCCAACATATTCTTATAGCTCCAAACGGATTAGAAGTTAGAAGCGACCACATTCTTCCACGGGCACAAAGACCAGACAGGTACATATCAACTCGTCTAAGCTCAGGTAACAACATATCTCAGTATAGAAAAACGGTGGCCTATTCCTTTAAGTGTCATTGGTCTTTAGGGGGTGACGCAAGTGTCAATGGACAACAGTTTGGTGATAAGGGAGTGTCATTGTTCTTAGAGGGTTGGGTAAGTGTCATTGCAGGGTGAGGTACCTGACGAGGCTGGGGTCAGAGTTATAGTTGGGGGGCGTGCTGCAGTGGGACACTATGGTCTGACTGCCGTGGCCTCCGTTCATGTCTCCATTGGTCTGCATGTGGTGGCTGTTGAGCATGCCTGTGGAGAGGGGAGAGACAGCAGAGTGTGAGAAACTTTTTTTTTTAATCAAAAGCCTCTTTCTTTCCAAATATACTGTTAAACTATGCCCTCTTATCATTAGGGATGGGTATCGTAAAGCATTTATAGATACTCCTTATATTGATCCGATACTTTAATGGTACTCTTCGATATAAAGCAAAAAATATATATTTTATTTGGATCTGATTTATATACAAATTAGTTTTAGCTTTTTAGTTTATAATTACTGTATGCTAAAACATATGATTATGTGTTCAAATGTTTCAGTTTGGGATATGTGAATGAATATTTTTTTACTTATTTTATCCGTATTTCTATTTTTATTGTGTGCAGCTCTTTGGTCAACTTTGGTTGTTGTAAGGCGCTTTAGAAATAAAACTTGATTGATTGATTGACTTGCCGTGTCTGAACTTCATTTAAGGTCAAATATACATAGTCATTTTAACTCATCAAGGCACTGTTTTTTTTTTTCTGTTTTTTTTCTGTGGACAACTACTCACCGTAAATAATTTTAAAGTAAAGCAACTCCAGACAAAGAACAGTCCTTGACTTCGCCTTGTCTGTCTGATGTATGTAATTGAATAAAAATATGCAATGGTACATCAACAAAGAAGGACAAAGAAGATATTTTTTTATGGTCATTTACTTTTTATTGATTATCATTGGCAATACATTGTTTGGCTTGTTGAGTTTTTTACTTTTACTACTCAAATTTGTATCACTGCAGTGGTGTTAAATAGCTACAACAAAATGACCAGTGTTTCCTGCGTTATGCCACACATCCTGTCGCCCCTGTCAGGTTTGTCCCCATTATTCTTGATCATCAAATTGTCCATCTTCTCCATCAACTGGGATCTCTCAGTGAGAAACGCACTTTGTTTCTCTATCCAAGCTTTTTGTTTTACTTGCCACTGCTCATCTCGCTCGTGACTAGCAGATTCCTTCTTCTGCTCATCTGCTTTCCACTGGATCTCTCTCATTTGAAAAGTTTTGGACAACTCGTTTTGGGACTGCTCCATCTTTACTTTTTCAACCAGCCAGGCTTTCTCTTTTTCAATCCACTGTTCCTTTGTCTGATCCTCCATCTCCCGAAGGCCTTTAATCTGGGCCAATAACTCTTGTTCTCTCTGAACAAAGTTGTTTTTCTCTGAGTGCCAAGTGTGCTGGTTTTCCAGCCACTGTTTCTCTGACTCTTTCAGGGACTGTTCTTCCGAAAGGTCATCAGCGTTCTTCTGTGCAAGAATGTCGTGAAGGCCTTTAATTTGGGCCAATAACTCTTGTTCTCTCTGAACAAAGTTCTTTTTCTCTGAGTGCCAAGTGTGTTGTTTTTCCAGCCACTGTTTCTCTGACTCTTTGAGGGACCCTTCTTTGGAAAGGGCAGCAGCGTTCTTCTGTGTAAGAGTCTCCTGAAGGCCTTTAATTTGGGCCAATAACTCTTGTTCTCTCTGCATGAACTCTTGATTCTGAGAGAGCCAAGCCTGCTGCTTTTCCAGCCATTGTTTCTCTGACTCTTTGAGAGACTGTTCTTTGGCAAGGTCTTCAGCTTTCCTCTGCATCCGAGTATTTTTAAAGCCTAGAATTTGGTTAATTAACTTTTGTATTCTCTGCTTAAAGTATTTTTCATCATTGGTCCAAACTTGTTGTTTTTCAAGCCACTGTTTTTCTGACTCTTTAAGGATCCTCTCTTTGGAAAGGTCATCAGCATTCTTCTGTGTAAGACTCTCCTGAAGGCCTTTAATTTGGGACAATAACTCTTGTTCTCTTTGCACAAACTCTTGATTCTGAGAGAGCCAAGCCTGCTGCTTTTCCAGCCATTGTTTCTCTGACTCGTCAAAGAGCTTGGTTTTTGCAAGCTCCTCTTTCTTTCTCAGGTTGTCTCTGTCTTGTAGTGCCTGTTTTGCGGCCAGCTGTTCGACTTTTCTTGATTCTTCATCGATTTGAAAGGCTATATTCTCTGCTAAAAGCCCCTCAACTCTCTCTATCAAGGCATGTTCTTTTTGTTGCCACTCTTCCTGGGCTTTTCTGTGATGCTCGTCTTTGGCAAGCTCTTTTTCCCTTCTCTGCTTCTCTCTGATCTGCATCGTTCTAATCTCTTCTACCAGCGAATCGTCTCTCTCCACCAGGCCGCGCTGTGTTTGCTGCCACTGCTCCTGCGCCTCTTTGTGGCTCTTGTCCTTGGCGAGCAGTTCGGCCTTTCTCTGCTCGTCTCTGCACTGTAGCGAGTTAACCTCTGCCAGCAGTGACTCTTCTTTCTCCACATGCGTTTGCATCAATTTTTCCTCCGCCTCTTTGTGGCTCTTGTCCTTGGCGAGCAGTTCGGCCTTTCTCTGCTCATCTCTTAGCTGTAGCGAGTTAACCTCTGCCAGTAGTGATTTCTCTCTCTCCACAAGGGCGTGCTGTGTGTCAAGCCACAGTTTCTGGGCCTCGTTGTGGCTCTTGTCATTGGCGAGGAGTTCGGCCTTTCTCTGCTCTTCTCTGAGCTGTAGCGAGTTAACCTCTGCCAACAGCGATTTCTCTCTCTCCACAAGGGCACGCTGTGTTTGAAAACACCGTTTCTGGGCCTCTTTGTGGCTCTTGTCATTGACGAGCAGTTCGGCCTTTCTCTGCTTGTCTCTGAGCTGTAGCGAGGTAACCTCTGCCAGAAGCAACTTAACTCTCTCCACAAGGGTACGCTGTGTTTGAAAACACAGTTTCTGCGCCTCTTTGTGGCTCTTGTCCTTGGTGAGCAGTTCAGCCTGTCTCTGCTCATCTCTAAGACGTAGTGAGTTAACTTCTGCTAACAGTGACTCTTCCCTCTCCACCATGGTGCACTGTGTTTGAAGCCACAGTTTCTGCGCCTCTTTGTGGCTCTTGTCCGTGGAAAGCAGTTCGGCTTTCCTCTGCGCATCTCTCTGTTGCAGCAAGTGAATTTCTGCAAATAGAGCCAGCTCTCTCTGGGCCTGAGCTGACCTTTTCTTCATTGGGAAACAAAACCAACCAGACCTCTGGCCAGTTTGGGTCTTTTTCGGTGTAGTGTTGACTTTATCCATCTTTCCAAAGAGTTTTAGTGAGGCTAAATGTAGCTGTTGACGTTCGGTTTGGGTTTGTACACGAGAGATAGTTTTGCGACTTGTCTCTTGCGAAGGTGGGGTAAATATGAATTTCTGAGCATGAAATTCACACAGACTAATTACCATAAGACTCTGACATCATCACTTCAAATTCTGTCACATTACCAAATATGGTCACACCACATTCCATTACATCATCAAGCATGACCACTCAATGTTCCATCACATTACAAATTATCAGTGTTTGGAATAACGCCGTTTAAAATAACGGCGTTACGTAACGACGTTATTTTTTCAGTAACGGAGTAATCTAATTCATTACTCTCCCCGTCGCTACAACGCCGTTATCGTTACTGGGTCAACAAAGTGGCTCGTTACAATTGGACTGAATGAATCGAGTTGGTGATCATTGATCTGTTGTGTTGAACTTATTTTTAACGAAAAGATGCAGAATCGGTGGAGACGCGTCTTTCCCCGCTCCCTCTCGCTCTCTCCGCTCTCTCCGCTCCAGAGAGACAGCAGGCCGATAACTTTCTGTTAGGTCATTAACCTTATATTTGCTGATTGTTTTACGTTTTGCCTGATGAATGAACAGAGAGACTTTATGCACAAAGACTGTGCGTAAAGTCTGCCCTGATCGCTACGTTGGCACATGTTTCTTTTACTCCTGTTCCTCCCCATTCTCTTTGAATACGGCCGTATTCCTACATTAATAAAACAGCAGCACAAATACTGGTCAATACCGTTCAGTCACAGAGGCCCCCCCTCTACTCTACCCCCCATTCAGTTCATTCAGTTACTATGAACATCTTTTACATGATAATACATAAATACAAACACCTGTCTGTTCTACTCAGTTCAACTGACTATTGAAAACTGTAAAAAAAATCTAAATAGTTTGATATAAAGCCTTTTTTTTTTAAACAGTAACGCAAATAGTTACTTTCCCTGGTAATGAGTTACTTTCATTATAGAGTAATTCAGTTACTAACTCAGTTACTTTTTGGAACAAGTAGTGAGTAACTATAACTAATTACTTTTTTAAAGTAACGTTCCCAACACTGCAAATTATAGACACACAACATTCCACTGCATTACCACGGTGGCACAGTGGTTAGCGATTGTGCCTCATAGCTATAAGACCCCTGGTTCGATCCTCAGCCGGAGGGGGCTTTTCTGTGTGTAGTTGATGCAAGATGACCCACTCTACAAACTGTCGCCCCTTTGAAAGCAAAAGATATATATTATATTGCTTTATATTGGGATCTCATTCATTTACAAATTAAGTTTGTAACGCATCTAAAATATAAATATAAACAAAGATAAATATTACTTTTAAGGATTATGTTTCATGTGTTTTGTTATTCATAGGCTGTTGGTTTACTTTGGTTGGGTGTGGTGATGTAAAATGATGAACTATTGAGTTTTCTCCCTTTGTATTCAGCTGTCCAGTAGGTCAAGCCGCGCTACTTTTTTCCCTCTTCATTCTCACCAAAGAAGATCTTCACCACAGGACATTTCTTTGACCAAAACATCCCAAGCATGAAATTTGACTTTTGGAAGATTTGTTTAAGTTAAAAAATAGCTTTTAAAACACTTATATAGCACGGTTAAATTGTCCTCATTCACGCTGGTCATATTTCACTCACCCATGTGTGTGATGGTGTTGGGCGCAGGGCTGTTCTGCTGGGACTGTCCCACCAGCTGAGTGATTGAAGGTGCTTTGTGGAGACCTCCGTGAAGTTTGTTCATGTTGGACAGCGGTGAGTAAGACGATGGCGATGCGATATTGCTCCTAGAAGAACAGGGGGAAAGTACATAAGGGTTATTTATTAAATTCAACAGTCTAGTAGAGGCAGAGAACCAAGCCACTGCATTTTAATACTATGGAAAATGTGCTATTGAATCTTAGAGCGGTCTTTGACAAGTGGACAGGAACAAATCCAAGTTTCAACTTAAAATAAATAAACAAAGTCCGGTGAATTGCTACATTAGGACATTTGATATTTTAGATGGCCGACAGTTTCGTAATTAAGCAAATCACTTCCTCTGGGGTGCCATAGTGGCTTAGCGGTTAGCGTTTGTGCCTCACAGCAACAGTAGAAGGACGCAGATGTGATCCTTGGGCCAGACGAGGCATTTCTGTGTGGACTTCGCTTGTTTTCCCCGTGCCTGCGCAGGTTTCGTCCGGGTAGGGATGGGCAATTAATCAAAATCGCAATCCCTACTTTGGTCAATCTCGATAATCGTCATGGGACTTTATAATTCTCAGGTTCAGAGCCATTTCTTTGGCAAAAACAGCACCTAGTTTGGACGAGACAATGGAAGATTTTTGTGTGCTACTTAGAGGCAGATCCACATCGGTGAGACAGATTCGCATTGATAGTGCGCCCTCTGCTGGTAGGAGTGGATCCACAATGGTATTATTTGTTAATATTTTATGTATAACAATTATATTGTCAGGGTTAGGTGAAGGTCATTAGGATTAGGGTTAAGGTTAGGTTAGCGTCGTTAAGGTTGGCTTAACAAGCAATTCGTAAGCTGTTCAAAGTTCAATCAATCAATCCATCAATCAATGGTTTTGTATAGCCCAATATCACAACAGGAGTTGCCTTATAGGCAACAATCAATCAACTAGATACTTCAATCAACAGAAGTATCTAGTTACACTTTCCAAATTTGTTCATAAAAAAGATAAATTATTTATCTGAGGTTCGGGAGCAGGACCACACCTCACATACGCATTTCCGGTCTCCAGCCTATAAATACCTGCCGGTTCCTCTCCTCAGCCTCTTCTCGTTCCCGTTTACGTGCCCTTCCCTCCCACCCTTCTTTCCTTTTTCATTCATTCTATCTTTCAGGTCAGTGGGGATGAAAGCCCGAGAGCTCATCGTTGTCTCCCACGATGCCCCAAAACGACATCACATATTATTCGCCGCCGTCATCTTGCTCGTTTAATAAAGTTGTTTCACTTCATTTGAGGTTGTGGTCCTTGTCAGTGAATGTATTATTATTATTTTTTTATGAAAACAGTTGATATTATTGACTCCTTACGTGCATTAAGTAGATCAATATATCAGCATCAACCTTCCTGAAAGCCGATCAATCTAGATCCGCTTTATCCAGCAGAGGGCGCACTATCACGGTGGATTCACTTCACAGAGGATCTACCTCAGCTCCGGGTCTACAGGTTCCCCTACTGGAAACTGGAGGAAAATATTTTGTTATTGTTTGAGCTGAGGTTTGTATAAAATAAGTTCATGAATCAGCTACATGTTTATTTTTTTATCATGAAAGAATAAAATCAAATCGAAAATAGAGATCGATCAATATGAGAAAAAATAAATCATGATAAAAAAAAATTCTATATCGTCCAGCCCTCTTGTTTCCCCTACCTCTAAAAACATGTTCATTAGGCCAGGACGAGTGAGAGCGTGCTTGAGAGTACAAGTGTGGGACAATTAGCATATGGCTACAATCCAGCGTGGTGTGTTTCAATCCCAGTGTGTTCCCGTACGGTCTGTCTCGACCAAACACACGCCAGCAGAGGGCGCACTATGCATGCGTGATTTAACTCAAGGTGTGAGCTTCCCCTGTTCTTGCTTTGTTTCGTTTTTCGGAATAAGTTAGCTATTTTAACTTGTAATGTCATGAATAAATGTTCATTTCAGAAACATACACGTTAGAACTAAGCAAAGGTATTCGGCTTTTCCACAAGCTTTTCTGCATCCGCATCTCCGGGCGAGTTTATGGCACTCTGTTGGTAGCAAGAACGCAGCGGCAAGATGGGATTTATTCTTCACTTTTGTTCACTTCAGTTGACACTGTTTTTTGTTTTTTTTTTACGTCAAACTTTGTGCGATAAATCGTTTTCCACCTTCCAAAATGCGCACAAACGCTTATACGCAACAGTGAAACCCCACCTCAAGCGAGCGGATAAACCCTCCACGAGAATCGAGGGACCCATCGCTTGTTACTAAAGCAAAACTTCGAAATCGCTCGTTCCGACATCGAGTGTGCTGCGAGACTCACGGCCTCTGGATGAGCTGCTGCTGCGTCTGCTGTCTGTAGGACTCCACCAGCGGTTGAGGCACCAGCTCCATCAGCTCCAGGCTGTCCTTAATCCTCATCAGGAGCTCAAAGTTCTCACGCCCGCGCACCTGGACAGCACAACCGTGAGCAAAAGCAAAGAGTTTACAGCGGCCCAAATGGTGTGCGACCTACATAATCATTGGCCCTCTGGATATTTACAGTATGTCTTTATTGGTCATCTGTGAAATAAGCCAAACTGGCCGTGGTGTTAGTGGTAGCAATAATGGCAATGGCAGTAGGAGCCGTAGTATTGTCTTACAGGAATATAGTAAATCTCCTCTTCTCCGTGCCGCCTCTTCCTCATGTTTATGTTCGGACTGGGGATACTCGTCGGACTCTGTTTAAAATCTGCAAAAGGAAGAAAAGTGTTAGTTCTTTTTACAGAATACATTTTTGTACATTCTTGTAGATTTCAAAAATGGCAGCCATGTGACAAAAATGCAAAATGTACGGATAAGGCAACATTTTGGCCATGTGACAGTCTGAATATATATTTTGAGTACATTTTCTCCAGTTCAGCTTTACCCAAATCCTATAGGCCAGTGTAACCCCTCATTTGAAAGAATGATCCAAATGGATATTTTTCCTTGCGTTGTCGTGACTTTTTTTTACTTTCTTTTTTGTTGTTTTTTTATCCCATTTTATTTTCACCTTTTCGTCATGTTTTCGTTGCATTTTCACCCTTGTTTTTGCCTCATTTTTGTTGCTATATTTCAATACTTTTTTCAAGGAAGCTTTTCGATTTGGAAAAAATGTGCTCGGTTCAGGTGGGGGTTAAGAGGTTAAAGTGATAGTCTGAAATGTTTTACAATTTTTTTTTTTGTAGAATGGAAATGGATACATTGAGAATAATTTGAGGTAACTTAAGAAATACTAAATAATAATATGTTTTCTAAAGTTCCTCCCTTTGCTGATTTCAGATACTAATCAGAATCCCCGGGATACCACTTTGGCCAATGAGAAGAGCTTTTCCTGTGAACCGCCCTGTCAGGTCCGATCAGGAGGAGAGGGGGAGGAGCTTGATCATTTACTTCTGAACATTCTGTTCCTGCTCTCCTCCTTTTCCAAACGAGGAGTGGTTTTCTGGTCCAAGAGGGGAGGCATTTGACTGTCTGCACACTTACAGACTATCACTTTAAAGGTCTATAATGTAGCTTTGAATGCGGGGGAAAAAAACTTGATATTTGTGCGTAATTGACCTTTTTGTGACCCAATGGCTGTATGAGTGGTCTTCGTTTTCCCTCACAGTGGTCTCTACAACTCGCCAGAATCAATTGTTTTGAATGTTTTCTGGTGAGAGTCTCCTTCGGCAGTGAAAACCTGCCCGAAATTCTAAAAAACAATTGATCTTGGAGCATCATAGAGGCCACTGTGAGGGAAAATAAAGGCCGCTGGGTCACTGAAAGGTCAAATATATGTTAAGAGACCAAAGCGAGTTTTGCCATTTGGCGTCTCCCCTGCACTCACTGCGTTTGTTGGCGCTGCCGTTCTTGGCCACACTTTCGTTGAGCGTCTGCTGCTCCCTGAAGTGGTCCTCGTCCGCCTTACGGTCACGCCCGGGACAGGCGCATATCCGGCCCTCGAACGACCTCCTGCCCAGCACCTGACCGCTGTGAACCAGACACTCCGGGGGTTAGAGCTGTGGTTTCTAACTGTGGCGGTAAATAAGCATGTTTAAAGGAGGGAAGAAACCTTTGAGTTTAGTGTGGACATGCTTTTCTAAAGATAAAGTTGGTAAATGTGGTTCTCAAAAGAAGCTTCCTTATACTGACAATAGAAGACATGATCTCCTCTGTGGCAACGTTTGAGTTTTGTTTGTCATAATTGTTTACGTACTTTACAAATTTGTATTTTTGTAATACATTTATTTATTTTTATTTTTTTTTAAATGTGGACAAAAATTATGTTGTAATTTAAAAGTAGAGACTATGCTCATTAGTAGCACATATTGAGGTATATTGATATGGGTTGCCGTACTCTCTGGTCTCCAGTGTGATGATGATGAGGATGGGTCTGCGGTTCATGCCTCCCACACAGCTGCTGTTGCACATGAAGTTGTACAGAATGGTGGTAAACTCGGTCCCCACCTGAAACATACACAGAATAAACATTTTTACAAACAAATCTTCCTTTTCACGTTTTCCTTTCAACAAAATATTCTAATTGCGGCAATACCTATTTGTGTATCTACAGATGTAGGTGGTAATGTTCAAATTGTGTGCCAGTTTGTTCCATAGCATGTAAACTTTCAATTGCAAACAAACAGTTGGCTAATTTTCACATTTTGGTGTTTTATGATATCATTGTTTCTCCACAGGTCATTTTCTCAATATGCATTTTTCTTGCACTAAACCAGTGACCTTGCCTGCAAGCTGAAGTCTCGAGGCATTGGTGAGTTCACAAAAACGGGAGAATCCATCTTGCGCCGCTAGTGCTGATTTGTTTGAATCCTTATCCCCGGTGGTGCTGGCCAATCATGTGGCAGTATTGTAAAAAGTCCAATTTGAGAAGGCGGGTTTTAAGAATGCTGGCAACAGGCACTTTTATCGATACTTTTGAACAAGAGGATGGTGTCGGAAAGTGCTAGATATACTGCTACACACTTAAAAGCATATATAATTATTGTAAGAACTAAATATTATATGGGTTTGCTTTTGTGGCAGTTTGCTGTTTTGAGATTTGGCTGTGATTGGTTGGATCGAATCTGCAATAAATTCTGCATCGTCTTCATGGCTATTTTAAACTTGAGCGAAAGACATTGCTGAGAACACCCAAAATGAGAAAATGAGCATGTTGTAACTATGTACAGCGTGCCTATATGTTTGCCTGCCACAAGAGGGTGCTATTTGCATGAGAACAACTCAAGGGACAGCATCAGGTAACAAAAACATTTACCAGTATGTTGAAGCACACGTTTGTTACAAAGACAATCCAATAGAAAATCCTTTACTTACTAAATAACTAACTACATATTATAAAGCTGTCCTGAAATGTCCAGCCTTTGTTTCCTTTCTATGACCGACCTGTGGAGCCTCGTAGGGCACGCAGACGCTCTGGCGGCCCGTCACTGGGTCGTCCACGTACTGGCTCAGGTTGTTGCCCTCCACGCGGATCAGGTGGGAGGCCGGGGCTGCCTGACCTGAGGGAAGACGTCATCGGTGTCACGCTTGATCGGAAAACCAAAGATATGCTATAGCTTTAACCTCTTAACCCCCGTCGTCTTTTAGATTTTTTTTGTCACTTTTTTGTTATGTTTTTGCCCCATTTTTTGTTGCTATTTTGACACTTTCAGCTTTCAGATTTGGGTAAAGCCAAACTGGAGACAATGTGCTCGGTTCAGGTGGGCGTTAAGAGGTTTTAACATCAGAGAGGAAAATCTCTGTATTAAAGCTGGAGTACCTGAGTCTTCCTGTTCAAGTAGTGACATTTTTGTTTTTGCCCAAACTTGTTTCTAGCTCTCACAATCTCTGGTGTCTGTCCGAATGGTTCGAACTATTTCATTATATGCATCTTTCACCCCCATGTGCAGTTTTGACCAGTGGCAAAGTGAAGCAGCAGGGACCACCCCCAAAATAAATAGTTGCATCGTCCATTGCACAATAAAACGTTAGGTGAAGGCAATGCAACAAGGTCTGTTTGTTGCTGTGTTTACGACACACTCTGAGGGGGCAAAATCATTTACAACCACAAAAAAACAGGTGCCACAGCTTTAAGAGGCACGTGCGTGAAATCGGAATCCAATCTTTTGCCAAAAACAAAAGCAATCAGTACTAGAATCCAATAACTAAATCTAAAGGAAAATGGTGTGAAGAGCCAGAGGGGACTGCCTGAGAAATAATAAATAAATCAACAAATGGGTCATTTGCAAAGGTAGATGTCTCAATGTATTTCAGGTATTAGCGTTGAAAAGAAAGTTGAGTTAACTGTGTACTTTAGTTTTTTTTTAATTGAAAGATAAGCTATATTAACAAATTGTGCCATATAGTATGGAGGATTGAAAGTGCCACAATTAAATAAATAAATGCACCATTAAATAATTAAATAAATGTGTCATTAATTAAATAAATGTGTCATTAATTAAATAAATGTGTCATTAATTAATTAAATTACCAATGATTCTGTGTAAAAATATATATATAATTATTTATCTATTTAATTAATTATTTCATGGTCCTGTGTTGCAGTGTTTCATGAATTAATTTTATCTGTCAAACTCGCCCATCAAAAGTTGTGGGCGGGCTAAAGCCTGGTTAACTCAAATCTAGTCTAATCCATTGCTTTGGCCTGAAGTGTTTTTTGGAAACATGGCGGCTACGCTGATGGAGGACCTTCATGAGGTTTCAAGGGAGTTGGTGCGAGATATTTTCGACCTTGCTGAGTATGTGGAAGCAGGACCTGCAGACCCCGAGCATACAGAATAAAGCGGAGGAATTTATTGAAGTTCTTGGAGTTATTTCCACATTTTCTGACCAAGGCATTGACTGTAGAGTGACCGAAATTTTAGAAGAAGTACTCTACAGGGGTGCTAGTTGGAATGTGCCGTTGCCTCAATGCCCCGGTCGCAATGTACCGCATCCATTGGTTTTACCGCCACCTACCGGGCGGATGAGTGCTCTTTACGATTATTGAGAAACAGCAGATATTAATTTAAAAAAAGTTATTTCTTGACATCCCTTGATAGAGTGATCGAGGCTTGTGTTTAGTTGTTTTTGCTTGAGTATTCAAACATACGTAAGGGAGAATAGCGCCACCCAGCGTATCGGAGTATGTTCACTAGTCTGCGTAAATCCATTATTCTGGAATTGATTTGCCTTGACTCGATGAGCAGGATGACCAATCAGGTGTTAGGACCCACCCCTCAAACTTTGATGGGCGAGTTTGACAGATAAAATTAATTCATGAAACACTGCAACACAGGACCATGAAATAATTAATTAAATAGATAAATAATTATATATATTTTTTTACACAGAATCATTGGTAATTTAATTAATTAATGACACATTTAATTAATTAATGACACATTTATTTAATTATTTAATGGTGCATTTATTTATTTAATTGTGGCACTTTCAATCCTCCAGAATCATAAAATTAAAGTGATAGTCTGCGAGTTTAAATGTTCCACAATAGACTGCATACAATGTGATGTAACAGAAGTCATATTAAATATATTTTCTGAAGTCCCTCCCTTTGCTGATCTCAGCATCTCTGATCTTCTGTGAGTGGAAATGAGTGGTCCTCTTTTCTCCATTGTGAGATCAATTATAAAGTCTCATCTATTCTTACAAATGAAATGCTACAGATCAATAGGCTATCTATTAAAAAGAAGTGTAATGGAATGAAACAAGAATTATTGGACTTTTCTACACTAAATATCCTCGGGTATGACAGGCTTTAGGTTACATCAATATGAACAACTCACATAACTGATCTGATCATGACAACTTGTACATAATATTTTAGATCAGTTATTCTTTAACTTTTTTCATAAACTAAAATACTAAATACTTGGCAACTGCTGCAGTGGTCAATTTTATTCTATGAAGCTACTTTAGGTGATCCAATCATAGTTTCTGTCCCAGCCTTGATTAGTTGTCGCTAGCATTAGCATGCTTCCACTAGCTATAGCATGCTGTAGCTAGCCGCAGCATTTTGCGCGGCGATCCAAAATACATTTGCGGAGGTTAAACTCAGCGATTGAATTCTTCAGGTTCTGCCCTTCAAAATGAGTGCAGCATGTCCACTGAGATTTAATCGGTGAAAGTTGTGTTTATATGAGCCAAAACAGGTATCGGTTCAATATCATATATTTGTAGCCGATATCTGATTGTATTTATTCCAGTATTAGCTCCAATATCCGATACCAATATTGGATTGGTGCATCCCTAGTTACTACAGGCCTAGATCAAGATCAAATCTAGACAAAACTGGGTCAAAAGAATCCGAGATTGACTGAAATGGGACTAAATTTAGTCTAAATCAGAAAAATCCAGCATATACGTAAATCCAGTTATCTCTTACTGTTTTGCTGTGCTGTTATTGCAAACCCATGACAAAATCGATAATTGTAAAGTATCCGTGTACCGTCATTAAAGTCTCGCCCAAGCTCGTGGTTGGGGCAGCGTTTGACCACCTCGGTGACGTGCTCGGCCTTCTTGTACACGGGCATGGCCCGGATGAGGCTGCCGGGAGGGGGGCCGGACGCCAGCTTGATTTGGATGGGGCAGGTCTTGGCGATCTGACAGTAGAGCTTCTTCAGCAGCGGAGAGTACTGTGGGGAACGCACACGAGAGAGGGTTAGCGACAAAACTGGGATGGAGAGCTGACTATGCACCATTCAGAGCCACCAGCCAAACCGTTGACTGTTGGATCCAAAGACGAATGCTCTTTCTGAGCCACCGCCACAGTACAGTACAGTACAGTTTTATACCAATTGCTCAGATTTGGGACCAGTTTGCTCTCTTGGCATATGCACTTTCACTTGATCACAAATAATGGCCTTAAGTTCACATTAAGGTGTTTAACCTTTTAACTCCCACCTGGACCGAGCACATTTTGTCCAATTTGGCTTTACCCAAACCTGAAAGCTTCTTGAAAAAAGCGCCAAAACAGCGACAAGAACGAGAAGAAAACAACAACTAAATGCCGACAACACGGCAACAACGCAAAAAGATCTGTTTAGATCAGTTTTGTAGGTCTTAGCTTTCAAATGAGGTGTTACTCTGGCCTACAGGCTGTATGCTCCAGTCGAGAAGCTTTTAGATTCAGTTAAAGCTGAAAATGCGCCTGGTTAAGGTGGGTGGTAAAAGGTCAATGATTGACTTGTTTTGGCTTTCTTTATTTTCAACTTTATGTACATTGTATGGTTCTCATTGAAAGGCTTAGACTATGAATGAACACAGGAGAAATACTGTAGCTCAAAATATGTTTTATATGTAAAGTTCTTCCAATTTATTCTAGCCCTTTTCTCAATGAGCTTCGTAAGATCGTCTCCAACAGTCTGTGAAGTGAAAACCATTTCCGGGGACGACAGTGTGAAGCCCTTCGAGGAAATGTCCAAAGTGTGCAAAGCAGTACTATTTCGAAGAATCCATTTTCACCTTTCTCTGTTCAAAACATAAGTGTTAATTCACGAACGAACGCCTTTAGTGAGACTCTACAATGTAAATAATCTTGAAATAAAAGAAGAAAAACAATACATGATAAAAGCGTTTCCAAACTTTTGACCAGTACTGTATATGGGGAAATTGTAACTTCAAGGGCTGCTCACACGGATTTGTTTGACTCTGCACAGCTGGTGGCTCTAGCCAATCGGACGGCAGCACTGGTGTGAGTGGGCGGGCGTAACATTGCCGACCAATTATGTGCAGTTTTATGGATACTATTTGACACTGCGACCATGGAAAAACTCGAGATGCTGCACTATGCAAACACACATATAATATTGTCATAAACTTCGTATCTAATGGAATTGGAGTGTGTTGTTTTGAGACTTGGTTGGGAGCAACGTCAGTCTAGCTCTGGCCCGGCTTGATTTCATGAGATTTGAATCTCAACAAACACAGCAAAATTTGAATTTTAACAGATTTTCTTTTCTCCACGTATGACACGCTTATTCAAATACAACATTCAGTATCTCAATGTTTATGTTTGTTCTGGTTCACCTGCAGTGTCTCGCCCTAATAAAGCAACGTAGAACCTTTTAAGAAAGAAACCGTAAATCCTTCACCAGGTAATCCGGCAACAATGTAATAGGTCTATTGATGAAACAAGCTGTTGTTCTCTGAAGAAGAGCAACGTCTCGTGCGCACATACAGGGGTACAGCATCTCCAGGTGTACGGCGACGTGAATGGTGCCGGGACGCATTCAAAGACAGTGGGGACGAGACAAGAGCGGTCTGAACTTGTCCCGGCGCAATTACGAATTCTCAAAAAAAAATCTTCAGCGCAGTATAATCAAAGCGGGATTTTCAGGAACAAGTGATGCCGCCGACGCCCTGTGCCGACTTGCACCACGGGATCTAGACGCAAAATCTGGAATATACAAAACCTTTACTATACTGACTGTTTGTATGACCCCCAAGCATCCAGTATAACCTATACTTACTTATCACCGGCCTGTGTGGAGACTGGAGAGAATAAATAATGTCCACTAGGGCTGGGACAAAATATCATTGAGCAATATATTCCAATACGTCTTTGTTTTGATGTGCGTATCGTCTAGGACAGTGAGTTCCCAAAGTTTTTTTTACAGAAGGGAGTCCCGAGTTGTTGGAACTCGCGATAGATCTCTATAGCAGTGGGCGGAGAACCTCGGGCCTCTAACCTCTAATAATACGTGTTTTCTTTTACTTATAATTTAGTTGGTAGTGTTAAAGCCATGGATTTGGCGCTGATTGGTTTAAACAAATATATAAAAAGATAAAAACTCTGCACCGCTGTTGCGCTCCCAAGGAATTTCGTCAGACGAAGGGCTAAATTATGCCCGAAACGTTACCTTGTGGTGCCTTAATAAATTCCTTGGGAGTGCAACAGCGGTGCAGAGTTTGTATATTTTTATCTCACGTACTATTGAACTCTTGCACGCCACTCAACTGACCTGGGACTGCATCCCAATATCATTAATATGTCATTAATAACTGTTGGAGCCTCGACCCGTGCTTTGTTATTTCCATTCAAGTATTTCAGTTCGTTATAAAGATGATTTCCTAATACTTAGTGCACTATATATTTTATCGCAATTTGTATTATATCGTATCATAGCACTTTGAAAAGCCATAATATTATTTTTACTTTATATCCTAATTTAACCTTAAATAAAAATATGAAGTATTAATTTATCCAAGCTTCGGGCCAATCAGAAGTAGGTTCACAGTTTGTCTGAATTATAAGGTCCTATCTGACATTTTTTTTATATAGATTTTGGATTTGGATTTTTCGGTTGCCTTGGCATCGTTCACAAATCTGGAAACGAGTGTGTAAAAGGCCTACGTCTCCACCGCAGCACCACCAGCCTCCTCAGCCTCTCCATCTCATCCTCTTCCCCATCACCACCATGTGTAGACATTTAACTCCCCCATCACTTTCCGGGGTCCTGGAGTCTTAAGCTCTCAGCGCGTCGCGGGGCCAAAGCCGGCGTCTGGGAAAGCAGAGTGCTTGTTGTGCTTGACTGTTGTGACACCATCGCTAAGCCCCTTATCCTCTCTCAAACGCACACACCCTCCAGGGCAATGAAAATACCTGCACAACATTAGCTTTTCCCACCTTTGCTTCGCTCCGACAAGTCCCGGCAACCACACGGCCGTACCATGTATAAATTATTTGGCTAAGATGCAGACAGACGCAATTGCAGAAAGGGGGACTTCTCAAGATACTATTGCAACAGGCTGTGATACGAGGAGCTCAAATCAATTCATTTTTTGGTGGGGATTTGAGGAGGTATAAAGGACTACTGGGGATCCGGGAAGGACATTTGTTTATATAGAGCTTTTCACAGTCATTCATGAGTCACGAGAGACAATCTTTTTGAGTAACTCCACACTTCCGTAGGAGATTAAAAGGCATTAAATAAAAATGAACTTGAAAATAATTGCATTGTTTGATCTTTTACGCCATGAGTCCACCGAAAACAGTAAGATTATGGTTTCAAAACTTTACTGGATACTTTTGTACGTCTTTGCCATGTTTTTGTGGGGTTCGGTGGATTTTTTCACCGCAGAGATGGTCCTCAAGAAAGCAGCTTTTTAAAAGTAAACAAACAGCTAGCTTATGAGCTAAACCAATTTGAGACCTACACATTTCGTCTCCTGAGACACTGAAGAGGCACCGAGAGCCCCCGACACTTGCAGCACAGTGGAGGCGTTACAAGAGGAGCTACAGGAAACAAATAAGGGGGAAACGAGGAGGTATCCAGGCGAGACTCACAACTAAGCGACACATAATTAACAGAATAAAACCGATGAACTGCGAAGCTCTTCCCAGAAGATGGTGAAAGACGGTTGCGGTGCGGAGGAGGAGCTGCACAGGAGGAAGAGGAAGGAGGTGGAGCTGACCAGTGCAGGACACCACGCTCTGAAACAGGAACAAACCCAGGAGGCGCTGCACCGTTTCAGAGGATCAGAGGAGACTGAAGGCAGCCAGCCAGGTTTTTTTTTGTGCCAGATTTTTACTAAAAGGCCATTTTCAAAAAACGGTATACCTTTTTTCTTTTTCTTTTTTTATACATTTACAATTCAATACCCGATGAAGCAGTATGAATATAAACTATAAAAAGAAAAAGAGTTAGGTATAGGGCCTTTGAAGAGCCTATAGGATGCACCAACGCTAACGAGTGTTGCAAATCCAAGCACAAAAGCACAGCCACCGTGAAATTAGTTATCTATAAAAAGAGTAATTTTTTAATGATTAACCGTTTAGTTGCTTGGCTGTGAAAGGAGCACGGCAATTTTATTTTAAAGGGGCACTTTTTATGCAAGAAAAAAAAAGTTGGTATGTGTGACCATTTGACCTTGTAGTGACCCAGTGTACAAGTGGAAGTTGTCTCTCGCGATGTATCGAAAGACAAGCGGGAAAACAATTAGTCCCAACAATCAGTTCCAAACATTTGCTCAGCACATAAAGTAGTAACCGATCTTTGTGTTTTCTTCTGAGCGAGCAAAGGATGACGCCCCGACACGCTCACGACACGCCCACGACACGCCGCTACAGCCGCATGTCGACTATTCCCTCCCTGTTGTGGTTCTGAAAGGGGTTAAAACAATTATTACAAGCGCTATCGGTATTGTATCTAAGCGTTCAAACGAGCCAAACGGGGAGAATGGAGCACTTCCCTGCACACTTCCCCGTGTGTGTATACTGTCAGTCGGCTGGAAAAGTCTTAAAGAAAACAGTGCATTCTCAGAGGGATCAAAGCACAAAGGACGGTTTACTTTAGGATTGGAAGGTTAAAACAATTCACCGCTCCGGTCGTACTGAAGGTCCTATCTAGGGCCCGACTGATAAAGATTTTTGGGGTCCGATACCAATACCAGTATGGCCGATAGCCGATATATAGGCCGATTTTTAAGTAATTTAATTTTATGTAATTCCTTGTTTTATTTCTGAAATAGTCTGTAGTTAACCTCTTAACCCCCACCTTAACTGAGCACATTTTCTCCAGTTCAGCTTTACCCGAATCTAAAAGCTTCTCGACTGGAGCCAACAGCCTATTGGCCAGAGTAACGCCTCATTTGAAAGCTAAGACCTACAAAACTCATCTAAGCGTTTTTCCCCGTGTTGATGTCAACTTTTTTCGTCACCCTTCTGATGCTTTTTTTCAAGAAGTTTTTGGATTTGGGTAAAATGTGCTCGATTAAAATGACACATCGGACCCAATTATTCAGGACATTCATGTTTACTTCAGAGGGAGCTCGTGTGAAAGATAAAAATCGGTGGATTCCAAAACAAAAAAATCCTTGCCCATGTCTCTTTCTCTAATGATTCTGAAATTTTACGAAAAAAATCTGCATCATAAAACATATAAAATAGGTGCACAGACTTGGGACCGATTTCCACCACAATGTTTTTCTCATATTGGTCGATCTCGATTTTTGTTGCAATTAAACATTTTCATAATAAAAATAATACAAACTTTTTTTACAAACTTCAGCTCAAACAAAAACAAATGTTTAGTGTGTATTAGCTTGGTGCCTTCGCTTTCCATCCTGGTGGCTCTCACAAAGCTTCAAGATCAATTTTATTAAAGTTTTTTTTAGGGTTTTGGGTAAGTTTTTGGAATTCATATGTACATACAGTGAAAACCTAAAAGACAATAGATCCTGGAGCGTCCTACATCGGGATGGTAAGTAAAGGCGCTATGCTAACCACCCAAGCATCCGCTGGGCCACTGAAAGGGCAGATACGCATTAATATCAACTTTTTGTTTTTTTACACAAAAAGTTGCAAAGTGCACCTTTAACACACACATCTTCCATTGTCTCGTGCAAACTCTAAAACTCTAAAAACTAGGAGCTGTTTCGATTATAAAAGTCCCATGACGATTATTGAGATTGACCAAAGTAGGGATTGCGATTTCGATTAAATCAGACAGAGAGCCTATCACTTTCCGTTCCACAGTTATTTCCGAAGGTCGGCGATGTTGTAGATGGACCTTAAAGGAACAGGCCACCGTTTTTCCATACTGAGATAATATCTCAGTATGGAAAAAGCTCAGAAAAGAACATATTATGTTCTTATCTGAGCTCAGCCGAGTTGATACGAACCTGTCTGGTCTCTGTGCGAGCCCTCAATCACGCAAAACGACCAAAGATGTTGTTAGCATTTAGCCTCTCCCAGCATATTCCTATGGCTCCAAACGGGGGTGCAGTTGGAAGCGACCAGGCTCTTCCACGGGCACAAAGACCAGACAGGTAAGAACATATCTCAGTATGGAAAAACGGTGGCCTGTTCCTTTAAATACATGAAAGCGCTATTCATACAACAGGAAAGTGTTCCGTTTTTAGACTCTTTTTTTCTAGCTTGAGAGAATCTGCAGAGAAGAATGGGGAAAATACCCCAAATGAAGGTGTGCCAAGTTTGTAGCATCACCAAGAAGCAGGGGCGTGTTGGGACATCATTTCGGCCCGGGAGTTGTATTATTTAAACCGGCCCACACATCTCCAGACTTGTAGTTCACCTCTTAGAGCATCAGCTTTGTAGGATCGGTTACTTATCTTTTCACAGGGGCCGCTACAGACATAATCTGGACACACTTCCACAGTCAGCTTTGAGTTATGCAAATTAACTCAAAGCTGACTAAAGAGATAAATATAGTATTTATCTTTTACTACACCGTCACTGCCTTTCATTCTTTCTTTTTTGCCTCACCTGCCTTTTTTCTGTCCACTTATTTACTCACGCAGACACTCCTGCGTTATCTCCGCTCTGCTGCACCGACTTAAACTAACTCGCCGGGTTGTTCAACTTAACACTGCTCTGAGTCAGGTCAGCGTCCAATGGAATCTCCGGCTTCAGCGCTGAACGCAAAGCACAATGTGAATGTTCTCTCGGATTTCAACACCTCAGTCATTATTTGATTGATTTACAAGACAATAAAACGTTTGTGCAACTTTATTTATGTCTGAAACAGCAGCCCAGGCTCCAGCTGCAGTTAAGCCTTCGGGCCTGTAATGGTACAACTGTGAGAGTCCATTATTAATGAATTAATAGAAAAACATTTCTGGCGGCCCCCCGGGAAACGTCCCGACTCTCCGGATTACCCAGCACGCCTTTGCCAAGAAGACTAGAGGCTGTAATCGCTGCCAAAGGTGCCTCACCAAAGCACTGAGAAGGGTTGAACACTTATGTACATATATGTTTCAGTCCGTTTAGGAAAGAGGCTGTAACAAAATGTAGAATAAGTGAAGGGGCGTGAATACTTGTATGTTTAAAACGTATCTGCTATGTTACATATCTCCGGTTACTCTCCTCGCCGTGATGTCAGTGAAAGCCATTAATACTCTGATTCCACCGTGGGTGCAATGCCGCTTTTCGACAGCAGACCAGTGTGGGCAGGTTTGGACAGGCCGCGGGAGCCGCGGTGCTAATTGGCAGACTGTCATCCCGTAAGCATGCGGCAACACGCCCGCCGCAGAATTTACCCGAACTGGCCCGTTATCGAACAGAAGTATCCACACTCCCCCAGTTCTACGCAGAGCGCACACGCACCAGCGAGACACCCGCCCAAACACTGTGGGCTGTAATTGTGTCGCGCGAAAATCCATTGAAAATTTCCCACCGAGTCTTTGAAGTGAGGATAATGACTGTTTGTCGGAGAAATGGGGGAGATTGTGCGAATTCTTGTTGTCTGACGGCTCCTCTGTCTGTGGACGCATTTCAATGGGACGCAGTCTGGCTAAAGCCATGGGCGTCGGAACCATTCATTGTGAGGGGGACGTGTCCCCCCCACTTTTGAAAAGTGGTTGATTGGTCCCCCCCACTTTCACAACGTGAATTTTCATTGACTTTACATTTACTAGTTTAGACTGGACCTTTTCAATAGGCTCCCCGAGGCCAAACAATTAAATATGACCCGCGCCTTATTTTCCATACATTTAAAAACATATGTATTGGCATTATCCCATTATCCGCGCCAGTATCGCGTCGCTCCGCGGCGCATACGCTCCGCTTTGCGTAGCTGTGTTCATGCGGCTCCTCCCCTCAGAGCGGCTGAAATGTAAACATGTCTCTGTAAACCGCTGAAAAACGGCTAAAGTGAGAATACTGAGGATTATTGTTGGACGGACGGACAGATTTGACCAAATCGAAGCACAAGGACTCGTGCATCGTGTTTCCGGAGTTTTTTACGGATTCTCACATGGAGGAGCAGGGCTTTTCGCGTCCTCGGCAGGTGGACAGCGTGTTTCCCTGTCTTCATCGGTACAAAGGCCTGACCAGTAACTTTAAGGTGAGGAACATCAGTTTTGGACGTGTTTGTAAAGCGGGTGATGAAACTGATGTAGCGCGAGTTTGGGGAAACTGCCCCGGGCTAGCACGAGTGTTCAACCGGTCAATACGCCGTTAAACATCGCTGTCTGGACTCTAACTTAACCAGATAACATCTGAATTATTCATTTGACGGATAAATGTTTGCTTCCTTTACCCCTTGACTAAATTTTATCTGCGTTTGTGGGAAATGTGAAGATACGAGCGTTGAGATGTTTCTTTGCGATGGCGGGAGTTAACGGGTGAGGCTGAAGCTAAATGTGGATACAAACACGAGCGCGCCGTCTCATAAGAGTTTCATTCACTGAGTTTTTTCACAAAGCGTCATGAAGCCAGGGCTGGACAGGAGAATAGCGGCTCCACAGGTGTTTGGTTATCCGCCCTATATGTCCACCCAGCTGCCAGGAGGAGGCGCTGCTGAGCTGATCGAGTCTCTCGCGTATTCTTGAAGTAGCGCTCGATTTGGATGTAGTCCCGCTAAAGCAATAACATTGCTCTGTGTCCTGACCGTGTCCCACTGTAGTTCTTAATGTTAAGAAGTCGACCCCCTCCATTTTTGAAATGTGTCCCCCCCACTTTCCAAACGCTTCCGACGCCGCTGGCTAAAGCTCTTGTATATTGATTATTCAGTCTTTTTACAAACGGCATTTCAATATTATATTAATAAATAGATTTGTTTTATTTTTAGGATAATGTGTTAGTTTTTCAATACATATACTAATGAAAAACATGGCCACACAACTTTATTGTCTCCCATCTGCATTTGACCCAACCTTTAACCCATGTATCTGGGACAGCCTGTCTGGGGTAGTGGGTGACCACAGTGCAGTATCCACCAGGGATGTGAATTATACTTCCGATTCAATTCCAATCTATTAAAAAAACTTCAAAAGTGACTTTTTTGAGTTTTTTATGTAGTTTGTTACAACGTTGTTCTCTCATCAAAAACGTACCTGGAGTTATAGTTTGTACCACTCGCGCATCTTTGAATAATCGTTGGATATTCACCTGTCGCTATGCTCAGCACCATGGCGACAACACCAAAAAGAGCTCTGAAAATGCTTTCCTCACCTCTCCATCTCTTTCTCAGCTTAAAGTGATTGAAAGTTTACATATGTAACCAATTTAAAGGGACTTTAGGAGTTTAAAAATGTTACAAATATGTATATTCCTCCCCCTACATGTTCCAGGCATGTCCTAATGTGTAGAACGAGCCCAGACCTGTTCACCACAACTGCCTCTAAAATCCTGCACTGTCACTCAAAAAGATGTTAATTCAGGTCAGAATTGTCGTCATGCATGAGCTTAATATAGAGACTGCAGTTACGCGTAAGACCTGAGGTGGCAGTAGTGAGTATAGAAATGACCAACTTGCATCTAGTCCATTTAATATATATATATGAACCGGCCTATCAGGTCCAGGAGGAGAAGGACAGGAACTTGATTGTTTACTTTCAAATTTCACTATCACTCTTTCCTCACTTTGCAGACTATCATTTTAATCCTCTCATCCAAAGTAAAAACGCTCGCCGTGGCTTCACCATAGCCACACGGGCCCGTCTGCTCTATTGTTTTTTTTCCTTTAATTGAAACGGCTGTGCAGTGAAGGAGAGCAAGAGGAGCGGCTTATGGGGAGATTGCGTACAAATCAGGAAGTGAAACCCGGGGGGATTTTGTATTCGCTGTTTTAGGTCAATATTGCATTTTTTTTCATCAACCAAGTGTACGATAGTGATGAAGATGTGCTTGACATTATTTCTGATTCCAATTATCTGCAATAAGCATAACACCGTCCATGGGTCTCCACGCATTATACACCCTGAAACATGAAGTGTATAAGGTGTTGAAAGAAAAAGTTTGGACACTCCATTGGGGGGAAACTAAAGGAGAACCACCCTAGACGTGCTGAGAACACACGCAACCCCTCTGCGCGACCACACAGGTCTGGTCCATCAGACACGCGGAGTCGTCAGGCCGAGTGCCGAAGCTGTGCGGATGGAGACAAAGCCATGGACGTGGATGTGTGTGGAGGGCTTGTCGGGGCCTGTGTCCTAACGGAGCCTGGCTAATAGCTGGGAAAAGCGACTTCTGACAAGTCTGGGATTGGATGCATGCTCCGACCTGCTCGCCATAACACGCCTACTGTACATCGCCAGAAAAATATATAAGAGGCTCTTGTTATCCTGGGGGAAGGAAAGTTGCTAGGTCTTAGTTCAAACAGCAACGTTTTAAAACATATATCGGCTATGAGGTGAGACAGAGTCTGTGTTGAAATAGAGTGGATTAGTGAAGTGTCTGGGCTCAACTGCAATCATACTTCATACTTAAAGGTTTTGAAAGCAATAGGCTTACCAAGTGACTTCAAAGGGAACATATTTGGATTGGAATAAAAGGTCTAACTTGGTCTGAACTCAGGCAATAATAGAGCTGAAACTGCAAACGGATTGAAAATCACTCTTTTATTGGTCGCAAAATCAGCAAATCGCTTTTTATGTATGTTATGTGTTGCACGGGTTTGCAAACTTTTCCGACCGCAACCCCCTGAATCTCGACGTCTCAAACCCCATTTATGCCCCTCCCACTTAGCCCCTCCCACTTCCTCAGGAGGAGCGTTTTGGAAGCTGTTGCCGCGCTGCTAAGAACATCCACTGGTAAAGATCCAAAAATCACTCCAATATGCGCTAGCGACTCGAAAGACAGCACCAGGTGTGTTTTTTGATGAGAGGACAACATTGTAGCGTGGTAAAAAAAAAAATTAAAAAAAAATTACAATATACGATTTTGCATTGCACCTCCCCTTTAATATGTGCGCCAAGACCTGTTGATATTTTTAACTCAACCCACACCTGGACCGAGCACACTTTCCCCAGTTTGGCTTTTCCCCGAAAAAAAAAAGCTGACAAAAACACGACAAAAAAGCAACAATAAAGTGACAAGAAACCCAACAAAGCAGAAGTGCCAGAAAAGCAATAACAACACAACAAAAAAGTTACAAAAACACACAAAAAAGCAACGAAAGAAGCGACATAAAAAAAGACAAAACCGCGCCAACAACACGTCAAAAAAGTTACAATCAGTTTTCCTGCTAATGATTACACTGTTGCATTACACTGTTTCTCTCCAGTCGAGAAGCTTTTAGATTTGGGTAAAGCTGGGTAAAACTGGAGAAAATGCACTCGGTTAAGGGTTAAAGTCAATTCGACAAAATGGACAAAACATTTACAGGAAAAACTGCAATCGAATGGGTCTTGGATCACATTTCTTATACATTTATGGCGTAAAAAAACATCAAGCAAGCAATGACATTATTGTTTAAAGAGTAACTAGGCCCCCTTTCAGAGCCTCTGCCTCAGAGCCTCAGATTTGAACATATCAACAGTAAAGGGGCGTTGCCTGGAGGTCTAAGGAGCGCACGGGAGGGGTGGGCGGGGTCTGGGTCGGTGATTGACAGGCCTGAGTCATCTGACTTTTATTTACTTCAACTCGTAAACAAAGTCCAAGCATGGAGTTACAGCAAATACACAGTAGTACAACACAGTACAATAAACAATATACACTAATATTACACATGATATTGAACTCTAAAACAAATGTCCTAAACTAAATTCAGCTAACTAATCTAGCAATAAAAGCAACTAATGACTAAAACTACAATATTCAACAACAACGCTATAACACTACACAATTGTCTATAATACAAAAAGCTATGCTAAAAAAATCTACCTAAATGCTATAACTAATCGCAAACCTGACAATCGATGAAGGCTTCACTGCTGACGTCAGCCTTCACGCCTGTAGATGGCGCCTCACTGACGGTTTTAGGCATAAAGTTGATCTTTCAACTACTTTGCACTAAGTGCCAATATTATGACCAGGATATGTAGACAACACTATTGGACACTCATTTATACAGTTTATCAGCAAAAAAAAGGATTTGAGGGCATAGAGAGTGAATGAATGATCGAATATAAAGCGACCTTAGAGCAGGGGTCACCAACCTTTTTTCAGCCGAGGGCGACTTCAAGAGCATCAAGTTGTTCAACGGCTACCAGTTAAAAACAAATCCTAAAGACTTGAACGTACACTGTTTACTTATAGGTTATTGACCCCATATTATATCAAAATTGCTTCATTTTAAACTCGTACTGAGTCACAAGAACAGAAATAACTGTATTTTTAAGAATCAGATTCAAGAAAATGAGGTGTTTTACACCTTAGAAAAAGTCTCAAGGGCTACTGGGCATGTCCCACAGGGCACCTGGGTGCCCGCGGGCACCACGTTGGTGACCCCTGCCTTAGAGTATCCAAAGCACTATAGCTGTAAGAGCATTGCACAATTACCTATATTACTTCTGGGTTTGAAGTCATCAAAGCTCGAGTTGCCTTTCTTTTTTGGTGAGGAAGTGGAGATGGTACCCCATCTCCACTTTCTGTGGATGATCGTGAATATGCCCCTATGGCAAGAATTCTACAAGAAACGTGTTACTTGGTTCTGCCAAAACAAAGGCAAAAAATGACTCAGCCTGGTGTACCTGCTCTGAGCGAAAAGACCAAACCCTGAGCCATTTTTATAGAAATACCATCCCCAAAAGTGCATATCGCTTCTTCAACGTGCCTTCTTGTTGCAGAGACTGTGTTACAGTTGTTCAAGTACACGCAGTTCTTCACTGAGGCCTGTTTGAATTTTTGTACCAGGTAATCGGGAGAGTTGGGACGTTTGCCGATAGAAAAAAGGATGAAAAGAAAATGTCTTCACACAGATGCGATCCCAATGTCTGATCCAGAGGCAAGCGGTTCTCCAGATTGGCTCTCCCAGACTGAAATGAGACTTTTACATCGTGAAGACCCAACCGACTGACTTAACTAAGCAGTGATTCATTGAGATTTCAGGACCTTTTTCAGGACCTGCTTCTCCTACAACTAAAACATGAACAAAGAAATCTCTTGGAATCCCCTTAAAAAAAACAAAGATATTCTGGATTCAGTGCAATGAACGTTAAATCAAATGTTGTAACGGTAATAATGAAAAGAATAAAGTTTGAAGTTTCTTTATTAAATCAAAAAGACATGCTCCAATTAGAGTGGGAAATGCATTGGATGTTTTGGTTCTTGTAAGCACCTGAGTATGAGCAGAGACACCGGATTAAAGGACGTCCAACATCTGTACATTTCCCCAAACCCAAGGCGCCTGAAGTGACATCCAGGAGTGCGGCTTAAATCCCGGCTCGCAAAACAACACCAAAGACAATAGTCAAGGTTCAAAGTTCGTCCCTCTAATGTCCAGAGGGGGATCGCCTTACAACACTGGAGACCCGCGCCACGCTTGGTTACTCCTCAGGCTTTTAAAAAAACTGCCTGTTTATCTCATTCACACGCACTGACTAATGTCCCGAACGAAGGAAGCGTAGTTTGTCCGTGGGGGCCCTTGTTTCGGAGAGGTCAACTGAGTGACACCCAGGGGTTAACACCTTCCCATCCCAGGACGCCTCACAGGGTCAGGGCACCCGGCGAGCGTCGCATTACACCTGTCTGTCAGCGCTGGTGCAAAGTTTACTCCTGTTTGCTATGGGGACAGAAGCAATAATCGGAGGTGGATGGACAAATACTAAATACAAAAAAAAACATTATGAGTATGATCTCCACGTGCTTGCTTTAAAATGACAGGAATTTAGAAAACCATCTCGATACAATGGCACATCGGGAGAAAGGTCCTGTATCAGTGGTAAGCAAATCACCTTGATAGTGAGCGGGGTTTTTTTTTTAACCAAATAAATAGATTGGAGCTTCTCTCCAAGGAAATGTTTAAGTGTGTGAAGGCTCTCATTCATCCATGAAGTATTAATCAAAGTGAAGCTTAAATCGTCGATGGAACGATGGTTTGGTTGATTTGAGGACATTTTGCTTCAGTTCATTGAAGCTTCAAGAGCTAAACGATTTAAGCTTTCACACCAGCCCACACTCTGGCAAACGTCACACAGAGATTTCCATGAAGCTAATTTGTGCGTTCCAGTCTTGAGCATATAGTTCGGTGTGCTTTTGTTTTTAAAGTGGACATATCATGAGTATGGGGCATTGAAATAATGTCTTTGTAAGAACAAATTAGCAACAGTGAAATATTGGCGCTAGAGCTGGTGGAGACTTTGACTGGAGCAGTGGGGATAATTAAGTAAAAAAGTAACTTTCTGTTTCGATTTACAATGTGGTTTGCAGATTCAGCGCGGCGTGATAAAAAACATTTTGAACAGAATGACTCAGAACTGATTTTATGTCGGATTATGGCCTTAAGGAATAGGCCACCGTTTTTACATACTGATATGTTCTTACTTTAGCTTAGATGAGTTCATCTGTACCAGTCTGGGCTTCACGCGTGCCCCCCCCCCCCCCCCCCCCCTCACATAAACACAGCATAGACGGCGTTAGCATTTAGCTTCTCCTCCTCTCCTCTATAGATCAAAATAAGGTAAAGATAGAAGCTACCAAGCTCTCTACGTTTTCCCTATTTAAATATGGTTACATGAAGTGTTACACTATAAAGTATAATTACACAAAATTAAACAATTTTCTAAGCAGATAAAGAGGGGGACTATATTGTAAGGCGTAATAATACCAGGAATACTGTGATATACAGTGATATCTTCACTTAACTATGCGGACGCCGAAGTATTCCTGGTATTATTACGCCTTACAATATAGTTCCCCTTTTTATCCGCTAAGAAAATCCACATTGTTTAATTTGGTGTAATTATACTTTATAGTGTAACACTTCACATTACCATATTAAAATAGGGAAAACATGGAAGAGTTTGGTAGCTTCTATCTTCACCTTATTTGAAGCTATAGAGGAGAGGAGGAGAGGCTAAATGCCAACGCCGTCTATGCTGTGTTTACGTGAGGGGGGGGCACGCGTGAAGCCCAGACAGGTACAAATGAACCCGTCTAAGCTAAGGTAACATATCTCAGTATGTAAAAACAGTGGCCTATTCCTTTAAAAATGTCGGGGACAGTTTATGACGCAATATTACCCAGGAAGTACAGGTCGAAGCGCTGACACCCTAGAAGACGAAACAGCCAAATATTCAGGATTAACCGAAGAAAAACTGTCGTTGACGAGGGGACAACGTTATAACATGGTTTGAAACTTTTTAAAAACAAAATTTTGTATACCTCTCCTTTACGACATACAACAATTCAGCGGAGCCTTTTGTTGTATTATTGTAAGACCTTTGATACGACTAACCTCCTCCTCATACAATTCACTAATGCATTTGGCCTGGCTTAAACGTTTGTAGATGTAGACTTCAAAGGGATCCTTGTTGATCGCTCGGTTGCCCGTTTCTGAAGCGTTCATGAACAAAAAAAGTGATGACAAGACACGCCGAGTGAGTGAGAGATGTTCTACTTTCCCTTGTCCGGGACGGGCCCGGGCTTGCGCGGACTTGCGAACTGTGCGTTTCAATGTGTGAGAAGATGCTGCATGTTTAGTCATGTGCGGGACAGTTACTCGAAAGAAACAAGGCATCAGCAGAGAGAGAAAGAGGGAGAGACGGTTCGAGCACCTGCAAGTGTCCTCTGTCCTCGGCCCACCTCCAAAACAGCAATTCATTTGAAAGAAGACATTACCTCAACCAAAGAACAGCACTTTATCTGGCTTCTTGATTTTGTAAACTGACGAGGTTTCATCCGTACGTCATTCACTCCTCTTCAAACATTCGCAATAACATCTGCTCCCGGGGCAAACTGATGGAAGCGTGGCTGACAATATAGATCTAAAGCCCATTTCGTTGCACAGTAGCTTGGAGTTGAGGTAAACCTTCAAGTAAAAGGCTCTACCTTCATGATTGCCTCGTTTTTTCTTTCACCGTTTTTCCCCCTAAAGAAGTTAGACAATTTACGGTTGACGATTCCGGTTTCAGAAATACCACTATTTTCTCTTGTGAGCATTTGCCATTTTGTTGTCATTTCTGGCAACAATTATCGATGAAAAGGTATGGCTTTAGTCCTTACTGCCAAGTATCGATTCTGGTGTGTGGATTCTGAAATTTGGGCCATTGGAAGACTATTGAAAGAGTGGATTCTTTGGCATTGATTTGCACAGCCCCGGACACCTATGGAAATGTTCCTTGCTTCTTCATTCACTTGTATCTTTACTTGGGGCTGGAACAAAATGTTGGCTGTATATGAATTACGTGATGAATTAAACTTCAGGCCTCAGAAACATAGCACAACTTTGAAAAGTTTTAGTCCGACAGTTAATGGGGTACAATTGTGGAATAAATAGGAGATGGAGGTTCAAACATCAACCTGTTAAAATATAAATTAAAGCAAAAGATTTTTGCAAAGTATAGAGAAGAAGAAATGAGTTGCCACTAGGGGGCGCAATAGGATCAAATTGCTTTTTATTAATTAAGGAATGTTGTCATTCTATTGCTCAAAATTACAAATAGAGAATTAGAGTAGGCGAACTATGGATCTGTTGAGAGGGATCCTCCCAATGGGCTCGTAATCCTCGTATTGTAACGCACCACACAGCATTGGAACATTATCTACAAAATCAGCTAGTTAGGGCAGCTGCGTAGGAGTTTGCTGATGAGGAGCTACTGCCTCCTACAACTGGCCCTCTCTACACCTGGCTTTTTAAGGCACTACACTGTGTAGGGCTTACATAATAAATGTACCTAATAATACTCACGGAGTATAATATGTATATTGATCTGTCTTTTTAACATCAAACTAGGGACTTTTGGTAATACTAAGAATGTTAGGCAAGGTAACCATCTGAAAGAAACGTTTTTTGTTACTTGCTTTGTACTAGACTTTGTACTTGAAACCGTTGTTGTAATTGTGCTTCTGTCTGCTGATGTATGAACACTTCAAACAGTGTTTTGTAAGTTATAGTTCTTTGTAAATAGTTTGTAAGTATGTGGCTTTATCAGAGTTGTTACGTAATCAGTATTGCTCCGTTTTGGGGTATGGTCGGATACTGCGGGTGTGTAGGGTCTATTTTGTTTTGCTGTTGTTTCCTTGTTGCTATTTTGTTCCTTTGTTGTTCCACTATGTTCTTGTCGAAGTGACTCGCTACGTGTTAAAAACTTTACGTTGGATGTAAATTCTTGACTGCAGGAAACGTCTGTGTTTTTTGAGGTAGGACTTTTTATCTCAGCGCTAACGGCTAGTATCAAAAAACACCACCACAAAAATTAAACGTCTAAAAAGTATTTATTCTAAAGACAGGCAGATTATATTTTGAGCAGGCTCGTTTAAAATCGTGTAGCTATTTTCATTTTTAATTCGTGTTAGCCGTTAGCTTCAAGACAAAAACACTTACTGTGATGAGCACGGAAGTTTCCTCTAGTGAATGTTTTGCCCCTGACGTGATGTTTTTAACATGATGCTAGTGACTGTCCACCAGTAACTCACTGTCTGCCATTGAACCTTAAGCTATTTATTTTTTTAGACAAGACCTCATAGGGAAATAACGGAGACAGGATACGCAAACGACTACTTAGAATCCACTCGGACGTCACGTGACGCTTGCGTGCATAATAGTCTATTGTATTGATTTTGGGGGTGGGCGCTTATAAGCTCTTGCTTTGGCCCGCTCCGTTTGAGCAGAGTGTTTGTTTTTCAAATAACCAAATAAACTAAACTAAAAGTTGACTTCCCTTGATAAGGATAGAATTACACTAAATATAGAGTGCGACAGCTTCAACATGTGCTTTAAGTTATTTTACCAGTGTATTTTAGAACAGCGGTTCTCAACATGGCGTCGAGACCCACAATCCTCTTGGGATGACTAGCTGTGACCCAAATACAACTTACGTGTATGAAATACAATGTCAAATATTGTCTTTTCCTCAAAAAAATGTGTTGAATAAGCATTAAATAGGCCAAAAAAGCTGATATTATGATAAAACAACCCCACAACAGTAATTTGACCAGATTCAAGTAGTGATTCTATACTTTTTCGGTACATGCAAATTAAAAGGCTGGGAAAGGCTCATGAGTCACTTAAAAACGGTTCCGCGACCCGCTTTTGGGTCCCGGCCCACCAGTGGAGAACCACTGTTTTAGAAAAATGTTTTGAGAGAAGTTCGGCAAGTTTGAGGACACAGCAGACTTCGAGGAGAAGACAATCACGCCTCTGAAAATAAAAGAGGAGGGGCTGACAGGACAGCAATTGTTTATAAAAGCCTAGTCAGCATGAAAGTCTTTCTAAATTCATGGGATATGTATTTGTCTCAGACGATTTCTCTGATGAGCTGGATCAGTGTACAGCAGTGGGAGCTATGCATTTGGGATACTGTGCACGTGAAAAGTATACTATAGACAATAAATCCTGGATAGCATCTTACACGGCTGTTGCTGTTTCTTACAAAGGCAAAAATATGTCCAAATAAACAAACTAACAAACATAAATTTCTCTGATAGGGTAACATTGTTTTTGCCCCATAAAAGTATGTTGTGAAAATTGCCCTAATGTGCTGGTTATCGAAATGCTTCATTTTAGACCTATTGTCCATGTCTGAATATAGGATTTTAATATGTTTCTACTGCAGACTCCCTGACTACTACTTCACTAGCAACTCTTCTGCTGTCTGATCCGACGGCGTGTTTCCTGGAAGAGCACCTGTACCGTACATGTGAACTGACATCTTTGAGCTCACTTTTTTATCTTCAGCCTAATAATCTTTTTGCCCCATAAAAGCATGTTGTTAAAGTAGTAATTTGTGTGGGAAAATAAGCTCGATGTGTGCAGGTTGCATTGTATTATAATGTGTTGATGTTGCGTATGGTGATGGTCAACCCACATATGTGACAGAATTTCACATTTTACCCTGGATTTTGACACCGATGGATGACCGTAGAATACCTGACTGTAAAAATACCTATGTTGTCAAATTTTACAATTCAGCGTGTAGCAATCCACCGTTTTTTTTTTTTGTAGAGCTTTAATGTGATGACCCTCGCTGTTTCTATAGTTAAGTGTGATTAACCAGGTTGCTGCACAGAATTGCCCTCCTTGGTACAAACAAATATTCTGTTTCTGCACATCCCTGTCTAAACAGATGACGGTGGCCCCCAAAGAGACATGCCCAGATAACTGAGGAGAAATCGAGTATAATAAAGAGGAAAAGACAGAAGGATAATTTAGACTGATGTTACTCACGGTCCATGTCGCCGACTTGGCCGTGCTGGACTGCTGGAAGGACACGTTGAAGGCGTGCGGCCCCGGGTAGTCGGTGTCGGAGGGGATGGTCGGCGCCGGGGACAGGCCTTCGAAGGTGGAGTTGGGCTGGGAGTACGGGGAGGGGGTGGGAACCGCCGAGGACGAAGCCTGCTCGGAGCCGTACGGGCTGGCCGGGGCGCCGCGGCTCCCCAGGCTCTCCATGCTGCTGCTGCTCAGGAGGTTGTACTGGGACTGCAACACAAGAAGAAACAATAGGTTTAGGGAAGGGAAGGGAAGGGAGGGGAAGGGAAGGGAGGGCACAGGTAAAGATAGGGGCTTTAGCGAAAGGCTCTTAAGGCAGGTCGGATTACGCGCAGAGGAGGTGAGGCGCTGCCGAATGGTTTGGGTGGGACGATAAATGGGGAAATGATTGTTATGGCAAGACGGGTTTGGATTTAGGGCAGGTAATGTGATCACTGAATTGTGATCAAAACTGTAGCGATGGACCCTAAAGTGGGTGAGTAATATCACTCACTACTCTTTTGGGTATTGATACTGGTATAAATAAAAGGCAAGGAGTCAATCATAGACACATTATGGTGACAAGCAACAAGGGGACATGGCCTCGCTGAGGGGGGGAAAAACCTCTCATGGGAATCACTCTTCTTTTTAGCCGTTTTCTGGTGGAGTATAAACATATTTATCACACTTCAAAGTCAAACCAAAATCAGGTCCATATGGATGTTTTTTTGCAGCTACTGCAGTCTACTGCACTCATTGCTAAGGTTAGCATACGTAGCATGAAGCTAACGGTAGATTCCTGGTTAGAATTGTCAATTGTTTCAGTATTTTTGAGCAGTTGAACCACTTTGCTCCTCTTCATGTCTCTGTATCTTTATTTAGTCGAAACAATATATTCAAATCAGCATTTGTTAAAGTAATGTTTTCTATGGTCATGTTCCATAGATGGGCAATTCCAAAGATGCCGTCCGTATCAATACAAGCTTGTGAAGCTAAGCTGGGTGGGGTCTGGGGAGAACCTGGATGGGAGACTGTCAGTGTAGCCCAAGGGTAGAGCTGGATACAGTAGGCAAAACATTACTCAAGTAGGAGTGACATTAGTTTAAATAATGACCCAAATAATTACTCAGGTACTGAGTACTTAGAGAAAATGCTACTTGAGGAGAAGAAGTTTATTGTCATTACATGATTGTCCAACAAAAAATTGCGTAGATCAGATCAGAACCGTGAGTAAAAGTCTGCTTTATGTTTCAGTCGTGACATAAATGACGAGAAACAAAACATGAAATAATGTGAAAATCTACACGTATTTCCTCAGAAAATTCCAAACAAATATATAAAAGGATTATAATTCTAAAGCATGAAGTAGACAAAACACAAACTACATCTACTTTTTATGTAACACACATCAACTTTCCCACCACACTCTGCTCCTATATGCCGTGTGAAGTATAACCCTTCAGAAGAATCAGAAAACTTCAAATGCATCTTCACCACGATATTAAGTTACTAAAGACGAGAGGTAGGTAAAATTAGATTTTAGAATGAAGTGTCTGAGTAAAAAAAAAAAAAAGTATCTCATGCCACTGTGATTAAATCTTTAAAGGGACTATACAGAGTTTACAAATTTAAAAATTAAGTATTTTCTTCCCCCTACATATTCCAACAATGTCCTAATGTGTAGAATGAGCCCAGACCTGTTCACCACAGCATCCTCTAAAATCCTGCACTGTCACTCAAAAAGTTGTTACTTCGGGTCTGAAATGCCGTCATGCACGAGCTTAATATAGAGACTGCAGTTACGTGTAAGACCTGAGGTGGCAGTAGTGAGTATAAAAATGACCACGTTGCATCTAGTCCCTTTAAGTGCAACGTCTTTATTTTGACGCATAAAAACATATTTTGTGTTTTGTTACTTAATTCTTCACAATGATTTCTTTAGATATGCCTCTATGGTATTTTCTTTGAAAATATTAAAATGTTCACATTATTTCATGTTTTGTTTCTCATCATTTATGTCAATATTTTATTGTATTTATTTATTTATTTGAAAATGGACAGTGCACATTAATCAACATTATACGATGTAAATATGCCCGAGTTAGCAGAGAAAGCTAATTTTTAGCGATAGTCCCTTTGGCAGATGTCAAAGCCAGCCTAAAAAAAGACAGAATTAAAATCACACAGCAATGTACAAAACACTATATAATTACATACATACATAGTGCATAAAATCAGCAAACTATACATTTGAACTAGTGCTCACAAGTCTGTGTCTCCACGAGACACTTTTTGGCATTCTTTTCAAATGAATGGAATGATGGCTCGTGAATTGATTCAGGCACTGTGTTCCACTGTTCGGAGGCTCTATAAGAAAAGACGGCCTGCCCAAATGCAGTTTTACTACCGGGGAGGGTGCAGTCTTCCCTCACTGCCCCTCGAGTTACTCTGTAAACTTCAGATCGAGTGCAGCTAAACTTGCTCAGTGACGGGGGAGCAGAGCTCCTCTTTCTTTACTCTTGAGTAATTGTTTGGGCTACTACTTTTTACTTTTACTTGAGTAAATATTTTGGCCCACCTCTGCTAAAGACAAAATCCAAATAGTCACCCTTTTGAAGATGGCCATTGTGCTTCACAAAGCTGACAAGCTTCTCAAATTAGCAATGCTTTATTCACTCAATCCTCACTTGGCAGATCACCTTCTATAGCCACAGCTGCCCTGGGGCTGACTGATGGAATCTATGCCCAAAACACCATTGTTTTATGCTTTGACTGATGGGATAAATAAGAGGTGCTCATCAGGACAGTTCACAGTAGCTCCTCGAGGTAGTACAAGTTTCAAATAATCAGGCTTTGCCTAATTGCTTAAAGGTAAGATGGGGCTGTGGGATCTGACTTCACTTATGTGAGGAGATATTGTAACAAACTTGTCAGATTCAACCAGGTGGTGTAAAGGCAGAAGCCACTGACAGACGAGCACAGCCCCGAGCCCTTTGCATTACACGTGTCGTGCATACACATGTTGAGGGACACAACATCAGCATCTACACAGACATTTGAACCAACAACGCTTTCCTGGATGATTAATATGTATTTTTACAAAAGCAGTTTTCCTTCAAATCTCCGGCCAACACCAAACACACAAACAACAAGAAAATGTCTTGCTCAGTGACACAACAGCAGTATAAAATGCATTCAAACAGAAAACGTTCCCATCTCAATTCTCTCTCTCTTTTAAATAAACGAAAGGGAAAAGGCCGTAATAACTAAGATGAACTGTATTGGATTATTGTGAGTACTGGTAGTAACTGGCTAACTGAATTGTTTATATATGAATGTATGTGTGACACATTTCCCCACTGGGGACAATAAATGTTATCAATCAATCAATCAATCAATTGAAATACAACGTAGAAACACCGGCAAAGCAGCAAACGCAAAAAAAAAAAAAAAATGCTGAACATTCTGTAAAAAAAGCTTCAGATTTGTGTTCCCAGGACGACTCAGTGACATGTGGCAACTCGCCCAGTCAAAACTCCGGCTCACGAGTCACACCAGAAAGCACTTTTTATGGTTTAGACAGTGCTTCAAAGTGGCTTCATTTTACTGTGTTTATTTAACTGTAAAAGTATTTAGTTAAATAATAAAATAGTACCAACAAATATGTAAATATATTTTTTAAAAGATTTGGTTGTATATGGTTATTTGCTTATTGCTGCACATGGTTGGCTCAAATAGAGTTGTACAATTTGGCCAAAAGTGAAAAAAGTGGGAATCCATCTGCTAACAGAAAAAAAATTAAAAAAAACTTTATTTTATTAAATGTAAATCCGATATTTATCAACATAATTTTTTTTCTAAAATATATGTTTTTTGTTAAGCTTGATAACACTCAGTGGAGCATATGAGTTTCAGTCAGCCAAAACAAATAAATAACCAACAGCAAAAAAACTAAAACCCAAAGTTAAATCAAACATATCTTTACCTTCTTCTTCACGTAGTACATCTTCTGGTCTCACGTGCAAAGCTCCACTCAGAAAGGTCCACAAAACAACAGCCTGGAAGCCTGAGCTTGCATTGCCTTTACGTCCTGGTACTTTTACAAAACTAGGCAAAAGTGAACATGACCCGGGCTGCACACACAGCTATACTGACAGGGACAGGGGTTAAAGGAAAGGTGTGGGGAGGGAGGGAGGGAGAGAGAGAGCGAGAGAGAGAGAGAGAGAGAGAGAGAGAGAGAGAGAGAGAGAGAATGAACGAACGAAAAATTGAGGGATGGGAACCCAAAAAAAAAAAAATGCTATACGACATATGGCATGCCCGGACATAGACAAGGCAACGCAGGGGCACAAGTACACACACGCTCCCGAAGCACCTCCACACAGGCCTGTGCTGAGTAAACACTGTCTGCCCAAGCTGACGAGAGAGAGGGGGGTGAGACAGAAAGAGAGAATGAGAGAGGGAACAGAGAATGAATGAAAGAGAAGGAAGATACAGAGAGCGGGAAAGAGAGACCGTGATGGTGGAAGAAAGAGGGACACTTTGATAGTCATGAATTAGTACTGTATCTTTTTACAGTAACTTTCCAATAAATCATTTCCCAAATCCTTTGTGAATTACAATAGAATAATGTAATTGCAATTTACAGTATTTGATATTATTTATAGAATTATACTGTTGGTATTATCCAGTATGATATATACAATATGAACGGCATGGTGGCGCAGGGGTTAGCACTCGTGCTTTGATTCCTGGACGGGGCCTTTCTGTGTGGCGTTTACATGTTCTCCCCATGTCTATGTCATTTTCCTCCGGGTGCTCTGGTTTCTCCTACCAATAAAACATGTACAATAGGGGGTGTATGTGACAGTGAGAGGCTGGTGGTGGTCGGCGGGGCCGATGGCTCAGATGGAAGGCCTCGAAGCCCCAGGGCAGCTTTGGTTACTACGGTAGCTTACCACCATGGTATGGAGTGAAGGTAGATTTTCCCCTGTAGCACTTTATGACCATGTCTGTGAATGTGATATACAAATAAAGTCCTTTCCTTTCCTTGTTATGTTAGAGTGACAGTAAACTATTACAGTGCACTATAAATGTCACTAATGTTTAGGCAGGAAATGGGTAAAGTAACTTATTGTAAATATCACAGTACTGAGGGCTGTAACTGTAAGTTACTGTGAATTTTAAAATAAGGAATTTAGTCACAATGTCAATTTTACTATGATGAGAGATTCATATTTCTGTTGTGGAGAGAGCAAACAATTATTTAGTTCAACAAAGTTGAGAAGATAAAGAAATGAATAATATAATTGATTTCCAGCAGTCTGCTAAAAG
This sequence comes from Proterorhinus semilunaris, assembly GCA_021464625.1. NCBI lineage: Eukaryota > Metazoa > Chordata > Actinopteri > Gobiiformes > Gobiidae > Proterorhinus > Proterorhinus semilunaris. The sequence goes on along the minus strand of CM038347.1, from coordinate 32,144,782 downwards.
GGACCATCCTATTTGGAAAATAAGAGTCTGGTTAATGTGTGAAATGTGAAAAATTGCATTACAGTATCACTACTGTAGTCGTACTGTAATATGAATATACAGTATCACCAGTGTAATCTATGATAAATCTACAATAAACCTTTTACAGTGTGTTTAATTTTCTTTTGAAAGGATATTTTTCTAAAATGTAAATAATTTCCAAAAAATTGTACAAAGTAAAATTTTTGCCAAAGATATACTTTTTGCCAAAAGTATGTCTTAGACAGTCTTTCTCCTCTGAGCATTTCATCTGTAATTTGTAACAGACTGATAAAACAAGAGGACCACAGACGGAGTGCTCGGTGTCAGCCCAAAACAGTCATCGGTTCAGTTTCGGATATTTTAAACCAATATTTGATTTTTTTTTTTTTCTAGTATTGACTCTGATAACCGGTACCGTGCGTCCCTATAATTTTTAGATGGTAATTTGACATATTTTGCAGTTGCACCACTTGACTGTCTGGTTGCACAATCTGACATTAACAACTAATTTCAAATTAAATGGGCTTTTATGTGGACTCTTTCATTAGCTTTAGCATTTGTAAGCATGGGTAAACATTTACGTTTAAAACAAATTAACTTTTATAATAAAATAATATTTTCCAATATTTACATGTACCACCTGACACAGAAAGTGTGACAGTTTACCTATGAGTCGGAAAAAAGCTATTTTGATCTTTTCCCTCAGCCATAAAGACAACTAGCTGATGCTTTATTCTGTTTGCTGATACTATTCTTTATTTCAAAATAACAGCCCTGTTCTTACGGTTGTGCCACCCTGATATTTTAAGATTACAAATTGCCGGACAAAGGTTTTTTAGTGAACTCAAAAGATTTAAAACTATTAATATTCACAAATGATGGCTTATTTGAAAGATATTTAACATACAATTATGCCATGATGTTTTATTTTTTAATTGTTACCCTGAAAGTAAAATTTTCAGAAGCGTTATTAGTCTAATCATTTGCTCGGACAGTTGCACCACCTGACATTTTAGGGGTTTGAGGTGTGAAAACATAAACAAATATTTATTATTGAAATGTGATGAAAATGTGTTCAAACTAAATACGTTGTGTAGAATAAAGTGATGCATGTAATGAAAAGCTCAAATTATTTTTAAAAGAAATAACACTCGGACACAAAAATATGCACGTCATGTCAGTCTGGTAATTATGCAGCGTTGAGGCCTGAAAAGTTTTGGGAACCCCAAAACGGGCCTTCCAGTAACCATATGGCGAAAGGTGTCTCTTCTTGACTTTATATTAAGTGCTTGTTAAGCCTCCAGATTCGGCCTCAGCTGTCCCCGCGTTGTTCGTGCGTGAACTGCCTCCAAACCCTGTCGCGGGGTGTTTTTGTCCCGCTGCGAAGGGGAAAGGGGCAGGTCAATGTCCCAGCCTGCGGGGTGACACGGGGCTGCAGGCCTCACACAACACAGTGCCTACACGGGACATACCGTCAACTCAAGTTTGCTCAATCAATAATGAAAAAGACAGACAGACAGTATGTAATTCTGACATATTTACAACAGCAGAAAAAAGCTTCTTGTTGTGAAGAGAGAGAGAGCTAAAACGATCATTCAACGCGGGGAAGAAACCGACATTTGGGCTCGTAAATTTGTTCCGAGTTTAATTGGATGAAATGCTGCATAAGATATATATTTTAACCAACAGCTTGCTCGCTTATCAATTGCGCAGTGAGTGCAGATGGGAAATGGGAAAAAGTACTTAAAGAGGGGGTATTATGCTTTTTTTCAATCACACAGCACCAGTCTATAGCACACTACAATGATGACGTAACCTTCTGTCGGTCTGTATATGCAGTAAATTAAAATAACTGCCTTGAATAAAATTGCCCTCTCAAAATGGCTGTACTGAACGTCTTGAAATAGGCCTCTGTCTCTTTAAGAAGCTTTCCGACACGCCCCCTTCAGCACACTACTGTGGCATTTAAACAACAACACTGTGCGGGGAGGGGGCTCTGCGGAGCTGAGGAGCAGTGGTTGGTGCCTTGGCTGGTGACGAAAGGTCCAGAGGCGTCTCCAGGAGGTGGGGGCGTTCCTAGGAGGACTGAGGCATAGCTACACCTAAAATGGCTGCCGTCTAAGTTTTTACTGATTACTCAAAAATATGTGGATGAGCCAAGGCAACACTCCAGGCATGTGTTTAATGAGGGAACGACATAATAACATGATATAAAGCTTGAAAAAGTCGATTTTACATAATACCCCCCTTTAAACAGCAACCGTCTAAGCCGTCTTTTCCCTCTAAACCTAAGACGGCTGCCAAAAACAACACTGCTGATAAAAACAAGTGGGATTTTTACATGTTTTCTAGCATTAGCTCCTCCTGCGTTGGGCTCATAGACATAATATTTATAGACTCCGTCTCCACACTCCTCCCCGTTTGCCACAATGACCACGTTCGGGGGGGAAATCATGGTGGATTCACAGACTCCTCCTACCCTGCTGTGACGGAGCATTTTCCTAAAAAGGGCATAAGGGCGGGATCTTCACTGTAGACTTGGCCCTCACGTGACGTGAAGTTCGATCGTAGCCACGCCCGCGCCATTAGCTCTAATGCTAACGGCCTGTCGATCAAAGTCCGGCCCTCATTAGTATACGAGATTTCTAAAACGTTTCTTACGAAAATCAGCCTGGTCCCTTTCATTGTAACTAACCCAGCGTTATCACAGGAGCAATATCTAGCTGTAGAAAGTTCCCCAAAATTAGAAACCAGGCTTAAAACGTGTGGAAAGTGCAATGCTAACTAATACGAAACTAGCTTGTTTGGCCGCCCACATATGGAGGTACTGCAGCAATGGCGGACAAAGTCGGCCCCTAGCGTTGTGGTCTTAAAGCAGAGCAACCAGCGGCCATTGTTTGTGCTATTAGCCACATACAGCTAGCCTACAACATGACATAACATATACAAACATGACATATTTGGACCTGGTTTCTTTGTTTAGTCCGAGCTTGGACCTGGTTTAAGTCTGGTTTAGTCCCAGGTTTTCTTTGTTTAGTCCTAGTTTTGCATTGTTCCAGTTTAAATCATGTTGGCGTTGTCGCTATACTGTTTTGACTTGGTTTAGCGGCTGATGTGGGAATACTACATTTCCCAAATTCAATTGTTGAATTTAAACATTTTGTCAAGTCTGCGTGTGTAAAAATGTAGGGAACAATGTTGTTACATGTACATCCAGGGTCATGATAATAGAAGAATAGAAAATATCATGTTTGAAAGACCACCAGCCGCCATTGTACTTTAACACAACGCGCGACTCCAACTTTATAGTAGATACTTCCTTTTTTTACACTGGCTCCATGCAGGTGTGGTGTGTAGTGGCTGTTGTGCCCGCACACCTCCAGGGCAAGTCTAAACAGAGCCCATCGGCCCCTCTCCTGCCGATGAAGGGGCCATTCATGACCGAATTGGCTCGTTTGAATGTAGTAATTCTCAAACCGGGGTCCATGGATGACGTGTGTCTCCAAAAACACTCGCTTAGATATTGTTCCACACATGGTTAGAAACTCCAGAATTCAGTTTAATTTTGTGATTTAAGTGCATAATGACACAATTTTTGCATTGGCTAAAATGTCTTGAATTGAGCAAATGTATCTTGCTTTAAGCGTTTTTTCCCCCACAAATTTAAACTCTTTTTTTTCCCTGATCTGACCAGTTGACTATGCTAGTTCGATGACATTTCTGACTAGTTCTGAGGTCATCTCGCTTGAAATAAGAAAGTAAAACTGCCAATGGGCTCAGACCGAATTTCACTGGCAAAGAAAATTACCTGAAATGAAGACGAAATGGATTGGAGATGAGTCCCTGAGCGCCGGCCCACACTTGGCGGCTCACTGGGTCGCCCCAACGGCATTGGGGACGGGTCAAATGCAGAGAACGAATTTCCCCATCAATAAAGTATAACTGAACTCAAATGTATTTTGGCTGGAATGTTCACCCACCTTTCTTTAGTTCGAGCATTTTTGGTCAAACTAAAGAGAATGTATTTCGTGAGGAAGCTCAAACAGGCTAAACCTCGTCAGAAGCTGTTGGTAAACTTCTACAATGGACTGTGTGGTTTGCTAGCTGCACAGCGGCTGAGAAGAGAGCCCTGCAGCGAGTGGTGAAAGCAGCCAGCCGGACAGTGGGACTGGAGCTGCCCCCGAGTCAGCTCTGTACATGCCACACGGATGAAGAGGAGGGCAACACACATTTACAAGGACAGAACACACCCCGGACACTCACTGTTTGAGCCCCTGACCTCAGGCAAACGCTTCAGAGTTTTATAGACTCACACCAGCAGATTGAAGAACAGTTTTTACCACCAAGCTGTTAGCTCCATCCCACCTTAAAGCACCGTAGCGCCACATTGCAGTTGCTACTACTGTTTTTGCTGTTTGTGTTGTTTTTGTCTGCGAGTGTTTACATTTTGTATTACTTATTATTGAGACCTTGAGAGCCAAACACGTTTCATTACGCTTGTGTGTAATGACAAATAAAGCATTATTTTCTATTCTATTCTATTCCATTCTATTCTATTTGTGATGTTTATAGTTTCACTTCCTGTCCACTGTGTGTGTGTTTTTTTTTTATTACTATTATTTTGTATTATTATTAAACTACTATTTACAAATGTACTAATTAAAATTACAGTAAAATAAATTCAAAGCACAAGACACTAAAATAATGTAACATTAAATAAATGATAACACAAAAAATAGGTAATGGAGGAGGCTGTGTCTAGATCCAAGGAAGCAAAAATGTATTCCATTGCATGAAAAGAAAAGAAAAAATAAGTGCATAAATTGTAAGACTAGATTGTCAGAATGTGTCCATGGCTCGTACAGGGGCTGTACCTAATATATTAATGCCCCCCTTTGCTGTTATTAGGAATCATTTGTTGGAAAAGGGAGACTGCAGTGCATGGTGAAGGATCGCAAACCCAGAAGTAGCACTTACGCTAAAAACAATCAGCATGCGGTGCAAATTGCAAACACCCTGCTCTCTTTGAGATGTGTGATGTTTGGAATGTGTTGGAAAAGTTTGACATGGACAAGAAATTAAATAAATAAAAAAAGGCTATGGAGCTTTACCTCTGTATGCCACTTCCTGTCAGTAGCTTAAAATTTCAAATATAAATAACTTTTCTGCCCAAATGTTCCTTCTACAATAAAATTGCTGCTTCACTTAAATCAAATGCTGATTATGACTTACAACAGACGCTATCCATACTGATAAGTCATATTTTCCAAAACCTTTCATATCTACTTTAAGGTTCGATCAGATCTCATTTGAAAAAGAGAAAATTGGAATATTTACAATCCTAAGCCATGTTCCACCGAGAGATGATTTATTTTATTATCAGAATGTATATAATTAGACCAAGTTTACACTTAAAGGGCTGGGAAGCACACTGCGACATGACGGTGTTTGTCCCCTACAGGCACCCATCCAGGCTGTCACTCTAACACGAGCTTCATCCTCTCACAGCAGCCACAACAGCCCTCACCTGTCTGTCGTAGTATATGTTCGAGAAGACTGACACCTCCAAACGGGAGCAGGGCCCACGGCGAGTCAAAAGATCCTCGTGGAGTTAAGTACTCTCGCTAAGCTTCATGTTTCATCAAGTATTACGTTAAACATACGCAGATATTATTTGTGTTTGTAGACTGTATCGTTCCCAATGTGTGGCCAACAGTAGTTCAGCCATACTTTCAGCGGATACATTTTAACCTTCGAGCAACTCATAACGTCTTATGAGTTAAGGCGGGAGTTAAGAAGCCTCACCTGAGTATGTTTGGCTAGTTTTTAAACACGGGGTGAATGGCCTGGACTGTGTTTGAATGCTGCCCCCTTTTGGCAAAAGTGCAGAACAAGGTCATTCCCTGTACTGAGGCGAGGCGCTACAGGGAAAAACAAATCAATTAGACTTTCAATGAGTAACTTTTACAGTAGATTATCGACATAGACGTGGTGGGGAAAAACAATGTTGTAAGAATAAACCGTTATTTTGTGTTGTCTGTGTAAGCTCTCAGTCGTACAGGAGTTGTCCATCTTCAATGAAGGCACTTGAGTCATCTTCTGTACTCAGTAGTTGAAGTCTCGAACGTTTCGCCTCTCATCCAAAAGGCTTCGTCAGCAGACTTATTTTGTGTCAAAAAGATAAGGGGGAAGGGGGTGGGGAAAATTCAGTCTTGTTTTTTTGTGATTCAAAAATCAGCTATACTGAAAATTCCTTCGGTGGTGTCTTTAACTGTGTGTGTATGTTTGCCTAAACACTACATTGTTTTGTTTATTGTTTCAGTGTTTGGTGCAGCCCTGTTGTGATATCGGGCTATCCAAAAACAAATGATTCATTAAATTGATTGAAATTGATCACATTTTCGCTTTTAAAGTGCATATGACACATAAGACATGTTTTGCTGAAACATAGCTAACCCAATAATACTTAGGATTTAGCTAAAAATGTACTCTCTTTTCCTTGGTTTGACATTTTTTGTGATGTTTATTATTGCACTTTCTTATTGGACACAAACAGGAAGTGAAATAGATAGAGGTAAACAATTTTAAACGGTTGCCGACCATGTTCTGTCAATGGGAAATGAGTGAGTCAGAATTCTATGGAACCTTCCCCTGCACTGTAAATTCTAATAAGTAAAGTTTACTTGGTAGAAACCAGGAAACCGGATGCCCAAGAAATATCTTGTTCAAGAACACTTGTCTACATAATTCAACTATACTGTTAGCATACAAGTATTGTGAACTCAAGGTACACTAGTTAAACAAAATAGGATTTACCATTTTATACTTTCATTTCTTATACAGCGTACTATGCATATACTAGTTTAGTTAACTACTGTATGTAAATGGTCTCAACTTATATAGTGCTTTTCCACCTACGTTAGGCACTCAAAGCGCTTTACACCCATTCATACTCCAAGGTACGCAGACACTGGAGGCAAGCTGGGTGAAGCAGGATTCGAACCCCTGACCCTCCGATCATGAGACGACCCGCTCTACCATCTGCGCCACCGTCACCCATATAAAATAAAATACTTAACTTCATATCATTCACACATTGCAAATTACAGAACACACACTGAAACAGACTAAAGTATAGTTTACTTGAAATGGTCCAGTGCCTCTCAATGCCCTTTCCAAGTGTGATGTCTAAACAGGCTCTACACTACGTTTTTGCAAGTAAGATCAATGTTTTGAGAAAAAACAAGTAATATTTAAAATGTGTATCCTAGTAAGCTCAATGTTTGCATTTACAGTGTGTCATTAACTTAATATTGGAATAAAAATGACTTTAAATCACTTTTCTTCATTAAATTGCTGCTTCACTGAAATAAAACTATGCATACTACTTACAACAGATGTTATCCATCTACTTAAGTCATAATTACAAAAGAAGAAATATAATAAATACAAAATAATACAACAATCATTAATAATATGAATTTATGAATTTCCATTTATATTTAAGTGTGTGCACAGGCACTAAACCTTTTTCTGAATTTCTTGACCCTAATAGCATTCTATAGTTCTTTTTTTGATGTATTTTTCTATCCTAATCCTTTTGGACATTTTATATGGAAAAGGCTTGTTTTATTTAATTTTATTCTGATTATCATTGTTATGTTATTATATTATATTATATTATGATCATTTATTCATTTAAAAAAATCAGAGCATGAACAGAAACGTGCGCACAATAGTTGGAGGAGGAACCTCTACTTCTGAAGTAAATTTACACATTTTCACTGCAATGTTACAGGGCTCCCCGGAGGCGTAAGGCAAGGCAACTTTATTTATACCGCGCATATTGCGTACACAAGTCAACTCAATGCGTAGAAGGACCAGGCAGGGGTCCAACACACCCCTCCAGCAGATGGCAACCATAGGCGGTCGCCTGGGTCGCCTATGCTCACATAGTTCTGCTGAAGTAAATCAATCTAAACCATCCGTTTAAAAAAGTTTCCACATCTCACTCAAACGCAATCGATGCCAAATTCTCTCCTCAATCGACTTACCCCGCAGCAGAGCATCTCCTGTCCCGACGGAATCCCGCTACACGTTCCACTCCCTGCCTGTTCCACCGGATGAGCCCGTTGTGCCGCATGACATGATGCCACTGTGAAACCTTCTCCTATGCCCGTCGGTCCTCCTCGCTCTTCTCCCGATCGTATATTATGGTTCCGGCACCGTCCCAACATCTAACGACCTTCCCTCCCTCCATTTTGCAAAGCCACGGCGGCGCTAAATTAATGACACGAACAGGCCCAGACTTGTCCCCCTGTAAACATAACGTAATGTTCCGCTTTGAGAGCACGGTCGGCCACACGGTCTTTTTCACAAATCTGCTGTATAATCCGCTGGGACAATGTCCATTTTTGTTGTAGCAGGGTTTATACAGGTGAAATGTAATGTCTTTTCATGACATTTTAACCTCTTAACCCCCACCTACACAAGCAAATATTCTCCAGTTATTATCCAGGTATCCACTGGATTGGGGGATCTTTCATCTCCCCCTGGTGTCTCTGGCCAGAAAACCACAATATCAACATTCCTGTCTCCAGGTCGGAGGCGCAATACACACTAATGGAATCCCGAAGAAGAAGCTAACAGGCAAAGCTAACTGTGGGCTAGCGCCACTTGAACCGTATTTACAGCCAAGTTTGAGTGAAAAAAAAACATCTCCATTGTATAATTGGATGTACAATATCCCCCTCTCCCTTTGTCTTTTCTGTCAGCGTAGTATTTACTCTCACGGACAATTAATGAGTAAAAAAACGTAACATGCTACAACACCTGCAGTGGCGCTTATGGCTTCTAGGGGCACGAGTTACTTAGTTCTGCTTTAAATGATCGACAGCAGTCATCGCCATCACTCAACACGTTTCAACACCGCGTGTTCCATTCAATTCAAACACAAAGTAATTATTATGTCTTCGCAAAACTGTGACAAAACAAGAAATGTGTGAAGTGAAATATTATGAAGCCATAATACATAACGGTCCCTATTTATTGTGACCAAAGTGTAACTGATAAAACAGGTCCTATTAAAAGCTTTCACATGTGAGGCTGGCCCTGTAAACATTTGTGGCTCCGAGCGCAGCAGCATAAGGCTAATTAATACCCCCGTCCCCCTCCCCCCGCACAGGCCACACCCCCCTGTCCTCTGCTGGGACACCGGGAGAGGGAAAAGCCGCCACAAGAGAGGGAACGTGCAGGCACACAGCAGCGGCTATTACAACCAGAGCTGTGTTGAGTAGACGCGATATATTCACTCAAGTAAGAGTAACGTTACTTTGAAATGATTTTACTCAAGAACAAGTGAAAAGTAGTAGCCCAAATATTCACTCAAGTAAAAGTAAAAAAGTACTTGGAGTAACTGTTTGAGTGAAAACATTTATATAATTTATATAAATATATATAATATTGCAATATTTCACCACAAAAATTCCCAGAAAATGGCAGAAAATCAAATGAATCATTTGCTGCTTAAATATTTACTCACAGGGGGAAAAGTAACAATTATCTTTACTCAAGTAGAGTACAGATACTTCATTATAATTTTGGTATAGTAGAAGTAAAACAGTACCGTATGATAAAACTACTCTAAGAAGTGCAATTTCTTCCAAAAGTGACTCTGTAACTGAGTACCGCCCACCTCTGATTACGACGCATGCTTCGGTTCTCAAACTGTGGGGCTAGTGGCTAATCCTGGCTCTAACCTTAAAGGGACAGGCCACCATTTTTCCATACTGAGAGATGGTCTTACCTGAGTTTAGAGGAGTTGATACGCGCCTGTCTGGTCTTTGTGCCCGTGGAAGAGCTTGGTCGCTCCTAGCTTCACCCCCGTTTGGAGCCGTAGGAATATGCTGGGAGAGGCTAAATTCTAACAACATCTTTGGTCGTTTTGCGTGACTGAGGGCACGCACAAAGACTGGACAGGTACGCATCAACTCCTCTAAGCTCAAGTAAGAGCATATCTCAGTATGGAAAAACGGCGGCCTGTTCCTTTAAGGTTAACCATATTCCTGTTCCTAACCCTAGTTTGTGTCATGAAAGATTTAATCACGTGATACCAATTGCCGAATTATTACGGCAATTGGTTACGGCACAATAGCATAAACAAACTAAAGGCAATGATGCAAACTTTATCATCAACGTTGCTTAGAGCATCCTTTTCAGGCAAAATGAATGAGGCCGATACAGATCCAAGCGCTCTCTGAAGTAAAAGAAGAAACAACCCCCCAAAAAACTGGATTACTCACACTTGAATGAGTAATCCAAGAATGAAAGGTGTGAATGAAACAAAACGAGGCAACATTATACCATGATTAAAAGCTCAAAAAAGTCAAATTTGACATGATATGCCATGCAAAAAGTAAACTACGTGAATTAAACAGGATTGGAAACGATACGGCGCATTCCGAGTGAACTGGGTCCAAAATGACGCTTGAACAGTTCTCCGTACCATGACGTTGTCGTTGATGTCCCGCATGTGGTAGACCTCCATAGACACGTCAGCAGAGGAGCGGTGAGGCCCGGAGGAGCTGCTGCTGCCGCTGCCGGGGCCCATGGCTCTGTCTCCCCCCTGCCCCGCCTGTCCCCCGGGGGGCAGCTCGAAGTATGTGCTGTCAGGCTCGCTGCGACACGAGAGAGAGAAGGACAGATTGCGTCATTAGGGTTTAGTTTTACGCTCAGTATGAAGAGAAGAAGCACAGCCTAACAAACCTTACAGCTCAAGATCTGCTTTACACTAGAACTCAGTAGAAATCTGCCATAGATACAGCCGGCATCGCCTCGCCGGGGGGGAAGGAAGTAGGTTTTGGGAAACACAACTTTTCACTCTTTTTAGCCGTTTTCTGGCAGTATATAAACGTATTCATCACACACAAATAAAGTCAAGTCTAAATCGGGCCCATATGGATGTTTTTCACAGCAGATTGTTCAGTAGAAGCTAAAAAACGGCAGTCGTAGCTAGCGTTAGCATGTAGCATGCCGTTATTTATGTATTTATGGGCTGTTGAACTACTTTGCTCCTCTCCATGTCTTTCTATCTTTATTGGGTGGAAAACTATCCATCCATTTTCTTCCACTTGTCCGTTGCCGGGTCGTGGGGGCAGCTGTTGGAGCTGCCCAAATCACACTGCACCAGCCCCCTATGGCTCCTCCTGCAGGTGGTGGGTCCACAGAAGGACGGACTCATGGTTCTAACCGGGCCTGTTGGTCTCTCATAAGGGGCTTCTGAACCGCTCTTTGTCTGACCCGTCACCTAGGACCTGTTTGTCATGGGAGACCCTGCCAGGGGCACGAAGCCCCCGACAACAGAGCTCCCAGGATCATTCAGGCGCTCAAACCCCTCCACCACGTTATGGTGGCGGTTCCAGGAGGGGCATAGTGGAAAATTATATCTGTATCAAAAGATACAGACAACATTTCTGGAAAGGGACCAGGTCTGCGAATTAGCTGTTAGCTATAAGGCCTATAAACATAGCATCGGTTATTTTGTAACAATGCTTCTTGTCCCTATCAAATAAATATATATATATATATTTTTTTTTTTTTTGCCCTTACAGTATATAGTCATGTTTGAAACACAAACAAAGATGAGAAAACCTAAACTTTCTGTAATTACTCCAGAACTACTTTAACAAATGCTGAATTATTGAGTATACAAAAACGAGATGAAAACAAGACAAAAATGAGAACGAACCCGTAATTAAAAAGCGACAAAAATTAGGACGAAAATGCAAGATAAAATTAACGAAAACGAAGTTGAAAATGCACCAAAAAGGTCACAAAAGAGCAGCAAAAAAGCGATGAAAGCGAGGATGAAAATGCACCAACGAAGTGTCAACAACACAGCAACAAAGCAGGGAAAAAGATCAATTTAGTTCATTTCAAATGGGGGCAAAAGAATGGGTGAGCGTCACGTTTATTGTGCATGTGTCTTTTTGACTCACAGGGAGCTCCACAGATGCTCGAAGGTCCCTCCCTCTTCAGTCACTGTGGCCTGCGACATCTTAGAAGAGGGGTAGTCCGGTGATGGGCAGCTCACTCTGTTGTAAAAATAAAAATATTATGATAATGTCGTTGCGATAAAACATTGAGAGAGATGCGCTAAGAAAGTCTCAAATTAGTCAGAGTGTTCAGTTTTTACTTTACCGCACATCACATTATTACTCCATGAAAGCTGTGGAACTAGGAATTGTTTAATGGTTTGGACCATAATGAACAAGTCCAAATGTCCAAACTCCCTCTTGCCAGGTTTGTTAACAAGAACCAGAAAACTCCCTTGAAAGTGGTGACATTTGTATTTGTTCCCCTACATGTGGGCGATTAACGTACTTGACAACACTGTGCAGCCGATTGTCCCGCGGTTAAGGCGGGTAGTACTCGGTTACATTTGCTTGTACTTGAGTAGCTTTTTGACAAAAACTGCTTATTCAGGGTTTACGCGGGGCATTAAATGTCATTTGAAAAGCATTACACTGGCATTAAATCTATATTATATATCGATATAAAAATGGCATTAAAAAGCATTACATTTGACTTGCTTCTGCCTGTTATTAGAGTAGTAATATTTTTCAGTACTTTCTACTTCTAAGTAACATTGTAATGAAGTATCTTTACTCTCACTTGAGTAAAATAAAAAATACAAAGTGTATTGTGCCACTGTGAGTACATTTTAAAGTTACAAAAGCTTCAAGTCAACCTAAAATATAGGTAGTTTGTGTGTTGTGCCCCATTTTATGGTATTTATACATTATTACAAGTTCGGTTTGCCTTAATTTATGTCACAACTGAAATGTGCATCAGACTTTTATTTCAAAGTAAACGTTACACGTAATAAATAAAGAGAGTAGAGTGGTGGGTAGAGGAGAGTGGTGGCTGAATGTCTCTGTCCACTCTTTACCCCCCTTCACACCCTGTGCTGTCCTGTCAATAAATCCTAAAATAAACACATTTCCATTCAGACAGGCCTGAAAACACACACACACAAACACAGATAACAACAATGGGTGTACATCGAGAATTCGAGGTTTCATCCATTTCTATAATCCTGTTCTCGCCTCCCTCTCCTCCATGTGCGAACGAGTCATCCCCGGAGATGTTGTAGCGCTGCGTCTGGGGGCCACGGGGACGTGCACAGGCCTGCCCGCCACAACTGCGCGCCACGGTGGATCATCACCTCCTCCTCCTCCCGTGGCCTTTTCAATTGAGGCTGCGCCACACTCTTCGAAGGGACCGCGACTATTACGCACAGTGCGCCGCCGGGAACCACAAAAAAAAAAAAAAAAATCCTCGTGCCCTGACGGCGTTCGATGACGCACTTTATACGACCGGCATAGGCCTATGTATCGCGCATAAATAGGCCTCATGATCTTTTTTATATCTTATAGGCTAATGATTATGTTATCAATAAGGGAATATAGAACTGAACTGAGATCGAGATCAGCATTTTTATCCTGAAACTAAACGCATCCGATTACGCACAAGTCACGCGCTAGCCACACCAGCCGAGCGCCCCTTACACGTTTGATTCGTGAGCTTTATGAGAACATGGAAATCCGTTCATACAGAGAATTGTCTTACGAGCGCGCGACATGCCTTTCATTTCTTGACGGTGCCGTCGGTAAAGTATGCTTGCTCTATAACGCCGTTGACACACCCCGCTGCAGCGTCACATCGCCCCGGCAACACCTCGCACTGGGACCCCGCACAAACTGTGACAAAGCTCCCTCCCTTTTAGCCTTTAGACGTAGCACCATCTAATTTACCTAATTTAGTTTGACCGTGACTCCTGCGCTCTCAGCCTGCGCGCCATGCAAACGTCCCTTATCAGGAAACTTCGCCCAAATCCATATAAGACGGTTGCGTAAAGGCACGATAGGACACCGTTATGTCTTTTCTTTGTGTGAATGTGGCCACTTTTACGCAAAGAGTCTTTTTTTTATTTTTTTATTTTTTTATTTTTTTTAACAATGGTTTAGGTCTACTTGATGAGCTGCTAGAACACCAGCCCTAACCGAGAGAAGGCCAATGTATCCAATTCAGCTTTTCGCAAATCTTTTTTCTCGTGTTGCTGTGCATCTCTTTTCGTTTTTTGTCATTGTGTTTTTGTCACATTTTTGTCGCCTTTTATTGCTTTTTTTTTTGGTCACGGTTTTTTTGCGCACGGACTTGGCTACGCGAAGGGGCCAAAGTCCTAAAGGAAGCACATTCTGAATCTGATGCGTAAGAAACGGTGCACGTGCACCAAAGAGAAAAAACGATTGATTCTCGCACCACAAATAGACAATTGCACATGAACTCAAGTGGGGGGGAAAGATAGCAAAGTTCCCGCAAGTGCAACAGGCTAACATAATTGACTTTGACCTCGTATCGATGAGCCCGGGGGGATCAAAACAATGCAAGGTTTGTTCCAAAAGCAGAGAATGGCGAACGATTTGTTTACGCACAATAATAAATAATAATCATAATAAATAAATAAATAAAAATCGATTTATTTAATGAGGATCAATGGTGTAACGCGCAGTCTTTGTTTTTGTTTTGACTTTGACATGCTCTTTGTTTGTTACGTCAGCTGCGGACGCTCCAGACAAGGAATGCGATTAAAAAAAAAAAAAAAATCTTTAAACGTGTGCTGGCAACAACACGTGTTTATAGACTGCGGTCTGATTTGAGCTGGTTTGGTTCGGTTTTAACCTCTTCGCCCCCGTCTCAACCGAGCGCATTTTTTCTTCAGTTCGGCTTTACCCAAATCTAAACAGTTTTGAGAAGCTTTTAGATTTGCGTAATGCCAAACTGGAGAAAACGTGCCCGGTTCAGGTGAATGCTTTTTACACCTTATGACAAAGCAGCAGGCTCAATATGGGCCTCCCCTCTGCCGCCTTGATGCGCGCTCATTCCTCTCCTCTCCCCTGGCTCCTGTCTCTCCGACTCCCAATGACGCGACGGGTCTGTGCGCCTAATTAGGATCCCTCCTGGACCCACTTTTTTTTTCATTTTTTTTTTTTTCACTTACAATCATCACCACCGAAAGCTGTGCTGGGAATGTCTTTTCAATAAACAGGTTCATGGCTATAAGCTTGACAAACGGCGCACTCATTGTTTCAATCCACTGCGGAACATATTTTGCAATGTTACCGAGCCACAGTTGTGCGTAATTATGCATGATAAATAAACCAGAATTTGAAATGCCAATGTGGGAAAGTCCTTGGTTTTATTACAGTCTATCTTTTAAAACATTGGTATTGATATGATCGTATATCGGCCTATTCTATTATTGTAGCGTTATGTCGTGTTCGTCATCGTTTCCTCGCTTATTGTAGCGAGATGTCAACGATAGATGGAAAAAAGCAATGCGCAAAGACGACAAATAATTGAAAAGGCCCTTCATTAGCTCTTGGACATTCGATAATCGATAAGGACAAAGTCATCGTCGTTCCAGGGCCTTTTCCGCGCAAAGCTCTTCGGCCTCATTATACGATGTTTGCGCTTCACCTGTGCCTTCACCTGTGTCCGCGCTGTGCCAGGTTACGCACGTCCATGACAACGCACACAAACCCACAAGAGCAGAGCGTGGCCCCATCAAACCCCAAATCTCACCCCCAATCGATTTCGATGACAAAGCAGACGTGTTAAGCCTTTACTCTTTTTAAGTTGGAAGAAGCAAAACAAAAAAATAAAATAAAAAGATGACCAAAATAAACCCCGATGGATAGCACATGAGACCATAAGCATATTTTTACCCCGTGCATTGCTTTGGATGAGAGAAGACATTGCGCATTTGCCCCATTGTCCGAGAGCTTTTACGTATACGCAAAACACGCATCTGAATAATACTGTAATTCCCCGTATCCTAATTTAGTCTTCTTTCTTTACGGGCATCGCCTCGTGTTGCTTTTTTGTCTCATAGAGGCCTTTTGAATACGTAGGCCTTTGCTCACTGTGCAGGCCGTGTCTTTTGATAGTAGGTGCGTCAAATGGACTAATAGGCTTATTTATCCCATGCGTAAAGCAAAGATACAACGCCACGAGCTTTGGAATAATCGGTAAGGAATTTCAAAATCACGTACCTTGCTCTTAATGTTAGTATCCCAATCCAAGAACGCTGAAATGACGTTTCGAAACAGTTTTCAGTTTATTGCGCAGGGTATATACAGCAAGCGAGCATTTGTCGAAAGAACAACAAAAGATAGTCCGACTACATGGATTGATCGTTTCGGATGATATCACTCTGGAAGTGACCTAACGATTTTTGCACACACACACAAACACAAAAAAACATAAAGCCCCGAAGTGGAAGAAAACAAGTGATTTGCATGCTGGTCAGAGCAGCGAAGTGTGAGGCGGAGAGGGAGCCCGAGGAGGCGCTCAAGGCTCAGGAGGCGGTAGCGCGCTTTGGGCGCGTTTAAGCGGCAAAGCTGCGTCCTCACACCTGGCACAGGGCTCTTCGCACTTACTACTGATATCCAAACAAGAAACATTGTGATAGCCTATGCTTGTATATTACATTTTCTTAACCTCTTAACCCCCGCCTGAACTGAGCGCATTTTCTCCAGTTTGGCTTTACGCAAATCTTAAAGCTTTTTTAAAAAGCGTCAAAATAGCTACGAAAATGAGACGAAACTAGCAACAGAGAACGCAACAAAAGTAAATGGGGAAAAAGTGATGAAAATGTGCACACGATTTGATAAAAACACATTAAAAAAGCAATATAAACCGTCAATAAAGTGACGACAATGCGGCAACAACGCGAGGAAAATTATCCGTTTAGATGAGTTTTGTAAATTTGGGTAAATTATTTAATTGTATTTGTCAAACCATGTAAAAGCTGAGCTGGACAAAATGTGCTCGGTTCAGGCGGGGGTTTAGAGGTTAATACACGGTAGGACTTAAACGTAGATGCGTTTAGCAGATAGCTAAGACCCGTTTGATGCTGAAAAGTGTTAGAAAAATCTAATTTGCACGCATTTATGACCATATAGCTTCAGATTACATGAAAACATTAACATTGTGGAGGTGGGGATAGTGGGCTAATGCTGTGTGGATTTATTCATTCATTTATTTTATATTGTGATAGCGTATTGTCGTTGATTTTTACGTAAACTCATCACAATAATGATGAGCTTACATAAAGTCATCACGTATTATAAAATGTTGAAACTATCAATGACACATGAAGCTGTAGCCTATACGATGTTTGCATAATATAAACTGACAATTTATGAAAAGCGTATAAAAGCAGTATAACAAAGAAGCCCCCTTTTCACTCTTGAGTACATTGTATTGTATTGTATTCTAATCTAAATCAAATCAATCAAAGAAAACTTCATTTCCCATAAGTCCAAGCTCAATTCGGCGGCGCTGATTGGCTGGAACCATTCCGACGTCACTTACTCACGCAAACAAACTGTTGCGGAGCTGTGCCCCGTTTGACAAGTAAAACTTTTCTACTAATATTGCGCCTTTTCATTTAGTCATCTGTTCTTTCTTTTAACGAGCTAAAACCAGTTGAAAAATATAACGTTACATGACCTTTTAGTGTTTTAAATGTGGACAGGATTTCTGCAAGCTTTGCTGAATGACTGATAGTAGCTAGCGTTAGCCGCAGTCCGCCTGTAGCATTGGTTTGTTTGTTATAGCTGTTTTTTTTTCAAACACGCGCCTTTGATGAAAACTACTGACTGTTTATGGGCTTAAAGAGCTATCAGCTTTGCAGAGCCACGCGAAGTTTAGGCTCCTCTGTCTTGGCACTTGCAGCGCTAGGATGGCTAGTTATGTTAAGTCTGCGACACTGCACTTTGGAATGTCTTATTATTTATTTTAGTTTGAGCCACGGCATGGCTAGCTTTGGTTAGCTTTGCCTTTTAAGAAGTGCTACTTAAAACAAAAAATATCACATTTACTTTGGGCTGTATTAGGACCGCCCAAAGTAAATTAGATTTTTTTTTAGCTAACTATCACTGTTTTAAGAGGCTGTTTTTTTTTCTAATGCAATACTTCTGACCTCTTAACCCCCACCTGAATCTCCAGTTTGGCTTTACCCAAATCTCAAAGCTTCTGGACCGGAGCTTACAGCCTATTAGGCCAATGTAAGGGCTCATTTGAAAGCTAATACCTGCAAAACTGAAAGTAAACGGATCACATTTTGATAGTTTTTTGTGTGTGTTTTTGTTGCTTTTTCATAGCATTTTTTTTATTACTCAAAATCTGGAACAGGCCTCAACTCTGACAATGTTCAAATCCAGGCTGAAATCAGCTCTTTTTACCCGTGCATATGAAAACTGAAAGTATTTGATCTGCACTCTTGCCTTTTACTGTAATTGATTAACTTTATGTTGATGTTTTATTGATTGATTGATTGATTTAATCTGTTTTCTTGTAATGTTATCCAACTGTGAAGCACTTTGGATTGCCTTGTGTATGACTTGTGCTCTACAAATAAGCTTGCCTTGCCTTGCTTTTTGTCACTTCTTTTTTTGTCACTTCCTCATCCTTTTTTTTGGCCACGTTTTTGTCTTTTGTTGTATTTTCATTCTCGTTTTCATCTCATTTTTGTTGCTAATTTGACACTTTTTTTTTCCAAAGCCAAACTGGAGAAAATGTGCTCGGTTTCAGGCGGGGGCATTAGCCTTTTTATTTATTTATAGTTATTGCTTTAGTTGAGGTGTTAAGACTTCTTGAATGTACATGTCAGTGAACACAAACAACTGTTGCTTTTTTCTCACAAATTTGTCTCTGGCCCCAAAATCTAAAAACAACTTTGCTCTTCTTAGACTCTTTGCCGATGCGATGACAGTATGAACTTCTCTGAGGTTTTCAAGCAATCCAACCAACTCTGCAAAGTGTCCCCAGATGGAAAGTATCTGGTGAGTGTCTGGCTTTCCGTTCACACTCAAATATCTAGTCTAGTACATTTGCGTTGACATTTTTTTGTGTCCAGGCGACGTGTGTGCAGTACAGGCTGGTGGTGCGGGATGTGGCCACGCTGCAGATCCTACAGCTGTACACCTGCCTGGACCAGGTCTCTCACATGGAGTGGTCCTCTGACTCTCAGTTCATCCTCTGCGCCATGTACAAGAGAGGGCTGGTGCAGGTGAGGCCCCCCGCAGTAATACGGTCCACCACGGGACTAATGACTCAGGGTGTAGGTTTATATTTCTCTCACAGGCTCAAGTCCTTTTTTCATTTAACCTCTTAATTTCCACCGGACTCAAGTTTGGAATTCCTGAATCTAAAACCTTCTTGAAAAAAAAGGGTCAAAATAAAGTCGAAAACGTGCCGGCCAAGCAACAAAAAAGTGTAGTGACAATGAGACTTGAGAACTAAGTAAGTTGTTGTAATTCAACAAACAAAATGGCAAAAAAAAAGAGGAAATTATAATATTGTCAAAGCAAAAATGTATTGAATTTTTTTTTATAGCCAAATATCGCATTACTACAGTTGTGCTGTACAAATAAAACTGCACAATACTTTGTTGGCTTTTTCAGAATGTACTGAGAGTTGCAAAGAGAAGTGACGTGATGAAATTTAAGTCTACGTAGCACTTTACAGAATCTGCAAATCTGAACTCTGGAAGAAAACTCTGATTTATTTTTTAAATAAAAAAACAATGAAATTTGAGGACCTTACTGAATTTAAGATGGCTCAAATCATGTTCAAAGCCTCACAAAAGTCGCTTCCTGAAAGTATCCAAAATATGTTCTGCAAACGAGAAGTCAAATACAACTTGAGAGATAAGATGAGCTTCGATAAACAGTACCCCAAAACATTCATGAAAAGTGTGTGTCCCAGGAGACGTGGTGTTGAAATATGGAATAATCTAACTTTGCAATAACCTGGTACATTTAAAAAAAAGTTTACAAAGAGTTTATATTTCTTTGATATGAGTTGTAGCACATTCTTTTGTTGTTGTTTCTTTATTTTGCTTTTGTTTTTTTATTCTTCATTATTTGTTGTTACTTTGCCCTATGTTCCTTTGTTTATGATTTGTTACCCTGTAAATGTTAAATGTAAATGCTATTGTTTTTATTTTTGGGGTGAGCGCTTATAAGCCTTTGGCTTCGGCCCAGTCCCTTTGAGCAGGTTAACTGCTCACACAAACTCAAACAAATACACAAATAAACTAAACTAACTAAAGTCTGTAGACATAACATGAGCGAGCCAAATGATGGCAGTGAAACAGAAGAAAAAAAAAACGTAGAGATTATTGTAACTCCAAATATTTAAAACATTTGGAGTTCTAATAATTTGTGGTCCACTATCTTTCATCCTTCTGTTTAGGGGTTTAATCAAGGTTTGTTGATTAAACCATGTGGTATTGGAATTTTTTTAGACACTGCTGGTGTCAGGAAAAAAATAAATCGAAAACTGGTACTAAAAAAAAAATCTTCAGAGACAAAGACGCCATAAAGATTTTGTTCCATTCGATTTAAGAATCGAGTTGGTAAATCAAATCAATTCGTATTCAGAAAATATTTTTTAGCATCTTTGTTGCAAACTGCACTGTGACTTTTCAGGGTTTTTTTTTTTTTTACAGTGATTGCCTTTTCTATATTTCAAGGTTTGTTGATGCACTTTAAATAAAACCAATAAATGTATATTTAAAAAAAAAAGCATCAATATAGCAACAGAAATGAGGATCAAAACGCAACAAAAGTGTGCCAGGAAAGCAACAATAATACAACAATAAAAGTGACTAAAGAGCGACAAAAAAGCAATGGAAAAAAAACGATGAAAAAGCAACAAAAACACCAAGAAAAAAAACAACACAAAAAACAATAAAAAAGCAACGACAACATCTCAAAACTTTGCCCAGGTCGACTCCTGACAGTCCACTAAATCCAGGTGACTCTATCAAATCATAATTACTCAAATAATTACTTTCACGCATAATGTTAATAGGAATGTTTTCTGTATCTATTTTTCATCCAGGATTACAATCAAGTTGTAACACATTTCCTTTAATATTTCTGCCTTGTCAGTCAAACCATACAGTGGGTGGAAAGTCTATTTACGTGCATGGAAGTGACGCAACCAGTGTAGCCAATAAACTAACCAATGTCATGGGAAACGTCTCAAACTGGCTTTTCTCTGCCTCGCTTGCGCTTAATGTAAATAAAACCGTAGCAATGTATTTTACCAAAACTCAAAAACTGAAGTCCTCCTTCCCATGCATTTATGTAAACCAGAGTCAAATGAAAGCAGTGAAGGAATTTAAATATCTAGGCCTTGTTTTGGATTCATCGTTTAGTTTTAAAAAACATGTTAAGAAAATCGACACACTAAACACACTAAAATACATGTCTGTTTTTAAACATATTAGGAATACATTGACTCATGATGCTGCAAAAATGTACTTGGAGGCAATGATAATTCCTCATATTATTTACTGTATTTCTTGTTGGTCACACATGAGTGACACAACAATAAAACCTCTAAAATCTCTGTATAATCAAGCTGTTAAAGTGCTAGACAAAAAGCCACTGAGATACCATCACTGTCTGATCCTTGAAAAATACAGCATGAATAAGTCGCAATGACTGTAGAGTAAGGCCTAAACGTAACTCGGCCTTTGCGCAGACATCCTTCTCATTCAAAGGCATCAAAGAATGGAATAAACTCCCACGGAATCTGAAACTTTCCTTAGACCTAAAAGATTTCTCTCGTAATATAAAAAAAGTGTCATGTCAGCGCCGATAACTGTAAATGTAAATATGACTTTTATTGATGTTTTATGTAGTAATTTTAGCACGATTCTATGTGGACTGATGGCTGTAACGGATGAATGAATGAATGAATATTTGTATTTGAGTGGATAAATATATTTGATATTGTACATTTTGTAACTCACCTGCTCAGGGACTACAGATGGAAACTAGCTCGAGCTAAATCTGGTGCAAAGCATCTTTAATTAATGTGTTTGCACATTGTCCCTGTTGAAATAAATTAATAAACTAAACTAAACTAAACATATTTTATAATGTAGACGGGGAAGAAAACGTTTTATTTGGGAAAAGTTTGATAGTTCGAAACATTACGCCAGTCCACCCAAGAAGAAAAAAACACCCAAAAAATGATACCATAAACTTATTAAAAGAAAGCCAGCATCCGCTTAGGAGTTGGCGCCAAAACATTCCAAAAGTATAGAATCTTACCTTTGTAGAGGAATCCAATGCCAGTCTTTCATGTTGAACAGTGTTTGTGGGTTGTTGTGTGGGGGATGTCATCGATGTCTTTCTCTTCTCACTCCTCCCCTTTCTCTCTCTGAATCCTGGCTCCTCGCTCTTCCCGGACTTCAGGTGTGGTCCCTGGAGCAGCCCGACTGGCACTGTAAGATCGACGAGGGCTCTATCGGACTAGTGGCCTCGCGCTGGAGCCCGGACGGACGTCACGTTCTCAACACCACTGAGTTCAGCGTAAGTGTGGAGTAAATAAAAAAAGGTGCCCCCCCTCGCTTTCAAACTGTTGCTGTAAGGAAGGGGGGGGGGGTACTGAAAATAGCCAGACACCAGAGCTCTTTTCTTCCACCCCTCGCCCCCTCTCTCCCCCACCTGCTGCATGTATTCAGCCTGATTTCATTGCGCCGGCTCCTGTTAGCGTCCTGTCAGACACAGTTCTCAAGTGCCCCCACAACACGGCCGCAATGTGTTGAAGGGCAGATGGTATTTCCTCTGGCAGCAAGTTGGTTTGAAGAGCGTGCTGCTCATGAAAAGAAAGCAATGGTAAATATTGGTTCCGATTGGCGAAAAAAAAACTACTTCGTATTGCCCCTATTTATTAATTGACAAGTGAAGCCGCATCCGCCCAAGTGGTGTGGCTGTCAGTATGATATTCATCCAGGCAAGTACGTGGAATTGTCTCTTATCTTTAGGAATCTTTAGGACAGAACATACTGCCAACCCTGAGGTTAGTGGCTGAGCATCTCTAACGACTAAGCCAAAAGAACGTACAGCTGCTCTGTCTAGAGAGGGCTATTATGGAACATGGGTAACGATTTTAACATAATTTAAACGGAGGATGTAGATGGATGCGTGTTTTGAGCTCAGTCTTGTTCTTTACATGTTGTCAATGTTTCAATTTGTTGTCGGTTTTATTTGTATGTTTTTTTTATTTCCCACCGAGACAATCCTGTCCACTTTACTGCCGTAAAGCCTGTCGTACAGGCCCTGTCCAGATCATTGATGAGCCAAAAGCTTTGCATATTTTTTTCCCCTCAAAAAATAATTTGATTCGACTCCCACCCCCCATTTAAAACAAATTCATTGCTAATTAACTACATATATATATATATTTCTTGTTTTTTGTTAATGTGCATCAACAAACCCCAAAATAGCAAAGGCAACTACAAAAATTAATTATTTTCTACATATAAGAATGAATTTGACTTGCCAATTGTTGATTTTTAATATAAGTAGATTTTTTTACCCACCCCTAAATTGCATGTTGTAAAGGCATCTTTAGGCTGGAGAGAGAAGAGGGAGAACACTGATAACCCTTTCCTACTCATTTTTAATCTTTGTAGTCAAAGCAGGCCCTTGGTTCCACTTGCATTTTGACCCAACTAGGGATGTCACGGTTACCAGTGTAGCGGTAAACCCCGGGAAAAAATGTTGACGGTAATAATTACCGTCTTGTTTTTGAAAAACGATATTATCTCAGTGGATTACCGCGCCCGCGGTGTAGGCAAAGTTAGCCTCTCCGTCTCATCTGCTGAAGGCGCACTCCGTAGCTTACAACCAAGACAAAACTTTCTCGAAGGGGGAATCATGTCCGAGACGTCTATCAGCCTTCAAACAGGACCAAGTCTGAAGTCTGGGCATATTTTGGGTATTTTAAGAAAGCCGAAGGACAGTTGATAGAAGACAGTTATCCTGTTTGCAGAACGTGCAGGAAAAAGTGTCTCTAAAGGCAGCGATACTTTGAACCTCTTGACTCACCTGCGTGGCCGTCACCACAACTCTATAGCCAATGCAAGTAAGCTAACGTTAGCGTTTTAGCTGAAATGCATGATGTGGGGACTTTGGGTTGAGCAAGGCAAGTTTATTTGTAGAGCACAATTCATACACAAGGCAATTCAAAGTGCTTCACAGTTGCATAAAATGACAAGAAAACAGATAAAAACATCAACATAAAAATTTATCAATTACAGTAAAAGGCAAGAGTGCAGATAAAATACTTTCAGTTTTCATATGCTCGGGTAAAAAGAGCTGTTTTCAGCCTGGATTTGAACATTGTCAGAGTTGAGGCCTGTCTCACATCCTCATCAAGACTGTTCCAGATTTTAGCTGCATGAAACTGAAACGCAGCCTCATTGTGTTTATTATTGACTCTGGGAACCACCAGGAGACCCCTCCCTGAAGTTCTCAGGGCCCGAGATGGTTCATACGGCTCTAACATGTCAGAGATGTACTTTGGTGCTGAACCATGAAAAGACTTGTACACAAGCAGAGCTGTTTTACATTCTATTCTCTGAGTGACAGGAAGCCAGTGCAGGGACCTGAGCACTGGACTAATATGGTCGTATTTTCTGGTTCTTGTCAGGACTCGAGCAGCAGCGTTCTGGATGTTCTGCAGCTCTAACAGCTCGTTTAGAAAGGCCAGTGAGCAGCCGTTACAGTAGTCTAACCTGCTGGAGACAAATGCATGCATTTTGACACTATTCCTCTGATCTTAGCAATGTTTTTCAGATGGTAAAAAGCTGATGATGTTATTGCTTTGAAGTGGCTGTTTAAGTTCAGGTCTGAGTCCATGATTACTCCTAGATTTCTAACCTGATTTTTTGGTTTTAGAGAGAGAGACTCAAGGTGACTGATAACACTTTGTCTTTGTGTCTGTGGGCCAAAAACAATGATCTCAGTTTTGTCTGAGTTTAGTTGGAGAAAGTTGTTGGAGAATGTAACGAGTCATCCCATAGTGCAGCCGCACCGGCGCCACCACCAGCATATGGCTTATATGCTGGTGGTGTCGCGGATACCTCCATATTGAAATGGCACAATGCATTACAGGGCTCCTGGAGGGCAGATTAAAGTTGGTCGCCAATGCAATAGATTCACTCTCGCCGCATTATTATGAATTTAACAATGATTACTGTCTGATGGCAGAACAATATTCCTGATATAGAGGGTTTATCTAGTTAAAAATATTCTAACACGGTTCTGGCGCTATAAATAGTACATGTAATACCCACCAAACGATCACCAAGTCATAGTTATAGTTCCTTTACTTTGATGTGAAAAGTTGCACTTTTGATATGGCTTTGTCTGTATTTTTTAAATATAACTGTTACACTTTTTTGAAACTATTTCAGTTTGTGAAGCACTATCAATGTTTTCTGAACGTATTAACACACATAAAAAAAAAAATACCGCGATAATACCGAAAACCGTGATAATTTTGGTCACAATAACCGTGCGGTAAAATGTTCATACCGTGACATCCCTAGACCCAACAAATATATTAAAAAACAATTAGCATTTATTGAACACCGTTCAGGTCACTTGAAGTCTTTAGTCTGGTAATCGACAATATACAAGTATTAAAAATGAGGTAATGCAATGGTCAGATATTTGCGATCTCGGATCTCGTATTTTGCCTATTTGAAGTACTGTCTTTTTCATGGTGCCTGCAAGCACTTGTGAAGAGGTTGCCGCTTCCCTCGAGACCATTGGATCTTTGACGGGGTGAGGGGGGCGACCATGAAGTCTTCCTTGAGCTGAACCTGACTCCAGTAATCACTTGACAGGTGCTGTGTGGTCCAGCTCACTACTGTCTGGTCTGGAGAAGGGTGCAAGGAGTGCAAGTGTCTGTGGTATGACTGCTTTGTGTCTGTCTGCAACTTCCAAAATAAAAACGCAGTAGAATGGAGAATCGAGTTCTTAGAGATGTGCCTTTGACAGGCATTGAGAGATGGTATCTCATTTCACTTGACAGGCAATCTATAAACAAGCAGATTAAATGATCATAACTACTTTGACATGGAACTCGTGAAACAGATTCTAATAAACACTAAACCTGGTATCTAGACTATATGCTCATTTGAGCAGGTATTACAGCTTTTAACATTGAAACATATTTTACTTTGTGATGCTTTTACTTTAATGCAAACTTTTTACTTTGCCCAAATAAAATAATAAAAAAATTTAGGTTTGATTACAGTGTGCGTTCCCTGAGGCATTGCTTTAATAAGCTTCTGCAATGTCCAAAAGATCCAGTGTTGTATTCGTTTTTCACCAAGGTCTTGTATTGTATTGTAGTGACCACTGCGCGAAGCCTTCTCCAGCACATCCCAAAGAGTCTCAATGGGGTTAAGATCTGGACTCTGTGGGGGCAAATCCATCTCGTGCTCCCTTTTTCAATATTTGGGCCTGATCATTCCTGGCATTGTCATCTTGGGATAAACAGTCAGAGAAGAAGAAATCCCTTGATGTAATAACCCGGTCATTGAGAATGCTCAGGTCGTCAGCTGATCTCATTCATTCTAGATTTGACCAACTGGAGCAACCCCAGACAATAACAGTAACATGCAGGTGGCAGTGAACTCACAAGATGGTAAAATTAGTGAATGGGTAATGCATTTTTTAGTCCAGGTTGTATACAATCCACCTTAGTCGGTAGAGACTACTGACAAAAAAATCTGCACCGTTGGAATTGTTCTTGTTGTGTTTGGTGTGATTAATGTTGATTGAATCACAGCCACCTCTGTCAGTCAGACCCAGAGTAGCTACGTCCATTGTGAAAGAATAAAAGTCTGAGGAATTGTCATCCACTTCCTGCATCCAACAAACAGTTCTCTCTGTGTGTCCTTACTGCTTGGCGTTGGTGAGCCCTTATTTGAAATTGCGGTTGATATTGTCATGTAATTGGTGCAGTATAAGCAGCCTAACACCTTGCCATGGCGTCCGCTGAACTTGCCTTCACCCCTCTCCAAGATTTCATTAAGACGCTGCCAGGCGGGTGTTGGTGTCGGGCTTAAATTTCATCCCCGCTCATAAACAGGCCTGCTATATTAATTTGTTTAGGGACAGCTGTGCTTGGATCGTGCCTTTGCCGCTGTGTTTGTCTGCATATGTGTCAGTAAATCTGCTTAGCTTAGCCCTGCGTCAGTGGCCCCGTGTTTAGATATGCAGGGACGCGCATAGTTATTGCTTCGCAAGATTTATAAGGACAGTAGCAAAGGAAAATAGTTTTATTAGTGATAACAAGAGTTGGTAGCAGCCTTGGACAACCACATGTTGTGGAAATAAAGTGTTCACACACTGTTGTGGCATGGCACACATTGCAGTTGAATGATTTAGGAAAGTTATTTTTTTAAGAAGATTTTTGCAGGGGGCATTTGAAAGGGGCTGCATCATGCATATGGGGCCTTAAAGGGGGGGTATTATGTAAAATCGACTTTTTCAAGCTTTATATCATGTTATTATGTCATTCCCTCATTAAACACATGCCTGGAGTGTTGCCTTGGCTCATTCACATATTTTTGAGTAATCAGTAAAAACTTAGACGGCAGCCATTTTAGGTGTAGCTATGCCTCAGTCCTCCTAGGAACGCCCCCACCTCCTGGAGACGCCTCTGGACCTTTCGTCACCAGCCAAGCCACCAACCACTGCTCCTCAGCTCAGCAGAGCCCCCTCCCCGCACAGTGTTGTTGTTTAAATGCCACAGTAGTGTGCTGAAGGGGGCGTGTTGGAAAGCTTCTTAAAGAGACAGAGGCCTATTTCAAGGCGTTCAGTACAGCCATTTTGAGAGAGCAATTTTATTCAAGGCAGTTATTTTAATTTACTGCATATACAGACCAACAGAAGGTTACGTCATCATTGTAGTATGCTATAGACTGGTGCTATGTGATTGAAAAAAGCATAATACCCCCTCTTTAAGCCATTTCTTCTTTTGGGTACTTGAGCATTGACGTATTGCGTTTTATACAGTGGTGTGCCAGCAGGGCCTTCTCTGCTGGCCCTGGCCAAATGAAGAAAAAAAGTGTAATATGTCTTAATAGTATATTTAATTACTAATTTATTTATATAATGTACAGTTGAGTCGCCTATATTGGTTTTGTTGATGTATAACTGTAATTTCCTACTCAAAAAGTGCCTTAAACACCTCCTCCTCCTCAGGGCCTTCAGAACAGATTCTGCTGGCCCTGTGTTGTCAGGCCGCACACATGAATGACAGCCAGTGTGACTGACAGAATTATCAGCCAATCAGAATTCGATATACATTGACAGTACGCCCCCCAGGGCCTTTAGTAGCTCAGCAGCTTCCCCGACGCTTTGTTCGCCTGGGAAAACCGCTCATGTAGCCGCGCATGGGCAAGACGTTCCAGCCACTCCGGAAAACCGGATAAACAGATATTCCTCTTGGAAACGTCCGAACGATGTAAAAGTGGATTTACTGATCACGGATATATTGCGCTCCTTCATTATGAAGAGCTTCGAGAGCAAAGCAGCGGGAACTACGGATGAAAAATAGCCTTTTGGCTAATTCCGGTGCATTTACAGAAATGTTGATTAATGTACACTGTCCCTGTCAAATAAATAAATAAATAAATAAACTACAGCGGGACGTAGACACTCGGCTCCCCGGACAGGAGAATGGTTTCCCCGCGTCAGCTGCGCTGGGACTCGGGCAGGCAACAGGTACGAGACTATGAGCGCTATAAAAAGGGATCTCAAATAGCACCAAACTTTAAGTTTAGTATCTTTTTTATTTTACTCGCTCTGTCAACAAAACATCGCCTAAAAACAGCCGCCTGTTTCCACATTATAACGCGTTCGTCGCCGCCTGTCCTGTATCGTGTATTTCCGTATGTTTCCGAAGGTTTTTGCTTTTATTTGGAGTCGGAGGCACCGCTGCTTTGGTTTGCGTTGTTGACAAATCCTTTAGCGAACAAATGCCACGCAAAAAGGCAGTTTTATCCATACGCCTATTGTCGATACGTTTATATGGGTTCACTGCGTGAACCCAGGTTGCTATTGAAGGCCCTGACTGAAACCCCACGGCCCACCACTGGTTTTATAGTATACTATATTTTGAAGAAGAAAAAAATGTATGTAAGGATCAGCCAGTAGCTCTAAACACAAAGGCCAGGGCTGGGCGGGAGTTTGCCTGCAGCTCCCCCGCAGGCAGCATTGGGAATGACTTGGTGAAAACACACTTTCACTTTATTCAGTGTGACAGCAGCGGTGAACACACTTTCAGGGCAGAGCTGCTCAGAATGGATCCAATGTTGGATTATGGACGACAGTCTCGTGTTTGTCCTCTGACACAATACAGTATAACCCAGGAGGTACAGATCGGACCGCTAGATCAGGAGAAGAAACCAGGAAGAAACTACCAATGTGAACAGACTTGCTCAAAACTATGTGAATTAACTCCTATAGAGTTATGTTTTTTGACAAAAGAGCAACTTTTCAACATGATTTGGAGGGCTTAAAAAGTTGATTTTGCATAATGCTTCTCTAAAAC
Organism: Proterorhinus semilunaris; assembly: GCA_021464625.1. Classification (NCBI taxonomy): domain Eukaryota; kingdom Metazoa; phylum Chordata; class Actinopteri; order Gobiiformes; family Gobiidae; genus Proterorhinus; species Proterorhinus semilunaris. Next base: position 32,115,253 of record CM038347.1, on the reverse strand, counting down.
AGATTTTATTTTGGCCCTGGTCTAAATTATACAACATGTCCTTATTTGCTGATTGATACTGAATTCCAGCCTTTGAAATTGATGTAAAAGCATCTGTATTTTGATACCATCATCAATTTCTTCCATAGATTTTCCAAATGTTCTCTCCCTAAGCCTTAAACTCTGAATGCTACCTATTTGGTTTGTATCGTCAACTATATGTAGTTATGGAACAGCTGTCAATCATTCCGAATAGCTCCCAGCTGAAGATTTTAATGGAGGGTCACACGAAACTTCCCCGTCGTATCATGAGCACTTGTCGCTTAGCCCTCTCACGTCTAAATTCCTCCCGTTTATCTTCGGGCCTCGCAAAACGCCAGTCACACATCCAAGCTAATCCACGTTTACCAGCCTGAGGGGTGACAAACTGCAGGCGGAAAGACCTGTGCCAAGGACAGCGCTGAGGTCCACTACTTGCTTAATGGTTTTCTTTTACATTGTGGGCATGGGATTAGCAATAACATTGCTACCGGAGCCCTGCTAACGTGTAGCATTGTTGGCAGCATCCTCCCAATGCTACCAGTGAAAATGTGGACAGCTGTGGAAGCGCACGGCAGGACAATGGCGTAAGCTCCGGTTCTGTGGCAGCACGATGGGGGCTGTAACAGGAGAATAAAGCTATATTGGTTGGAGATGGCTTTGGGTGAAGAATGCCCACGGTCTAATCCTGCGCTGACAGACTGGTCTATATGGCATTGGACACACTCCGGCAGAACTGCAAGAATGGCTGGTAGCCGGGGCTTTTCAGTAACAGAACTCTTGTTGCATGTGGCCCGCTCTTATTGCAAGATTTCACACTTGGCTGTTTTATAAATACTTGTTTGACACTTTATTAAAGAAATGAATCGGGAATAATGCAGTAGGGGCCTGTGCTCATTACTACCTGATCCTAAATACTAATTATGATCAAGTAGATACTCTCTCGCTTGACATTGCGTTATTCATTCACCCCATACTCTGTGCAAGTCTATTGTAGCCAAAGCTGTACCGGGATAGATTGATTGTAGTGAGCCTTCCAATCTGTGCCATTGACCCCCCGTCCTCTACCAACCACTCATTTACCACATTCATACAGGCAAGGTGGGTGAAGCGTCTTTGCCCAATGATACAATGACAGTCTGCACTTGTGGGAGCCAGGATTCGAACATCCAACCTTCCAATGGTTAGACGACCCACTCTGCCATCGAGGCACTGTCGTCCCAAAAGACACATTGGCATTAGCAAGACATCACATTTTATTGCGTCCGCATTTGACCCATCCTTTAAACTAGCAACCTGTGGGGACCAGTGAGCACTGCAGACACGCTTTCCAGAGCTTGAGCTATGCTTGGTCAAGACTGTCTTGTTGGCGGTTTTAGCATAACATGCAATTAAGGTTGATGGCTTCGAAGCCAGAGCACCCAGAGGAAACCCACCCAGACCCTGGAAGAACAAGAAACGGTTTACATGCATGTAAACGCCACACAGAAAGGCCCGGCACTTTTCTGGGATTGAACCGAAGACTTTCTTGTTTTCGAGATAAGGAGTGAAACCCTTGTCTTCCACAGCATCTATGAAGCTCCAAACACTTCAAACCCTTTTACTGATGTTTTGGTATTGAGTAAACCAATCTTTTATATCCTCGTGTCAGACCTGTTTTATTTCGTGCCACTGTGGATCCACTTGTTCAAACTCAAGGAAGGGCATTTTTTTTCCCATCTTTGGTTAAAAAACAGCAGCTGCTTTGAGTAGCGCGTTTTGCATTCTCACACCCGTACAGACGCCTATGACCCATCAGCAGAGCTGCACCTCACCTTCAGTCAAGAAACCCCATCTTACGTGTCACTTTACCGGCCAAAGATCTCAATGCACAGCGCTCAATGTGCAAAAGCATTTCCCACCTATTTTCCTCAGCCGGGCCCGCTCCCTTTCTTAGACTGGTTTAAAGTTACGCTGCCTTTTGCGTCTACCTACTCTGTGCTTCCCCTATGCGCGGGCTTCAAGGCATCTCTGAGACACTGTTTGTGTGTTGCGGCCCGTCGCCATAGAGAAGACCCGGGTGGGGGGTGTCCGGGGACCGTGCGATAAGGTGCTGTCAGAGCAGCCGCACAGCTGGAGGTGTGGGGCCAAACACCGGGGGCCACACTTGAGCGTGGAGAGGGAAGGACTCGGAGATCAGCACAGGTGTCGTCCCGGGCTACATGGTGAAAGCTTTGTCACCAAGGCAGATTTATAGGCGCGCATTCCTCCATGTAGAATACAAGGAATGAGGAGGGTGTGTGGGTTTTATGCATGGACACAAATGTGCAGGTGTTACTACGTCAAAGTGTGCTCTGAATTGGAAAAAAAAAACTAAGTATCATTCACCATATCGAGCATATTGTTATATGCTTTTGAAAGTTAGTCATCAACGAATGCTTGATACTTGAAACATCTACAAGTTCCCTCCAGAGACCCCGGACTGTGCAATGAATCAACATTTCATTGGATCATGACTTAACCTAGTCAGTTTGAGTTTTCAGCCAGAAAAGGCCAGCAGCCAAGCCTCTAGCAGCAGCATCGAATTGTTTAGGGTGGAGTTTAAACATTGAGGAATAAAATTCAATCTATTTTACAATAAACTCCCATAACAATCATTACTTGATGCTGAACGGAGTGAAGAGGGCACAGCCTAATGACACCAACAGGTGTTTTGAGACTTGATTTGCATGATAACTTAAAGTTTCCTTCAGGAATGTTTGAGTAAAGTGCTTTATTTGTCATTGTCATTACAACAAAATTAAGTTCAGGTGTTGGGTTAGTCCTGGGCCGCTGCACCTGTGCGTGGTACCATTGTGGGCCAAGCGGACCAGCATTTTGTTGGAAGTAGAGGACACTGGAGTACGGAACTCGCATCCTGATGATGTTTTCATAAGGGAACATATCATTACAAAACCAATCATCAAAGTGCAGAGGTGTCATTGTTTACTGGTGTCATTGGTGCATTCCGTGTCCGAAGATAGACGTTGCTTGCTCACCATTCGTGACTGCAAACAAACAAATCTGATTACAGGGGTCCGTTGGCGTTCAGCTCAAGCAGCGAAGTTGCCAGGCATAACATAACGTTTTAAGTATAAGTCTGCAGAATTTCGACTCACAAGTTTGAAGTTGTTCTGCAACTGAGTGTGAATGCTTCTAATGTATTGAGACCTACTGTGGACAAGAAATAACTGCTGCGGGTAATAATATGCCTTTTTTTTTTTACAGCGCATTGAATGTTGGTATTATTGTTGAGTGGCCTTCAACGTGACCAATATTTTTGTATTATAACATAGATGCTAATTTGTTTCTACTGACTTGGCCAGCTGATGATAAGTGGGCTCTTCAGAGTGTTAAGCTGCAGTTGATGGACAAATGGTTGCGCCCCAGAAGCACCACAGACCTGTGGGGCTACAGCCCGACTGAGTAAAGTCATATTAAATGGATGTTGTTGACACCCAGGCACCATATGCAGCGAGTGTTGGCGACCAGCTCATGGGCTAAATAGCTCTTATATAAACTAATGTCTGTCTGGCACACAAGTCTATAGAGCTTTGAAGGGCATTGAGCCAGCTGAGGCGAAGGCATGTGAGAGGCACTGTTTATGGCATCTAGAAAAGTGCGACGCAGCATAGAATATTGTTCATACAAGATTTAAAACAATTCGTAGTGGGATTCTATTCAAATTTGTAATCAAGTTAATTACAGGGTCTGTAATTAATTAATGGTAGTTTTAATCAAAAACCAAAAACAACATTTTCAATTCAAAACGCTTTTTTGCAACTATTGAATAAATATACACTTGACTTCAACAACAAATGTATTTATTGTTGTTAATCTGTAAAGCTATTCAACAAACAGATCGTGTTAAAAAGTGGAGAGTAAATCCATTGAACAACTTCACTGCGGAGTCACTACTGGCTAGTACACCTAACAATAACTCCAGTATTTTAGGAATATGACAGTTCGGTATTTTATTGTATACATTGTAAATAAGTAAATATAGAATACAAAAACATCAGATAATACTGTAAATATACAGCATGTAAAGTGAGACTTGTTCTTCTCCTCTGCTCCGTTTCATTCATGCTATGTTGGATTGGCGGTCTTGTGGTGATTGCATGATGTCACTTTTGAATGAAATAAATAAAAAAAATGAATGAAATGAATGAAAATTTAACCTTTTAAAAATCTCCATTGGTTTATTATCGCTGCAAATCCCATAATGCTTAGCGATATGGCATCACGATACTGAACTCCGTAGTTATTCTGCTTCAGAAATTCTGATAATTCATGTAACTTTTAAACATTATAGTGCCACTTTTCTATTGTGTGTGTATATCAAAATAAATAAAGCAAAAGTTTAACATTGCTGTACACAACATTAGTCTTTTGTTTTTTAAAGCAATAAATAGTCTCCAGTTGCCAAATAGAAGGGTTGCGGCTCGGGACTTTTTAATAAAATGCGACTGATTGCGTAAAAAATGTGAATGCGTTAACATCTTTGTAATTAATGTTTTTTTTTGTCTCCCCAGCTAAGAATCACCGTCTGGTCGCTGTGCACCAAAGCGGTGTCCTACATCAAATATCCCAAAGCATGTCAAAAGGGTATGTACACAGCTTACAATAAATATATTTTTCTGAGCTTTAAACGTTGTTGTTCCCTCATCAGAAACCTTGCCAGTGTTTTTTTAATTCTTCTTATTATTTAATTTTTTTATTCAGAGGTTTAAGCAATCCTTAAAGTTTGGTTCCTAATTCCTCCAGTAAACACGCAATTTCAACTATTTACGAAACTTCAACTATCCCCTTCCAACATTATGAAGCTCGATTCAATACACGGCTCACGATAACGATAATCTCACGAGACGCCGATACTGCGATAATCGGTATATTGCACAAAAATAACCTACGATATGTCTCAATTTTTAAAGAAACATGTGATTTTCTTAATATACAACATATTATTCAGGATTTACATTTGCTCACACGTGTGTTGTACACTTGGCATCACTTCATTAACGTTGAAATAAACAGTTTTGTTGCCCAAAAGGAATAAATCAACCACAAATTAATCTTATTCATAATTATAAAAACTATTATAAAAGTCATATATTTATGTGCCTGTGTTTGGCCCAAGTGCTGCCCTCTACTGTTCTGACTGAATTCTAGACCATTATTGGCCTTTATTGACTTGAAGAAGTAGGAGCACTACTACCTGATTAATATGCATGACGTTGGTCATTAATATACATGACGTCACCAAAAGTATCTATCAGAATACAATGTGTTGTATCGTCCCGCAACATATCACGATATATTGCAAAATCGATATATTGTCACCCCCCTACTGACAAATCTGGATAGCCTCCAAAAGCATTAAGATCGTTTGTTTCGTGTATTAATTATTATTATTATTATTATTATTATTTTATTCATGAAATTGAATAATAAAAATAACTTGCTACAAGCTTAAACTTTTTGTTCTACATGTTTGCTGCCCTCTGTTGGCCAATCGGGTCATTTCTGAAAATAATGGACTTTCTTGGGAGTTGAAGTGTTGTTGAAACATATTTCTTTGAAAGTTGGGTATTGTTTATACCAGGCTGTTCTAAACGCAACTAAGATATTTTCTGCCTAAAGTATCACAATGATTATCACAGCACTTTGATATATATATTTTTACGTCTTGTTTTTGTGTTCTGAGGAGCACCTGAGGACACTTGCGGCGCGATTCACATGCTGTCCTTTACCTTGTGGCGCGGGCCGAGAATGCCCCGAACTATGGTGTCCCCCCCCCGCTGACAGCTGCACCCCTCTTCGGTAAATGGGACATGCTCGCCATAACAGAGCTGTCAGCAAGTGCAGGAAAAATGATTGTCCACCACTCTCCCGATTTTCCATGCAACACTGCGAGACAAGAATGCTCGTATAAATAATGTGGCCCTGATGGCACATAACGCTGTCTCGCTGGGCATATAACTTTACTGGGCATTTGCTGTTATGATGGTGGATCTATTAATAGACAAATAACGTCGATACTAAAAGAATCAATGGTGATACCATTATTGGGCCTTTTTCCGGTACCTGTAAGTATTGACCTCAGACAAGATGCACTTTTTATTTTTTTTAATTTTTTTGCGAGCTTGCCTCTTGTGCAAAAAGCAAGTCGGTACTAAACATGGTGCCAACAGACTGTCAACCGCTGATTTGCCAGAGAAGGGACTTAGCAGTTATGTTTATTTTATGACTACCAACCTCCTAGCATTAGCCACAGTCGGGGCCAGCTCTAGCCAATTTGGTGTCCTGGGCCCCGCAATGTTGCTCAGCTTCCCGGGAATGTAGAAGGACCAGGAAGGACTTGTTTAACCTCTTAACCTTCACCAGAACCAAGCACATTTTCTCCGGTTTGACTGTACCCAAATCTTAATGTTTCTTGAAAAAAAAAAAAAAAAAGCATCAAAACGGCAATGAAAATTAGGATGAAAATGAAACAAAAATGTCAAACACAAAAAAGCAACAAAAGGAGCGACACAATAAATATTCCAAGCAACAAAAATATTATTAAAAAGTAATGAAAAAGCAACCAAAAAGTGTCAAAGGGCAAGGGGGAAAAAAAACTTCAACGCGGCGTCAATGCAACAAAAAAGTTATGATCTGTTTTATATGTCTTAGCTTTCAAATAAGGCATTACCCTGGCCTATAGGCTCCAGGCTCCAGTCGGGAAGCTTTTAGATGTGGGTAAAGCCAAACTGGAGGAAATGTGCTCGGTTAAGGCGGTGGTTAAGAGGTTAAAAGCTTGAAATCTCTAGTTTCCAACACAACAGACTCTATCACTTTTCATTCCAAATATACATTATGTTCAAAAGTCGGCGATGTTGTAGCTTGCGGGAGCATGGAAAAATTAAATTTAGTGCCACCTATACCCAGGGCACAGTTATCAGAGTTCGCCATTAAGCTTCTTTTTTGCTCCTGTCTTTGAATTTCAAACAAAAGTCTTGACCTAGAAAGAAGGAAACTTTGATAAAATTAACAATAAGAAAAACTCTAAAAAGTTAAAAAACAGCACCTGTTTACTAAACTGCGCCCTATAAGAATAAAAGTACACATGAATTAAAATCTGAATAAAGTAAAATATCACTCATCACAAAAACGCAACAGAAAACTGACAACAAAAAAAGACAAAAATGTGACGAAAGAGCAGCAAAAAAATGACAAACGCGATGACAAAACAACACGAGGAAAACGATCCATGAAGTCCAACTGGAGAAAATGCGCTCGGTTAAGTCGGGGGTTAAGAGGTTAATTATATTGTCTGTAATGAATAAAAACTGTTCTCAAACAATTTGGGGATAACAATTCATCACATGATCTTTATGGCTCCACTGCTGCTACTGCTGCCAATGTGTTATCCCCACTGACAGCAAACAATACGGCCTTGACAAACACATACTGATTTGAATTGTTCTCGGCTGCTGTAACTCGGTGTCGTGAGTGAAGGGTGTATATCCCTGACTGTTAAACTGAAAGTTCCTCTGATCTCCCTCTGATAGGGCTCGACTTCAGCAGAGACGGCTGTTACATGGCCCTGGCCGAACGCCGAGACTGTAAAGACTATGTCAGCATCTTTGTCTGCGACGACTGGCATTTACTGAGGGTAAGTTCTCTGTCGGGCTGGGAAGATTGTGTATTTTTTGACAAACAATCTGTAATGCCGGTTAGATTCACAATACACATTTTAAGGAGCTCCTCGCATACTGTAACTGCCTAATGTCCTTAGCCAATTAGAAGAGGCTCAGCTTTACGTACATCAAATCACGCATTCTAGTTTACACAGTGTCCGTACGTCTTTATTCGTCACAGGCTTTTTAGGTCAGTAATGCTTATTTTCTGAGTTAAAAATGCAATATAACGGCTTACATCCATTCCTAGATTAAAATTTTAGGCAATGCTCAGTGTTTATGTACCTGCGCCTCGAGAACCATCACATGGAGCCGTTGGTCTGTGTCCCTTCTCCTTCACTTGCCTCTGTACTACCCTCTCCTCCTTTGCTGATTCTGTACTCCTCTGTCCTCTTGCACTTGTCTCTGTGTCTCTCTCGTCCGATCAACATCCTCATATCCAACGTTTGAAGCAAACGTGCTCTCGGTCGTCTGAGTTTCAGTTCGTAGTCCGTGTGAGAGAAGAAGAAAGCCGGGCCGTGCGATTAGTCAAGGTGGAGAGCCCGTCTTTAGCTCGCTCATTTCGGCTGAGTATGTGCAGAAGAGACGAGGCGCGGGTCGTGGAAAAAACGTTTTCATGAGTTGTTAAGTGGTGTTCTACTGTTTATTGTCCCACCGAAACACAGAAAAGCGGTTCCGCCTTGACGTTAATGTTAAAACTAGGCAATTATCCAATGTTTTCCCCTTTTGTCGGGCACATGGCTCATTATGCAGGATAAATAAACTGCGCTGTAGAAAAGGAGCTATTGATGACGCTCCGGCGTGAAAAATAGAATGACTGCATATTCTTGCCGTAGAGCCGAAGACGTAACAGACACATGAAAGATATTTGTAAACTACCAGATTAATTTTATTTCATTCCTATTGTTATGGCAGAGGTACGTAAAACGGCCCGTGGACATAATGTACTCGGTGTAAATGAGGCGTAAGGCCGTTGTCGATTTTGGGGGAATTTGACTGGCCAATACCGATATGCACCGCCAATATTTTGACTGACTTATTATTATTATTTTTTTAAACGTCTCATTTATAATCCTGTTGAACTGTGTCATTGGAGACATTGAGCTGATTTATTCAGGACATTCATGTTTAGTAGATGTTCAGAGGGAGTCTCTTATCTCTTATGGTTCAGAAATTATAAGCAAAAGCCTGCAACATAAAATATATAAAATACGATCTGAGCCTCAAATATCTACAACCTATTGTGAGTGTTGTAGTACATTATGTTGCTGTTGTTTCTTTATTATTGTTCCTTTTTATTTGTTTTTACTTTGCCCTATGTTCTCTTGTTTATGATTAGTTACCTTGCTTTGATTGTTAAATGGAAATGTTAATTTTATTTTGGGGGTGGGCGCTTATAACCCTTTTGCTTCGGCCCACTCCTTTTGAGCAGATTAACTGCTCAAATAAATAAATAAAATAAACTAAACCTGTGACCAATTTTCACAGCAATGTTTCTCAGTACCTGTATATCGGGCCGATGTTGTAAAATAAATACCTATATATCGGCTGGCCTTGACCTCTAGACAAAACTCATTCGTACCTTTTGGAAAAGCATTCTGAACAAAAAAGTAGCTTATTCTTAGAACAACAAGCTAGCAGTCTTTTTGTTTTTAGCATTAGCGCTACTTTCGTTTTCACGGTTGCCTAAAATAGTTCTAAAATGGTAAATTTGTCATAAATATACAAATACAGTACAATGCAAGAGCCTTCCCTTCTGTACAGTCTGTTTTGTGAGATGCTACAATGCGACTGATGCTCAAGCTATCACCAAATGACAATATTTCACTTTTTTTTTTCTATATCACCAGTGCAGAAAGAAAACAACATGAACATAGTTTATTATCACCATAAATATCGTTGTTTTTTCCCCAGCACTTTGAGACTGAAACTCAGGACTTGGCTGGAGTGGAGTGGTCTCCCAATGGCTGTGTGCTGGCTGTGTGGGAGAGCTGTCTCGAGGTTTGTAACCATATACATTTCAAATTGATGGTTGAAAATCTACAGAACACAAGTTACAATGTATGTGAAGAAGTTTATGATGGGCCAAAACCTTAAAATCTTACCTATTATTCCCTTCAGTACAAGGTGTTGCTGTACTCCTTGGATGGGCGCCTTCTGTCGACGTACAGCGCCTACGAGTGGTCCCTTGGCATCAAGTCGGTGTCCTGGAGTCCCAGCAGCCAATTCCTAGCCATCGGCAGCTATGATGAGATGGTAAGGCAAAAACGAGCAGTTCGTAGTTTAGATTATAGAGAAAATGTAACCTGACCAAGGGGGCGAGAAAGGTTGATTTGATTGGATAAGTACGTAGAGTCTGCCCTAGTGAAGAGGAGGGGATGAACAGTGACGGATCCAAAATGTAGCACTTATTTCTTTCTTTCTTTCGCTTCAGGTGCGAATCCTCAACCACATCACCTGGAAGACAGTGGCTCAATTTCAGCACCCGTCATCAATCAATAACACGAAAGCTGTAAGAACTTGAGAAATGTTGTTAAGTAGAGATGGAAAGATTGTTTCTGTGTTGATCATGTCATTTTCGTGTGTGAAGGTTGTGTATAAGGAGGTGGAGAAGCGCCCGGCTGTGAGTGAAGACCTGTCCATCCACAACATCTCAATGGGCTCCACTCTCTTCAGCACACAGAGCAAATGTACTGACTGTATATTATGCATGTTTATCGGCTTTTAAATCTCTTAAGCCCCCACCTTGAGCCGAGCACATTTTCTCCAGTCTGGTTGTACTCAAAAGAAATGAAAAGCTTCTTGAGAAAAGCATCAAAATAGAGAAGAAAATGGGGGTGTAAACGCAGCAAAAAAGCGTCAAAAAGTGCAACAAAACACATCCCGGAGAAGCAACAATGACGCAATAAAAACGTGACAAAAAAAGCAATAAAAACATGACCATAAAACCTGCGAAAACACAACAAAAAAGAGACATAATCATTACAAAAAAGTAACAAACTATTTATCATACAAACAAAATGTTATCTTGTTTGTATCTATTTTGTTGCGTTGTCGCTGCGCAACACTGGCCTCATTTGAGAAGCTTTTCGATTTGGGTAAAGCCGAACTGGAGAAAATGTGCTCATGGACTCAGACCTGAACTTAAACAGCCACATCAACGCAATAACATCATCAGCTTTTTACCATCTGAAAAACATTGCTAAGATCAGAGGAATAGTGTCAAAACCAGACTTAGAGAAACTCATCCATGCATTTGTCTCCAGCAGGTTAGACTACTGTAACGGCTGCTCACTGGCCTTTCTAAACGAGCTGTTAGAGCTGCAGAACATCCAGAACGCTGCTGCTCGAGTCCTGACAAGAACCAGGAAATACAACCATATTAGTCCAGTGCTTCCAAAAGTACCAAAGTACATCTCTGACATGTTAGAGCCGTATGAACCATCTCGGGCCCTGAGAACTTCAGGGAGGGGTCTCCTGGTGGTTCCCAGAGTCAGGACTAAACACGGTGAGGCTGCGTTTCAGTTTCATGGAGCTCAAATCTGGAACAGTCTTCATGAGGATGTGAGACAGGCCTCAACTCTGACAAAGTTCAAATCCAGGCTGAAAACTGCTCTTTTTACCCGAGCATATGAAAACTGAAAGTATTTTATCTGCACTCTTGCCTTTTACTGTAATTGAGGAATTTTTGTGTTGATGTTTTATTGATTGATTTTATCGTTTTTTTATCTGTAAATTTTATGCAACTGTGAAGCAATTTGAATTGCCTTGCGTATGAATTGTGCTCTACAAATAAAGTTGCCTTGCCTTGGTTAAGGCGGGGGTTAGGAGATTAAATTACTTCTGGACAAGTAAATCTGCCAGAATGTTTATTGGTGAATTAAACTGACAAATTTATGTGTACAAAAAATAACGAGTCTTGAATTTTTCATGCGAACACAATCCAGCAGCAGAGGGTGCAATCACTCTTAAAGTCAGGAAATGGCTCCACCACAGTACAATCCAGTTAGATTCATTGTAAATTTTTTGATTCTCAAATCTTTTGTATAGTGAATTTAGGTTTTGGTTTCTATTTGCTCACCTCTGTTCACTTCCCCCAGATGAGATCTTTCTTCCGCCGGTGCATCTTCCTGTGGTAAAGCCAGACCCAGAGCGCGCAAACCCCAAGATCGGCATCTGCAGCCTGGCATTCAGCTCCGACAGCCGCTACTTGGCCACTAAAAACGGTACGCACGTTGTATAACGTTGCATCAAAGTCCTATGTCATGCAATGATAATGTTCTATGGAGTAGATTCCTCATAGGTTTTTCTGAATTTTACCGTCAAAACATCTTTACCAAACCTGCTCTGGCCCGGTCCGTGGTCAAACTCTCTTCCTTGGGTGAATTAATATGATTGCTGGTTTCTAATATTGCCAATACTTCAAGAACGCTTCTTGTCTCACTGTAGCTGCCTGAGCAGGTTGTGCACCCTCTACTGGCAATGTTGTATAACTACATGTTAGAGCAGTTTTACTACAGGTATTTTCTAGACGCATGCTTTATATTATTTCAAGTTATAGTACAGAAATAGCCAGGTTAACCTCTTAACCGAGCACATTTTAGGTTTACCCAAAACTAAAAGCTTCTCCAGTCCATTGCTCTGAGTGATGGAGATTTTAATCGGTCTCAGTTAAGTGTTAGAAGAAACGGATAATTATGGCTTTGGCTATTAAAAAATAATTTCTACATCGCCCTGCTCTATACTAAACTGAGATTTATGTAACATAGAATTTAACAAATGATTCTTCAACTTAATTTGAAGAGCGTGTGCGTTGTCATGTGCGCAGACAGCATGGCCGGTGTGGTGTGGGTGTGGGACATGCAGAAGATGAGCCTGGCTGCCGTCCTCGAGGAGACGGCCCCAGTGCGCTGTTTCCAGTGGGACCCCCGGCAGGCGCGCTTAGCCATGTGCACCGGCAACAACAAACTCTACCTCTGGTCTCCAGCAGGCTGCGTGGCCGTGCAAGTGCCGGCAGAAGGTAATGCCACTCTCTCAAATCTTTGTTTTTATGTTATGTCAGGTTGTAGTCTGGATTAAGCAGAATGTGGCGTAGGAACATGATGCTGACTTCCTGGGGGTTTTTTGTTTGCTTTTTTTGTCACGTTTTGGTAACTTCTTAGTCCTTTTTTTTTTTTTTTGGGGACAGTGCACATTAAAGCAGTACTAAGTAACTTGTTTACCTTAATAAATCCTTTTTGTAGTCCCTCTGGGGGTAATACAAGTGTTAATGGGATGATTGGGGGGTTCTTTCATCTCCCCCTGGTGTCTCTGGCCAGAAATCCACAATTGTAACTTCCCTGCACCCTGCAAAGCTAACTGTGGGCTAGTGCCACTTTAACACAAACGCTTGTTTAACGCAACAGTATTTACAGCCAAGTTTGAGTGAAAAAAATGATCTCCATTGTGTAATTGGATGAACAATATCCTTCTGTCCCTTCGCTTTTTCTGTCAGCGTAGTATTTACTCTCACGGACAATTAATAAGTAAAAATTACCTGTGAGAGCATGATTGTTTCAGGCTCCTCCTGGAACCCTCACCTTAACGTGGTGGAGGGGTTTGAGCGCCTGAATGATCCTGGGAGCTCTGTTGTCGGGGGCTTGGTGCCCCTGGTAGGGTCTCCCCTGGTAGGGTCTCCCATGGCAAACAGGTCCTAGGTGACTGGTCAGACAAAGAGCGGTTCAGAAGCCCCTTATGAGAGACCAACAGGCCCGGTTAGAACCATGAGGCCGTCCTTCTGTGGACCCACCACCTGCAGGAGGAGTCATAGGGGGCTGGTGCAATGTAATTGCGACGAGGCAACGGACAAGTGGAAGGAAATGGATGGAGCACGATTGTTTTGTTTTCAGTTTTTGAGGACCTTTTTTAAAGGTTTGGTAATTGACATGATCCGGCAGTGAGTTTGGCATTTGACTGAATTTAGTCCTGAGTTGTTGCACATTACAATCTCCTCTGGTCAAAGCTCTGGTATTTACTCGAGTGTTGCTTATTTTTTTTATATAAAATTCATTCATGGTGGAGTGTAGGGGTGTAGAAAAATATCGATCCGCCGATATATCGCAATATTACGTCGCTCGATTCTCGTATCGATATTTAATTTTTGGACCTGCACTTTTACTCCCACCCGCTAGATGGCAGTGCACCGCGTAGCCCGCTTGAGTAACATTAGAATCTAGTGAGAGTTATAGAAACACAGGAAGAGTTTGATTGAGCTATGAGACACTCCGGCGCTCTTTTAAAACCCTACATGACCCTACACAAAACCCTCACTTTAGCTTTTACAGCAAAGACAGAGACCTGGATTATTACAAGAGCCACCAGCTTTGTGCATATGTTGCTGAGTGTGTCACCGCTGTGTTAGGAAAATATTTATTTTTGTAGCATTTTATTATGGAATTAAACGAAGCCTAGGGAAAACTAAATACAGCATGCTCATGTCTAACCCGTGTCTCGCCACAGGTTTAAAAAGAGCCTGCTGCTTTTAGTTTCCCCTCTGCCTCGTTTGTGTGCTACTGCTAACAAAAATATTTCCAAGAGATGAGCGCGATAGTCACGGTGATGCCCGTGTTGTCATTCCCTGATCTACGAGTGACACCCGTTGTGGAGCAGATAAGATTTTGAATGCCCCGTCTGAGTTATTGTATATTTTAATGGATGAAACTCATAATAGTTATTACCAGTGTTTGGAATAACGCCATTTAAAAGAACGGCGTTATTTTTTCAGTAACGGAGTAATCTAATTCATTACTCTCCCCGTCGTTACAACGCCGTTATCGTTACTGGGTCAACAAAGTGGCTCGTTACTCGACTGAATGAGCTCCGCGGTGTCAGCTCACACAGCAGGAGCAGGGGAGAGGGTGGGCGGAGTCTCACGGAGACTCACGCTGCCTGTGTGCGCAGAGCTCGTGCTCTCTGCTCCAAAAACTACGTGTCCCCCCGACCCGTGGCTCGTCATCCCCACAGCGCGGTGCGGCCGCGGGGGTGAATCCAGTTGGTGATCATTGATCTAGTGTTGGATCTTATTTTTAACCCAAAGATGCAGAATCGGTGGAGACGCGTCTTCCCCCCTCTCCCCCTCACTCTCAGCGCCTTTTCTTCTGCCTCTCTCCACTCCAGAGAGACAGTAGGCGCTAAGTTTCTGTTAGGGCATTTAGCCTTATATTTAGCCTGATGAATGAATCACTCTACCCCCCATTCAGTTCATTCAGTACTATGAACATCTTTGACATGATAGTACATAAATAAAAACACCTGTTTGTTCCAGTGTTAATTTCGTCGACTAAAATATTTAGTCTTAATTTTAGTCAAAGTGATTTTTTTGACGACTAAAATTGGACTAAAACTAAATTAAAAGTTTTTCATGAGACTAAAACTATGACTAAAATGTCCAGATATTTTAGTCGACTAAAATAAGACTAAATAAAAATGTCTGAAAGAGCCTCATATCATGTAAATCCACTGCCAAAGGAACAGCTCTGAGCTTTGTTCATGAGGCTCCATGAAGCAGAGGACCTCGATTAAATATGATTATAATGAATATTATTAATACAAAGTCGACTAAATTTGTCTTAAATTTAGTCGACTAAATTGACTTGCAATTTTAGTCGACTAAATCTCGACTAAAATTGAAGATATTTTTTTGACTAAAACTCGACTAAAATTGAATTACATTTTCGTCAAAAGACTAAGACTAAAACTAAATTAAAATATGTTGTCAAAATTAACACTGGTTTGTTCTTCTCATTTCAACTGACCCTTTGAAAACTGCTAAAAAAAAACAATCAAAATTCTTTTATATATATATATATAACGCAATTTTTTTTTTAACAGTAACGCAAATAGTTACTTTCCCTGGTAATGAGTTACTTTCATTATAGAGTAATTCAGTTACTAACTCAGTTACTTTTTGGAACAAGTAGTGAGTAACTATAACTAATTACTTTTTTAAAGTAACGTTCGCAACACGGGTTATTACTGATCGCTAAGGACTCCCAACTATAGAAATACCAGAAAAACGTGCATCCCCAGCACAAGCACATTAGTGAAAAGCATTTATGTCATTAGATAGATCAAATGTATTT
The DNA here is from genome assembly GCA_021464625.1 of Proterorhinus semilunaris. Taxonomy (NCBI): domain Eukaryota; kingdom Metazoa; phylum Chordata; class Actinopteri; order Gobiiformes; family Gobiidae; genus Proterorhinus; species Proterorhinus semilunaris. The sequence goes on along the minus strand of CM038347.1, from coordinate 32,099,415 downwards.
GATACAAATCTAATGAAGCTGGACTAGTTTCCTGAATAGTTGTTTCCAAAGTAGTTAATGAGTTTTTAATGGTTTCTTAAAGACTTGATGGGATTCATATTGGTCTCTGATGTATGGGACCATGTTGTCACCTTTTTTGTTGCTTTTTTGTCACGTTTTAGTAAAAAAAAAAATTTCATCCTTGTTTATGTGTCGTTTTGTTGCTATTTTGACTCTTTTTCAAGAAGCTTTGAGATGCGCCGTTTTGGCACAGAAATGATCGAGACAAGTCTAATGAAAGGGTTGGATTTCACCTAATCTATTAAGTGATTTACAACTATCTATTTCCTTGCAGGTGTTTTTATTGGTGAAAAAATACATTTAATAAAACGTTACTCAATTTACTCAAACTTTTCAAATGCGTTTTTCCCTGTTTCTTTTCCCAGGGGGTTTCCAGGTGCAGTCTCTGAGTTGGCACAGCAGCGGAGACTCCCTCATTCTCCTCGGGAAGGACAATCTCTGCCTGTGCTACATGGAGACTGAACAGGAAGACAAGTAACACACGACTCTAAACATGGACTGAATCTGTCCGCAATGACACCTGACTGTAGTCTATACGATCACTCCGGAATGCTGACAGAGTCCCCTGGGCAGGTAACTGGGGGCTAATCTATTTGAAATGTAAAAAAGCTTCAAGACATTCCACTTTTGACATGTGAACTTTCTATTTTGATACATTGTGCGCGTTTGAGTTTCCATCGCTTTTGTAGTTTTGTATTTATTTATATGAAGTATTTTGAATAAACATGATTAGTTATCGACCTTGGCCTTTGTGGATTTTTAAACCTTTGCCTTCAGCCACATTACTGCGACTGGAATACCGTGGTGGTTGGAATGTGCCCAGGCTTGCCTCAAACTGACGACCTGCCCATTTTTGGAGTAACATTTTACTTCATTTATGCAGGTTAGGGAAGTCCTGTTCACTTTGGTTGCTTTCTTCCTTTACAGATGATATTGCGCTCTGTACTTTCTGGATTTTGTTGCATCATAAATCGAACACAGAAGTGTCCTTTGACTCCATAAACCATTGCCATTCTGAGCTGCTCTGCAAACAGAGTTTACCACTGGCTTGGATTTTATTCTTTTCATACTTCCACCTTCTGCCAGCGGAGGGTGCTCTGATCAAGAAACAGGATATTAAAAGAGCCTGACTCACCAAGTCTCTTTCCCATACATAGACCTAATATTTAATCATATGTTCAATTTACCAGTCGATCTATGTTCCTCATCTGGGTAATGACCGAAAGGACAAGATTGCGGATCCAAGCGGTCGAAGTAAGTTTCCTCCGCAGGGTGGCCGGGAGTGAGGAGCTGAGTCACCTGGGAGGAGCTCGGAGTAGAGCTGTTTCGGATGCCTCCTGGTCTTTACCAGTCCCAATGGGACGTGCCAGGAACACGTCCCTCCTCATCTGGAGAAAGACCCAGGTATAGACAGAGGACACGGTAGAGGACCTATGTCTCTGAGCTGGCCTGGTGTCGCCTTGGGGTCCCCCCAGAACAGCTGGAGGATGTGTGCGTGGATCGGGAAGTCTGGGCATCTCTGCTCAGACTGCTGCCTCCGCGACCCGGGCCCAGGATACAGCGGAAGGAAATGGATGTTTAATTATTTGGCAAACATCAAGACCACAAAGAAACACAATCTTTTATACTTGCGATATCACACTTTCCACAGATCATTAAAAAGTATTCATTTACAAAGTGAACTGTGTCAAAACTAAAACTTTAAACGTCATATAAAGCATTAAAAGGGATTCCTACTGGCATTAAATCTAAACAAACAAAACAATGACATTGCTTGACTTTTGATTTTGTTTTTACTCCATTTGTTCATAGGACCATCACAGTCAAACGTTGGCTGTTACAACAACTAAGAACAATGCAAAAAAAATGAGACCCCGACACAATAACATGAGCATTTATTATTGCCTGTGCAACAAATATTCTTCCAACATACTTTAAAATCGATAAATAAAATCTATTTGTAGCTATTTAAAACTAGAATAACTTTGGAGTTAATTGCAGTAAATCATAAGCAGACATAGAAAAAATGCACATCCCTTTTGAAGCGCTCATGCAACCACACACCATGCAGGACACACACAGACCAGGAACAAGTCGACCCGGGGTTACAAAAACACAGTTGGCATCGATGACATGGAAAAATCCTTTGGTTGTGGGAGACTCGCACAGGCATCCGAATTACTACGGTAAACAAGTATTACAAGTATAACAACTTGAAGTGAGAAATCTTCAGTTTACATCAAAAAAGTTATAATTTAGTTAAAACTTAATATCGGTTCCAAAATCAAAACAAAGGCCTTTTTCAAAATATCTTGCTATAAATGGGAGACTGAGGAAAAAAACAAAACAAAAAAAGTTATGAACTATAAAAGACCATGTGGTGGCGTTGTTGGCGGTGGCGGACATTGACCCACCTTAATAACAATATTTTTTGAATAATTCGCAAGTTTGTCAAGCTAAATGTATTATTTCCAAAATGAGCGCAGTTAAAAAGCTTGTCTAATGCGAATAAATGATGGCCAATGAATGTAAAAACTCCCAAATAAAATAAAACATGCTGAAACTTGATCAAATGCTAAGTTTCATTCCCACTGTGTTTTTTAGGAAGAATTCTGAAGTTTAACCCGAACCGAGCACAGTTTCTTTAGTTTGGCTTTACCTGAATCTAAAAGCTGCTTGAAAATGGCACCAAAAATACAACAAAAAAATGAAAAATTGGTGACGACTCAAGCAAAAATCTTGATAAGATGAGTTTTGTAGGCCTTAGCTTTCAAATGAGGCGTTACCCTGGCCTTCAGTATTTACTGTCAGCTCCAATCGAGAACCTTTTACATTTGGGTAAAACTGAACTTGAGAAAATGTGCCCGGTTCAAATGGGGGATAAGAGGTTAATTCGTTTCCCTTTCATACAGTGGGTGTGGGCGGGTCCTCCTGCCTTCCATCTGAGAATTTGGCATTATCAATTTGTAGACCTCAATGTAAAATCACTCACATTTCAAAATGGGAATCTGTTTAGCAAAAACGTTTACGATGCCTCACAAATGGGTTAGAACACACCTGAGTTTGAGTCTGGCAGATCACCATTGTAAATGATTATGGGTGCCTAAAAACAAGACGGTAGTGACCGATCCATGCATTCACCACCCAGCACTTGTTGCTGACATGTCTCTGTCGCCACCCGTAAGCTGGCTTTCCTTGACGACTACTTGCTTCAGCTTGCGCACACAATAAGCCCCGCCCCCTGCACATATTGGCACCCTTGGTTTTAAATAGTCCTGAACATTTTTTAAGCCTATATTCAGACATGTTTGTTCTGAGCCGTTCTGTGCTCAATGTGTGTTCATCAGGCTGCGCTGAAGCTGTAAACCACGACGTAAATCGAAAGTTTTTTTTTTAATAAGTTATTACCACAGCTGCCAGCAGGAGGAGCCCAAGGCAAAGTCTTCAAAAGCCCTTACATTTCATTACTATTTACTTTTTGGGGGGGGAATCTAGTTTTTGTATTTTAAGGACACTAAAATCTCGATGTCATGTCATTGACCCAAATTATTAAGGCTGAGACTCCCAAAATTATGTTTTTAAGGCCTACATGCATTATGTCCACTGTAAAAAATATTTTCTATTAATACATATTTATTAATTATTAACCTCTTAACCCCCACCTGAACCAAGCACATTTTCTCCGGTTTGGCTTTACCTAAATCTAAAAGCTTCTAGATATAAATAGCCAAAACGGGGGGAAAACCCAGAAACAAACATGTGACAAAAATGCAACAAAAAAAAAAGCAATGAGAAGATGACAGAGTGATGATAAAAAAAGTGAAAGTGACGGCAACACAATAACGAGAGGAAAAACATCAGTTTTGTAGGTTTCAAATGAGTCGTCACACTGGCCTACAGGCTGTAAGAAACTTTTAGATTTGGGTAAAACTGAACAGGAGAAAAAGTGCTTGGTTAAGGCAGGGGTTAATGTTTTTAAGATTATTCTTAGAACTTTTATTTATTTAATTTAACGATATCTCTATATCAGAAGACTACTTCCCCAAATAAATGTTTTATGGAGGGTGCCAATACTAGCGGAGGTCACTGTACGTCTACGTTTTGTGATGACTTCTTTGTGCAGTTCCTTGGACGCGTGTCGGCGTTTAAAACCCGATCTTGCCTCGGGTCATGGAGTAGCCCAGCTTGGCCTCGTTGTTGATCGCGGACATGAGGCCCACGTACGTCTCGATGAGCAGAGGTCTCTCCAGAATCAGGACGCCATTGGCCCGGCCCGGGATGGGGTTCTCCTTGTGCGCTCTCTTCACCGCTTGAACGAGCTGGGTTCGGAAGTTGTCTAACTAAAGAAGGAAATAAAAATTAGGGGGAACGAAATGGATACCAACAAACTAGGACTTTTTCCCCCCGGTACGATCGTGCAAAATGAAACATAAAACATATAAGCTGCGGGACGTTAGTCCGCTGACTAAGCCTTTTGGATGAGAGGCGAAACGTTCGAGACTTCAACTACTGAGTACAGAAGATGACTCGAGTACCTTCATTGAAGATAAAACGTATAACACATAACTTGGATAAATAATACATGCGTTTTCAGTCATGTGACTTCTGTAGTTTTAAGCGCCATCTTGAACACCGCTGGCTAGTGCAACAGTGTATCTACCTGAGTCTCCAACTATAAAAACGTTAAAACTAAGAACATGCGTAAGAAGATTAAAATAAAATATGATAGACAACCACAAATTGTATATTCATAGATGTACAGGTGCTTTAAGTGTTAACAGCAGATCTAAGTGTGGACATAATATAATAAAAACATAACTGACAGTCACAGTATAACTGTCAGTTAAGTTTTCGTCCACATTCCCAGGATATCATGTTTTTTTTCTTTTTTTCTATTGTGGCTAGCACACGTGACGGACCATGTGATGCTCCAATCATTTAAAACACCTGTGCATTCGATTATCTGTGCTCTGAAGAAGACCAGTTTGTTGGTCGAAACGCGTTGGCGTGTCCCTCCTAATAAAGGACTTTTTATTCTCACTTCATCAGAGTGCCTCGGATTTTTGCCACAGATACTTCATCATTTAAGGCAAAGGTTTTTACTCATTCTATTTTCATCCTGAAAGAGCACCTGATTTTTAACAAACTTTTTAAAGAATATTGCTTGGACCCAGTGCAGCACTCCCGACCACCCTCCTCTTACCATTATTTGCATATGATTAGGGATGAGATTTCCACGGTATGATAACCTTGACAAAAAATACAGCGATATCACGGTATACCGTAAAATTAAAAACAGGGTCCCCATTTAACAAACAGGGTTTGTTTATGGTACATTTGTAATTGGTTATGTCTTTACATGCTACTAAGGATCAATAAAGTGTACTATTATGACTTATTATCCAAAATAACACTTTAAACAAATGGATATTTCTACCTTAATCACATTAGTCACAAACTGAGCATGTTCGCTGATGCGCTAATCACTGTTTGTTCGATGTCTGCCCAAAAACTTCCAAAGACAGGCTTGCCATTATAATTTGCTGCTTGATTTCTTACTAAAGCAGTATGTGCATCCAATTTCATATGAAAAATAATCCTAATCCAAAAAGTGTCACATCAAGCAGTCAACAAACTTGAGTGCTTGTCTAATAATTGACCGAATGCAAACTGCATCAGGTAAAGGTTCCACCAATGTCTAACCCTTATTCTGCAGTGACGCCTAAAGGGTAAAGAATAATCTGCCTGTGCGAGGCATCAGATTACAGTTTGGAAAGACTTTAGTGGAGTAGTGCGTAGGTTTGTTTACATCACGTAGTGGCTAGTAGTGCTAGCCCTGGCGGCGTGTGACAGCGAGTGGAGTTTGTAGCTAAATGAACATCTGTGCGTCTTTGATGAGCATTTGAAAAAGGAAGGCTGAGCGTCGTAAAACAGTGTGGTCTAAAGCGTGTCTGATAAACTATGGACTGGATGATGAACAATCCAAACCACAAAGCTAACAGGTTAGCGTAACGCGAGCTAAAGCGCTAAACAGCTGTTTCTCGGCCGCACTTGGCATCTTTTAATGCGACAGATCCAAACAAAGCTTCATATTCACGGAGGACAGTGACTTTTTACTCTGCTGCTACGGGCCGTGTTCAACAGGCTGACGAGAGGGAAAGAGGGGGACTGCGGCGTGGGGTCAGGTGAGGAGCAGCAGAGCAGAAGGAGAGTGGGGGTTTGCACGGAGCACAACTTTTTTAGGGGCAAGAATAGCATGTAAAACACACATTTTTAATAACGCCAGACAGGGAATCCTCACGGTAGTGATACCGTAGCATTTTAATACCACGGTATACCTTGAAACCGGTTATCGTCCCATCCCTACAAACGATATTTGGGTATTTTACAATATCGGCCAATACCATGCCGCTAAAAGGCCGATATCTCCGGAACCAAAATGACTTCCTGTTTTTGTTTTGCTTTGGAAAGAGCTCAGTCAGAGCCCTCCCACAACTTCCTCAAAACTGCCCAAACTAACGTGTGTTTTCTGTGTGCAGTTGAGCTCTCCTCAGACCTGACTGTAACTTTACTGTGGGTGGGACGTCTCCATGGAGACATTGACTAAAGGCAGCCAAATATGAGATTTGAATAGGTTAGGTCCTCATCCAAACCCAGTGTTCGATTATCCACGGCCTAAATTGCATTTTCTGTGTTGAGCTGGTCATTAGGAGCATGTTTTGTATTTAAATCCTTAACCCCCACTGTAACCGCACATTTTCTCCAGTTTGGCTTTGCATCTTTAAATCTAAAAGCTTCTGAACTGGAGTTTCCAACTTATTTGAAAGTTACGACCTTCAAAGCTTCTACCAGTTTTTGTTGTGTTTTTGTCACAAAACGAGGAAGGAGTTTAGATTAGTTTTGTAGGCCTTGGCTTTCAAATGACCCTGGCCTAGAGGCTTTAAACTCCAGCTGAGAAGCCTTTAGATTTGCGTAAAGCCTAACTGAAGAAATTGTGCTCAGTTAAAGTGGGGGTTAAAGGGTTAATGAAGATTAGCCTCATATTATTCAAAGAAAAAGATCAAACCTAGTAAATGAAATGGCATGTGATGCAACGCACGACATTGCTGCACGGAAATACAGTCATTGTCTTTTCTTCACAGTAAATCTATAGGCTTTACTATAATCATGTCTTTGTTTATGAGACTTACTGCTTATTTGAAACCCGCAACTGTGACCCCTTATAAATGCGATATAAAACAGAAGCTCAGACGACTTTGCGCAGCATGGCATCATTTTATAATATAGTCACACTTTTTTGATTATAATGATTGAACATTATTAAAAGAAAATCTACATAAGACCCTTCTCCGAATGCTAGATTTTGTTAATCATTTATCACCCTTTTGCAACAGTTAAGTTCCTGAAATGTTACGCAGTGTGGCTATAACCTTCCCCTTCTCTCTCTTTGTGGTTGTTTTACAGTTGTATCCAATGTTGTTTTTTTGTCGTTATCTACAGTGCCTTGCGAAAGTATTCGGCCCCCTTGAACTTTTCGACCTTTTGCCACATTTCAGGCTTCAAACATAAAGATATAAAACTGTATTTTTTTGTGAAGAACCAACAACAAGTGGGACACAATCATGCAGTGAAACGAAATTTATTGGATATTTCAAAGATTTTTAACAGATAAACAACTGAAAAATTGGGCGTGCGAGATTATTCAGCCCCCTTAAGTTAATACTTTGTAGCGCCACCTTTAGCTGCGATTACTGCTGTATATTTGCCCATTCCTCTTTGCAAAACAGCTGGAGCTCAGTGAAGTTGGATGGACAGCGTTTGTGAACAGCAGTTTTCAGTTCTTTCCACAGATTCTCGATTGGATTCAGGTCTGGACTTTGACTTGGCCATTCTAACACCTGGATATGTTTATTTGTGAACCACTCTATTGTCGATGTTGCTTTATGTTTTGGATCATTGTCTTGTTGGAAGACAAATCTCCGTCCCAGTCTCAGGTCTTTTGCAGACTCCATCAGGTTTTCTTCCAGAATGGTCCTGTATTTGGCTCCATCCATCTTCCCATCAATGTTAACCATCTTCCCTGTCCCTGCTGAAGAAAAGCAGGCCCAAACCATGATGCTGCCACCACCATGTTTGACAGTGGGGATGGTGTGTTCAGGGTGATGAGCTGTGTCGCTTTTACGCCAAACATAACGTTTTGCATTGTTGCCAAAAAGTTGGATTTTGGTTTCATCTGACCAGAGCACCTTCTTCCACATGTTTGGTGTGTCTCCCAGGTGGCTTGTGGCAAACTTTAAACAACACTTTTTATGGATATCTTTAAGAAATGGCTTTCTTCTTGCCATTCTTCCATAAAGGCCAGAGTTGTGCAGTATACGACTGATTGTTGTCCTATGGACAGAGTCTCCCACCTCAGCTGTACATTTCTGCAGTTCATCCAGAGTGATCATGGGCCTCTTGGCAGCATCTCTGATCAGTTTTCTCCTTGTATGAGCTGAAAGTTTAGAGGGACGGCCGGGTCTTTGTAGATTTGCAGTGGTCTGATACTCCTTCCATTTCAATATTATCGCTTGCACAGTGCTCCTTGGGATGTTTTAAAGCTTGGGAAATCTTTTTGTATCCAAATCCGGCTTTAAACTTCTCCACAACAGTATCTCGGACCTGCCTGGTGTGTTCCTTGTTCTTCATGATGCTTTCTGCGCTTTAAACTGACCTTTGAGACTATCACAGAGCAGGTGCATTCATACGGAGACTTGTTTACACACAGGTGGATTCTATTTATCATCATTAGTCATTTAGGTCAACGTTGGATCATTCAGAGATCTTCACTGAACTTCTGGAGAGAGTTTGCTGCACTGAAAGTAAAGGGGCTGAATAATTTTGCACGCCCAATTTTTCAGTTGTTTATTTGTTAAAAATGTTTGAAATATCCAATAAATTTCGTTTCACTTCATGATTGTGTCCCACTTGTTGTTGGTTCTTCACAAAAAATTAGTTTTATATCTTTATGTTTGAAGCCTGAAATGTGGCAAAAGGTTCAAAGGGGCCGAATACTTTCGCAAGGCACTGTAGGTCACTGTTGACGCCTAAGGTACACCGTCGCGGGTTTCAAATAAGCAGCGCGTTTCATAAACAAAGACTCTGGGGCTCTGGCTTCCACGCATTCGCCAAAGAAGCATCGCTCTATTGTTCACCGGGCTGTTTACGTGACCTGCTCCAGCGGACACCATTGTTAGGCCTGAACGGAATAATACCGGCGATTCCAAGTGTACGAACACGGCAGATATTGAGCTTTTGATCATGTTTACACGCCTGCTCTTTCATTAAACCGTACCTGTTTTTTATTAATTTTTTTATTTGTGTATGTTGAGATCATGTCAGCGCCCAAATTGCCTCAGTGGTACACAACAGTTTGAAAAACACTTATCTAAAGCAATATAGCTACATTACATGAAATGTCTATCTTTTGACAAATATCTCAGTAAAAGCAATTACAACTTTGGCCCATTACACTCCCATACAAAAGGCTTATTACAGCTATAATGCCGAGCCGATATAGGAAAAAAGCGATATCGGGTATCGGGCAGAACCTGGAAAATTCAATCGCTGAGTTAGTTTTGACCTCTTAACTCCCACATTAACTGAGCACATTTTCTCCAGTTCGGCATTAACCAAGTCTAAAAGCCTTTTGATAAGAGCTTCAAATTGTGAAAAATAAAATAAATAAATCACGGAAATGAGTGATGAAAAAAACTATAAAAACACAACAAAAACGTGACGAAGAAAGTGACGCAAAAAGCATCAAAAATACAACTAAAAAGTGACGACAACGCAGCCAATCTTAAATCAGTTTCGTAGTTCTTAGCTTTTAATTGGTTGCGTTCATGTTTTAAAATAGGTGATGTCATAATGTCAGGTGGAGGGCAGGGGCCAATACAACTCTATGGGAGAAATACCCTTTTTGTAAGAAATCTCCAAAAACTAAAATTGATTGAAATGAATGATTTTTCTCTTCAGTGTTTGACAGTGATTGGATTCACAAACCTGACATATTATTTTTATGGCTGAAAGTCCTTTCTACTGGACATCACGCTCATGTTTTTTAATATTGTCTCCACTTTTGGACATCTTTCAGAGAAAATAATTGGACATTAGTTTCTATGTGCTGACAGGAGACAATGAACTTTGAGACGGTTTTTATTACATGTGGATTTTCCCATCACGGAATTTTCAGTTGCCCTCCACCTCAAGCTCTTTGGAATGTTGTGATGTCACGTGAACGCAACCTATCGGGGTGTTACTCTGGCCTATAGGCTGTGAGCTCTCTGGTCAAGAGGCTTTTAGATTCTTTACGCAAATTGTACCTGACATAGTGAAGCCACCTTCTCGTCGGCGCGGGCCATGGGGTGCTCGGTGAAGGTGGAGTAGGGCACCTCTGTGGACCAGGGGTTCCAGCGGTGAAAGAAGGAGGCTCGGGGACGCTTGTCCCACTGCACACGCACCCCGAATCCTTCCCTCCTGTGGGGACGAGACATTTCACCGTCAGTTCCCTTTTGAGAGATGAAATTTGTCCCTTACCGTGCAGAACGGTAACATGCCTGTACGGAGTAATGTTATCAATCAGGAACTACCGCGATTGTATTTGGACAGTTGGCTAAAGCGATCGGGAAACTGTTTTAGAGTGGGCTCTCCTCTCACAAACATTAGCGCTGATTAGCTCCGATACACTGACTGGCCGATGTGTTCAATGCCGTCTTCCAGAGGTGGAAGTAAGTCACTAAATGCAAGTCCCAAATAAGTCCAAGTCAATTGGTCATGGGGTCAAGTCAATGTGCAAGTGCTTTCTCAAGATATAGCGATTTTTAAAATTGAGGTTAAAATCAAACTTTTTAAAATCAAATGGATTTGGATTTAAAGTCTAATTTATATTTAATCGCCACAATATGCTATATTTTTATTTTTGTTCGTTTTTGACAGTTTTTCTGTCTGTATACTCGGATTCGCCCCTGCTCAAAGTAGCTAGCGCGCAGCCTTTCAGCCCGTCACTGGGCTCTGTGTGGATGCGTAAAGTAGCTACTAAATTCTGTAACTTTCGTGTGAATGCCTTAAAACACCAAAAAGCCCCCACGATTGAACTGTTTATTAATCAAGCTCTTACCACACGGTAGCTCTGGAGGACGCCTGTCTGCACCGTAAGTACAGTCCATTGTTTCGAACGTTTTCCTGTTCCTAATAAATGTCTGAGTCTTCACCTCACTGTGGAAAACTTTTAATGCATCCAAAGAAACGCACATTTCCTCCTGTCTTTTCGTGCTTTATTGATTAGACTCCCTTTGTTGGGACACCGAAAAAGCCAATGAATCCTGATCTTTCAACGGCTACACTCGAATAAATAAACTAAACTAAACTATAAAGTCATAGCAAGTCATTGAGAGTCATTGGCCTCAAGTCCAAGTTAAGTCCCAAAAACTGCGACTCGAGTCAAATGAGAGACTACACACTGGCAGACGGATGCTCAGCTCACCCAGCGCTGTGACCGTGAAAAATGTCCTCCTTCATTTTACTAACCGAGCCATAAGTCGATATAGTAATCATCTCGTTTTTAGCGCAAAGAAGCGGAACGTATCTCGAGTGGATTTAACAAGAAAAGGCGCCTGACAGACATCAGCCCCGTGACGGCGGAGAGAGGTCGCTGCATTATGAACACACCGATTGCCGCTAAACTTTGTGGTTGGAAAAAGTGGCGATACAATTTTGTGCTGTTTGGTCTCTCAGCGCAAGCATCTTCTTGTTAGTCTTTTTTCCGAATTAAAATGAGATTATTTTAACTAAAAGTGACGTGGACAGCAAAAGATCGGACTTAGTACTTGTTCAGAGATTTTGGCGGAAACTCGAACTCCCCGACTGAAATGGTGTCCACGGCGTTGAGAGAGATCCTGACGACTTGCTGACACACCAGGTTGATGAAGTCGTATTTGCAGACCAGAAGGGACCTAAGAAAAATACCCAGGAAAAATGACGTGAGCGCAACTCAGTAACTCTTCACTGCGTATGTGTGTCATACAGTGTAGGTACCGGTCAGTGATGAGAACCAGTCTCTCTTTGTCGTTGTTCCAGTGGTCAACCCTAGAAAACAAATGTGATGGGTTGAAACGCCAATTCTACAACATGTGGTTTTGTTTTAATGCATTAAATACAAATACAAATAGCTGACACATATATATTTGTTCACACAAAATATACACAAGAAAACATAAAATAAATACCAGTGCATAACTAGTTTGGGTAATATGGGTCAAACAATTTAATATTTTCCTACTACCAAAAACATGTAGAATAGGACAATATAAATAAATCATGATTTAAAATAATAAAAAGCCGATTATTGGCAATATCTAAAAGGAAACAAACTGGTGTGAATGTTTTCAGGTCTCCTATAATAACATATTCCCTCATAAATTCACTAAGTCAGCCATTCCCAAAGTCGGGAACATCGCAGCCCCCTTGTCGATCCGAAATTATCTCGGGGGGGGGGGGGGGGGGGGGCCAATAATAATAATAATAATAATGCATCGGTTTTATATAGCGCTTTTTGGGACACTCAAAGACGCTTTACATTATTCGTTCACTCCATACTTGGTGGTAGTAAGCTACTATTGTAGCCACAGGTGTCCTGGGGTAGACTGACGGAAGCGAGGCAGCCAGTCTGCGCCATCGGCCCCTCCGCCCACCACCAACCACTCACACACTCACTACATTCGCTAGGTTTCCTGGTGTTCCCAAACGGTCTCCCATCCAAGTACTGACCAGGCCCTTCCCTGCTTAGCTTCCCAGGTCTGACGGGATCGGGCAGAGCAAAGGCGGTATGACCACAATAGAAAATAATCTGTCCTATTCATTGGAATGTTCTTATTGTTTTAAAGCTAAAATTACAAAAAGCTACATCTAGCAATGAGTGGAGTTTAAAACTGGTTTCAAGTAATACATTTTAGCGAATAAATGTATTTTTCCTTTGAAAATATATATATTTTTCAATGTACTTGTTTTCTAGACAAGCTTTTTGGGGGCCCCTTATAGTGTCTCCAAGGCCCCCCTGGGGGCCCTGGACCCCACTTTGGGAACCACTGCACTAAGTAATAACGAAAGAGTTCCTAAATAAATGAGCGCATCCTCAGCATTTCCAGGTGTCGCACAGTTTCACTTTCGTTTTTACCGTGACATAACACACGCAGCTGCTCACGCTTCTTTTGGGACTCTTCCTTTGGTAACGTTATGCAGTTATCGTGCGTGAAAGGATAAGATTTGCTCCGCCGAGTAGATTGTTGAACTTGCCGCTGACTTCATGTGCTTTGGATGCCGTTCCCTCAGCCTTTACCGGTGACATCGCTTGGTACAAATACACAACGCCGGCCTCATGAGACGTGACAGCGGTTTATTGTGGGTCCTAAAATGTGTACGATTAACCTATTCAGTAGTAGACTGATCTTGCCGAACCATATTTATAGCATAAGCAGCTGTGCGGAAACCTGCACGTTTTCCTATCACAGTAATGACATGGGCACTCACTCTGCCAGCAGCCACACGCTGAGCACCTCCCCGTCCTCCGAGGGCAGAGCCACAGTCCGGATGTCGCTCACCGCCTGCTCGATGGTGCCTGGCTGAGAGAGCGACAAGTCCATCAACGCCATGAGAAGTCTTTGAACTGACAAGCGTAAAGATACACAGCTAAGGCCATGCGCTGCAGAGGCAACAGAGGAAGGAAGTCTTTGGACATGTTTGTGTTATGGTCTCGGGTCCCTTTCTGTGTGGAGTTTGCAAGCTCTCCCTGTGTCTGCGGGTTTCCCTTACCCCAAGAACATGGATAAGGCCCTCCCTGGCAAAAAAAACAAAACAAAAAAAACATTCTAAAATCTCAGTGGGAGTTTCCCTTGTTAAATACCAGTTAAAATAAATGCTATATTTGACAGAAACTGGCATGAAATAATAGAATTTACTGTTTTAACCCAGCAGCACACACTTGGATTGCAAATGGGCAATGAAATATTCCAATGCAGAAAGATAAGACAACTAAATACTGTAAATTTAATGCAAGGGTATGGATATTGTAGGCCTACTGTATGCATTCACAATAATACATATTTTACAATTCTCAGCATTGAAAAAGCGGGGCATTATTAGAATAGGTAGGGTGTGGAGACAAAGACCGGCTGTTGCATCCAGAGGAGGAACAGGTGATCAACATAAACAAGTGTGTGTGCAGCCCTAACCGCTTTGCTTTTACCCCATAAACAGTGGGCTCACCCTGAACACGAAGTAATCCTTCACTTTGGCTTGCATCGTGGGGTTATGGACGTGGAAAGGCTTGAGCGTCTGCAGCGGGGGGCAGCAGGCCACGGAGGCGGCCCGAGCGAAGCCGTGGCTGTGTCCGCCGTCGAGTGGCGGCGTGAAGGCAACCTCCACCCCCTCCTCGGTGTCCGCAGGGTGGAGCACCGCCGCCCCGGGGCTCCCGGGCTCCAGCGTGTCGTTGAGCTGCAGCATGGTCCGAGGAGGCTCGGGCTGGAGCGAGTGCGCAGTGGAGAGATGTGCGCCTCAGCGAGCGGACTCACCCATTGCGCACGAAGCGAATGTTTTGATTGAGACGAGGAAGTAGAACCCCACTTCTATCACTTCCTGTTGGGTTTCCTCGTATTTAAAGTGACAGTAAACGACAGTACCACAGCTGTACCGCTGCAGCTTATTAGCTCTGTACCTTACAAGCTACACTGCCCGTCTCCTATCAGCTCCGACCACACTGCAGACCCCAGTGGAGTGAAGGCTATTGCAGAGAGTCGTTTGTAATCTGTCTCTCTCTGTCTCTCTCTGTCTCTCTCTGTCTCTCTCCCATGAAACATTCACTGTTAATAGTAATAAACAATAAAGCTATAGGGCATGCAATAAAATAAAGCAATAAAAAACGTAATCAATCAAATAATAATTAACAAATTATAGAAATAACTAAATTGTGCCTGCTTTTGTATTTATTAATTTGGGGAAATTAGACATTATTTATTTTGAAATAACCATCAGTTTGGGGATAAAAAAGAGACACTGTGGGAAGGTTGGTTCAGAGTGTAAAATCATTTAATTGTAGTCATTTTTAATACATGAATTATTGTACATGCTTCATTATAGGTGATAAATTTCAGTCCGGTTTCAGGACTAGGCATAGCACTGAATCAGCGTTACTGAGGGTCCATAATGACTTTCTTGGAGCCCTGGACAGTAAAAGCTCTGTGGTTTTGGTGTTACTGGACCTGACCGCTGCATTTGACACTATGGATCATGCCATCCTCATCTCACGACTTGAACACACTGTTGGTCTGCAAGGCATGGTTCTCAGATGGTTTTCATCATATCTCACAAACAGAACTTTTTCAGTGATGCTCAATGACTTTTCCTCCTCAGCTGCTCCTCTGTCATCCGGTGTGCCTCAAGGATCCATTCTTGGTCCTATCCAGTTCTCACTCTATATGCTGCCACTTGGTCAACTTATCTCTAATCACAATGTCCACTTCCATTTCTATGCAGATGACCTCCAGATCTACCTTCCTGTGGTTCTGAGCAACCGTTCTGCATTGGACCCTCTCTATAACTGCCTTCACATCATCAAACAATGGCTCTCCCAGAACTTCCTTCACTTGAATGAAGGAAAGACTGAGTACATCCTGTTCACCCCGGACTCACCTAACAGCTCCCCCAGTTTTGGTCATCCTACACCTCAGTTTGCTCCCGCTGGGTGTTATTTTTGACAGCAGTATGATTTTTGACAAACAGATAAGTGCAGTTGTGAAAGCGAGCTTTTACCAGCTAAGGCTACTCAGTAAGATCAAACCATTCTTGTCCCGAGCCGACTTTGAAAAAGCCATTCATGCCTTCATCAGCTCGAGGATAGACTATTGTAACGCCCTCTACACTGGACTTAACCAATCACTCCTCAATCGGCTTCAACTGGTACAAAACGCAGCAGCCCGTCTTCTCTCCAACACCTCCAGACGCTCACACATCACCCCTGTCCTCTTCTCTCTCCACTGGCTCCCAGTGCGGTTTAGGGTGGAGTTTAAGGTCCTGATGTTTGTGTTCAAGGCCATCAATGGCCTAGCTCAAGCCTACCTCGTCGACTTAGTAGCAGTCTACCAACCAGCCAGAACTCTGCGCTCCTCTGAACACACCTCCCTGGTCACCCCCAAGTTCAAATACAAAAAGTTTGGAGGCCGTTCTTTTGCCGGCCAAGGCCCAAAGCTGTGGAACGCACTTCCGGTACAGCTTCAAAGCATCACTGAGTTGAGTCTTTTTAAATCACAGTTGAAGACACATCTTTTCAGACAAGCGTTTGATGCATAGCCACTGACTCGACTGCTGTTTTTATGTACATTGATGTCTATTATATCTTTTATTTCTATTCTGGAAAGCGCCCTGGGCACCTTCTGGCTGTTGTAAGGCGCTATACAAATAAAATGTGATTGATTGATCATAATAATCTTTTGTAATCATGTTTGCATCTCAAATCAGAATAGGTGTGTCATTTACAAGTAGCTCTCCAAAAGCTTTCTACATTGTACATGAGCCTGGAAGAGTCAAATTTACAATTTTGATAAAAATAACACCTGGTATATACAGTGCTTTGCAAAAGCACTAATACACCTTGAAATTGTGCGCATTTTGTCATGTTTAAGAGTCATAAACAAGATTTTATTTAGATTTGTTTTACTGAAAGTTCACACAAAAGTAAAATACAACTGTGAAGTGAAAGCAAAATGATACGTGATTCTGTTCTGAAAACCGAAAAGTGGGGCGTGTATAAGTATTCATATAGCATGACTTAATACTTTGTGGAACCCCCTTTTTCTGCAATAACAGCAGCAAGTCTTCTGGGGTTTGACTCTACAAGGTTTGCACATCTAGAGACTGACATTTGAGCCCATTCCTCTTTACAAAACAACTCAAGCTCTGTCAAATTAGAAGGAGAGCGTTTGTGAACAGCAGTTTTCAGGTCTTTCCACAGATTTTCAATAGGATTTAGGTCAGGACTTTGACTGGGCCATTCTAACACATTCATATGTTTGTTTTTAAACCATTCCATTGTAGATGTAGCTTTGTGTTTAGGGTCATTGTCCTGCTGGAAGGTGAATCTCCGCCCCAGCCTCAATTCTCTTGCTGACTCCAGAAGGTTTTCCTCCAAAATGTCTCTGTATTTGGCTCCATCCATCTTCCCAACTATTCTTACAATCTTCCCAGTCCCCGCTGAGGAAAAGCAGCCCCATAGCCTGATGCTCCCCCCACGATATTTGACACTGGGGATGGTGCACTCAGGACGATGAGCAGTGTTAGGTTTGCTCCATACATAACGTTTTGCATTTGGGCCAAAAAGTAACAATTTTGTCTCATCTGACCAAAGCACCTTCTTCCACATGGTAGCTTTGTCCTCCATATGACTTCTAGCAAACTTCAAACGGGATTTCTTATGGCCTCCTTTCAATAATGGCTTTCTTCTTGCCACTCGTCCATGAAGGCCAGATTTGTGTAGAGTACGACTTATAGTTGTCCCATGTACAGATTCCCCCGGCTCAGCGGCAGTACGTCGCAGCTCCTCCAGAGTTATCTTGGGGCACTTGGTTGCATTTCTGACCAGTGCTCTCCTTGTTCGGTCTGTTAGTTTAGGTGGACGGCCGTGTCTTGGTAAGTTCGCAGTGGTGCTATACTCTTTCCATTTCTGAATGATGGATTGAACAGTGCTCCGTGAGATGTTCAAATCTTGGGAAATCTTTATATAACTTAACGCTGCTTTAAACTTCTCCACAGCGTTATCCCTGACCTCTCTGGTGAGCTCCTTGGCCTTCATGATGTTGTTTAGTGACCAATACACTCTGACCATAGCTCTGAGGCCCTCACAGAACAGCTGTAATTATACTGAGAGTAGATTACACACAGGTGGCCTCTATTTAATGGTTAGGGCAAGGTGTGAACTTTCTGCTGTCATTAGGAATGTTATAAAGGCAATTTAATGCACTCCGAAAATACTGTATGAATATGCATGCCCCACTTTTCACTTTTATATTTTTTGAAAAATAACAGAATCATGTAACATTTATCTTTCACTTCACAGTTACTTGTGTGTGAGCTTTCAGTAAAAAAATAAAAATAAAATCTTTACGTTTAGGGTTGTAAACATGACAAAACATACACAATTTCAAGGTGTATTAGTACTTTCGAGAGGCACTGTAACTCACGGATACATTTACTGCAAAACTGCAAACATATAAATAAGTGGAGTAAATGGAAACTAAATTAACTTTTGTTCTATGAGCTGTGTAGTATACAGTAGCTGTTACTGTATGTTTGGCCTTTCTTACATTCTCAACCTTTCCCCTTCATGTTATTGTTGCCCCCTCGAAATGACCAGGGCACTCAGATGTCTGTTTTTTTTTTAACGTTTTTTTTTAGCTCAAACATTTGACAGGAGGTAAACATAGGTCCCACGTCCCACAGGTGTACAGCGGCTTAGGCCACGGCTCCTCCTATGAGAGGCTATGGGCCTAGCTTTAACTATTTCGGGCAAGTCACGTGACATAGCGCTTCCAGTTCAACCCATAAAACACAATACAAACGGCAGTGTATTAAATTTGCAACGATTAATAAATATTGTTATGTACAGTGAACCCTTACCAAACACGAATAATAAAAGGGGCTTAAGCACTTGTGCAAAAAAAGCAACGTGCAGGAAATGGGATGGCAACATTATCATGATGTGTCATCAACATGCATGCATTTAGTCAGTAAACTTTTAAATATTCTCTGTTGGTTTGCCCTTGCATTACTCCGCATTGAAGTTCCAATGCAGAGTATTTGCTTTCTCTGGTTTCTGGTCCCAGGCTGGCGTAGGTTGGAACACCACTGTCGTTTGAGGCAGGCTGGAAAAAAAAAATACAAAAACTTTATTTACCGTCTAGACCACCTTTCACAGATAAAATCACAAAGGGCTTCACTATGAACAAGTGAATCAAAAACAACTGAGTATTACACAAATTAAAATCAAAACTACGGTAAGTTCACCAAAGGGTGTGGCATGAGCAGTAGGGGCACAGCAGGTTAGACACAGATCAGGTATTCATTACTGCAGTCAGTGGCCATGTCATGTCTTTGGATAAAAGACAGTTATAATTTCATTAGGTTTATAAGTTAGTTAAAAAGTCATAAATAAGTTCATTATTGGAAATAATACATGCTAAAATTCTATGTTAAAAAGAGTTAAAAAGCTACAGTTAAAAGTAAACAAAGTGAGACCTCTTCTTCAGTAATGATCGTTTTTGTTACGTCAGAGTGAGTGCTCTTCTCGCGCAGAGACAATCTTTGACGTTTTTTCCTCTTCGCAAAGTTAGCTAGCCCACACGGCAGTAACAAGCCTGTAAGGACTCATGACAACGCTGTGTCGCTCCGTATGTTGAGCCTTGGAAGATTTCCGTCTTTGTGAGTATCTGTGTGTGCAAAGCACCTATTTAGAAGTTGCCTATGTTTCTGTTTTATTACTTTGTTATGTCTTGATATTTTGATGGTTGTATTACCATGTCATGAACATATGGCTAGCTAATTGTGTTTAGGTATTGTAAATGCAATGATTGTAATTTTCTCTTTATTTTTTCTGTTTATTACAGTTACCAATCTATTCAATCAATTCAACTAATACTTCACTAAACAAGAAAAGAAAGCCTTGTGTCCGGAGTTTTATTTGTTAAATGGTTCGCTGGCTGTCTAGCAGCACACAACAGAGACACGTGTTGTGAGGACAGCACAGTAAAAAGACGAGTAAAGACGTCCGAAGCAAGAAGACGTCTCCTCGGCGGGTTCAAACAACACGGAGCAACATAAGCAAACATGAGCTTACGTTCAGGAAAAAGCTATTTGAAAAACTATGAGCTGCAAAAAGACGCAGACACAGAGCAACGACCAGATGAGGACGTGGAGCAGCCACCGCACACCATGGATCAACTGCCGGGCACACCACCACCACTCGACAACAGGTCCAAGGCTACCAGCAGGCGGTCCCACACGACATCAGGGTCCTCAGCCACAAAGGCCTACGCCAAGGCACAGGCAGCCAAAGCTCAATTAGCCTTTGTTGAAAAAGAGGCTGACATGATGAGGCAAAAAGCAGATTTAGATGCTAGCCTTCACGTGCTAAAATGTAAAAAAGAAGTAGCTGCAGCCGAAGCAGAAGCTGCCGCCTATGAAGAAGTAGACAATCAGAGCGGGGAGATAAGCATAGGGCCGCTTTGCGACGCTGGGCCTCTTGATACAGTACAGCGCACAAGGGAATATGTTGCCCAACAATGTGAGTCAGTCTTTTCAGAAGCTTCTGACACATCTCATAGGCCTTTTGAAATGAGAGATAATGCAGTAGAAGTGCAAGCTACTAATCAATCAGTTGGCCAGCTAACGAACGCTACTCAGTATATGCCTCCAATGAATACAGGCATAAAAAAAGAACAAAAGGTAATCAAGGGTCCTACAAACACCCACCTGCTAAACCCTCTCGCTCACACATTTCAACTTCCAAACAATACTTCAGCGGAGTTCAATGGAGCACAAGATTTTGCAAAGTATCTCATGCGCAAAGAACTAGTGAGCGCTGGTTTATTGCATTTCGACGATAAGCCTGAAAACTATTGGGCATGGAAAGCGTCTTTCGCTAGCGCAACTACAGACTTAAATTTGTCAGTTAGAGAGGAGCTTGACCTGCTCGCAAAATGGTTGGGGCCAAAATCCTCAGAACAGGCCAAAAGGATTCGCGCAGCACATACTCTCAATCCTTCTGCAGGTGTAAAACTGATCTGGCAGCGCCTTGAGGAGTGCTACGGCTCTTCAGAGGCCATAGAGGATGCACTGCTAAAAAAGGTAGAGGATTTTCCAAGATTAACGAATAAAGACAATGTTAGGCTAAGAGACCTAGGTGACCTCCTGTTGGAGTTACAGTGTGCTAAAGCAGATGGTGCACTACCGGGACTAGCCTACCTTGATACAGCACGAGGGGTAAGACAAATAGTTGAAAAACTTCCCTTCAACCTACAGGAAAGGTGGACAACTGCGGGGACGCAATACAAAGAGTCTCATCGTGTGTCGTTTCCTCCTTTCTCAGTTTTTCTGCAGTTTGTTCAGCAACAAGCTAAAATGAGAAATGATCCAAGTTTTGCTGCATCTAGCTATAACAGTCAAGCTCCCTCACGCTCAGAAAAGCCCACTCCATACAATCGGAAAGCTACTGTGTCAGTACACAAAACTGAGATTGCGGAGAAAAGTGGTTCTGAGACAAAGAAGATAGAGGAACCAGATCGCCAGTGCCCAATCCACAAAAAGCCACATCCGCTCAAAAAGTGTAAAACGTTCAGAGATAAACCTATAGAAGAACGTCAAGCTTTTCTCAAAGAGCACCGCATTTGCTACAGATGTTGTGGTTCAGTCCAGCATATGGCAAAAGATTGTAAAGCCGCAGTCAAGTGTATCGAGTGCAACAGTCAAAAGCACATATCAGCACTTCACCCAGGTCCTACTCCTGCTCCCAAAAGGGTCCCGTCAGAAAGTGACGAACAAAACAAAGGCGAAGAGCAAACTGAAAGCTCTCCTTCAGTCATTTCCAAGTGCACAGAGGTGTGTGGCCAGAGTAACAACCCACGCTCCTGCTCTAAGATTTGTTTAGTGAAAGCCTATCCAGAAGGTAAAAAAGATAGAGCAATCAACATGTATGCAGTGATCGATGAACAAAGCAATAGGTCCCTGGCCAGGACAGAGTTTTTTAACCTGTTTGAAATCAAAGCCACATCTGCACCATACACCCTAAAGACTTGCTCCGGAAAAGCTCAAACTACCGGCAGGAGAGCCGTGAACTTCTTCATACAATCCATGGACGGTAAAACAGATATCCGGCTGCCTCCCCTGATTGAATGTGATTCAGTGCCGGATGACAGAACTGAAATACCCTCACCTGAGATTGCTCAGCATCATCCTCACCTGCTTCCAATAGCTAACAAGATCCAACCTGTTGACCGCCACGCTCCAATCCTCTTACTCCTGGGAAGGGACATCCTCAGGGTACATAAGGTACGCGAGCAGATCAACGGGCCAAATAACGCTCCTTATGCACAAAGACTGGACTTGGGTTGGGTTATTGTGGGAGAGGTGTGTTTGGGAAAGGCTCACAGCACATCAGAGGTAAATGTTTACAAGACACACATGTTAGACAGTGGTCGCACTTCCTATTTTGAGCCATGTCCTACCATAATCAGAGTGAAAGAGAACTATGGTGTCACGTCTTACCAAAACACTCAGTGTAAGGACACTATTGACTTTGCGCACAACACAGACAAGCTAGGTCATTCTGTGTTTGATAGATCTGAGTCAGATGATAAGGTTGCACTGTCTATCGACGACAAGACCTTCCTAACTCTTATGGACAATGCAGTCAGCCAGAACAAAGAGAACAGTTGGGTTGCTCCCTTGCCTTTCCACTCTCCAAGAAGGAGGCTCCCAAGCAATAGAGAGCAAGCCCTAAAGCGTCTGTACTCACTCAAAAAGACTCTGGAAAAGAAACCAGTTATGAAAGAACACTACATCCAGTTCATGCAGAAAATGCTGGATAACGATCAAGCTGAACTTGCGCCACCTCTGCCTGAAGGTAAAGAGCACTGGTATCTGCCAACATTTGGTGTATACCACCCGCAGAAGCCGGACCAGATACGAGTCGTTTTCGATTCTAGTGCGGAGTGTGACGGCATATCCCTCAACCAAGTGCTCCTTAGTGGACCCGATCTCAACAACTCTCTCATTGGGGTGCTATTGAGGTTTAGAAAAGAGCCCATAGCCCTGACTACAGACGTACAGCAAATGTTTTATTGCTTTGAGGTGTGCGAAGAACACAGAGACTACCTTCGCTATCTCTGGTTTGAGGACAATGACATCACCAAGAGTATAGTCGAATATAGGATGAAAGTACATGTTTTTGGTAACAGCCCGTCACCCGCTGTAGCCATTTACTGCATGAGACGGGCAGCACAAGAGGGTGAGCAAGAACATGGCACTGACGCAAGGCAGTTTGTTGAGAGACAGTTTTATGTCGATGATGGACTGACATCAGTTGCCACACCTGAGGATGCTGTTGATCTGTTTACAAGAACCAGAAACATGTTAGCAGAATCTAATCTTAGACTTCACAAAGTGGCGTCGAACTGTAACAAAGTCATGGAAGCGTTTCCTGTGGAGGACCGGGCAAAGGATTTAAAGGATTTAGACATCGGTGTAGATCCTCTCCCAGTTCAGAGGAGCCTGGGACTCTGTTGGAATTTACAAATCGACAGCTTCACTTACCTCGTATCCAACGAGATCAAACCGTTCACACGCAGGGGAGTGCTGTCGACAGTCAATAGCCTGTATGACCCTTTGGGCTTTGCTGCTCCCATAATCATGCAGGGCAAAGCACAACTCAGAGATCTGTCATCTGAAGAAAGAGACTGGGACGCACCTCTGCCTCCAGAAAAAGAGGAGGCATGGGTCACATGGAGAGACTCTTTAAAGGCCCTTGAAGATCTGCAAATCAGAAGGTGCTACAGTCCAGGTTCGTTGAGTACTATGAAAAGTAATGAACTATGTATATTCTCTGATGCTTCTATCGTCGCTATTGGAGCTGTAGCTTACTTGCGCTCGCTTGGCAGCAATGGTCAGTACCATGTAGGCTTTGTAATGGGAAAATCTAAACTCGCTCCTCGTCCTGCTCACACAGTGCCACGGCTAGAACTATGTGCTGCCGTTCTCGCAGTCGAAATGTACGAGCTAATCAGAGACGAGTTAGACATAAAAATAGATAACGTAAAGTTTTTCACTGACAGTCGTATTGTGTTGGGGTACATACACAACTCTTCCAAAAGATTCTACATGTATGTAGCCAATCGTGTCACACGCATTAGGTTATCCACACAACCTGACCAATGGCACTACGTAGCAACTGAGTTAAATCCAGCTGACCAGGCGACTAGAGCTATCCCAGCCGCTGAACTTAAAAACAGTAAATGGTTCACAGGCCCAGACTTTCTGAATTCAGATAATCCAGACAAGTCTCACAAAGACAATCGACATTCACTAGTTGAACCTGACAAGGACAAAGAAATACGTCCAGAAGTTAAAACGTTGTTAACTACAGTATCAGAGTCACAGCTAAGCACTGATCGCTTTAAAAGATTCTCAAGTTGGACAACACTTTGCAGAGCATTTGCCAAGCTTGTTCATGTTGCTGCTTCTTTCAAACAAAAGTCAGAAAGAGAAAGAGGGTGGAAATGTCTAAAAGATAGTACAAATGTGAAAGAACTCACTCAAGCAGAAAACATCATCATTCACTTAGTCCAGCAGGAAGCATACAAAGAGACATTCAAAAATCTAAAAGAAGGAAAACAAACAAACTCAAAAAATGATACTCTCAAAAAGCTCAGTTCAGTTGTGGACAAGGATGGACTGTTACGAGTCGGTGGACGTCTTTCCTCGGCCGACCTCACAGACAATGAAAAGCACCCTCTGATTATCCCTTCTGCCAGCCACGTCGCCACACTTCTTGTAAGACATTTCCACGAACGTTCTGCTCATCAAGGACGACATATTACGGAAGGAGCTGTCCGCAGTGCTGGTTTCTGGATAGTTGGAGGTAAACGACTTGTGTCTTCAATCATACATAACTGTGTTACCTGCCGCAAACTGCGAGGAAAAATGCAAGCACAGAAAATGGCAGACTTGCCCTCAGATCGTGTAAACCCTGAACCTCCTTTCACTACTGTGGGCTTAGATGTGTTTGGCCCATGGGCTGTTGTTACGCGCCGTACTAGAGGGGGTAGTGCTCAGAGCAAAAGATGGGCTGTCCTCTTTACGTGCATATCAACTAGGGCCGTACACATTGAACTGATTGAAACCATGTCAACAGATAGTTTTATTAATGCATTAAGAAGGTTCTTCTCTATTCGTGGCCCAGCTCAGCTCTTGCGCTCAGACAGAGGGACTAATTTTGTAGGGGCCTGCAAGGAACTGGGTTTAGACACCGACAACTCTCCGGTTGGAAAGTACCTCCAAGAAAAGGGGTGCACATGGACATTCAATCCCCCGCACGCGTCGCATATGGGAGGGTCCTGGGAACGTCTCATAGGAGTGGCTAGGCGTATCCTAGATGCGATGTTGTTGAAAAATGCCCAGACATGTCTCACTCACGAGGTTTTAAGCACGTTTATGGCAGAGGTAATGGCTATTATAAATGCTAGGCCTCTGGTTCCAATATCTACCGACCCGGACTGTCCAGCAATACTCACTCCAGCGATGTTACTTACACAAAAGTCAAGCACAGTTTCTGCACCATCTGGAAACTTCTCTGCAGGACAGTTGTTTGGGAAACAGTGGAAACAAGTACAACACCTTGCGGATACATTTTGGAAAAGGTGGAAAGGAGAATATTTGTCTACCTTGCAGAAACGTACAAAATGGACTGACAACAAACCAAATGTCAAAGAGGGAGATATTGTCCTGTTGAAGGATTCCCAAGTAAACAGGAACGAATGGCCCATGGGACTTATCATAAAGACTTTGCCCAGCAGCGACAGGAAAGTCCGCAAAGTGGAAGTGAGAATTGTCAAAGATGGGACTGCAAAAGTATTCCTTAGACCTATCTCAGAGGTTGTAGTTCTACTTTCAGAGACTGAGTAATATCTTTGATGCTACTGAAATGTTTATTGTGTTATTTTGGTAGTTGTAGTGATATAATGTGTTTATATCAAGCGGGGAGTGTCATGTCTTTGGATAAAAGACAGTTATAATTTCATTAGGTTTATAAGTTAGTTAAAAAGTCATAAATAAGTTCATTATTGGAAATAATACATGCTAAAATTCTATGTTAAAAAGAGTTAAAAAGCTACAGTTAAAAGTAAACAAAGTGAGACCTCTTCTTCAGTAATGATCGTTTTTGTTACGTCAGAGTGAGTGCTCTTCTCGCGCAGAGACAATCTTTGACGTTTTTTCCTCTTCGCAAAGTTAGCTAGCCCACACGGCAGTAACAAGCCTGTAAGGACTCATGACAACGCTGTGTCGCTCCGTATGTTGAGCCTTGGAAGATTTCCGTCTTTGTGAGTATCTGTGTGTGCAAAGCACCTATTTAGAAGTTGCCTATGTTTCTGTTTTATTACTTTGTTATGTCTTGATATTTTGATGGTTGTATTACCATGTCATGAACATATGGCTAGCTAATTGTGTTTAGGTATTGTAAATGCAATGATTGTAATTTTCTCTTTATTTTTTCTGTTTATTACAGTTACCAATCTATTCAATCAATTCAACTAATACTTCACTAAACAAGAAAAGAAAGCCTTGTGTCCGGAGTTTTATTTGTTAAATGGTTCGCTGGCTGTCTAGCAGCACACAACAGAGACACGTGTTGTGAGGACAGCACAGGCCACCTACCGTCCACTAAAGACATGTTTATACATATGTGGCAGTGTGCCACTTGTAGTTGTGACGGTGATTGGCCGTCACTTGATAAATAGCACTTCCTGTTTATTATTTGACCTCTGAGTCTCCCGTTGTTGGTTGTTGCTCCTCGTCGTTCTCCATCTCAGTTGCCGCGGCGCCACCATGGGCCTGTGGTCTCCCTGTAACTGGCCGTAGTGGCTGAGTGGATCGGCTGCAGTGACTCGGACTTCACTGTCAAAGCCCCAAGCCATGCCTTTTAGCACCTTTTAACGTTTTTTGATTGTAATGTCAATTGACAATGTGTCTAAATCAAAAAGGCAATACAAATTACTGCTGTGTAGGAAAATCTAAGCAGCACAAAAAAATACAACTACAAAAAAAAAAACATTTGTATTACAATAACAAAAGGGCATCAGCTCATATATATACAGACGATTTTTCACATAGTTTTAAGGCGCCTTTACACTCTAGAATTTTATCATTTTTAAAAGGAACAAAATTAGGATTTACATTCAGGAATCTACATTTATGTTGCCAGAACACAATGGCTTTCATACGCCATTTTACAGCGTATTGAAGCGTCCTGATTGGCTACTCGTAGAGCGAGCCTCCTCTCGCTGCAGAGAATATTATCTCTGTGTGTGTCCCGTCAACACATCAGTGCACACACTGTATGGTGCAGAGTCACAACAAGCAACAGAGGATGTAGTTTGTGTAGTTTTAAGTAATAGCTGGCTTTGGCAATAGTTTTTTGTTTGTTTATTTTTATCATGTATAAAAATCATTACGCAAAACGACCAAATATGTTGTTAGCGTTTGGCCACTCCCAATGTATTCCTATAGCTCCAAACGGGGGGGGGAAGTTGGAAGCTACCACGCTCTTCCACTTCCAAGCAATGAAACTTTTAAGAAATTTGACACTAAGTTGTACACATCTGAATCTACAAACTTTTTCAGAGACCTTAATATTCCCTAAATTAATATGGAACTAAGAAATGTATTCGAATAACCGATAACAAACAAGCAATAAATAAAATGCTAAATTCAGAGGTCCCCGGCCCAGATGGTTACACAGCAGAGTTCTCCAAGTTATTTAAGGATCAGGGGCCGTATTCCTAAAGATTCTGAGAATCATCCTACAAATTCCTAGCAAGGAGTCTTAGCTTAGGAGTGATGCCAGAACATTCTCAGAGAACTCTGTGCAAGGAATGGACAAAAACTCCTATCTTAAAGCTGATTTTTACCTGTACAAACTGTGACGTTTTTTTAATTTGGCCCAAACTCCTTTCTAACTCTCACAATCCCTCCTGCATGGCCGAACTGTTCAGGAAAATAGTTTATATGCACGTTTCAAGCCAGTGTACAGCTGTATGCGGTGGCATATTGAAGAAGGGGGGGGGGGGGGGGGGGTGTTATTAGCGCAAAACCGCTAATAACACCCCATCAACAGCAGACGACCGCCCTTCACTGATTGGTTTACTCCGCTTCCTGTTTGCTTGCGTATCGACCGCTGTGGGAAATGGATTCGACGCAACGGTGACCAGACTCACCGACTGGTACAGCGGTGAGTCTGGATTGTTCCAGGCTAGGGGGGAATATCACTAATTTAGCTTCTACTTCCATCCTCTATCGCTCAATAAAAATTAGGTGAAGACCATGCAACAAGGTCTCTTTTCTGCTGTGTTTACAACGTACTCTGTGGTGGTAAAAATGAACTTTAAAACCACAAAAGGTTTAATGCTTTAATGAGGAAGTGTGGCTAGGTATGAGTCATCATATCAAAACCTGTGATTGGTTGACCCTAAAAGCTAGATACAAAAAATACTTTGGTGATTATGGGCAAAGATTGGACCCTCCAATCGATAAACGTAATCATAGAATCTAATCTTATGAAGACTGTGTCATTGTAAATAATATTTAACATAAAAGACAATATCAGATAGATAGATCACATACAAAAAAATAAAATAATGAATGTTAAATAAATAGTAAGCTATACTTTAAAATAATCCTACTAAATGTATGAAAACTTAGGCCTTACACAGTACTAACACAGTGATAGTTATAATTATTTGCTTATATTAATTGCCATGCTGATTTTTTGCACTTTCAACTTTAAACATTTCTAGTCACTTTGGCCTGAACGAGGGTAAAATGGTACAGCTGAGATTGCTGACCAGCCTATAAGAAGCAGTGTTGGCCATTTTGTCCTCTGCTTAGGGAACTCCTAAGCTCCTTAAAGGTCCTCCCCCCGACTCTTAAGAGATCTTCCCTTAGGAGCTCTCTTAAGAGCTAGGATTCTTTAGGAATAGCTTTTTTCTTAACTAGGATCTACTCTTGACTTTTAGGGAAAATTCTCAGGGAACATCTCGATTCTAAGAATTTTCTTAGAATTTGGTCATTAGTAGCAACTCTTTGCACTAGGAATCTTTAGGACTACGGCCCGAGATCTCTCCTCTCTTATTACAAGTGTTCAATGAGGCACTGGCGAAAGGCTCTCTTCCCCCATCATTTTATGAAGCCAGTATCTCACTCATACACAAGGCAGGTAAAGACCCTTTAGAACCTGGCTCCTACCGGCCCATCGGTTTACTTAATGTGGATTACAAAATCTTAAACCAGACAGGTACGCATCAACTGGTCTAAGCTAAGGTAAGAACATATCTCAGTATGGAAAAACGGTGGCCTGTTCCTTTAACTCACAGGTGACGAAGGTGGGTGCATAAGAAGTACAAGAGGCTGCTGAATGCAGATCTCCTGTGATAAATCTAACAATAACAACTAAATAGAACATGCACCAAATTGGCAAGTTCTGAGAAGTTACCTTAGGGGGGCGCCGTCCAGGTCTGATGGTTTGGTTTACGTTGACGTTCACGTCTGTAGAGTTGGAAATGCAGCTTCAAGGTTTCATGTTTCCTCTCACATTTTGGCGGTGTAACTTACAGCGTCCGTATTGTACTTCCCTCCTCAAATGAATCAGATGAATCACCAGCACGAGGATGATTCCCACAAGCAAACCCACCACAATGGGCAGGACCACACCCGTCACACCTGAAGGCAAAGGAGAAAGAACTATGACAACTAGAGCAGACCACTCTAGACCAGAGCTAGTTGAAAAGGAAACATAACATACCCGTTTCTTCAGTCAGATTTGGTACTGTTGGCAAAACCAGAAGCATATTTTAGAACTTTATAAAGTGTTTATAGTGTGGATTTAATTGAATTGTATTCACTTCTATAAGGTAGAATCATATCATTACTTGCAAATGTAAATGCAAAGCTGACCTGTCTCATGGCCTTCATCAGGATTGCCATTCTTTGGATCTATGAGGTCAATGCCTGTTCGATGTTAAGATCAGAAATCAAGAGAAGAAAAGGGTAAATATTTCTGCAATTGACAGTTTGATTTGGTTATGCACGTTCCACCTCAGAACAGCCTCTCACCTTTCATCCTGATGGTGAACTCCTGGCAGTAGTTGTTGCTTGTCTCGCGTCCCACGCCGCAGCGGTACCGTCCTACATCTGAAGCTCTCAGTTTCCTGAAAAATGGCGTTGAAGGAGTCCGGGCCCACATACTCCAAGCCGTATCCGGGGCTGTATCCTTTCTCGTCGTTGGTATCGATCAGGGAGGCTTTGCAGTCCTCGCGGCACAAGAACTTCCTGTTTCTGTGCTGCAGGGACAGCTCACAGGGCACCGTGAGGTCTGAGCCCGGAGAGGCCCAGTACTGACGCTTTTCATCCCTGTTCACGCCTCCGTCGCACAAGTCTATGGAAAAAAAAAGATCAAATCTAACCACTGATCGTGAGTTTTATTTGAAATCCTGCATCATCCTGAATAAATCACACAGACTTTCTATTCTATTTTTCTAAGGACAAAGTAACACGTTGAAAACATACACACGTTTATAGTAATATTTAGAATAGTCAAGTTCAGTGCATCACCACTCAAAGCTAGCAAACTACTGAAATGTACTGGCCAGTAAGACATTGAGTCAGTGGTCTCCAACCTTTTTTTTTACCCGGTGAGAGCTACTTAGGTGGAGTTCACCCCGGAGATTTAGTAGTCAAGATGGTATTTCAAAGAGAATTACTGGAATTTAGTCCTTGTAGTTCACAATGTTGA
The DNA here is from genome assembly GCA_021464625.1 of Proterorhinus semilunaris. Taxonomy (NCBI): domain Eukaryota; kingdom Metazoa; phylum Chordata; class Actinopteri; order Gobiiformes; family Gobiidae; genus Proterorhinus; species Proterorhinus semilunaris. The sequence goes on along the minus strand of CM038347.1, from coordinate 32,068,715 downwards.
CCCGACTGTTCTGTGATTGTGTTCAGAACAAACAGAAAATGCATCTAAAAATTGAGTCATCAAGCCTATGTAGAGATGTAGACAGCTACCTGGAAAGGGCTGGCGAGCTACTGGTTGGAGATCCCTGCTCTGGCCAATAGACCATTCTGAGTCATGTGACTTTTGGCTGGCCAACAGCTGTTTGGAACTGAAATAACAATGAAATGAATGAACAGAATCAAATAACTCTGTTGGGGTGGGCAGCGTTCTAGTTGGCTGACTTAGAATGGTCTATAGTTTCATTGGAAGAATCACTTAGAGGGGATTCAACACTGTTTATAGACCATTCATTTGAGGTTCCATTTTAATTGATATTTTAAATAGGCACAGTTTCAAACAGCCAAAACTCCAGTCCTGGAATTGTTGTTGCTGTTTGACAAGAGTTCCCAACACCGAGCCACTGTGCCGCTAATGCCAACCACGTGGCTATAGATTTAGATTACCTTTGATTTTAAGTTGAAATTCACGGTGGACCTTTGAGGTGGCAGAGGTCAATCCCACTCTATAGTTGCCCGCGTCCTGTTTGATGACTTGGGTGATGGCCACATGAACCTGCCCGTCCAGTCGGAGGTTGTATCGACCGCTCTTGGTCCTCCGGCCGTGGACCCGCATTAGCATGTCTTCTGGCTGACAGGGCAGTCGGCACAAATATGTCGTGGTCGGTTCTGATGGAAGGATGAAAGGAAAGCTGTTTCTGAAGTCTTCCCCTTCCAGCACAGTGATAGTCTCCTGTGCACAGACAGCTGAGGAGAAACAGTCAGTGTGTCACAATATGATAAAACTCCATTAGGGAATACACCCTCTCCAAAAAGTAAAGGGAAATCTTATAACTCAATGTTGCTCATCTAACTGTTCATATTCTAGCTACTATTGAGGTCCCTGTGGTCACACTGCTCAGTTGTCCACACTGTCCACAAGACCTTACAGCAGTGTTTTTCAACCTTTTTTGAGGCAAGGCACATTTTTTTTCGTTGAAAAAATCATGAGGCACACTAACAGCAGAAAATGTGTCTTGAATAGGAACACCATATAGTCTCGCTAGCCACCTGTCGCAATCATGCATCACTAATGCTCTTGTCTCAAAGAAATGAGCTACCTGCGGCCACTTACTGATATGGAAGAATATTACATGGTAACTCTGCCGATCACTAGACAGCACAGACACTTGAAAACGGCACATTATTTGTGGATAATAAATAATTTGTTTTCAAAAATATTTTTCAGACCAACTGGGTGAAATTGGATAATTTCCCACGGCACACCAGACAATAGCTCACGGCACACCAGTGTGCCACGGCACAGTGGTTGAAAAACACTGCCTTACAGAGCCCTAAAACAAAAACCTTTCGCTGATACTGTATTTTAGTAAGATTTAAATGAATGCGTCCACGCTAATACGAGGCGGATTTATGTGTTTATGGCCTTAACCAATCACATTTTCTCCAGTTTGGCTTTACCCAAATCTAAAAGCTTCCTGACTGGGGCTCACAGCCTATAGTCCAGACGCAATGCCTCCTTTGAAAGCTAACACCTGCAAATCTGATCTAAACCAGGGTTGCCAGATTCTCAAAACCAATATATCGTACCAAGCTTCCAAAACGATCGTATTTCAGCACAAACTATCGTACACTATAAATATGTCAATAGCGCTGTAGCACCTGCGCAAAATGTGGCTCATATCATCACCACCCCAAACTACAACACCGGCGCACGCACTGTCCCATTTATTACAGTACGCACACGCATGGCATGACAACACTCACCTAAGAGATGAACTCCACCTCCGCGTCGGAGTCATTCACTTCTGCAGGCACTTCTGATGCAGACGTTCTTGTACAAGTTTGCTAAAGCTATTGAGCTTAAAACAACATTGCTTTTGTAGGTTTGAAATCAGGACATCCCCCTCCATTCTTCAGACGCTGGTCAGTCGATTGCTGTATTTGGTTTTATCAGATTGGAGAACACACACACTCACATGAGGCGTTAGAATGAGGAAAAATAATGAGCTAAACCGTAATAAAGAAGCGGGCAAATTACCAACTCGCAGCCAAGGCAGGAGGATAATGCCATAGTGGAAATCTGACTCCAGATCAGAGCGAAAGCAAAGCGCTGCTGAGAGGGGACGGTGCATTTAACCAGACTTAATCAGGCGCTCTGAAATTATCGTACATTTAGGGCTTTTTTGAATTATTGATCGTACATTGTACAGGGGTTGAAATTATCGTACAAATACAATAGTTATCGTACATCTGGCAACCCTGATCTAAACAGATATTTTTCCTTACGTTATTACCATGTTGTCGTAACTTTTTTCAAGTTGTTTCACATCTCATTTATGTCAATATTTTGCTGCACTTTCACCGCAATTTTGTTGTAGTTTTTTGTTGTTGTTGCGTTCGTGTCACATTTCTGTTGCTATTTTGTGGCCTTTTGTCTTAAAATTAACTCTATTACTCAGACTAAGTCATGGCTGGGCGTATACCAGGGCCAGAGCAGTGCGAGCTGGCCTGGTGTCGTCTCGGGGTCCCCCCAGAACAGCTGGAGGAGGTGTGCGTTGATCGGGAAGTCTGGGCATCTCTGCTGAGACTGCTGCCCCCGCGACCCGGCCCCGGATAAAGCGGAAGAAAATGGATGGATGGATGGATCAAGTTAAAAATATTCTAACACGGTTCTGGCGCTATAAATGTAATGTAATAACCTCCAAACGATCACCAATTCATAGTTATAGTTCCTTTACTTTGATGTGAAAAGTTGCACTTTTGATATGGCTTTGTCTGTATTTTTTTTTAAATATAACAAACACTGTTACACTTTTTTTTTAAAACTATTTCAGTTTGTGTAGGACTATCAATGCTTTCTGAACTTATTAACACACATAAAAAAAAATCTGCGATAATACCGCAAACCGTGATTAATTTTGGTCACAATAACCGTGAGGTAAAATGTTCATACCGTGACACCCCCAGTCCACATCGAGACAATCCACGACTAAAAGAGGGTCAAACATCTCAGAAAAACTATCTGCGGTATTGGCAGAGATGACACGCCTCTGAGACCTGACTGCTGAAGGCTTGGGCTCAGGACTAAAGTGCAGATCAAACAGAAGAAGACTATGATCACTCATATGGACATCAATCACAGACATGCTTGTGTCTAGGCCAAGCGTAAAAACTAGGTCTAAAATATGGCCTTTTTGGTGAGTGGGCTCAGAAATATGCCACTCAAAATTTTAAGTGTCAGTCAATGTTAGCAGTTCCATTGCAGGGCAAGATAAGCAGTCATCAACATGAAGGTTAAAATCCTTTAAAAAGGCAGCAGTGGGGCCAGGAGGACGGTAGATCAACACGCAGTAAAATGGGGATGAATAGCCCACCTTGACCATCTGCGATTCAAAAGATGAGAATTCTTGGGACTGGGTCACTTTGCATTTGTGGACATCCCTGTTTACAAAAGCCAGGCCACCGCCACGGCGACAGGGGCGGGGCTTCCCAACAGCAGAGCAGCCAGCTGGGCAGAGATCATTTAAATGAATGAACTCTTCCGCTCTCTGCCAAGTTTCCGAAAAACACATGATTTCCAGGCTTTCTCTTATGAAATGATCGTTCAATGAATGAGATTTATTCGCAATTGAACAAGCATTCAACAGGCCAACGCAGATTGTAGATGACGTCATGAAAGCAGTGTCCGTGTTGCGCAGCGGGATTGGTCGAAGGCACGTCTAGCGGTCACGTGGACTCCAGCTGGTCCATGCTGGAAGAGCCGGTGTTGAGGATCAACAAGGGCGAGGTTAATTTGGGTTTGTTTATCGCCGTCTCGCAGGACAGTCCTGTAAAGACTCAAGGGCACCTCCTTACAAGTCCTTTAGTTGGCGCCGTACACCTCAATAGGCTCACCTCAAGCAGATACACTTTCAAGTACGCTATGATAAATTACATTTGAATAACAGATGGCTTTAATTACAATAAACCAGGGATATGGCCTTGGGCTCATGTGCAAGCTGTCAATATCTATAAGCTAATAAATCCAATTGTGAGACATACATGAGGAACAGGTGCGCAACTACCCACTTTCTGGGGGGTATGCAGACACAAAGCCATTTTAGCAATGCATGCAAATTTGGTAGACACAATGTCAAGATTGGAAAACCTTCAGACAACTCTTGCAATACTGTGTCGACAATGACATTAAAAACCATGCACCTAAAGTGCCTCTCTGGTTCCTTTTCGTGATGACCATTACAATGGTTGTCCTGCGTGCAATGTCAAGGGACTTCTCAAAGCCCTCCTCTCTATATTTCAGCACAAACTCTTTCAGAGACTCTATCAGTCTAATGGCTGTGTCCATTGACACTTCTGCTGCTTGTAGTGCCTTGCTTGCAAAGTTGATCTCTGACAATAAGTTGTACCAAACCAAGAGGCACATAAGGAACTCCATACTTACAATCTCGTCAGACAGTGACCTTGCTTCGGATACTATTTTGCTATCTCCTGACACTTCCTCAAGCTTTTCCAGCGCATCTAGAACACCCCCCAATTGAAAACGTAAAGCTTTGACAGAGTCTAGCTTTGCTTCCCATCTGGTGTCACTCAAAGGCTTCAGAGTTATGTCAACAAATTCTGTAAGAATATCCCACCTCTTCACAGAAGATGAAAATATGGTGTACAGTCTTTGAAGAGTGCCAAAGAAGGTTAGACACTCTTTGTTTGATGAGGCTGCATCACATAACAAAAGGTTCAGTGCTGTGGCTACAGCAGGGAATGAAATGAGCCTCTGGACATCTCTGCTGTATTAAAGCCTGGACACCCTTGTGTATTCCCCTCATATTAGCTCCATTGTCATAACTTTGCCCTCTACAATTAGCCAGCTCCAAACCCAGACTATCCAGCACCCCGGTTAGTGAATCTGTGAGGCCTTTCCCAGTTGTGTCCTTCACGGCAGTGAACCCCACAAATGACTCGGTTATAGTCACATTCCTCTTCTCATCTGTATGTACATACCTTATGATAACTGAGGCCTGCTCCTGCTTTAAAATATATGGTGTGCAGTCCAATTCCACTGCAAAGTACTTGGAAGCTTTGATCTGGGCACCAATTTTACGTAAAATACATTCTGATTTTGAATTTAAAAATTCATTTTGAGTGTTGCCTTCCCCTGCCTGTTCTGATTCTTTCTCTCTGTTCTTCTCTTTATCTCCATCCTCCTTCCTGAATGACATGAAATCTGTGTTAAGGAGGTTTACAATACAGCAATCAAGCCAATTTAAAAAAACAACATTTTATGAAATGCTATCCTTGTTGTACAGGCCTACATTTATCATCATGTTGGACCCAAAACATCACAGGAAATAATTATTAATAAAAAGGAGTAATGCTGCATTTTATTTGGGTTTAGTTTGGCTTTTCCCCCCCCCATACATTTAAATGCACTTGTAACTCAAGTTATATTTCCGTATTTTCTCAAAGTAATATGTTATATTCCTTAGTTACTGAAAAAAGAAACTAAGGTAGAGTATTTTCGTAACTCTACTTTTATAATACGTTATGTTACCCCCTACACTGATAGTCTACAGTTGCAGCAGCAAGCCAACAAACCTGTGGTTTTACTAGTAGTTTAAGCTAACCTGAAGATGGTTGAGATCCTTTTAATTTCCCCTAGTTTATTGATTATTTATCATTAGCAAAAAACGACAATGGCAATAAAATCGATACTGATTCATACTTGGATCCATACTAATACTGTATATAATATATCACTTTTTTATTTGAATATAAACGTTACAGATGTTGAACAACACATTCTCAAGCCAGTGACAGTTTATCAGTTGATATTAAAAAATGTAAAAGAACAATAACAACCTTCTGCTGTGAGGTGAGATCAATAAATAAAACCAAAAATAAAACAGATACACATAATGAAACTGGTAAACAATGGTTTGTTGTGGAAGCAATAACCTTTGTGCTCCCTCCCTGTGCTTTACTGCTTTGAGGGGGAGTTTGACAGGGGGTATGGCTTATCCAAATGAGATGTAAATGAGCCCTATTGTCCCTCCCAACAGCAGAGAGGTGAGAATGGCCCAAAACTTCAGAGGCCGTTTAATCGCCTTTGGCATTGTGGGAATTGTTAACTTCAAATCACCGCTACGCCTCCAAATATTATCAGATTTCCATGTGTTACACATCATTGGAAAGCTTGGAGACTACACTTTAACAATCTGTTCTTATCTCATAATGCCCCAAAACGACTTGTGTCTTTGGTTTCTGTGACTGGTCACATTTACAAGTTGGCTCCTTGTGTTGGCCAACACTAAACACAGACATTACTTACCCACTGTTTTTCAGCCACTTCGAAAAGCTTTTTTTCATCCCTGCAGATGAATTAATTTTCCGTTTTCTGTTTTGCGCCCCGAGGGCTTTATTTTCTGCCTCTCCATCTCTAGGTCCTTGTTAGCATGGCGCCAGGAGTGAATAAAGATTTTGCTGTTGTTGGTGTAATGGGGCGCTGTTGACGCTAGGGGGCGCCAATGTCTAGTGCTATGAGGAAATGGCCAATGGTGCGCCGCTGTCCGACTATATTTAAATATTTCGCCCCGTCCTTTTGGCGCCCCCGTCCGTTCGGCGCCCATATGCAAGGCATACATTGCATTGCGCCACTGATGAGGAACTTATACATTCACTCTCTCATTCATACACCAGTGTACGCAGACAATGGAGGCAAGGTGGGTGAAGTGTCTTGCCCAAGGACACAACGACAGTGTGCACCTGCGGGATTCGAATTGCCGACCCTGCGATCACAAGATGACCTGCTCTACTCTCTGGCACATATTCTACTGTACTGTAGTTCACCAAACTTGTTAAGGTCTTGCCCGTGGTCTGTTTGCTCTGGTCACTGTTGCACTAAAGGAGGGAGTGCGCACTCCACTGGCGTAACCTGTAAATGCTCTTTATATTAGCATAAAATAATTATTCTGTCAAATAATATGTTTCATTTATTTAATTTATACCACAAACAAAAAAACAAAAAGAAAGCTTATGGGTATAAAGTAGTTGTAAAAGCCTGAATAAAGCTTTTAATATAAGTTCAGAAATACAATTTTTGGGGGACAGCCCCTAACCAAATCGACTTTGTCAGCCTGGCCACTTGGTTGATGATGATGATGATGATGATGATGCCTTACACTTGTATTGCGCTTTACAAGTCTGTATTACCATGTTTTTCTCAAAGCGCTACACTGTCGTCATTATTCATTCACTCCATACTCGGTGGTGGTAAGCTACTGTTGTAGCCACAGCTGCCCTGGGGTAGACTGACGGAAGCGAGGCAGCCAATCTGCGCCATCAGCCCTTCCGACCACCACCAACCACTTACTCACATCATTTATCCCGGCCTATTGTACATGTTTTTGGTGGTAGGGGAAACCGGAGTACCCGGAGGAAACCTACGCAGACACGGGGAGAACAAGGCCCCGTCCAGGTGGGAATCGAACCCGGGACCTTCTAGCGGTGAAGCCAGAGCACTAACCGCTGTGCCGTGCCGCCCATTGTTCACACAGAACAATCTCTCTGTAATTGTGGAGAAGACAAAGGAGATTGTTGTGGACTTGCAAAGAGCACAGATCCAGCATGCTCCTCTCTGCTGTGGAGAAGGTGACCTGTCCACAGCAGAGGACAGGTCACCTTCCTCTGGAACATCACAGAGAACCTGTCCTGGTACAGACCTCCTCAAAATTCAAAAAGAGAATTAAACATATGTTCACTAGCTGTTTACCCATACATCAAACATGCCATTGTATGTTAATTCATTTTCAAGGCAGTGATAAGTATTGCAGCACCACCTGGTGGATAGTTTGCACTTCGCAGGAAACATAAATAAACAGCAAATAAGCAGTTAAAAAGGTTTTTTTTTCTTTTTCTTTTGCCAAGATATGCTCTCACCGATTTGTCATATTTCATTGACTTAAAATGTCACATGTGGCCTAAATCATCGCAGGTTATCTGGGTAGTTCTTTGAGTTGGAGTAGTTAGTGTGGGGGGAAACAAATCAAATATTTCAACCTGTAAGTGCTTTATTGTCATTGTACAAGCGTACAACGAAATAGTGTTCAGGTGTTAGTCCTGAGCTGCTGCAGCTGAGCCGCGCTGCCACTGTGTCAACCTGACCTGCATGACCTTGCAGGTCAGGGAAACTGTAGCACTTGGAAGAAACCTGGCAGGCTGCCCTCTCTCGCTGTGTCCTCTGATCCTCTGAAACGGTGCACACTCCCTGTTTCAGAGCGTGGTGTCCTGCACTGGTCAGCTCCTCCACCTTCCTTTTCCTCCTGCAGCTCCCTCTGCTCCACAACAGTCTTTCACCATCTCCTCGTTTTCTGTAGCACCTCTTGTGACGCCTCAACTGTGCTGCAGCTGTGGGGGCTCCTGGTACCTCTTCAGTGTCTCAGAAAGCTTTATTACATGAATCAACAGTACTCAGACCCCGACGAGAGACATCACTGATATGTTTACGAGTAAGTTAGATGACCATTGAAGATGTCTTCCCCCCAGATCCCGGACACTGGTGATGGTACAGGGGGTGGACTCAAAGGATTGGCTGTGACGTTGATGGATGGTGGTAGGTGATGCTGTAGATAGGTCTCCTACATTGAAATTACACCTCAGCTTGCCTGTGGGTGCCTGTGGGTAGTTGAGAAACAGGCTCTATTTGCAAACATAAAAAGTGACAAAAACTCCCTCTGTCCCAGCGCTATGTGGGCTATGACGAAGACCAGGAGGCGGGACCACATTACACCGGTTTTAGAGTCGCTGCATTGGCTCCCCGCAGTTTCAGGCTCGATTTTTTTAAAGTTCTTTTAATGGTTTTTAAATGTCTTAATGGTCTTGGTCCTTCTTATCTTTCAGAACTGCTTTTACCTTATGAACCTTCACGGCCCCTTCGCTCCTCCGGCAGGGGTCTCCTAGTTATTCCTAAAGTCAACAAAAAGACTCACGGCGAGGCATCTTTCCAATATTATGGCCCTCGCCTCTGGAACGACCTGAGGAGGAGCTCAGGACCGCAGAGAACGTTCATGTTTTTAAGAGCAGGCTCAAGACCCACCTTTTTAACTTAGCTTTTAACTGACATCTATTTATTTAGTCCTAATGATATATTGTGTGTGTGCGCTTGTTTGTTTGTTTGTTTGTTATCGGTAAAGAGCTTTGTGATACCTTTTGGTATGAAAAGCGCTTTATAAATAAAGTTTGATTGATTGATCATCTACATCATCCATGACAATGTTACAACTACTAACATTATCCACACTGTCATTATACTGTATCTAATAATAATAATAAAAGTGATCATAGTAATCATAATAATAATCATAATCACTGTCATGTTCAATAGTCATTGTCATCATCCTTGATACAATTCAGGGATATTACTTCATGATCACAAAATTACTTATTTTTAAAACATCTGTTCTCCACCATTCTGCCCCTGATCTATATCTGTAGTGTTGTATTTTATTATTTTGATTTTGTCTTTGGACAAAATCAAAACAACAAAATAAAATGGATCTAAACTAAAATGAACTAAGATGCATTAAAAGAAGGACATCAAGAAGTGCTCACCTGGACAGATATATTGTCCCTGTAAGCACATCCCACCCAAGAGCCCGTGTATTGTTTGTTTGTGTTATATTTTTATTTTTAATGTATTCACATTTTTACTATTCTACTGTGATGCATTAAAAGACGCAACAAATGGTGGGGGCCAGACAGAGATTGGGGCAAGAGACTAGCCTATGTATAAATATGAAGGTCATAATAAAGTGTCATGGAGTGGGATCCAGGACATGGGTAAAAGGGTTGTAGTGCAGAGAAATGAATAGGTGTCTACAGTATATTATGGTAACGTTTACATTTTTGTTTTGTTTCCTCTCTAGGTGTTCCGGCCAAAAGAGTCCCCAGAGAGCCGGAGCGCCTAGGGAGGGGTCCGGGTTCATCCACTTGCTAAAACGGGAGGGGTGTCCTGGATTGTTTTTGGCTTAATTGAACTGGGTATTTTTAAATTAGAAAATTCACTGCGGAGTTAATAAAGATTATATTTTTGGTAGTAATTTTCACTGTTTTATTAATTGGACGGTCTGTAATGGTATGGTCCAATCATTACCACCTGCTATAAAAGCAGCCGACTCACTCTGTCTGGGGTGGGTGCTGCGTGGCGTGTTGCCAGACCTGGTTTTTAAGTGTATTTTTTTTTGTAAATAAGTGGCTCCTTGGCCTGTCTGGGAAAACTGTCTCAGCTCGACTTTGTCCTCCAGAATGCAGTAGGCTTCCCGTGACATGACAAACGTCACATAAAGTATCACTATTACCATCGTTACTATAGCATCTATAACACATATTATGTTTGAAATCACTATTACTAAATACAGATCAAGGTTAAACTGACTCACAAAAATGGAAGAGGAGGGGGAGGGGGAGGGGGGGGGGATCGTGTAAAAGAGAGTGGTGGAGATGATGATGAGATAACAATGACAACAACAATAAAACAAATGCAAAAACAACTGGATGGAAATGGGTTAGGAGTGCGTGCGTGTGGTATAATGGTGTGGGGGAGTTAAGGGGGGGTTGGCTCTCAGACACAGTAAAATTAGGGACAGAAGAGTTAGAGATGGAGCGAAACAAATGAGATTAAAGCAATACTAAATCAGTACGGGTTGGATTATAGGGTTCGGGTTCTGCTGAGTAACTGAGTGCTGTATATTCCATTGTAATAAAGTCTTTGAGAAGATTTTTCCAATGATTAATATGGATGACATTACATTTTTTTCCAGTTCATAAAGATAGTTTTCTTGGTGATGGTTAGAGCTATGAGAACTAGTTTAAGGTTTATTGTTTTATTGTTGAGTATTGTGTTTTATTGTTGAGTATAAAATCCGTTTGATGCTTTAAAACATATCAAATGTTGACCATTTCATGAGCTGCGGTAATATTTATTACCAATTAATCTGCCATTTTCAGTCAAAACACAGGACATCAAATCTTCAAGGTTTAAGGCAAGAATAGGGATGTTTCCTCTGAATAGTCCATCATCCATCTATCCATTTTCTTCCGCTTTATCTGGGGCCGGGTCGCGGGGGCAACAGTCTCAGCAGAGATGCCCAGACTTCCCGATCCACGCACACCTCCTCCGGCTGTTCTGGGGGGACCCCGAGACGACACCAGGCCAGCTCGGAGACATAGTCCCACCAGCGTGTCCTGGGCCTTCCACGAGGCCTCCTCCCAGTGGGACATGCCTGGAGCACCTCCCGAGGGAGGCGACCAGGAGGCATCCGGAACAGATGGGTTAGGGTTATTGTAATTGGAGCACACCCTCCGATCCCCCGTCTTGAAGAGAGGGACCACCACCCCGGTCTGCCAATCCAGAGGCACTGTCCCCAACCGCCACGCGATGTTGCAGAGACGTGTCAGCCAAGACAGCCCTACAACATCCAGAGACTTAAGGTACTCAGGACGAATCTCATCCACCCCTGGGGCCTTGCCACCGAGGAGCTTTCTAACCACCTCGGTGACTTCAGCTTGGGTGATGGACGAGCCCCCCTCCGAGTCCCCAGCCTCTGCTTCCTCATCGGAAGACGTAACGGTGGGATTGAGGAGATCCTCGAAGTACTCCTTCCACCGCCCGACCACATCCCCAGTCGAGGTCACCAACCCCCCACCCGCACTGTAAACAGTGTTGGTGAAGCACTCCTTCCCCCTCCTGAGGCGCCGGATGGTTTGCCAGAATCTCTTCGAGGCCGACCGATAGTCCTCCTCCATGGCTTCTCCAAACTCCTCTCAGACCCGAGTTTTTGCTTCTGCGACTGCACGCTTGGCCTGCCGGTACCTCTCAGCTGCCTCCGGAGTCCCACAAGCCAACAAGGCCAGATAGGACTCCTTCTTCAGCTTGACGGCATCCCTTACTCCCGGGCGCCACCACCGGGTTCGGGGATTGCCGCCGTGACAGGCACCAGAGACCTTACGGCCACAACTACGAGCAGCCGCATCGACAATGGAGGAGGAGAACATGGTCCACTCGGACTCCATGGCTCCAACCTCCCTCGGAATCTGGGTGAAGCTCTTCCAGAGGTGGGAGTTGAAGATCCTACTGACAGAGGGATCCACCAGACGTTCCCAACAGACCCTCACAACACGTTTGGGCCTGCCAGGTCTGACCGGCTTCTTCCCCTGCCAGCGGATCCAGCTCACCACCAGGTGGTGATCGGTTGACAGCTCAGCCCCTCTCTTCACCCGAGTGTCCGAGACACGCGGCCGGAGATCAGATGACACAACTACAAAGTCGATCATGGACCTCCTGCCTAGGGTGTCCTGGTGCCACGTGCACTTATGGACATCCTTGTGCTCGAACATGGTGTTCGTTATGCACAAACTGTGACTAGCACAGAAGTCCAATAACAGAACACCACTCGGGTTCCGATCGGGGAGGCCGTTCTTCCCCATCACCCCCACCCAGGTCTCACTGTCACGTTGAAGTCCCCCAGTAGAACAATGGAGTCCCCAGTCGGAGCACTATCTAGTACCCCTCCCAGGGACTCCAAGAAGGCCGGGTACTCTGCACTGATGTTGGGCCCGTAGGCCGAGACAACGGTGAGAGACCTGTCCCCGACCCGAAGGCGTAGGGACGCGACCCTCTCGTCGGGTGGGTGAACTCCAACACGTGACAGCTGAGCTGGGGGGCAATAAGCAAACCCACCCCAGCCCGCCGCCTCTCCCCGCGGGCAACTCCAGAAAAATGGAGCGTCCAGTCCCTCTCCAGGAGTTGGGATCCGGAACCCAGGCTGTGCGTGGAGGTGAGCCCGACTATATCTAGCCGGTACCTCTCAACCTTCCGCACGAGCTCAGGCTCCTTCCCCCCCAGCGAGGTGACGTTCCATGTCCCGAACGCCAGAAGCTGCGCACGCGGACCAGGTCGTCGAGGCACCTGCCTTCGACTGCCACCCAGTCCTCTCTGCACCCGACCCCTACGGATCCCTCTGCGGGTGGTGGGTCCACAGGAGGTCGGGCCCACGTCGTCCTTTTGGGCTGTGCCCGGCTGGGCCCCGTGGGCAGAGGCCCGACCACCAGACGCTCGCATTCGAGCCCCAACCCCAGGCCTGGCTCCAGGGTGGGGCCCCGGTTGCGCCATACCGGGCGACGTCACGGTCCTTGTTCTTAAACTGTCCATAGAGGTCTTCGAACTGCTCTTTGTCTGACCCGTCACCTAATACCTGTTTGCCATGGGAGAGTGCAAATGCAAAGAAAATGACTAATGGGAAGATATTTTACATAATCAAATGAGCATTGTGTAGCATTTGTTGAGTAACTAATTTGAACAAACTCAATACACTGTTTCCACTTCAATTAGACGGGATTACTTTCTCGAGGATAGTCCAGAAGTTGCCCAGAAGTTTAGTTATAAAATTGCATCATAAAAAAAACATTTGATGCTTTAAAACATATAACATGTTAGTCATACATAGTGAATATCAGATGACCATTATATGAGCTGCGGTGATATTTATGACCAAATAATCTGCCATTTTCAGTCAGAGACAACATCTCCAGGTTTAGGAACCAGTGTGGCTCCGTTAGCTGCACTGCAGTATCCATCTGTCTGGTTGTACTGCAGAGCCATGTCGTTCTCTGTCCCTCCTGGTGCTCAAGATGTCCCACTTTTTCATTGAAGCCTGATTTGTATTATTTTATGATTATTATTATTTGCGTCTACATGCTTTATAATATATTGCGATCTGTTGCTAGCCCAGGGTTATATAAGTTGTAATAATTAAAAGGTGGATGTCTTTCTTTAGTGGGATGAAAATGCCTGATCTATAAACAAAAAAATAAATAATAATAATTCCTCTGTCCTTCGGTTCGGCCAATTTGTCCCACTGGTCTCACTATTTGAGGTGGTCACACTATTTCAAAAGCAAAATAAAACTCTAACACAGTCACACTGTTTCACCTGTACTTTAAAGTTTCTCATATCCACCTTTCATTCCTCACAACAAATAGATTTATGAACCATGCAAACTGACACATTATTCCCTGCTCTATGGCAATACTATGACACAAATAATTGAAATCTTTCCCCTCTTTTAGGAAACTCCCCTGGTTGAGATCCTGGGAAAGAAATGAATCACCTGAGCTTCAGCAGAACATTTCAAAATGATGTCTCCAGTCAGGACCTACTTCACTTGAATAAGAGTAAAAGTACTGATATAAAAGACACTATGAAGGTGCTCTCTCCTCATCATGGACATAAGGACAGGTGTCTCTTTATGAGAGTGAAATGTTGCTGCTTTTGGGACAAACTGATAAGAAATGAAGAATAAATCCTTTGTTTAAAACAATGTTTTTTCTCCTGTTATAATCTGCTCTAACGTCATGAAATTTAGTTCTTCAAGATAAATAAAATACTTATTCAATTAATCGATGTAAATAATCGATAGTCCATGTCCTGTGTTTGGGTTGTAGGCATTTTAAAGATTCAAGATTCAAGATTGTTTTATTTGTCAAACCATGTGACTGATTCGAAATTATATTTCTCTCATCCTTGATTGTGAAGCGGGGGGTGGGGGAAGAGGGGTGGGAAGGAGGGCAGGGAGTTCAGCTTCCCGATGGCCCTGTGTACGAAACTGTTCTTAAGGCGACTCAACCTGGCCCGTAGATTCCGCAGTCTCCTCCCAGAAGGCATTACTCTGAAGAGACTGTGTGATGGGTGCGTAGGGTCCCTGGTGATTCTGACGGCTAAAGACCAGTGTAGTTAGTGTTATATGGTCCGATATATCCGTCACCTGATGCAAAAAGACTAGCTGAGAAAGCCACTTGTCCCACTGAAAAATAAAGAGAGCGCAAAACGTTTTGATCATTGATACTTAACCATTGGGTAAACGTTATCTATTAACATTAAAATGTATTTATTTGAACAGGGACAGTGTACAATATACATTAGCCTCAGAAAGGAGAGATGCATTGTACCAGGTTATAGCACTTGTGCTAATTTCCACCTGCAGTCCCTGGGCCTATTGTACATGTTTTTAGTGGTAGGGGAAACCGGAGTACCCGGAGGGAAACCGGAGTACCCGGAGGAAACCTACGCAGACATGGGGAGAACATGCAAACTCCACACAGAAAGGCCCCATCCAGGTGGGAATCGAACCCGGACCTTCTAGCTGTGAAGCACGAGCGCTAACCGCTGTGCTACCGCTGTACTAATCAAGCTCTGTTGTCCATGCAGCGGGGAAAAACATACCATGTATATTTTTATTTTTATTTGTATGAACAGAGCAGTAATAATTAGAAACTTTTTTTTTCATAATGAATACTAATGCAGTAAAATGGAGGCAGTCTAACCCAACGGCAGCACCGTTTCGTGACCATCATGCAGGGGGTTGCCAGGGGGGGTTGACTTCCTGTCAAAATGGCGGACTTCCGGTTTGTCAGGGAGCGTGGTCACAATATTTTTTGTTTGTCGTCACATTACGAATGTCTGTACCGAATCTCGTCGCTGTGCGACAAAGTTGATGTTGGCCCCTCCCCCATAGGCGCAATGTATTTTAACTTTTTTATTTCCCCAATACAACACACACCAGAGGTGTGGGCAGTCACTGTTTTACACAATGAGTTTACGTTTGACATGGGGACAGCGCTCCGTGCACTGCGTTGCGATTACAATAGGCCCTTGCGACGGAAGGCCGCTCGGGCCTAATTACAGTTTGATTTGGCAAACAATAATTCTGAAGGAAAGTTCAAAAGTTCACACATTGTTTCAAGTTTTGCGGTGTTCACTGTTTGCATGTGCCCTCTGGTGTTCAGATAAGTGTCGTCAAGTGATTAACCCAGTCAGAGGTTGATCTTCGACAGAAATCGGAACGTCCTTTTGTCTGCATTTCCTGGTTTAACATAATAAATGTGTGACGACTAAGCTGGTAGAACCCAAAAAGTAGACTCAGATGCAGTTACACAAGGTTGTGCGTTTATTGTCCATGAAATGAGGGTAGAAGTCGGGGCTGGTCTCCAGGGAGTAGCTGGGAGGAGTGGGCTGCTGCAGGCTGGGATCTTCAGAGCTGGATCTAGGAGGAACACAGGTAAGTACGAGTTTTCCAAAAGGAATAGGCAAACTGGAAAAACAAACAAGGTACTCTTTAACAGAGCGGCCAACTAACAATCACCATCTAGCTGACGGAACAATCTGGCAGCCTCTGACTGTGGAGGCAGCTTCTTGAAGGCCACAGCTTGATTGCAGATCTGGAGCAGGTGAGTAATTGCAGCAGCCAGGTTTCTCCGCCCACACACACACACACACACACACACGCACGCACGCACACACACACACACACACACACACACACACACACACTCTCAGGCAGGAGAGAAGGGAGGGGAAACAGACAACAGGGAAGCACAGTCACAGCCAGGGGCGTGACAAAATGGTAGCCAAAGGTCATAGTGCATGTGGGTTATGGCCGGTGTGTATAGGAGTCTAAATGACATCCTGTGGTTCTCTCACACAACGCTGATGTATTTTAGTCCACACCGCATGCAGCATCTGAAAGCTTTAAGGAGAGTGAATGTTACCAAAACTAAAGTGCAGACTCTGAAGAGAGACAAAGCAGTTACAAATCCATTTATATAATTATTTTTTTATAAATTTTTTTACTTTTTGTTTACCCAATGGTTAAGTATCATGATCAAAACGTTTTACGCTCTTTTGATTTATTTTTAGTGGGACAAATGTTTTTCTCAATTCTCTGCTGATGTACGAATACATCCGGCTTTTGTCCTGTTTTTTTACAAAGTAGTTAATCCACAAATGTGAGCTACACGCTGATCCTCATTTGATTGTTACATTTCTTTGCATTTCCACTTTGCATTTGACTTTGAGTCGCACGTCAATAGAAAACACGACACCCTCTTTGAACTGTGTCGCAGAGAGCTGACATCCATTAAACACAGGCTGTTCCACAATGGAGACTGAGAAGCTTTGGGTTTTCCTCATCTTTGGTATGTCTCCTGTTTCTAAATGTTTTAGTTTTATTTGGATGTTTTCACACCACTCCTGCTTGAAATTTCATGCCTTTGGGAAAAGTCTGGATAAATATTGTTGACTACTGGCATATTCAAAGGAAACATACTTTATTCTTGCCTTAAACCTGGAGATGAGATGTTCTGTGTCTAATTCTGACTGAAAATGGCAGATTATTTGGTCATAAATATCACCGCAGCTCATATAATGGTCACCTGCTGTTCACGATGTATGACTAACATGTTATATGTTTTAAAGCATCAAATGTTTTTTATGATGACATTTTATAACTAAACTTCTGGACAATTCCTGGGCAATCCTCAAGACTACTGTGAGCCCACTGAACTAAAGGTGGAAGCAGTGTCTTGAGTGACATCATGGAAATGCTTTGTGACTGTGCTGTGGTGTCGTATGGAGATTATGTAACATTGAACGGCCTTTGCTTCAAAACAGATTTCTTACAAGACGAATAAATGAAACCGACCAAACCTTTTCTTTAGTTGGGAGTCCTTAGCGATGAATAATAACAGAACTGTCTCATCCAAGCATAGAATCCTTACCCTGTGTTAAAAATAGTGATGGGATTTACAGCTGTTTTTTTATTTTTATATAAAATTGAACAACATCAGGCAGGTAACTCATAATATTTAAGACACCATCGATTAAAGGCACCTTTTAACTTGAATTTCAGCAGGGCCTTTAAATAAATGGTTTAATTCCTTTTTAAACCGCCTTGTTTTATTGGTTGCACCACCACGTAGGCTCCCATTGCCCTTTTAAACCTGTGACTTTAACACACTGGACGCACTTCTACCAGCAGTAGGCATTGGTTTATGGACCTGGGAAAAGTGTCCAGCCAAGACCAAACTAATGCTCATTTGATTATGTAAAATATCTTTTCACTTTGCATCTCCAATCAAGTGGAGTCAGTGAAGGCACTGCTGCAAAGTGATTTACTCACTGTGTGTGAAATGTTAAGATAAGAACTGGCTTTCTTCAATCTGTATGTCTCTGTTAGTAAAAACAGAGAGATCTGGAGACACACACCAGAGATGTGGAGCCTATGAAACGTCAGCTGCAAGGTTATTGTTATTTAATCTACAATTTCTGAACCAAATAAAAGAGTAAAAAACACACAGAGCAGGTCTATAAAGGTCATAAACGTCTAAGGAAGGGGTGGCGAACACGCGGCTCTTTGCATAACTGGATATTATGTTTAATACAATGCGGCTCTTTGCAAAAGAATTGGTAGCCTACATAATATTAACTGAAACAAACTTTAAGAATCTTGATCAAAAGCTGCAGACACTGAGCGCACAGGCCAGGGGCGAACCAGAGGAGGGGGCTCAGTGGGCAGGGCCCCCTCACACTGACACACTCCAGCATTAAAAAGAAATCTGTCCCAGTCAGAGCAGAACAGTACAAAATGTCCGTTTATTTAATATAAATGTATTTCAATCTTGACCATTACATCTAATACAATTATTAAAAAAAGAAGAAAAAGGCCAGGCATAAAGTTATAGTTTATTGTGATTAAATATAACGGTCACATTATATTTAATCACAATAAACTACCGCCCCTGGATCTCGCGAATGGTCGGTGCCGTTGTGGCTCTTCACAGGATCAAGGTTGAACATTTCGGCTCTTGGTCTCCGACTAGTTGGCCACCCCTGGTCTAAGGGGTCTTTCTGTTTGGAATCTGAATCTCCTTAAAGTATGTTTATGTATTTTAGTCCACACCACGTACAGTATCTGAAAAGCTTTAAGCAGATTTTGAATGTCACTAAAACTGAAGTGGAGACTCTGAAGAGAGACAAAGCAGGTACGAATCAAAAACACAATTTAGCAGAAATGAGGCAAAACATTATCGCTAAGCATCTTTTACATTCCTTTATTTAGATTTTTTTGTACTTTTTGTTTACCCAATGGTTAAGTATCAATGATCAAAAGGTTTTGCGCTCTCTTGATTTATTTTCAATGGGACAAATGGTTTTCTTAATTCTCTGCTGATGTTTTTGGATCAGCTGACGAATACATCCGTCCACAAGCTTTTTCCCTGTTTTTTTTCCTAAGTAGTCCACAAATGAGAGCTACACGCTGATCCTCATTTGATTGTTACATTTCTTTGCATTTTCACTTTGCATTTGACTTTGAGTCGCACTTCAATAGAAAACACGACACCCTCTTTGAACTGTGTCGCAGAGAGCTGACATCCATTAAACACAGGCTGTTCCACAATGGAGACTGAGAAGCTTTGGGTTTTCCTCATCTTCGGTATGTCTCCTGTTTCTAAATGTTTTAGTTTTATTTGGATGTTTTCACATCACTCCTGCTTGATATTTCATGCCTTTGGGAAAAGTCTGGATAAATATTGTTGACTACTGGCATATTCAAAGGAAACATACTTTATTCTTGCCTTAAACCTGGAGTTGAGATGTTCTGTGTCTAATTCTGACTGAAAATGGCAGATTATTTGGTCATAAATATCACCGCAGCTCATATAATGGTCATCTGCTGTTCACGATGTATGACTAACATGTTATATGTTTTAAAGAATAATGTTTTTATGATGAAATTTTATAACTAAACTTCCGGACAATTCCTGGGCAATCCTCAAGACTACTGTGAGCCCATTGAACTGAAGGTGGAAGCAGTGTCTTGAGTGACATCATGGAAATGCTTTGTGACTGTGCTGTGGTGTCGTATGGTGATTATGTAACATTGAACGGCGTTTGCTTCAAAACAGATTTCTTACAAGACGAATAAATGAAACCGACCAAACCTTCTTTAGTTGGGAGTCCTTAGCGATGAATAATAACAGAACTGTCTCATCCAAGCATAGAATCCTTACCCTGTGTTAAAAATAGTGATGGGATTTACAGCTGTTTTTTTATTTTTATATAAAATTGAACAACATCAGGCAGATAACTCACAATATTTAAGACACCATCGATTAAAGGCACCTTTTAACTAGAATTTTAGCCGGGCCTTTAAATAAATGGTTTAATTCCTTTTTAAACCGCCTTGTTTTATTGGTTGCACCACCACGTAGGCTCCCATTGCCCTTTTAAACCTGTGACTTTAACACACTGGACGCACTTCTACCAGCAGTAGGCATTGGTTTATGGACCTGGGAAAAGTGTCCAGCCAAGACCAAACTAATGCTCATTTGATTATGTAAAATATCTTTTCACTTTGCATCTCCAATCAAGTGGAGTCAGTGAAGGCACTGCTGCAAAGTGATTTACTCACTGTGTGTGAAATGTTCAGATAAGAACTGGCTTTCTTCAATCTGTATGTCTCTGTTAGTAAAAACAGAGAGATCTGGAGATAATAAACCAGAGATGTGGACCCTATGAAACGTCAGCTGCAAGGTTATTGTTATTTAATCTACAATTTCTGAACCAAATAAAAGAGTAAAAAACACACAGAGCAGGTCTATAAAGGTCATAAACGTCTAAGGAAGGGGTGGCGAACACGCGGCTCTTTGCATAACTGGATATTATGTTTAATACAATGCGGCTCTTTGCAAAAGAATTGTAGCCTACATATTATAAACTGAAACAAACTTTAAGAATCTTGATCAAAAATCCAACCATTGTTCATGTGTTCCCATCTCTACACGCATGAATGAGAGTCTGTATACGTATCTGTCTTTTTGGAGGCGGTGTGAAAGGTGCCCGTGCAGCAGCCTCACTCAAAGCGCGATGTAGGTTAAACAACAGTCCGGCAGATCGTGACACTGGGATCAGCTTCTGTGCTTTTCAAGTTTCTGATTAGCCTACTCTTTATTTGATGGAAGTTGGCCTCATATTCACAGAAAAAGATCAAAATTAGTAAATGGAAAAAAGCGGAGCTCTAATGAAGCATATGATGCGAAGCGCGACATCGTAATGCAGAAATACGCAAAGTCATTGACTTTTCTTTCACATGTTGTAACTGTCACAAATGCAACATAAAACAGACTCTCAGACGTCCTCCAGAGGCTCCTGATTAAAGCTTATGAACTTTGTGCAGCCTAGAGTGCGTTTTCTGCACAGTCCAGTCAGGACCAGGCTGCAGACACTGAGCGCACAGGCCAGGGGCGAACCAGAGGAGGGGGCTCAGTGGGCAGGGCCCCCTCACACTGACACACTCCAGCATTAAAAAGAAAACAAATCTAAATCTGTCCCAGTCAGAGCAGAACAGCACAAAATGTCCGTTTATTTAATATAAATGTATTTCAATCTTGACCATTACATCTAATACAATTATTAAAAAAAAGAAGAAGAAAAAGGCCAGGCATAAAGTTATAGTTTATTGTGATTAAATATAACGGTCACATTATATTTAATCACAATAAACTACCGCCCCTGGATCTCGCGAATGATCGGTGCCGTTGTGGCTCTTCACAGGATCAAGGTTGAACATTTCGGCTCTTGGTCTCTGACTAGTTGGCCACCCCTGGTCTAAGGGGTCTTTCTGTTTGGAATCTGAATCTCCTTAAAGTATGTTTATGTATTTTAGTCCACACCACGTACAGTATCTGAAAAGCTTTAAGCAGATATTGAATGTCACTAAAACTGAAGTGCAGACTCATGATCCTCATTTGATTGTTAAATTTCTTTTCCGATAGCCATTGTCTTTGCATTTTCACTTTGCATTTGACTTTGAGTCGCACTTCAATAGAAAACACGACACCCTCTTTGAACTGTGTCGCAGAGAGCTGACATCCATTAGACACAGGCTTTGGTATGTCTCCTGTTTCTAAATGTTTTAGTTTTATTTGGATGTTTTCACATCACTCCTGCTTGAAATTTCATGCCTTTGGGAAAAGTGTGGATAAATATTGTTGACTACTGGCATATTCAAAGGAAACATACTTTATTCTTGCCTTAAACCTGGAGTTTAGATGTTACAGAAAAACAAAATAATTCTTAAGAACAAGGAGCTTAAATATTTACTCAAAGTGGAAAAAGTAACAACTACTTTTACTAAAATAAGAAATAGATACTTCATTAGAATTTGACTCAAGTAGAGATTAAAAGTACTTGAAGAAGTAGGCCTACAATTTCTTCAAAAAGTTACTTAAGCACATTAAAGATAAAAAATAGAATATTCTTAACTAATTATTGGACATATGTAGTTGTTGGAATGTAAAATGTTTTTTGTATGTTCGTGTTCACTCCCTGTCAGATCTGGATACTTCTGCATTGTGAATCTGTGATCCACTAGTCAGCCTTATTCTGATGAAGTAACGTGCTGAATGAAGAAGAAAACTGAGCGGTCAAACTGTGGAAGAGCGAGGGCACTGCGGGCCGAAAACTGCGCTGAAATGAAAACACCGGGCGTATGACGGGACATGAGCCTCTGTCATAGTTTTTACGCTCAGTTTTAGTGCATGCGCCCTCGATCCCTGTGTTTTGCGCGCGTTGATGTTGTATTTCCCTCAACTTAAAGATAGTTATCTGACGCCATAAATTAGGAAATGGAAAACAGCCGAGCTCTAATGAAGCATATGATGCGAAGCGCGACATCGTAACGCGGAAATACGCAAAGTCATTGACTTTTCTTTCACATGTTGTAACTGTCACAAATGCAACATAAAACAGACTCTCAGACGTCCTCCAGAGGCTCCTGATTAAAGCTTATGAACTTTGTGCAGTCTAGAGTGCGTTCTCTGCACAGTCCAGTCAGGACCAGGCTGCAGACACTGAGCGCACAGGCCAGGGGCGAACCAGAGGAGGGGGCTCAGTGGGCAGGGCCCCTCACACTAACACACTCCAGCATTAAAAAGAAAACAAATCTAAATCTGTCCCAGTCAGAGCAGAAAAGTACAAAATGTCAGTTTATTTAATATAAATGTATTTCAATCTTGACCATTACATCTAATACAATTATTAAAAAAATGAAGAAAAAGGCCAGGCATAAAGTTATAGTTTATTGTGATTAAATATAACGGTCACATTATATTTAATCACAATAAACTACCGCCCCTGGATCTCGCGAATGGTCGGTGCCGTTGTGGCTCTTCACAGGATCAAGGTTGAACATTTCGGCTCTTGGTCTCCGACTAGTTGGCCACCCCTGGTCTAAGGGGTCTTTCTGTTTGGAATCTGAATCTCCTTAAAGTATGTTTATGTATTTTAGTCCACACCACGTACAGTATCTGAAAAGCTTTAAGCAGATATTGAATGTCACTAAAACTGAAGTGCAGACTCTGAAGAGAGACAAAGCAGGTACGAATCAAAAACACAATATAGCAGAAATGTGGCAAAACATTATCGCTAAGCATCTTTTACATTCCTTTATTTAGATTTTTTTGTACTTTTTGTTTACCCAATGGTTAAGTATCAATGATCAAAAGGTTTTGCGCTCTCTTGATTTATTTTCAATGGGACAAATGGCTTTCTCAATTCTCTGCTGATGTTTTTGGATCAGCTGTCGAATACATCCGTCCACAAGCTTTTTCCCTGTTTTTTTTCCTAAGTAGTCCACAAATGAGAGCTACACGCTGATCCTCATTTGATTGTTACATTTCTTTGCATTTTCACTTTGCATTTGACTTTGAGTCGCACTTCAATAGAAAACACGACACCCTCTTTGAACTGTGTCGCAGAGAGCTGACATCCATTAAACACAGGCTGTTCCACAATGGAGACTGAGAAGCTTTGGGTTTTCCTCATC
Organism: Proterorhinus semilunaris; assembly: GCA_021464625.1. Taxonomy (NCBI): domain Eukaryota; kingdom Metazoa; phylum Chordata; class Actinopteri; order Gobiiformes; family Gobiidae; genus Proterorhinus; species Proterorhinus semilunaris. The sequence goes on along the minus strand of CM038347.1, from coordinate 32,044,966 downwards.
TTCGGTATGTCTCCTGTTTCTAAATGTTTTAGTTTTATTTGGATGTTTTCACATCACTCCTGCTTGATATTTCATGCCTTTGGGAAAAGTCTGGATAAATATTGTTGACTACTGGCATATTCAAAGGAAACATACTTTATTCTTGCCTTAAACCTGGAGTTGAGATGTTCTGTGTCTAATTCTGACTGAAAATGGCAGATTATTTGGTCATAAATATCACCGCAGCTCATATAATGGTCATCTGCTGTTCACGATGTATGACTAACATGTTATATGTTTTAAAGCATCAAATGTTTTTATGATGAAATTTTATAACTAAACTTCCGGACAATTCCTGGGCAATCCTCAAGACTACTGTGAGCCCATTGAACTGAAGATGGAAGCAGTGTCTTGAGTGACATCATGGAAATGCTTTGTGACTGTGCTGTGGTGTCGTATGGAGATTATGTAACATTGAACGGCGTTTGCTTCAAAACAGATTTCTTACAAGACGAATAAATGAAACCGACCAAACCTTTTCTTTAGTTGGGAGTCCTTAGCGATGAATAATAACAGAACTGTCTCATCCAAGCATAGAATCCTTACCCTGTGTTAAAAATAGTGATGGGATTTACAGCTGTTTTTTTATTTTTATATAAAATTGAACAACATCAGGCAGATAACTCACAATATTTAAGACACCATCGATTAAAGGCACCTTTTAACTTGAATTTCAGCAGGGCCTTTAAATAAATTGTTTAATTCCTTTTTAAACCGCCTTGTTTTATTGGTTGCACCACCACGTAGGCTCCCATTGCCCCTTTAAACCTGTGACTTTAACACACTGGGCGCACTTCTACCAGCAGTAGGCATTGGTTTATGGACCTGGGAAAAGTGTCCAGCCAAGACCAAACTAATGCTCATTTGATTATGTAAAATATCTTTTCACTTTGCATTTCCAATCAAGTGGAGTCAGTGAAGGCACTGCTGCAAAGTGATTTACTCACTGTGTGTGAAATGTTTAGATAAGAACTGGCTTTCTTCAATCTGTATGTCTCTGTTAGTAAAAACAGAGAGATCTGGAGGTACAAACCAGAGATGTGGAGCCTATGAAACGTCAGCTGCAAGGTTATTGTTATTTAATCTACAATTTCTGAACCAAATAAAAGAGTAAAAAACACACAGAGCAGGTCTATAAAGGTCATAAACGTCTAAGGAAGGGGTGGCGAACACGCGGCTCTTTGCATAACTGGATATTATGTTTAATACAATGCGGCTCTTTGCAAAAGAATTGTAGCCTACATATTATAAACTGAAACAAACTTTAAGAATCTTGATCAAAAATCCAACCATTGTTCATGTGTTCCCATCTCTACACGCATGAATGAGAGTCTGTATACGTATCTGTCTTTTTGGAGGCGGTGTGAAAGGTGCCCGTGCAGCAGCCTCACTCAAAGCGGGATGTGGGTTAAACAACAGTCCGGCAGATCGTGGCACTGGGATCAGCTTCCGTGCTTTTCAAGTTTCAGATTAGCCTACTCTTTATTTGATGGAAGTTGGCCTCATATTCACAGAAAAAGATCAAAATTAGTAAATGGAAAAAAGCCGAGCTCTAATGAAGCATATGATGCGAAGCGCGACATCGTAACGCAGAAATACGCAAAGTCATTGACAATCACAATAAACTACCGCCCCTGGATCTCGCGAATGGTCGGTGCCGTTGTGGCTCTTCACAGGATCAAGGTTGAACATTTCGGCTCTTGGTCTCCGACTAGTTGGCCACCCCTGGTCTAAGGGGTCTTTCTGTTTGGGATCTGAATCTCCTTAAAGTATGTGTATGTATTTTAGTCCACACCACGTACAGTATCTGAAAAGCTTTAAGCAGATATTGAATGTCACTAAAACTGAAGTGGAGACTCTGAAGAGAGACAAAGCAGGTACGAATCAAAAACACAATTTAGCAGAAATGAGGCAAAACATTATCGCTAAGCATCTTTTACATTCCTTTATTTAGATTTTTTTGTACTTTTTGTTTACCCAATGGTTAAGTATCAATGATCAAAAGGTTTTGCGCTCTCTTGATTTATTTTCAATGGGACAAATGGTTTTCTCAATTCTCTGCTGATGTTTTTGGATCAGCTGACGAATATATCCGGCTTTTTTCCTGTTTTTTACAAAGTACACGCTGATCCTCATTTGATTGTTACATTTCTTTGCATTTTCACTTTGCATTTTACTTTGAGTCGCACGTCAATAGAAAACACGACACCCTCTTTGAACTGTGTCGCAGAGAGCTGACATCCATTAAACACAGGCTGTTCCACAATGGAGACTGAGAAGCTTTGGGTTTTCCTCATCTTTGGTATGTCTCCTGTTTCTAAATGTTTTAGTTTTATTTGGATGTTTTCACATCACTCTTGCTTGAAATTTCATGCCTTTGGGAAAAGTCTGGATAAATATTGTTGACTACTGGCATATTCAAAGGAAACATACTTTATTCTTGCCTTAAACCTGGAGATGAGAGGTTCTGTGTCTAATTCTGACTGAAAATGGCAGATTATTTGGTCATAAATATCACCGCAGCTCATATAATGGTCATCTGCTGTTCACGATGTATGACTAACATGTTATATGTTTTAAAGCATCACATGTTTTTTATGATGAAATTTTATAACTAAACTTCTGTTAAATTCCTGGGCAATCCTCAAGACTACTGTGAGCCCATTGAACTGAAGATGGAAGCAGTGTCTTGAGTGACATCATGGAAATGCTTTGTGACTGTGCTGTGGTGTCGTATGGAGATTATGTAACATTGAACGGCGTTTGCTTCAAAACAGATTTCTTACAAGACGAATAAATGAAACCGACCAAACCTTCTTTAGTTGGGAGTCCTTAGCGATGAATAATAACTGAACTGTCTCATCCAAGCATAGAATCCTTACCCTGTGTTAAAAATAGTGATGGGATTTACAGCTGTTTTTTTATTTTTATATAAAATTGAACAACATCAGGCAGATAACTCACAATATTTAAGACACCATCGATTAAAGGCACCTTTTAACTTGAATTTCAGCAGGGCCTTTAAATAAATTGTTTAATTCCTTTTTAAACCGCCTTGTTTTATTGGTTGCACCACCACGTAGGCTCCCATTGCCCTTTTAAACCTGTGACTTTAACACACTGGGCGCACTTCTACCAGCAGTAGGCGTTGGTTTATGGACCTGGGAAAAGTGTCCAGCCAAGACCAAACTAATGCTCATTTGATTATGTAAAATATCTTTTCACTTTGCATCTCCAATCAAGTGGAGTCAGTGAAGGCACTGCTGCAAAGTGATTTACTCACTGTGTGTGAAATGTTTAGATAAGAACTGGCTTTCTTCAATCTGTATGTCTCTGTTAGTAAAAACAGAGAGATCTGGAGACACACACCAGAGATGTGGATCCTATGAAACGTCAGCTGCAAGGTTATTGTTATCTAATCTACAATTTCTGAACCAAATAAAAGAGTAAAAAACACACAGAGCAGGTCTATAAAGGTCATAAACGTCTAAGGAAGGGGTGGCGAACACGCGGCTCTTTGCATAACTGGATATTATGTTTAATACAATGCGGCTCTTTGCAAAAGAATTGGTAGCCTACATATTATAAACTGAAACAAACTTTAAGAATCTTGATCAAAAGCTGCAGACACTGAGCCCACAGGCCAGGGGCGAACCAGAGGAGGGGGCTCAGTGGGCAGGGCCCCCTCACACTGACACACTCCAGCATTAAAAAGAAATCTGTCCCAGTCAGAGCAGAACAGTACAAAATGTCCGTTTATTTAATATAAATGTATTTCAATCTTGACCATTACATCTAATACAATTATTAAAAAAAAGAAGAAAAAGGCGATGCATAAAGTTATAGTTTATTGTGATTAAATATAACGGTCACATTATATCTAATCACAATAAACTACCGCCTCTGGATCTCGCGAATGGTCGGTGCCGTTGTGGCTCTTCACAGGATCAAGGTTGAACATTTCGGCTCTTGGTCTCCGACTAGTTGGCCACCCCTGGTCTAAGGGGTCTTTCTGTTTGGAATCTGAATCTCCTTAAAGTATGTTTATGTATTTTAGTCCACACCACGTACAGTATCTGAAAAGCTTTAAGCAGATATTGAATGTCACTAAAACTGAAGTGCAGACTCATGATCCTCATTTGATTGTTAAATTTCTTTTTCGATAGCCATTGTCTTTGCATTTTCACTTTGCATTTGACTTTGAGTCGCACTTCAATAGAAAACACGACACCCTCTTTGAACTGTGTCGCAGAGAGCTGACATCCGTTAAACACAGGCTGTTCCACAATGGAGACTGAGAAGCTTTGGGTTTTCCTCATCTTTGGTATGTCTCCTGTTTCTAAATGTTTTAGTTTTATTTGGATGTTTTCACACCACTCTTGCTTGAAATTTCATGCCTTTGGGAAAAGTCTGGATAAATATTGTTGACTACTGGCATATTCAAAGGAAACATACTTTATTCTTGCCTTAAACCTGGAGTTTAGATGTTACAGAAAAACAAAATAATTCTTAAGAACAAGGAGCTTAAATATTTACTCAAAGTGGAAAAAGTAACAACTACTTTTACTAAAATAAGAAATAGATACTTCATTAGAATTTGACTCAAGTAGAGATTAAAAGTACTTGAAGAAGTAGGCCTACAATTTCTTCAAAAAGTTACTTAAGCACATTAAAGATAAAAAATAGAATATTCTTAACTAATTATTGGACATATGTAGTTGTTGGAATGTAAAATGTTTTTTGTATGTTCGTGTTCACTCCCTGTCAGATCTGGATACTTCTGCATTGTGAATCTGTGATCCACTAGTCAGCCTTATTCTGATGAAGTAACGTGCTGAATGAAGAAGAAAACTGAGCGGTCAAACTGTGGAAGAGCGAGGGCACTGCGGGCCGAAAACTGCGCTGAAATGAAAACACCGGGCGTATGACGGGACATGAGCCTCTGTCATAGTTTTTACGCTCAGTTTTAGTGCATGCGCCCTCGATCCCTGTGTTTTGCGCGCGTTGATGTTGTATTTCCCTCAACTTAAAGATAGTTATCTGACGCCATAAATTAGGAAATGGAAAACAGCCGAGCTCTAATGAAGCATATGATGCGAAGCGCGACATCGTAACGCGGAAATACGCAAAGTCATTGACTTTTCTTTCACATGTTGTAACTGTCACAAATGCAACATAAAACAGACTCTCAGACGTCCTCCAGAGGCTCCTGATTAAAGCTTATGAACTTTGTGCAGTCTAGAGTGCGTTCTCTGCACAGTCCAGTCAGGACCAGGCTGCAGACACTGAGCGCACAGGCCAGGGGCGAACCAGAGGAGGGGGCTCACTGGGCAGGGCCCCCTCACACTGACACACTCCAGCATTAAAAAGAAAACAAATCTAAATCTGTCCCAGTCAGAGCAGAAAAGTACAAAATGTCAGTTTATTTAATATAAATGTATTTCAATCTTGACCATTACATCTAATACAATTATTAAAAAAATGAAGAAAAAGGCCAGGCATAAAGTTATAGTTTATTGTGATTAAATATAACGGTCACATTATATTTAATCACAATAAACTACCGCCCCTGGATCTCGCGAATGGTCGGTGCCGTTGTGGCTCTTCACAGGATCAAGGTTGAACATTTCGGCTCTTGGTCTCCGACTAGTTGGCCACCCCTGGTCTAAGGGGTCTTTCTGTTTGGAATCTGAATCTCCTTAAAGTATGTTTATGTATTTTAGTCCACACCACGTACAGTATCTGAAAAGCTTTAAGCAGATATTGAATGTCACTAAAACTGAAGTGCAGACTCTGAAGAGAGACAAAGCAGGTACGAATCAAAAACACAATATAGCAGAAATGTGGCAAAACATTATCGCTAAGCATCTTTTACATTCCTTTATTTAGATTTTTTTGTACTTTTTGTTTACCCAATGGTTAAGTATCAATGATCAAAAGGTTTTGCGCTCTCTTGATTTATTTTCAATGGGACAAATGGCTTTCTCAATTCTCTGCTGATGTTTTTGGATCAGCTGTCGAATACATCCGTCCACAAGCTTTTTCCCTGTTTTTTTTCCTAAGTAGTCCACAAATGAGAGCTACACGCTGATCCTCATTTGATTGTTACATTTCTTTGCATTTTCACTTTGCATTTGACTTTGAGTCGCACTTCAATAGAAAACACGACACCCTCTTTGAACTGTGTCGCAGAGAGCTGACATCCATTAAACACAGGCTGTTCCACAATGGAGACTGAGAAGCTTTGGGTTTTCCTCATCTTTGGTATGTCTCCTGTTTCTAAATGTTTTAGTTTTATTTGGATGTTTTCACATCACTCCTGCTTGAAATTTCATGCCTTTGGGAAAAGTCTGGATAAATATTGTTGACTACTGGCATATTCAAAGGAAACATACTTTATTCTTGCCTTAAACCTGGAGTTGAGATGTTCTGTGTCTAATTCTGACTGAAAATGGCAGATTATTTGGTCATAAATATCACCGCAGCTCATATAATGGTCATCTGCTGTTCACGATGTATGACTAACATGTTATATGTTTTAAAGCATCACATGTTTTTATGATGAAATTTTATAACTAAACTTCTGGACAATTCCTGGGCAATCCTCAAGACTACTGTAAGCCCATTGAACTGAAGGTGGAAGCAGTGTCTTGAGTGACATCATGGAAATGCTTTGTGACTGTGCTGTGCTGTCGTATGGAGATTATGTAACATTGAACGGCGTTTGCTTCAAAACAGATTTCTTAGAAGACAAATAAATTAAACCGACCAAACCTTCTTTAGTTGGGAGTCCTTAGCGATGAATAATAACAGAACTGTCTCATCCAAGCATAGAATCCTTACCCTGTGTTAAAAATAGTGATGGGATTTACAGCTGTTTTTTTATTTTTATATAAAATTGAACAACATCAGGCAGATAACTCACAATATTTAAGACACCATCGATTAAAGGCACCTTTTAACTAGAATTTTAGCCGGGCCTTTAAATAAATTGTTTAATTCCTTTTTAAACCGCCTTGTTTTATTGGTTGCACCACCACGTAGGCTCCCATTGCCCCTTTAAACCTGTGACTTTAACACACTGGACGCACTTCTACCAGCAGTAGGCATTGGTTTATGGACCTGGGAAAAGCCTGTCCAGCCAAGACCAAACTAATGCTCATTTGATTATGTAAAATATCTTTTCACTTTGCATTTCCAATCAAGTGGAGTCAGTGAAGGCACTGCTGCAAAGTGATTTACTCACTGTGTGTGAAATGTTTAGATAAGAACTGGCTTTCTTCAATCTGTATGTCTCTGTTAGTAAAAACAGAGAGATCTGGAGATACAAACCAGAGATGTGGACCCTATGAAACGTCAGCTGCAAGGTTATTGTTATCTAATCTACAATTTCTGAACCAAATGAAATCTATAAAGGTCATAAACGTCTAAGGGGTTTTTCTGTTTGGAATCGGAAACTCCTTAAAGTATGTGTATTTATGTATTTTAGTCCACACCACGTACAGTATCTGAAAAGCTTTAAGCAGATATTGAATGTCACTAAAACTGAAGTGGAGACTGAAGAGAGACAAAGCAGGTACGAATCAAAAACACAATTTAGCAGAAATTTGGCAAAACATTATCGCTAAGCATCTTTAGCTTAGCGAACTTTTGTTTTATTTACTTTTGTTTACCCAATGGTTAAGTATCATGATCAAAACGTTTTGCGCTCTTTTTTATTTTATTTTTTGTGTGGGAAACATGGCTTTCTCAAATCTCTGTTGGTGTTTTTGCATCAGCAGACGAATATATCCGGCTTTTTTCCTGTTTTGTACAAAGTAGTTTGTCCACAAATGTGAGCTACACGCTGATCCTCATTTGATTATGTAAAATATCTTTCCATTAGCCATTTTCACTTTGCATTTTGCTTTGAGTTGCACATATAGAAATCGCGAACCCCTCTCTGAATTGTCTCGCAGAGAGCTGACATCCATTAAACACAGGCTGTTCCACAATGGAGACTGAGAAGCTTTGGGTTTTCCTCATCTTTGGTATGTCTCCTGTTTCTAAATGTTTTAGATTTATTTGGATGTTTTTACACCACTCTTGGTTGCCATTTCACGCCTTCGGGAAAAGTGACGATAAATATTGTTGACTATTGGCTTAATGATATTAAAGGAATAGGCCACCGTTTTTACATACTGAGATATGTTCACACCTTAGCTTAGACGAGTTCATCTGTACCTGTCTGGTCTTCACGCGTGCCCCCCCCCCCCCTCACGTAAACACAGCATAGACGGCATCTTGCCTTGTGTTATGTTTGGTTGGCTTTAGAAGTGTAATATAACTGAATTGCCATCATTTCTGGCTATATAAAGATCTGCAAATGAATTCAACTTGAACGCTTGGATTAGTGTCACATCAAACCCTATAGGCTTCCATTTCACAACAAAAGGACATTATATTTCAATTCCTAGAGGCACTGATATCGTCTCACACATAATATGATCAAACATTGATTTTTCATATATTATTTTTCTTTTTTTCCAGGTGTCGGGTCTGTCTTCTGCTTCCACACAGCCTTCTATGAGTACCACTTTATCAATACACTAATGACCTGGTCTGAGGCACAGCAGTACTGCAGACTACATTACAATGACCTGGCAACATTCACGAGTGTGGACGACATACAGATGGTGAGAAGAGCCAGTGGATACTTGTTCGCCTGGATCGGGCTGTTCGACGACCCTGCTTCATGGAAGGGAGTGATGAGAAACGACTCGAACTCCTGGAGGTGGTCTGCCACTGGGACCAGCCTGAGAGGGTTCCAGGCCTGGGAGCAAAATGAGCCAAACTACTTATATGGAAAAGAAGTATGTGTGATGATGAGAAATGGACAGTGGATTGACGACAGCTGCATGAACCCCTATACTTTTGTTTGTTTCACAGGTAAGATTGCACTGTTGACATTGTGATACTTTTCATTTGTTGAGGACAGAATACTAAAGGATTGTTTTAGCTTGACTTGTAGTCAACTGCTTTGAGGGACACACTCCTATTTTCTATTTTAAAACAAAAAATCTCTCTGGTCCTTCTTAAAGGATTATATGTCATGATACTGAAATAAGGGTTGTTTTTAATAGTGTTAATCCTCCAAATGCCAGCTTGTAAAATGTGTTACACTTAAGGATAAGTAAAAATGAAGAAATCCTATAAAAAGGTTGCTGGAGTGAATTCTGTTTGTGCAGGTAATACCTGCCTCAGACAGGTGATTGATAGAATGGATTTTGAGAGTTTTCCTCTATAGTGAGTTCATAATCACTCTCCTTAAACAGATCAATCTGGCTGGTGCAGGTCACCCCTTTGCCAGGAGCTCCTACAGGGGGCACAGCAAGGACTGTGGTCCTACACGACACAGGAAAGAGTTTTCATACAGGCACCGTTTAGGCCTGAAGGGGGGTGCACTTGACCCCGGGTCAAACACACTTTTGGGCCTTTCTACATTTTTCTGTCTCTACCAAGAAGCACGCCGTTCGGTTGTGTATTTTGAACAAATATAGAACATGGAAGTGTCGTCTGTATTTTTGAAGTCCTTAACCTCTTAAACCCCGCCTTAATTATTATCCAGGTGTCCAGACTTTACCCAAATCTAAAAGCTTCTTGAAATGGCGGCCACATTATAAATTAGCTTTGAAAGCATTGCCAATTTTATTTTGAGATTATAAATTGTTGGTATGTTCCAAGTGATTGACCTACTTTTGGGTGTGGGCGGGGCTACACACCGGTGTGCAATCTAAATAAATGGCTACTGCTCGTTCACAAAAGATCAGTTCGCAGGCACGCCAAACGTAAGAACCTGTGTTGTGTATTTCCTCCGTCTTTACCCGGCATCTCAAGCTCTACACATGAGCATGGCTGCGTCAACATAAATGTTTCCTAATGATCAACATTTAAGCACAGTGATACACCAAACCGCGATTCTTGCACCAAGAACCGAACCGTGTGACAGCTGAAGCCCTGCTATATATCCATAAATATTCCACTGTCTCTTGAATTTTATTCCCCGAGTTTAACCTATTGTAGGTGTGGTTGCTCATTCTGCTGTTGCTCTGGACAACTTTGCGCTCGACTATATAGTACTACCGTGGTTCCAGACCTGCGGGGCACCTGGGATTGCAGAGGCTCGGAGCTTTGTCTGGTCAAAGGGTCAGGTCATCAAATATGACTAAGAAAGGACTAGCTACAGGTGCATAAAACACTCAAATTGCAGTTTGTTTGAAATAAATTATTAGCATTTATCGTTTTGATACATTGGTTGTGACCGTGCATATTTTTTGGAATGGGGGCGCGGCCCAACTACAGCGTGTGCAGGGGGGGCTTCAAGGAATATTTTTTTTTTGTAATAACTCATAATCTCAGAACATCAAATGTGGACACTAGTGTACCTCGGCCGTAGGTATGAATATATTTTTTTTTTCAAAAGTGATTTATCGACAATAATGTAAAAATACCGTGATTTTATTCATGCGCCAACAATGGGAATGAGGTATATTGGACTTGTACAAGCTAAAACATCAAGCTGGACCAACATTGCAACCTTAAAAAGCTTGACAGTTACTCTGGCCGATAGACTGTAGGCTTCGGTCGAGAAGCTTTTAGATTTGAGTAAAGCAGAACTGGATAACATTGTCTCGGTTAAGGTGGGGGTGAGGAGGCTAATCTTGTATGTATTATCTTGTCATGTCTGTTTCCATTGCTGCCAGCAGAAGGCGCTCCAACCTCACTCTGAAATGCAAACCAACACCGTCCACGCTGATTGATGTCCGATCCATACATACAAATTATTTTAAGTTAAGGTGCCAATTAAATGCTTCCAGAAAAGTAAAAGTATTTTGTACAACAGGCTTTTATTTTACCAAGTCCAGTGAAATAAAAGAGGCATTAAAAAAAAAAAAAAGTATTTACTGCAGATTGTACAAACCTTGGCAGCCACACAGTGCCAAGACCCAGACCAACTCCAACTGACTAGCAGAGCCCAGATGCTCCCCTTTGATGCCCCTTAGCCCCTCCCCCGGGCAGACCAACAAATAATTGACGGGGGTATTCAAATATTTAAGAGAATAGACAAAACTATTGAAATAATAAATATTTACACAGAAATAATTAGAATAAATTGCCCTTCATCTGACAACATAAATTCATAAGCAAAACACAATATATCACTAAATAATTAATAACTAAACTAAATGGTTCAGTCCGTGGTCAGCTGGTTGCCAAGAGCGCTATTTGACGCGCAACCAGGAAGTGCCTCGGTTTGGCCACGACACCAGAGGCACACGGACTGACAGCAGCAGCAACACAGGTGTGAGTGTCCGGTGTGAAAGGAGACCAGAGTCTTAACAGTTTGTGAAGGCATGACTGCAGGACGTGGTCTGTGGGGAAAGTAGAAAGTGGAAACAGCGAGAGCCTCCATTCAGTCTGTGTTTTTGGAATGTAGGTGAAAGTCATCACGGCTTTAGTCCCGTGACGTCTGATGCATAAATTCACCTCCTCGTCTCTTCTGAAGGTCATAAATCCATATTCACCGCGATGTGCTTATTTACAGTCCAGAAAATGTACCGCACATGTACATAACATTGCATAACATTCTAGAAAAAAAGTCAAATAAAGCCTACATATGAATCTAAAGACGATTGTTTTACTTTTCTACATTCAGGTTCTCTTCAGCCCGGATCAAAAGAGTTCATTTTGGTAGAATCTCTTCAAACTTGGAGCGCTGCCCTGGCCTACTGCAGGACACATCATGTAGATCTGGCCGTCATTGAAGATGCGTCTGACCTCACCACAGTCTCGAACATAATCGGTACCGACTGGGTGTGGATCGGCCTGAGCAGAGAGCCCTTTAGGTGGTCCGACAACCGCATCAGCCACTTCAAAAACTGGGTCGGCGGGGAACCAGACAACAGGGATTACATTGAGAACTGTGTTGTTGAAGATTCTTCTCCACAACATTACTGGTTTGATGTACCCTGTGCACACATGCATCGAGTGATCTGTCAACAAGGTAACATGTGAAATAAATGGATGCCGTTTATGTAATGCAACCGTGAGTGGGACTCCTGGTTCCTGAAGTGACTTTCCAATGGTTTCCCCAGTAAAAAAATACAAATAAAGTTTAAATGTGAGTGACGTAGGGCATCCAAGTAGGCAAGGCAAGGCTTGCTTTATTTAAACTTTATTTACACCGCGCACACAAGGAAACTCAATGCGCCTAGCAACCGGTACCAGCCAGGCCCGACCTGCTGAGCTTAGATCTGACCGGATCGGGCAGAGCAAAGGCGGTATCGTTAACAGATGTAGTTAATAATAACTTGCTCTGGTGGAGCGAGGGGAAGTGAGGGGAATCCTGCAGTGGCCAACAGTGAGCATGTTGCACACACAGAGAAAAATACTCCACATGTGGAGACTCTGCCGTACGAAGAGAGAAGAGGGAGCCAGAGTCCGAATGAAGTTCACAAAGAACCAAAACATACACGTCCCAACAGGCCTCGGAGCAGAGCACAAAGAGGTTGGCTAAAGAGACATGCTACTACTGTCAGTCAAAAGGTCAGAGAAATCGGGCAGAGAAATGCCTGAAAACAAAAAAGTAAAAAGCAAAGTGAGGAATGGATGAATATGTAACTATATTTTTTGTTTTTGTTAAATTGTTAAAGTTGTTAAATGTATTTCACAGTTACATTTATGGAAAGTCACAATTGTCATGATTATTCTTTACATTTGACTCACCATCTTGTCTTTCCTAGCTCCAAAAGCAAGTATCCAGACAAAGACAAGACTCCAAACAACCGCTGACTTGTCTGACCCTGCTGTTAGAGACGAGTTCTTAAAAGTGGTAAGTTTTCCTGCTAGCACTTTGTAAGTGTTAAAGGCATGTGATGAAAAATGTGTTGTTTATTTGTAGCTGGAAAGTCGCCTTGGCGTTGGTTTCAGGGCAAGGTGGATTATCCCACCAACAAAAGAAGAGAAGAAGAAGAAGCTCGACAATGTCTGCCCTTCAAACCCTTAGTCAGCCAAAGCACTTCACACTGGGTTATGGAAAAAAGTTTAGCTTAGTTTAGTTGATTAGTTTATAGATTATATCTTATTAGGCCACCGTTTTTCCATACGGAGATATGTTCTTACCTTAGCTTAGAGAAGTTGATGCCTACCTGCCTGGTCTTTACGCTCGTGCGCTCAGTCACGCAAAAACACCGAGGGTACTATATTGTAGGGCGTAATAATACCATAGAAGCACGTCGACGTCTGCAAAGTAAAGTCAAAGTGCTCCGAAAGTATTATTACGCTTTGCAATACAGTAAGTCAAAGAAATTTAGTAAAATAAATCCATAAACCTTTCTTTTGGTCCAGTTCCCAGGAGGATTATGGTCAGATATTATAAAGGTACTGAATCTCCCTAGTTTGACTTGCAGATTAATACAAATTCATCATAATCCAGAGTTCCCTCCTGCTCTCGGTTTTAAAAACTGAGCTGAAAAAGGTCTTATTATGCTGGGTGAAATGGTTGAGAGCGGAGGTCTGATGTTCTTTCAGCAGCTCCAAGAAAAATGTGATCTTCCAACCCAAGATTTTTACAAATACTTACAATTGCGGGATTACTTGCAGAAAAATAACTATTTGATCTCCTTACAGGTCTCATCCTCCAATATAGAAATCTTTTTATTTCAGAAAGTAAGTGCTTTATTTGTCATCGTACAAGCGTTGGCGATCCTAACAAGTGCCATTTTTCACTTCTACTGAACAATTTGCTGTGAAAAAACATCCATAAGGACCCGATTTTTGGCTTGACATGGTTGGTGTGTGATACATATGTTTATAGTCTCAAATACTTAGATTCATAAATAAATATCTACGAACATTTCTAGAAGCATTTCAGTAATAGCAAAAGCAAAGCACATTTTAAATATCAAAGCTCTACATACCTTATACTGTTCTCTGATTTTGCCCTATTTATTTTATTGTACTGTGGTTTGGGGTAGTACTTATAAAAACACAGTTAAACCAATAATATTGTTGCAAAAAAGAGCTATCCGAGTAATTGATAAAGTTGGGTTTTTGGACCACACAAACTCATTATTTTTAAAATCAAAGATCATAAAGTTTGGTGACATTGTTGAGTTCCAAACTGTACAGATGTTATACAAAGCAAGGTATAAATTGTTACCAAACCAAATACAAAGAAGGTTCCAAGAACGTACTGGTCGTTATGAATTACGTGATGAATTAAACTTTAGGATTCAGAAACATAGCACAACTTTGAAAAGTTTTAGTCCAACAGTTAATGGTGAACAATTGTGGAACAAACTGGACATGGAGTTGAAACAATGTCCAAACATCAACCTGTTCAAATATAAAGACAAACAAAATACTTTTGAAATATATAGAGAGGAAGAAATGCGTTGCCACTAGGGGGAGCAGAGGGATCAATTATGTGTATTTTTTTCCCTCTATAATCAAGGAAGAGTGTTGCTGCTTGGAACGGTTGTCATTCTATCGCTCAAATTTACAAATGGAGAATTAGGGTTGGCAAGTTATGGATCTGTTGAGAGGAATCCTCCCAACGGGCTCAAAACCTTGTCGGTTAATGCACCACTCAGCATAGGAACATCATCTACAAAATCAGCTGTTAGGGCAGCTGGATGGGGGTTTGTTGATGGGGGCCCTCTTCAACTGGCCCGCTCTACACTCTGGCTTTTTAGTGCACCACACTATGCAGGGCTTTCATCATACTTCACACATAACTAATACTAATACTAATAATAATAATAATAATAATAAACTAAACTCAAATTAAAATTAACATTATATTGAGGATGGTAATGACAGCTGGGAAGTAGCAAGATCTCGGAGTATAATAAGTATTAATGCTTTTTGGTGCATTTCACTATGTAGGGCTTCATAATACATTGTACATGAAAAAAAAAAAAAAAAAATGAATAAAAATAAAATAAAAAGAGGAAATTGTAAACAAATTGATATTATACTGAGGATGGTGGTGACAATTGGGTAGTGGCAAGGTATACTGCTGCAGAGTAACGTGCCTTTATAACATTAAAATAGTGACTTCCGGTAATGTTACACTAGTGATTTTAGTAATGTACCAATGTTTGGCATTGCTGGCAATTTGTAAGAAATATATTGATGGTCATAGTTTGTTACTTGCTCTGTACTGGACATTGTACAGGAAATGAAATGAAACGGCTGTTGTTGTGTTTTGTATGTACTCGTTTCTGTTTATTAATAGTGCTTTGTAAGTATGGTCTAATTGTAATTGACTGGTTATAGATATTGTGAGTGTTGTAGTACATTCTTTTGCTGTTGTTTCTTTAGTATTGTTCTTTATTATTGTTCTTTTTCATTTGTTGTTACTTTGCCCTATGCTCCCTTGTTTATGATTGTTTATGATTAGTTACCTTGCACTATGTTCCTTGCTTTGATTGATAAATGGAAATGTTAATTTTATTTTGGGGGTGGGCGCTTATAAGCCTTTTGCTTCGGCCCACTCCTTTTGAGCAGACCAACTGCTCAAATAAATAAATAAACTAAAACTAAACTAAATAGTCCGCCAGAAAATGGCCAAAAGGAGTGACAAATTGTGCCTCTCAGGAGAGGTTTTCTTCCCCCTCAGATAGGCCACGCCCCCTTGTATGACTTCTGTATCTATTCACTATAATGGGATTGAGCTGAGTTTAACCTGCTGTAGAGCTGACTACAACGCTCTTTCTAAACATCTGATTGCATAAATATTACATTTACTCCAGATTTTCTTTAGTCTTTTGTGACGTTAATTATTGTTGTAGACAATGAAGGTTTATTTTGAATATATATTTATTTATTTTTTTTCTTGGGGAAATGGTGAGATATATTATTCTACGTAGGTGTAAACAGTTTTTGGCCTTTTATCTGTGGTTATTTAAGCAGGAGATTCAGATACAGCTTCTTTTTGTTTTTGCTGTGGTCTAGAAGTCCCAAACTGAGACCTGGAGACACTGTATGCCTCTGATGGGCTTGCAATTACAACACTTGTGACACTGAATGTTTCCTCTTAATGACCTGTGCCGTGGGATTTCCATGTGGGCCTTTAGTAGCCACCTCACTCAAAGGCGTTTGTATTGAACAACAACACTCTCCGCTGCTGTTAAAGGGACTAGACGGAGCTTAAAAATGTTAAAAATATGTATTTTCTACGCCCTACTTGCTAAAGCAATCTCCTAATGTGTCGATTGAGCCCAGACCTATTCACCACAACTGCCACTAAAATCCTGCACTGTCACTGGCAGTCGCGAGTATAAAAATGACCACTTCCATCTAGTCCCTTTAAACACGTCCCTGCATGTGTCCCAATTGTGATGTCATCATCTGTAAGCAAATGTTTTACTAAATATGGTTGGCGAAGCTAAGACAGACACATTGTAATCTGTAAAGCAGAATCATGTGAGGATATGTACTTGTGATAGTATACATGTTGTGCTAAAACTGTGGACATTGAGAGAGATTTCTTGTGGGTTTTTGAGGGAATTTGTTTTACAGTTTGAAGTAGTATCCATGGGACTGAGTCCAGGATGTAGACTCAAAAAGAGTTTTTATTTGTGTTTTTTTGCGAGATTTAGTTCAGGGTAATTTTTCCTGTAATGAAGCTTTTAATAAACACAACTTTCTGCTGTTGCTCTGTGAGTGTTTCTGTCATACTGAATTCTGCAGAGCCCTGAAGGAGTAGCAGTTCCCCAGGGATACTTAAAGCTGGGGCACCTGATTATTGTTTTGACCCAAACTTGTTTCTAGCACTCACAGTTCCTCCTGTGTATTCAAATTGTTCAAACAATGTAACTGTATGCACATTTCACTCCCATATACAGCTTTGAGTCGTGACAAAGTGAATCAGGGGCGGCCACAAGATAAATTCCACTCATTTAGATTAGACTTCTATCATCCATTGCTCAATAAAACTTTAGGTGAAGACAATACAACAAGGTCTGTGTTTTGCCGTGTTTACAACATACTCTGAGGTGGCAGAAATAAATGTATTCTGCAACACCAAAAATATCAGGTACCCCAGCTTAAAGGCACTTTTCAAATATGAAATTACAGCTACAATCCACAATACCAATAAAATCAGCTCAACTGTACAGTATGCAAAAAAAATTACAAACTAAGTTAATAACTAGTTATATGAACAAATAACATCAAAAGGTCAACTGGAAATATTAATAATGAAGTCACCCTGGCACACTGTGAATAAAGGACTAAACGTGAGGCTGTGCTTCAGTTTCATTCAGCTAAAATCTTGAACAGTCTTCCTGTAGACAATGTTCAAATCCAGGCTCAAAACACTTCCATTTAGCTGAGCTTATGACAACTGAAACTATTTTATCTGCACTCTTCGCTTGTTATTAAAACTTTTAATTAACATTCATATTTCACTGATTTGATTTGCCCTCTGTGGTGTGATGTGTGTGTCCTGTCGTGTAAAGCTCTTTGAATGTCTTTGTTTGCAAATTAGGCTGCGCAGAAAGTCAAACAAATCAGTCCCATGTCAGCGCTCTCTGAGTTCAGATGAACTCATTTGGATAGTTAAATGTGACTTCCTGGGGCCAATGCCGCATTACTAGCTCTCTTGACTCATTGTGTCTCTTTAATCTTTAATAAAACATCAACTGGACAAAAAGCCCTAAATAGGGGAAGATTTAACACTGTATTTATTTGTATTTGTTAAAGATGCAGAGAATATCCAAATCTAAACCAATTATGCCAGACATATCTTCGAGGTATGTAGAAATTCCCGTATCTGGACCACTTTTGCATCCGTGAATATCCGACAAATATCATGATATTTATCCCTGTGACATACGGACAGTATCAGCATCAGTATTCTCAAAAGATCCATCTTGGATCCCCCTTTCCCCTCTTGTTTCCGGAAAATATGCAGAAGCCGCCCGACAGATCCATTTTAGATCCCCCTGCATATTACATTTTTTTCCCTCTAGCATTCTAAAATATCCTGAACCCAAATCCTTAAAAGATCCCATTTGTAATCTCTTCACATTAGGGGTGTAACGATTCATCTATTTAATCGATGTATCGATATGTTATGTCTTCGATCCGCTACATAGGTCGGCGCTCGGCTAGTTGGCATCGAGCCTGGCCACACATCAATGTAAGGCAAGGCAAGGCAAGTTTATTTGTAGAGCACAATTCATACACAAGGCAATTCAAAGTGCTTCACAGCTGCATAAAATTACAAGAAAACAGATACAAATCAATCATTAAAACATTAACATAAACATTAATCAATTACAGTAAAAGGCAAGAGTGCAAATAGAATACTTTCAGTTTTCATCTGCTCGGGTAAAAAGAGCTGTTTTCAGCCTGGATTTGAACATTGTCAGAGTTGAGGCCTGTCTCACGTCCTCATGAAGACTGTTCCAGATTTTAGCTGCATGAAACTGAAACGCAGCCTCACCGTGTTTAGTCCTGACTCTGGGAACCACCAGGAGACCCCTCCCTGAAGTTCTCAGGGCCCGAGATGGTTCATACGGCTCTAACATGTCAGAGATGTACTTTGGTGCTAAACCATGAAACGACTTGTACACAAGCAGAGCTGTTTTAAATTCTATTCTCTGAGTGACAGGAAGCCAGTGCAGGGACCGGAGCACTGGACTAATATGGTCTTATTTCCTGGTTCTTGTCAGGACTCGAGCAGCAGTGTTCTGGATGTACTGCCGTCTCCCGTGATCAGGGGGCTAGGGTTAGGGTTAGTTAACCCTAATCAGGATATAATTAGGGTTAAGAACGGCAAATGTAACGTAAGTTATGTTTCACTCACAAAGATCTCACACAAGGGGGCATTTTACAGCATGGCTACTCTGAGGCCTTTACATTGTTTCCACTGTCTTTAGGCGCGGCCAAAACTAACTTCAGTAAACACAACGTCTAACTACAGGCTTTAGGCACATTTTAACGCCCGCACGGCGTACAGTCTGAACACGTATTTTAAGTTTCGGTTAAAAAAAAAATAAAACATTTTGTTTAAAGTATCGCAAAAAATCCCAAACACCAGCAAAAACATACGTGCATAAATGTTTTCATCATAACCAATATGAACAAATTTGCTATTAACAATTTGTATTCTTACCTAGTTTAAAACATCTGTTTTTTGGGAGAAAGAGGGAAAATAAAAGAATAAAATAAAAAGTGGCTTATTTTCTTTGTCTTTTCACTCTGTTCGTCCATATCTCATGTCGGGAAATCACCAAATTATCGTCGTATTCTTTACTATATGGACAAACAGGGGCGTAGCACCAAATTCTGGGCCCCGGGTACAAACTATCTTGGTGGACCCCTGGTGGACCCTTGGAGTTTGACTTGAAATTTCATCTTATTTGGCTTCAGTTACAGAAATTGAGTAACCTTTAATCCCGGTAGTGAAATAGATATTTAAATTGATGGTGGAATATTCTACTTTCATTGGGCGAATTGAAATTGCTAGCTTTAGATAGAACATAATGATAATTAGCATACCACATTAAACAGGAGGGCCGCCGCTGCACTAGGATATTTAGGATATTTGTGCTGGGAATAACACATTTGTGACTTTTAAATGCTATTTTACAAACAATAATTATACTACATGGTGTCTCTTTGGCCCACAGGCATGAACAAAAAACTCAAAGGCCTGTTCCCTGGCCTCATTTAGTCTCTCACCATTTGAAGCCGACCTTTAAGTCTATAGTCAGTAAATTCTTGTTCTAAAAAGTTACGCTGGAATAGGCTAAATGGCACGAGCCCTCCACCTTTTCAATAGAACCACGTTGACTCGTCTCCAAAGCTGCGCATTTATAATGCAAGTCTCCAAATGCGCGCGGCTAATTAGCATATTTAATTCGGCGAAAATAGCGTGAGCGACCTGTGGCCTTTGTCACTCTATTGGCCTGGTGGCAGTCAGTTACAATAGATATAAGGAAAGAGAAACTTTAGAGGTTAAAACGAGGAAAGAAGGAGCTCTGTCTCTGGCTCTTTCTCTGACTCTGCACCTTCCACTTCTCAGCGCATGAGGCCGGGACTCGCCTCACCTCATGTTTAACTGTCATTTAGGACAGAAAGTTGCATCTAAGGCCCGCTAGAATAGGCCAGTGTTAAATAAAAGCACATAAGAGCGAGGCAAGACTAATATTTCTCTTTCCTAGCTCTGTGTCATTGCATTGCAGAGCCACCTCATCAAAGTCACTGTTGAGTTGAAGCGCACGGTCCTGACCACCGGTGTGTGGGCTGAACCATTTGGCACCTTTTTAAAGGGGTGTCAGGGCCCTGAGATATCATCCATCATTATTATTTGTGCAAAATTCTGTCCAGCAACCATTGTATTTCCGCCCGGTTGTGTTCAATTCTTATAGTATCAATTATGAGGAAATTTAGAAAGTACAATACAGAACGCTTTTTGCAGCACTTTTGAGGGCCCCTACCCTCCTCTGGGCCCTGGGTACTCAGTACCCTTTACCCCCCCAGTCCGACGCCCATGAACGCCAGACTAAAACCACAAGTGATATTTAGTCTGGGGACCACCAATTCATTTTCTCGTAGGAGAGGTGTGGTTTACGATTGTACGAAGCCGTTTATTGGGCACTACGAATGTCTCATATACGTCTGCACGTAGCCATAGCCAATCGTATCAACGTATCAGATGACGTACGACGTACCCGCTGTAAACCTTTGAGCTAAACTATTAAGAACACGGTCTAAAGCTTGATCGAAAGATGGCGTTGTGTCTGCTGCTGTCATGTTGGATCCGTTTTTTTTTTTTTTGTCCTAAAACAAACTACAAGCTTCCGTATGTCTAATAGCACGTCCCTCCTCGTTCCTGGATTGGTCCCTAAATCCGTGTGAACATTTTGGCCATGGTCCCCAGACTGTTGTGAAGTTCGAAAAGATTCGAGCGCACACAGCAGTCTGGCGTTAGCCGGGCTAGCATTTACTGCTGTGAAATCTTTTTTTGACTGCTTCATGTCGCAACAGAATAAGGGATGGAAAGTGAAATGGAGGCAGCGTGTCACAGCAACCAAGCATTTTTATTTAACCTTTATTGTAATATGTGCCTGTAGTCTTCGGAAGGTGTAAAATAGCATGATAGGTCTCGCTATGCACCGACTATGTTTTATATACGCATTTCACAACTTTATCTCAGTGGCTCATGAGGTTTGTTAAAAAGTGACTATAGAGGTGAGTCATTGTTAGTCATGTTCCTGTTACTGACAATGGCACAACAGATCACCAACCACTGCAGTCGCCCTGTGACGTGAAGTCCTCCCAATCTAATGAGTGCTTATTTTGCAAAACGATGTTGTTCTGTATAACTAATATATACCATATTTCCTGCAACTTTTACAAGCTTTAATGAGCATTGATACAGAGAGAAAGGGCAAGGGAGCATAGATGTTCAAACCCCGATGTTACGTAAGCGTGTAGTAATATATCTTTGTCAATACGGTCGGTTGGTACATTATCATGCGTATTACTGCTACAAATGTAACTGTCAAGTCTGAGATTTGCAGAAGTTTCTCCTCAAACTCAGGAGTGCACCGTCACAGAGTCGACATGAAAAGCTGTGGGCTTCTCTTTTACACGGCCATCATATGTGAGTATTACCAATTTTGGATTTCTGGCATTGAATAAAAAGACAGCACATGTGAATGTTTTTGGAGATAAAGATTCTGGGTTTACATAATTCGCACAATTCGTTTTGTCAGATTACGCTTACTGCTAAGATATAAATCAAGATTTATTTTATATCATAAATAAATACTGAGCAGTACCTGGTTACTTCATTCACTACTTTTTACATGTACTGGAATACATTTATTGGAAAGTAACAAATGTTTAGGAACCGCTGGTCTAATAAGACTCATCACACACTGGATAAACTGATGAAGTATTTCTTTTTCATTATTTTTTCCAAACTTCATAATTATTTAATGAAATGTTATACTCTAGAACTGAACACTAGTGATGGGTAGATGATACTTCAGATCGTGTGTCACACGCGTTCAAAATTGACTCACACTGTATCACACTTCTAGGTGCCATCCTGTGGTGAAAAAACATTGTAACAGTGAGCCTGAAAAAAGCAAACTCAACACTGACAGAGCTCATTTATTCTCGTCCCAAAATGTGAACCAAATTGTCAGGATTGAGCTGTTTTACCAGCTGAGAGTGATAATTTTGAAATAGGAAAACTGCATCAGATGATGAGAATAGAAACAAATTAATGATAATTAATGAGTAGTATCAGTGATGACCATCTAAAAATGAAGTCACTGACCAATATTTAATATAGAGATAGTGCTACAATAATAGGGCATCAGGCATATTTTACCAGTGGATGTCAATCCTCCGCAAACACCGAGCCGTGCTCCAGCTGATCAACAGCTGATTGTGTGCATGTAAATAAACATGGTGACGTGACCCATTTCATCCCCAGAGAAGTGTCTCCTGACAGTTTTTACTGGGTTTCTGAGCAGAAGTGTTGAAACAACTTTGGTCATACTTTCATTTTCTCACAACAACAGCAACAGATGAATTTAAAGTCGTATGTCATCATCAAATCAAACTTTATTTATAAAGCGCTTTTCATACAAAAAGTAACACAAAGTGCTTTACAGTGCTTAAAAATCATTAAAATCGTCCCCACCAGTAAATATACATAAATAACTACAACCCCACCACCCTGACCAGGTTATTGAGGACAAATACATTTTATTTCAACATTGTTTTATTAAGGGGGGCACTGCAGACAAATCATTGTAGGGGAACTTCAGAAACAGTTTCAGTTTTTTTTTCTTTATATTTTATTTCAGTTTGCACATAAGATACATATTTTAATTACTTTACAAATAATGCCTTTTTTATGTATAAATACATGATGTGAAATTAACTAAAAGTACACATTTTATTTTGTTTTCTGCAAAAGTTTGTAATTGATGTCTTTAAAAACATCTTTCCAGTGTTTCACCCTTTTAATTTTATATGCAGTGATTTAATTTGATGAAAGCTCACAGCCCCATATTAATGAACTACTTCCTGTGATGTCATCAAGTTCACTTGTCCAAACACTGAAAAAGCCGAGTCCACACTCGTGAACTCCTCAAGTCCATACTCCGAGTCTGCACCTGAAAGTCCGTAAACCAGGAGTCTGCACTCTGAGAATTGAGAAACGGCCAACATGATACAAATGATGCAGTGGAAGTGTTGGTCATGTGACTTTCCTTAAAATGATCGCTCATGACACAGCTTGGCCGAGGTGTTGTTTTCTGTGCTTGATACGTGTGTCTGTTCCTCGGCTCATTTAGCCCATCACTACTGAACACTAAAAACCACTGTAAATAATGTCTGATTTTTTCAATTATATTTATCGATTCACAACATGGCGACCAATGAGAATTTAAATGAAGAGATATAATGTATCTGTGTAAATGAGAACATAAGCCAGTCCACTATGAAGGTATTATGATGGAAGTGTTTACATAAAAGATGTGTCTATCGGGACAGTACATGTTAATGAACACACGCAGAAGTTATGCATATCAATACGGATTGGATTGCATGGTTTGATTGCCAGTCCTCCACTCACAAGCCCACATATTGAGTTTTGGAATATTGATTGGTTCTTGATCATCCCACCACGTTTGGAGGGGGGGGTGGCCTATAACCAATCAACGATCCAAAAATGAAGCCTGCACAAACGCTCATTTTGTGCAATAACAAATCACAAAACTAACAAATGACATGAATTGGACCCTAACTATATAGGGCAGGGGTCTCCAACAGGCGGCCCGCGGGCTGAGATGATTCAATCCCCTGACTTGTATTCCCGAGTGTGTAAAAAGTTATGATTTTTTAAAGAACTAACCAGAGTGCTCATTCCAGCCACTAGGGGGCCGCTTAATTAAATACGGGAATTCCACACGTATCCAGCAGAGGGCGCTGACATAATAAGAGATCAGGATATAGACCACATCTTATAGCCACGTGGTAAATGGTCAGTCTGCCTCTGGGCGGCTGTGGCTACAATAGCCACCAAGTGCTGAGTAAATAAATAATGACTACAGTGAAGCAGAGACTTGTGACGCAGGCTTTTTAAGTGTAAGCTGAGTCACAGTCCTGTCAGGCTCATTATTAGTAATTAATTGAAAACAGTTTCCTCAATGGCATACGCCCAATCAAAACATATTTTACTGGAGCTTTTGTTTATTGATCGCACTCCTGATATATTTTGGCCTCCAGCGAATTTTACTTGGGAGACTACTGATATAGGGCAATACCACCTTTGGTCTGCCCTGCCCTTTGATCCTGTCAGACCTCGGAAGCTAAGCAGGTAGGGCCTGGGGTGCCGTGCCATCAGTCCGACGCCCCATTAGTCCGACATCTAATTAGTCCAATTACCATTGAGCAGAGGTGCCATTAGTCCGAAATCTCTCTTACCCAGTTTAGTTGAGGATTAGAGAGCCATATACAACCACTGGCCCTAACCTTAAAGTCCTAAACCTCATTTTATTTTTCAACCCCTACTCAATGGGCCATTTTCTGACTAATTAGACGTCGGAATAATGGGGCGTCGGACTAATGGGCCGACCCCGGGCCTGGTCAGTACTTGGACGGGAGACCGTTTGGGAACACCAGGAAGCCTGGGTGAATGTAGCGTGTGAGTGAGTGGTTGGTGGTGGTCAGAGGGGCCGATGGCACAGACGGGTTGCCTCGCTTCTGTCAGTCTACAACAGTAGCATGAATAATGACGACAGTGTAGCGCTTTGAGTAACTTGGTAATACAGGCTTGTAAAGCGCAACACAGGCGTGAGCCATAAACTAAACCAGTCTTCCTTCCTACTTACTTCACACAGGTCAGATCAGGGAGGTCTGCGAATTAGCTGCTCTTGAAATCGGCCCAGATCCCGTTTAATGACGTGACGAGATAAGGCGTTCTGAGTGGCTGCTCCCGGCCTCTGGAACAGCCTCCCCCCAAACATTAGAGCTGCTCCGACCTTCGAAACATATACAACTGCCCTTAAAACGCATCTGTTTGGGTTGAGCTGCATTTTGACTTTACTATGTGTCTTTTTTCATCTTTATATACAGTAGTTTATATTGTGTCTTTTAGCTTTTGCCTATATGTGAAGCACTTTGGGTACCTAGTGTTGTGCTGAATGTGTTATACAAATAAACTTGACATTGACACATGTGTGTCTATCAGGTGTGTACCCAGGGAAGTCCCTCGCTCAAAGTTTTAAAGGTACGTACACACTTAAGCGGGCAAATCGCACTACTGCTTTAATTTGGTCGCTTGTAAGGCTTGCACTCAGTCGCTCGCAAGTGTTCAACTTCAGGAGCCACTGCTGTAAAAAAGACCCCGCACTGTTGCTGCTAATAACTAATATGTGAATGCAAATTGGTCCTTGATTCTTTGCTTCTGATTTGGTGATAGTGGAATAGTTTACTACCTTTCTTGCAAACCTCGCTGTTTTCCTCCCTCATTTCTCTCCCGGATGTTATTTCAATATGTGTGGTTTGCAGTGTGCAGTGCCTGTCTGTCCAGCCTCATGTCATGATCCTGTTTAAAACATGTTTGTAATTCCAGTGCATTCTTTATTGCGCCCCCATCCGTGTTTTCGTACGTTTATTGAAACGTTTAATTCCTCTGATCCGAATGCCTGGGCGCGGGAAAGGCATTTCAAACCACAGCTGCTGCTTGTCATAAGGCTTTCCCTCCTCTTTTCAGGTTTTTCTGTTTCACTCGTGTCTTTATGATATAATGATGATTAAGTTGCTCCAAATTCAGATGATCTGTGTTCTTTTTCCTGAATGTGCTCTGAACAGTTGGCGCGCGCAGTAAGTTACCAAACGTGTGTGGGGTCGGCCCATTATTCCAACAAGCCATTAGTCCAACGTCTCATTATACCGAAAATGTCCCATTGAGTAGGTGTGCCAGGGTTAACCTTAACCCTAACCCTACAGCATTAATTAACTGTTTAAATGTATGAGTAATTATCATGAAAATATTTATGGATTACTTTAACTTTGAATAAGTTCATATATTTATTTCTAAACTTTGAAATTTAAATAAATGTCATGTTCTCTGTGTCCGAGCACATCTCCGCTGTTTATGGTCGGACCAACGGGACTTTGGACCAATGGGCCTGTTTTTATCTGACTAAAGAGATGTCAAACTAATGGCACCTCTGCTCAATGGTACATTTTCGGAATAATGACACATCAGTTTGAGTTAATATTCAAGATTCAAGATCAAGATTTTTTATTTGTCAAACCATGTGAGTGATTTGAAATGAGATGTATCTCATCCTTGAAACATTGATATGTGAATGGAAAATAAAACGTCGGACTAATGGGTTGTCGGACCAATGGCACCAAGGCCTTTTACAATAACGATATACCGTAATCACCCGCACATGCCCCGGGATCCGTGTTATCGGATGCAACGTCAGTACACAGTTGCCTTGTAAGCCTTTTGTAAGATATGTTGCTGTGGTGTGGACTAAATTGTTCCCTTTTTCGCATGTAGGGAAACGATTTGTTCTTCCCCTAGACCTGGCGCAGGGCAATGCCACAGCCACTAGACCAGTCGGTAATTTAGAAGGCGAGGACATCATCGTGGATTGCGTGTATGACGTTGCGACATCCCTGGAAACCCCGCCCTATTGCATCTCAGACGAGCTCGCTTGCCTGGCCTACCGTAAGCCGCTCATGTACCTGTGCCGTGATGAGTGTCAAAAGCCCTTGTTTGAGAATCACACGGATGGATACTACGATGGGAAAAACCACATTGTGTACATGAAGAGTAGCATTTCAACAACTCTGAGGGTGACCTTCAAACGGCTGACTTCCACGGACGCTGGCCTCTACACCTGTGGTCTGCGTGCACCGTGGGGTCTGCACCTAAGCAGTCATTTCAATCTATCGGTAAATGGTAAGTATTCAGCCTTCATTCTCTACAAATGAAATGTATTTATGCGATCTACCACGATTTATTTTAACAACTTGTTAATAAAGAAAGCAGCCAAATGTTGATTGCATGTATTTATTATATTACTGAGTTCCAATTCTTCTCTCTTTCTAGCAAAAATAGGTCCTAAAGACAACAATGATGATATTATCCCGCCAAGCATCCGTTCAGGTATTTATATACAGCAAATCAATTGGTCAATATGAAACGTGTCTGATTAGTAAAATATACAGATCGTAGACTAGCTTATCTCTCCGGGTTGTCCAAAAGCAGGGGCACGGAGAACCCTATCCTATATGTATTTTTCCGGTCCTATCAGAAGTGTAAGTGTTCCCCTGAAATGCGGCAGACTTTTCTCAAATCCTGCAACATTCAACAACAACTGAAGCTGGTGCTGTATTTCAATCTTCAGTGTGATATGTTTTGGTTCATTCGCTTGAAAATTCGTAGCGTTTTCAACTTAAGCAGAAAACGCAGGGGGGCCAAGCTAGTCGTCATTGTAAAGGAGAGGAAAAGCATGTAGTCTGTGCGCTAATGTGCTATGTGCTAAAGAGGCTAATGAGCTATGTGCTAACTTCTCATCAAAGCAGAAAATATTTGACAGAAGAAAATACCAAATAGATGAAAGTATGGCAAAAGGCTTTTATAACTTAGCGTTATTTTTAGTTTTATGTATGAGTTTCCTTCGCAGGGTGGCTGGGCACACCCTTCGTGATCGGGTGAGGAGCTCAGTTACCCGGGGGGAGCTCGGAGTAGAGTCGCTGCTCCTTCATGTCAAAAGGAATCAGCTGAGGTGGCTAGGGTATCTGTTTCGGATTCCTCCTGGCTGCTTCCCTTGGGAGGTGCTCCAGGCATGTCCCACTGGGAGGAGGCCTCGTGGAAGGCCCAGGACACGCCGGAGGGACTACGTCTCCGAGCTGGCCTGGTGTCGCCTCGGGGTCCCCCAAAACAGCTGGAGGAGGTGTACGTGGATCTGAAAGCCTGGGCATCTCTGCTGAGACTGCTGCCCCCGCGACCCGGCCCCGGATAAAGCGGAAGAAAATGGATGGATTATATACATGTGTTAGCACATAGCTGATTAGCCCTTAAAGCTGCACGACCCGAATGACCCCATTATCAAATTGTGTAAGAACTGTGTAAGTCTTACACAATTTGATAATGGGGTCATTTAGGTCGTGCAGTCCGGTCACGTGTCTTGATCCGACGTAAAATTTCTCAATAAGTGTTAGCATTCATTTTTCGAAAATTTCAAAAATCAAGAGTTCAACAGCACGATGCAGCTATGTGTCAACTCATGGACAAAAAACACACAAGGTTAAATTGAAGAATTGTCTGTAAACTGAAATGTTATCATGTTGCCGTATCGGACAATGGTGAAGAGGGAGCCACGTTTGGGGGCAAAGCTCTCGATTTACTGGTCGATCTACATTCCTACCCTCACCTATGGTCTCGAGATCTGTGCAATGGTCGGTAGTTAGCACATAGCTAATTAGCCAGCGTTGTGCTTTTAAACTCTTAATATTAGATTATTATTATTATTATTATTATTTATTTTTTAATAATAATAATGAATAATAATGCATCAGTTTTATATAGCGCTTTTCTGGACACTCAAAGACGCTTTACATTGCACTATTCATTCACTCCATACTTGGTGGTGGTAAGCTACTGTTGTAGCCACAGCTGCCCTGGGGTAGACTGACGGAAGCGAGGCAGCCAATCTGCGCCATCGGCCCCTCCGACCACCACCAACCACTCACATCATTCATCCCGGCCTATTGTACATGTTTTTGGTGGTAGGGGAAACCGGAGTACCCGGAGGAAACCTACGCAGACACGGGGAGAACATGCAAACTCCACACAGAAAGGCCCGTCCAGGTGGGAATCGAACCCGGACCTTCTAGCTGTGAAGCACAAGCGCTAACCGCTGTGCTACCGTGCCGCCAAAGCAGGTTTCTGCCAGAGTTCATAGTCAGACGGAGTTGGGACGTGAGCAGGGTGGGCTCCCTGGTTTGTGCTGGATGGAAATGGGCTATATTTTGACACACCACAGCGCACATGGTCTGTTATTCTTTCACAAATGTCATGTTTACGATGTAGAATCAAGGTGCCATGAAATGAAATTTGATAATTTGATTTTCTTTATCCCTCAAATTGTCTATGGGGACTTTTAATTACATTAATTCCGGCACCAGGGAGGAGCCTGGAGGGTTCAGCTGAAGAAGGTGGGACAGTTATTTCACACATACAAACCCTCACATCTCTGCTATCTGTCTTTATTACAGCTACTCCCACCGTTAAGAAACCCGCTACTGTTGCAAAAGTTGTCCATGCAGAGGAGGGACAAAACATCACCGTTGAATGTCCTCTTGAATATTTGGCGTTCACACTGCCACCGAACAAATGTTTCCGAGGCAAAGGCCAGTGTTTTCTCTTCTTCCAGCCCCTTTTGTATCTCCAGCAAGTACAGAGCTCGACAACTGTCATTACGCAGCAAGATTACGCTGAACATCAGAGATTCAGCCTGAAATACGGGGAGAAATTCTTGACGGTGGGCGTCGCGAATGTCTCCAAAGCCGATGCGGGCCGGTACATTTGTGGAGTGGAGGCACGCTCCGGGAACACCTCCTCCTTGATGTTTGAGATCGGTAGGGGTGTCATCTTTATGTTTAAAGTCAAAGAATCAATGTCGGCACTCGTGTTGATGAAACTGTGTTGGGTTAGTTGTGACAGAGAGTAACCGACAGGAGAACCTTTTACTTCTTCTCCTGATCCCGGCGCTGCTGCTGCTGACGGCTGGAGGGCTTTTGGCTCTGATGTGCTACAAAAAGAGGAAACCAAGTGGTAAGGACACATGATGGCGCCAGGTTGAGGCAATAACTGCTGAAAGTTGGTCATGTCTGATGAGTAATATGTTCCTTATTTGTGTTCTCATTCTGCATTTTAACGGGGACTTTTCGAGCTTAATACAACAGTGTTGTGTAATAGTTGAAGCAGTCTAAAGGCATTTTCTCTCTCCTCTAAGTGGACTATTTTTTCCTAGTGGGATACGTGAAGTTGAAACGGAATTTATGAGAGTGTTTTAGCTTTGTCTTGAAAACAACACATTGTCGTGTTATTAATAAAAAGTCGTGCTGTCCAAAATATCCCGTTAACGCAAATCAATTTGAATGGTGTAAACATTTTTATCACGCGATGAATTTGTCTCAATTTGCCGACACACAAAGCCGCCGCAAGAGCCGCTCTGCTGCACCTCCGTGAACTTGGCCCCTCTTCATGCTCCAATGTATATTTACAAAAAATGTCTATGTAGAAAATGTACGTCTAAAGGGCGGCCAGCTTCACACAGCCTACTGTGGGAGAGCGTCACATGACCGTGAGTTTACAGGAAGAGAAATAGCACGTTGCCGGTTTGTTTTCCTTCTGCACCACCGAGGACAGCCTTGAAATCGTTTATGGATTTATCAGGAGATGAGGAGCAG
Source organism: Proterorhinus semilunaris (assembly GCA_021464625.1). Taxonomy (NCBI): domain Eukaryota; kingdom Metazoa; phylum Chordata; class Actinopteri; order Gobiiformes; family Gobiidae; genus Proterorhinus; species Proterorhinus semilunaris. Next base: position 32,014,405 of record CM038347.1, on the reverse strand, counting down.
ATACTTTCCCCATTAGGGCTTTACTTTTACCACGTCCTGGACAACTCTTTCTGTCAGTGTGGAACTATTGGAGCAGCCTATGGACCTGACGCTACGAAGCTGCTCTGCTCAGGTTAGTAAAAAGCTGTCGCCCATGCTGCTGCATTATTTTCATCACATGAGCCTTTCATGTACAGTATGTGCTGGCACACTGGTGGTGTTGTGCCAGATTTGGAGCAGAGGAGCTAAACTATTTTCTCTAAATTTGAGAAACAAAACATGCTAATGATAGGTTTACCCATAAAACTGGAAGAATGAACTTTATGTTGTAAGACAACAATGTAAGGTTAAAATAAAATATATGTGCTTTCTAACCCGACCCGCCTGCATTCCAAGTTTGCTATTTGAGGAACCCGATAGGAGTATTAGAGTATTAACATGATAATTCAAGGAACATTCATTTGCGATTAATCGCGAGTTAACTATGACATTCATGCGCTTAAATAGTTGTAATGTTGGACAGCACTAATACAAAGACAATGTGTTAGCTGATAACCTTCTAAATAATTGGTGACACCCTCAAGGTAGTCCTTAGTGTATAAATGAAAAGACCAAGAGATATGTGAGACAAAAAAGGTTGGGAACCATTGGATAATAGATGGACCTTGGAAAAATCCTCTGCAAGTACATAATCCATCACCAAACCCGTTTTGAGCCGTTCTGCACTGTGTTTACCTTGGTGCTATTGTTTGTTTGCATGCCGTTAGCAAAGGTGAAAGCAAGTGTTATTGTTTTATCACATGTAATTCCCACCACCGCCAGCAGGAGCACACTCCAGCCCTAAACTCTGTTTTCCACAGGCATTACTTTACATTGTCAAATGTAAAATATCAGCGCTGCGGTACCCAAAGTAATTTTAAGTCAGAATTACAGTGTGCCTGATATGTTGAGTTTAATAAACGTATTTCAAGCTAAATAGACTTATTGGAGCTTTAATCCATCTTGCAGCCTGAACATTTCTCCCCTTATCAATAACACACCTAGAGTAGCTTGTTCCATGTACACATACCATACCAACTTCATTCATAACGCATTTTAAAAACTTTACATTTGGCCAAAGTGCCACATACATCATAAAACAATGGAAGTCTGACAACCACAAATAGAAGACAAATCCAGTAACGCAAACAACAAACTGTAGGAAATCTAAAACTCATCTCACTCAGTGATTGAAAGCCTGCGAGAAAAGGTGCGTTTTATACACAGACAGAGGGATTTAAGCACAGACACAGACTGAGCCGGTCTAATCTCTGTCCTTGTTCCACAGCTTTGAAGCAGCAACAGAAAAAGTACGGTCTCCACAAACAAAGCCTTTTAGTTTTTGGGACCACAAGGTGCAGCTAATCTGCTGACTTTAGAGCACGAGACGGGGCATGGGGCAGATTAGGTCAGAGAGGTAGGGCCAAGCCGTTGAAACATTTAAAAGTAAATCAAATAATTTCAAATCCACTCTAAAACACACAGGCAGCCAATGAAGTGAGGCTAAATTAAAAGTTAAAAGCGAGCTGCAGCCACAAAATTCAATTGTCACTCAAAGCAACATAGAGGGGATTATAATAGTCGAGTCGTCCATTTTAATACCCAAATTTGACACGGCCAGCCTCTCAAATTGAGACAAAGAGCCCAAGTCAGTGGGAGCAGTGTGACTGACAGCACTGGGGCCAAAAATCATGACTTCTACTTCTTCTACTTCACATGTTTATCTGACCTGCATATTTAGTGTTTAGCTTCAGCAGACTCTTTCTGTTCAAATGACTACAAACAAGCTACAAACAAGCCATAGTAACAGCTCATCAGCCTTTGTTTTCAGCTTGTTGTTTGATGATAGAGACCACTGCCCTCTGCTGGCGTTTTGGATAATTATATTTGACAACTACTAAGTCGTAGAATTGTGTTTATACCACAAGAAATAATAATATTAATAATAATAATAATAATAAAGGCACTGTAATTTGCTGTAAGGAAACTTTTCTCTCTCTCTTTTTTTTTTGTTCCAAATAGATTCCCAAAGTACACCTCTGGAGACACGGGGGCAAGTTTAATATCTTTTTTTTTGTCTTTTTTTTTTTTTTTTATCACTGAAGACTTCATAACATTTTTTCTATGTATGTCTTTCCTGTCAGGTTGTAATGTATGAGAACCTTCTACCGCAGCGGCTGACAGACTCCACTTACCAGAGTCTCTGGACACGACACCTACTGCTCGCTCGACTCACCGCAGCTCTATGACGCTGTGTGCTGAGCGGAGACACTGCCCCCTGGTGGTGATGGTCTTTAATAAAGATGAGGTTTACTCCCTTGACATCTTAATTTTAATATCAGGGTAAAACAAATAGACCAAACTAACCCGTTGCCATGTGTATTTGATGACAGTCACAAGCTATAGTTTTACAGAATATAACTCCAATAGCGCGGCGCTCCCTCGTCTTTCCCACACATATTCATTTACAAATATTGATATGCAGTGTTGGGTAATGTTACTTTTAAAAGTAACTTGTTAAGTTAGCTCGTTTCTCCTCTCTAAAAGTAGCTTGTTATGTTACTGCACTACTTTATTATGAAGGTAATGCATTTTTTCAGAGGGATTTTTTAATATCTAATTTCAAGCCCCAACAGGCCCGGTTAGAACCATGAGGCCGTCCTTCTGTGGACCCACTGCCTGCAGGAGGAGCCATAGGGGCTGGTGCAAAGTGATTTGGGCAGCTCCGACAGCTGCCCCCACGACCCGGCAACAGAAAAGTGGAAGAAGACGGATGGATGGATAATTTCAAGCCCAATTTATGTAGTTTATGTAGGCACAATTGAGTTTATACAGATTTGTTCACGTATGATTAGCTTATTTAAAAACAGAAAATGTTTCTCTAAACGTATTTGTTTTGTCCCTGTTTACCTGCAGTGTCTCGCCTTGCACAGTTTTGAACAACAATGCAATAACTTTATGCTTTAACCTTCAGTCGGCCGACATCTCCTATTGGTGTGCATGCCCAAATGACCTCAATCTAAATGAATCAAATTAAACAATGTCTCTAAAGTGTGTGTGACTTGACTGATTATAAACTGTGACCTTTGAAAACACCGAAGGAAGACGAGACAGAAAGAACCTGCCCATGTTGTTGTGAGGTATTAGCAACAAGAGCGCTACGATGTTTGTTGACTTTGCGTAACTAGGAAATAAAGTCAATGCACAATAATACATTTCGAGTTCCGGATTGCCTAAAAGACCAAATAAGCGATGAACAAGAATGTTTTATTATTTCATGTTAAAAATTACTTACTTTGTACGTCTTTTTTGTCTTTAGCCCCATGTGCGCGGGATTAGAGCGATCCAGGCACGTCGGGTAAAAAGTTTAAATGACTGACGTCCTCTGAGCTCCTCTGCCTGTGCGAATCTGTCATGCCGGTAATTTGGAAAAAAAAAACATTCTTAAAGGATCTGTATCATGCTATTTTAGCCATTCCAAAGTAAAGTATAGGCATTTATATGATATATTGTACCACTACCACTATGTAGCACTAATATTTGTGATAAATAGAAGTATTTTATGGGGGTATTTTCCAAACCTGGAAGACAAGACGCTTGGATTCAGTTAACTCCTCCCCCTCTCTCCGCTCATACAACTTTACCGTATTAGAATTATATAAATATCACAGCAATAAGTGAAGTTACTTCACTTATTGCAGTTATAAGGAGTTGACATAGGCAACACAGCTTCATAAATGGCTAACATGCATTTTGATTGACTCACCGCTCGGATGTTTCCATTATGGGACTTGCGTTGGTTATAAAAGTTAATCCACTTTGATTCTGGCCAAGGTTCATCAGCATCCATCAGCGACAGGCACAGACAAACACTATTGTGGCTGATAGTCGCTGAATCCCGGAGGGAAATTCCAACTTCTATGGCCTCTTCTTTAGGAAGGTTGAATAAAGTCCTGTCCTCGCAGCCAAACGCGGTTTTCTCCGAGACATTATCGTGAGGTAAGAAAAAAGAACAGGTGTCCAGACTCCAGAGTAGGTTAGAAAAAGCTCCTTCTTCACAGCTTTGGGTGCAAACATGACATGACATCTGTTCAGACGCTCTGCAGGGCCAGCACGGACGCGTCAGGCGCTTCCTTATTTTTTTTATTATTTCTTTCTCACGACAGAAATAATAAAAAGCTGTTTTACAAATTTTAATCAGGCTGTAAGGCATTACATTACAGACGTCGAGCACTTCCGTTCCGCTGTGACGACACAACGGAAGTCAGTCGTTTTCCAGGAGAGGGCGGAGCAGCTGCTCAGAGAGCAGGATTCAGGAGGATTACTGAGAACTGCGTGAATGAAGCCAAAAACCGCTCTGGGGGTGTTTTTGATACGGAAACAGCATAACAACATGGTTAAAAGCTCCAAAAAGTCGATTTTGCATGATATAGCTCCTTTAAATTCATGCAGTTCTTATATTTGAAGAGCTTAGTGGCACTAGGCTAATACTGGGCTAGCCTGCATTAAAAACAATCTGACCCACTCCACAGTGCACCTGAGGTAAATCACTTAAAGCGCCAGACTAAAGATATACATGTTGTGTTTTCATCATGTTTTTGTTGCTTTTTGACAGATTTTGATCACATTTTTGTGGCTTGATTACAGTTACATTACACTTAAAACATCAAAAATGCGGCCAAAACGCGACAAAAAACCCCCAACTGAAACGTGAGAAAAAATGTGGCAAAAGTGTGACAATAAAGCAAAGAAAATGTGACAAATGTGGCAAAAATGCTAACAAAAAAAAAAAAGCAACGAAAACGTGATCAAAAACACAACAAAACGACTAAAACATGATAACACAAACAAGGAAGATGCTTAGATGAGGTTTGCAGGCCTTAGCTTTCAAATGAGACGTGACACTGAAACCCTTTTCCATCTTTCCTAGAAAACATTTCATTCAATATTTATTGACTGATAAAGCACATAAACACTACCAAAGTCTTTTAAAATGACTGTTATTTAATTGTTTATTGTCATGATTTAGGATTAAATGCTTATTCAACAATATTTTGTAAGGACAATCCAGTATTTTACATTGAGTCACAGCGTGTCATCATACCAGTTGAGAACCAATGTCCTAAGGTGTAACAATCATCATTTCAACACAGATCATACATTCTGATGCATATCAGTGCTTTGAGTAATTTTTGAAGAGATAATGATAAAAAGAAAAATTATTTTGCACAAATAAATGTGAATTTGTCTGGTGTTTATAGAATGTCTAATGTACTTTACTTTCACTGTCAAACTGCACTGAACATTCAATCATTTGATAAAAGTTTAGGAACTAAACTCTGCTTTGAGCAGATTTTTTTATGACATTTTTCCTGAAATAAGATGGAATTGATGGATGAGAATCACAGTTTGGCTATATTTTGGGTTATAACACTGTTTTTTTGGGTCATAAGACTACGAAAAATGAGTGAATTCAAAATCTTGTAAATATGCTTGTAGATGAGGCCCTGTGGAGTGTGTATTTAAAGTGTAAAATAGATCTCACTATGCATGGACTATCTTTTATATAAGCCTTCCACAACTTTGTCTCAGGGGCTCATGAGTTTGCAAAACAGTGTTGTTCTGTATAAGCGTATACTTAGTTTTATTTGGCCATTTCTGGCCATTTTTACAAGCTTGTCATGAGCCATAACTGATACAGAGATCAAGGGAAAAGGAGTGTAGATTTTCAAACCCTGATGTTATATTTATCAAGCTGAGTGTAGTAATATGTATCTTTCTCAATGCTGTGGGTTGGTACATTGTAGTGCGTATTACAACTAGAAATTTAACTGTAACGATTGAGATTTGCAGAAGTTTCTCCTCAAACTCAGGAGTGCACCGTCACAGAGTCGACATGAAAAGCTGTGGGCTTCTCTTTTACACGGCCATCATATGTGAGTATTACCAATTTTGGATTTCTGACATTGAATAAAAGGACAGCACATGTGTATGTTTTTGGAGATAAAGATTCAGAGTGGGTTTACCCAATTGCACTATTTAGTCGTTTTGTCAGATTACGCCACTGCTAAGACATAAATCAGGATTTATTTAATATCATAAATAAATACTGAGCAGTACCTGGTTACTTCATTCACTACTTTTTATATGTACTGGAGTAAATTTATTGGAAAGTAACACATATTTGGGAACCGCTGGTCTAATAAGACTCATCACACACTGGATAAACTTTCTTGTTCATTATTTTGTCCAAACTTCCTTATTATTGAATTAAATATTATACTCTAGAATTACATAAATTGGACACTAACTACAGTGGGAGGAAAATATATGTGAACGCTTTGGAATTCCTCACATTTCTGCCGAAATTGGTCATAAAATGTGGTCTGATTTTCATTAAAAACCATAACAATGAATTAATACCACCCAAACAATTACATATAATCATATGTTTTGAAATGTTCTTTTTTTATTTATTGCACTTGGGGGTGGGCGCTCATAAGCTTTTTGCTTCAGCCCACTCCTTTTGAGCACAATATGTATTGCTCAAATAAACAAATAAACTAAACTAAACTAATATCTTTATTGGCCATAACATGTAAACAATTCACAGGACAGGAAAGAAAAAGTAAGTGAACCCAGAAATCTCGCTGAACTGCAACTTTGAATGGTCCAAGACGTCTAATCTGCAACTACAGAAGGATCAGCCAGCTATTTAGTACAAGGGTTCACTTACATATTCCACGCTGTTGTGAATGTCTCAGGTCTTTCTGCAAAACATATTGATACACTTGTGAATTATTTTTTTCTGTCGACGATAGCACGTTGTCCAGGCCCTGAGGCAACAAAACAGCCCCACACCGTGATTTTCCCTGGACCATACTTCACAGTGGGGATAGGGTTTTGATGGTGGGGTGCTGTTCAATTATTCCTCCACGACATTGTGTGTTCCTCCCAAACTAATGGACGATGCACCAAACTGTGCATCAGAAAGGCTGTAGGCGAGAACTACGTTGTCGCATGATGTGTACATTTCCATAGACTTTTCCTCAATAATTTGAATATTAGAAGTTTAAATGCAGACAGGAGCACATAGCTGATTAGCCCTTAAAGCTACACAACCTGAATGGCCCTGTTATCAAACTGTGTAAGACGGTGTCCAGTCTCGTGTCTGGATCCGATGTAAAAATGTTATTTTAACCCTCTGTGGTCCTTCAATTTTGCACCCTTTAAAGACCCTAATCTCAAAAAATGTACACGTAAAAAAAGAGCCTAAAAATGACCACACATTTGGATGGGCTGCGGCTCCAGTGGTTTTCGGGTCAAAATTACCCAAGACCACACATGGGTTCATTTTAGTTTTTTCAATCATTCTAATATTGGGAGTTTAACGGCACGACGCAGGCTTGTACCAACTCATGGAGATAAAACACACAAGGTTTAATTGAAGATTTGTCTAAAACGTTACAAACTGAAAACATTATTAAATAATTTCGCCGTATTTTCAAGTATTAAGTGTTTTCTTACGTGTAATATATCTGCATAACGGTAGGTAGTTAGCACATAGCTTATTAGCCAGCATTGTGCTTTTAAACTCCTATAATTGGATTTTTATGAAAAATTGATGCTAAAAATACATACAAAAATGTGTGTCGCATCCAGACATGGATTATTTTTTTTTTCTTCTTTAAACCATATTTTGGTTTAAAGAAGAAAAAAGAAAGATCTGATGAAGGCTAATGCCGAAACGTAATCACTATCATTAAAAATTTGGACATCGGCTCATGAGCGTGCGATGTTGTTTTTTGATTTATATTGTAATTATTTAACACTAGCCTTTAGCTCGAAAGACAAAAGCTCCTATCTTACACTCACCACTGGGGCAAGATTCACAGCGAACATGATGTTTGTAACACGCTGCAGTGGCTTCCCTTTTCATTTGATTGGGACCTTGCTAATCGTGAATGTAAATTATATGGGACAGGAAGTACAGCGCCAATCTCTTTGTCCAGGAAGAAATCACATGAGGACACTACAAAAATGTGTGTCGCATCCAGACATGGATTTTTTTCTTCTTCTTTAAACCACATTTTGGTTTAAAGAAGAAAAAAGAAAGAAGGATCTGATGAAGGCTAATGCCGAAACGTAATCACTATCATTAAAAATGTTTGCTGTGAATCTTGCCCCAATGGTGGGTGTACAGTAAGATAGGAGCTTTTGTCTTTCGAGCTAAAGGCTAGTGTTAAATAATTACAATATAAATCCAAATCCAAATCCTGATTGTTCACTTGAGTTAATCAGAAGCACGTTTCTGCCAGAGTTCGTAGCGTGACAGAGTTGAGACGTGAACAGGGCGGGCTGCCAATGCTAGCACTTTGCTAATTTAGCCTCTGACTTCCTGGTTTGTGCTGGATGGAAATGGGCTATATATTTTGACACACAACAGCGCACATGGTGTGTTATTCTTTCACAAATGTCATGTTTACGATGTAGAATCAAGGTGCCTAATGAAATCTACTCTGCTACAAGTAAATAATTAGATTTTCTTGTTCCCTCGAATTGTCTATGGGGACTTTTGATGGGATGTTCAATTCCGGCACCAGGGAGGAGCCTGGAGGGTTCAGCTGAAGCAGGTGGGACAGTTATTTCGCACATATAAACCTTTTGGGTAAAACCTTTAAATCACTTATTTTTAGTAACGTTTACATTTCTGCTACCAGTCTTTACAGATACTCCCGCTGTTACGAAACCGTCTCCTGTGAACGTTGTCCATGCAGAGGAAGGACAAAACGTCACAGTTAAATGTCCTCTTGAATATTTGGCGTCGCAGCCAACGGGCCAACCCACTATGCATCTCAAGACAGAACAAGGCTCACTAGTTATTTTCACGGGAAACAATTACAGTGAATATGAAAGATTCAGCCTGAAATACGGGGAGAAATTCTTGACGGTGGGCGTCGCGAATGTCTCCAAAGCCGATGCGGGCCGGTACATTTGTGGAGTGGAGGCACGCTCTGGGAACACCTCCTCCTTGATGTTTGAGATCGGTAGGGGTGTCATCTTTATGTTTAAAGTCAAAGAATCAATGTTGGCACTCGTGTTGATGAAACTGTGTTGGGTTAGTTGTGACAGAGAGTAACCGACAGGAGAACCTTTTACTTCTTCTCCTGATCCCGGCGCTGCTGCTGCTGACGGCTGGAGGGCTTTTGGCTCTGATGTGTTACAAAAAGAGGAAATTGAACCACGGTGAGGACACAGGATGGCGCAAGGCTGAGGCAATAACTGCTGAAAGTTGGTCATGTCGGATGAGTAATAGTTTCCTTGTTTGCGTTCTCATTCTGCATTTTAACGGGACCTTTTAGAGCTTTTAGTTTTTGTCCTCACTCAAAAATTCTAATAATTGAAGCATTGAAGTCATTGTCTTATCTAAGCTTATAATTTTTCCCAGTGGGATATGTGAGGGCTTAACAGAGGGAATCATTTGAAGTTGAACAGAATATTATTATGTTTAAAAAATAAGGTTTGGTTTATGAGCGTTTTAGCTTTATCTTGAAAACAACACAATGTCATGTTATTATTAAAAAGACAATGTGCTAGTTCATAAGCTTCTAAATAATTGATGGCACCCTCAATGTAGGGAGTACTTAGTGTATTAGATCTCGTGAAATGAAGCTTGGCAACCATTGGATAATAGAAGGACCTTGTAAAATCCTCTGCAGGTACATAATCAATCAATCAATCAATCAAACTTTATTTATAAAGCGCTTTTCATACCGAAAGGTATCAAAAGTGCTTTAAAGATAACATTTAAAACGATACGCCCCACATCATATATTTATATATATATATATATATATATATATATATATATATATATATATATATATATTTATATAATAGGCTAAATGGCCTGGAATAGGCTAAATGGCGTGAGCGACCTGTTGCCTTTGTCACTGTTTTGGCCTGACTGCAGTCAATTACAATAAATATGAGGAAAGAGAAACTTTAGGGGTTAAAACGAGGAAAGAAAGAGCTCTGTCTGTGGCTCTTTCTCTGACTCTGCACCTTCCACTTCTCAGCGCAGGCAGAGGCAGGGACTCACCTCACTTCAGGTCCGCTAGAATAGGCTAGTGTTAAATAAAAGCACATAAGAGTGTAGCAAGACTAATATTTCTCTTTCCTAGCTTAGTGTCATTGCATTGCAGAGCCCACCTCATCAAAGTCACTGTTGAGTTGAAGCGCACGGTGTGTAAAGGGTACTCAGTACCCTTTACCCCCCCCAGTCAACGCCCATGTATACAATATATAATTAGGACTAAATAAATAGATGTCAGTTCAAAGCTAAGCTAAAAAGGTGGGTCTTGAGCCTGCTCTTAAATACATGAACATTCTCTGTGGCCCTGAGCTCCTCCGGCAGGTCGTTCCAGAGACCAAATCCATCACCAAACCCGATTTGAGCCATTCTGCGCTTAAAGTGTGTTCACCATTGTGCCATTGTTTGTTTGCATGCCGTTAGCAAAGGGGAACGCTTGTGTTATTGTTTTATCACATGTCATTCCGATTACCGCCAGCAGGAGCGCACTCCAGGCCGGCTGAACCCTGTTTGCCGTACACAGGCATTACTTAACATTGTCAAACGTAAACCCAAAATAATTTTAAAGTGAAAGTACTGATTTTTCACGCAGTGATCGAAGTGGAGATTTATAGCTAGTTTCCTCCCTTAACATCTTAGTCAGAGTATAACAATGACATAACTTAGCCTGTACGATGCTTATTTTATTATGTTTTGTCACAGTGCGAGGCGGAGATATCCCGGAAGTAGCAACTAAGTCGCTTCACATAGCCAGCTTTCCCTCAGGTATTCATTCACAAATATTGACATATTTTACATCCATGTCTCACCCAAATATGGTATTTTTCCTTCTGCGAGACACTCCGTATGGAAGAAGTTGAGAAATGTGCTGCACATGTGCACTCATTACAAAACTTTAAGGCTGCTTTTCTCTAAATTAGGTCTTTGCTCCACTCATGCAACGACATAGCCATGATAGTAGCTCCATGATAGTAGCTCCATGATAGTAGCTCCTACAAACTCCACACTTTCCAGTCTTGGACTTAACAAGATTTGTACGATTTTTTGTGGAGGATTTTTGAGTATCTAATTCCAATCCTGATTTATTCACCTTTGAACCCAAAAAAGCAAGGTGAAATTTGAGCTTTTACAGATTTTTCCAAAATCCTGTCTGAGAAAATCTTTGTTACTTATATGTTAATAAAATAAAACCATCCCCCACCAGACTCTTTCTGTTTATGGTAGTGTTCACATTACAAGCCATGTTAACAGCACAACTCTAAGACTGTTTTTGATGAACACATTTAAAAAGTCAGTTTGACGTAAATAAGCTCTTTTGCTAACTTCCTGTTGGCCTGTTGGAGTGTAGGGTAAAGACTTCACCTTAACAGGCACAAAGTAGGATTCCAAAGTTTGTCAAGTTTTGAAATTGCTGTAATGATTTTTTTTTTTCTTTTTCAAATAGATCCTGGAAGAGCAGACGCCTCGGCAAGTTTAATATCTTTTTGTTTTTTTCCTCCCTTGACCACTCCCACTGCAGACTTCATAACATTTGCATGTATGTCTTTCCTGTCAGGTTGTAATGTATGAGAACCTTCCAGCTCCAGTGCAGCGACCGGCAGAGCCCATTTACCAGAATCTCCCTCTGGACGCAAGGGACAACAACCCAATCTACAGCACGATCGACCTACCGCAGCTTTACGGGACTGTGTGCTGAGCGGAGACACTGCCCCCTGGTGGTGGTGGTCTTTAAATAAGGAGGAGGAAAGTGACTTGTATAGAATATCGCTGTGCACGCTGTTTTAGCTAGTTTTCTCCCATAACATCTTACTTCTAATGTCTAAATTGTATTTATTTATTTGACAGGGACATGTACAGGAGCATTAATCAGCATATGAAAAGATGCTTTGTACCAGACCAAACTAACCCTTTGTGATGCTTAGTTTAGGATGTTTTTAAAAAAAAAAATATTTGACCTTTATTTAACAAGGAATGTCCCACTGAGATTAATAATCTCTTTTACAGGGGAGTCCCAGCCCCAGAGGGGAACATATTGTACATGTTCTTAGTGGTAGGGGAAACTGGAGTACCTGGAGGAAACCTACGCAGACACCGGAAGAACATGCAAACTCCACACAGAAAGGTCCCGTCCAGGTGGGAATCGAACCCGGGACCTTCTAGCTGTGAAGCACGAGCGCTAACCGCTGCGTTGCCGTATTGTCTATAGTCGCGAGCTATAGTTGTTCAGAAAATAACTAAAACAGCGCGGCGCTCCCTTGTCTTTCTTACACGTATTCACTCACAGATATGGACCTGTTTGGTATCTATGTGTAGCATGAAAGGCTGTGACCGAGATGACGCTGTAATCCAAATATGGTCATTTCCTCTCTGGGAGACAGTCGCGGGTGAAGACGGGAGAAATGTACTGTACATGCGCAGGTGATACAAAACCTTGGGGCCCGTTTACTCAAAATCACTTGCAACAACATCGCCACGTTATAGTAGCTTCTACTTACTCCAAACTTTCCAGGCTAAAGGTGCACTATGCAACCTTATATGTAAAAAAATAAAAAAATAATCATATCACATAGGCTATTTGACAGTTCAGAGACCCAGCGGCTGTATGGGTGTTTTTTGGGGGGATTTCGGAATGGAATGCATATGTAAACATGGATACGGTTCAATCAGCAGTGAAAACCTAAAAAACAATTGATCCTGGAGCCCATGTGGATGGTGCAATGAAGGCACCATGCTAACCACCGAAGCATTCGCTGGGTCATTAAAAGGTCATAATGTATTAAAAGGTGCATTATGAAACTTTTTTATGTAAACAATAACTTTGGAACACGGTGGTCCCTGCACTGCTCCAGGATCAATATTATTGCAGGTTTTCCGGTGAGGGGGTCCCGTCAGCAGTGAAAACCTTCCAAACAATTGATCCTGGAGCATCATAGAGACCACTGTGATGGAAAGTAAAGGCGCCATGCTGACCACTCATACAGCCGCTGGGTAACTACAAGGTCAAATATGCACAAATGTCAATTTTTGTTTTTTTCATCTAAGAAGTTGCGTCATGTACCTTTAATATTTTGAAGGCTTAACTGTTCCTCACCCTTTTTTCAGATGTTTCTAATACCTACTAGCCTGATTGATTGATTGATTGATTGATTTTTTAAGATATCCAAAATCTAAACATACTCAAAATATCCAAAAACTAACAAAAGTAAAACTATCAATTGAAACCTGGCTCAGTCCACTATTTAGGTTTCGTCAATAAAATTATTGGCAATTTTGTCCATGTTTAGCATAAAATATGAAAACATACTCTACATTTTATTCTCTTATTTGTGTCCTTTGAAAAGACTGAAGGAAGACGCGACACAAAGAGTCTGCGCATGTTGTTGTGATGTATTAGCAACAAGAGCGCTACGATGTTTGTTGACTTTGCGTAACTAGGAAACCATCAAGTCATTGCACAATAATAAATTCCCAGTTCTGGATTGTCTAAAAGGTCAAATAAGCGGTGAACAAGGTGGCGTCATGATCAAGAGGGCTGAGTAGTTAGTGCTCTTGTTTTGGATCTCAAGAAGCTTATCCAATCAGAAAGCAGGAGTTAGCAGTTAGCGTTGCCAGATCCATTGGCCAGTTTGGAAATAACAAAGAAAGGGATTCCTCCTGAAATCTCAGAACCTGTCCCCTACTCATCAAGTCCTTATGAGTTGTTGTGCAGCTCAGTGGCTGAACTCTGGAAGTCCTTAGCTTCCAAATGAATTATGGCACAGGCACATATTGTGAAACTTGTGCTTGTGTCCTAATACGGCCTAAGCTAACGGATTTTGTCCAATTCTTTACAAAAGTGATTAGCAAACCGGTGGTTCAAGAATCGGGGCCTAATAGTGGGTCGCGGGACCATGATCAGTGTATTCATTGCAAATCTAAAAATGACTTCAGGTAAACGGTTTCAATCATTATAAATACTTTGCCATACTGATAAATGCTTTGAACAAGAGAACTCTCTAAAGCAGTGATTACCACAGTGGGATCCGGGGACCCCTGGGAGGCCTCAGTGGGACTGCAGAGGGGCCCCCAAAGCTTGTCGGAAAAGATTGAAAAATAAATATAGAGTTTTAAGAATTGTATTAACCTCTTAACCCCGACCTTACCCGAGCGTGTTTTCTCTAGTTTGACATTACCCAAATCTAAAACCTTATAAAGAAACGACAACAACAAAAACGACAAAAACATGACAAAAAAAGCTACCAAAAAGCGGCAAAAGAGCGACAAAAAACATACCGTAAAAGCAACAAAAATGTGTGAAAATACAACAAAAAAGAGACAAAAACAAATGAGGCCTTACGCTGTTGCTCTCCAGTCAAGAAGCTTTTAGATTTGGGTAAAGCGGAACTGGAGAAAATGCGCTCGGTTCAGGCGAGGGGTAAGAGGTTAATGTATTTGTTCAATTGTACCACTTTAAATGGGTATTTAGCCACAGTCATCACTATTTGCTCTCTTATATGTGATGTAAAGGCTGTAAAACATTCCAACCTCTTTTGAACATAGTGACTTATGATTATTGGGGCCCTGTTGGATCTTCGACACATTATGGGGGTCGCGACAACCGGGCCTTTGGGGAGGCTGGTCTGGAAGGGACACAGTATTTTGATATCACCTGTTAAAATAGTGTGGCAAAACTGCAAAATTATTATTGTGTTATGATTTCAAGTTAAAATGTCTTATTTTATTTGAGTTGCGGTTTGTCTTTTTTTGTCTTTAGCCCCGTGTGCATTAGAATGATCCAGGGACGTCGGGTAAAAAGTAAAACTGAGCTTCTCTGCTTTAATTTGGAAGATACAAATTCCCCCGATTTAACTCCTCGGTCCTCGGATATCTACATGTATGTTTTGAACGTTTTTAACCCATGAAATCTAACACAGGCAACATCAATTCAAAATGTAATTATCACTCTGCCTTATTAAAGCTGCATTAATACATTTACGCCTGTTTTTAATCTGTTTTAGAGAGTACAATACAAATTGCGATATTACCAGTGATGTGCGGTCAGGGGAGGCCGGTGAGGCCAAGCCTCACCAAGTCATCATAAAAAAATTTAAAAATACAATAAACTTTATAAAAAGTCCCTTCTCTTAAGATGATAGGGATTTCCTGTGATTTTAATATATCTCGTGGTTAAAAAATGCCCAAATGTTTAATCAGTTGTCGATATCGTGTAAAGAGGGCGGAGCTGCGACGAGCTTTCGGGCGTCCCGCACACACTCGGCTCATTCGCTCAGCGCTCTCTCCCATTCGGGGCTTTTCTCGCCCCTTAAAAGTAAAATACATTTGTAAATGGGTTTTTGTTGGTTTTCTATCACCTGGATAAAGAATCAGGCATAAGATAGACTTGTTTAACCATTTTACTTTAAACCGCGTTTTGAGTGAGGCTTGCCTCCAATGCACTGCCCTGACGACCTGAGGGGGGCGCTGTGTCAGCGCTACACATTTCTACAAAACATGAGACTACAAGTGAAAACCAGCCTGTTTTATTATTCTGCACGGTTCAGGAGAATCAATTTAAACGTAAAGGAGTAAAAGGGAAAACTGATTAGACTGACATTTTATGGATGAAATGCTGCAGACGAGTTTTATGCTGAAAATGTCGACATTGTTACACACCGTCCGTGTGTAACAATGTCGAGCGGGGTACGAGTCCCGGTCACGTCCACTATATTATCTTTTAATGTTTATTTGCAATATCTTAGAATGTTTTTAATGTTTAAACGTGTCGCTATTGAATGCTATTTCAAAGTAAGAGAATACCAGAGACAGCAAGTTTTTCCTGCAGTTTTGTTTACTTTATATTGGAGTCCATAGCATGCGCCTCACCCTTCCCCGGAAGCGAGGAGGAGGCTGCGTCAGAGTGAACGGTTTGAAAGAGTTCTGCCATTTTCCAGAAAATATAAATCCTTAAAAAGTCCTTAAAATGAATAAATTACTGACATTGCTTATCCCGAGGCAACGCCTATAAGGCCGTGTTCCTCAGCTGGTGAGTCAGTCTCCGGACTCAAAAGTGGTTTGTGGAACCCTTTTCAGTGCCTTTCCGGGAAAACACTCTCACTTTCAATATGTCTTGATTGAAAAAGTACATAAACACTACCACGGTCTGTTAAAATGACTGTTATTTAATTGTTTCTCATCATGATTTTGGCTTTTTAAATGCTTATTCAACAATATTTTCTAAGGAAAATCCAGTATTTTTTACATTGGGCTTCAGTGTAGTCTGTTACTCGGCTGGAGAGTGGAAAGTGGATATACTCACATTGCACAGTATTTAGATTCATAATATATCTCATGAATCCACTGGTATGAATGACAAAGAGCCAAACACACACAAAGTAGCGCACTATCGCACAAGTCACACTATGTGCCCTTTAGATTGCAACATTAATGAGTTCCTGTTTTGACCGCGTTACAAAATACAGCATTACATTGTTAGTCTGCTCAGGAGAAAGCAACTATGAGATTCTTTGTGCCTGTGCTCCTGTTTCTTGGTAAGTACTCTTGCATTATTCACAGTTTCTAGCCTTTTTTTTTAATGTTTTTTACTTGCCCGGGATATAGGGCATCTGATCTTATTACTTAAACACTATTTGGATGTGCATGCGTGATAGTGATCAGTCTCAGTTCCATAAACAGTAAAGTTATACCACATTAAATTGCATTATGTTACGTTATTATATTCACTTTCTATGCGAATAAAAAGAGAGAAAATGATATTTGACCTTTTTGTGACACAACGGCTGTATGGGTGGTTAGCATGGTGCCTTTACTTTCCATCATAGTCCAGGATACATTTGTTAAGAATTTCTGATAGCCTGTCCAGTCAGAATACATACTTTTCCTCTTTTTTTACAAAATTGTATAGTCTGGGATCAGGGCTGATTTATTTTTAATTTTTTCTAATTCCCGATGCGGAGTGGTTGACAAGCAAATTAACCAACTAGAAAATAGCTGGATATGACGCAGGCGACATTTGCAGCCGTCCTATTTTCTAAACAAGGAAGTCCATCCATCCATTTTTTTCCCCACTTGTTCGTTGCCGGGTTGTGGGGGCAGCAGTCCGAGCAGAGATGCCCAGACTTCCCAATCCACACACACACCTCCGCTGTTCTGTGGGGACATTATTAAGGAAGTTAATAGTTTTAAAATGGTATTGGCCATAAGAGCACAAAAAAACCAAATGTGAACGATCTGAATTTAAACATTTGAGAATTCAACACAAATGTGCAATGACTTTTTCAATCAAAGTACATTTGTACTTGATAAGAAGCTCTGCACTCCTAAGAAGGCGACAGGTGCTTTAGAGAGGTGGATAATAAACTTAAAAATACTTTAAAAAGTTGCTCAAGTAGATCAATATACGTTTGGAATGAAAACCTTAGAGGCATCAACATCTACACAGTACATTTAGGACAATATTTTACTAGGGGTGAATTTGATTCTTGCCATGACGACTTGCTCTGTGATTGGAGCAATATAACAAGATGTAATTGGCTGTTAGCAAAGTTCCAGACGGTCCTGCTTTTGAATAGACACAAAAAACAGGAGGGGACAGCTGGCTAGGCAAGGTTTCTGATTGACCATTGCAATAAGCGAAGTCGTAATCTCAGTTCGCGCAATGAATTGTGGGATCGCTCAGAGGTCAATCGGGATAAATTTGACCCGGAAGTAGGTTTTGACAGCGCAGAAGCATACACGAAGACGAGAGAGTGCAGATAAATGTAGTGTAAATGATTTGTTATTGTTTGTATGATATCCAAAACTTACTAAACTGTGTGAGAGGCTCAGGTGGAGGATACAGAGATGAGTCATGATGTTTATAGACGATGGACAATTGCTAATTTGAAGTTATTTGTGTGGAAACGCGGGCTATCGCTAAGCGGCTACAGAGAGGACTTGTTGGTGTCAGACACAAGACGGAGAAACTCTGGCAGATCCTTGAAAATTCCTTCAGTGAAACAGGTCGTCGAGATAGATGGAGTTTGCTGCTGATCTACGATGTGCTTGTGCCGTGACATCGGTGAAAATAGCATCATGTCCGCGACAGACTTTACCGTGGGTCTGGAAGTGTCGGGCCACTTTACTGCAGTCCGCGACTTGAGGAGACGGCTCGTTGTTGTTTTTTATCACATTTTATTTTGATCTCCTTTATGTTTAAGTTTTAAAGTTTTTATAGTTTATTATTTATCTAAGTTTTATGTTTCATGTTGCACAATTGCTCTGAAGAAAATTCCTACTTTGTGAACCTGTTCAATGTCAATAAAACCATTTATGATTCTGATTCTGTCGGATTATTAATAAGGAAAAGCTTTCAGTTTCTATACATTTGGATGGTGTGGGACGAAGTACAGTTTCTTGAAGGCCGAGAAAAGAGCCAACAAATTACATATAAAGCATTTGATCATTGAACAGGACGCATAAGGTGCTATTGCACATGTTTTCCAGGGTTTGTTTATTGTTTCCTTTGCTGCATGACTTTATTCAACTTCTAGGCATTTGCCATTTAGCCTTTCCTTCAAACACAATCATCGTAATCCCTCCTCCCCCCAGTACAATGCTGAGAGAAAACACGTTCATGTAGGCCAGAGCATTGTGTAGTATAAAAGTAAAGATGGCTTACGTTGTGCTTTTCTATTGTACAATTTATATATAGTGTGTAATTTTCTGGAAAGAATGATCCCCCCACCCAAAAAGTCGACATTTAATTTAGCTTGTGCCACCTGCAACTGGAAATTAAAACCATTTGACCAAAATGTTAGTGGAAGCACAGATACTCACCCTCGATATATTTGTGATGATCTGTTAATGTACCACATTTTTTATGCCTGTAAAACAATCTTTATTCATGCATATTTTACATTGGGATTACTGGGAGATAGCGCTTTTATCCCGATTGACCTTTGACCGGAAGCGCTGCGCATGCGCACTACGAGATTACGACTTCGCTTATTGTTATGAGGAGATAATGCACCTTCAAAAAACACTTCTGAAGCGCTCAAAAGCAGTTTTATAAACCATGCTAATGCATTAGCAATGTGCCATGCATTAGCAGTCACGGCCGTGCCATGCTAATGCTTATAAAATGTATATTCTGTCATTCCTGAATAGCATAACATACTGAGACAAATATTAATGAACACCTTTGTATTTTCTAAGCAGCGCTGTTTGGCCTCACCACAGCAGAGACGTACTTCGTGACTGAAGGAGCGAATGTCACCGGTCAATGCAGGTTCAATGCCAGGGGAGTCAAGAAGATCTTCTGTAGAAATGACTGTAACAAAAAAGAGGACATTTTGGTAGAGATGTCAGGAGACAGCGCACGTAATGGAAGGTACAGCATCGAGTATTCCCAACTCGATGATCATGCTCGTGTCATGCATGTGAGCATCGCCCATGTGACCAGCGCTGACTCCGGAGCATACCAGTGCCTTTTGGATAGGATCATATTCACAGCTCGTCGAAAGATTAGCTTCAATGTGACAGCCTGTAAGTTTATCTCAGATTGTTAAGGACAAGCTGAATTGCTTTTGACACTATCTTAAAAACCTTTTGTTTTGTTTTTCAGTCTCTCCTCCAGCTAACTGCCTTTCAACAGAACAGAGTTTGTCAACACTACACTTCATAGTATTCACAGTTTTCAGTGACATCGCTAAAAACTAACTAACTACAGCATGACAGTTTATTTATTAATTATACATTTTATTGCTGTTTACGCAAGTACAGGTCAGAAACAAGCCGATTAAAAGACAGCCGGACAAAGATCGTCTAGGGATGTGCTCAAAATGTCATTTTAATAATGCATCAGGCTGCAGTCCTTTACAATACATGTATTGTATCGGAGGATCTGTACCGTGACCAGAGCCGGTGTTTCCTATATGGGGCCCCCGCAGCCGCATGGGCCCCATTTTTTTATCAACGTATTGTTACGCTCTCTGACAGCGCTCATTCACTCTCCGCCTACATTGCCAATTGTAACACCAAAATGGAGCAGTCTGCTGGAGTGGATGAGCACAAGAGACCTTCCGGCTTTTCCCCTGTCAGCCCCGAGGCGCGAGTGCATCTCTTGCGTCCCTACTCTCCCGCTCGGCTGTCTGTCACTATCTTCTTATTGTCTGTAGCAGAGGACACTCATATCAGGACAGTAGTTTGCCAAATAGAAGAGAGCAAAGCTGTTGTAATCTCAGGCTGCGTCTAAGAAGTGTAAATAGCATAGGAACCTCCTACTCCTCACTGACCCAGACGGGCTTCATTGTCAGCCGCGACAAGGAGCATCCAAATGTGTCAGTGTAGTTAGGAGGGAATTAGGAAAGGAGCTGTATGCTTCCAATAATGCTCCTACTAGCCTAGGAACTCGGCATGTTCCTCATCAGCCCATAAGGAGTTAAGACCAATCCCACAAGCCACTGCGCTGCCTCCCGAAGGTTTCCGAACTCAGACGATCTCTGCACGAGTGTGAAATGATCGATAGTTTGGACGCGTGACGTTTCATTCAATGAAAATATGAGTTATGTCCCAAATATATGGACGTGTAAAGCAGCTCATGCAGCGTTAGAGCCACAGCAGCATCTGAAAGTTTTACATGTTTACTTGTTTACATTTTACAAGAACAAAACTTAAGCCACATGGATCATTTGCATAATAGAAAGAACAGACGCTTAGCAGCTGTCTGAGGTGAACTAAAGGACAGGATTTGGTGATTATCAGTAATAATTGAACAGTGCTGTTTATTAAGAGTTGTCATGGCAACGTGAAAACAGGAACCCATGGCCCCACAGTCCGCTTTATGCCTTTCCGCCATTCAGCCTTGACAGGACGGCGCTCTGACTTGGTCATCACACTCGTATCCGTCTTCCCTGCTCAGTAGATGGGGGTTGAGCGGGAGTGGTCACTTGTCTGTCCGGTTGGGGCTCAGTAGGTGTGCCTCACTCGGATGAGGGGACACAGGACCACAGATCAGCTGTTTGTCTGTTTCAAGAGCGAAACGTTAGGCCAGCCCCTGTCTAAGGTTCGCCTGTCGCATTGGCTTCTGGACACGATCCGTCAGGCCTATGGGGGCGTGGGCTTTCCCCCGTGGTGAGTGGGCTCTGGCATTCGGGGGGAGCTGAACCCTGGTTCCCCCTGGGTGTCGGGGCTCATTCGGCACAGGGGATGGCCGCGTCCTGGGCTTTGTGGTCTGCCCCTTCTATGTTTGCCCGCTTCTACAGGCTTAATGTGGCAGCAGGTGCTTCCTTCGGGGAGCGGGTGCTTGGTGCTGCTCAACAGCATTTGGGCTTTTCTTTCAGCCTTGCGTCTTGCAGGTTTGGAATGCCCTTGCTCTGTAGGGGTGAGTGTTGTTGCTTGCTCTTTCTTTGAAGAGCTCTTGACCGGCCTTTGTGGCTTCCGGGGCTGTGTCACCTTGGTTGCGTCTGGCGCTGAGGTTGTGGCGCTCGTACCTAGCGGCTGGCGGGTATGGGTGCTTGTGTACATAGTTCACTTTGTCACTTGGGTGTGTTTTTTGTTCGTGCACTTGGTGGCAGCAACGACTCATTCGAATTTCACCCTGCTCGATCCCCTTGCAGTGTGTCTTACAGAGTCCCCGTACATATGGAATATGTAACTGGGTGGAGAGATACGATAGAGAATGTTACGGTTACAGTCTGTAGCCGTGGTTCTCTGAGTGAAGAGACTATCTCTCCAGCTCGATTCCGCTCGGGGATCCGTTCCATAAACATTTTAGCGATGTGCGCATGGCACGCAGGTGCCTTTGTAGCGCGATCAGCCACCTCACAGGTGGTGTGTCTTAAATAATTATCCGTGGGGTCCCCCGTACATATGGAATATATGGACTAACTGGGCGGAGAGATAGTCTCTTCACTCAGAGAACCATGGTTACACACTGTGACCGTAACGTTTCATGTGTTTGTTTGTTTTTAAAAAAAGTCAGAGTGAATAATGATTACATTTTTGACTGAATGTATTAAATTTGTGAAAGCTCGGGTTAAAAATTAAGTGATAAGTCCAGTTTAGGTCAAATGAGGTCACCTGGAAACTATGAATACACAATATTTGACTAAAATGTGTCATCACCGGCTCTTCTAATAACTGTTTTGTTAATTAGATTTGTATTATCTACTCCTGCTGATTCTGATCCCTGCCATCCTGGTCATCTTCTTTGTGATCTACAAAAAGAAAACGATGGACAAAGGTAAGCATGCACCAGGGGAGTTGTGTTCTGGAAAACCAGCTAGAACTTTTTACCCCCAAGCTTCAAAATTTAACCACGTTATTGACACATGAAGACACACTGGGATTTATGTTTCCAATCCTGCCAGTCTCTCTCCTCAAAACGTAAAACAAATGAATAATAATAATTAAAAAAAAAGTAACAAATCTAACCACAATAACTTCCATAAAGATCCTTAAATCTAAAATAAATAAATCATAATAATAGGGGGAAAGAAAAAAAAGAAATTCTAACTGTTTGATATACACCATAAAAACAGAATGGTTAATATAACCAGAATATTGGTCATATTTAACCAATCTGGTTGGTAGATATGTGTCCAACCGATCTACTGGTTAAAACAACAAATACCATCTAATATGGTATAGCTTTTAACCATTGGTGATAGGGCCAACCGATATGAATTGGTCATTTTGACCAAGATATTGGTTAATATAGTACAGCCCTATAGGAGGCAACCAATGTACATTGGTTTGACTGGAGCCATTTCTATTGGCTAATAATTAACTCTTTAATGGATTAAAATGAGAAATGCTGCACCACGACTCAGAGGAACTGGGACAAACGTGACTCTACAGGATATTTGGATATTTCTTCAACCTTTATAAGCATTAATGTGTCTTTTTTGTGCCCCTCCTGGAACCGCCACCATAACGTGGTGGAGGGGTTTGAGCGCCTGAATGATCCTGGGGGCTCTGTTGTCCGGGGCTTTGTGCCCCTGGTAGGGTCTCCCATGGCAAACAGGTCCTAGGTGACGGGTCAGACAAAGAGCGGTTCAGAAGCCCCTTATGAGAGACCAACAGGCCCGGTTAGAACCATGACGGAGGTCTTTCTGTGGACCCACTACCTGCAGCCATAGGGGCTGGTGCAATGTGATTTGGCCGGCTCCAACGGTTGCCCCCAAAACCCGGCAACGGACAAGTGGAAGAAAATGGATGGATGGATGGTGTCCAGTACTAGTTTCAGAATATGATATAACTCTCATATCCAGCAGAACTCTGAAGTTCTGTCTAAAGCAGAATCTCCATGACTTCCTTCTTCACTTCTCAGTCTGTGACTGAAGGGCAATGAGGCCTCAGCTTTTTTACAGACAATAAAGAGCTCACTACTTAGCGTCATGTTACTGTCACTCATGGTATCTGACCTAAAGTCTAATTTTGAAGAAAGTCAATTCACACTGAGAAGGTTGGAAGGGGGCCCCTTTTGTGTCCAGTGTCCACTGCCTGGAGCATTACTGGCACCCGATCGGGTGCCGTTAGAGCTGAAGAGGGAACATATCAGTATCTTGTGGCTAGAAGTTGACCCATCGAGGGTACATAACTAGAAATTGTAAATGTACTCTTAGCGTAGCCCTTTTTCTAACAGTGTAAACGGTTTGGTTGTGAAGTGGTAATTTTGGTTACCATTTTCATTGGTTGTTTGGCTAACCAATGAAATTGGTTGTCCCAAAACCAACAGATTGGTCAGTGTTATTGGTTAATCTTACAAATATATTGGTTAATCTTAACCCTAACCAATATCGACTACCAACTAAATTGGTTGTTTTTCTAACCAATCTTTTTAGGGTGTATTCTGATACATTTGTGTCCATGTTTTGCAGATTGTGGATATGCACAAAATGCAACGGTGAGTTCTTTTTTCCTCTGCCTTTTGTGCACACTATAATATATCCAAACATTACAAATGTTGTTATACTTCTTTGTCAGACGATCCAGGAGAACATTTATGAAGAATCCACTTACCAGAGTCTGTCTCCGGACACAAGAGAACACAACCAAATCTACTGCTCTCTCAACACACAGCGCCCGTCGCACACTGTGGACTATTACAACTAATAAGGAAAGAAGAGAAATATGTTCCTGTAAATATTCATTCAAAGGACATGTATTCTGCCAAATTGACATTTTGGTGTTAATAAACTGTTATAATACTGTGTTTCCCGCCTCACACATACCTAGAGTGTTTCTGTGTTCTCTGCATATGTTTGAGTAAAAATTGACAGTCTTAACAAGTCATAGGTGTCCAGCGTACTGTAGTTCAAAACGCCTGGATAAAGGAAAAGCTACGACTTTTAGAACCATATTTTATAACTAGTTTGAAACAGTGAGGAAGTCCCTCAAATGTTGCAGCAGAAGTTCTGAGTCATTTACTTCCCACATAGTGGTGAGAATGACCTCACACAATGCAACTACATACTGATACTGATTATTGACAAATGTATGAATTATTGTTCATACATTTGTTGAAAAAATACTGAACAAATTATTAAGTAAAATTAAGATTGTGGAGATTGTGTGGATTTGTCATACTGATTTTGGCCTTTCTTAGGATGATCAAATTCCTACTGATAATTTGTAGCTTAATTATTTATTGTCAGAAAAAAACAATCAACTCATCAACATGCTGTAATTGTTCATTGTATTCATATGAGCTCATGTCTGGTGATTTACTTTTTTTAATTTGTTTTAATATTATTTTTCTTTCTTAATTCTTTCACATTGAGCCTTTACGTTTGTTATGAGTTGTATGAGTGTGTGTGTGTGTGTAAAATGTAAAATAAATGTGATTAATTTGGAAGAGACTGAGTCAGAAACTAATGGGGATCTCAATAAACTAAACTAAACCCAAATCTTTGGGCACCCAGGCAAATTTCAATCAATCAATCAATCAAACTTTATTTATAAAGCGCTTTTCATACCGAAAGGTATCACACACAAAAAAATATTCTGTTTAGAAATGCTCGTGATGTTTGTGAATTCTTGCTAAAGTAAAACACATGAGATTGGCCTATAATGCAACATTTTGGAAAAGGCTAGGCACATACAAAACCACGTACTCTTACGTAAAGGCTTCCCACATCCTCTATTCTCACGTTTACAGCACATCTGAGTTGCGACAATGGGTTTTAACATCTTAAACCTGACCTAAACCCAGAACATGTTCTCCAGTTGTGCATAATGCAAATCTTAAAGCGAAAATGTGACGAAAACACGACAGAGAAGCAATGAAAAGAAATGACGAAAAAGCCACAATCAATCAATCAATCAATGGTTTTGTATAGCCCAAAATCACAACAGGAGTTGCCTCATGGGGCACAAAAAAAAAGTGACATGAGCACTAAAGAAGGAACAAAAGAGTGACAAACGCGTGCCCGAAACGCAACAATAACACAACAAAAAAGTGAGAAACGAGAAACAAGGGCAACAAAAACAAACGAAAACACGACAAAAGCGCTTCAAATATGCGCTTGGTTCAAGTGGGGGGTAAGAGGTTTTAATCCTTGGACATGAACTCCTTTTCAGCATATAATGGTGAAGGTTTTAGATAGTGACTAGCTAGCTTCCTCATCAACCCTTAGCATGTCTAATGTAATACCATACTATTCACAACAGAACATTCAATTTTAATTCATAAGACACCCTACCTCAGTCAAAAACTCAGAATAAAGAGCTGTTGAATTGCCGGGGCATTCAGACCACTCGACCGGGGCATTCAGACCACTCGACCGGGGCATTCAGACCACTCGACCGGGGCATTCAGACCAATGGGTGTGGGGCATTGGGACTGGGGCATTGAGGCAGTGGGGCATTTCGACTAGCACCCGCCGAAAGCCTGGTTCTGCCTATCTCAAAGTGCAAGTCTAGGGATAAATACAGCTCTGTTGAGTGCCAGTCAACTGGACCGTTTCAGGAGACTGTAAAATCCAGAGCCACTGTTGCAATTATTGAGTGGGTGAGTACATTATAAGGTCAATACATATACATTATAGAATGTCTGTTATGGAAAAAATGCTCCTTTTGATGGACACAACTGAGGGGTGAACCAAAGTTTTAGTCCTTGCAAGCATTCTAAAGGTCCGGCAGAGTGCCCCCATGCACTTCAACAAACAGAATCACAGAAAATCCCAGTTTAAATCGCATTCATTCATTTATTTCGTTTTGGTCATTTACAAATCCTTCAAAGACATCCAACACATGTTACATGGTGTGGACTCTACATAGGAAAGGTATGTGTGGCTTTAGTCTGGAGAACCAAAGCTTCTGCCAGCCACTCAAGTGATAATTCCCATTAGTCTGGCAGCTTTTCACACATTCCAATGGCTCAGCATGCACTGTAAACCCGAATGCTATTTGAGGTCATAATTTAAGATGTGAAAGAACTCAAAACTAGCCAAAATCTTCATTCATCTCAAAATGTTTAAGTCCAAAGGGGTGTTTTTTAAGTTTAGTAAGGTTTTATTGCCATTCAGATTAAAATTGTCAAGTTTAGAAAGTTTAAATTATACGTTTTGAGGCGGGTCTTTTGCGTCATGACATCATGACGCCTGCGTGCCTTGGCTGGAGTGACGTGTTTGGTTCTGCACAGCCGCAGTGCGCTGCTGTGGGAGTGTCCGTCATTTAACGAAGAGGAGCTTCTACGAATAAGGTAATATACTTTATTAATATCCAGTGAAATGATATGTATGACTTCAGTGTGCAGGTAGTTACAACCAGGAGAATTGTTTACGCTTCAGATTGTACTGTTTAATCGATAATGCGTAGCGTGAGATCTTTCCCGCTTCTTTTTAAAACTGCAACAGCGACGCACTTCCGCCCGAGTCCGGAGCCAAGTCCGAGTCATGTTGTCTTTAAAACTCTTACAACTAACCGTGAGGACC
The DNA here is from genome assembly GCA_021464625.1 of Proterorhinus semilunaris. Lineage (NCBI taxonomy): Eukaryota > Metazoa > Chordata > Actinopteri > Gobiiformes > Gobiidae > Proterorhinus > Proterorhinus semilunaris. The sequence goes on along the minus strand of CM038347.1, from coordinate 31,987,378 downwards.
TGATTAAATATGCTCGAAGGCTATTAGCGACCGTGAAGTGCAAGTAACGTTAACATCGCAGTTTTCAGCGCTGCCTCCGCACTTCCGTCTGTGCAGCAGCAGCAGCAGCATCAGCAGCGGGGCGGACAGAGAGCTTTGAGAACTCCGTAACAAGTGTGTTCTTAACTTTAAGAGCAAGTTATATTTCTTTGGGCTAATAGAAGAAATTACAATCGTTGTAATTTAAGTAAAAGTTCTAAGCCAAAATAAACTTAGCTTATGGGCCTAAAAAGATTGAGTACAAATGAGCTACAATGGTCCCTGTTTAAGAGAATGTTGAATAAAATTGATTCGGTCATTGTCCAAAGTAGTAAAACAATTCATTTATTGGCCAAATTGCCCATCCCTAATTTTTTTTTTGTAATGCAGGTTAACAAGTACCAGACAAGAAAGAAAATTGTAGCACAAAATAAAGGTGAGACCATACACTTACTGATTATATGATCCTATTTTACACAATTGGTTTATTGCGTTTTTGTTGTGTGTTTTTTTTTATCCTGGATTTTGTGCCAACCAGACAACACACTTTTCCAATTCTTTGCAAAAATGTCTTGTACAGCTCTCTGGATCAGAGAAACACTTAAACCACAGAAAATGCTGATCCGCCCCACTACAAAAAAACTAAACATAACAAATATTGCACTCTTTCAGATCAACAGGCAAATTACTTAACTATTTTAATTACAGGTAACAGAAATGATAACGTTTGTTCTGAATGAGATGTGATCTGAGACTCTTCTTCATTTACAAATATGCATCTCTGATTGGAATGATATGGAATGTGATGAATGATTGGCTGTGAGAAAAGTCCCCGACGTTCCTGTCTTTGGGCAGAAAGTAGGCGTAGCTGTTTAGTTGCATTTGCAACATTTTGTGAGACATTTATGTTGGACATTTTTTAATGTCCAACATAACTAATTAAACACAAAGTTAAATTAAACAGAAAGTACAGTTTCTTTACGTGTTTGATTTGTCACTGTCACACCTGGGAATTGGGGCAATTCTTTACTTTGTCCTTTTCACCTAGATGATCCCAGTTCCCACAGGTGCATGCTGCTGTTGTGCACTTGAGCAAGACACATTCCCCACCTTGTCTCCAGTGTCGTCTGCACACGCTGGAGTATGAATCAGAATAAATTAGCCTCATGTAGGTTGAACAGCGCAATCAAGACCATTTACCGTGGTTTATGATAAATCTTCTAATTCTGTCATGGACACCTAGAGTAATAACAAATGTTTCTTTTTATCTAGAGAATCAACTCTACAAATTCCGTCTTACTAATTTTTTGATATGCACAATGAAGAAGGTAAAGTGAGTAACTGTTGCCATAGTTGTGTTAAGGTGAAGTGTCCTGACTTCAGTATCCTGTTTGTCCATTTTACAAATACAGGAGGAGGTGCTGTGACCTAGAGGCCTGTGTGAGGATGAAGACGAGGCTTTCCAGTGTCCACCAGTATGTCCTACAGTATGTGAGGATGAAGACATGAGGCTTTCCAGTGTCCACCAGTATGTCCTACAGTATGTGAGGATGAAGACATGAGGCTTTCCAGTGTCCACCAGTATGTCGGACAGTATGTGGAAATGGAGAATGCAGAGAAAAGAAGCACGCACTGTGAAAAGGACTTGGCTAATCAGCCAGAATGTAAGTAGATTTGAGTCAGGTTTCACTCTGTACCTCTCATCTCTTACTGAAGTATTTACAAATGTTTATGTTCTTAAATGTTTTTGTTTCAGTAGACCTGAGGCCGATGGGATCTCGTGCACTGACATTAGAAGCTCCGTGTGAATTAGGATGAGAAGCACTCCCTGACAGACTTTCAGCTCTTCGCTTTAAAAGTGAGTAAATGTAATGCACTGGTGAAAGTAAATTTGTCAACTTTACTGAAGCATTTACAGGTGAAACTCAGGGAAATTAGAATATCGTGCAAAGCTAATTTATTTCTGTAATTCAACTTAAACTGTGAAACTAATATATGATATAGACTCATGTCTGTGTTTGTTATAATTTTGATGATTATGGCTTACAGTCCATTTTCAAAATATTCTAATTTTCTGAGATTTTGAAATAAGGGTTTTTATATACTGAGTAATAATAATCAAAATTATAACAAACAAAGGCTATACATAACTCACTTTGCATGATGAGTCTATATCGTATATTGGTTTCAGTTTAAGTTGAATTGCAGAAATAAATGCACATTGAACAATATCCTTATTTTCAGAGTTTCACTTGTAAAGTTGTAATTGTTTAGGTTGTGGTTGCATTTCCATGCACATTTAGACAAATTTGTTTCAGATAATTTTTGAGTGTGCAACTAGACAAGCTTAATTAAATGTAGGAAGCACAAACTGTCGCCTAAAGTAGTTCCCAACCTGGAGTGGGGGTGCCTGGGATTGCAAGGGGGGGCCCAGGGTCAGATCATAAATTATATTATTTGAGCAAATGATGGTAAAAAAAAAACGTACTTACTTATTAGCAACTATTTGGATGTTTTCATAACATTTGTGGACAAAATGGTACCATTAAAAAACTTTGCTGTTACTCTGTTAATGTAAAAGAGTTTTGTGTTCATTGTTCATCTGTTTGCTCAGATCATTTTACAGAATGGCTTAGAAAGTGTTGGAGCAATATTGGACTATACGTGGTAAAGTTAATAATTTCTGACGATTTGATGTTTGTTCTATTATTATTCTTACAGACTTGTACAAGCCAAGTGGTATATCACAGAATGTGAAGAGGAGAAAGAGTGCGCTCTAGAAGACAAACGGTAAGTTTAAACACAGTCACATGACATTGAACTTGGTTTAATTTCTTGATTTGTACTAACAGACTTTTTCCATATTTTTCAGATGTTGGTGCCAGTTGAGCCAGGAAGCAAAGTCCAGTGAATCTGCTTGAAGTCAATAAGGACTGACAAATATTGTGCATCTTTACTACATTCTGAATTATGTTGTGAATAACTCAGTCTACATGTTACAACATAAGGTATGTAAACTATTATTTTATGAAATAAAAAAAAACTGTAATCTGCCATTTTGTAATTGTTTTTTGGGGTTTGCTTGTAAATATTTGTGAAAAGAAGCCGATTGGACTTACAAGTTTTGATGTAATCTGTTTCAACAAAACTTTAAAGTTGATGAACTGAAAACTTTAAAGTTGAACTTGGCTTAAAACTATCAGGAGTTTTTAAGCTTTAAGTTGAACTTTAAAGTTTTCAGTTTATGTTGGCAAACGTTTTTTAAGTTGAGTTGAACTTGAGATTTTTAAGTTCATAAAAACTTAAAAAACGTTTGCCAACATAAACTGAAAACTTTAAAGTTCAACTTAGCTTAAAAACTCCTGATAGTTTTAAGCCAAGTTCAACTTTAAAGTTTTCAGTTCATCAACTTTAAAGTTTTGTTGAAACAGATTACATCAAATATTTTAAGTCCAATCGGCATGTTAGGGTTTACAGTGTGGGATGACCTTGATCAATGCAGGGCTATTACAATTATTGGGAGACATTACATTTACATCTGTTGGAGACACAGTCAGGATGTCAGGAAGACCCTTTAAAACACCACTAAGGGTTTTAGTGGGGTGTATTGCTTTCGGAGACTGATTACAAGAAGACGGTGTTTGGGAAATGAAGCCTAGGCGGTAATTCAGCCTGGTAGACGAACACAGCATCATCAAACTTCAGCCAATGATCGCTCCCGAAAGGTCCACACCTCCACATCAGCGTCAGAGCCGCACCTCCGTAGCAGCCAATCACCGCCGTCGGTCTCGCTTTTAAGCGTCAGGAATCGGTACCTGTTTGCTTCCCAGCTGCGCTGCGACACTTCCGTGTCCCCGCGTGTTGCCTGGGGCTCCCGGTGCTCACCTGCTCTCTCTGTGGCGACGATTCTCCGGGCGCCATCATTGGCGAGGCCGGACCGCTCGGCTCTTCCTCGTGGCTCGCTACGGTGCCCCAAGCGCGTGGTCGCGGGTTTCCTGCCGTTCGTTTTCTCCTCGATAGCGTGTCCCTGAACGCTGCTTCGCCGGACCGACGCACACTGCCATGACGCGTCCGGTTATCGCGTGGTTCCCTCTTGTGGTTCTCCCGGACCTGCTTTCTCCTCGATGGCGTTTCCCGACGCTCGCTCCCCTGGACCCCAGTGCCTGCCCCTGATGCTGCCGGGGCGGGCAACCTAGGTGAGCGTATGCACCCGCACTCGCACGTACGCGCGCTCATGAGCTTGTCTCATGATCTTGGGCAGTAATTCACGCGCTGTTCGCAACGCGGACCGGTAGTCTATTTCTGCTCGCTTTTTGTACACTTATTCAGCGCACTTGTTCAGCATTTTACTGCACCGTTGTCGTCCGCAAACTCCACCGCAGGGGCTCTTGTTTCGTTACTTTGCCGTATTTTGTCGATCACCTCGCTCTCGTTACTGTCGTGGCGCTCAGAGCGGTTTTCTGCACGCAACTACGCAAAGTGCGTAGGAACCCCGCAGCGCAGGGCCCTGCACTCAGTCGAACTACGGCGTTTCGCTGATTGCACAATGCTTGTTACGGGGCCAGGCTCTCTTGACGCTCGCGCTCATTCTCCGCCTACTTGCTGCATCTTAGTGTTTTTACACGTGGCCGTCTGCTGACACGGATGAGGGGGAGAGACCTACAGTTTCTCCGTCCCCTCCAGGCACGAGTGCTACTCCCCTGTCTCCGTCTGTCTGTCTCCGTTGCTCGCCTCCCCCCTGCGTGGGCCACGGCTTCGTCATGCGTCCTGGGCGCTGCCCAGGTTCCTCTGCTCGGACTTGTGGCTGCATCGCCACACATTTACACTGTCATGTCTAGCGGAGTATCGGGACAGTGGTGTATAGACAGAGTAGGCGTTCACGCGTTTTTTTCCAAGAGGAGCTGACTCCACATGGTTCTCTTGAGCGCAGTTACTATGGTTCTCAATGTGCGCGGTCCGAGGCCCTGTCCATACGAAGTCAGGCGAGGACCAAACGCAAAGATGTTGTCAATCAGTGAATCGTCCATACGAGTCTGGCGTTTTGGGGGCCTGTAAACGAACTTTCCAAACTTGGTCCCGGAGCGAAAGATCTCAATACGCGTTACATGGCTGTTTCAACGTCTCCGTAACTTTCACTTGAACGATAACATCATAGTACCAGAGAGGTGTCGTTATTCTTAATCTACTGACCTTGAAATGAGTTTCATTTACGGATCATGATTACTTACTTCACCGTAATCACAAGTCACAGGTGACAGTAGGGAACCGCGGCTGCGTCAGCCCGTGTTTTTGGACAGACAGTCAGTCGGTCACTGACAGGGTTGTCTGCTTTAGTCGTTACGTTTGCAGAAAAACTCGCTTCTCCTGTAAATCTTAAATCTCAAATCCGTTTTGTTTTCCCTGGTCACATTCCACGAAGTTACTGCGCATGCGCCCTCTACATTCTGTTCTAATACCTGTGTTGGCGTTGCAGCGCCACACACAGGCTGGCAGATGAATCACGCAGTTTTCACGGACTGAATCCAGTCACGCGGACGTACGCACTTACAAAGCAGCTTCTGAAGTATAAGCGTTTTGTCTCCGTACGGATAAAGAAACGACTTGGACATGTGGCTGTCTTCTGCTCGCCGGTCTTTCGGGGCCGAAACGGCTCGTGTTTTGGGGGGGTACTATCTCTAGGCTCCACCAAGCGCTAATTTCAACTATCGATTTTACCCAGCACAGACTAATCTCGAGTATTGAAGCTATTCCTCTTCCATCATGACAACGCTCTGCATCATTTTATCGGGTCCCAAAGCGGGCGCTTATCACCCAGCATTCGCTCCAAACATTTCTTCAGCAGCTACGCTAATTTATAGCAGCTATGCACAAATAACTGGTGGTGGTTCGTTCGTCATAACATGTTCTAAGTCATCAAGGTTCCGCAACTACGGCACGTCTCAAACGCCATTACAGCACTCCTTCTCTACGCTACGGCACGGCGCGCTACGCCATTACCTCACGGCGCTCGACACAATTACGGCTCAGCCTCTCCACGGCACAGCGCTCCACACCGCACAGCTCTCTACGGCTCGGCAGCCTACGGCACAGCCTCTCTACGCCGCACGGCTCTCTACGGCTCAGCCTCTCCACGGCACAGCGCTCCACACTGCACAGCCTCTCTACGGCTCGGCAGCCTTACGGCACAGCCTCTCTACGCCACTACGGCACAGCTCTCTATGCCGCACGGCTCTCTACGGCTCAGTGTTACGGCTCGGCCTCTATACGCCACACGGCAAGCTCCACGCCACACGGCACGGCCTCTCGGCTTGGCCTCCGTGCACCACGGAACGGTCGCTGTACACCACTACGGCAGCCCCTCTACGGCACAGCGCCTACGCCACTACGGCAAGACCTCTCTACGCCACACGGCGCTGCCTCTCGACGATAGAGAGGGCTCTCTTTGCTACTACGGCATGGCTCTCTACGGCTTGGCCTTCCACGGCTCGGCTTTCTCATGCCACTACGGCACCGCCTCTCTACGCCACCGGCACGGCCTTCTACAGCTCGGCCGCACCGCGGCTCGGCCTCTCTACGCCACTATGGCACAGCCTCTCTACGGCGCAGCTCTCTACGCCGCACGGCCTCTCTACGGCTCGGCAGCCTCACGGCCTCTCTACGCCACTACGGCACAGCCTCTCTTCGCCGCACGGCACGGCGCTCTCCGGCTCGGCCTCTACGGCTCGGCGTCTCTACGCTACTACGGCAGCTCTCTACGCCACTACGGCACGGCTCGGCCTCTACGGCACGGTCGCTGTACGCCTACGGCACAACCTCTCCACGCCACACGGCGCTGCCTCTCGACGAATAGAGAGGCTCTCTTTGCTACTACAGCACCGCTCCCCACGGCTCGGCCTCCCTACGCCACTACGGCACCGCCCCTCTACGGCACGGCCTCTCATACGCCTCTACGGCACGGCCTCTCTACGCCACTACGGCACCACGTCTCTCTACGCCTCACAGGCGCTCATCTCTCCGAGTAGCTTTAGCTTCGCTGGCTTTAAAACATTCATCGTACGTCATTCATGCTCTACGTTCCCCTTTACATTTGGCTCGACCCCGGCTTCCTCTTTTGGGGGAAGACATCCTAACTACAAGCTGTTTAACTACACGTCTTGTACATCGATGTCTAACGCCGGGGTCTGATCGCCAAAACTAATACTTGTCAATTATCTCCCTAATCACTGCTTAGTCTGTGTGAGTCTATTCAGGTTGAAATGAAGCCTAGGCGGTAATTCAGCCTGGTAGACGAACACGGCATCATCAACCTCCAGCCAATGATCGCTCCCGAAAGGTCCACACCTCCACATCAGCGTCAGAGCCGCACCTCCGTAGCAGCCAATCACCGCCGTCGGTCTCGCTTTTAAGCGTCAGGAATCAGTACCTGTTTGCTTCCCAGCTGCGCTGCGACCCGCCTCCACCCCATCTCCGCGCTTTCATCTCGGCGCTAACTGAGCATTTCCGATGATCTCTACACCACCACCAGTGTCCAGGCTCCGGGGGAAGACATCCTAACTACAAGCTGTTTAACTACACGTCTTGTACATCGATGTCTAACGCCGGGGTCTGATCGCCAAAACTAATACTTGTCAATTATCTCCCTAATCACTGCTAGTCTGTGTGAGTCTATTCAGGTTGAAATGCAACGATGATTATCATAATGAAAATCATACACATATGAAACACAACTTTCAGACATCAAAATATTTTCCATTACAGGTCTCATTTGGAAGAAAAGTTAAAGTGATTTTCAAAGTTTAGACTGTGATGTACTGTTATAAATGTAACATTTTCAATGCTTTTTTTGTATTTATTTTTTACAGATTTGTCCCTTTGGGCATGTTTGGTGCTGGCGTTCTCAGCCTACTTTAAAGTATGGCTTGCAAATTGGCGATTTTATGTTGGCCACAAACATACTTTTATCTGGGAATAACTAGTGGCTTTGTTGTTCAAGTTTATGAACATTGGCATGGTGGGGAAGATAACATTCTTCAAAATCCAAGACACATACTGCGTGGACACCATAGAAGACTTCTGGGAGGAGAAGCGGAAGGTTATTATATCCCGCCTACAAAACAAACCAGATTTAGTTGTGCTTGGTAGGTTTCACTTCTGGTTTAAATTTATTTTTTATTTAAAATACAGTAAAACTGGCGACATATCAACTTGGTCTTTGTGTTTCTAAAAGGAGATGGACGGATGGATAGCCCTGGCTTTTCCGCTGCATACTGCACATACACGGTCATGGAGAATGACAGCAAAGAAATAATCTACATGCACACAGAGGAGAAAAGAAAGAGAGGACGCAACAGTGTAATAATGGAGAAAGAAGCCTTCATTATCTCACTTGATTCCCTGCCCAATGATTTAAAGAATCTAGCTTTCCCAGAGCTAGATCAAATTAGAAACTATGGCAAAAGTGAAGCAAGACATTTTCAAAGAATCACAGTCTACGTGGAATGAAACCCACATACTGATGCTGTGGGTCAGGAAATGTATCTCTAATGCGCCACACAACACAGCTGGGTATAACCCGTCGGTTCAATTGCCCAAGTGCTCCAAATTTCCAAGCACAATACTGTCTATAGGCTGCAAATCTGTACTGTTTGATATCCTCTCCTGGATCGGGAGGGTCTTCACGTGTTCTGATGTCATTCCAAAGCCTCCGGGCCAACTGAAGGCAGCCTTCTTCAGTGATGTAGGCTTCCATGTGAGGTAGCTGTGAGATGCAATGCTGGGGCTCTTGACTCCAGCACTTATGTTCAACGTCTGTTGGCGTCTCCCTGCATCTTCCACAGACACACCAGTGAGGCAGATGAGGTGCCCGGGGAACATCTGCTTGATTATCTTCAGCCAGAATGTCAAACAGGAATCCAGGCTCTCTCCGCAGACACCTCATATGTTGCTCAAGTATTTTCTCTGATTATGCTGTAATAGTAATTGGGTCATTACTTATTTCTACTTACACGTAATATTACTCTTACATGACCAATTCTGATGATGAAAATGTTGACGCTACCTCTTCAACTTCTCTCCGCCGGTTCTGTAGTTGCACAACTCTCTGTATGTCAGCGTCTCCCAGTTCATCTTCCTCTCCATCCTCTCGCCTACGATCTGCTCCGCGTCCCTGGGCTCGTCCTCGGCCTGCACCTGTGGCTGCTTCCCGGACTCTAGCCCCTCGGCCAGCCTCTCGTCCTGCACCTCGGCCAGCCCCTCGTCCACGGCCACCTCTGCCCTGACCTCTACTTGTAGAGGGTTGATCAATAAAAAACTCGTCATCCTATTCATAACAGACAAACGACAATCGTTTTAAAAATTCCACAATTCTCGTATTGTTACAGACTAGCTAGCTTATTCATTCAGGTAGAAAAATATTAGCGAAGTTAGCACACATCTGTCAGTTTTCACATACGATCTACATTTTGTCTGCTTTTTTGTTTTTGCATTTAGATTGCAAAATCTTTGTATAATATATGGAAATATTCCGGCTTAGCAACAGAAATAAGTATTTCATAATTAGAGTAAATAAAACACGTACCTGTGACGACGACATTTATTTTCGGCAACAAAATATGAACTACGGGATCCTTGGATGCAACTTCAGACTGTCAACAACGTATGCGTGTGCACGTACAGCTCTCGTGCACGAAATCCAGAGAGGTGGAGACTGGGAGGGACCAATCAGCGAGGTGTGCAGTGGCGCAGAGTGGGGGCGGAGGCGGGATTTACAATTTGAATTCTGCCTGGTGACACAAGATTCAAGTACCCCAGGGCTAAAGCACGTTTAGGGTTAGCTTGTAAACTCCACTGTCAAATTTACTGAAAAAAACGACCCGGCTCGAACAGTTCACCTTAAAGAGCCGTTCACTAATCATTATATTTTCACTTCCCACACCATGGTGGATCCCAGCAACATCAGGCACACGGCACAATCACACATTCAGGTCTGTGTAAAGTGAACTGGGTTAGAGCCTTTTAGTAAGAAGACGACCGCTAAGCCTCAGTCACTGCTGCCCCGACCAAACGTACTATATACTCAGATGCAGAACACATAACTCATTACGACAGAGGCTTATTATTAGAATGCTGAGCCAGTGTGTTTTGTGAACATGGGTGGAGAACAGGAATGTGGTCACTGGTTTAGAGAAATAGAAGTCCACTTCCTGGTTTGTGACACACTGCCATGGTGTGACAAACTGCAGCAGCAAAGATGAAACCCAGGCTCCAGCTTTCAGCCATCTTTCTGAGTGAGTACTTCATGCACTTGAATGGATGATTTGAGTATAGGCCTACGCTCTTGAGTAGACAATGGGCCAAGTGAAGAGAAGAGATTTGAGAGAAGGAAAATCATCTACAAAAACCACACAATTCATGAGGAAGGGACAAAACACAGAATGAGAGCTGGATCACATCCGATCTGACACTCTGTAGCTTCACTCACTGCAAAAGGCAAAGGTGGTTCCGGTAAATGAACTTTAAAAGTGGCGTTGATGGCCAGTAAGAGAATCACCACAAGGATGAATCGAGACCCATTAAGTTTGACACAATGTGGAGATACAGTATTATGCTGGAAATATGTGATAGAAAGGACTTAAGACTGAAAGTTGGTATATTAGAGCAGAGATTGAAGAAGTGGACACAAAATAAATCTTAAAAGTATGATTTATTTTATTTTATTAATTTTTTACAATTGTAGCACTAATAGTTAAGACAAGTTCTCTTCTAAGAAATGTGCATATTATAATTCAGCCCTTGCAGTCGACACATTAAACTGCAGTTACACTGATGTGTTTCCAAATGGCCGCTAACAAATTCATTTATTAGTGAGATTATGGGAGAATCAATGATTTTCTTGAAGAAGTAGGCTCGTACAGTGCGTCCATATTTAACACGTACGTGACTTTTTTGACCATATTGTTTTTTTTTTGTCACATTTAAAAAATGACAAACATGTTCCAAACTGAAAGGCTGTTGGAAACTTGGCCTGAAGTGTTGAAAGTGATACACTGGGATTGGCGCAATAAGCTTTAGCTTCTGCCTTTTCTATTTCATAATTTAGGTATACATTTTTTCCCTTTTCATCTGTAAAATGTTTAAATGTCAGAATAAATTTGATCTGAATCTGAAAAATGTGCGTCCGTGTAATGAGAGGAAGTGCGGCCAAAGCAGGTCCACACTTTGAATCGGGTGTGCAGAATTATTATGCACTTTCTTTCCCTCACAAAAAATGGGAAGAAAATAAATCTGTGAAGTTTGTCGAGTTCTTCCTTTTTTTTTCATCTTCTTGATACCCTGCTGGCTACTGGCAACAAAATGTTTGATGGTTCCGTGTCCCGTCCCAATATTTCTGTAATTTCAACGGTTTTTGACTTTTCAGTGTCTGACAAAAGTCTTTTCCTACCATTTTATTTGGGAGAATATTGATCCGTATTATAGTGTAGATTTACAAATATCTTTTTACTGTCAAGCATAAATTAAAAATAAAAAGCATGAATGTTTGTGATTTTTATGTACCGTTTAATGTGAACCGATTTATATTAATTTCCTCACAAATGACACATCTCCATTCTCTGCTGTATCTGTGTTTCCTGGACAGTGCTGTTGTCTGGAGAGCCTGGTTTCATCAAAGCAGAGACGGTGCATGAAGTGGCTGTTGGAGGGAATGTCACAGTTGGATGTTGGTTTTATTTTCCTGGATACACAATGATCTTCTGTAAAGATAACTGTGAAGAAAAAAACATTTTGGTTAAAACTTCTGAAAATAATGAATGCAAAGAGAGATACTGCATTGAATATAAAGGAAACACATTTGGTTATGAAGTAATGTATGTGAGCATTACCAATGTGACCAGCTCTGACTCCGGACGATACCAGTGTGTTTTAGAAAGATATGCAATAGATGGCAACCAGGAATTGTTTTTTTCCAGATGAACGAGCGCATTCCTGCTCCAGCGTTGGATCCTACAGACGACACTTACCAGAGTCTCTCTGCGGACACAAGAGACCAAAACCAAATCTACAGCACACTGCAATAACCTGCTCCAAAAAAGTTTCAGTAACTTGTTTTGTTAGTTTTTTTGTTTTGTTATTAACCCTGCAGAGCACCCATCTCACCCTGTAGCCTATTCACACATAGTTGAGGAGAAAGAGATGAGCCATTTTTCTTTTATGCATTTTAAATTTCATTTTAATTTATATTGCTTTGCTGACCTGACATTTTGTAAAAAGTATCAAACATGTTCATTACTTTAGTTTGAGGTTTTGGAGCCTATAACCCGACAATCACACTGACACCACGGCTTTAAGGGGAATTCTGTAACTTTGACCTTTCAGTGACCCAGTGGCTGTATGAGTGGTCAGCAAAGCGCCTTCATTTGGAGCGGTAGCCTGTAGGATGCTCCAGGTTCCATTGTTGTTTTTAGGATTTTCTGAATGGAATATATGCATAAGCACAGAGATGGTTCCATCATCAGGGAAAACCTACCAGAAACCCTAAAAAACAGTTGACCCTGGAGTATCCTACAGATCACTGTGATGGAAAGAAAAGGCGCTATGCTGTAAGGTATTTGACACTGTAAGGTCAAATAGGCATTCATCAACTTCTTTTTTCCCCAGATAAAAAGCTCCATAATGCACCGTTGAGAAATTTTATTTTATTTTCCAAACAAATACATTCATTTTGATTCACCATATTCGGAAAAAAAACAAAAAAAAAACATGACAAATACGTCTAAAGTCCTTTAAAGTTTCAGTTGAGTTTCATAGTGGGCATTATAAGTTTCCCAAAGCGCTACAGAAGATCACTACTTATTTACTTCTCAAACCATGGTGTATCCCGGCAACAGAACACACGCCACCATCAAACATTCAGGTCTGTGTAAAGTGAAGAGCCTTTTGGTGAGAAGACCATCGCCAAGTCACTGCTGCCCTGACCAAACGTACAGTACACATAAATCCAAAACACATTACGACACAGAGGCTCATCATTAGAACACAGAGACAATGTGTTTTATGAAAAATGGGCGGGGCTCATGGACGTGGTCACCGGTTTAGAGAAGTACAAGTTCCTGGTTTGTGACACACTGACTCGGTGTGTGAGAAACTGCAGCAGCAAAGATGGATCCCAGGCTCCAGCTTTCAGCCGTATTTCTGAGTGAGTACTTTCCTGCACTTGAATGGATGATTTGAGTGTATGCTCTGACCGTTGTGAGGTGAAAAGTGAAGAGAAGAAATTAGAGCGAAAGGTCAAACCGCTACAAAACCACACAACTCATGAGGAAGGAACAAACAGCGGTTAGCCATCGATGCATGATGCACAGAATGAGAGCTGGCCCACATCCGATCTGACACTCTGTAGCTTCACATGAAACCCATTAAGTTTGACACAGTGTAGAGATATTATGCTGGAAATGTGTGTGATAGAAAGAAGGACTTATTATCTAAGACTGAAAGTTGGTAAATGAGAGCAGAGATGGAAGAAGGGGACACTAAATAAGACATTTAGAATTGTAGCCTTAATGGGTCACGGACTAGTTGGTGGGATTATCAAAACGCGTTTGTCTTTTTCATTTGCATATTATTATCAATCTCGCAGTCATTGCAGACGACGCATTAAATGGTAGTTACACTGATGTGTTAGTGAGATTATGGGAGAACAGATGACAAAGTAGGCCTGTACAGCACTTATTAATAATTATTACACATTATTACATTTTTCTTTATCATATTGTTATTTTTGTTCACAAGTAAAAATGCAAACTGTATGAAACTGAAAGGCTGTTGGATTGAAGCGTTCCAGGTGATGGCTGTGAGAGGATGAGGAAGTGTGGCCAAAGCAGGTCCACACTCTGAATCGGGTGTGCAGAATTATTATGCAGTTTGCTTCCCATTCAAAAATGTGTAGGGTAAAATTACTTTTGCTCCATAAAAGTATGTTATAAAAGTCGTCATTTGTAAAAAAAAAAAAAGCGTGTGTGTGAAGTTTGCGCCATATTATGATTGGTTGATGTCTATGGTCAACCCAAATAGTCAATATGTGACAATAAGGGGTTTACCTTTTACGCTGAAGGACGGCCGTAACGATAAAAATACCCATCATCTATAAACTGGCAGAAGGTTTGAAGGTTGAGTTTCAGTCCATCTTCAACCCAAAAGGGTCCAACTAACTCATCTTCAATAGTACATTACAAAACCCGTGCCCCTCCTCGACCCAGCAGGCTTGTAGTAAGTCGTAATGGAGCTTTATGCCCATTACTGATCCAGCCATGGCCATGAATCCATCCAGTCCATAAAACCTTTTAAACCTTTTAGATAATTCCTGAACCAGTCCAGATGTTTCAGTTTATGTGTCTTGTTTCATTGTGGCCGGGTTTCCACTTTTCTCACATTGGCGATGTCAAGTTACAGTTCAGTGACAGGTGCTGAGAATGCCATGGATAATGGATTCCTGGTGGCTCTATGTTTGATTTTGTGTATGTGTGTGCTTCCCCCCCCCCCCCCCCCCCCCCCCTAAACCTGCTTCTTGATACCTTGCTGGCTACTGGCAACAAAATGTTTGATGGTTCCGTGTCCCGTCCCAAATAACTTCAAATATTGATTAGTATAATTGTGTAGATTTACAAATAATTGTATCTGTCTAGCATAAATTGAGTAATAAAAAGCATGAATGTTTGTGTTTTTTCTTTAATGTTTCTACTTTGGTGCTCATTGTCTTATGTGAACCAATTTATATTAATTTCCTAGTGAATTTGAGAAATTAATTAAATTAACTTAATTGTTTATTCTCTGCTGTATCTGTGTTTCCTGGGCAGTGCTGTTGTCTGGAGAGCCTGGTTTCATCAAAGCAGAGACGGAGCATGAAGTGGCTGTTGGAGGGAATGTCACAGTTGGATGTCGGTTTTATTTGGGTGGACAGACAAAGATCTTCTGTAAAGATGACTGTGAAGAAAAAAACATTTTGGTTAAAACTTCTGACAATAATGAATGCAAAGAGAGATACTGCATTGAATATAAAGGAAACACATTTGGTTATGATGTAATTTATGTGAGCATTACCAATGTGACCACCTCTGACTCCGGACGATACCAGTGTGTTTTAAAAAGAAGACTTGCAATAGATGGCAACCAGGAATTTACGATTAAAGTCACGGAAGGTAAGTTTACGGTAATACATGTTTAGAAACATTTTCTTTTTGTTCTGTATGCAAAATTAAAAGTTAAAGAATCAATTTCATTTTTTATTTTTATTTTTCAGATGCCGCCTTAAACCCAACTTTTACGCTAAAGCCTGAAGGTCCTCCTGACGTCACGCTAACCTCTGCTACAGACCTCACTGTACAAACAGGTGACACTGCATCCGTTATTACTGTGACTTCAACACAAAGTTTAACCCAAGGACCGGTGTCATTTCACACGTCCACACCATCCGAGCTCCAGCAGCCCACCCTTACATCAGGTACTGTGAGTTCACACAGTCTGTGCTGCTATAGAGTTGAGGCACTCCCTAAATGTTCGTGCACAGTAGCGTTTGATTTAGACCTGCCCCGAACACTTGGGTCTGTTCTTAATCATTGAATCAGATTTCCAATTTTCTGTTATAACAAACACAAACCCCAATTGCATGAATATTCAAATTAATACATGTTAACAAATCAGCATAAATACGATAAAAATCACCAACTTGGACCAAATGCCGAACATTAGGGAGTCCCGTTGAGTCAGTGCTTGGGAACGCTTGGGGCACGCTACAATTCCAGTTACCACTGTTCACTGTGACCAATGTTGGGCTCCTCCGGCATGGATGCTTTATGATCTAAACTCATAATCATCTTTCTTAATCATCAGAACGTGTTTGCTCAGTTAGAGCTGGACCACATTGGAAAAAAGGAAACATTCTTAAATATAAGGTTTAGTTTGGAATCATAAAAGCCAGATTTTTGTAAAGTAACACCAGTCCCACCCTCCTCCTGGTGCCAAGTCAAAATCCCAGGCACTATGGTGTTTTTTTTTCTCTCTAGTAATGGAACAATATTTGCTTTGCACTCCTTCAATATGTTGTAGACTCAGACATTTGTGGGGGGAAAAACACTGTGCATCTCATTTTAAAGCATTTAGAACAATTTCATGAACTTGCAGACTAGTTTTTTAGCATTTATGTGAAACTGAACCTGCAAATTGTCGCTGTGAAGAATTGGGAGGTTACACATACTGTATGTTAGTAAAGTTAGGAATGAGTTTGGACCACGACTAGCTTTGTAATTTCGTGGCTTCCTCTTTCATTGTTTGTTATAAATAATCAGGTATAGTGCTGTAAGTCCATAGAAATATTCAATGGTAGGAGATCTCCGCTTTGATCAGTCGTAGCCTGGTGTTTCTACACACTCCATGCTTTGTTCGCTCTAGTCATGAATTGCAAAATGATGTGACTTCTACAAGTACACTGCTGTTCAAAAGTTTGGGGTCACTTAAAATGCCCTTATTTTTTTTAAAGAAAAGCACTGTTTTTTTCATCGAGGATATCATTAAATTATTCAGAAATACAGAAACTGGTGATTTTTAATGGATTACCTACGTAGGTGCACAGAGACGTATTTCTAGCAACCGTCACTCCAGTGTTCTCATGGCACATTGTCTTCTGCTAATCATATTGATGATGAGGAAACCCTTGTGCGGTTATGTTTGCACAGCTCAAAACTGTTGGGCTGTTTAGAGGAGCTATAAAACAGGATGTCCTTTAAGCTAGTTCAGTATCTGGAGCAATATTTGTGGGTTTGATTATACCCTCAAAATGACCAGAAAAGAGGAACTTTCTTCTGACGCTCGACAGTTTATTCTTGTTCTGAGAAATGAAGGCTATTCCATATGAGATTTTATTGAAAACACAAAATTGTCGAGGTAACTTTTGAACGGTAGCGTATCTGGGCCTAAAACCCCAAATAGAAAGGCTTTCAACACTTGCATTTCGTATTGCTTGCATTGGTTGTATCGTGCCGCTTTCTGTCTCAGTGGTTCTCAAACTGTGGGGGATTGCAGGCACATTTTTGTTTCTAGTTTGAAAGGAATCCATGTATTGTGGGGGTTGCGAACACAAACAGTTTTCTATACTGGGGGTTGTGACTAAAAAGCATGAGAGCGCCACTGGTCTATCCGCATGTGTCATTAGCTACAGTGGGGAAAAAAGTATTTAGTCAGCCAACAATTGTGCAAGTTCTCCCACTTAAAAAGAGGAGAGCCCTGTAATTTACATCATAGGTATACCTCAACTATGAGAGACAACATGAGAAAAAAAAAAAATCCAGAAAATCACATTGTCTGATTTTTTATTTGCAAATTATGGTAGAAAATACGTATTTGGTCAATAACAAAAGTTAATCTCAATACTTTGATATATATCCTTTGTTGGCAATGACAGAGGTCAAACGTTTTCTGTAAGTCTTCTCAAGGTTTTCACACACTGTTGCTGGTATTTTGTCCCATTCCCTCATGCAGATCTCCTCTAGAGCAATGATGTTTTGGGACAGGCGCCGGGCAACACGGACTTTCATCTCATTCAAAGTTTTCTATGGGGTTGAGATCTGGAGACTGGCTAGGCCACTCCAGGACCTTGAAATGCTTCTTGCGAAGCCACTCCTTCTTTGCCCGGGCGGTGTGTTTGGGATCACTGTCATGCTGAAAGACCCAGCCACGTTTAATTTTCAATGCCCTTGCTGATGGAAGGAGGTTTTCACTCAAAATCTCACGATACATGGCCCCATTCATTCTTTCCTTTACACGGAACAGTTGTCCTGGTCCCTTTGCAGAAAAACAACCCCAAAGCCTGATGTTTCCACCCCCATGCTTCACAGTAGGTTTGGTGTTCTTTGGATGCAACTCAGAATTCTTTCTCCTCCAAACACGACGAGTTGAGTTTTTACCAAAAAGTTCAATTTTGGTTTCATCTGACCATATGACATTCTCCCAGTCCTCTTCTGGATCATCCAGATGCTCTTTAGCAAACTTCAGACGGGCCGGGACATGTACTGGCTTAAGCAGGGGGACACGTCTGGCACTGAAGGAATTGAGTCTCTGGCGGTGTGGTGTGTTACTGACGGTAGCCTTTGTTACTTTGGTCCCAGCTCTCTGCAGGTCAGTCACTAGGTCCCCCCCGTGTGGTTCCGGGACTTTGCTCACCGTTCTTGTGATCATTTTGACCCCACGGGGTGAGATCTTGCGTGGAGCCCCAGATCGAGGGAGATTATCGGTGGTCTTGTATGTCTTCCATTTTCTAATGATTGCTTCTACAGTTAATTTCTTCACACCAAACGGCTTACCAATTGCAGATTCATAGTGGAGTTTGGAGTGTGACTGTTTGAGGGTGTGGACAGGTGTCTTTTATACTGATAACAAGTTCAAACAGGGGCGATTAATACATGTAACAAGTGGAGGACAGAGGAGCCTCTTAAAGAAGAAGTTACAGGAAATCTTGCTTGTTTGTAGGTGACAAAATACTTATTTTCCACCATAATTTCCAAATGAATTCATAAAAAATCAGACAATGTGATTTTCTGGATTTTTTTTTTCTCATTGTGTCTCTCATAGTTGAGGTATACCTATGATGAACATTACAGGCCTCTCTCATCTTTTTAAGTGGGAGAACTTGCACAATTGTTGGCTGACTAGATACTTTTTCCCCCCACTGTACTTATCTCATACTGTGAGCTATAGTCGCCCTCTGGAAAGAAAATGAAGAAAAGTGGATACAAATGTTTTTCTTCAACAGCCCTGTACACAGGCCTGGCTCTGGCAGCTGTTGCAGTCTTGTTAGCAGCAGCTCTGCTCATATTCTGCTGCAACAAGGGACGCAGTAAACAAAAAGGTGAGCTATTTTGATTCATGTCCATGTAAGCTCTCAGTCGTACAGGAGTCACCATCTGTACTCTGCAGTTTAAATGTAGGACGTCTCGCCTCTCATCTAAGAATCAAATCAAATCAAACTTTATTTATAGAGCGCTTTTCATACAAAATGTAACACAAAGTGCTTTACAGTGCTTAAAAATCATTAAAAATAATAAAAATCGTCCCCACCAGTAAATATACATAAATAACTACAACCCCACCACCCACCACCCGCACACACAGACACACAGACACATATACGTACAGACAGCCCAGCAGTTAAAAGTCTTAAATAAAAATGGACATAGAGTTGAGTATGTAAGGCTGGGTACAGATGGACCGAAAGAGGAAACATCATCCAAGGAGCCGTCTGCACCAGGAGCAGCCCATCGGCCACAGCCACAGAGCGCCAACCCAGGGGGCCCGGAGGAGGTGTAGGAGAGACGTCCTGCTTCCATCCAGGCACCCCCAGGAGAGCGCCCGCACGGCCACAGCCAACCAGCACTCCTGGGGCAGAGGGCTCCCTCAGAGGAACCACTAGGAGAACATAAAAAATAAGTGAATAAAATAAATAAATAAATATTTAATAAGAGATACATTAAAAACAGCTAAAACTGTGCGTGAAATAGCACAGGATAATAATGCATCAGTTTTATATAGCGCTTTTCTGGACACTCAAAGACGCTTTACATTGCACTATTCATTCACTCCATACTTGGTGGTGGTAAGCTACTATTGTAGCCACAACTGCCCTGGGGTAGACTGACGGAAGCGAGGCAGCCAATCGGCCCCTTCGACCACCAACAAAAATGAGTGCATACTCAAGTACAGGTAAAAAGTAGTGGCCCAGATAAATATTCAAGTAAGATTAAAAAGTACGAGAACCATGAAAACATGTAAAAAGAAATCAAGAAATATACCAGTTTTTACGTGTCAAAATTTGTTTTTTACTCACAGTGGAGTTATTATTTTTTTGTACTCCAGTAAAAGTACAGATACTTACTCAAGTAGAAGTAAAACGTACTGTATTTTAAAAAAAAGACTTTCAAAAGTACAATTAGCAACAAGTTACTTGATTAAAATGTAACTGAGTACTACACACCTCTGACAAAAACAGATAAGTGCCATTGAAAAAAGTCAATATATGCTTATATATCTCTTTACATAGAGCAGTGTATTTCATTACCAGATTTGTTTCAGTGTCATAAAAATCTTAAGCCACTTGTTTTTAATTCATTTTCATAAGTGGCATCTGTCGAGTACAGTAACAAATATAACAGGTATCGGCTTTAGCAAAAGGACTTTTCAAAACTCCCAGGCCACAAACAAAGCAATGTGGTTCATTCTATTCATTGCAAAGAAGAGGAGTGCAAAGAGCATCATGTTGGAGAAACTAAACAACAACTGCATTAGAGGCTCTACCAGCACCACAGAAAAGGTTCTAGTGACCCTCAGTCTGCAGTCCACCTCCATCCTAAAACCACCAACTCCTTTGATGACCGGGAGGTTTGGTTTGGAAGAGGGATTAAATAAGATATTTTTTTTGTAATGAAACAAAATCCTTCAATGTGTAGGAACCGATCTCTCAGATTCAATCTTTCCCCTCTGTACAGCAGCGTCCTACGCCCCAAGCCTGGAGGAATATAGAAAGGTTGGACTATGAAAAGTTGTAATCCCTCCCACTGGTCTTTATTTAGTCCGCCTGTGGTCTTGGAACTGGAGTGTTGCTGGAGATGACTCAAGAACCTTTGTCTGTTTTGATTTTAAAACATCTCATCATGAATGGTCAAATGGGCGTCGATGAATGCTTTGTTGATGATTGTAAATGATTTGTTTTCAGCAGAACCTCCAGGGAGTGCAGAGAATGAACTAGAGGTAAGTTTTTGCAGTGTTAACTTGAAGCGCTGACAGAGACGGAGATGCAGACTTTCAGACAGACAGACTTGTTTTGAGTCTTTGCAAACATTTTTATAGCGTCTTACCCAAACTCCAGTCACATTTGTGGTAGTTTGGGGTACCTGATTTTTTGGTGTTGTAGAATACATTTATTTCTGCCACCTCACGGCAAAACACAGACCTTGTTGTATTGTCTTCACCTATAGTTTTATTGAGCAATGGATGATAGAAGTCTAATCTAAATTAGTGGAATTTATCTTGGGGGTGGCCGCCCCTGATTCACTTTGTCACCACTCAATGCTGTATATTGGATGTGAAATGTGCATATAATTACATTCTTTGAACCATATGAGAGACTGTGAGAGCTAGAAACAAGTTTGGGCCAAAAAATAAATAAATGGAAAAGCGACAAAAACACAACAAAAATGTGATATACAAAACAGTAGAAAAAACGTGACATCAACCTGAGGAAAAATCTTGGATGAGTTTTGTAAGTCTTAGCTTTCAAATGACCCTTAAGTCTGGCCTATAGGCTGTAAACTCCAGTCGAGAAACTTTTAGATTTGGGGGAAGTCGAACTGGAGAAAATGTGCTCATTGAAAGTGGGGGTTAAGAGAATAAAATAATTCTTTATGTGCCTCTGTCATGGTGCCTCTGATCCTAAACCAGTCTCTTGTCTTTTTTAGTCCAACGAACTATATGAGGAGATCCAAGACATCAGGAAACCTGTGGAAATCTCCACGGTGTACGCTTCGGCCTCTTTCAGTAAACTGGCTGAAGACCAGACTTCTTCAGACATCTACAGTCTGGCCACATCACCCGCAGACCAGCTCCAAGTAAGATCTCATGTGCTGCTGAAGCTTCTCTGGTGGACGATACTGGAGTCAAAACACTGGGCCGACTTCAGAGAGAACTGACACAAGCCAGTATAACATGAAAAAACAATGACTTCTATGCTAACTAATACTACTCAACTAGGCCATGACTGCATAAAGTTACAGCGGACTTTCTTTCCTCTTCTCTTAAAAACACGTGAATGCAAGAAATTCTCCCTTTGACAATCCGTCATATGAAAAGTGAATTTGCAAAAGGAAAGTCAGCAGAAGATTGTAGATTTCTCTCTCTTCTTCTGTTACTGCCGGTAATTATTTCCCCCTTAAAGTAAGTGTTGCTTCTGTATCATTAAAGAGGAAGCCTCAATATAGATACAGGCCATCTTCAACCACAAGTATCCGCTGTTCTCAGGAAATGAGGTGTTGGCAAGACAAAATAAGCAAATGTTTTCACGAGATGCTATGAAACAGGTGCAGTGAACAGACTCAGATTATACAATTAGTATCAGAACAAAGTCCGGCCCTCGTGTTTACCTGGTTTTTGTTTGTTTGTTTTCTCTTTCAGGTGGAGGATTCTTCGGATGACCTGGATTATGCTGAAGTGGATTTCTCCAAAAGCAACGGCCTGACTGTGAACAGCGTCCCCTGGAGTCTGACTGAGGAAGTGCTGTACTCTGACCTTCAGACCCACACTGAAGATGCACATTACTCCACTGTTGCTGCGCCACAGGAGTGACTGACGTACTGTCGCGCAAAGGGAAATCGGGACTAATAACCAGGACTGTATTATATTCTTTTATTTTAAATTTTTTGTAGAATATTTTGATGGTTCAACCAGTGGCGTGTTGGGTAATCGGGAGAGTCGGGACGTTTCCCACTGGGCCGCTCGGTTGCGGTGCTCTTGGGCCGTCAGGATAAAATAATGAATTAATAGCAGACTCACAGTTGTGCTATTCAAGACCTAAAGGCTTTAACTGGGCTGCAGCTGGAGCCTGGGCTGCTGTTCCAGACACAAACTGAAGTAACACAATCTATCAAAATAATGACTGGAAAAAAAAAAGGTGGAGAAAGGTAGAAAAGTAAACAAATAGACAAATACACATTTTTAACTACACAACTTGGTGCTGATTGTGGGGTTGTATCAGGCTCAGACTGTGTGTACAGCGGCCCATGTGAAAAGAGAAATTGTTAGAAAATGGTCAAAGTGATGTTTGATCCAGCTGCCTCTTGTACTTGAGACCAGCGCACTATTACTCAGCCGTAATTCCGGGCCGGTCTTCTCCAAATCCCCCCGGGGTGAAATGAGGCCCCAGCACGCCCTCTGGGTTCAAGCGCGACACAGGAACATGTGAATTCATTTATACCATTGAGTGTACAGCAGAACGACTGCCAAAAGGGTCCATCTAATGCAACATTTCCTCTCTAATCTTTTATTTTTTGGAGCTTTTACACATAATATAATGTTATATCAGAAACATAACAGAACGGGAGATATGTTTCATCCTCGCATGTTTCTGTAATCCTGCATATTCAGTCCTTCCCTCTTTTGCACTCAAATTGCCTGCCCACACTGTGGAAGACCTTGAATGTTCTGATGTGTAAAAAGAAGAAGTCGACTCCTAGGTTTGTGGAATGTGAGGGGAGATTCATCACCAGGCCAGCAGATTTAACCAACTATTTTAATAATTTCTTCACAAACAAAGTAAATATTCTGAGGTCCCAGATGAACTCAACGGACAATTGTTGTAAAATGATCAATGGTTTGATGCTTGGTAAAGCGTGCCACTTCAATCTGGAGACAGTGGATCACAAGACTGTTGAAGAGATGCTACACGGTCTCTCAGAGGACACGTCACCTGGCATTGACAACCTTGATGGAAAAATAATTAAAGTTGCTTCCAGTATGCTTGTCAGACCAATTTATCACATTTTTAATCAATCTATCGCCAATGGAACATTCCCAAACCTTTGGAAACAATCAAAAGTTATTCCCCTACCTAAAGATGGAAAATTAGCATTCCCTGGTGCAAATTGCAGACCAATCAGTTTACTTCCTGTGCTCGGTAAAGTATTAGAAAGCATTGTTTTTAACCAAATTATGAAATATTTCAACAAAAATAAGCTCCTCACAAGAGCTCAGCATGCGTACAGACCGGGCCACTCTACAAACACTGCTCTAGCACATATGACAGACGAATGGCTAATGGCTTTGGATGAAAACAAATCTATGGGAGGTGTATTTTTGGACTTCACAGCAGCCTTTGATGTCATTGACCATGCTATTTTAATTGACAAACTCAAATCTTATGTTTTTTCTCAAACAGCCCTTAAATGGATAATCTCTTACCTCTCCAATCGTTGTCAACAAGTGTTTATTAATGGTAGTTTGTCAGATACTAAAATGACATCATGCGGTTTGCCTCAAGGGAGCTGAATGGGCCCACTTTTATTTTCTATATTCATAAATGGCTTTCCATTTACAGTTAATAAGGCCAGTAAAATAATAAATGCTGATGACGCTACTCTGTTTTCCTCGTCACCCACAATATCTGAACTCAACAGTACCTTACAGCATGAGCTACACCTGGCAGTGAAGTGGGTCAAAACAAATTGGTATTAAACACGTCTAAAACTAAATGTATTGTATTTAACAAAAAGTGTGCTCAACCAGATACCAATGCTCTTCATCTGTCACTAGGGGGAGCACTAGTGGAGCAGGTCTCAAAAGCAAAGCTGTTGGGTATCAGACTGGATCAGTCATTGTCTTGGTCAGATCAAATTAATCATATTGTCGGTATGATGGGCAAAGGTATAGCTATGGCAAATACATTTTCTGCTTACTGCACAACTTCTGTTCTGAAAACTGTTGTCCAAAGCATAGTATCGTCTCACCTACATTACTGCCCAATAGTATGGTCCAATGCTACACAAAAGCATCTACAGAGACTTCAGATTGCTCAGAACAGAGCAGCTAGAGTTGTGCTCCACCGTCCTTTTCAAACTAATGTCCGTGAGATGCACAGGAGACTGTCTTGGATAACGGTTGAGGCCAAACTACAGGCAAGTCTCCTCATGTTCATGCACAAAGTTTTGATGGATAAACAGCCCAGTTTTGTGTTTAACAAACTCTTATTCAGTGGTTACCTGGGAGGAGCTCGGACTCGAGCCGCTGCTCCTCCACGTCGAAAGGAGCCAGCTGAGGTGGCTAGGGCATCTGTTCCGGATGCCTCCTGGTCGCCTCCCTCGGGAGGTGGTCCAGGCATGTCCTATTGGGAGGAGGCCTCGTGGAAGGCCCAGGACACGCTGGTGGGACTATGTCTCCAAGCTCGCCTCGGAGTCCCCCCAGAACAGCTGGAGGAGGTGTGCGTGGATCGGGAAGTCTGGGCATCTCTGCTGAGACTGCTGCCCCCGTGACCCGGCCCCGGATAAAGTGGAAGAAAAAGGATGGATGGATGAAGGTATTTTCTATGGGACAACATTTGAACAGCAAGAAATGCCCCAGAATGAACAGTTGTTCATGTTGGTGTAATCCTGCATATTTAAGTCCATCTCATTCCTTTGCCTTTGTGTTTTTATTTATTTATTTGTTGTAAGTCCAAGCGCCTCAGTCAATGTAAGGACTTGTGTAACCCAGAGGTTAACAGAGCTACCAGATTAAAAGCATGTTAATAAAAACAGCAATAAATACTATGAATGTAAAAAGCCAATAAATAAGTTCATATGGTGAAATATATCTAAAAAACATCTAAAAAGCTATATTTCATTCTATTGTATATTATTTGAGTTAAAAACGTGCTAAATATGCAAAATCCTTATTATTTACATTTTAAAATGGTTAAAATCCATGTAGACTTTTATTTTGAATGGCACGTTGTGTGACGCCCCTGCACCAAACAACAGCCAATCGTATTGCTGAAAAAGTTCCCCAATGCTAAACGAAGTAGATGCAGCAAAACACGCAAAAGTACTGCAGTGAAAATAGTAGAGAAACAAGCGCAGAAAACGAGTCTAAACCGATCTAAAAGTCATTTTTGTACTGAGGTTTATTTCACTCCTCCTCCGGGTCTAGGTTTCTGATCTGGCAACTTAGCTCTTGATAAAAAGCTCCATAATGCAACTTTAAGAGAGAGTTTTTCTCTAAACACATACTTTAATATTAATATAGAGTATTCTAAAAGAAAAACATGACACAGGCATTTAAAATTATTTAAAGGTCCAGTTGACTTTCATATGGGCATTATAAACTTGACAAGTTCCTCAAAGCGCTACAGAAGGTCATTATTAGTGATGGGATTTACGGCTCTTTACTTACCTAGCAAGGGCCAGATATTACAGTGACTTAACATTTGCATTGACATCAGTCTTGGACTGCGCCGGCTTGAACCGTTCAGGGACAGGTCGCATTTTAACCGCAAATCCATTCAATGTTTTGTTTCGAAAGAAATGTTATGTGTTTTCGTGTTATGTATTGCAGCACCTCGTGTGTTTATTTGTGATCAACACGTTTAAATTAGTGTCTTTTTTGCCTGAGCAATTTTGATTCTGTTCTGAACGGTGAAGGAGGAAGCTGTTCAAGATGGATTCTCAGGTGTTTGTAAACTCACAAATACAGTGAGACGTCAGCTTGCTGGCAGGGTGAGCTCTTTACTGGGAGCTGAGTCTTTGGGATCCGTTCATTTTTTAAATGTAAAACAGTAATAACTCCAGCCAGATAACTCTCAATATCTAAGACGCTAAATAAAAGGCAAACATTTAAACATTTAAATGAGACTGATTACGCTTTTTAAAAAACGTGTTTGTGAATAAAATCTTGCTCCAAAACCCCAAAAAAGTGTCTGCGACTAGCTGACAATTCATTTTTAGTGCATTTGTAAAAAGCTTTCACTTGTGTGGCCTGCTCTATTGTTATGTTCGTTCGGGGGAGTCTAAGCCTCAGTCACTGCTGTCCCGACCAAACGTACTATATACGCAGATGCAGAACACATAACTCATTACGACAGAGGCTTATTATTAGAATGCTGAGACAATGAGTTTTGTGAACATGGGTGGAGAACAGGAATGTGGTCACTGGTTTAGAGAAGTACAAGTCCACTTCCTGGTTTGTGACACACTGCCATGGTGTGACAAACTGCAGCAGCAAAGATGAAACCCAGGCTCCAGCTTTCAGCCATCTTTCTGAGTGAGTACTTCATGCACTTGAATGGGTGATTTGAGTATAGGCCTACCTACGCTCTTGAGTAGACAATGGGCAATGGGTGTGCAGAACTATTATGCACTTTCTTTCCCTCATACAAAATAGTAAGAAAAGAAATCTGTCAGGTCTGGCGAGTCCTTCCTTTTTTTTTTCATCTTCTTGATACCCTGCTGGCTACTGGCAACACAATGTTTATTGACGGTTATTGACTTTTCAGTGTCTGACAAAAGTCTTTTCCTACCATCTTGTCACCATTGGATGACAAGATGGCGCCGGTGTGTCTGGTACGCCGCTTGGCTCTGCTCAGCTCTATTTGTTTTATGTTGATTTTAACATCTGTCACAAGGACCATCGACTCACTGCTGGTGTATAATCGTCAAGAATTGCTCAATCTAAAAGAAACGGTGCAATTGTGTACTATACGTGAGGCAAACAACAAGTCAGGTTCATTCTACCTGGCCGACCTGCCTGAGCACCTCCTCAGGGTGTATGCGCCGCTGCCCAGGAAGCGTAAACGCCGAGGAGTCCGATCCGGCCGGCTCGTGAAGCTGAAAGCCTGGTTGGCTCTTTCTCTCACCGCGGTGTGGTCCTCGGATCTTCCACGGGATTACAGAGACTGTTTTCACCGCTATGTCTCGCGACGCACGCTCGCTCCAGTTGGTGCTTGGTTGGTGCTCATTACCGGACAACGGGAGGATCTCTGCGCGTTGCGCCCTCGCCGCTCTTCTTTCCGGGTTTCTGGCGGTGTGTCCCCGGCTAACCTCAGGACGCTGAGCCAGGTAGCTCAGGCGGCTACTACAGCTTCTACGAGGTGCGCACTGGTCAACGCGAGGTCTGTGGCGAATAAAACTTTCATCCTGCAGGATTTCTTTACATCGCGCGCTTTGGATGTACTGTTTTTAACGGAGACTTGGATCAACAGCGGGGAGTCTACTGCTTTCTCTGAGTTATTACCTCCGGACTGTACTTTTATCAACGCACCGAGAACCACTGGTCGTGGCGGAGGTATAGCTACTGTTTTAAAGAATTGTGTTAATCACAAAGTGGTATCTGAGTGGTCTTTTTGTTCATTTGAACTGAGCTGTTTTGAGCTGCGACAGGCTGACCCAGTACTGTGCGCTGTCGTTTACAGACCACCGAAGCACAACAAGGATTTTATTAGAGATTTTTATGAATTTGTTGCTTGTGTGCTCACGCGTTACGACAGGGTTTTAATTGTCGGAGATTTTAATGTGCATGTATGTTGTCCTTCTAAG
Source organism: Proterorhinus semilunaris (assembly GCA_021464625.1). Lineage (NCBI taxonomy): Eukaryota > Metazoa > Chordata > Actinopteri > Gobiiformes > Gobiidae > Proterorhinus > Proterorhinus semilunaris. The sequence continues at coordinate 31,959,269 of CM038347.1, read as the reverse complement.
CCCATGGTCAGAGAGTTTTTGGACTTGGTGGAAGCTTTTAATCTGACACAACATGTCTCTGGCCCAACACAAGTGCACGGGCACACGCTTGACATTGTGTTGTCGTGTGGTTTTCCTGTCAACAATGTCGTTGTGGGAGATGCCGTGTTTTCTGACCACAGCCCTGTCATGTTTGATTTTATTTTGGACTTGGAGCTGAAGCTGTCTTGCGTGCGCCATGGTCGTGTTATTAAGCCTGACACGGCCGCTGCTTTTTGTCCGCTTTTTACTGCATCGCCTCTGGATCATCTAAACTCCGCTGCATTTATGGACACGGAGCAATTGATGAACTCTTTTATTTCCACCTGCTCTGAAGTCCTGGACAGTGTTGCTCCTCTTAGAGCCATATGTCCTAAGCCAAAGCAGGAACCGTGGCTCAATGACACTACGCGCACAGCTCGGCGTGAGTGTCGGAGAGCGGAGCGTACGTGGAAGAAGGACCATTTGGAGGTTTCGCACGAGATTCTTAGAGAGTGTTGGAGAAATTATCAAAGTACTGTTAAAGCTGAAAAAACTCAATATTTCTCAAACTTGATTTTGAATAATATCGGTAAACCTCGGGTTCTTTTTAAAACAATTGGTTCTGTTTTTAATCCAAGTCCGTCCACTTCATTGGAGATGACAAATGAAACTTGTGAACAATTCCTCTCCTTTTTTAATGAGAAGGTTGCTGCTATTAGGGCCAACATTTCTCCCTCTTCATTGTGGAGTTTGGTATCCACGCAATGTTCAGCTGTTTTTTGTCAGTTTGAGTCTGTATCATTGTCTGTGCTCACAGGGATTGTTAAAACACTTAAACCCTCCTCCTGTCCCACAGACCCGGTCCCTCCTCGCTTTTTTAAAGAGGTTTGGGACACCATTGGCTCTTCTGTTAAAGAGATCATCAACAGCAGCTTGGCTTCTGGCATAGTGCCCTCTTTTTGTAAAAAAGCTGTAGTTGAGCCTTTGATTAAAAAACCTGGTCTTGACCCTGCAAATTTGGCAAATTATCGGCCAATTTCCAAACTACCCATGGTATCGAAAATTTTAGAGAAATGCGTTTTTGCACAGTTGCAACCTTTTTTAGATGAAAATGGCACTTTAGACCCATATCAGTCAGGCTACAAAGCTTTGCACAGTACTGAATCTGCACTTTTAAAGGTTTTTAATGACCTGTTTTTAATGACTGATTCTGGAGGCTCTGCCATTTTAGTGCTTTTAGACCTAACGGCTGCTTTTGACACAGTCGACCACACAATTCTTTTAGACCGCCTTAGAGATCGCGTGGGTGTCAGGGGGACCGCGTTAGAGTGGTTTAGGTCCTACCTGTCGGAGAGGTCATTCTCCGTCAGGCTGGGGGACTCCACTTCATCTTCTGCTCCGCTTCACTGTGGAGTCCCCCAGGGATCTATCCTGGGACCCATTTTGTTTGCAATATATCTCCTCCCACTTGGAGAGATTTTTAAGAAACATGGCATGTCTTACCACTTTTATGCAGATGACTGTCAAATGTACATGCCCATTGCTAAGAATGACCACAGCCCCCTGACACCCCTGCTCGACTGTCTAGGTGACGTCAAGGCTTGGTTAGCCCAGAATTTTTTAAAACTGAACGAGGGAAAAACAGAAGTAATGACATTTGGATGTAACCTCACGGACTTGGGATCACTCCAAAACTATTTGCATCCCAAGGTCACCAGCCTTGGCGTCACCATAGACAGTGATTTTAAATTTGATAAACAGATTAATGGCGTTTTAAAATTGGGTTTTTATCATCTTCGTCTTTTATCTAAAGTTAAGCCCTTTTTATCTTTTAATCTTTTTGAGCAAGTCGTGCACGCTTTTATTTCAAGCCGTCTGGACTACTGTAACGCACTTTACTCGGGAATTAGCCAGAAAGCACTCTCTCGTTTGCAGTTAGTCCAGAACGCTGCGGCACGACTCTTAACAGGGACCAAAAAACGCGAACATATTACCCCAATCCTTGCGTCCTTGCACTGGCTCCCTGTTCATTTTAGAATTGATTTTAAAATTTTATTGTTTGTTTTTAAAGCTTTGAATGGACTGGCCCCTCAGTATATTACAGACCTCATCCAAATTTACCGGCCCTCTCGCGCTTTGAGGTCTGAGGGCCAGCTCCAGCTCGTGGTTCTGAAGACGAACCGTAAAACCAGAGGGGACAGAGCGTTCTCCATTGTCGGCCCTAAGCTGTGGAACGCTCTGCCCCTCCACATCCGTACGGCCCCCACCGTGGAGTGTTTTAAATCCCGTCTTAAGACTCACTTTTATTCTTTGGCTTTTAGCACCGCGTAAGGTGTGTGGTCCCCCTGTGTCTTTTTATCCATTTTATTGAATTTTATTTTTATTTGTAGTTTTTAATGTGTTTTTATTTCTATTCAGTCTTTTAAATTGTTTTATTTCTATTTATTTGGTGGAGCTCATTTGTATTGTTTTTGTTTTATTGTTGTTATTGTTATATGTTGTTCAGCACTTTGGAAACGTTTTGTTGTTTAAATGTGCTATATAAATAAAGTGGATTGGATTGGATTTTATTTGAGAGAAAGAACATAAATTCAAATATTGATCAGTATAATAATTAAGATTTACAAAAAAATGTTTTTTTTTAAAAATAAAAATAATGAATGTTTGTGGTTTTTATGTACCGTTTAATGTGAACCAATTTATATTAATTTCCTTGCAAATAATTTGTAAAATTAATAAATTAACTTCATTGTTTGTTCTCTGCTGTATCTGTGTTTCCTGGACAGTGCTGTTGTCTGGAGAGCCTGGTTTCATCAAAGCAGAGACGGTGCATGAAGTGTCTGTTGGAGGGAATGTCACAGTTGGATGTCGGTTTTATTTGGATGGACAGACAAAGATCTTCTGTAAAGATGACTGTGAAGAAAAAAACATTTTGGTTAAAACTTCTGAAAATAATGAATGCAAAGAGAGATACTGCATTGAATATGAAAGAAACCCATTTGGTTATGTAATGTATGTGAGCATTACCAATGTGACCAGCTCTGACTCCGGACGATACCAGTGTGTTTTAAAAAGAAGACTTGCAATAGATAGCAACCAGGAATTTACGATTAAAGTCACGAAAGGTAAGTTTACGGTAACACAAGTTTAGAAACATTTTCTTTTTTTTTTGTATGCAAAATCAATTTTCAAAAAGAATCAATTTCATATTTTTTTTGTATTTTTCAGATGCCGCCTTGAACCCAACTTTTACGCTAAAGCCTGAAGGTCCTCCTGACGTCACGCTAACCTCTGCTACAGACCTCACCTCATTTCACACGTCCACACCATCTGAGCCTCAGCAGCCCACCTCTGCATCAGGTACTGTGAGTTCACACAGTCTGTGGTACTATAGAGATGAGGCACTCCCTAAATGTTCGGGACGGGTCAAAGGCACACGCTACAGTCGTTATAAAAACGGTGCGAAAACAATAAAGTTAAACCAAAATCATTATTTTCACATCACCCCAAGACTGGTGTGTGTAACACTCTTAACCATGGTTATTCCAATTTGTAAATGTCAACAAATCAGCAAAAATGACCGAATGTACAGCCCAAAGTAGCCGACTCCCAACCATCCCAACCTTGGACCGAACATTAGGGAGTCCCGTAGAGTCAGTGCTTGGGAAGCGATAATCCCAGTTACCACTGTTCACTGTGACTCGATACATAACTGATATGAATCTCACAACGCAAGACAAGTTTAACAGAGGAAGTCACGCCATTTCACACGTCCACGCACAGCATCTGCATCAGCTATATATGCAGTTTGCCATATGAGGAGATAACTATGGCTAGCTAACATTAGGCTAATGACGAGCTACTTCCTGTCAACATTTTAACATTGATTGAAAAGACAAATTGATCTACAAGTCATGCCAAGATTGTTTCATCAAATTAGTTGAAATTGTGGCGCTTTTTTACCCTTTGTTAGCATCCAATGAATGTTAGCCTTTAGCTTCAAGGCTAAAACAACTACATCCTGTGTAAAGTTTTAACATAATTGCAGCACTGTTCAAATATTTATTTATTTCAACGACAGCGAACTCTGAAGGACAGGATAAAGTTTTTACCTTCAGTAATTAGCATCATGTTACTGCCCATGCACACAATAAATTCAGCCCTAATCACATAAATGTTTTGTATTTTAGTTACATTTTACACAGTATGGCTTTAAGTACAATTCTGAAGTTTGTTTCTTTTTTAAATACATTTTCTGAAGGATATTCCAACTCGTCTTCACCACATCCTCTGATTTATTTATATAAACAGATTTGTATTTTCTTCTGCTGCTGACTCTGATTCCCGCCATCCTGGTCACTGTTATTGTCCTCTACAAGAAGAGGAGGCACAACGGTAAGAATACCGACATTTAGGTATTTTCTGTGGGAGAACATTTGAACAGCAGAAATGCCCCAGAATGAGGATTTACACAACACACTGTACTGTTTGTTTTGCAGATCGTGAACACGCCCAAAACTCACAGGTGATTTGTTGACTTTCTTTTCTTTCAAACGAAAAACTACAAGATACTTTTTTTTCTAATTACACTTTTTTTCCCCTCCAGATGAACGAGTGCATTCCTGCTCCAGCGTTGGATCCTACAGACGACACTTACCAGAGTCTCTCTCCGGACACAAGAGACCAAAACCAAATCTACAGCACACTGCAATAACCTGCTCCACAAAAGTTTTATTAACTTTTATGTTTGTTGTGTGTTTTTTTTAACCCTGCCGAGCACCCATCTCACCCTGTGGCCTATTCACATAGAGTGGGGCAAAAAAGTATTTGGTCAGTTCCCCATAGACTTCTTATTGGATTTCGGCCGAATACCTTTGTGCCCTACTGTATATTTGAGGAGAAAGAGATGAGCCATTTTTCATACTTGGGATCCGTTCATTTCAAAGAGCTGTTCAAAAGAAGAGCTTGTTTTAATGTAAAACAGTAATAACTCCAGCCAGATAACTCTCAATATCTAAGATGCTAAATAAAAGGCACACATTTTAAATTTAAATGATCTAAAATTATAATGGGACTGATATTAACGCTTTGAAAAACGTGTTTGTGAATAAAATCTTGCTCCAAAACACATAACAAGAGGCTGCAACTGTCTGACAAATCATTTTTAGTGCATTTGTAAAAAGCTTTCACTTGTGTGGCCTGCTCCATTGTTGCGTTCGTTCGGGGAAGTTCTGTCAAATTTACTGAAAAAAAAACGACCCGGCTCGAACAGTTCACCTTAAAGAGCCGTTCAAAAGAGCCGCGTGGTCATGAACGTCACATCACTGGTCATTATATTTTCACTTCCCACACCATGGTGGATCCCAAAAACATCAGGCACACAGCACAATCACACATTCAGGTCTGTGTAAAGAGAACTGGGGTCGAGCCTTTTAGTAAGAAGACGACCGCTAAGCCTCAGTCACTGCTGCCCCGACCAAACGTACTATATACGCAGATGCAGAACACATAACTCATTACGACAGAGGCTTATTATTAGAATGCAGAGCCAGTGTGTTTTGTGAACATGGGTGGAGAACAGGAATGTGGTCACTGGTTTAGAGAAATACAAGTCCACTTCCTGGTTTGTGACACACTGCCATGGTGTGACAAACTGCAGCAGCAAAGATGAAACCCAGGCTCCAGCTTTCAGCCATCTTTCTGAGTGAGTACTTCATGCACTTGAATGGATGATTTGAGTATAGGCCTACGCTCTTGAGTAGACAATGGGCCAAGTGAAGAGAAGAGATTTGAGAGAAGGAAAAACATCTACAAAACCACACAATTCATGAGGAAGGAACAAAACACAGAATGAGAGCTGGATCACATCCGATCTGACACTGTAGCTTCACTCACTGCAAAAGGCAAAGGTGGTTCCGGTAAATGAACTTTAAAAGTGGCGTTGATGGCCAGTAAGAGAATCACCACAAGGATGAATCGAGACCCATTAAGTTTGACACAATGTGGAGATACAGTATTATGCTGGAAATATGTGATAGAAAGGACTTAAGACTGAAAGTTGGTATATTAGAGCAGAGATTGTAGAAGTGAACACAAAATAAATCTTAAAAGTATGATTTATTTTATTTATTTATTTTTTACAATTGTAGCACTAATAGTTATAACAAGTTCTCTTCCAAGAAATGTGCATATTATAATTCATCTCGCAGCCCTTGCAGTCGACACATTAAACTGCAGTTACACTGATGTGTTTCCAAATGGCCGCTAACAAATTCATTTATTAGTGAGATTATGGGAGAATCAATGATTTTCTTGAAGAAGTAGGCTCGTACAGTGCGTCCATATTTAACACGTACGTGACTTTTTTGACCATATTGTTTTTTTTTTTCACATTTAAAAAATGACAAACATGTTCAAAACTGAAAGGCTGTTGGAAACTTGGCCTGAAGTGTTGAAAGTGATACACTGGGATTGGCGCAATAATCTTTAGCTTCTGCCTTTTCTATTTCATAATTTAGGTATAATTTTTTTCCCTCTTCAACTGTAAAATGTTTAAAAGTCAGAATAAATTAAATCTGAATCTGAAAAATGTGCGTTCGTGTAATGAGAGGAAGTGCGGCCAAAGCAGGTCCACACTTTGAATCGGGTGTGCAGAATTATTATGCACTTTCTTTCCCTCACACAAAATGGGAAGAAAATAAATCTGGGAAGTTTGTCGAGTTCTTCTTTTTTTTTTCATCTTGATATCCTGCTGGCTACTGGCAACAAAATGTTTGATGGTTCCGTGTCCCGTCCCAATATTTAGATAGTTAGATATAACATATATAGTTGAGGAGAAAGAGATGAACCGTTTTTCTTTCATGCATTTTAAATTTCATTTTAATTTATATTGCTTTGCTGACCTGACATTTTGGAGTTTTCGATCTTGTTATGACAGCGTGTTTCAGTTGTTCATGTTGTTGCAATCCCGCATATTTAAGTCCATCTCATTCCTCTGCTTCAAAGCATTTCATCTTTTTTTATTTTTTGTTTTATTTTTTGTATTATTTTTTGAAGCCTAAGCTCCTCGGTCGATGTAAGGAGTTGGATTCTGCACGGCTGAGGAGAGTGTTGGAAGTGCCACAGTAGTGTCACTCAATAAAATAAAAAGTATCAAACATGTTCATTACTTTAGTTTGAGGTTTTGGAGCCTATAACCCGACAATCACACTGACACCACGGCTTTAAGGAGAATTCTGTAACTTTGACCTTTCAGTGACCCAGCGGCTGTATGAGTGGTCATCATAGCGCCTTCATTTGGAGCGGTAGCCTGTAGGATGCTCCAGGTTCCATTGTTGTTTTTAGGATTTTCTGAATGGAATATATGCATAAGCACAGAGATGGTTCCATCATCAGGGAAAACCTACCAGAAACCCTAAAAAACAGTTGACCCTGGAGTATCCTACAGATCACTGTGATGGAAAGAAAAGGCGCTATGCTGTAAGGTATTTGACACTGTAAGGTCAAATAGGCATTCATCAACTTCTTTTTTCCCCAGATAAAAAGCTCCATAATGCACCGTTGAGAAATTTTATTTTATTTTCCAAACAAATACATTCATTTTGATTCACCATATTCGAAAAAGAAAAACAAAACATGACAAATACGTCTAAAGTCCTTTAAAGTTTCAGTTGAGTTTCATAGTGGGCATTATAAGTTCCTCAAAGCGCTACAGAAGATCACTACTTATTTACTTCTCAAACCATGGTGTATCCCGGCAACAGAACACACGCCACCATCAAACATTCAGGTCTGTGTAAAGTGAAGAGCCTTTTGGTGAGAAGACCATCGCCAAGTCACTGCTGCCCTGACCAAACGTACAGTACACATAAATCCAAAAAACCCAAAACTCATTACGACACAGAGGCTCATCATTAGAACACAGAGACAATGTGTTTGATGAAAAATGGGCGGGGCTCATGGACGTGGTCACCGGTTTAGAGAAGTACAAGTACAAGTTCCTGGTTTGTGACACACTGACTCGGTGTGTGAGAAACTGCAGCAGCAAAGATGGATGTGCGTGCTGCAGAGAAGGTGATTGGCTGTGAGCTCCCATCTCTCCAGGACCTGTTCACCTCCAGGACCCGGAGGCGTGTGGGTCGGATCACAGCTGACCCTTCTCACCCTGGTCACGGACTATTCACCCCTCTCCCCTCAGGCAGGAGGCTACGGTCTATCCAGACCCACACCTCCCGCCACTTGAACAGTTTTTTCCCCTCCGCCATCAGACTCATAAACAAATACAAGTCCCTGTAGCTCAGTTACAGAGTCATGGATGTATCTGCACTTGCAGTGTGCGGTGTGTCCACACTTAGACCCGCTGCTATCACTTTATCACTTTATCACTTTATCACTTTAAACACTTAATACCACTTTAAATGCCAAAACATCTGTATATACAATCCCGCTGTTGTTCATTGTCAAATTGTTGTTGTCTTAACATATGTCACTTTATTTTATCTTATTTATTTAATATTTTTTATTTTATGCATGCCCTTATAGCCTTATAGTTTAACGTTCTTAGCTTATTTTTTATCTTAATTCTGTGTTATATGTTTTATGTCGCACGTTTGCACCAAGTAAAATTCCTAGTTTGTAAACCTTGTTCACAAACCTTGGCAATAAAACAAATTCTGATTCTGATTCTGATCCCAGGCTCCAGCTTTCAGCCGTCTTTCTGAGTGAGTACTTTCCTGCACTTGAATGGATGATTTGAGTGTATGCTCTGACCGTTGTGAGGTGTGAAGAGAAGAAATTAGAGAGAAAGGTCAAACCGCTACAAAACCACACAACTCATGAGGAAGGAACAAACAGCGGTTAGCCATCGATGCATGATGCACAGAATGAGAGCTGGCCCACATCCGATCTGACACTCTGTAGCTTCACATGAAACCCATTAAGTTTGACACAATGTAGAGATATTATGCTGGAAATGTGTGTGATAGAAAGAAGGACTTATTATCTAAGACTGAAAGTTGGTAAATGAGAGCAGAGATGGAAGAAGTGGACACTAAATAAGACATTTAGAATTGTAGCCTTAATGGGTCACGGACTAGTTGGTGGGATTATCAAAACGCGTTTGTAATTTTCATTTGCATATTATTATCAATCTCGCAGTCATTGCAGACGACGCATTAAATGGTAGTTACACTGATGTGTTAGTGAGATTATGGGAGAACAGATGACAAAGTAGGCCTGTACAGCACTTATTAATAATTATTACACATTATTACATTTTTCTTTATCATATTGTTATTTTTCTTCACATTTAAAAATACAAACTGTATGAAACTGAAAGGCTGTTGGATTGAAGCGTTTCAGGTGATGGCTGTGAGAGGATGAGGAAGTGTGGCCAAAGCAGGTCCACACTCTGAATCGGGTGTGCAGAATTATTATGCAGTTTGCTTCCCATTCAAGTAAAAACAAAAAACAAAACTGCTAAAAGCTACTCAGCGGGATGCACCCCTCTTGAAATTTGAAAAACATCGGGATGGGACCGCAGAACCATCAAATGTTGTGTTACCAATAGTCCGCAAGGTCAGAAGAAGCAAGTTTACAGGGGAACAAAAAAACACAAAGACTTAAAGGAGTTATACCTGAATTTTATTTTTATTTTTATAGGGTAAAATTACTTTTGCTCCATAAAAGTATGTTATAAAAGTCGTCATTTGTGATAAAACGTGTGAAGTTTGCGCTATATTATGATTGGTTGATGTTGTCTATGGTCAACCCAAATAGTCAATATGTCACCTTTTACGCCGAAGGACGGCCATAACAATAAAAATACCCATCATCTATAAACTGGCAGAAGGGAGTTGAGTTTCAGTCTATCTTCAACCCAAAAGGGTCCAACTAACTCATCTTCAATAGTACATTACAAAACCCGTGCCCCTCCTCGACCCAGCAGGCTTGTAGTAAGTCGTAATGGAGCTTTATGCCCATTACTGATCCAGCCATGGCCATGAATCCATCCAGTCCATAAAACCTTTTAAACCTTTTAGATAATTCCTGAACCAGTCCAGATGTTTCAGTTTATGTGTCTTGTTTCATTGTGGCCGGGTTTCCACTTTTCTCACATTGGCGATGTCAAGTTACAGTTCAGTTACAGGTGCTGAGAATGCCATGGATTATGGATTCCTAGTGGCTCTATGTTTGATTGTGTGTGTGTGTGTGTTTTTTATTTTTTATTTTCTTAAACCTGCTTCTTGATACCTTGCTACTGGAAAAAAAAAAAGTTTGATTGTTTCGTGTCCCGTCCCAATCTTTTTTGTAAATTGAGGGATTTTAGCTTTTTTTTTTACTTTTCAGTGTGTGACAAAAGTCTTTTCCTTACCATTTTGCTTGAAAGAAAGTAAATAACTTCAAATATAGATTAGTATAATTATGTAGATTTACAAATAATTGTATCTGTCTAGCATAAATTAAATAATAAAAAGCATGAATGTTTGTGTTTTTTCTTTACTGTTTCTACTTTGGAGCTTGTTGTCTTATGTGAACCAATTTATATTAATTTCCATAGTCAATTTGTGAAATTAACTTAATTGTTTATTCTCTGCTGTATCTGTGTTTCCTGGACAGTGCTGTTGTCTGGAGAGCCTGGTTTCATCAAAGCAGAGACGGTGCATGAAGTGGCTGTTGGAGGGAATGTCACAGTTGGATGTCAGTTTTTTTGGGATGGACACACAAAGATCTTCTGTAAAGATGGCTGTAAAAAAAAAAACTTTTTGGTTAAAACTTCTGAAAATAATGAATGCAAAGAGAGATACTGCATTGAATATAAAGGAAACACATTTGGTTATAATGTAATGTATGTGAGCATTACCAATGTGACCAGCTCTGACTCCGGACGATACCAGTGTGTTTTAGAAAGAAAACTTGCAATAGATAGCAACCAGGAATTTACGATTAAAGTCACGCAAGGTAAGTTTACGGTAACACAAGTTTAGAAACATTTTCTTTTTTTTTTGTATGCAAAATCAAAAGTTAAAGAATCAATTTCATAATTTTTTTTAATTTTTCAGATGCCGCCTTGAACCCAACTTTTACGCTAAAGCCTGTAGGTCCTCCTGACGTCACACTAACCTCTGCTACAGACCTCACTGTACAAACAGGTGACACTGCATCCGGTATAACTATGACTTCAACACAACAAAGTTTAACCCAGGGACCGGTGTCATTTCACACGTCCACACCATCCGAGCCTCAGCAGCACACCCTTACATCAGGTACTGTGAGTTCACGCAGTCTGTGCTGCTATAGAGTTGAGGCACTCTCTAAATGTTCGCGCACAGTAGCGTTTGATTTAGACCTGCCCCGAACACTTGGGTCTGTTCTTAATCATTGAATCAGATTTCCAATTTTCTGTTATAACAAACACAAACCCCAAGACAATTGAATGAATATGAATATTCAAATTAATACATGTTAACAAATCAGCATGTATACGACAAAAATCACCAACTTGGACCAAAGGCCGAACATTAGGGAGTCCCGTTGAGTCAGTGCTTGGGAACGCTTGGGGCACGCTACAATTCCAGTTACCACTGTTCACTGTGACCAATGTCGGGCTCCTCCGGCATGGATGCTTTATGATCTAAACTCATAATCATCTTTCTTAATCATCAGAACGTGTTTGCTCAGTTAGAGATGGACCACATTGGAAAAAAGGAAACATTCTTAAATATAAGGTTTAGTTTGGAATCATAAAAGCCAGATTTTTGTAAAGTAACACCAATCCCACCCACCCTCCACCTGGTGCCAAGTCAAAATCCCAGGCACTATGGTGTTTTTTTTTTTCTCTAGTAATGGAACAATATTTGCTTTGCACTCCTTCAATATGTTGTAGACTCAGACATTTGTGGGGAAAAACACTGTGCATCTAATTTTAAAGCATTTAGAACAATTTTATGAACTTGCAGACTAGTTTTTTAGCATTTATGTGAAACTGAACCTGCAAATTGTCGCTGTGAAGAATTGGGAGGTTACACATACTGTATGTTAGTAAAGTTAGGATAAGTTTGGACCACGACTAGCTTTGTAATTTCGTGGCTTCCTCTTTCATTGTTTGTTATAAATAATCAGGTATAGTGCTGTAAGTCCATAGAAATATTCAATGGGAGGAGATCTCCGCTTTGATCAGTCGTAGCCTGGTGTTTCTACACACTCCATGCTTTGTTCGCTCTAGTCATGAATTGCAAAATGATGTGACTTCTGCAAGTACACTGCTGTTCAAAAGTTTGGGGTCACTTAAAATGCCCTTATTTTTTTTAAAGAAAAGCACTGTTTTTTTCATCGAGGAAAATTATTCAGAAATACAGAAACTGGTGATTTTTAATGGATTACCTACGTAGGTGCACAGAGACGTATTTCTAGCAACCGTCACTCCAGTGTTCTCATGGTACATTGTCTTCTGCTAATCATATTGATGATGAGAAAACCCTTGTGCGGTTATGTTTGCACAGCTCAAAACTGTTGGGCTGTTCAGAGGAGCTATAAAACAGGATGTCCTTTAAGCTAGTTCAGTATCTGAAGCAATATTTGTGGGTTTGATTATACCCTCAAAATGACCAGAAAAGAGGAACTTTCTTCTGACGCTCGACAGTTTATTCTTGTTCTGAGAAATGAAGGCTATTCCATATGAGATGTTATTAAAAACACAAAATTGTCGAGGTAACTTTTGAACGGTAGCGTATCTGGGCCTAAAACCCCAAATAGAAAGGCTTTCAACACTTGCATTTTGTATTGCTTGCATTGGTTGTATCGTGCCGCTTTCTATCTCAGTGGTTCTGTGGGGGATTGCAGGCACATTTTTGTTTCTAGTTTGAAAGGAATCCATGTATTGTGGGGGTTGCGAACACAAACAGTTTTCTATACTGGGGGTTGTGACTAAAAAGCATGAAAGCGCCACTGGTCTATCCGCATGTGTCATTAGCTACAGTGGGGGAAAAAGTACTTAGTCAGCCAACAATTGTGCAAGTTCTCCCACTTAAAAAGATGAGAGCCCTGTAATTTACATCATAGGTATACCTCAACTATGAGAGACAAAATGAGAAAAAAAAAAAAAATCCAGAAAATCACATTGTCTGATTTTTTATTTGCAAATTATGGTAAAAAATACGTATTTGGTCAATAACAAAAGTTAATCTCAATACTTTGTTATATATCCTTTGTTGGCAATGACAGAGGTCAAACGTTTTCTGTAAGTCTTCACAAGGTTTTCACACACTGTTGCCGGTATTTTGGCCCATTCCCTCATGCAGATCTCCTCTAGAGCAGTGATGTTTTGGGGCAGGCTCTGGGCAACACGGACTTTCATCTCCGTTCAAAGTTTTCTACGGGGTTGAGATCTGGAGACTGGCTGGGCCACTCCAGGACCTTGAAATGCTTCTTACGAAGCCACTCCTTCGTTGCCCGGGCGGTGTGTTTGGGATCATTGTCACGCTGAAAGACCCAGCCACGTTTAATTTTCAATGCCCTTGCTGATGGAAGGAGGTTTTCACTCAAAATCTCACGACACATGGCCCCATTCATTCTTTCCTTTACACGGAACAGTCGTCCTGGTCCCTTTGCAGAAAAACAACCCCAAAGCATGATGTTTCCACCCCCGTGCTTCACAGTAGTTTTGGTGTTCTTTGGATGCAACTCAGAATTCTTTCTCCTCCAAACACGACGAGTTGAGTTTTTACCAAAAAGTTCAATTTTGGTTTCATCTGACCAGATGACATTCTCCCAGTCCTCATCTGGATCATCCAGATGCTCTTTAGCAAACTTCAGACATGTACTGGCTTAAGCAGGAGGTGACAGGAGGTGTTTGTAGGTGACAAAATACTTATTTTCCACCTCAATTTCCAAATGTATTCATAAAAAATCAGACAATGTGATTTTCTGGATTTTTTTTTTCTCATTGTGTCTCTCATAGTTGAAGTATACCTATGATGAACATTACAGACCTCTCTCATCTTTTTAAGTGGGAGAACTTGCACAATTGTTGGCTGACTAGATACTTTTTCCCCCCACTGTACTTATCTCATACTGTGAGCTATAGTCGCCCTCTGGAAAGAAAATGAAGAAAAGTGGATACAAATGTTTTTCTTCAACAGCCCTGTACACAGGCCTGGCTCTGGCAGCTGTTGCAGTCTTGTTAGCAGCAGCTCTCCTCATATTCTGCTGCTACAAGGGACGCAGTAAACAAAAAGGTGAGCTATTTTGATTCCTGTCCATGTAAGCTCTCAGTCGTACAGGAGTCACCATCTGTACTCTGCAGTTTAAATGTAGGACGTCTCGCCTCTCATCTAAGAAGCTTCGTCAGCATCATTAAAGATTTCTGGGCAGGTGGACTAAAACAAACAAAAATGAGTGCATACTCAAGTACAGGTAAAAAGTAGTGGCCCAGATAATTATTCAAGTAAGATTAAAAAGTACGAGAACATTTGAATACTGTGAGTACTGAGTAACTGAGCCTAAAAGTCTGACTCATGTTTCAGGAGTGACATAACTTATTAGAAACAAAACATGAAACATGTGATTTTTTTTTTTTTTTTGGTATTTAAGAAAATACCATAAAAAAAATCAAGAAATATACCAGTTTTCACGTGTCAAAGTTTGTTTTTTACTTACAGTGGAGTTACTATTTTTTTTTTAATCCAGTAAGAGTACAGATACTTACTCAAGTAGAAGTAAAAAGTACTTGATTAAATGCAACTGAGTTCTACACACCTCAGATAAGTGCCATTGAATAAAGTCAATATATGCTTATATATCTCTTTACATAGAGCAGTGTATTTCATTACCGGATTTGTTTCAGTGTCATAAAAATCTTAAGCCACTTGTTTTTAATTCAATTAACACAACTTTAGTTTCATAAGTGGCATCTGTCGAGTACAGTATCAAATATAACAGGTATCGGCTTTAGCAAAAGGACTTTTCAAAACTCCCAGGCCACAAACAAAGCAATGTGGTTCATTCTATGCATTGCAAAGAAGAGGAGTGCAAAGAGCATCATGTTGGAGAAACTAAACAACAACTGCATTAGAGGCTCTACCAGCACCACAGAAAAGGTTCTAGTGACCCTCAGTCTGCAGTCCACCTCCATCCTAAAACCACCAACTCCTTTGATGACCGGGAGGTTTGGTTTGGAAGAGGGATTAAATAAGATATTATTTTTGTAATTAAACAAAATCCTTCAATGTGTAGCAACCGATCTCTCAGATTCAATCTTTCCCCTCTGTACAGCAGCGTCCTACGCCCCAAGCCTGGAGGTATAAAGAAAGGTTGGACTATGAAAAGTTATAATCCCTCCCACTGGTCTTTATTTAGTCCGCCTGTGGTCTTGGAACTGGAGTGTTGCTGGAGATGACTCAAGAACCTTTGTCTGTTTTGATTTTAAAACATCTCATCATGAATGGTCAAATGGGCGTCGATGAATGCTTTGTTGATGATTATAAATGATTTGTTTTCAGCAGAACCTCCAGGGAGTGCAGAGAATGAACTAGAGGTAAGTTTTTGCAGTGTTAACTTGAAGCGCTGACAGAGACGGAGATGCAGACTTTCAGACAGACAGACTTGTTTTGAGTCTTTGCAAAAATGTTTATAGCGTCTTAACCAAACTCCAGTCGCATTTGTGGTAGTTTGGGGTACCTGATTTTTTGGTGTTGTAGAATACATTTATTTCTGCCACCTCACGGCAAAACACAGACCTTGTTGTATTGTCTTCACCTATAGTTTTATTGAGCAATGGATGATAGAAGTCTAATCTAAATTAGTGGAATTTATCTTGGGGGTGGCCGCCCCTGATTCACTTTGTCACCACTCAATGCTGTATATGGGAGTGAAATGTGCATATAATTACATTATTTGAACCATATGAGAGACTGTGAGAGCTAGAAACAAGTTTGGACCAAAAAATAAATAAATGGAAAAGCGACAAAAACACAACAAAAATGTGATATACAAAACAGTAGAAAAAACGTGACATCAACCAGAGGAAAAATCTTGGATGAGTTTTGTAAGTCTTGGCTTTCAAATGACCCTTAAGTCTGGCCTATAGGCTGTAAACTCCAGTCGAGAAACTTTTAGATTTGGGGGAAGTCGAACTGGAGAAAATGTGCTCATTGAAAGTGGGGGTTAAGAGATAAAATAATTCTTTATGTGCCTCTGTCATGGTGCCTCTGATCCTAAACCAGTCTCTTGTCTTTTTTAGTCCAACGAACTATATGAGGAGATCCAAGACATCAGGAAACCTGTGGAAATCTCCACGGTGTACGCTTCGGCCTCTTTCAGTAAACCGGCTGAAGACCAGACTTCTTCAGACATCTACAGTCTGGCCACATCACCCGCAGACCAGCTCCAAGTAAGATCTTATCTGCTGCTGAAGCTTCTCTGGTGGACGATACTGGAGTCAAAACACTGGGCCGACTTCAGAGAGAACTGACACAAGCCAGTATAACATGAAAAAACAATGACTTCTATGCTAACTAATGCTACTCAACTAGGCCATGACTGCATAAAGTTAGAGCGGACTTTAGTTTTTTTAGTTTATTTGTTTATTTGAGCAGTACACATAGTGCTCAAAAGGAGTGGACTGAAGCAAAAGCTTATGAGTGCCCACCCCCAAGTGCAATAAAATAAATAAAATAATAAAAATAAAAAAAGAACATTTCAGAACATTTCAAGCAGCTACATTCATACAGACCAACTTACAACTTACAAAAAAAAATATATGAACTGTTTATATAATTAATTGAAACAACGCACAACTACAACAACAATCCCGTTTCATGCACGATGTCAGAACAAAGCAGTCAAAAAAAAAAATGTGATCCATAATATATTTCTTTCAGATTTTTACCCTTGATAACCGAGAGTTACTTTTATGTTATGAAGGTACATTTATAGGTATTATACTCCGAGATTTTGATACTTCCCAGTTGTCATTACCATTCTCAGTATAATTTTAATTTGGGTGTAATTTTCATAATCATTATTATTATATATTTATTTAATTGAGTTATATGTGAAGTATGATGTAGCCCTGCATAGTGTGGTGCATTAAAAAGCCAGAGTGTAGAGCGGGCCAGTTGAAGAGAGCAGTAACTCCCCGCCAACAAACCCCCACACGGCTGCCCTAACAGCTGATTTTGTAGAATATGTTCCTATGCTGAGTGGTACATTAAAGGACAAGGTTTAGAGCCCGTTGGGAGGATTTCCCTCAACAGATCCATAACCTGCCAACCCTAATTCTCCATTTGTGAATTTGAGCAATAGAATGACAACCGTTCCAAGCAGCAACGCTCTTCCTTGAATATAGAGGAAAAAATACACATAATAGATCCTACTGCTCCCCCTAGTGGCAACACATTTCTTCTTGTCTGTATATTTCAAAAGTCTTTTGTTTGTATTTAAATTTGAACAGGTTGATGTTTGGACATCGTTTCAACTCCATCTCCAGTTTATTCCACAATTGTACACCATTAACTGTTGGACTAAAACTTTTCAAAGTTGTGCTATGTTTCTGAATCCTAAAGTTTAATTCATCACGTAATTCATAACAACCAGTACGTTCTTGGAACCTTCTTCGTATTTGGTTTGGTAACAATTTATACCTTGCTTTGTATAACATCTGTACACTTTGGAACTCAACAATGTCACAAAACTTCATGATCCTTGAATTTAAAAATAATGAGTTTGTGTGGTCCAAAAACCCAACTTTATGAATTACTCGGATAGCTCTTTTTTGCAACAATACTATTGGTTTAACTGTGTTTTTATAAGTACTACCCCAAACCACAGTACAATAATATAAGTAGGGCAAAATCAGAGAACAGTATAAGGTATGTAGAGCTTTGATGTTTAAAATGTGCTTTGCTTTCCTCTTCTTCTGAAAACACGTGAATGCAAGAAATTCTCCCTTTGACAGTCCGTCATATGAAAAGTGAATTTGCAAAAGGAAAGTCAGCAGAAGATTGTAGATTTCTCTCTCTTCTTCTGTTACTGCCGGTAATTATTTCCCCCTTAAAGTAAGTGTTGCTTCTGTATCATTAAAGAGGAAGCCTCAATATAGATACAGGCCATCTTCAACCACAAGTATCCGCTGTTCTCAGGAAATGAGGTGTTGGCAAGACAAAATAAGCAAATGTTTTCACGAGATGCTATGAAACAGGTGCAGTGAACAGACTCAGATTATACAATTAGTATCAGAACAAAGTCCGGCCCTCGTGTTTACCTGGTTTTTGTTTGTTTTCTCTTTCAGGTGGAGGATTCTTCATATGACCTGGATTACACTGAAGTGGATTTCTCCAAAAGCAACGGCCTGACTGTGAACAGCGTCCCCTGGAGTCTGACTGAGGAAGTGCTGTACTCTGACGTTCAGACCCACACTGAAGATGCTCATTACTCCACTGTTGCTGCGCCACAGGAGTGACTGACGTACTGTCGCGCAAAGGGAAATCTGGACTAATAACCAGGACTGTACTATATTCTTTTATTTTTTATTTTTTGTAGAATATTTTGATGGTTCAACCAGTGGCGTGTTGGGTAATCGGGAGAGTCGTTTCCATCAGGCCGCTCGGTTGCGGTGCTCTTGGGCCGTCAGGATAAAATAATGAATTAATAGCAGACTCACAGTTGTGCTATTAAAGACCTAAAGGCTTTAACTGGGCTGCAGCTGGAGCCTGGGCTGCTGTTCCAGACACAAACTGAAGTAACACAATCTATCAAAATAATGACTGATGTATCAAAATCACAAAGAATGTTTACATCAAACTTTTCATTCCTGTGGCAGGGAGATACCATTTGACGTTGAACTAACTCAGGAGTTCAAGTTGGTGCAGTCCAATCCAGCGGAGTCAAGTGTCCGTGAGAGTAAAGAGGCAAAAAAAAAAGGCAAGGCAGGGAAAGGTAGAAAAGTAAACAAATAGACAAATACACATTTTTATCTACACAACTTGGTGCTGATTGTGGGGTTGTATCAGGCTCAGACTGTGTGTACAGCGGCCCATGTGAAAAGAGAAATTGTTAGAAAATGGTCAAAGTGATGTTTGATCCAGCTGCCTCTTGTACTTGAGACCAGCGCACTATTACTCAGCCGTAATTCCAGGCCGGTCTTCTCCAAATTCCCCCGGGGTGAAATGAGGCCCCAGTATGCCCCTTGATGGAAAAATAATTAAAGTTGCTTCCAGTATGCTTGTCAGACCAATTTATCACATTTTTAATCAATCTATCGCCAATGGAACATTCCCAAACCTTTGGAAACAATCAAAAGTTATTCCCCTACCTAAAGATGGAAAATTAGCATTCACTGGTGCAAATTGCAGACCAATCAGTTTACTTCCTGTGCTCAGTAAAGTATTAGAAAGCATTGTTTTTAACCAAATTATGAAATATTTCAACAAAAATAAGCTCCTCACAAGAGCTCAGCATGCGTACAGACTCTACAAACACTGCTCTAGCACATATGACAGACGAATGGCTAATGGCTTTGGATGAAAACAAATCTGTGGGAGGTGTATTTTTGGACTTCACAGCAGCCTTTGATGTCATTGACCATGGTATTTTAAGTAACAAACTCAAATCTTATGTTTTTTCTCAAACAGCCCTTAAATGGATAATCTCTTACCTCTCCAATCGTTGTCAACAAGTGTTTCAATGGTAGTTTGTCAGATACTAAAGTGACATCATGCGGTTTGCCCCAAGGGAGATGAATGGGCCCACTTTTATTTTCTATATTCATAAATGACTTTCCATTTACAGTTAATAAGGCCAGTAAAATAATAAATGCTGATGACGCTACTCTGTTTTCCTCGTCACCCACAATATCTGAACTCAACAGTACCTTACAGCATGAGCTACACCTGGCAGTGAAGTGGGTCAAAACAAATAAATTGGTATTAAACACGTCTAAAACTAAATGTATTGTATTTAACAAAAAGTGTGCTCAACCAGATACCAATGCTCTTCATCTGTCACTAGGGGGAGCACTAGTGGAGCAGGTCTCAAAAGCAAAGCTGTTGGGTATCAGACTGGATCAGTCATTGTCTTGGTCAGATCAAATTAATCATATTGTCGGTATGATGGGCAAAGGTATAGCTATGGCAAATACATATTCTGCTTACTGCACAACTTCTGTTCTGAAAACTGTTGTCCAAAGCATAGTATTGTCTCACCTACATTACTGCCCAATAGTATGGTCCAATGCTACACAAAAGCATCTACAGAGACTTCAGATTGCTCAGAACAGAGCAGCTAGAGTTGTGCTCCACTGTCCTTTTCAAACTAATTTCCGTGAGATTCACAGGAGACTGTCTTGGTTAACGGTTGAGGCCAAACTACAGGCAAGTCTCCTCATGTTCATGCACAACGTTTTGATGGATAAACAGCCCAGTTTTGTGTTTAACAAACTCTTATTCAGTGGGTTTTGTCACAGATAAGTGACAAAACTGAGATCGGGTGAGGAGCTCAGTTACCTGGGAGGAGCTCGGACTCGAGCCGCTACTCCTCCACGTCGAAAGGAGCCAGCTGAGGTGGCTAGGGCATATGTTCCGGATGCCTCCTGGTCGCCTCCCTCGGGAGGTGCTCCAGGCATGTCCCACTGGGAGGAGGCCTCGTGGAAGGCCCAGGACACGCTGGTGGGACTATGTCTCTGAGCTGGCCTGGTGTCGCCTCGGGGTCCCCCCAGAACAGCTGGAGGAGGTGTGCGTGGATCGGGAAGTCTGGGCATCTCTGCTGAGACTGCTGCCCCCGCGACCCGGCCCCGGATAAAGTGGAAGAAAAAGGATGGATGGATGGATGAAGGTATTTTCTATGGGACAACATTTGAACAGCAAGAAATGCCCCAGAATGAACAGTTGTTCATGTTGGTGTAATCCTGCATATTTAAGTCCATCTCATTCCTTTGCCTTTGTGTTTTTTTTTTATTTATTTGTTGTAAGTCCAAGCGCCTCAGTCAATGTAAGGACTTGTGTAACCCAGAGGTTAACAGAGCTACCAGATTAAAAGCATGTTAATAAAAACAGCAATAAATACTATGAATGTAAAAAGCCAATAAATAAGTTCATATGGTGAAATATATCTAAAAAACATCTAAAAAGCTATATTTCATTCTATTGTATATTATTTGAGTTAAAAACGTGCTAAATATGCGAAATCATTATTATTTACATTTTAAAATGGTTAAAATCCATGTAGACTTTTATTTTGAAGGGCACGTTGTTTGACGCCCCTGCACCAAACAACAGCCAATCATATTGCTGAAAAAGTTCCCCAATGCTAAACGAAGTAGATGCAGCAAAACACGCAAAAGTACTGCAGTGAAAATAGTAGAGAAACAAGCGCAGAAAACGAGTCTAAACCGATCTAAAAGTCATTTTTGTACTGAGGTTTATTTCAGTCCTCCTCCGGGTCTAGGTTTCTGATCTGGCAACTTAGCTCTTGATAAAAAGCTCCATAAGAGAGAGTTTTTCTCTAAACACATACTTTAATATTAATATAGAGTATTCTAAAAGAAAAACATGACACAGGCATTTAAAATTATTTAAAGGTCCAGTTGACTTTCATATGGGCATTGTAAACTTGACAAGTTCCTCAAAGCGCTACAGAAGGTCATTATTAGTGATGGGATTTACGGCTCTTTACTTACCTAGCAAGGGCCAGATATTACAGTGACTTAACATTTGCATTGACATCAGTCTTGGACTGCGCCGGCTTGAACCGTTCGGGGACAGGTCGCACTTTAACCGCAAATCCATTCAATGTTTTGTTTCGAAAGAAATGTTATGTGTTTTCGTGTTATGTATTGCAGCACCTCGTGTGTTTATTTGTGATCAACACGTTTAAATTAGTGTCTTTTTTGCCTGAGCAATTTTGATTCTGTTCTGAACGGTGAAGGAGGAAGCTGTTCAAGATGGATTCTCAGGTGTTTGTAAACTCGTAAATACAGTGAGACGTCAGCTTGCTGGCAGGGTGAGCTCTTTACTGGGAGCTGAGTCTTTGGGATCCGTTCATTTTTTTAATGTAAAACAGTAATAACTCCAGCCAGATAACTCTCAATATCTAAGACGCTAAATAAAAGGCAAACATTTAAAAATTTAAATGAGACTGATTACGCTTTTTAAAAAACGTGTTTGTGAATAAAATCTTGCTCCAAAACCCCAAAAAAGTGTCTGCGACTAGCTGACAATTCCTTTTTAGTGCATTTGTAAAAAGCTTTCACTTGTGTGGCCTGCTCTATTGTTATGTTCGTTCGGGGGAGTCTAAGCCTCAGTCACTGCTGCCCCGACCAAACGTACTATATACTCAGATGCAGAACACATAACTCATTACGACAGAGGCTTATTATTAGAATGCTGAGACAATGAGTTTTGTGAACATGGGTGGCGAACAGGAATGTGGTCACTGGTTTAGAGAAGTACAAGTCCAGTTCCTGGTTTGTCACACACTGGCACAGTGTGTGACAAACTGCAGCAGCAAAGATGAAACCCGGGCTCCAGCTTTCAGCCATCTTTCTGAGTGAGTACTTCATGTACTTGAATGGATGATTTGAGTATAGGCCTACCTACGCTCTTGAGTAGACAATGGGCAATGGGTGTGCAGAATTATTATGCACTTTCTTTCCCTCACATAAAATAGTAAGAAAAGAAATCTGTCAGGTCTGGCGAGTCCTTCCTTTTTTTCATCTTCTTGATACCCTGCTGGCAACAAAATGTTTGATGGTTCCGTGTCCCGTCCCAATATTTCTGTAATTTCAACGGTTTTTTACTTTTCAGTGTCTGACAAAAGTCTTTTCCTACCATTTTATTTGAGAGAAAGAAAATAAATTCAAATATTGATCAGTATAATAATGAAGATTTACAAAAAAAAAATTCTGTCAAGCATGAATGAAAAATAAAAAGCATGAATGTTTGTGTTTTTTATGTACCATTTAATGTGAAAAAATTTATATTAATTTCCTCGCAAATAATTTGTAAAATTAATAAATTAACTTCATTGTTTATTCTCTGCTGTATCTGTTTTTCCTGGACAGTGCTGTTGTCTGGAGAGCCTGGTTTCATCAAAGCAGAGACGGAGCATGAAGTGGCTGTTGGAGGGAATGTCACAGTTGGATGTTGGTTTTATTTTCCTGGATACACAATGATCTTCTGTAAAGATGACTGTGAAGAAAAAGACAACATTTTGGTTAAAACTTCTGAAAATAATGAATGCAAAGAGAGATACTGCATTGACTATAAAGGAAACACATTTGGTTATAAAGTAATATATGTGAGCATTACCAATGTGACCAGCTCTGACTCCGGACGATACCAGTGTGTTTTAGAAAGATATGCAATAGATGGCAACCAGGAATTTAGGATTAAAGTCACGAAAGGTACATTTACAATAATAAATGTTTAGAATAATTTTATCTTTGTTCGTGTGCAAAATGAAAAAAACAATCAATTTCATCATTTTGTATTTTTCAGATGGCGCCTTAAACCCAACTTTTACGCTAAAGCCTGAAGGTCCTCCTGACGTCACAGTAACCTCTGCTACAGACATCACCTCATTTCACACGTCCACACCATCTGAGCCTCAGCAGCCCACCTCTGCATCAGGTACTGTGAGTTCACACAGTCTGTGGTACTATAGAGATGAGGCACTCCCTAAATGTTCGGGACGGGTCAAAGGCACACGCTACAGTCGTTATAAAAACGGTGCGAAAACAATAAAGTTAAACCAAAATCATAATTTTCACATCACCCCAAGACTGGTCTTAACCATGGTTATTCCAATTTGTAAATGTCAACAAATCAGCAAAAATGACCGAATGTACAGCCCAAAGTAGCAGACTCCCAACCATCCCAACCTTGGACCGAACATTAGGGAGTCCCGTAGAGTCAGTGCTTGGGAAGCGATAATCCCAGTTACCACTGTTCACTGTGACTCGATACATAACTGATATGAATCTCACAACGCAAGACAAGTTTAACAGAGGAAGTCACGCCATTTCACACGTCCACGCACAGCATCTGCATCAGCTACTGAATATATGCAGTTTGCCATATGAGGAGATAACTATGGCTAGCTAACATTAGGCTAATGACGAGCTACTTCCTGTCAACATTTTAACATTGATAGAAAAGACTTACAAATTGATCTACAAGTCATGCCAAGATTGTTTCATCAATTGAGTTGAAATTGTGGCGCTTTTTTACCCTTTGTTAGCATCCAATGAATGTTAGCCTTTAGCTTCAAGGCTAAAACAACTACATCCTGTGTAAAGTTTTAACATAATTGCAGCACTGTTCAAATATTTATTTATTTCAACGACAGCGAACTCTGAAGGACAGGATAAAGTTTTTACCTTCAGTAATTAGCATCATGTTACTGCCCATGCACACAATAAATTCAGCCCTAATCACATAAATGTTTTGTATTTTAGTTACATTTTACACAGTATGGCTTTAAGTACAATTCTGAAGTTTGTTTCTTTTTTAAATACATTTTCTGAAGGATATTCCAACTCGTCTTCACCACATCCTCTGATTTATTTATATAAACAGATTTGTATTTTCTTCTGCTGCTGACTCTGATTCCCGTCATCCTGGTCACTGTTATTGTCCTCTACAAGAAGAGGAGGCACAATGGTAAGAATACCGACATTTAGGTATTTTCTGTGGGAGAACATTTGAACAGCAGAAATGCCCCAGAATGAGGATTTACACAACACACTGTACTGTTTGTTTTGCAGATCGTGAACACGCCCAAAACTCACAGGTGATTTGTTCACTTTCTTTTCTTTCAAACGAAAAACTACAAGATACTTTTTTTTCTAATTACACTTTTTTTCCCCTCCAGATGAACGAGTGCATTCCTGCTCCAGCGTTGGATCGTACAGACGACACTTACCAGAGTCTCTCTCCGGACACAAGAGACCAAAACCAAATCTACAGCACACTGCAATAACCTGCTCCACAAAAGTTTTATTAACTTTTATGTTTGTTGTGTGTTTTTTTTAACCCTGCCGAGCACCCATCTCACCCTGTGGCCTATTCACATAGAGTGGGGCAAAAAAGTATTTGGTCAGTTCCCCATAGACTTCTTATTGGATTTCGGCCGAATACCTTTGTGCCCTACTGTATATTTGAGGAGAAAGAGATGAGCCATTTTTCATACTTGGGATCCATTCATTTCAAAGAGCTGTTCAAAAGAAGAGCTTGTTTTAATGTAAAACAGTAATAACTCCAGCCAGATAACTCTCAATATCTAAGACGCTAAATAAAAGGCACACATTTTAAATTTAAATTATCTAAAATTATAATGGGACTGATATTAACACTTTGAAAAACGTGTTTGTGAATAAAATCTTGCTCCAAAACACATAACAAGAGGCTGCAACTGTGACAAATCATTTTTAGTGCATTTGTAAAAAGCTTTCACTTGTGTGGCCTGCTCTATTGTTGTGTTCGTTCGGGGAAGTTCTGTCAAATTTACTGAAAAAAAAAACGACCCGGCTCGAACAGTTCACCTTAAAGAGCCGTTCAAAAGAGCCGCGTGGTCATGAACGTCACATCACTGGTCATTATATTTTCACTTCCCACACCATGGTGGATCCCAGCAACATCAGGCACACGGCACAATCACACATTCAGGTCTGTGTAAAGTGAACTGGGGTCGAGCCTTTTAGTAAGAAGACGACCGCTAAGCCTCAGTCACTGCTGCCCCGACCAAACGTACTATATACGCAGATGCAGAACACATAACTCCTTACGACAGAGGCTTATTATTAGAATGCTGAGCCAGTGTGTTTTGTGAACATGGGTGGAGAACAGGAATGTGGTCACTGGTTTAGAGAAATACAAGTCCACTTCCTGGTTTGTGACACACTGCCACGGTGTGACAAACTGCAGCAGCAAAGATGAAACCCAGGCTCCAGCTTTCAGCCATCTTTCTGAGTGAGTACTTCATGCACTTGAATGGATGATTTGAGTATAGGCCTACGCTCTTGAGTAGACAATGGACCAAGTGAAGAGAAGAGATTTGAGAGAAGGAAAAACATCTACATAACCACACAATTCATGAGGAAGGGACAAAACACAGAATGAGAGCTGGATCACATCCGATCTGACACTCTGTAGCTTCACTCACTGCAAAAGGCAAAGGTGGTTCCGGTAAATGAACTTTAAAAGTGGCGTTGATGGCCAGTAAGAGAATCACCACAAGGATGAATCGAGACCCATTAAGTTTGACACAATGTGGAGATACAGTATTATGCTGGAAATATGTGATAGAAAGGACTTAAAGGTCCTATATCATGCAAAATCGACTTTTTGGAGCTTTTAACCATGTTGTTATGCTATTTCCTTATCAAAAACACCCCCAGAGTGGTTTTTGGCTTCATTCATGCAGTTCTCAGTAATCCTCCTGAATCCTGCTCTCTGAGCAGCTGCTCCGCCCTCTCCTGGTAAACGACTGGCATGTTCAGTTGTGTCGTCACAGCGGAACGGAAGTGCTCAACGTCTGTAATCTAATGCCTTACGGCATGATTTTCATTTGTAAAACAGCTTTTTCCATTTTTTCTGTCGTAAAAAAAAAAAAAAGAAAAAAAGAAAAAAAAAGAGGACGCTGCGCTGCCCCTGTACCGAAAACAAACGCTCCCCCTGAGCGTCCGAACGGTCTGAACAGATGGTCATGTCATGTTGCACCGAAAGTTGTGAAGAGGGAGCTTTTTCTAACCTACTCTGGAGTCTGGACACCTGTTCTTTTTTCTTACCTCACGATAATGTCACGGAGAAAACCGCGTTTGGCTGCGAGGACAGGACTTTATTCAACCTTCCTAAAGAAGAGGCCATAGAAGTTGGAATTTCCCTCCGGGATTCAGCGACTATCAGCCACAATAGTGTTTGTCTGAGCCTGTCGCTGATGGATGCTAATGAACCTTGGCCAGAATCAAAGTGGATTAACTTTTATAACCAACGCAAGTCCTATAATGGAAACATCAGAGTGGTGAGTCGATCAAAATGCATGTTAGTGTGTGTGCTAGCCATTTAGCCATGAAGCTGTGTTGCACATGTTAACTCCTTATAACTGCATCGTGAAGTAACTTCACTTTTTGCTGTGATATATATATTTCTACTACTGCTAAAGTTGTATGAGCGGCGAGAGGGGGCGGAGTTAACTGAATCCAAGCGTTTTGTCTTCCGGGTTGGAAAAATACCTCCACTTATATTTATCACAAAAGTTAGTGCTCCGTAGTGGTAGAGGTACAATATATCATATAAATGCCTATACTTTACTTTGGAATGGCTAAAATAGCATGATACAGGTCCTTTAAGACTGAAAGTTGGTATATTAGAGCAGAGATTGAAGAAGTGGACATAAAATAAATGGCCGCTAACAAATTCATTTATTAGTGAGATTATGGGAGAATCAATGATTTTCTTGAAGAAGTAGGCTCGTACAGTGCGTCCAAATTTAACACATACGTGACTTTTTTTACCATTTTTTTTTTTTCCGTCACATTTAAAAAATGACAAACATGTTCAAAACTGAAAGGCTGTTGGAAGCTTGGCCTGAAGTGTTGAAAGTGATACACCGGGATTGGCGCAATAAGCTTTAGCTTCTGCCTTTTCTATTTCATAATTTAGGTATACATTTTTTCCCTTCTCATCTGTAAAATGTTTAAATGTCAGAATAAATTTGATCTGAATCTGAAAAATGTGCGTCCGTGTAATGAGAGGAAGTGCGGCCAAAGCAGGTCCACACTTTGAATCGGGTGTGCAGAATTATTATGCACTTTCCCTCACACAAAATGGGATGAAAAGAAATATGTCAGGTCTGTCGAGTTCTTCCTTTTTTTTCCATCTTCTTGATACCCTGCTGGCTACTGGCAACACAATGTTTGATGGTTCCGTGTCCCGTCCCAATATTTCTGTAATTTTAAACGGTTTTTGACTTTTCAGTCTGACAAAAGTCTTTTCCTACTTGGCCTTAGCATTTTATTTGAGAGAAAGAAAATAAATTCAAATATTGATCAGTATAATAATGTAGATTTACATTAATTTTTTTCTGTCAAGCATGAATTAAAAATAAAAAGCATGAACGTTTGTGGTTTTTATGTACCATTTAATGTGAACAAATTTATATTAATTTCCTCGCAAATAATTTGTAAAATTAATAAATTAACTTCATTGTTTATTCTCTGCTGTATCTGTGTTTCCTGGACAGTGAGTCACGAGTCAGACTAGCCCAACAGAACCACCCTGATCCTGGCAATGGCCCCCCCGGCTCCTTGTTTGTTCCAGATCCAGTCCGCTCTGACGTCTTACAGTGGGCCCATTGTACTCACTTAACCTCGTACACTTGCAGTCCTTCGATGCAGATTTGAGAATGAGACTATAATGTACTGTATAGTAAGGAATGTGCCGATTTCAGCCGCCTGGCAACATCATGTGAACCGTCAACGTGATAACGTGAGCTAGCATCTTGTAAATGAGTTTCTGGCTGAATTTGTTTGTTTAGACATTGTAATTTGATGGAACGAACAACACACGGATTTAAAACACATATGATATACACAGTAAATGATTCCTTTTGGATAGCTGATGGAAGTAGCCACTAGGCTTTCTCCTGTGTAACTGTTTTGCTGTTTCTCGTCTTCACTGCTGCTTCAATGGCAAAAGGGCCGAAACATGGAAACACACTTCACCCAATCCTGCTTGTACAATGTCCACAAATCATGCCGCTCTTCTCTGCTATCAACCAGGGCACCAGAAAGGAGTCTGTGGTACGTTGAGAATGGCGCACTTGGGCTGTCAAAACACACCGTTCTCCGATGGCAGCATGCTTTATATCTTGTACCCATCCACTTACAAAATAATTGTATGCTTCCAGTGACTTTCTTCCTCTTAATTGGTCAAAAGTGTACGCACTAACGGTGTGGATGAGCTACTTGGCAATGTCCATTTCCTCAATATCAGGGTACGCCTCAGGATTACACGACCAGTCCTCTTTCGACATTTATTTATGGATCCTTTCCTTCGATATAATGCAATTTTTCATCGTATCTTGCCTTGCAAACATTGTCTAATGTGTCCCTGTAAATAACCTTCACCTTGTTGCCACGTTTGGAGGCAGTTGTCATCATTCTCTCAACACAAAAGAGTCAAAAAAAACTTGAGTCATAACAGCATGACACACAACATGGCGGCGCGGCGCAGTGGATCATGGGTAATTCGTGAAACGGAAAACCATCTATAACCCGACAAATCACATTGACACCACACACATGACGAGCAGCACCACGAACAATAGATTTTAATGTCTCCCCCGCTTTAAGGTGAATTATGTAACTTTTCATCAAGTGCGTATTTAACCTTTCAGTGACCCAGCAGCTGTATGAGTGGTCATCATAGCGCCTTCATTTGTTGCGGTAGCCTGTAGGATGCTCCAGGTTCCATTGTTGTTGTTTTTTTCCATCATCAGGGAAAACCAGAATCCCTACACAACTATTGATCCTGGAGTATCCTACAGATCACTGTGGATGGAAAGTAAAGGCGCCCATGCAGCTGCTAGTGCACTGTAAGGTCAAATAGACACCAATATCAACTTTTTTTTCTCAGATAAAAAGCTCCATGAGAATTAATTTGAATACACCATATTTGAAAAAGAAAAACAATGGCGAAGGCGTCTAAAGTCATTTCATTCTCATAATGGCCATTATAAACTTGACAAGTTCCTCAAAGCGCTACAGAAGATCACTACTTATTTACTTCTCAAACCATGGTGTATCCCGGCAACAGAACACACGCCACCATCAAACATTCAGGTCTGTGTAAAGTGAAGAGCCTTTTGGTGAGAAGACCATCGCCAAGTCACTGCTGCCCTGACCAAACGTACAGTACACATACATCCAAAACACATTACGACACAGAGGCTCATCATTAGAACACAGAGACAATATGTTTGATGAAAAATGGGCGGGGCTCATGGACGTGGTCACCGGTTTAGAGAAGTACAAGTACAAGTTCCTGGTTTGTGACACACTGACTCACACCGAGTAAGAAACTGCAGCAGCAAAGATGGATCCCAGGCTCCAGCTTTCAGCCATCTTTCTGAGTGAGTACTTCCTGCACTTGAATGGATGATTTGAGTATACAGTGCCTTGCGAAAGTATTCGGCCCCCTTGAACTTTGACTTTTTGCCACATTTCAGGCTTCAAACTTTTTTTTATGTTTTCATGAAGTGCAAATGACACTGCATACTATGTGGTGCAGATTTGGAGGGAAATATTGTTTAAGAACAGATGGTGTTGAGTGTAAAAAAGCAGTAAGGTTAAAGCATTGAATAATAAAAACTTGAAGGAATAAAAATCAACCTCCGTTCAGGCAACAGTACAAACCTCATGCAGCAAATGTGATGTAGTAAATGGGGTAAATATTAGGTATTGATCCTTTATTACAGAAATATTGAATCATATTCACTCAATTGGCTTTTTTCTATGGCTTAAAGTAAAGTTTTAACTCAAAGTATTCACATTATGTGTAAATTATGCATTTTTGGGGGGGATTGGGTGTAGAAACAGTGTACTGAATCAGAGCACTGCAACATTAAAATACCCAAACACCAGATCTCTTCTGTTGTTTTTTAAATATATTGTAAACTTATCTTGTCATTCTGGTATGAAAACCGCTCTCTAAGCAATGTTTGAGTGATTTGCCTTATTGGTTGATATACTTTTTATTTCCCCTAGTTTATTGATTATTTATCATTAGCAAAAAACGACAATGGCAATAAAATCGATTCTGATTGCATCCATACTCATATATACTGTATATAATATATCACTGTTTTTTATTGAACATAAAAGTTACAGATGTTGAACAACACGTTCTCAAGCCAGTGACAGTTTATCAGTCGATATTAAAAAAGAAAAAAGAACAATAACAACCTTCTGCTGTGAAGAGAGATCAATAAATGAAACCAAAAATAAAACAGATACACATAATGAAACTGGTAAACAATTGTTTGTTGTGGAAGCAATAACCTTTGTGCTCCCTCTCTGTGCTTTAGTGCTTTGAGGGGGAGTTTGACAGGGGGTGTGGCTTATCCAAATGAGATGTAAATGAGCCCTATTGTCCCTCCCAACAGCAGAGAGGTGAGAATGGCCCAAAACCTCAGAGGCCATTTAATCCCCTTTGGTTTTTTGGGAATTGCCAACTTCAAATCACCGCTACACCTCCAAATATTATCAGATTTCCATGTGTTACACATCATTGGAAAGCTTGGAGACTACACTTTCACAATCTGTTATTATCTCATAATGCCCCAAAACCGACTTGTGTCTTTGGTTCCTGTGACTGGTCACATATGCTCTGACCGTTGTGAGGTGTGAAGAGAAGAGAAGAAATTAGAGAGAAAGGTCAAACCTCTACAAAACCACACAACTCATGAGGAAGGAACAAACAGTGGTTAGCCATCGATGCATGATGCACAGAATGAGAGCTGGCCCACATCCGATCTGACACTCTGTAGCTTCACTCACTGCACAAGTCAAAGCTGGTTCCAATATATGAACTTTGAAGTGTCTGGATGGCCAGTAAGAGAATCATCACAAGGATGAAACAATGTAGAGATATTATGCTGGAAATGTGTGTGATAGAAAGAAGGACTTATTATCTAAGACTGAAAGTTGGTAAATGAGAGCAGAGATGGAAGAAGTGGACACTAAATAAGACATTTAGAATTGTAGCCTTAATGGGTCACGGACTAGTTCACTTGGAGATCTCATCTATCAAGCTCTGTACACAACAGGACCCCATAGAATCAGAATCAGAATAGGTTTTATTGCCTTTGTTTGAGAACAGGTTCACAACCTAGGAATGTTTCTTGATGCGGACGTGCAACATATAACATATAACACAGAATTTAGATAAAAATTAGCTATACAACTGTAAACTATAAGGCTTTAGGGGGCATGCATAAGGAATATTAATACATAAGATACAAAATAAAAAGTAAAATATGGTAAGACGACAACAATTGACTTAAAACAACAGTGGGATTATATTTACAGATGTGTATGAGTATACAGTAAAGTGATAAAGTGATAAAGTGATAGCAGATCTAAGTGTGGACACACCACACAGTGCAACAGGGCAGATTACATCCATGAGTCTGTAACTAAGTTATTGGGTCTCTTGCTAAATTGTGGGAATAATACGTTAATGGTTTGTCTCCCACTAATAAGCTGCCCAAAATGGCTGTCTGGTGCAAAAATAAACAAAATAATATATATGTGGAATGTAAATATCACAGGCACCGCACCTTTTCCACACAGAATCTGCCTGTTTTGGGAAGATGAATTTAATGATCCAATTTTGTGGAAAGATTACTTTAGAACAATTTATATAACTACAGTAGATTCATATTCCAGGACATTTCAACTTAAAACCTTTTATAAAATTATTGCAACAAAAACATATCTGTTCAAATGGAAGATAGAAAAGAATTCCTGTTGTAGGTTGTGTGGGGAGGAGGAGGACCTGATGCATTTGTTTTATTTTTGTCCATATGTGGCTAAGTTTTGGGTCAGTGTACAATTATGGTTAAGGTCTATGGATATTTGCAAATTACACCTCAGAATATCGTGTTATGTGTTTTTGAGGGTAAATGGACATACTTTTTGAATATGATTATTCTGATGGGTAATTTTTTTACTTTTAAAGCTAAAACGTTATCAAATTTATGTATAAAACACTTTAAGAATAGAGTTTATCATCAGTATATGTTGGAAACAATTATAGCAACAAATAACAGAATCATTGAGCATGAAAAGAAATGGAATGTCTACTTACTTGAATTAGAGATATAAATATTGGGTGTACTTGCTATGCCATTTGTTATGTCATAAATGTTTTGCCAATTATATGGCATTTTGTTTATGGGTTTTTGATTGGTATTAGTGATTTCATCTTCTTTTTCTTTTATGCTTTTATTTGTGTTTGCTTTGTGCTTCCTTTCGGTTTATAGTTTGTGTTCCTGTCAAAATACTATGAATGTGTGGATGATTGTGGTTGTGATGCAAGGGGGAGTGGCTGGGGTTGGGTGGGTTTTTTTCAAGTGTGTCTTATTTTATTATGTAAATAAAAAAATTTATTAAAAAGCTTGTTATTGTTCATGAGTCTGATGGCGTAGGGGAAAAAACTGTTCAAGTGGCGGGAGGTATGGGTTTGGATAGACCCATAGAGATACTTGGTTTATTGATGAGATTATCAAAATGCGTATGTAATTTGGGTATCTACATTCAGATGGATTGATCATGTGGAGCATCTCTGTGGGTAATTGGCCCACAGGCTGTACATCTTAAGCAGGTTAAGACCGTCTGGTGCAGGCTCAAAGATAATGACCTCAACCTATAATGCTGTTCTGGCGAGGTATGGTATGGTATGCTTGGTTTTGAGCCTTAACTGTGAAAGGACAAAAGCAAACTGCAAAAGCTGATTCATGTAGCAATGAAAATCATTGGCAGTAAGAACATACCATCCCTTTAAGTCACTTTTGAGGACACTACCCTCAGGCTGGCCAGGAAAATGTTTAGTGACCCGCTCTTTTCTCAGAATTTGAGCTCCTACCTTCTGGGAGAAATTAAAAAATAACTGCTTCAGTTTTTCCTCCTCTCCCCACAGCAGTCGGCCTTTTTAGTTTAGTTTAGTTTATTTGTTTGTTTGAGCAGAATACATTCTGCTCAAAAGGAGTGGGCTGAAGCAAAAAGCTTATGAGCGCCCACCCCCAATTCTTAGCTGACGAACTTTGGGTTGTGACTGGATACGGGCGTCCGTGTCCTCTTTTGTGTGCCCTAATGTGGGGATGTATTTTCCACTTGGAATTTGCTTTCAACTTTATCAATGTAGAGGTTAGGCAAAGCTATGAACTGTGCGGTGTCCTTCAGTAACTGACGTCGCAAACATGTATTTTATTCATGAACGTGGTGATGAATGTGATGTGTGCTTCTTTTATGCTTTTGTAATGCAGCTAATGTGGCACTGCAGCTCAAGACAAATTTCCCCTCGGGGACAATAAAGTTTATCTTATCTTAATTTTCATTTGCATATTATTATCAATCTCGAAGTCATTGCAGATCGCGCATTAAATGGTAGTTACGCTGATGTGTTAGTGGGATTATGGGAGAAAAGATGACAAAGTAAGCCTGTACAGCGCTTGCATAATTATTACATAATTATAAGTGTGTTTTTCTTTTATCATATTGTTATTTTTCTGCACATGTAAAAATACAAACTGTATGAAACTGACCTTTCAGTTTCACAGTTTGTATTTGTATACAGTTAGATTGAAGTGTTTCAGGTGATGGCTGTGAGAGGATGAGGAAGTGTGGCCAAAGCAGGTCCATTTCCTTCCCATTTAAGTCAAAAAACTGCTAAAAGCTAGTCTGCGGGATGCACCCCTTTGGAAATGTTAAAAACATCGGGATGGGATCGCAGAACCATCAAATGTTGTGATGCCAATAGTCCGCAAGGTCAGAAGAAACCAGTTTACAGGGGAACAAAAAAACACAAAGTAATTGACAGACTTAAGAAAAGTCAAGCATGAAGCCATCAGGAATCTATTATCCACCAGTGCCGTCATTGTCGACAGAAGTACAAGGTGTTCAGTGCTCAGAGACAATGTTCACTATTGAATACAACACAAGCTAAAATGTTGGTACTGAATGAGGAATGATCTAAAGACAGATTTTTCTTTTATGGATAAAACTCTATAAAACTGGCTGTAGGTTTGTGAGTTGAGTTTCAGTCGTCCATCTCAAACTCAAAATGGTCCAAACATTTACATTACAAAACCCGTGCCCCTCCCCAGCAAGGCTTCTAAGTCGTAATTACTGATCCGACCATGGCCATGAATCCATCCAGAGTTACAGTCATCTCATCAGTCCATAAAACCTTTTAAACCTTTTAGATAATTCCTGAATCAGTCTAGACGTTTCAGTTTATGTGTCTTATGGTCGGGTTTCCACTTTTCTCACATTGGCGATGTCAAGTTGCAGGTCAGTTACAGGTGCAGAAAATGGCCGCACTGGAAGATAATGGATTGCTGGTGGCTCTTTGTTTGATTTTGTGGGTGTGTGTTTTTTTGCTTATTTTTTTCTTAAACCTGCTTTTGGGTACCTTGCTAGCGATTGGCCCCCTTATTTGTTCCAAAAATCTCCCATGGCCCTCCAATAATAAGACTTTACTGTATTCGAAAGAATTAGTTATTATTTTACACCTAAAATTACATAAAAATCATCTACAATGTTACGGCTCGGTGGCGGGAAAAGACCCAAAATGCAAACAGCCCAAAAATGTGAGTTGAAATCAAATTTAATGGAGGAGTCCAAGTACAAAATAGGCAAAGAACAGGGCAAACAAAACTCACAGGCAGGCACAGAGATCGGTACAGGAGGCAGACAAAGGCACGGACACACACGACACCAGAAACAGGAACAATGAACCAACCATGACAGGGGAGAACACAGGGGTATAAATACACAAGGAAACGGGGCACAGGTGACACACATTAGGGCGGGGTAGGCAATAAACACAGGGGAAGCAAAGCAGAAGCAGACAGAACAGACATGTCAAAATAAACCAAACAGGAAACACAAGACGCAACCAAGGGGGAACAAAACAAAGACAGAACCCTGACATACAATAGCTAAATACTGATTTAAAGAGGTACATTTTAGCAAATAGATGTACATTTTCTTTCAAAATCTGTGTTTTTTTTATGTACTTTTGGGGTTTGGAGGCCCCCTGCAGTTCCTCTGAGGCCCCCCAGGGGGCCCCGGACCCCACTTTGGGAACCACTGCATCAACTTGTTTATTCACTGCTGTATCTGTGTTTCCTGGACAGTGCTGTTGTCTGGAGAGCCTGGTTTCATCAGAACAGAGACGGTGCATGAAGTGGCTGTTGGAGGGAATGTCACAGTTGGATGTCGGTTTTATTTTCCTGGACACACAAAGATCTTCTGTAAAGATGACTGTGAAGAAAAAGACAACATTTTGGTTAAAACTTCTGAAAATAATGAATGCAAAAAGAGATACTGCATTAAATATAAAGCAAATTTATTGGGTAATGAAGTAATGTATGTGAGCATTACCAATGTGACCAGGTATGACTCTGGACGATACCAGTGTGTTTTGAAAAGATATGTGATGAAAAATGTAATTGGGGATTTTAGGATTAAAGTCACGAAAAGTAAGTCTACGATAATAAAAGTTTCAAAACTATTTATTTTTGTTCTGTGTGCAAAATGAAAAGTTAAAGAATCAATTCCATTATTTTGTATTTTTCAGATGCCACCTTAAACCCAACTTTTACGCTAAAGCCTGAAGGTCCTCCTAACGTCACGCTAACCTCTGCTACAGACATCACTGTACAAACAGGTGACACTGCATCCGGTATAACTGTGACTTCAACACAACAAAGTTTAACCCAGGGACCGGTGTCATTTCACACGTCCACACCATCCGAGCCTCAGCAGCACACCTCTGCATCAGGTACTGTGAGTTCACACAGTCTGTGCTGCTATAGAGTTCAGGCACTCTCTAAATGTGTGGGATGGGTTACAACTAACTCAAGCCTGTTCCTCGTCGTTGAAACAGATTTCCAATTTTCTGCATAACAAACTCAAACCCCAAAGAGTGCTGCATGAATATTCCAATTTCTACACGTAAACATATCAGCACAAATGCCACAAAAATCACTAACTTGGACCAAATGCTGAACATTAGGGAGTCCTGTTGGGAAGCGCTTGGGGCTACAATTCCAGCTACCACTGTTCACTATCATCAAAAAGTGTTTGCTCAGTTAGAGCTGGACCCCATTAGACAAAGAAATAATAATCTGAAAATGTGTATTAAAGTGGCACACTAATATGAATCAAGGTTTAGTTTGGAATCATAAAAGTCTAAAATTGTCCCGCACATCTCCAGGTGCCAAGTCAAAATGCATTTAAACATCTTAATAGACTTTACCAAAAAAAAAAAAAACTAAATAGATAATTAAAATAAAGTAATTTAAAAGAGTGATGCCATCAAATCAGCCTGTGGTTCTGTAGTTCATGGACATAAAACTGTGAACTCTTAATATCAGATTTTTCTCCCTTTAGTCAATAGAAATTTTCAATTAAAGGAGATTTCCACTTTGATCAGTCGTAACCTGCTGTTGCTTTGTTCGCTCCAGTCATAAAA
Source organism: Proterorhinus semilunaris (assembly GCA_021464625.1). Lineage (NCBI taxonomy): Eukaryota > Metazoa > Chordata > Actinopteri > Gobiiformes > Gobiidae > Proterorhinus > Proterorhinus semilunaris. The sequence goes on along the minus strand of CM038347.1, from coordinate 31,922,016 downwards.
TGCAAAATGATGTCTGTCCAAGTCGTGTTGTCGTCATAGCAACTTCTAACTTGTGGCTTGAACTTGGCTGTTCAGAGAAGCTTTACAACAGGATGTCCTTTAAGATAGATGAGTATCTGGGGCAACATTTGTGGGTTCGATTATACTCTGAAATTGACCAGTTCAGTTCTGACGCTCGACAGTTTATTCTTGTTCTGAGAAATGATATATATGAGATTTTATAGAAAACGCTAAATTGTCTGGGTCACGTCAAACTTTTGAACGGTAGCGTATCTGGGCCAAAAAAACCTAAAATGGAACAGGCTTTAAACACTTGCATCTCGTGTCTTGCTTTGGTTGTATATCGTGCCGCTTTCTGTCTCAGTGGTTCTCAAACCAGGGGGGATTGCAGGCACATGTTCTAGTTTGAAAGGAAAACATGTATTAAGGGGGTTGCGAACACCAACAGTTTTCTAGACTGGGGGTCCTGTCCAAAAAAGCATGAGAACCACTGGTCTATCCGCATGTGTAGCTACTAGTCCCATACTGTGAGAAAAGTGGATACAATGTTTTTCTTCAACAGCCCTGTACACAGGCCTGGCTCTGGCAGCTGTTGCAGTCTTGTTAGCAGCAGCTCTGCTCATATTCTGCTGCTACAAGGGACGCAGTAAACAAAAAGGTGAGCTATTTTGATTCCTGTCCATGTAAGCTCTCAGTCATACAGGAGTCACCATCTGTACTCTGCAGTTTAAATGTAGGACGTCTCGCCTCTCATCTAAGAAGCTTCGTCAGCGTCATTAAAGATTTCTGGGCAGGTGGACTAAAACAAACACCACGCTGGTCCTAATCCCCTCCTCTCTATTCTAAAACTTCTAAGAATCTTTTGGCTACATAAAATCCCACTTTACTTCAAACCAGTGAACACGCTGAGACAATAATGAGTGCATACTCGAGTACAGGTAAAAAGTACTGTATGAAAAAAACACGACTTCCAAAAGTACAAGTGCCATTGAAAAAAGTCAATGTATGCTTGAAAATGTCTCTTTACATAGAGCAGTGTATTTTAATACCAGATTTGTTTCAGTGTCATAAAAATCTTAAGCCACTTGTTTTTAATTCAATGAACACAACTGTAGTTTCATAAGTGGCATCTGTCGAGTACAGTAACAAATATAACAGGTATCGGCTTTAGCAAAAGGACTTTTCAAAACTCCCAGGCCACACACAATGTGGTTCATCCTATGCATTGCAAAGAAGAGGAGTGCAAAAAGCATCATGTTGGAGAAACTAAACAACAACTGCATTAGATGCTCTACCAGCACCAGAAAAGGTTCTAGTCTCAGTCTGCAGTCCACCTCCATCCTTTTTTTTTGATAATTAAACAAAATCCTTCAATGTGTAGGAACCAATGTCTCAGATTCAATCTTCCCCCTCTGTACAGCAGCGTCCTACGCCCCAAACCTGGAGGTGTAAAGAAAGGTTGGACTATGAAAAGTTAAGTGGTCTTTATTTAATCCACCTGTGGCCAGAAAACCTGAGTGTTGCTGGAGATGACTCAAGAATCTTTCTTTATTTTGATTTTTAAAACGTCTCATCATGAATGGTCAAATAGGCGTCGATAAATTCTTATTTGTTTTCAGCAGAACCTCCCGGGAGTGCAGAGTATGAACAAACACCAGAGGTAAGTTTTAGCAACTGTAGAGTATTAGCTTGAAGCGCTGACAGAGACGGAACATCTGAATTTCAGTCTTTGGGTAAGACACTATAAACATTTTGCAAACTCCAGTCACATTTGTGGTGGTTTGGAGAACTGTGGCCTGAATAAAAAGTGAACCTCCTAACAAACCGCCTGAACCGAGCACATTTTCTCCAGTTCAACTTAACCCGAATCTAAAAGCTTCTTGGAAAAAAAAAAAAGCATAGAAATAGCTACAGAAACCCAACAAAACAGGAAGCAAGAAAGTGTTTAAAAAAAAAAAAACGGATGGAAAAGCGACAAAAACACAACAAAAATGACATCAACCAGAGGAAAGATCTTAAATTAGTTGTGTAGGTCTTAGCTTTCAAATGAGCCTTTACTTTGGCCTATAGGCTGTAAACTCCAGTCGAGAAACTTTTAGATTTGGAGGAAGTCGAACTGGAGAAAATGTGCTCATTGAAAGTGGGGGTTAAGAGAATAAAATAATTCTTTATGTGCCTCTGTCATGGTGCCTCTGATCCTAAACCAGTCTCTTTTTTAGTCCAACGTACTATATGAGGAGATCCAAGACATCAGGAAACCTGTGGAAATCTCCACGGTGTACGCTTCGGCCTCTTTCAGTAAACCGGCTGAAGACCAGACTTCTTCAGACATCTACAGTCTGGCCACATCACCCGCAGACCAGCTCCAAGTAAGATCTTATCTGCTGCTGAAGCTTCTCTGGTGGACGATACTGGAGTCAAAACACTGGGCCGACTTCAGAGAGAACTGACACATGCCAGTATAACATGAAAAACAATGACTTCTATGCTAACTAATACTACTCAACTAGGCCATGACTGCATAAAGTTACAGCGGACTTTCTTTCCTCTTTCTTGAAAACACGTGAATGCAAGAAATTCTCCCTTTGACAGTCCGTCATATGAACAGTGAAAAGTGAATTTCTCAGCAGAAGATTGTAGATTTCTCTCTCTTCTTCTGTTACTGCCGGTAATTATTTCCCCCTTAAAGTAAGTGTTGCTTCTGTATCATTAAAGAGGAAGCCTCAATATAGATACAGGCCATCTTCAACCACAAGTATCCGCTGTTCTCAGGAAATGAGGTGTTGGCAAGACAAAATAAGCAAATGTTTTCACGAGATGCTATGAAACAGGTGCAGTGAACAGACTCAGATTATACAATTAGTATCAGAACAAAGTCCGGCCCTCGTGTTTACCTGGTTTTTGTTTGTTTGTTTGTTTTCTCTTTCAGGTGGAGGATTCTTCAAATGACATGGATTACGCTGAAGTGGATTTCTCCAAAAGCAACGGCCTGACTGTGAACAGCGTCCCCTGGAGTCTGACTGAGGAAGTGCTGTACTCTGACGTTCAGACCCACACTGAAGATGCACATTACTCCACTGTTGCTGCGCCACAGGAGTGACTGACGTACTGTCGCGCAAAGGGAAATCGGGACTAATAACCAGGACTGTATTTTATTCTTTTATTTTTTATTTTTTGTAGAATATTTTGATGGTTCAACCAGTGGCGTGTTGGGTAATCGGGAGAGTCGGGACGTTTCCCACTGGGCCGCTCGGTTGCGGTGCTCTTGGGCCGTCAGGATAAAATAATGAATTAATCGCGGACTCACAGTTGTGCTATTCAAGACCTAAAGGCTTTAACTGGGCTGCAGCTGGAGCCTGGGCTGCTGTTCCAGACACAAACTGAAGTAACACAATCTATCAAAATAATGACTGATGTATCAAAATCACAAAGAATGTTTACATCAAACTTTTCATTCTTGTGGCAGGGAGATACCATTTGACGTTGAACTAACTCAGGAGTTCAAGTTGGTGCAGTCCAATCCAGCGGAGTCAAGTGTCCGCGAGAGTAAAGAGGCAAAAAAAAAAAGGCAAGGCAGGGAAAGGTAGAAAAGTAAACAAATACACATTTTTATCTACACAACTTGGTGCTGATTGTGGGGTTGTATCAGGCTCAGACTGTGTGTACAGCGGCCCATGGGAAAAGAGAAATTGTTAGAAAATGGTCAAAGTGATGTTTGATCCAGCTGCCTCTTGTACTTGAGACCAGCGCACTATTACTCAGCCGTAATTCCGGGCCGGTCTTCTCCAAATCCCCCCGGGGTGAAATGAGGCCCCAGCATGCCCTCTGGGTTCGAGTCAATCTACGCTCCCACCCTCACCTATGGTCAAGTCTTAAAGGCTTTATTTGTCACTGCACAGGTTCCTTTTTTGTACAAATACTAGTTCAAAAAGCTCTAACAGTGTCTTGCCCCTTCCTAAACACTTCCACAAATTCACTCTGATGCATAAACTCACAAAATAAAGTTTAAGATTCAGTAAAAATGAAGTAATGCAGTGGTTTTTGTTATTTACCACTGTTAACTAACATGGGACATAGCAGGCATTTTCTTTCTCTTGCCATACAAGGTAAAAAGGACCTCATGGTGAAAAAAATGTGCCATGGAATTAGTTTGGTGAAGCCTCAAGGTTCAGAAAATATGCAGAAGTTTTGAAATTACATTTTGAATCTGTTTTATAGAAGCAGTGATCACAATGTAAGTCTATGGAGTCAAAGGGCCTACAGCGGCATAATACATTTTAGTGTCTTGGCAACAGAAAGTTGACAATGAAAGGGTTAAAATGTATTACAAATATATATTATTTTAAAATGTATGAAAAGAGAAGAGTCAGACATACAAAAATTGAGTTATAGCTCTCTATAAAATGCTCTCATGTAAAGCGCTTTGTGACCATGTCTGTGAAAGGCGCTATATAAATAAAGATCTTCTTCTTTTTCTAAAGTTTCAAGCACATTTTTGTTAGCCTGACTACCACCAATTCCTTTTCTCGTAGGAGAGGTGTGGTTCACGATTGTCCATAGCCGTTTATTGGGCACTACGAATGTCTCTCATGCATCTGCACGTAACCATAGCCAATCGTATCATCGTATCAGATGATGTACCCGCTGTAAACTTTCAAGCTAAACTATTTAAAACCCGGCCTAAAGCTTGATCGAAAGATGGCGTCGCGTCTGCTGCTGTCATGTTGAATCTGTAAATACATTTTTATTTTTGATTTATCCCTAAACAAACTACAAGCTTCCGTATGTCCCTCCTCTGTGATTAGTGAAATCCATGTGACGAATGAAACGGACAAGTGGAAGAAAATGGATGGATAAACAACTGGAGGAAGTGTGTGGATCGGGAAGTCTGGGCATGTCTGCTCAGACTGCTGCCTCCGTGACCCGGCCCCGGAAAAAGCAGAAATAAATGGATGGATGCTTTGAGCAAAAATATTTGGGACAAAAGGTTATAGTTGCAGGTGTCGCGCTTAGAGGCCAGTGTACATGGATAAGTAACATGGATAGTCTGTTGGTTAATCATTTTCAAGGTCAGATTGAGATAAAGTTATACATTCGAGCGGCCCTTTAGGGCAGGGCGTTGACTGTGCTGTCATAAGGAAACAAAATACTGACAGGGAGAGAACAATTCAAATTTATGATCAGGGAGTAGAGTGTGCTTTAACAGTGAGTCTGTGTCTCTGGGGCTCATAGTCGTGGTCACGATGGAGAGAGTGAGTGTGTTGTGTCTGTCGCTGCTGCTCTGCTCTCTGTCGGGAGCTGAACTTCAGGACAATGAGATCATTGAACAAGACAAACCTGAGAGTGTGAATGTGCCGGAGCCTCAGCCCTGTCCCTCAGACCTCCACGCTGTGCTCCGGGAGATGAGCGTTAAACTGGCTGTGCTGCAAACCGAGATGAAGCAGGTGCAGACAGAGAACCAAGGTGAGATCTGACTTTCTCCCTTTGTATGTGTCTCCCTGTGGCCTTTATTACATTCATTGGAAATCGCATGTTGGCGGATCAACCTGTCCATCAGGCCTCCATGCTGCGCTGCGGGACATGGGCGTCAAACTGGCTGAGAACAGACTGTTGACCCAGCAGCTGCAGACGCTCTACCGAGGTGAGAATGAGCCTTTTGCTACATCCCTACTCTGCTCTAACTGGGCTGCCCTCTCTGTCAGAACAAGCTGCAGAACTGGCTAAAAACGAAGTTAGGATCGAACAGCTGCAGACGCTCAACCAAGGTGAGGTTTTCAACTTAACATCGAGTCTACAGTGAATCTGACTCATCTGAACTTCTGTCTCTGTCAGAACAAGCAGCCCGACTGACAGGGCTCGAGAAACAGGCGGACCCTGTGAAACTTCAGCTACAAGGTGATTTTTGTTCTATGGTCTTTTTTATCGCAAACCAAGAGAGTGAGCGGGAATGGAGAAATGCTGTATGTTATAAGTAATTTCTTTCTCCATTCTTTCATACTGTAGTCAACACCGCTTATCTGAGAAGTTTTGAGAAAACATTGAATGTCACCAAAAAACAAGTGGAGGCTCTGAGGCGAGACAAAGCAGGTATCCAAATACACCAAACGTGTGTATAATTTTTCAACTTTGAACTTTATATTATTGTTTTTACCCCCCCCCCCCGTTTTTTCTTTTACTTGTCCTAATGATTAGTGAATTGATTCTATTTGGATTGGACGGTTGGCCCTATAAGTTAAGTTTTGATTGATTGAATATTAGCATATGCATTGTTCTCTCTTGATTTTTCAGTTGGACAAGTGGCTTTTACAGCTGCACTTTTGGAATCAGGACAGGATTATGTGCTTGTTGGACCGTTCAACACGGACACTCCTCTGATCTTCAGGAACGTGCTCTCAAACATCGGAAATGCCTATAAGCCAAATACAGGTGAATAAATGAGTTAAAGGCACTATACCTGATCTTTATTGTCTAGCAATGGAACAGAATTAGTTTTGTACATTGCAAACTCAGACATTTGTCATGCTCTAATTATAAAGCATGTACAGGACTTACAGGTTTGTGTTCTGGCACCCCGAAAAGTGTCCCTGCGAGTTGTGAAACGTGGCTATAAACTCGTCCCTGTAAGAAACCGGATGCAACAAATATGTTCGGAGAATTAGGAATGGGTTTAGACCACAATTAACATTTTAACTTAGCTGCCTCTTTCGTTGTCTGTAATGAAAAGGAAAAAAAAAATCAAGTGTAGTGCCTCTAATTAAAATATATTATTACAATTATTGATATAATAAAATGTCCATTACATCCACCAGGAGATTTCATTGCACCCGTGAGAGGAGCCTACCACTTTGAGTTTTACGCTGGTGCCGGAGGAAGTAATGAACATGCCTCATCGGTTAAGTTGGCGAAGAACGGAGAGCATATCGTGCTGGCTTATGAACACCAGACGGATGGATACGGCAGTACAGGCAACGGAGCTACTCTACTCCTGGAGGCTGGAGATTTGGTGTCCCTAATTTTGACAGGGAATAATAGAATTTCTGATAAAGGCCAGCGCTGTACATTTAGTGGTCATCTGCTGTTCACCATGTGAGGTTCAGTCACAGGATCCCTGTACAGGCGCATTGAGTTGCCTTGTGTGCAAAATGCGTGGTATAAATAAACTTGCCTTACCTTAAAATCAACACACATATGACTAAGACAGGACGACATGTGCAAAAAAACTGTAAATAACTCCACTTCCAGCAATGATTTTGATCAAAACATTTTAAATTGTAACTTTTTTGTTGGAAGAGTTTTTGTTGTAGGCCATCAAGGTTTGATTTGCAGGTCAATCATTTCTTAACTACTTCGTCTTATCTCAAGTCCTGTGAACATGTGAGATAAAGCAATACAATAAAAGAGCTTTTGATCAAGATCTCTCCAATGCCACATTGACACAAAGAACATAGTTGTTGATAAATAATATATTTTTTAAAAGTGATCAAGAAAAGTGTCCAATATCTTCCATTAACACACGATTCATAACGATTGGGACATTGTCTTTATATGGGTAAGATCTTAATATAATGCAAGTAATGGTGAGAGAATTCCTTAATCTAACTGAAATGTGAAATAAATTGTTGTGTGCTGTCCATCCATTGAATCAGTGTGGATCAAGGTTCTTTGTTGGATTTGTTTTTCAAAGTCCTGAATAAACTGGAATCAAACCCCTGCATCGTGTGCAAAGGCAGGTTCATAAAGTGGTACTTTGGTCGCTTGGAGTCGAGACAGGGATATCACCCAAGTCCTGCTCTGTCCGTCTGCCCTTTCCTTTTACAGAGCATCCGGGAAGTACCGTATTCCCTCCCCATCACTTTTCCCACATTTGTTATGTTGCAGCCTTCATTCCTAAGTGGATTTTATTTTATTTTATGATTTTTGTTTTATCGATTGATTTGATCTTCAACTTGCCCTGCCATTGTCATTCTGCTTTTCCATTTTGTTTTAAATGCATGGACTCACTGCTCACGGAAGGAAGATAATATGGCTTAAATCAAACTTCAAGTACGCTTTAAATGTACTTGAAATGTCAAATGAATGGAAGTTAAGTGGAACAAGTGTCTCTGTTGTTACAAACCTGATGGCAGTTTGATTTATTTGTCTGGTAAATCAGGTTGCCATTGACAACAAAACAAAAGTGCATACGACACATGATGGGATTTAATATTGACTGTTTGTTGTATCATGGTACTTTTATATCAATACATTAGCCTATCATTCTGTTATCAACCATTATCTAATCTAGTGGTTCTCAACCTTTTGGAGCCGCAACTGTTATGGCTGTCTTTTCAGTCCACTCCATTGCCCTGTGTTCCTGCCTTGTTTTCCCTGTCTTCCTTATTGTCCCTTCCCCCAGGCTGGAGCCACACCCTCAACTCATTCCACACCTCCAAATCAGCATTATCAGTACGCATACGTGCGTGGTAATATTCAAAGTTCACAACTACCCACGTAGGGTGCATAAAAAAAATTAAAATGTTAATGTTGATATGGCTGGGTGCCAAAAGTGTTCCTATATACGTTTTAACAACACATGCAAAATATTTTTCCAATACATGAAGGTTTAGGGGTGCCAACTCACATGTGTTGCCCCTGTGAATAAAGGGGCAATGGTGCTAACCGGTTACCATAGAGCTCTGAGGTAAAAAATAAGCAGCAAGATGCCCATTGATGCAAGCGTGCACTTGCCAGTGCAATTTTGGAGCACAATCCAGCTGATCTCCCCATGCAAGCCCCCAGCAGCGCATTGGCACTGGCTTTGGTAAGAGGTTGGAGAACTTTGGCTTTCCAACCACCAGCTTGGCCAACCTCGCCAATGTGTCTGGAAACACATGTATTATTCTTCCAATGATCCAAGAATTGCGTAGGGCTGTAGAGTCTGCAATGAGGACAATGTCTCCGACTTTTATATGATATGGTCTTGGTCCTTCTTATCTTTTAGAACTGCTTTTACCTTATGAACCTTCGCGGTCCCTTCGCTCCTCCGGCAGGGGTCTCCTAGTTATTCCTAAAGTCAACAGAAAGACTCACGGCGAGGCGTCTTTCCAATATTATGGCCCTTGCCTCTGGAACGACCTGCCGGAGGAGCTCAGGACCGTGTATACTGTAATATATATATATTAGGGCCGGGACTCGATTAAAAAAATTAATCTAATTAATTACAGGCTTTGTAATTAATTAATCGAAATTAATCGCATATAAATATTTGACCTGAGAACAGTGAGAAGTAAGTTTTTTCATATGGATTTTTAGTATACCATTGAATAATGACTGAATACATGAGCTTAAGCAACAAAATATTGTTTATTGTTGCTTCAGAGGCCATAACAAACTTTGTTGATTTAGCAACAGCTGGTTTAAAGGCACGTAAACTATTAGCGCGAGGTCGCAGCTGAAGCACGCGCCCGTGCAGCCACACTACACAACCCGAAAACAAACGTAATGGAAAACTCTCACCGGTCCTGTTGAGCAGTGTCCAGAAACTCCAAGTCTTTCAGAGTCGTGTCCCCGCTTCAAACCCGGGCTTTAGTCCATGTGAGGAGGCCTGATCCCCTCAATAGTCCGTGTTGTGTGTGACTGGGAGCGAGGGCGCGCACACACATGCGTGAAGAAATACAATGAGCGCGCCTGCCTCAGCTGGGCACGTAAATAACAACAAAAAGTACACACCGGATTGCGTTTACAATAAAAATAATGTTAAACATAAATTATATGTTGCCTGTGCTACAAGTTGGTGCTCCAGTATAATCGGTCCGCCTAAACTCATCCAGTGAGAAACGTTCCGCGTTGTAAAAACATGTGCGATTAAAATGCGTCAAAAAAATTTAACGCGTTATTTTTCTGTAATTAATTAATCTAAATTAACGCGTTAAAGTCCCGGCCCTAGAATATATATATATAGATATATATATATACTGTAATGTAATATATATATATATATATATATATATATATAATGCATATACTGTATATATATATATATATATATATATATATATATATATATATATATATATATATATATATATATATATATATATATATATATGTATGTATGATGTATGATGCGGACCGTATTGCTTTAAATGTTGTAATGTGTAAAGCACTTTGTGATACTCCCCTCCTGGAACCGCCACCTTAACGTGGTGGAGGGGTTTGAGCGCCTGAATGATGCTGGGAGCTCTGTTGTCCGGGGCTTCGTGCCCCTGGTAGGGTCTCCCAGGGCAAACTGGTCCTAGGTGACGGGTCAGACAAAGAGCGGTTCAGAAGCGTCTTATGAGAAACCAACAGGCCTGGTTTGAACCGTGAGGCCGTCCTTCTGTGGACCCACCACCTGCAGGAGGAGCCATAGGGGCTGGTGCAATGTGATTTGGGCAACTCCAACAGCCCCACGAACCGGCCACGGATGGATGGACTTTGTGATACCTTTCGGTATGAAAAGCGCTTTATAAATAAAGTTTGATTCTGGCTGGATGAGAAATTGACTTTTAAAACACATGTTTAAAAACTATGCAATAGTCTTAAATCAAAATTATCATTTTACTATAGAAACAAATCTTGTATTCCATTGAATTGTAGAAAAGAAATCGTTCAAGCTACGTTTTTATCAGTTCTTGTTGATGGCGACACAGTTTATATGCACACTTCACCTTCCTTTCTTAAACCTCTCGATGCAGTTTATCATTCTGCTATTCGATTTATAACTGGAGACAAATACAGAACTCATCACTGTATGACAAAGTCGGCTGGTCTACCCTGACAAATCGAAGAGAGCAACACTGCATTTTATTTATTTATAAGGGACTTGTTGGGAGGCTTCCTGATTATCTCGCATGTGAACGCAACTACAGCTCAAGTAGCTACAACACCAGGTCACATGACTGTTTGGTTCTGAAAAATGGACTCGTAAAGAGTGACGCGGAAAAAAGAGCCTTTTCTTATCACGCTGCCCACAAATGGAACCAACTACAAAGGCTTTTACAATTTAACTAAAACTTTCACATCTAAAACGGTTAGTATTCGATATGTATAAGGAAAATTGTACTTGCTTTAATTGATACTTGAAAAAAAACATCTAAATATTGTAAATATTGTATTGTTATTCTCTGCTATGAAACAGGGCGCTCATGAAAAAGAGAGTCTCGTACTCTCATTGGGCCTTCCCTGTATAAATAAAGATAAAATAAAAATAAAAAGAGTAGTTTGCAGTGCATATTAGTTGGGATCTTCTTCCTCTGTATCGCACCACCTCCACTCTGTAGGTATAGTGTCAGGAGGGCTGACACTACGTCCTCGGCCTCTCGCCCTGCGTCTTCCCCCGGGCCCGTCCTCTGCCTCTCTTTGTCGTCTCCAAATGAGGAACTTTAGATGGAACGTGTCCTGGTTCTGGCTCTGGAGAATGTCTAAAATGCAGTGACAAACACACTTTACAGATTGTAATTCTATACTGTGGCTGAGCAAGTACTTCTGCAGTACTCCTGAATGCATATTCTAGTCGTCTTCTGCTACTAAAGCGCAAAGACTCCCTCCCCCACAGGTGTGGAAAGTGTACACATAGCAAGGCATACCTTATTTTCTTCCTCCAAAGGCAAAGGAGGCCACCCATCAAGATCTGCTTATATAGCATCCAGGAGCGTTGGATAATTAGCTTCATACAACAATTCAAATGAAGGCATAATGGATATACCTTAGATAAACAAGTCCAGGAGGAGACCTGCGTAATGGAAAAGGTACAGAACGCTCCGGGGCGGACACTAAGGACCCAAGTGGCATGGCCTCTGATTTAGTAAAGTGAATTCTATAACCAGAAAACTCTCAAAACAAAGCAATAGTGTGGATCAGAGTTAAAATAGAGGACTGAGGATCAGACAAGAAAATTAGTACGTCATCTGCATAGAATGAAATTGTATGCCCTCTCTAATTCACGGAAATGCCAGATATCAGTTTATTTTGTCTAATTGCCTGAGCTAATGGTGAGATTGAAGAGCAAAGGACTTAAAGGATCGCCCTGCCTATGTCCTCGGAAAAGACAAACATCATCGGATTTGAAACCATTTGTAATACCAGATGCAGTATGAGAATTGTATAGAATCTATACAATTGTATAGAATTGTATAGAATGGCCAAAGCCAAAATCTGTGCAGAACATGACATAAATATGACCACTCTACGCTCCACTCAACTATTTATTTATTAGAAGGATAGCCCCCCCCCCCCCCCCCCTTAAAATGCGGCATCTCGTTTCACAATTATGTTAACATCGTACCAACAATGAAATCACAAAGAAACATTTCATTTCATTTTGAGATTTTCACAGATTATTATATATATGTAGTCTCCAAGCTTTCCAATGATGTGTAACACATTGAAATCTGATCATATTTGGAGGCGTAGCGGTGATTTGAAGTTATCAACTCCCAAAAGGCCAAAGGGGATTAAACGGCCTCTGAAGTTTTGGGCCATTCTCACCTCTCTGCTGTTGGGAGTGACAATAGGGCTCATTTACATCTCATTTGGATAAGCCACACCCCCTGTCAAACTTCTGAGAGCCACAGGGGAAGCTTAGTCATGAAGCCGCAAACGCCCCCACGGCGTGCGCTATTTCTCTGACAAAACAAGACTTTTTCAACCTGAAAACTGATCGACAATATGCGTATGTATAAAACTGCCTTTTTTTGCGTGGCATTTGTTTGCTAAAGCCTGTGTCGACGCAAACCAAGCAGCTGTGTGGCTGTGCTGCCTCCTCCTCCTCCGTGGTGCTTACCCAGCATGTAAATACACACAGACAAAGTCACGCCCCTACAGTGGCTCTGAAATCAACCCCAAACAGCTCGGTTTGAACCTAAAAGTTTACGCTTTTAAATATACCAATACTGGTAGCTTAAACATGGAGAGGCTTCTTCGTTACTTCAACTGAACGATTCAGCAAAAAAGTGAAAATCACCAATTGGCAAAAAAAAAACATTGTTTACGTTTTTCTCGAGACACGGGCTGCCGACTTGTGTCCCTGGAAACCAGGGCGAGTCACATATACGATCACTCAGATGGGGCATTTTAAACCTTGTCTACTCCATAGTGATGGGATTCACGGCTCTTTTCTGGGATCCTTTCATTTCAAAGAGCCATTTAAAATACTGGCTCTCCTTCATGTGTCAGCCAGATAACTCACAATATTTAAGACGCCATCGGTAAAAGGCACACTTTTTTATTTTATTTAAATCATCTCAAATTACAATGGGACTGTTTCTTACACTTTGAAAACTGTGTTTCTGAATAAAATCTTGCGCCACTACCAATAAAAACAGAAAAATTTTTAATGCAGAAAGCGTTCACTTGTGTTGCCTGCTCCGTTGTTGGGCTGATCCTTGTGTTCGTTCGGGGTAGTTCTTAAAATGAACAGAAAAAAAAAAATCAGTCTCTTTTCACAATTGAGATCCAGTTCGAACGGTTCACCTTAAAGAGCCGTTCAAAAGAGTCGGTCGGTCATGAACGTCACATCACTACTGCTCCACAACAAGCGTCACTTGTCTCTGTGTGGGTCATTTGTGTATTCGATCGGCCACATAGTAACACGACACAGGCATTTATATCACCGTGACCAAGAAGTATAAAGCTCATCTCTTTGTTATGTTTATGTATTTGCACACACTGGACGCACTTCTACCAGCAGTGGGCATTGGTTTATGGACCTGGGAAAAGCCTGTCCAGCCAAGACCAAAATAATGCTCATTTGATTATGTACAATATCTTTTCACTTTGCATTTCCAATCAAGTGGAGTCAGTGAAGGCACTGCTGCAAAGTGATTTACTCACTGTGTGTGAAATGTTCAGATAAGAACTGGCTTTCTTTAATCTGTATGTCTCTGTTAGTAAAAACAGAGAGATCTGGAGGTACAAACCAGAGATGTGGAGCCTATGAAACGTCAGCTGCAAGGTTATTGTTATCTAATCTACAATTTCTGAACCAAATGAAATCTATAAAGGTCATAAACGTCTAAGGGGTTTTTCTGTTTGGAATCTGAATCTCCTTAAAGTTTGTTTATTTATGTATTTTAGTCCACACCACATACAGTATCTGAAAAGCTTTAAGCAGATATTGAATGTCACTAAAACTGAAGTGGAGGGTGAAGAGAGACAAAGCAGGTACGAATCAAAAACACAATTTAGCAGAAATGTGGAAAAACATTATCGCTAAGCATCTTTACATCCTTTATGTTTTATTTACTTTTTGTTTACCCAATGGTTTAGTATCATGATCAAAACGTTATTTTCAGTGGGACAAATGGTTTTCTCAATTCTCTGCTGATGTACGAATACATCCGGCTTTTTTCCTGTTTTTTTTCCTAAGTAGTCCACAAATTAGAGCTACACGCTGATCCTCATTTGATTATGTTAAATTTATTTTCCGATAGCCATTGTCTTTGCATTTTCACTTTGCATTTTACTTTGAGTCGCACGTCAATAGAAAACACGACACCCTCTTTGAACTGTGTCGCAGAGAGCTGACATCCATTAAACACAGGCTGTTCCACAATGGAGACTGAGAAGCTTTGGGTTTTCCTCATCTTTGGTATGTCTCCTGTTTCTAAATGTTTTAGTTTTATTTGGATGTTTTCTCACCACTCTTGCTTGAAATTTCATGCCTTTGGGAAAAGTCTGGATAAATATTGTTGACTACTGGCATATTCAAAGGAAACATACTTTATTCTTGCCTTAAACCTGGAGATGAGATGTTCTGTGTCTAATTCTGACTGAAAATGGCAGATTATTTGGTCATAAATATCACCGCAGCTCATATAATGGTCACCTGCTGTTCACGATGTATGACTAACATGTTATATGTTTTAAAGCATTAAATGTTTTGATGATGCAATTTTATAAACTTCTGTTAAATTCCTGGGCAATCCTCAAGACTACTGTGAGCCCATTGAACTGAAGGTGGAAGCAGTGTCTTGAGTGACATCATGGAAATGCTTTGTGACTGTGCTGTGGTGTCGTATGGAGATTATGTAACATTGAACGGCCTTTGCTTCAAAACAGATTTCTTACAAGACGATTAAACCGACCAAACCTTTTCTTTAGTTGGGAGTCCTTAGCGATGAATAATAACAGAACTGTCTCATCCAAGCATAGAATCCTTACCCTGTGTTAAAAATAGTGATGGGATTTACAGCTGTTTTTTTTAGATAAAATTGAGCAACATCAGCCAGATAACTCACAATATTTAAGACACCATCGATAAAAGGGACCCTTTTTTTGTTTTGTTTAAATCATCTACAATTACAATGGGACTGATAGTTACATTGTTTGTGAATACAATCTAGTGCCACTACTTCATTTTTAGTGCGTTTAGCTTTCACTTTAGTGCAAAAAGCGTTCACTTGTGTTGCCTGCTCCGTTGTTGGGCTGATCCTTGTGTTCGTTCGGGGTAGTTCTTAAAATGAACTTAAAAAAAAGATCCGTCTCTTTTCACAATTGAGATCCAGTTCGAACCGTTCACCTTAAAGCACGCCCCTCGATTTGAACCTGTCTTTTTATTTATTTTAACCCCCTTTTTAATGTCCTTTTAACTTGAATTTCAGCAGGGCCTTTAAATAAATTGTTTAATTCCTTTTTAAACCGCCTTGTTTTATTGGTTGCACCACCACGTAGGCTCCCATTGCCCTTTTAAACCTGTGACTTTAACACACTGGGCGCACTTCTACCGGCAGTAGGCATTGGTTTATGGACCTGGGAAAAGCCTGTCCAGCCAAGACCAAACTAATGCTCATTTGATTATGTAAAATATCTTTTCACTTTGCATTTCCAATCAAGTGGAGTCAGTGAAGGCAGTGCTGCAAAGTGATTTACTCACTGTGTGTGAAATGTTCAGATAAGAACTGGCTTTCTTTAATCTGTATGTCTCTGTTAGTAAAAACAGAGAGATCTGGAGACACAAACCAGAGATGTGGAGCCTATGAAACGTCAGCTGTAAGGTTGTTATTTAATCTACAATTTCTGAACCAAATGAAATCTATAAATGTCATAAACGTCTAAGGGGTTTTTCTGTTTGGAATCTGAATCTCCTTAAAGTATGTGTATTTATGTATTTTAGTCCACACCACGTACAGTATCTGAAAAGCTTTAAGCAGATATTGAATGTCACTAAAACTGAAGTGGAGACTGAAGAGAGACAAAGCAGGTACGAATCAAAAACACAATTTAGCAGAAATGTGGAAAAACATTATCGCTAAGCATCTTTACATCCTTTATGTTTTATTTACTTTTTGTTTACCCAATGGTTTAGTATCATGATCAAAACGTTTTACGCTCTTTTGATTTATTTTCAGTGGGACAAATGGTTTTCTCAATTCTCTGCTGATGTACGAATACATCCGGCTTTTTTCCTGTTTTTTTTCCTAAGTAGTCCACAAATGAGAGCTACACGCTGATCCTCATTTGATTATGTTAAATTTATTTTCCGATAGCCATTGTCTTTGCATTTCCACTTTGCATTTTACTTTGAGTCGCACGTCAATAGAAAACACGACACCCTCTTTGAACTGTGTCGCAGAGAGCTGACATCCATTAAACACAGGCTGTTCCACAATGGAGACTGAGAAGCTTTGGGTTTTCCTCATCTTTGGTATGTCTCCTGTTTCTAAATGTTTTAGTTTTATTTGGATGTTTTCACACCACTCCTGCTTGATATTTCATGCCTTTGGGAAAAGTCTGGATAAATATTGTTGACTACTGGCATATTCAAAGGAAACATACTTTATTCTTGCCTTAAACCTGGAGATGAGATGTTCTGTGTCTAATTCTGACTGAAAATGGCAGATTATTTGGTCATAAATATCACCGCAGCTCATATAATGGTCACCTGCTGTTCACGATGTATGACTAACATGTTATATGTTTTAAAGCATCACATGTTTTTTATGATGACATTTTATAACTAAACTTCCGGACAATTCCTGGGCAATCCTCAAGACTACTGTGAGCCCATTGAACTGAAGGTGGAAGCAGTGTCTTGAGTGACATCATGGAAATGCTTTGTGACTGTGCTGTGGTGTCGTATGGAGATTATGTAACATTGAACGGCCTTTGCTTCAAAACAGATTTCTTACAAGACGATTAAACCGACCAAACCTTTTCTTTAGTTGGGAGTCCTTAGCGATGAATAATAACAGAACTGTCTCATCCAAGCATAGAATCCTTACCCTGTGTTAAAAATAGTGATGGGACTTGCAGCTGTTTTTTATATATAAAATTGAGCAACATCAGCCAGATAACTCACAATATTTAAGACACCATCGATAAAAGGGACCCTTTTTTTGTTTTGTTTAAATCATCTACAATTACAATGGGACTGATAGTTACATTGTTTGTGAATACAATCTAGTGCCACTACTTCATTTTTAGTGCGTTTAGCTTTCACTTTAGTGCAAAAAGCGTTCACTTGTGTTGCCTGCTCCGTTGTCGGGCTGATCCTTGTGTTCGTTCGGGGTAGTTCTTAAAATGAACTTAAAAAAAAGATCCGTCTCTTTTCACAATTGAGATCCAGTTCGAACCGTTCACCTTAAAGCACGCCCCTCGATTTGAACCTGTCTTTTTATTTATTTTAACTCCCTTTTTAATGTCCTTTTAACTTGAATTTTAGCAGGGCCTTTAAATAAATTGTTTAATTCCTTTTTAAACCGCCTTGTTTTATTGGTTGCACCACCACGTAGGCTCCCATTGCCCCTTTAAACCTGTGACTTTAACACACTGGACGCACTTCTACCAGCAGTAGGCATTGGTTTATGGACCTGGGAAAAGCCTGTCCAGCCAAGACCAAAATAATGCTCATTTGATTATGTAAAATATCTTTTCACTTTGCATTTCCAATCAAGTGGAGTCAGTGAAGGCACTGCTGCAAAGTGATTTACTCACTGTGTGTGAAATGTTCAGATAAGAACTGGCTTTCTTCAATCTGTATGTCTCTGTTAGTAAAAACAGAGAGATCTGGAGG
Organism: Proterorhinus semilunaris; assembly: GCA_021464625.1. Taxonomy (NCBI): domain Eukaryota; kingdom Metazoa; phylum Chordata; class Actinopteri; order Gobiiformes; family Gobiidae; genus Proterorhinus; species Proterorhinus semilunaris. The sequence continues at coordinate 31,903,985 of CM038347.1, read as the reverse complement.
TACAAACCAGAGATGTGGAGCCTATGAAACGTCAGCTGCAAGGTTATTGTTATTGTGGAATGATTAATATACATATTTGTCATATTAGGCTTTAGTGATTATATATAAAACTGTGTTGATGTAATCTGTGCTTTGAGGTTTATTTGAATTTGGCGGACATTTGGCTTTGGTTGTAATATAGGGAATACAACAATGATTTTGGATTTTAATAGACCGAGTCTCCATCCTTTTGTCCAGTAGTAAAGAATGCGCCTTCAACATGATCTAATCTACAATTTCTGTACCAAATAAAAGAGTAAAAAACAGGTCATAAACCTCTAAGGGTTTTTTCTGTTTGGAATTTGAATCTCCTTAAAGGGGGGGTATTATGTAAAATCGACTTTTTCAAGCTTTATATCATGTCATTGTGTCATTCCCTTATTAAACACATGCCTGGAGTGTTGCCTTGGCTCATTCACATATTTTTGAGTAATCAGTAAAAACTTAGACGGCGGCCATTTTAGGTGTAGCTATGCCTCAGTCCTCCTAGGAACGCCCCCACCAGCCAAGGCACCAACCACTGCTCCTCAGCTCCGCAGAGCCCCCTCCCCGCACAGTGTTGTTGTTTAAATGCCACAGTAGTGTGCTGGAGGGGGCGTGTCGGAAAGCTTCTTAAAGAGACAGAGGCCTATTTCAAGACGTTCAATACAGCCATTTTGAGAGAGCAATTTTATTCAAGGCAGTTATTTTAATTTACTGCATATACAGACCAACAGAAGGTTACGTCATCATTGTAGTATGCTATAGACTGGTGCTGTGTGATTGAAAAAAGCATAATACCCCCTCTTTAAAGTATGTGTATTTATGTATTTTAGTCCACACCACGTACAGTATCTGAAAAGCTTTAAGCAGGTATTGAATGTCACTAAAACTGAAGTGAAGGCTGAAGAGAGAAAAAGCAGGTACGAATCAAAAACACAATATAGCAGAAATGTGGCAAAACATTATCGCTAAGCATCTTTACATCCTTTTTGTTTTTGTTTTCTACTTTTTAACCCAATGGTTAAGTATCACTGATCAAAACGTTTTGTGCTCTTTTTGGTTTTCTCAAATCTCTGTTGGTTTTTCTGCATCAGCAGACGAATATATCCGGCTTTATTCCTGTTTTGTACGAAGTAGTTTGTCCACAAATGTGAGCTACACGCTGATCCTCATTTGATTATGTAAAATATCTTTCCATTAGCCATTTTCACTTTGCATTTTGCTTTGAGTTGCACATATAGAAATCGCGAACCCCTCTCTGAATTGTGTCGCAGAGAGCTGACATCCATTAAACACAGGCTGTTCCACAATGGAGACTGAGAAGCTTTGGGTTTTCCTCATCTTTGGTATGTCTCCTGTTTCTAAATGTTTTAGTTTTATTTGGATGTTTTCACACCACTCTTGGTTGCCATTTCACGCCTACGGGAATAGTGAGGATTAAAAATTATTGTTGACTATTGGCTTAATAATAATAAGTTAACATGCTTTATTCTTGCCTTGTGTTATGTTTGGTTGCTTTAGAAGTGTAATATAACTGAATTGCCATCAAGATCTGCAAATTAATTCAACTTGAACGCTTGGATTATTGTAACATCAAACCCTATAGGCTTCCATTTCACAACAAAAGGACATTATATTTCAATTCCTAGAGGCACTGATATCGTCTCACACATTCTTGTTATTTTTGTTACCCCTTTGTTAAATTTACCCTTTACATCCCTTTTGTTAGATTACGACTTTAAATCTCCATTTTTACATCATGGTTTTTGTTACAACCTGGCTCTGCTCGATTAAAAGGGAGTAACTTTTATTATAGAGTAATTCAATTACTAACTCAGTTACCTTTTGGAACAAGTAGTGAGTAACTATAACTTATGACTTTTTTTTTAAGTAACATAACACCGTTGATTTGGAAAGTGTCCAAATGTGAGTGTTTCATGGCCGGACCCACCAATGTCTTTGTTGTCGTCTCCGGATTGGCCCGTTTCTCTCCCGATGTAGTAGGGCAATAATGACTGCTTCTTGTTGCTGTAGTTGGCGTTGTTGTTGTTGGATTAGCGTCCATCTCAAACGCTGTGGTGGCCCCGCTTCTGCCATGTTGCTGTGCCTGAGTCCCAAATGATATGCATCCTCTAAATACAATGCCTCTCGAAAGTACTAATACACCTTGAACCTTTGCACATTTTGTCATGTGTACAACCCTAAACATAAAGATTTTATTTAGATTTTTTTTTTTTTTTACTGAAAGTTCACACACAAGTAACAGACAACTGTGAAGTGAAAGCAAAATTATGTGAGATTCTGTTATTTAAAAAAAATATATAAAACCGAAAAGTGGGGCATGCATAAGTATTCATACAGCATGAAATAATACTTTGAGATACCCCCTTTTCTGCAATAACAGCAGCAACATCAAGAGACTGACATTTGAGCCCATTCCTCTGTACAAAACAACTCAAGCTCTGTCAAATTAGAAGGAGAGCGTTTGTTTTCAGGTCTTTCCACAGATTTTCAATAAGATTTAGGTCAGGACTTTGACTGGGCCATTCTAACACATTAATATGTTTGCTTTTAAACCATTCCATTGTAGATTTAGCTTTGTGTTTAGGGTCATTGTCCTGCTGGAAGGTGAATCTCCGCCCCAGCCTCAATTCTCTTGCTGACTCCAGCAGGTTTTCCTCTATAATGTCCCTGTATTTGGCTCCATCCATCTTCCCAACTCGTGCAGATGCCCGGGCGCCAAAAGAGAGTGTTCGCACGACCTTCATATTTTAAAGCTGCAAACGATCGAATAGTGCCTGTGCGCCAACTGTGACAGGCCCTTTAGAACCAACATTGATTTGACTGCATTTGTAGCTTTTCTGTAGTGGACGATTCTTTATGACAAATGTTCTTTGGTCCAATTCTTTCCACTGTAAAGACATGACTGACTTCCAATTATCCGTGCTCCCCTGTCGGCACATTAAAGTCATTATTTTATAATGTCAGCATTTCATTTTGAAGAACACGAGTCAGATTTGACATTTTGACTGTATTTTTTTCAGTTTGGACCTTGTTCCTATTGTTGGCAGATGAATGAAATGGTGGTATTTTCCCATTAGAATATAAAGGGGCCATGGCAGATTCTTGGGACTTTTCTGCCATAAAACGTCTGATTTTGAATCTTTCCACTTTTCTAACATTGTAGGCAGATGCATTTATTTTCAGTCAGCTCATTTTGAAGCTATGGCCGAGGGAGAAACAATTGGATTTGTTTGCCATTATGTTTTCAATAAAATATATGAATGAATGAATATATATATATATATATATATATATATATATATATATATCTTTCTTTTTTTTTTTTTAAAGTGATTTATAATAATGTTTAGTGGATAAAAGCTCAGTGGGAGCGTCACAATCAGTGATTAGTTTTCAGGCAGAAAAGTCTCTTTTTTGAAAACGAGGCCCATGTTTTTAAACCTGAGGGAAACACGTGAATAAATCCAAACTGCAGGTCTTTGTCCAAGTTTCTGTGTGTGTGGGGGTCACTTTCAGCTGCTAATTAATATTTTTGCACAAATAAAGTTTAGGCTCCACCCACATTATATTCAATAGGAAAAAATACCGTGATTTTATTCATGCGCCAACAATGAGAATGAGGTCCAATCTGATGAAATACAATAAAAATGTTGAGTATCACTCCTTTTCTTCTAAATGAAATGTATTGTAAAAAGTGAAGTTTAAACAGCTCTGGAAGAGCAAAGAAAAACATGTGTTTATAATGGAAGTCAATGGGGCTGATCAAGCCGCTGCCATTTTTCAGATAAAGAATTGTCCTCTACAGAAAAACTATAAATGCAATCAAATCCATTTCAATTCTCATCTGTGACACATACAAGGCTCTGAGAATAGACAAAGCCCCAGCTCTATTCATTTTATTATTCAAAATATAATACCACTTTTTCATTTTTTTTGTGCAACCATTTTTTTCACCTTTTATGTTTTGAAAGGATAAATCACATGTTTGGTAGTTTTGAGAAGGTAAGAATGTGAGATTTATGGAAAAAATGAAAAAGGTTTAAAGCAGTTTGAAAAGCGTGTGCATTTGTGTACAATAGGGTGGCGAACGTATGGAAAATGTAGATCTACCATATAAAAGGTGCGAGAGATAAAAACAAACAATGGACTCTGAAAATTTGGCTCAAAAGAACATTTTCTGCAGAAAGCCAAATGGTCATCAAATAAAAAAAAGAAATCTTGCAAAATGTACAAAAATGTACACAGGATGGGGTTAGGCATAGTTCCCTTGGTCTACAGAGACTGAATACATATTGGACTTGTACAAGCTAAAACATCAAGCTGGACCAACACTGCAACCTTAAAAAGCTTGACAGTTCCTCTGGCCGATAGAATGTAGGCTCCGGTCGAGAAGCTTTTAGATTTGAGTAAAGCAGAACTGGATAACATTGTCTCGGTTAAGGTGGGGGTGAGGAGGCTAATCTTGTATATATTATCTTGTCATGTCAGTTTCCATTGCTGCCAGCAGAAGGCGCTCCAACTTCACTCTAAAATGCAAACCAACACCGTCCACGCTGATTGATGTCCGATCCTTACATACAAATTATTTTAAGTTAAGGTGCCAATTAAATGCTTCCAGAAAAGTAAACGTATTTTGTACAACAGACTTTTATTTTACCAAGTCCAGTGAAAAAAAGAGGCATTAAAAAAAAAAAAAAAGTATTTACTGCAGATTGTACATACCTTGGCAGCCACACAGTGCCAAGACCCAGACCAACTCCAACTGACTAGCAGAGCCCAGATGCTCCCCTTTGATGCCCCTTAGCCCCTCCCCCGGGCAGACAACAAATAATTGACGGGGGTATTCAAATATTTAAGAGAATAGACAAAATAATTGAAATAATAAATATTTACACAGAAATAATTAGAATAAATTGCCCTTCATCTGACAACATAAATTCATAAGCAAAACACAATATATCACTAAATAATTAATAACTAAACGAAATGGTTCAGTCCGTGGTCAGCTGGTTGCCAAGAGCGCTATTTGACGCGCAACCAGGAAGTGCCTCGGTTTGGCCACGACACCAGAGGCACACGGACTGACAGCAGCAGCAACACAGGTGTGAGTGTCCGGTGTGAAAGGAGACCAGAGTCTTAACAGTTTGTGAAGGCATGACTGCAGGACGTGGTCTGTGGGGAAAGTAGAAAGTGGAAACAGCGAGAGCCTCCATTCAGTCTGTGTTTTTGGAATGTAGGTGAAAGTCATCACGGCTTTAGTCCCGTGACGTCTGATGCATAAATTAGTTTAGTTTATTTTAGTTTAGTTTATTTGTTTATTTGAGCAGTACACATAGTGCTCAAAAGGAGTGGGCTGAAGCAAAAGCTTATGAGTGCCCACCCCCAAGTGCAATAAAAAAAATAAAAAAAAGAACATTTAAAACATTTCAAGCAGCTACATTCATAACTTACAAACTTACCAAAAAAAATTATAATATATGAACTGTTTATACAATTAATTGAAGCAACGCACAACTACAACAACAATCTTGTTTCATGTACGATGTCTAGAACAAAGCAGTCAAAAAAAAAAATGTGATCCTTAATATATTTCTTTCAGATTTTTACCCTTGATAACCGAGAGTTACTTTTATGTTATGAAGGTACATTAATAGATATTATAATCTGAGATCTTGATACTTTCCAGTTGTCATTACCATTCTCAGTATAATTTTAATTTGGGTGTAATTTTCATAATCATTATTATTATATATTTATTTAATTGAGTTATATGTGAAGTATGCTGCAAGCCCTGCATAGTGTGGTGCATTAAAAAGCCAAAGTGTAGAGCGGGCCAGATGAAGAGGGCAGTAACTCCCAATCAACAAACCCCCACACGGCTGCCCTAACAGCTGATTTTGTAGAATATGTTCCTATGCTGAGTGGTGCATTAAAAGACAAGGTTTAGAGCCCGTTGGGAGGATTCCTCTCAACAGATCCATAACCTGCCAACCCTAATTCTCCATTTGTGAATTTGAGCAATAGAATGACAACCGTTCCAAACACTCTTCCAGATTATAGAGGAACAATACACATAATCCATCCTACTGCTCCCCCTAGTGGCAACACATTTCTTCTTGTCTGTATATTTCAAAAGTCTTTTTTTTGTATTTAAATTTGAACAGGTTGATGTTTGGACATCGTTTCAAATCCATCTCCAGTTTATTCCACAATTGTACACCATTAACTGTTGGACTAAAACTTTTCAAAGTTGTGCTATGTTTCTGAATCCTAAAGTTTAATTCATCACGTAATTCATAACAACCAGTACGTTCTTGGAACCTTCTTTGTATTTGGTTTGGTAACAATTTATACCTTGCTTTGAATAACATTTGAACAGTTTGGAACTCAACAATGTCACAAAACTTCATGATCTTTGATTTTAAAAATAATGAGTTTGTGTGGTCCAAAAACCCAACTTTATGAATTACTCGGATAGCTCTTTTTTGCAACAATATTATTGGTTTAACTGTGTTTTTGTAAGTACTACCCCAAACCACAGTACAATAATATAAGTAGGGCAAAATCAGAGAACAGTATAAGGTATGTAGAGCTTTGATGTTTAAAATGTGCTTTGCTTTTGCAATTACTGAAATGCTTCTAGAAATTTTCGTAGATATATATTTAATATGAGATTTCCAAGTAATTCTGTCATCAATAATCACACCAAGGAATTTGATTTCATGCACTCGCTCGATAACAACACCTTCTATCTGAATTGCTTCCTGAGCATTGGAGTTACAGTTGCCAAATATCATCATTTTGCTTTTACTCAGATTTAAAGATAATTTATTTTGTTTGAACCACTTGTTGACACTTTTGAGTTCCAAGTTAACAATCTGACACAGCTGCCGTAAGTCGTCTCCTGATGCAAAAATATTTGTATCGTCAGCAAACAAGATAAATTTAAGTATTTCAGATGTTTTACAAATGTCGTTAATATACATATTAAACAATTTTGGGCCCAGAATAGAACCTTGAGGTAAACCACAGACAATTTGTCGACAACTCGACTGATAATCACCGATTTTCACACATTGTTTTCTATTTTTTAAGTAACTGGTAACCCACTGTAGAGCTACCCCCCTAATTCCATAAAGTTCTAGTTTATTAATTAATATATCATAGTTTATTGTATCAAACGCTTTACTCAGGTCAATAAATAACCCTATTGCATAAATTCACCTCCTCGTCTCTTCTGAAGGTCATAAATCCATATTCACCGCGATGTGCTTATTTACATTCCAGAAAATGTACCGCACATGTACATAACATTGCATAACATTCTAGAAATAAAGACAAATAAAGCCTACATATGAATCTAAAGACAATTGTTTTACTTTTCTACATTCAGGTTCTCTTCAGCCCGGATCAAAAGAGTTCATTTTGGTAGAATCTCCTCAAACCTGGAGCAATGCCCTGGCCTACTGCAGGACACATCATGTAGATCTGGCCGTCATTGAAGATGCGTCTGACCTCACCACAGTCTCGAACATGATCGGTGCACACACGGTGTGGATCGGCCTGAGCAGAGAGCCCTTTAGGTGGTCCGACAACCGCATCAGCCACTTCAAGAACTGGGTCAGCGAGGACCCAAACAACCAGCACAGCATTGAGCACTGTGTTATGGAAGATTCTTCTCCACAACATTACTGGTTTGATGTATCCTGTGCAACCACGCGTCGAGTGATCTGTCAACAAGGTAACATGTGAAATAAATGGATGCCGTTTATGTAATGCAACCGTGAGTGGGACTCCTGGTTCCTGAAGTGACTTTCCAATGGTTTCCCCAGTAAAAAAATACAAATAAAGTTTAAATGTGAGTGACGTAGGGCATCCAAGTAGGCAAGGCTTGCTTTATTTAAACTTTATTTACACCGCGCACACAAGGAAACTCAATGCGCCTAGCAACCGGTACCAGCCAGGCCCGACCTGCTGAGCTTAGATCTGACCGGATCGGGCAGAGCAAAGGCGGTATCGTTAACAGATGTAGTTAATAATAACTTGCTCTGGTGGAGCGAGGGGAAGTGAGGGGAATCCCGCAGTGGCCAACAATGAGCATGTTGCATACACAGGGAAACATACTCCACATGTGGGCCTCGGGACTCTGTCTACGTGGATCAGGGAAAGAATCGGAATGAAGTTCAGGAAGAACCAAAACATGCACGTCCCAGCAGGCCTCGGAGCAGAGCACAAAGAGGTTGGCTAAAGAGACATGCTACTACTGTCAGTCAAAAGGTCAGAGAAATCAGGCAGAGAAATGCCTGAAAACAAAAAAGTAAAAAGCAAAATGAGAAATGGGTGAATATGTAGTTATATATTTGTTGGGGGTTAAATTGTTCAAGTTGTTAAATGTATTTCACAGTTACATTTATGGAAAGTCACAATTGTCATGATTATTCTTTACATTTGACTCACCATCTCGTCTTTCCTAGCTCTAAAAGCAAGTATCCAGACAAAGATAAGACTCCAAACAACCGCTGACTTGTCTGACCCTGCTGTTAGAGACGAGTTCCTAAAAGTGGTAAGTTTTCCTGCTAGCACTTTGTAAGTGTTAAAGGCATGTGATGAAACATGTGTTGTTTATTTGTAGCTGGAAAGTCGCCTTGGCGTTGGTTTCAAGGCAAGGTGGATTATCCCACCAACAAAAGAAGAGAAGAAGAATCTCGACGATGTCTGCCCTTCCATCCTTTAGTCACCCAAAGCACTTTACACTGAGTTATGGAAAAAAGTTTAGCTTAGTTTAGTTGATTAGTTTATGGATTATATCTTATTAGGCCACCGTTTTTCCATACGGAGATATGTTCTTACCTTAGCTTAGAGGAGTTGATGCAGAAATCCATAAACCTTTCTTTTGGTCCAGTTCCCAGGAGGATTATGGTCAGATATTATAAAGGTACTGAATCTCCCTAGTTTGACTTGCAGATTAATACGAATTCATCATAATCCAGAGTTCCCTCCTGCTCTTGGTTTTAAAAACTGGGCTGAAAAAGGCCTTTTTATGCTGGGTGAAATGGTTGAGAGCGGAGGTCTGATGTTCTTTCAGCAGCTCCAAGAAAAATGTGATCTTCCAACCCCAGATTTTTACAAATACTTACAATTGTAGGATTACTTGCAGAAAAATAACTTTTTGATCTCCTTACAGGTCTCATCCTCCAATATAGAAATGTTTTTATTTCAGAAAGTAAGTGGCTTTTTTTTTGGCTTGACGTTGTTGGTGTGTGATAAATATGTTTATAGTCTGCCAGAAAACGGCTAAAAAGAGTGACAAATTGTGTCTCTCATGAGAGGTTTTCTTCCCCCTCAGATAGGCCACGCCCCCTTGTATGACTTCTGTATCTATTCACTATAAGGGATTGAGCTGAGTTTAACCTGCTGTAGAGCTGACTACAACGCTCTTCCTAAACATCTGAGTGCATAAATATTACATTTACTCCAGATTTATTGTAGTCTTTTCTGATATTAATTATCGTTGTTAATAGACAATGAAGGTTTATTTTGAATATATATATTTGTATTTTTTTTCTTGGGGAAATGGTGAGATATATTATTCTACGTAGGTGTAAACAGTTTTTGGCCTTTTATCTGTGGTTATTTAAGCAGGAGATTCAGATACAGCTTCTTTTTGTTTTTGCTGTGGTCTAGAAGTCCCAAACTGAGACCTGGAGACACTGTATGCCTCTGATGGGCTTGCAATTACAACACTTGTGACACTGAATGTTTCCTCTTAATGACCTGTGCCGTGGGATTTCCATGTGGGCCTTTAGTAGCCACCTCACTCAAAGGCGTTTGTATTGAACAACAACACACTCCGCTGCTGTTAAAGGGACTAGACGGAGCTTAAAAATGTTAAAAATATGTATTTTCTACGCCCTACTTGCTAAAGCAATCTCCTAATGTGTCGAATGAGCCCAGACCTATTCACAACTGCCACTAAAATCCTGCACTGTCACTGGCAGTCGCGAGTATAAAAATGACCACTTCCATCTAGTCCCTTTAAACGCCTCCCTGCATGTGTCCCGATTGTGATGTCATCATCTGTAAGCAAAAGCTTTACTAAATATGGTTGGCAAAGCTAAGACAGACACATTGTAATCTGTAAACCAGAATCATGTGAGGATATGTACTTGTGATAGTATACATGTTGTGCTAAAACTGTGGACATTGAGAGAGATTTCTTGTGGGTTTTTGAGGGAATTTGTTTTACAGTTTGAAGTGGTATCCATGGGACTGAGTCCAGGATGTAGACTCAAAAAGAGTTTTTATTTGTGTTTTTTTGCGAGATTTAGTTCAGGGTAATTTTTCCTGTAATGAAGCTTTTAATAAACACAACTTTCTGCTGTTGCTCTGTGAGTGTTTCTGTCATACTGAATTCTGCAGAGCCCTGAAGGAGTAGCAGTTCCCCAGGGATACTTAAGGCACTTTTCAAATATGAAATTACAGCTACAATCCACAATACCAATAAAAGCAGCTCAACTGTACTGTAATAATTATATTCAAGATTGAAGATTTTTATTTGTCAAACCATGTGACTGATTTGAAATTATATTTCTCTCATCCTTGATTGTGAAGCGGGGGGTGGGGGAAGAGGGGCGAAAGGGAGGGCAGGGAGTTCAGCTTCCCGATGGCCCTGTGTACGAAACTGTTCTTAAGTCGACTCGACCTGGCCCGTAGATTCCGCAGTCTCCTCCCAGAAGGCATTACTCTGAAGAGACTGTGTGATGGGTGCGTAGGGTCCCTGGTGAGTACATGTCCTTAATGGAGGGGAGAGGAGCTCCACAGATCTTCTCCGCTGCTCTCACGATGCGCTGGAGGCTCCTTCGGCAGGAGGCAGTGCTGGCGCCGTGCCACACAGTGATGGAGCTGGTCAGGATGCTCTCTATAGTCCCTCTGTAGAAGTTGCACATAACAGAGGCTGGGACTCTAGCTCTTCTTAACTTGCGGAGAAAGTAGAGACGCTGATTACTTTTCTTGTGCATGGTCCAGGTTATACACTCAACAAAAATATAAACGCAACACCTTTGTTTCTGCTTCCATTTTTCATGAAATGGACTTAAAGATCTAAAATTCATTCCAGATACACAATATTACCATTTCTCTCAAACATTGTTCACAAATCAGTCCAAATGTGTGATAGTGAGCACTTCTGCTTTGCTGAGATAATCCATCCCACCTCACAGGTGCGCCACATCAAGACGCTGATCTGACATCTTGATTAGTGCATAGGTGTACCTTATACTGCCCACAATAAAAGGCCACCCTGAAATGTGCAGTTTTTTGCTTTGAGGGTCTGAGAACCAGTCAGTATCTGGTGTGACCACCATTTGCCTCATGCAGTGCAACACATCTTCTTCACATAGAGTTTATCAGATTGTCAATTGTATTATATTTTTGTTGAGTGTATGAACAAATGATCAAATAACATCAAAAGGTCAACTGGAAATGTTAATATTGATTATATCAATTATCTAAAACCCCTATTCCACTAGTGCCCACTTGAATGAAGTCACCCTGGCACACTGTGAATAAAGGACTAAAAGTGAGGCTGTGCTTCAGTTTCATTCAGCTAAAATCTTGAACAGTCTTCCTGTAGACAATGTTCAAATCCAGGCTCAAAACACTTCCATTTAGCTGAGCTTATGACAGCTGAAAGTATTTTATCTGCACTCTTCGCTTTTTATTAAAACTTTTAATTAACATTCATATTTCACTGATTTGATTTGCCCTCTGTGGTGTGATGTGTGTGTCCTGTCGTGTAAAGCTCTTTGAATGTCTTTGTTTGCAAATTAGGCTGCGCAGAAAGTCAAACAAATCAGTCCCATGTCAGCGCTCTCTGAGTTCAGATGAACTCATTTGGATAGTTAAATGTGACTTCCTGGGGCCAATGCCGCATTACTAGCTCTCTTGACTCATTGTGTCTCTTTAATCTTTAATAAAACATCAACTGGACAAAAAGCCCTAAATAGGGGAAGATTTAACACTGTATTTATTTTTATTATTTTTTTATTTAAAGATGCAGAGAATATCCAAATCCAAACCAATTATGCAAGACATATCTTCGAGGTATGTAGAAATTCCCGTATCTGGACCACTTTTGCATCCGGGAATATCCGACCTCCTGATATTTATCCCTGTAATACACGGACAGTATCAGCATCAGTATTATCAAAAGATCCATCTGGGATCCCCCTTTTTCCTCTTGTTTACGGAAAAAATGCAGAAGCCGAATTCCTGACAGATCCATTTTAGATCTGCATATTACCTGTATGATCTCCGGATTCTTATCCCTCTAGCATTCTAAAATATCCTGAACCCAAATCCTTAAAAGATCCCATTTGTGATCTCTTCACATACTATTGTATCGATTAAAGATCACGTTTTATATAGTCATGTTTTACAACATAAGAGCTGGGTGAAACTAGCCCTAAAAACATAAATCGCTGTTATAGTCTTGCGTGGATGCCACTAGACTGTAAAGTTTCTAATATACACAGTATCTGTACAGCACAATTTATATCTGTTTTGAAGCTTTATAATGGACCTCGTAGTCGGCCCATTAGTCTGACAACCCATTAGTCCAATGTCTTATTATTCCGAAAATGTCCAATTGAGTAGGGGTTAAAAAATTAAATTTTTTGTAAAGTGTCTTTGAGTTTTCTGAAAAGCGCTATATAAAACGTATGTATTATTATTATTATTATTAACTCATACCACAGAACAATAATTGAAATGGGGCAAGATCAGAGAACAGTATAATTAATGTAGAGCTTTGATATTTATATGTGCTTTGCTTTTGCTATTACTTAAATGCTTCTTGATATTTTAGTGGATATATATTTAATATGATTCTAATATAATTCTATGATCTATAATAACAAGGAATTTGATTTCATGCACCCACTCAATAACACCCTCTATCTGAATAGTTTTTTGAGCCTTGAAATTACAGTTGCCAAATATCATCATTTTGCTTTTACTCAGATTTACTAAAAGCAAATTCACCCATTGACTTTCAGGCAATTGAAGAACATTTTATTTAATTATTCAACTTTTAAACCTAGCACTTTAGTGTCAGAAGGTCACTGTGTATTCTAATATTGAGTATTGCATTTCATTATTCAATGCCGTTTGTTAATTGATTTTGGTCATTAAACCTCTTGGTGATGTCTGTTTATTATTTCAGACTAAGGGTCACTGTGAATGGTTCAAGAATTCACATCCTTCAACTCAATCTGTAGTTTAGCCTCTTATTCTTACTTTTAATGTGTTCGCTTTCGAACTGGTGCACCAATTATAGGGCTATTCTACCAACCTATGAATAAATAAATAAACCAATTAATTTATAAATAAATACTTATATACTACAAAAACATCCCACCAAGCATATTTAATGGGCAAAAAATGCCTGGAGCACACACATTGATCCTAATGTGCTCGGAGCTTAAGACCCCAAAGAAGGGTAAACAAAAATGTGTATGTGGTAGCCTATGACTAGAACTACTATTATAAATTAGATTGGGGTGTCTGGGTCACATGGCCCAAAAGCTATTGAACAGAAATGGTGGATTTTGGCTGATTTTGGCACATTTTGATTTTTCAAAAATGTGTATGTGGTAGCCTATGACTAGAACTACTATTATAAATTCGATTGGGGTGTCTGGGTCACATGGTCCAAAAGCTATTGAACAGAAATGGTGGATTTGGCTGATTTTGGCACAAAGAGACGAGAAGGTGGTCTGGTGGTCTAATCGGTGGCTGGGACCAGCTGTGAGGGTCGAGGATAGGGACACGGGAGTCCACGCCTTTCAGGGTCGAGTGGTGCCAAGTCTGGGTGAAGGAGGGACAACTTGGAACCAGATTCATCAGCGCCACCACCACGACGGGTGCTGAGACCGAGGCCTTGTAAGAAGCAATACAAGGTATAGCTGCTTACGTTATCTGTGCTGGTGGTGGACAGAGACGACCTTTGCTACCATGGCTACGATGGAGGTACGAGATGCAGAGCAGGCACGAGGGGACGGAGCAGGTGGCTGCCGGATGTGGATCATGTTCTGTGCGCTGCTGGTTGTGGTCGTGCTGGTGTGGCTGATATCGGTATCTTGCCCCACTGTTGGCCCACTGTTGGCGTGCAAATGAGACGCGCCTCGCACGATCACGTATGGATGGACGCGCTGATGAAGGCTTACAATCACTCCACTGCATATACAATGAATATGTGGTACCAATATGCCAAATACGTGGCCAAAAGCCACAATAGATCATCATGCTACGTATGCAGTGTTCTTCCTATGGCTGCGAATGCGCCCCACGTAACGCCTTTGCCGGTGCCAGATCATGAGAAATCTTTCCCTAAATCACTGAGATCGGTGGGGAGCCAGAGGGCGCTCAGGCGCCTTGTGTTATCCTGGACTGGGACTAAGGTGGCTCTCCCTGATAAACAGGAGGGAGCTGATAATGGAGGAGGACTGAAATACACTGAAAAGTCCGGACGAGAGCTCGTCTCCGGGCTGGCAGGGCCGTGCGTTATCGTTCTGGCGGCTGATCAGGTACATGGTCAGCGCCGGGGAGATGGCGCATGCGCTCGACAGTCCGAGAGTAAGAATCACAGTTCACGTATCGGTTTTAGTGACAGGTTTACTCATTTTGTTCATGTAACTATTGCCTGGATGGTAGCGCAGAGAGTTGAACTGCATGGCCTCAGGGCTATGACCATACAGAATCGTGTAGCCGTAGACCAAATCACGGGTAGAGATAGAAGAATCTCTTAAATACGTGTCTGACTCTGAGGATGAGGCTGAGGTGCTTTAACTCACCTCTGATTAGGCCTTAGACTGGAAGAAACATGCAATTGTTTTTAGCTTTGTTTTTTAGCTGATAGTCAGGTTAAGATTATTATGTTTTTGTACAAAAAAATAGCTGCCCCTATTTTTCTTATAAACACCGATGATGTGTTATCATAAACCTAGAATTGGATGAATAACATTGATGTGTATATTGAGTGTATTCTGTGTTCCCAGGTAATGGTGTGATGTGAACCTTTAATGTGTGTGGTGTTAGGTTTGGTCATGTATAGGCCTGAGGTTGTGGGTTGTGGGTTTTAAGCTCTGTTCCAATGACCGCACTGCCTGGAACATATGATAGATGGGTACGAGATGGCCTGGAGGGATTTGACTTTGTGATTTATGTTATTTTTTGTTTTGTTTTATTGGTTTTTACCTTTTTTAATTAAATTTTTTTTTCTGATTTCTTGAGGTTGGTTTGTGTGATCTTCTCCTGTTAAACATGGGTGGTAATTATGACTAGAGGGTGATTAATGTATCAAATGCTTTGATAAATTATCAGAAGAGGGAAGTGTAATGTCAGAAATATATTTCTAACATGTACTAGTCATTGTTTAACAGCTGAAAGGGATATCGGTGACATGACCGGAATATTCATCTCAGGTCATGCTAGGCCTTTATCTGTTGAGATAGGACGTATACAGAGATACAACTAATGTGTTGACGTCAGGGTGTCATCTCTTGTCAATCTGATGTGTACAGATTACTGTATAAATATGCCACTAAGTGGGTTAGATGGCAGAACACTCTGTGAGCCCGCTGTGATGCTGTCTGTGTTTAAGACAATAAATGACCACTTGATTCAGACTTCAACTCTCTTCTTTATGGTTTTTACGTTATTATATATATACGAAAGGCCGTAACAATACACTCTGTCACTGCATCGAACAGATCAGTTTGTGGATGCAAAACAACTTTCTCCAACTAAACTAGAAACTGAGAATCATTGTTTTTGGCCCACAGACACAAAGACAAAGTGTTATCAGTCACCTTGAGTCTCTCTCTCTAAAACCAAAAAATCAGGTTAGAAATCTAGGAGTAATCATGGACTCAGACCTGAACTTAAACAGCCACATCAAAGCAATAACATCATCAGCTTTTTACCATCTGAAAAACATTGCTAAGATCAGAGGAATAGTGTCAAAACCAGACTTGGAGACACTCATCCATGCATTTGTCTCCAGCAGGTTAGACGACTGTAACGGCCTGCTCACTGGCCTTTCTAAACAAACTGTTAGAGCTGCAGAACATCCAGAACGCTGCTGCTCGAGTCCTGACAAGAACCAGGAAATACCACCATATTAGCCCAGTGCTCCGGTCTCTGCAATAGCACCAAAGTAAATCTCTGATATGTTAGAGCCGTATGAACCATCTCGGGCCCTGAGAACTTCAGGGAGGGGTCTCCTGGTGGTTCCCAGAGTCAATAATAAACACGGTGAGGCTGCGTTTCAGTTTCATGCCGCTAAAATCTGGAACAGTCTTCATGAGGATGTGAGACAGGCCTCAACTCTGACAATGTTCAAATCCAGGCTGAAAACAGCTCTTTTTACCCGAGCATATGAAAACTGAAAGTATTTTATCTGCACTCTTGCCTTTTACTGTAATTGATTAACTTTATGTTGATGTTTTAATGATTGATTTTATCTGTTTTCTTGTAATTTTATGCAACTGTGAAAGCACTTTGAATTGCCTTGTGTATGAATTGTGCTCTACAAATAAACTTGCCTTGCCTTAATGATGCATTTTTACAACTAAAATGTCTAGGCAATCTCAAGACAATAATCCCATTGAATTTCATTGTAAACATTGTATCAAATCAAATCAAATCAAATCAAATCAAACTTTATTTATAGAGCGCTTTTCATACAAAATGTAACACAAAGTGCTTTACAGTGCTTAAAAATCATTAAAAATAATAAAAATCGTCCCCACCAGTAAATATACATAAATAACTACAACCCCACCACCCACCACCCGCGCACACAGACACACAGACACATATACGTACAGACAGCCCAGCAGTTAAAAGTCTTAAATAAAAATGGACATAGAGTTGAGTATAAGGCTGGGTACAGATCGACCGAAAGAGGAAACATCATCCAAGGAGCCGTCTGCACCAGGAGCAGCCCATCGCCCACAGCCACAGAGCGCCAACCCAGGGGGCCCGGAGTAGGTGTAGGAGAGACGTCCTACCTCCATCCAGGCACCCCCAGGAGAGCGCCCGCACGGCCACAGCCAACCAGCACTCCCGGGGCAGAGGGCTCCCTCAGAGGAACCACTAGGAGAACATAAAAAATAAATGAATAAAAATAAATAAATAAATATTTAATAAGAGATACATTAAAAACAGCTAAAACTGTGCGTGAAATAGCACAGGATAAAAGAGGGAAAATAAAAAAGTAATAGAACTAAAACCGGTAAATAAGGTTAATATAAGTAAATATTAATTAAAAGCTAAACTAAAAAGGTGGGTCTTGAGCCTGCTCTTAAAAACATGAACGTTCTCTGCGGTCCTGAGCTCCTCTGGCAGGTCGTTCCAGAGGCGAGGGCCATAGTATTGGAAAGACGCCTCGCCGTGAGTCTTTCTGTTGACTTTAGGAATAACTAGGAGACCCCTGCCAGAGGAGCGAAGGGACCGCGAAGGCTCATAAGGTAAAATCAATTCTGAAAGATAAGAAGGACCAAGACCATTAAGACATTTAAAAACCATTAAAAGAACTTTAAAATGGATCCTGAAACACACGGGGAGCCAATGCAGTGACTCTAAAACCGGTGTAATGTGGTCCCGCCTCCTGGTCTTCGTCAGGACACGAGCTGCTGAATTTTGTAAAAGTTGTAAACCTGAGATACTCTTTTTGGGAAGACCAGAAAGCAGGGCATTACAGTAGTCGATACGACTGGTGATAAAAGCATGCATTAGCGTCTCCGTGTTGGCCCGAGAGAGAATGGGGCGGACTCTGGCTATGTTCTTTAGATGGTAAAAACCTATCTTTGTGATATTCTTAATGTGTGGAATTAAAGTCAGCTCAGAGTCAAAAATCACACCCAGGTTCTTCACCTGTGAGGAAGGATTAAAAGACAATGACTGTAGTTTGGGTAAAAGTTTCTCTCTCTGGGCCTGAGGACCGATGACTAAAACTTCAGTTTTGTCCTGGTTAAGCTGGAGAAAGTTTTCTGCCATCCAGGATTTGATATCTAAAATGCAGTTAAAAAGTGCATCCATTGGCCTGGTGTCCTCAGGAGACATGGAGATGTACAACTGTGTATCGTCAGCGTAACTATGAAAGTTGACTCCATGTCTCCTGATGACATCACCAAGAGGGAGCATATACAGGTTAAAAAGCACTGGGCCTAAAATCGAACCTTGAGGCACACCACATGTAATATTATGGACCTTGGAGGAGCAGGTATCCACACTTACCATGAATGTCCTGTCTGTGAGGTAGGATGTAAACCATTTGTGGACAGCACCAGAGAGGCCGATGTGTTTTAAACGAGTTAAAAGAATAGTATGGTCAACTGTATCAAAGGCAGCGCTCAGATCCAGTAGAACCAACACTGTCAACCTTTTGGAATCATAATTTAATCTAAAATCGTTTAAAATCTTTAAAAGGGCTGTCTCGGTGCTGTGGTTTACCCTAAAGCCAGACTGAAATTTCTCAAGGACGTCATGTGCATTTATAAAGTCGCTAAGTTGGGTAAAAACAAGTTTTTCTAAGATTTTGCTTAAAAATGGTAAGTTGGATACCGGTCTAAAGTTGTTAAAATCATTACGGTCCAAATTGCTCTTCTTCAGCAGAGGCCTCACCACCGCCCCCTTAAAGGCAGCAGGGAAGACCCCCGTCTGAAGGGAGCAATTCATCATGTGTAAAAGCTCGTCTCTAAGAGATCCATAGAAAGTTTTAAAAAACGGGGTTGGGACTGGGTCTAAAGGACATGTGGTGGGCCTCACTGAGGAGAAAACTTTATCAAGCATCTCAGCATTAACCTGGACAAAACTGTGCAGTGTTTCCTCTGGAACAAGTAGACAACCAGATGTATTTAAAACCGTGTTACTTTGAGTAGATAAAATATTACATCTGATAGTGTCTATCTTTCCCCTGAAGTGGTCTGCAAACGCCTCGCAAAGGGAGTCACTTGGAGTAAAATTGGTCTTGTTAAAATCAGGATTGATTAGATGTTCTATTGTAGAGAAGAGTACCTTGGGATTGTTTTTATTATTGTTGATAATTTTTGAGAAGTAGTTGTTTCTTGTGTTTCTTACTGTGTTATTGTAGGTTGATTGTTGTTCACGGAAGATTTGGTAGTTTATGGTAATTTTGTTTTTTCTCCATTTTCTCTCTGCCACCCTGCATTGTCTTTTGAGTTGTTTAATTTCCTCATTCCTCCATGGAGTAATTGGTTTTGTAGGGAGTTTCTTGGATTTTAAAGGAGCGATAGAATCAAGCGCTGACTTGAGTTTGCTATTAAAATTTTCAAAAATAAAATCACAGGGGGCAGGTAGAACAATAGGAGAATATTTCTCTAAAACATCAATAAAATTTGCAGCCACTTCAGGGGTGAGATGACGTTTCCTCACAGCTCTTACCGAGGTCTCCCGCTGGGTAAAACTGGTGATATTAAAAAACACACAGTAATGGTCAGAAACAGCCAAGTCAATGACAGAAGACACAGCTGTGGACAGGCCATACGTGATGACCAGGTCCAGACTGTGTCCTCTGTCGTGAGTTGGCTGTGTGACGTGTTGGGTAAAATCCATATAATTAAGAACATTTAAAAAATCCCTAGCAACAGGGTCTAAAAGATTATCTATGTGTAGATTAAAATCACCAGTTAAAAGAATCATATTAAAAGAGCTATGTAAAAGTGATAAAAACTCAGAAAATTCCTTAACAAAAAGAGGGCATTTTTGGGGGGGTCTGTAAATAGTGACACATAAAATGGGGGGATTACTAAAAACAACTGCATGGTGCTCAAAAGTGGGGAATGGATCAAATAAAATAGGTTTGGTGGCAATAGTGTTTGTACATATGGAAGCAGTGCCACCTCCCCTTTTCCCATTGTATTGGATTACGATTACACCATCGCAATTTCAAGAAAACGAAAATATTCTCAATCAAATCAAAATGGCCTTTGATCTCTCTCTCTCTCTCTCTCGACGTGGTAAAAGCCTGGCCAGCCAAGACCGGCTTTTTTCCTATATTATACAAAGTAGTTAGTCCACGTATGTCAGCTACACGCTGAAGCTCATTTGATTAGGAGAAATATCGTTTCCATGATCCATTTTCTTTGCATTTTCACTTTGGCTTTTGCTTTGAGTTGCAAATCTGGAAGACCCGACTCCCTCTTTGAACTATATCGCGGAGAGCTGACATCTATTGAACGCAGGCTGTTCCACAATGGAGACTAAGAAGCTTTGGGTTTTCTTGATCTTAGGTATGTATCCTGTTACTAAATATTTCATGTTTTACAAAGCAGGGTGGGGGTGAGTGCATCAGTGGGTCCTGATAAAGTGCCGGTCAGGTGCTCTTCAAGGACAAAACCTCCAGAACATGTAGAACAAAATAAAAACGTAATGTCCGAGGCACTCTGATACAGTAAAAGTTCTTTATTGATCAATGGGCCCCTTGATCATTAAAGGACCTTTACTTTATCAGAGTGCCTCGGACATTACGTTTTTATTTTGTTCCACATATTTTTGTTTTATTGCTTCCATTTCACCACAAGAGGACATTCTATTTCAATTCCTAGAGGCACTGATATCATCCCACACATAACAAAAACTTCAATGTTGATTTTGCATATATTATTTTTCTCTTATTCCCAGGTCTGTATTCTGCTTCCACACTGTCTTCTATGAGTACCACTGTATCAATACGGCAATGACTTGGCCTGACGCACAGCAGTACTGCAGACTACATTACAGCGACCTGGCTACGTTCACCAGTGTGGAGGACATACAGAGGCTGAAAAGAGCGAGCTATTACGTAGATGCCTGGATCGGGCTGTTTGACGACCCTGCATCATGGAGAGGAGCGCTGGGTAATGACTCGAACTCCTGGAGGTGGACTGCCCCTGGAACCAGCCTTGGGGGGTTCCAGGCCTGGGAGAAAAATGAGCCTGACTTCCACAGTGCAGCCAATACATGTGTGATGATGAGGAATGGGCTGTGGGCTGACGCTACATTCGCTACTTATTTTCTTTGTTTCACAGGTAAGATGACTATGCATTTCTCTGTATTTCTATACATTGACATTTTGGCTCCTGAATTACGCATAAACTTACTGAGTCCACTGGTGTGTCTGACTGACTGTAGAGTTTTTGAAGTATTCTGTATGCAAAAGTTATCTGAATGACTGTGATGTCTGTTTTATTATTTTGTAGTTTTTTTGGTGACTTAAAGTGTAAGTCAATTGCCTTACATGCCACAAAAGGCAAGCTGACTCTTCACCGCTTTTGCTGGTACTAAGATCGTAAAGTAAATGTGTAAAGAAGGAGACAGTAACAGTTGACTTTGTGTAAATTGTAGAGCTGTACGTGACCTTGACTTTATTTTACTGGAACCCCGGAGAACCGGACAACAAGTGGGTCAGTGAGCACTGTGTTATGGAATCATCTCAGGCGACGCATGGCTGGTTGGACGGCCTATGCACACTCGAGCTTCCAGTCATCTGTCAACAAGGTACAATCATACAGTATGTGTGGTGTTTACAGAGCAGTACAGTGGTCAAGGACCTCTGGTTTCAAAAGTAAATTAATTACCATAAACCATGCAATATTTATTTATATTTTAATTGTTGATATGCATAATTGTGGTTTGTAAACCTTCTTCAAGGCACCTCAGCATTTCACATTGTACGCTTAAAATATATGTATACATTTCCAATGATGTCATGCATAGTTGAGGTGATAGTCTGTAAGTTTGCAAATCCCTCCCCTCTTCACCCAGTTAGTCTGTGAAAGGAGGAGAGCAGGAACAGCATCGTCTCATTGGTCAATGCGGGAGGATACTAGACTCTGCTTTGTTGCTGACATCTAGGAAGGAGGGACTTTACAAAAGTATCAGATTTGGGGGCCTAAATCTGTAATATGGGCAGTTTTAAATGTTACATTAGGTGCAACATGCCCACAAAGAGCTGTATGCTATTTTCCAACTTGATCTCGCTATTTAGCACCTGTCTTGATAAATGACCCCCTAAGTTTTCAGTTTTCAAGTCCGCATACAGTGCTATTTTTGAATGTAGTATCTTGACTTCAGTCAGTGGAGATGCATACTGTAGTTTCATATATTATACACCAGCCAGCAGTTTCCAAAATGGCGGCCTCACCAACAGAAGTCATGTGACTGAAAGGCATGTATAATATGTATGTAAATGACACTTGACGAGAACTGCTCTTGCAAGGACTTTCCATCTTGCTCAGAGTGTTTGCGGTGGGTAAAAACAAAATACAAGCCATAATTTTTAACCAATGGCTTGATAACAAATCTCTGATGGTGCAATATAATAATAGTAATATGTATAATTGTATATATTATGCATCAAAATAGTGAGATTACAGACTGCTTTCGGCAGTAAAAGAAACAAACCAGGTGTTTTTTGATAAGGAAACAATGCTAATGAGTACGTTTAGTGTCATATATCCTCTGTAATGAACAGCAATGAAATAACTTAGTCATTTTATCTATATTTATCTTAATATAATCACGGTATAGCCAGCAGTCACTCCAGTATTTTATGTCAATGCAATAATCAATTGTTTTATGCACGTGCAGCTTTAAAGACCAGGACAACATTGGTGAAGAGGGAACTCTACACTGCTGCTGACCTGACCGACCCAGCTATTAATGCTCAAACCATGGACAAGGTTCAGTTATTGATGTTTTTATATCTCCAATACTGTCAATGTTAAATTGACTGTTACCATGATAATCGGTTAGTCTAAATGCATTACAAATTTAATAGAATGTGTAAAGTTGACCTTTTGGGCCTGCAATTTGAAGTAGGTCACATCAAATTATTATATTTGTTCTAAAGCCCCTTCCTTTAATCAGTTTGTGTAACTTTATAAATGTCTCTCAACTTTTGTGAACAGTCTGTGCTATTGCTGCAGCCTATGTGTTTAATAGGAAAGGAAAGGAATCTTATTTGTATAGCGCTTTTCATATGACACAAGTCACACCCAAAGCGCTTCACACATGAAATGGAGGGGGTTCAGTCACTCCATGCTGATGGTGGTGAGCTACATTTGTAGCCACAGTTTCCCCTGGGGTAGACTGACAGAAGCGAGGCTGCACACATCTGCGCCAACGGTCCCTCTGACCACCACCAACCACTCACACATAGGCATTGGGTGAAGTGTCTTGCCCAAGTACACAACGACAGTCTGCACCTGCACCTGCAGTTTGAACCCCTGACCTTCCGATCATAAGACGAACCGCTCTACACAGCTCTACACAGTGGGGCGACGGTGGGCGCCAATGGCCCATTCATCATCACTGAGACACAGAATTGTTGTCAAGCTACTAAAATAACACACTTTTATTTTTGTTCAAATGATTGTAAAAATCTCGGGGTCATGTTCACGAGTAAGGGACGGATGGAGCGTGAGATCGATAGACGGATCGGTGCGGCGTCAGCAGTGATGCGGTCGCTGTATCGGACTGTTGTGGTGAAGAGGGAGCTGAGTCAGGGGTCAAAGCTCTCGATTTACCGATCGATCTACGTTCCCACCCTCACCTATGGTCATGAGATTTGGGTAATGACCAAAAGGACAAGATCGCGAATACAAGCGGCCGAAATGAGTTTCCTTCGCAGGGTGGCCGGGCGCACCCTTCGAGATCGGGTGAGGAGCTCAGTTACCCGGGAGGAGCACGGAGTCGAGTCGCTGCTCCTCCACGTCGAAAGGAGCCAGCTGAGGTGGCTAGGGCATCTGTTCCGGATGCCTCCTGGTCGCTTCCCTCGGGAGGTGCTCCAGGCATGTCCCACTGGGAGGAGGCCTCGTGGAAGGCCCAGGACACGCTGGTGAGACTATGTCTCTGAGCTGGCCTGGTGTCGTCTCGGGGTCCCCCCAGAAGAAGCTGGAGGAGGTGTGCGTGGATCGGGAAGTCTGGGCATCTCTGCTGAGACTGCTGCCCCCGCGACCCGGCCCCGGATAAAGCGGAAGAAAAAGGATGGATGGATGATTGTAAACATCTTTCTGTTTAGGTCAGCGCAATGATCACAAACCAGGGACTTGTTGATATAAAAGTCAGTTGGAAAATGTCGCCTGTAAAGCGGGTAAAGGTTTTTCTGTAATCTGTACCAACAGACCCTCCGACCACTTGCTTCCTAGTGTTACGTAGAAATCTCCCATCCAGGTACTAACCAGACCCAACCCTGCTTAGCTGCCACGATCTGAAGGGATCGGTGGGCATTCACAAGGCTACATGGTACACTGCGTTCCAAATTATGATGACAATTGTATGCAAGTGTCATAAAGGTCAATTTCTTTTGTTTTTTTCACTTAAACACATGGATGATGTGTCTCAGAGGTCTTTAGATCACTGCAATTGATCTCAGACACCTGTGATAATTAGTTTGTCAGGCAAGCCCAGTTAAGGGAGAAACTCCACATTATTAAGCAGACCAGCATTTACAAACAATATGTGAAAGAAAAAGGGTCGCTCTGCTGCTGATAAGCGTGAAATAGTTGAATGCCATGGACTAGGTATGATCATCGTACTGTTAAGAGAGTGTGGCTGATTCAGAGCACACACAGATTTGTGCAGATAAAGGCACAATGCGGACGGTTTCTGCCAGACAAATACATCAGATTAAGAGAACAGCTGCTACAAAGCTGCAAACAGGTATTTGAAGTTAATGGTGCCTCTGGAATCTCCCGAACATCAAGGTGTAGGACCTTCAAGAGGATTGCAGTTGTCCATAAACCGTCTATCCGGCCTCCCCTAAACTGTTAATTGATGCTGACGAGCAGTGGCCCAGTAATACATGAAGACTCATTTTCAAACACTCTGGTTCACTGATGAGTGTAACATGTAACCCTGGATGGTCAGATGGATGGAGTAGTGGACGGTTGGTGAATGGCCACCATGTCCCAACAAGGCTGTGACGTCAGCAAGGACGGGGCAGAGTCATGTTTCGGCCTGGAATCATGGGAAGAGAGCTGGCCGGACCCTTTAGGTTTCCTGAAGGTGTGAAAATGACCTCTGAAAAATATGTGGCGTTTCTGACTGACCACTTTTTCGGTGGTACAAAAAGAAGAGCCGTGCTTTCCCTAAGAAAATCACCTTCAAGCATGACAACGCACGGGAGAGGCCTAACCAATCAAGCCTGCACTTCATTGCCATGCATTTGGAACAAATATGGGTCAACTAAAGATATAGCTCAACCAAAGAGAATACAAGAGATGAATTGGAAAAAAACATCATTACTAAAACACAGGTAATTAATTTCTGGTAAGAATGTCACAAACAAAAAGGGGCTGTCTGCATTGAATATATTTTGAACTTGCTTGGTTCACCACATTTTACAATTTTTATTTAGTAGCTAAGTAACATATAGGCTTTCATCTTTCATATACATGTATAGTGATTATGATTTTTTTTAATTTTAAAGTTGTGATTGGCCTGTGAAAATATGTTTTAAAGCCAATCCCCACCTTGATGAAACTGGTCTATTACAAAGATAGCCTCACTGAGCTCCTGCAGCAACACCAGCCCACCCGACACTAACCGCCAGACCTTGAGGGTCCGAGCCATCACCATCACCGCTCACACCCTCTGGAACTCACTCCCACAGCCCATCAGAAACTCAGACTCTCTACAAAACTTCAAATCAGTACTCAAAACCACCTTTTCAAACTGGTCTTTTATTCAAACTGTTTCTACTATTGTTTTCCATTGTTAAGCGTCTTTGAGTGTCCAAAAACGCATTATACAACTTTGATGTATTATTATTATTATTTTATTTCCTCGTCTACAGTATCCAAATGAGTTAGTCTGGTGTCTCGACTTATGCTTATTTGATTATGGAAAAAGTAAAGAAAAAGTGATATAATCGATTTGCATTTTCACTTTGGATATTGCTCATACATGTCACTCTGTCTGGGCTTGCAAATCTTTCGGGCACAACTTCTCATGAATTGTCTCACAAAGGGTTGTTAAGGCAGACGGTTCCATGATGGAGAGTAAGAAGCTTTGGGTTTTCCTCATCTATGGTATGTGTCTGAGTACTATATCATTATACTATCATAATAATATTATGGTATTTCATGTATTCTAACTGAAAACAATTCATTCATGAACAGGAACAGGAATTTAATTCATATTTATTTTCTCTTGTGATGAATCTGCTTTGTAGATTGATCTGTGTCTTCAATCGCAGACATGTTGTACTGTATTTATCAGGTCTCTGAATCCATTTCCACTGTGACGATTCTCACAAATCGTTTTTGTAACAGGACATTTGAATTAGTGTAGGTTATGCAGGCACTTCCCCAAACTTACAATATGCAAACCAACTTTAATAAGAAATTAGCCCCAGTTTGGGAATCGAACAGCCACCTTATTAACAGTGCAAGTAACTCAGCCGTCATGTCGTTATAGGTGACTTAAAGGTCAAAACATTAGACATAGAAAGTCCATGTTGTCCTTTTTTTCCTCAATGTATTTTATTATTATTATTATTATTATTATTATTATATTATTATTTTCATATTCCCCAGGTGTCGGGTCTGTCTTCTGCTTCCACACTGCCTTTTATGAGTACCACTTCATCAATACACCAATGACTTGGGCTAACGCACAGCAGTACTGCAGACTACATTTCGATGACCTGGCAACATTCACGAGTGTGGACGACATACAGATGGTGAGAAGAGCCAGTGGATACTCATACGCCTGGATCGGGCTGCTCGACGACCCTGCTTCATGGAAGGGAGTGATGAGTAACGACTCGAACTCCTGGAGGTGGTCTGCCACTGGGACCGGCCTGAGAGGGCTCCAGGCCTGGATGACAAATGAGCCAAACTTCCTTAATGCAAACGGGACATGCGTGATTATGAGAAATGGGCAGTGGAACGACGTCGGCTGCATGAACCCCTATTATTTTGTGTGTTTCACAGGTAAGACTGCTCTGCTGACATTGTGATACTTTTCATTTGTTGAGGACAGCATGCTAAAGGTCCTTGATAAGTAACTCGTGCCCCTAGAGGCCATAAGCACCACTGCAGGTGTCGTAGCATGTTACACCCCTTTGCCAGAAGGGCCGACAGGGTTAACATATTGTTTGTGAAAATGGACAATTCATACGCGAGGACTGCAATCCTAAGCAGAGGTGGGTAGAGTAGCCAAAATGTTTACTAAAGTAAGAGTAATGTATCTTTGAAATAATATTACTCAAGTACAAGTAAAAAGTAAAGACCCAAATAAAGTTAACAAAAAGTAAAATGTAAAAAAGTACTTGGAGAAAAAGTTACGTGAGTACTGTTTGAGTGGAAAAAGTCTGATTTATGTTTCAGTAGTGACATAGATTATGAGAAATAAAACTTGGAATAATGTGAAAATCCTAATATTTCCAAAGAAAATGCATAATATGTATTAACAAAAATAATAATAATAATGTATATTTCTGAAGAAAAGGGGAAACAAAATGCAAACTACATTTATTGTAGGTCAATATTAGGCTTTTGTAACTTGGAAATGTACTCGCATTAGGTTTTTACTGAAGTAAGAGTAATGATACTTAATTCCAATGTTACTCAAGTAGAATAACTACTCTATATGTATACATTTTCTTCAAAAAGTTACTAAAGAGTGGTGCACTTCTAAATGTGTTCTCTCTCTACTAAGAAGCACACTGTTCTGTAGTTTATTTTGTAATTAGATAGAACATGGAATTGTTCTCTGCATTTTCACAGTCTTATAATAATATTATCTTGTATCATGTACAATTCCATTGCTGCCAGCAGAAGGCGCTTCACTCTAAAATGCAGTCCATGCTGATTGATGTCTAACCCATACACACACATTCTTTTAATGTCTGCTCTTTAGTACCAATTCAATGAATGGAAGCAAACATCTTTATCTTTGACCCTTTCACACGGAGTCAAAACTTGGGACAAAACGCAAACATTTGACCCATTACAAAACCAGCATTTTGGGAGTTTGTAAACGATCCCTTGCCAAGCCAAGATTTCCACAGACCGTTTACGTGGCTCCATTGTTGCGGCTTCACCACAACATAGCCTAAAATGATGACATCACATATCAACAATCTACTAACCTTACAATGACTTGTACTGCACAATCCTCCACTCCTCGAGCCACAGGTGACAGGAAGGAAAAACAAAAGGGCCTATCTCACCGGCGAGAGTTGCAGAGACGTTCCAAAGACTGCCATGCAGAGACCACAAGGAGACTTTCAAATCTCCGTGTGGTCTCTGCTCGTTTTCACCGAGACTACGTGGAGACTCGCCTTATCTCCAGGAGACATCTAGCAGACATCTCTGTGACCAGGAAGTCTCCAGTCTCCAACTATTCTCCAGGCCGGTGAGATAGGCCCTTATGTTCGCCTCCGTTAAGTCTGTGTTTTTGGACTGACAGTGAAAGTCCATTCACTGATCACATCATGGCTTTAGTCCAGTGACGGCTGAAGCATAAATTCACTTCCTCGTCTCCTCCGTAGATTGTAATTCCATGGAGCAGTTTCATAATAACTTATTTACAGTCCAAAAAATGTACTGCACATGTACATAACATTGCATAACATTCTAGAAATAAAGTCAAATAAAGGCTACATTTGAATCTAAAGACAATTGTTTTACGTTTCTACATTCAGGTTCTCTTCAGCCCGGATCAAAAGAGTTCATTTTGGTAACATCTGGTCAAACCTGGAGCGATGCCCTGGCCTACTGCAGGACACATCATGTAGATCTGGCCGTCATTGAAGATGCGTCTGACCTCACCACAGTCTCGAACATAATCGGTCCACACACTGTGTGGATCGGCCTGAGCAGAGAGCCCTTTAGGTGGTCCGACAACCGCATCAGCCACTTCAAAAACTGGGTCGGCGGGGAACCAGACAACAAGCAAAGCATTGAGCACTGTGTTGTTGAAGATTCTTCTCCAAAACATTACTGGCTTGATGCAGCCTGTACAACCACGCATCGAGTGATCTGTCAACAAGGTAACATGTGAAGTATACGGAAGCTGTTTGTGTAACGCTACCGTGAGTGGGACACCTGGTTCCTGAAGTGACCTTCCCGTGTTCTCCCCATTAATTAAAAATAAAATAAAAACGTTGAATATCGGTGATGTAGGGCAAGGCCAGAGGGCTTTAAAGACAAAGGGCAACATTTTAACTCAATCCTAAAAGAAACTGTACGCCAGTGAAGGGAAAAAGGACTGGGGTGATTTGCTAACATCTTGAAGTGTTAGCTAAGAAATACAGGTAGCATCATATTGCACAAATTGGAAGGGTTGAATCAGAAACACCAACATAAAGTACATTTGTAGGCACAGATGCAAGAAGAATAGTCCTTTTTGAGGTTGGTGCAAATACAAGGCATAACCTCGGTTAAAAAATGTAGTTAATAAAGACCAACTTGCTGCAACGTTGGTAAAATTACAAAATAATCTTAAAATGGGCGTTCCATTAAGGAGGTTCCTCTCGCGACTGAGACACAACTAAACTTTACAAAACCAGCCAAATGATCGCACTGTAGATTTAGGTAATTAAATGATAAAACTCACCATGGAGTTAGGGAGGGGTGGAGTGAAAATAGTCCCAAAAAAAGGCAAAAAACATTGTAAATCCTTTCAATGGAAACCAGAGGCTATTTTCAAAGGAGGGACATGAGGGCAACTCCCAACATGCACTTCTTTGTCTAAATTGTATACAAATAGAGGCCTGAGGTTCTGTGGGTCCTGGAGGGTGTTTACAATAAACTCTTTTCACTTACTGTATATTGGCAAATATGATGTGAGGGGCAGGAGTAATGTTATATCCGAGAGGCCTATTGCTCATATAAAATACGAGATTACCTGGGAACCATAACTCAAGAAAGCATGGAGTGGTAAGAAAGGCGTCAGATAGATTATGTGGATAAATTGTGTAATTTACATCCAAATATTGATCAGTAAAACTTAAAGTTTCTATTGTGGGCCGATGAGGTGCAGTACATGCCGGTTCACTCATTTGGTCTGATCGGCCCAAAAGTACGTCAGCCCAACGGGAAAACTCCCAATGACCGGTCCAGCCCTGGTGATGTGTTGTCCCACATGGGAAAATGTAATAAAAATGCATCACACCATGGAAAAGTCAGCAAACTTGGGCAGAGAAATATTCCTGAAAACAAATTTAAAGTTAAAAAAAAGTATTAATACATGTATTGCACAGTTACATTTATAAAGTGGGAAGTCGCAATTTGTTTATGGGATGTTTTAAATACTTGAAAACGTTGAAGGGTTAAGAGACGCGTTTCGACCCTACAGGACCTTCGTCAGGGCTTCAGAGCTGCTTAATTCTGTTCGAACACTGACCTCTTGTGGACAAATTGTATTATTGTAACTTCTCATGAACAAATTGATTTGTGCAATAGAAGTTTTAAACTAGCCTGATTTTACAATACCCTCGTACTCATTTTGTTTCGTACAGAGGGTCTGGATCTTCACAATTGAGCTCCGTTATCAGGCGGGAGGGGTGAACTCTTTTGAAATGATAGGATCTGATTTTCACTACCGTTTGGTCGTGACGTATGTAATGCGCCCGTGTTGAGTGAAGCAGCTTTCATAACTCTATCATAACTCTTGGGAGCATTCCTTGCGCATTCCAAGGCTTCAATTTTAATTTCTGGATATTTGGGAGCCGAGCCAGAACGGATTGAAGAGCTTCCATTACTTTCGTATCCGCCGCCATTAGCAAACTACAACCAGCAAATGCGGCGTGAATGCTTGACGTCACCTACAACACCCGCCTCCCCCGCTCTCTGAATGGTTGGTTGAAATTCAACCAATGTAACGCGGTCACTGAGATCAGGCCCAGACGTACATGTAGGGAAATACATGTACGGCTAAGGCCAGGCTAGTTTAAGTCAGGTCTTTGGTAATATTTTCACAAATAATCAGATATTTATGTTTGAATGACCTAACCAATCACAGGACAATAAACAAGAGTATTTTATTTGTAATGTGGTTCTGCGCTCTTCCAGTGGGCGGAACCAACTCAGTCACCTGCCGCTCTGCTGCCCTGAGGCAGGACATCAGTTTTATTTCATTCAGTCAAAGCTAATTTAGAAATATTTGTCATAGATACCGCTTCATATGTTACCCACAGCCAGGCACAGAAAACGTGCACCATATAAACACAGTTAAATGAGAAAATGAGGGAAAAGCAGCACATTTATTTGTTACTATGATTTGTGTCACAAAAGTAAGGACCGGGAAACATCCGTGGTTTAGCACCTCACCGCTCAAAGCTGTCAAACCAAGGCAGCCCTGAAACGCCCAATGACCCGCTGTGTAACACTGACCTCGGGACAATTGGCATTTTGGTCATATGGCCAGTTGATGTGAAACTGGCTCCAGCTCAGTGCTTTAAAGCGATCTGTTTCAGGAAGAGCAATACCGGAGCGCTGGTATATTGCCCATCAATAGAAAATGTTTCCTCCAAAACCAGAAGCCCCTGCTCACAGTTTCGCTTCACTATGTCAGAGTAATGATCCGTTGTTTTATATCCAGCTCTAAAAACCAAGATAACCATGGTGAAGATGGAACTTCAGACTACTGCTGACCTGACCAACCCGATCATTAATGCGCAAATCATGGACAAGGTACAGTTATTGACGTTTTTCTACAAATGTTGAAAATGTATCGATAAATGGTGTTTTCAAAACGCGAAAGAGGAAGAACGTCAGTAGCACAGTGGCAATGCAGGGTCTCACAGGGCTTTGAAGGCTGAAGTTGGATAAACAATATGGTCTTTTCACCAACAGGTCTAAATTCCACCTACTCAAACATTTATTGCACTAGATGGAATTTTAAAATGTAGGTATTTTCCTCCCCCTACATGCTCCAGCAATGTCCTAATGTGTAGAATGAGCCCAGACCTATTTACCACAACGGCCGCTAAAAGCCTGCACTGTCACTCACAACTGTCACAACTATCTCCATTGTCAAGCACGAGCTTAACATAGAGACTGCAGTTACGTGTAAGACCTGAGGTGGCAGTGGCGAGTAAAAAAAATGACAACCTCCATCGTCCCTTTAAAATAAAGCACTTTTCTAGACACTCGAAGTCACACTTTACAATTTCCTCACTCCCTCCCCATACTCCCCCCAACCACCTGATATGATGACTAACTAAAGTATTATACATGACATTTGTAATCTGATATCATGTTCATACAATTTGTGCTTTCTTTCTGTTTTAGGTCAACACAATGTTCAAAAACCTTGGAGTTACTGAAATAAAACTCAGTTGGAAAATGTCACCAGTTAAACAAGTCGTGAGAGACAGGGCGTCGGTGAATTGCTAGGAAATGGAGCTCAACAGTCCGTCCGCTTCTGGGTTCCACATATCAAATGAATGCGGGAAAAAGAAAGAAGAAAATGAAGCAAAGCAAACACAGGGTTTTAATTCTAAGATTGATCTGAAACGTCATAAATTGGAAAACTATACAGGCAATTTGCCGTATTTTCAAGCATTTGTTATTCTTTTTATTTAATATGCTCAAGCAATGGTTAGCTCCTACCACATTCTCCTCCGCTGTGCCTTTTTCCAAATGTCTATGAGGATTTTGAATGTGAAAAAATCCACTGTCTAAAGTAGACACCTGCACGGAAATGGTTTTTCCAATCGCGCCTGCTCCCGATGCCCTTTTGCCCGCTCCCGAGCGCTACTGCGGGACTGTCCAAGCACCGACCAGGCCCTTCCCTGCTTAGCTTCCAAGGTCTGACGGGATTGGGCAGAGCAAAGGCGGTATGGCCACTATGTTTTGTAGGTCTTTGCTTGCAAATGAGGTGTTACTATGGCTAATAGGCTGTAAACTCGAGTTAAAAACTTTTTTTTAGATTTGGGTGAAGCCGAACTGGAGAAAAAGGGCTTGGTTAAAGTGGGGGTTAAGAGGTTAAAGGGATATTTCAGGATTTTTTTTTTTACATTGGGCCTCATTTCCTAGTTATCCAGAGTGTTGTTGATGTCTGGAGATATTTTTTTCTTAAATTCATGTAGTTCTTATATTTGAAGAGCTTAGTGGCGCTAGGCTAATGCCAGGCAAACACATTTCTATGGTATCAGTTAGCCTGCATTAAAAACAGTCTGACCCACTCCACAGTGCACCTGAGGCAAATCACTTATAACGCCAGATAAACGATATAAATGTCTGTGGCGATAGAATCATTATAACCATTTTGCATTTAAAATAATAAATAAATATATTTATAATTATTTATATATATATAAATAATATTTGAGCAGCATCAGCTTTGTGCCTGTAAGCTAACGCAGCGGCGGAGTGATCTGCGAGAAAATAGTCCCTCAAAATGCTGTAATTCATGTGATACAATGTCCGTTATATTAAAAAAAATATTCCATTAACACAGGGTAGTCTGGCGTTATACGTGTTTTACCTCAGGTGCACTGTGGAGCGGGTCAGACTGTTTTTTAATGCAGGGTTGCTGATACCATAGAACTGCGTTAGCCTAGCATTAGCCTAGCGCCACTAAACACTTCAAATATAAGGACTGCATGAATTTCAGAAAAAAATATCTCCGGACATCAACAACACTCTGGATAACTAGGAAATGAGGCCCTATGTCAAAAATCCTGAAATATCCCTTTAAGGGCGAGTTGGCAACGTACAACTTACCTTCCCAGAGTGGAGTTCTGACCATGGTTTCTCTTTTTCCGCTGCTCCTCTCATCCCACGCTGTTGTCTTCTCTATTACACATGTGTGGGAGGCGAGACCCGACATGTTTTGGTCTGACTGCCCGCCCCCGCCCTGAGGCTGTGTGAATCCTGACCGATTCCGTGAGAGTAGTGTCGCCTGGTGCTGGTCTCTAGTCCAAAGCATTGGATCTCAACAGGTGGGTTGGGTCCAAAAGTGGGCCGCGGAATCATTTTCTGTAGGTTTGCAAGTGCCAAGAATCAGTCTTTAATATGTTGGAAAAATGGCTTGAGTCTGTAACAAAGATAGGTGCCATGTTTTTTTTTTTTTTTTGGAGGCTTATTTTAAGTGATTGTCTGTACAATTGCAAAATGAGCAGAGGAAGTAAGGGAGAGAGAGAGAGAAATGCAAAAGTAAACAATGAACTTCCATCCCTCTATCCCTGATTGGACGAGAAAGCCACCCCTAGTTTGCAAAATGAGGATAAAAAAAATTCAAACGTAAACGATGAAGCTCTCTCCCCCTTCCCTCCTGATTGTCCCAGACAGGGTCGTTTCACTGGAAAGCTCGTCTCATTGGTCAAAGTGATGGCACCAGGGATTCTGATAAGTTGTGGAAATCAGCAAAGGGAGGGACTTCAGGAAAAAATATAATGATTTAATATTACTTACGTTCAATCAAACTGCAGGCCCGGACACTCAAATATACACAATCTATTACATTTGTAGTGTAGTTTAGTTTACTAGTTTATTTGAGCAGTTAAAATTCTGCTCGAAAGGAGTGGGCTGAAGCAAAAGTTGACGTTAGTAGAGATGTGACGTTCATGACGGACTGGCTCTTTTGAATAGCTCTTTAAGGTTAACGGTTCGAACCGAACTCAATTTCAGGAAATTTTACCCAGAACTTCACTGAACAAACACAAGAATCAGTCCAACAATGGAGCAGGCCACACAAGTGAAAACTTTGTGCACTAAAGTCAAAGCTAAATGCACTAAAAATAATTTGTTGCAGCCTCTTTTTATTAGTTGTGGCACTTCAGCTTTTAACTTATGAACCTTCACGGCAGAGATGCACATAAGTCACTGAAGCAAGTCCAAGTCAAGTCCAAGTCTCTGGACCCGCAAGTCCAAGTCAAGTCCAAATCTCTGGACAGGAGTCCCAAGTGAGGTCCAAGTCTCTAGAGCTGCAAGTCCAAGTCAAGTCCAAGTCTCATAGCTTGTTTTATACTGATTAAAATTACGGCACAATAGAACAAAGGATTAACAGATAATTTGAAAAAAAAAAAATAGACAAATAAAAGAGCTCGGAGCTCAATGCTGCTGCTCTGTCCCTCAGCTGCATTTAGGGAGCGTTTTTTATTCTGATATTCCCTGAACCTGCAGATAGAAATAAAAACATGTTTGTTTTACTTCACGTATGGTGCACATCAACAGTGTTGGGGAGAATACTTTGAAATTGTATTTAGTTACTGAATACTTGTCTTAAAATTTATTTTGTAACATATTCTGTTACTTTGTCTAATCAGAGTGCTGTATTCTGAATACTTTGAGTTTATAATATAATGACAATCAATGTGAAAGTATTCTAAAAGTATTCAGACAGTTACCAATAATTAGGAACTTTTTAACTCTCTTGGCAAATGGAACAGCAGATACAGCATCATGTGACACATGTGTTTGTATGAACTGTTTTAAATCTTTATTTTAGTTTAGGAAGAAAAACACGTCAAAATTTCCTTCTTAATAATGTTGTGAATATGGAGATAAAATGTAATGATTGATACTGGGATGTATTCCCTTGATATATGGAAAGTAACTATTACTCTCAAATTAAAGTGTAACTTTACCTGAATACAGTAAAGTTACTGAATACAGTAAAGTTACTGAATACAGTATTCTAAATACATGTATTTAGTTACTCCCCAACACTGCCCATCAAGCGACAATAGAAGTAGTTGCAGGCCCTGATAAATGGCTTAAATTGTGATGCTAATAGTGCCTGAAATAAAGTTTAGCTGCGTGTCGATCTATTCTGACAGTAAGCCTTTGCTAACACCTCACCTCTGTGGGTGCGTTTTCAAGTGCCTTATGAAGTTAGAGGTTGTGGTCTTTGCGTCTGTAATTGGAACATTTGGGAAAATCTCTTGTCATGGCGCTAAATAAAGTTTTTAAAAGCAAAAGCTATTATAAGCGGAGGCGCTGTCGCCGCTTGTTGTCCTGTGTCTGCCATGCTAACGATTGATTTATTGCATTGAGTGGTGTCGCATTTGTACACGTCATTTACACTGGACGTTGCGTGTATATATATATATCAGTCCCATTGTAATTTTAGATGATTTAAATAAAAAAGTGCGTCTTTTATCGATCGCTGACTGTCTCTTTTTATTTAAGTCTTTTGAACGGCTCTATGAAACAAACAGATCCCAAAGGCTCGGCTCCCAGAAAAGAGCCGTAAATCCCATCATTACACTGGTCTATAAGTCCAAAATGGGATCAGAAGATACTGTATGCCACATAACGACAAATGACGTTTCATCTAAATGACCAATGTCGTGTGGTTTCAGTCAGAGCCTTCGATCGCCACCTGGGTTCACTTAATGAAACATCGATATCTTGAACATCAGACAGGCATACGAATGGACTTCCTGTGACGTCATGGCTGGAGAGTATGGTGGGCCGATATGGTCATGCTCGCCACTTTCTTGCGGCGCTTTTGACGCCGTATTTTCAAAATAAACGCCGCTTTTTACGCCACACGGCGATTGACGTAAATTATAAAACGCCGCTTTTTACGCCACACGGCGACCGGCGTATTGATATATTTTAATAGAAACGCTAATAATCTCCACCCTAAAGTTTGGACAGCCAGTAAAATGGATGGTTTTGCAGCCAATGGGAACAAGCCAAACCCTTCTCTGCTAAGGCAAGAGCAGCGCACCATCGATCGTCTCTGGGCTGAAACCAGGAGGATACATCTGCCTCAGGTAAATCGTTATCTACTGACAAATAAAAAGCGGTGTGCTCTTCCAACGTAACGAATAAGTATATGTTTATTTTTGCAATGGGGAAGGTGTCAGTGTGGTAGGATAGGAATGCTAGTTAGCATTAGCTCCGATCTGTCAAAGGGCCTTTGTTTTGATAGAATAGCTCAAGGCGAGCTAACTTTTCTCACTTGCGTTTTTGACCATGAAAATTCTTATTCCTAATGTTGACAGACAACTAATGTGTTTTAAGGTCATACACACATGACTCTTCTGTGTAAAAGGAGAAACAGTTTTATGGTTGTTTGGAAGTGTAGCACTACTCTCCGTCAGCCCTCATTTACTCGCAAAATATATTGCACATTCACAATGAAATATTTAAAACATTAGGGGAATAATAAAGGGGACAAAATAAAAGTACATGGCAAAGAATAACCACCATATAAGCGATTAATTTTTTTTCCATATTTCAGTTTAATGACTACTAATTATTTTTTACATGTTGTCTGCTACATAGCACATTAAGTATTTATTTCAAACAAATACACTGAAATTGGAGTGTTTAATGCACATTGTTTAATCCACACTTTTGTTTAATTTTAATCCAGGATGAGGAATTTCAAACTGAGGATCCAAATGCCTCACGGATGATGATGATGGCTCCGCAGCAACTGTATGAGATCTGCAGCAACTTCCACCTCTGGACCGTTGAGGACATGTTCAGCAATTGTTACTGCCTCCAGTACATAGCAGTGCATCTGCTCTAAATGGTGATGGTGGCCTTCCTTGAGGATCATTTGGACTCCACCGCCTCTCACAGTATAGCTGCCTCTAAGCTCGTGAATTTCAGGACAGCTGACTGAAGCATATTTGGTTTACTTCATAGCCACACGGACAACTTTTTTCAATGGGCTGCACTCGTGTGACCATAACATTCTAAAGCAATGCCTCTCAAACTGTGGGAGTCAGGCTTCCCTGCTGTTGTAATTTTGGTTTAATTTTGAAACCATTTGATACATTTTGTTGGTCCCCTTTTTCAGAAATATTCAGCCTGGCATAGTCCTTTTTATAGACCTGTTTTGCATGTGGTGGTACACTGAATGGCAAATATTTATTTAGAAATTATTATATTATTATTATTATTTGAAAGTAGGCTTGAGGTGAACTTGGAAAAACTGAGCCTTCCTTAGTCCAAAAACGTTCATACAAGTTTGTCTTGGTGCCTTCCCAACTTTAAAGGACCTGTATCATGCTATTTTAAGCCATTCCAAAGTAAAGTATAGGCCTTTATATGATATATTGTACCTCTACCACTACGGAGCACTCATTTTTGTGATAAATATTAGTATTTTCTGGAGGTATTTTTCCAACCCGGAAGACAAAACGCTTGGATTCAGTTAACTCCGCCCCCTCTCGCCGCTCATACAACTTTAGCAGTAGTAGAAATATATATATCACAGCAAAAAGTGAAGTTATTTCATGATGCTGTTATAAGAAGTTAACATGTGCAACACAGCTTCATGGCTAAATGGCTAGCACACACGCTAACATGCATTTTGATCGACTCACCTCTCTGATGTTTCCAGTATGGGATTTGCGCTGGTTATAAAAGTTAATCCACTTTGATTCTGGCCAAGGTTCACCAAGCATCCATCAGTACAAGCACAGACAAACACTATTCTGGCTGATAGTCGCTGAATCCCGGAGGGAAATGCCAACTTCTATGGCCTCTTCTTTAGGACGGTTGAATAAAGTCCAGTCCTCGCAGCCAAACGCGGTTTTCTCCGTGACATTATCGTGAGGTAAGAAAAAAGAACAGGTGTCCAGACTCCAGAGTAGGTTAGAAAAAGCTCCCTCTTCACAACTTTCGGTGCAACATGACATGACCATCTGTTCAGACCGTTCGGACGCTCAGGGGGAGCGTTTGTTTTCGGTACAGGGGCAGCGCAGCGTCAGGCACTTCCTTTTTTTTTTTTTTTTTTTTCTTTTTTTTTTTTATTTATTTTTTCTTACGACAGAAATAATGAAAAAAACTGTTTTACAAATAAAAATCAGGCCGTAAGGCATTAGATTACAGACGTCGAGCACTTCCGTTCCGCTGTGACGACACAACTGAACATGCCAGTCGTTTACCAGGAGAGGGCGGAGCAGCTGCTCAGAGCGCAGGATTCAGGAGGATTACTGAGAACTGCGTGAATGAAGCCAAAAACCACTCTGGGGGTGTTTTTGATAAGGAAATAGTATAACAACATGGTTAAAAGCTCCAAAAAGTCGATTTTGCATGATATAGGACCTTTAAAGGCTGACCTTTCCACATCAAGGCTGTATTGGGTTTTCACTCCGTATATTTTTTTTTTATTGAATAATTTGCATTAATGCAGGAGATAAAACCTGAAAACACAAGAAAATAAAGTGTAAAGATGTATGTTAACCAAATGCATAGATACAGCATTGTATTAAATGTATGATCTAGTTGATGCATTTGAATGAAAAATGTAAACAAGCCTTTTTGTTCACTTTTTTTCTTTATATACACACGTTTACAGCATTTGCACTCTCATAACTTAAGCAATGATTTTAGCAGTTTAGCAGAGGCCATAAGAAACCCCATTTGAAGGACACAGCTCCCATGTGGAAGAAGGTGCTTTGTTCAGATGAGACAAAAATGTAACTTTTTGGACCAAATGCAAAACGTTATGTATGGCACAAACCTAACACTGCTCATCGTCCTGAGTGCACCATCCCCAGTGTCAAATATGGTGGGGGGAGCATCATGCTATGGGGCTGCTTTTCCTGGAGGAAAACACTGCTGGTGTCAGCAAGAGAATTGAGGCTGGGGCGGAGATTCACCTTCCAGCAGGACAAAGACCCTAAACACAAACATCTACAATGGAATGGTTTAAAAACAAACATATTAATGTGTTAGAATGGCCCAGTCAAAGTCCTGACCTAAATCCTATTGAAAATCTGTGGAAAGACCTGAAAACTGCTGTTCACAAACGCTCTCCTTCTAATTTGACAGAGCTTGAGTTGTTTTCACTCTCTAGATGTGCAAACCTTGTAGTCATACCCCAGAAGACTTGCTGCTGTTATTGCAGCAAAAGGAGGTTTCAAAAAGTATTAAGTCATGCACGCTTAAGTTATGCACGCTCCACTTTTCACTTTTCTATTTTTGAAAAATTACAGAATCATGTATCATTTTGCTTTCACTTCACAGTTGTCTGTTACTTGTGTGTGAAGTTTCAGTAAAACAATTTCATAAAAAAAAATGTATGTTTAGGTTTGTAAACATGACAAAATGTGAAAAAGTTCAAGGTGTCTTAGTACTTTCGCAAGGCACTGGATGTTTTGGTGGTACATCCTGTGTAGGGGCTTGTCCTCCCATGACGGGACCTCCAGCGCATCATCTTCTGTTCCCCATTGTCTGAGACATTCACTGAGCACGTCATCTGTTGGAGCCTTGTCCTTGATGTACTAAATGGATCTTAGATGTTTCATCCTGGATAGTGGCTCTCATGCTCACTTATCCTCAGCCTCCTTCCTTACGGCTAGTGTACAGTCTCAGGGTGCTGGATTTGGGGTGGAACCCTCCTTGCATGGTTAGGAGCTTTTGTGTTTTACCATCTGTGGTCTGTATCTCATCCTTTATTATATATATAATATATATATATTAGGGCCGGGACTCGATTAAAAAAATTAATCTAATTAATTACAGGCTTTGTAATTAATTAATCGAAATTAATCGCATATAAATATTTGACCTGAGAACAGTGAGAAGTACGTTTTTTCATATGGATTTTTAGTATACCATTGAATAATGACTGAATACATAAGCTTAAGCAACAAAATATTGTTTATTGTTGCTTTAGAGGCCATAACAGACTTTGTTGATTTAGCAACAGCTGGTTTAAAGGCACGTAAACTATTAGCGCGAGGTCGCAGCTGAAGCGCCCGTGCACGCACACTACGCAACCCGAAAACAAACCTAATGGAAAGCTCTCACCGGTCCTGTTGAGCAGTGTCAGAAACTCCAAGTCTTTCAGAGTCGTGTACCCGCTTCAAACCCGGGCTTTAGTCCGTGTTAGTCCCTCAATAGTCCGTGTTGTGTGTGACTGGGAGCGAGGGCGCGCGCACATGCGTGAAGAAATACAATGAGCGCGCCTGCCTCAGCTGGGCACGTAAATAACAACAAAAAGTACACACCGGATTGCGTTTACAATAAAAATAATGTTAAACATAAATTATATGTTGACTGTGCTCATAGTTGGTGCTCCAGTATAATCGGTCCGCCTAAACTCATCCAGTGAGAAACGTTCCGCGTTGTAAAAACAAGTGCGATTAAAATGCGTCAAAAAAAATTAACGCGTTATTTTTGTGTAATTAATTAATCTAAATTAACGCGTTAAAGTCCCGGCCCTAATATATATATATATATATATATATATATATATATATATATATATATATATATATATATATATATATATATATATATATCTTATCTTACTTTTTATTCATTCATCAATTTCCAGTTTGTATGCCTTGCTTTAATGTAAAAAATGTGATTATTAGTTTTGGCCATTTTTAACCCCTTCCCGTGCCCTATATTATAGCCCTGTACCACAACCAGTTAGGACGCATTGACGCACAACTAAACAAACTGACTTTACACACAAAACAGAAGAAAAAACACACCAAAGTTAATCTTCCCGCTGATTATTCACACTGACAGGCCAGTCACACTGATAGTAGTATATTAAAAAAAAGTGTCATTTTAAAATTATTTCATATCATTCAACATTGCTGATGGCTGTATATGACAAACATTGGCATTTAAAGGGTTAATACTATTTGATAATTTATAAAGTTAATATGTCAATGTAAAGAGGACACTCCATTCAAAAAAATATTAGAAAAATATAAATCTTTGACAATGTTATAGCAGTTCAAAGGTCGAAATACACTCCCAAAAGGAGATTTTTTTTTCAAAATTACGTTACACAAAAACAAAACAAAAAATCTCCAAATTAAATCTTTCTATCGATCATCTACACTGACAGGCCGGTCACACAGACAATAGCCATAAGTAAGTTTAGAATGTATTACCTGTTAACACTTATATTATCCTATGTACATTTTTTTTCATTTCCTGACCATTTTTGTCTGTGTTGCAGCTTGAGACATGGGTGTCGGCAGGAAATGTTCTTTCGAGGCAAATTTTCAAAACCCCTTTTTTTTTCTCTCTCTCTCTCTCATCTCTTTTATATTGGAGATCTGCATTTTTTATATTTATAAGCCCAAATCACATTGCACCAGCCCCTATGGCTCCTCCTGCAGGTGGTGGGTCCACAGAAGGACGGCCTCATGGTTCTAACCGGGCCTGTTGGTCTCTCATAAGGGGCTTCTGAACCGCTCTTTGTCTGACCCGTCACCTAGGACCTGTTTGCCCTGGGAGACGAAGCCCCCGACAACAGAGATTCCAGGATCATTCGGGCGCTCAATGTTAAGCGCTAAGGTAAATATGCTGTTATTTTGCATAAATAAAAGTTAAATTGCGTT
Organism: Proterorhinus semilunaris; assembly: GCA_021464625.1. Lineage (NCBI taxonomy): Eukaryota > Metazoa > Chordata > Actinopteri > Gobiiformes > Gobiidae > Proterorhinus > Proterorhinus semilunaris. The sequence goes on along the minus strand of CM038347.1, from coordinate 31,861,636 downwards.
CTTTCACCTGCGCAACATTGCTAAAATACGAAACATCCTACCTGGATTCATCAAGGCTGGACTACTGTAACTGCCTGCTAGCAGCGTGTCCTAAAATTTCCCTAAAAAGTTTTCAATTAGTTCAAAATGCAGCTGCAAGATTGTTAACGCGTACAAAGAGAAGAGAACACATTACACCTGTGCTAAAGTCTCTCCATTGGCTTCCTGTTGAGTTTAGAATCAAATTTAAAATCCTGCTAGATCCAACGGAGGGACCTGGCTGAACAGAGGAACCCTGCCTACTGGGTTGACAACAAGGACTGGACGGTCTGTGATCTTGGCCCGTCTGCTGAAGGGACTCCTTCGGCCCTGGGTCTCTATAGCCTGTCCGTCCATGGGAGTGGATCTCTCCTTCTGTGGTTCTCCTCAAGGTTTCTCGTTTCTCCCACCGGGTTTTTGAGTTTGTCCTTGCCGTGCTGGAGAGTCTAAGGACAGGGGACACCGTACCACTCGTCGCCACCCACTGCCGACGCTTATTTGGACATTATGTTTGCCTGGATACTTGATTCGCCTGAACTTTACATTGTCTTACTTACTGCTCTGTTTTATTGCCTAAATGTAGGGTTCCTCCGTTCAGCCGGAGACAGGAGACACCATGTAAATTGTAATGAACAGATAGAGATAAAATAAATATTGAATCATAAGACAAAGTTTTCAGTAAGAAGAAGAAGAGGATAGCGCTCAGTGTACCGTACTTCCCACAGCAGTGTTTCTCCAAAGGCAGCTTTACTTCAGGCTGTGGGTTAGAGCTTTACCTAACTGACCTGATCATAAGCTAATTCGAAGAGGTACGTTTTGAGCCTAGTCTTAAATGTAGGGACTGTGTCTGCTTCTTTAAATCATGAAGTACATCTCATGAAGTATTCAAACCTCTGCCTCATACATAAAATAATCCACAACCAATCATCTCCTCCTCGTCAGTTTGTCAGCATCAGAAACCCCACATCTTCACAGCGGGTGACCAGAGGGGCTGCTCGAGGAGACTGCCTAGTCCCACTTGGGAGAAGCACCTTTAGTCAGAACGCCTTTTCTATAACTGCGGCCAAAGACTGGTACTCCATCCCAGCAAACATCAGGGAGCTGTCCACATAGATACGGTTTCAAAAAACATCTGAAGAGCTGGTTCATTACACCACAGTCATGCAGTCATTGACCCCTGCCTGTATATGTATGATATGACACTTCTATTGTTAGCACTGTTTTGTATTTGTATTTACTTGTATAGTGTAATGACTGTGTCCTACTTTGTATTTTACTGGACTGACCTTGAATGTTTTTAATGTCTTAAAGGTCAACACACACTACACAACTGTTCCATTCTTATACAATGTTATAATTTTTTCAATGTTAAAATTACGTCTTTTCCTCCCCCTACCTGTTCCAGTAATGTTCTAACGTGTAGAATGAGCCCAGACCTGTTCACCACAGCTTTCTCAATTCTCTGCTGATGTTTTTGGATCAGCTGACGAATACATCCGGCTTTTTTCCTGTTTTTTACAAAGTAGTCAGTCCACAAATGTGAGCTACACGCTGATCCTCATTTGATTGTTACATTTCTTTGCATTTCCACTTTGCATTTGACTTTGAGTTGCACGTCAATAGAAAACACGACACCCTCTTTGAACTGTGTCGCAGAGAGCTGACATCCATTAAACACAGGCTGTTCCACAATGGAGACTGAGAAGCTTTGGGTTTTCCTCATCTTTGGTATGTCTCCTGTTTCTAAATGTTTTAGTTTTATTTGGATGTTTTCACACCACTCTTGCTTGAAATTTCATGCCTTTGGGAAAAGTGTGGATAAATATTGTTGACTACTGGCATATTCAAAGGAAACAGAACATCTCATCTCCAGGTTTAAGGCAAGAATAAAGTATGTGTCTAATTCTGACTGAAAATGGCAGCTTGATTGGTCATAAATATCACCGCAGCTCATATAATGGTCATCTGCTGTTCACGATGTATGTATGACTAACATGTTGATGATGCAATTTTATAACTAAACTTCTGTTAAATTCATGGGCAATCCTCAAGACTACTGTGAGCCCATTGAACTGAAGGTGGAAGCAGTGTCTTGAGTGACATCATGGAAATGCTTTGTGACTGTGCTGTGGTGTCGTATGGTTATGTAACATTGAACGGCGTTTGCTTCAAAACAGATTTCTTAAAAATAGTGATGGGATTTACAGCTGTTTTTTTCATCATCTACAATTACAATGGGACTGATAGTTACATTGTTTGTGAATACAATCTAGTGCCACTACATAATTTTTAGTGCGTTTAGCTTTCACTTTAGTGCAAAAAGTGTTCACTTGTGTTGCCTGCTCCTGCTGCAAAGTGATTTACTTACTGTGTGTGAAATGTTAAGATAAGAACTGGCTTTCTTCAATCTGTATGTCTCTGTTAGTAAAAACAGAGAGATCTGGAGGTACAAACCAGAGATGTGGAGCCTATGAAACGTCAGCTGCAAGGTTATTGTTATCTACAATTTCTGAACCAAATGAAATCTATAAAGGTCATAAACGTCTAAGGGGTTTTTCTGTTTGAATCGGAATCTCCTTAAAGTTTGTTTATTTATGTATTTTAGTCCACACCACGTACAGTATCTGAAAAGCTTTAAGCAAATATTGAATGTCACCAAAACTGAAGTGGAGACTCTGAAGAGAGAAAAAGCAGGTACGAATCAAAAATACAATTTAGCAGAAATGTGGCAAAACATTATCGCTAAGCATCTTTTACATTCCTTTATTTTTTTGTACTTTTTGTTTACCCAATGGTTAAGTATCAATGATCAAAACGTTTTGCGCTCTCTTGATTTATTTTCAGTGAGACAAATGGCTTTCTCAATTCTCTGCTGATGTTTTTGGATCAGCTGTCGAATACATCCCGATTTTTACAGTTTTTTTTACAAAGTATTTAATCCACAAATGTGAGCGACATGCTGTTCCTCATTTGAATGTGTTAAATGTCTTTTTCGTTAGCCATTGTCTTTGCATTTCCACTTTGCATTTGACTTTGACTTTGAGTTGCACGTCAATAGAAAACACGACACCCTCTTTGAACTGTGTCGCAGAGAGCTGACATCCATTAAACACAGTGTCAGTATTTAAAATGTAAGAAATCGTATGTCCAAGACCATCTTCTTATACAAAAATGCAGAGAGTGATGAAGTTCACATGAGTTGTTTATTTAGGCTCCAGCAAGCGCACAGAAACAGGTCAAAGCAGGTTCAGAAGGAAAAGTCCGAAGAATAAGTTCCCTCCCCATAACTGTGCTGTGGTGTCGTATGGTGATTATGTAACATTGAACGGCGTTTGCTTCAAAACAGATTTCTTAGAAGACGATTAAATGAAACCGACCAAACCTTTTCTTTAGTTGGGAGTCCTTAGCGATGAATAATAACAGAACTGTCTCATCCAAGCATAGAATCCTTACCCTGTGTTAAAAATAGTGATGGGATTGACAGCTGTTTTTTTTAGATACAATTGTTGGGCTGATCCTTGTGTTCGTTCGGGGTAGTTCTTAAAATGAACTGAAAAAAAGATCCGTCTCTTTTCACAATTGAGATCCAGTTTGAACCATTCACCTTAAAGAGCCGTTCAAAAGAGTCGGTCGGTCATGAACGTCACATCACTACTGCTCCACAACAAGCGTCACTTGTGTCTGTGTGGGTCATTTGTGTATTCGATCGGGCACATAGTAACACAACACAGGCATTTATGTCACCGTGACTAAGAAGTATAAAGCTCATCTCTTTGTTATCTGTATGTGTTAGCACACACTGGACGCACTTCTACCAGCAGTACACATTGAACAAAACAGGAAAAAAGGTCTTTTTCCGGTCTTTTCCCAGGTCCATTAAACAAAGTAGTTAGTCCACGTATGTGAGCTACACATTTGATTATGTAAAATATCTTTTCCATTTGCCATTTGTGATGTGATTTGTGTAAAGTCTTAACATTTATTGTAATCTGAAATTAATATTCAAACGACTTTTAGTTTAATCTGAAAAACGACTTTTTTCCCCCTCTAACACCAGACTCACAAATAATACATAACTCAGATCTACTAAATGCATTTACTGCTGCCTATCAAAAGAAGGCTGCATATCAGCAAATACCCACACAATTAGCATTACAGACAACTCTTATTCCTAGAGCATCAAGGCAAGTTTATTTGTAGAGCACAATTCATACACAAGGCAATTCAAAGTGCTTTCACAGTTGCATAAAATTACAAGAAAACTGATAAAATCAATCATTAAAACATCAACATAAAAATTTATCAATTACAGTAAAAGGCAAGAGTGCAGATAAAATACTTTCAGTTTACATATGCTCGGGTAAAAAGAGCTGTTTTCAGCCTAGATTTGAACATTGTCAGAGTTGAGGCCTGTCTCACATCCTCATGAAGACTGTTCCAGATTTTAGCTGCATGAAACTGAAACGCAGCTTCACCGTGTTTATTATTGACTCTGGGAACCACCAGGAGACCCCTCCCTGAAGTTCTCAGGGCCCGAGGTGGTTCATACGGCTCTAACATGTCAGAGATGTACTTTGGTGCTAAACCAAGATCAAAGAAGATCAAACACCTGCAGCTGGAAACAGATGAAACCATGGTGTCTTACGATGTGACAGCACTGTTTACATTTGTCCCAACCTCAGCAGCAGTCACTGCGGTGAGGAAGAGACTGACTGAGGACAGCACTCTAGCTGATAGGACCAGGTTCACTCCTGACCACATTTGCCAACTACTGGAGATCTGTCTGAGCACCACATACTTTCAGTTCAGGGGCAGCTTCTACAGACAGATCCACGGCTGTGCAATGGGCTCTCCAGTTTCACCCATAGTGGCTAACCTTTACGTGGAGGAAATGGAGATGAATGCCTTGGCCTCATACCCAGGAAACAAACCCAGCCACTGGTTCAGATATGTAGATGATACGTGGGTCAAAATTAAACAGAAGGAAGTGACACCTTTTACCGATCACATCAATGCTGTGGACCCCAGCATTAAATTTACACGGGAGGACGCCAAAGAGAAAGAACTTGCCTTTTTAGATTGAAGTTGTCCATTTTCCCCTATGATAACTTTACAGACAGAGGTTTACAGGAAGGCAACTCATACTGACCAGTATTTGATGTTTGACTCTAACCATCCACTCCAGCACAAACTAGGGGTCATCATGACGCTCAGACATAGAGCTAAAGAGGTGCCTACCAGTGCAGAGGGAAAGACCAAAGAGGAGCAACATGTCCAGAGAGCCCTCTCAGACTGTGGCTATCCTAACTGGTCTTTCACTAAAGCACAAAGGGCAAGAAGACCCAAAGAACAAGACAGACAGACTACAGAGCCAAGAAGAAAGGGAGTTGGAGTGCCGTATGTAGCCGGGGTCAGAGAATCTTTAGGCAGCACAGGATTCTAGTGTACCACAAACCGGTGACCACACTTAGACAAAAAGGAGTTCATCCCAAAGACAAAACTCCGAGCCAAAAAACAAAGCAATGGTTTATTCTATTCAATGCAAAGAAGAAGAATGCAAAGAACATTATATTGGAGAAACTAAACACATTTTACAGAAGAGACTTTATCAACACCGAAGAGAAAGCACAAGTGGCCCTCAGTCAGCGGTGCACCTCCACCTCAAAGCCTCCAACCACTCCTTTGAGGACGGGGAGGTCAACATTTTAGCTAAAGAGGAACGTTGGTTTGAAAGAGGAGTAAAAGAAGCTATGTTTGTCAGGAAAGAAAACCCGCCATGAACCGGAATGGTGGGCTCAGATTTAATCTCCCGTCACTGTACTCCAATCTCCTTCGGGGGAAACCGACAGGGCACGGCCGGTCCAAGGAGACGGCACCTCAGCAAACAAAAGAACAATAGGCAGGTAATTAGCAGTGATCAGCCATGAATAGGACAGATAATGGGCAGTGATCTATGAATAGGACAGGACTGACCGATACTGAGGTGAGCAGATCGTTAGAGACGCTCTACTTCGAAGGGGTTTACCCACGGGTGAGAGTAGCTGTGATTAGAGGGGAGGTGACGGGCCTACCCTAACTCCTATATATTCAGCTGCAGCCTGAGTGAGACTTTTGTCGCTGACGAAGCCTTTTGGATGAGAGGCGAAACGTTCGAAGACTTCAACTACTGAGTACAGAAGATGAATCAAGTACCTTCATTGAAAAGAAATACAAAGCGTATGTTTTCCTCCGCGGCGTGCATCACCTCATCATAGAAATGTCATGAAACTGCGTTTCAAAGCGTCTCGGTGCGTCGGCTTTAATGGTTCATCCAAAGTGCAGCGCATGAACTGAGGGATGTTTTGACAAGTATTGAATTCACCCGCACCAGGAGACAACAGTGGGTTTGAGTGTAGTTCAGCGGTAAATCCGGTTGGTCAGTGCGGGGCAAAAGGTGCAGCAGCGTGGGGGTCGAGTCTGCATCATCGGTGTTCACTGGTGCTGATGCGTAAAAGGCTGCGCTCGGGTCCTTGTGCGTCTAACACACTTTTGTCTCCTCTCGTCTTGCCCGTAAATACCAGGGGACTCCTGCCACAACTGTCCCATGCGAGAGACTTTTTTCTTTAGCAGGCCATATTGTGCAGAAGAGGAGATCTAGTTTGTCACCAGAAAATGTGAACAAGCTGGACAGCCTGAGTGACTGGTGGAGGAGAAATAGAGCTTGGACTGATTGACACAAAGCTGCTGACTGTAAACAGTTCATCACAACCTCTTATGTAGGCCTACACTTCAAAATGCATGTTTAACTGAATAGTACACAGTAAACACAAGTGTACTTTATTGAACATGAATTATTTTATCACCAATTATCACAGTAGAACAGCTTTCTGAAGCATTTTGTGATGCATTTTGGAAACAGGAGATGATCCCCTGGTCTAATGCACCAAATGACTTGAGAAACTCGTTCTTAAAGACTAACTTTTAGTCATTGTTTGGGTAGCATACATATTCTGAATGTCTTCGGAAGAATTCAAACGAGCCATTTTAATCTAGATTAATTCCAAAATTAATCTAGATTACAAAAAAATTATCTATGCCCACCTCTAATAAAAATATGTTATCTTGAAAATGTGTTTAAAATAGTCTTTTGTTATTACATTGATTTTAAAACCTTGATTGTGATCATTCGTTCACTTTCACCAAAACTTAAAATACATTAACACAAAAGTAACCGGAAAGCAACTGGGGATACAGCAGCAGTGCCTCAACACATGGGTCAGGGCCTAAAGGAAGCCCCCTGATGGTAGAGGAAAGGGTCAACAAAATGCCAGATTTGTACATTAACAGTCCTTTCCTGGACACAAGCTCCACTACACCCAGAGCCTTTGCAGAGGCCGGTTAGATGTACTGTACAATTGTTCAAATGGCAGCACTACAAGGGGGTTGAACGAGTTGAACAAAGGGCGATGGAGTGGGAAAAAGGGGCAGAAAGGGGCAACCAAAAGGAAAACCAACAAGGGGAGCCCAGAACCGTCTGATGACCCTACATGTAGAATTGGATTTACATTAAAATATCTATAACATAGGGGATATTATTATTAGGCTAGTTTAGGAGCTATATGACCATACATACCAAGAACACTGCAGTTTTAGAGTGTAGCATGGAGGCGCAACTTCAGGAATGAATTCCAGATTAAATGCACACAGCTGCACAAAAGTGTAATGTAAGCCCAGTGAATTAATGCATTTCAGTCAGTATACATTCATGTAACTGCTTGTTTCATATTATGCAGGTTACACTGAGAAGTTGATTTAATCCATTATTTAAATTAATCACATACAGTATACAATGTACAATATAAACTTGTTGGCTCCTGTCAAATGATGAGAATGGGTCAGTCCAATAGAAATGTACAGACAAATTGTCCTTTGTCTGTAATCTCTGTCGCGCCTTTAATTTACATACGAAAAGTGATATCAATACATGTTTGCTGACATCTACTACTTGAAAAGTAGCCATTTGGTATTCAAATATTGAATGTTTTATATTTCTCTTTCCAAATGTCCAGGAATCGTCCTTGTGCACTGTGAGGTTGAGTACCACTACATCGGAAAGAGTGTGACTTGGGCAGATGCTCGGAAGTACTGCGGGGAGCGCTACACTGACCTGGCCACATTAGAAAACGCAGAAGACGTGCACAGGTTAAAAATACCTTACGGTGCCTCGGCCTGGATCGGACTGTTCGATGACCCCGCATCATGGAAAGTGATGACCTCTGACTCCAACTCCAGGAGGTGGTCGGCCACCGGGACCACAAGCCCTGGAGGGTTCCAGAACTGGGCCTCGGGTGATCCCGACAATTACGATGGGATCGAACACTGCGTCTCCATGATCAATGGTCTGTGGAGTGACTACAATTGTGCCAGATCATTCAGTTTCTTTTGTTATACTGGTAAGATTGTTTACTACATCCAAAACATTTCTCATCTATATAGCAGAGTGGATGACCCAATCAGCTGAGTGGGTCATCCAGGTAGTTCATTAACACTACCTACCTGGATGATTTAGAAGCTACATTGTTTTAACAACTTTAACACCTGGTTGAAGTCAAGTGTTTAGAGTGAGATTCCACTACAGGCACATTCGCTCACTGTGGAATACTACATTTACATCAGTCCTTCTCTCCCCTCTCCACCGGGCTGCAGGTCCCTGAGGAGCTCAATGAGAACATTCACAAGAGAATGAGTTTGGCAAATAAACTCCTAATGAAATAATAAATTACTATTTAGAATAAGACAAGCTAATAACACGTGCCAAAAAAGAGAGCTCTTTGAAAGTAATGCACATCCCTTTCACTTTCCACTGGGCAAAGAAAAGTCAGAGTACAATAGGCCTGCCGTGCGATTTATTTTTTGGTGTGGTAAAAAACACCCAACGAATAGAAATATCAAATATCAAAACATTGTGTAAAATATTGAAACAATAATATTCTGATAAAAGGGTATTTACTTTGAAATATCCTTTTAGGCAGCTGTGTAGTGGTGGGCCGGCGGTGGAGCCCTTTGGAGCGGAGAGGGAGAATGTGGAACTGTTTTATTAACCATCCATCCATCCATTTTCTTTCACTTGTTTTATTAACTATTTATTTTTTCATTCTTCGCTGTCAGATTGAAGAATTTGACTTGACTGAGGATGCCTTCTTGTGTGACATGACGAGTGGTATTGGTATTTTTTTTATAAAAGCCAGACAACGCCATCCAGTGTAAACTGGAAAATAGATGTGTTTGAAGGCAGACAGGTTCGACCCATAAGGACAGAGGCAGCATGTTCCTCGTACATTCACTTTAGTTTATTTCTATGATTTACTTTTGTTCTTTCTGTTTGTACTTTAGTTGACAAACATTTCGGTTCATTCCACAGCGTTAGTAACATTAGACATTTGCATAAGCTTTCAGTTGGTTCACAGTTGTTCACAATTGTTTGTTTGCCATTAGCTTTTGAGTTTACACAAAACAACAAGGGAGGAAGCAAGACAGCAGCGTGGTTAGGTCCATCTAAATGTAAATAAGAGGTAGTTAGGTTATTGTACAAGAAAGGCTAGCTACGAGGCAAGGCAAGCTTACCGTCGCACGCCCACATCTAGCCCTAGTCGTCCGGCGCGGTGCTTCGATTGCCCCCGGTTACGCAACGGCCTCAGCAGACCCCGGGCCAGACACGCCGAGAGAGCAATGCACGCCATGGAGTGGTGCGTGTTAGGCTCTAAACCACCCGCGACGCTAAAACTAAACTTGCGTTAGCAGCTACACCAATATATAAGAATGAAGAACAAATTTAACAATAGCTACCTGGACCCGTGGAACAGCATGCACAACCCTGGGCCCAGCCCAACCAGGCAAGTGAGGAGACAGAGGAAGTGCATGTGAACCAGGGTGGATTTTTTACTAATTAAACATTAGCGCCCTCTGCTGTCCATTTTCATATTTAAAATACATACATAAAACTGATAATGCCACACTTGCCTTATGTCCACTCAACTTTCCTTTATGAACTATGCACTGGTGATTCCATAGGAGTCACTTTACTCCTGTGCTGTACATCAGAGGTTCTCAACTGGTGCACTGAACCCCAAAATTGGGTTGAATGACTGATTTTTAGTGAGTCATGGGCCTAAAATTACTATGGATAAATTGTTATGAGAATCTGCCTTATGATGAATACTTAAATCAACATAACTTGGTGACCATATTTCGATATTAGATATACAAAAATAGGATCAAACTGCAACTGTCAGTTGAAACTTGTATTATTATTTTGGGTGACAGCTTATTATGAACGTTGAAGAAACTGTTTTTCATGACAGACCTTTGTATTTTCAACCTTTGTTCACTCAGTTCAACCATCAGGCACTAAAGACTACACTCTGATCAACACTGCGATGACCTGGACCAGCTCCCAGGCCTACTGCAGACAGCACCATCACGACCTGGCCACGATCGAGACCTCTGCTGAAAACCAAGCCGTGACCGACCTCCTTCCAGCCACAACCTCCGAGGTGTGGATCGGCCTGTACCGCACCCCGTGGAGGTGGTCTGACGGCAGCCCCAGTACCTACAGGAACTGGTCACCAGGGGAACCAAACAATAATGCAAATGTCGAACATTGTGCGGGGCAGACGGCACACAACTCTTGGAATGATTTGCCCTGTGATTATAAGAGCAACTTCGTCTGCTATAAAGGTAACCAAAGTACAGATGTCCTGTTGGTGTTCGCTGAAGGGGCTGAAAGTTGGATTTTATGCAATAGGCAACACAAACATTTAAGTAATGCAAAGAAGTAATGTTTTACAAAAATGATATTCATTTAATTTGGTGTCTTTGCAGTCATAAAATGATTTGGCTGCCGTAATGTTCTAAAACTTTGGTGTTGGTGCAAAGCTCAAGGAAAATGTCTCACTCTGGGCATACTTTAGACATTGGTGAGGTTGACGAGGAAATGGAAAAGCTGAGGTGGCTAATGACTACTAGCCTGGGACTCACCGCTGTACCAGCAAGTGAGTCTGGTGACCGCAGCGTCAGTTCCATTTCCCACTGCTGTACATACGCAAGCAAACAGGAAGCGGAGAAAAACAATCGGCAAAAGGGGGGCGTCTGCCGTTGATACAGTGTTATTAAGGGTTCAACGTTAATATTCGCACAGGATCACTGTCAATGTGTTTTTGGTCATTTACCGCCGTTTAGGGACACACTCTTACTCTCGCTCCGTTGCGCCGTTCAAAGATTGTTATTGAAGGGACTTCCGTGTCCCGTGAGTGACGCTGCTCGTGAACAACACGTGAGTGCTTATAAACAAATCTGACTGGACGGGCTTCTTTTGAATTTTCTGATGCCGCCAACAGGGGCAGGGTTTCCAGACTGATCCCCCTCTGTATAAAAATCTATTTTAGTTCGGGGTGATGTGAAAGAGGAGGTCTGCATCATGTCGTGCAATAGGCTGAGGAGATGGAGAAGGAGCAACGACAAAACAGTTGTCCTCGAAGATATGCATACATGAATATTAACTGAAACTGAACTAATCCTAAGTGTACTTTTGCCATTTTCATGATTATTATTTACATTTGACACACCATCTTGTTTTTCCTAGCTATAAAACCAAGTATCCAGACAAAGATAAGACTCCAAACAACCGCTGACTTGTCTGACCCTGCTGTTAGAGACGAGTTCCTAAAAGTGGTACGTTTTCCTGCAAGCACTTTTGCAAGGTGTGTTATAGTTATGCAATGAAACATGTTGTGTTTATTTGTAGCTGGAAAGTCGCCTGGGCATTGGTTTCAGGGCAAGGTGGATTATCCCACCAACAAAAGAAGAGAAGAAGAAGCCAAACAACATCTGCCCTTCAAACCCTTAGCCACCAAAAGCACTTCACACAAGGGAGGGGATTACACTGGGTTATAAAACATTCCACAAAGATTTTTTTTAAATATATATTGGGTGTTGCTTTCGTTGAGTAGTTTTCATTATGCACACTTATGTAATTATGTAACAACCAACCCCAGTCTCCCCTCATAGACAAACAGGCACCAGGACAGAAGACATTGCCGCTGAGAAGGCTAGCGCCCCCTTTGGCTGAAAACAGCAGCTCTCTAAAATTGAAATGAATGGGAACTTATTTTTGTTTTGTTTCATTTATTCAATGAATATGAAAAGGATGCGATGGAAGTGATCTGCTGCTTCAGATAATTCATAGAGAAGATGGTTAACGCTTTTAAACTGAGCAGCTGAACTCACTGTGATCATTACATCAGTAACATTTATTTGCTGGCTGCTTCATAATGTCATTACAGCTCATTGTCAAAAGAACAGGCCACCGTTTTTCCATACTGAGATATGTTCTTACCTGAGTTTAGACGAGTAGATGCGTACCAAAACTGGTCTTTCTGCGTGCACTCAGTCACGTAAAAAAAAACCATTTGGCCTCTCCCAGCACATTCCTATAGCTCCAAACGGGGTGAAGTTGGAAGCTACCACGCTCTTCCAGGGGCACAAAAACCAGACAGGTACGTATCGACTCCTCAAAGCTCAGGTTAGAACATATCTCAGTATGGAAAAACTGTGGCCTGTTCCTTTAAATTAAATTGATGCAACCTAATGCTCTTTTTTCAGGCATCACCCAAAACACGCTTTCACGCTTACCGTTTGTCCAGAACTCAGCTGCGCAACTTTTAACTGGAGCCAAACAATAAAACATGATCACATTTATCCAATTCTGGCATCTTTGTACTGGCTTCCAATCAATTTTAGAATTGATTTTTAGACTGTATTGTTTGTTTTTAAAGCTTTGATTGGACTGGCCTCAGAGTACATCAAGGACCTCATCCAAATGTCCACTCCAGCAGCGCAGGCTTTGAGGTCCGAGGGCCAGCTCCAGTTTATGGTTCCTAATTCGAACCGTAAAGCCCGGGGGGCAGAGCGTTGCCCCTCCACGCCTGAATCATTTTCTTAAAAGATAACCTACAGGATGTAAACACACTTGGAGCTCAGAACGGCTCAAAATTCGATAATATTGGATTATGGGCTTTAAAAAGGTGGAGGACAGTTTTTAGGTTTGAACAATGACGCCTTTGTAATCAGGAAGTACAGAACGAGGCGCTGACACCGTAGAAGAAGAAACAGCTAAATTGAACAACTTTGTCTGAGGATTGACTCAAAACTGCGTGAATGTTGTGAAATGCTACTCCAGGTGTGTCTTTGATGAGGGAACAATGTTAAAACATGGTTTAAACTTCAGGAAAGTCAATTTTTGCAGGATATGTCAACTTTAAATATGTCCTAAGACCCACTTTTATCCTGGGGCTTTTAACACTGCGTGAAGTTGTGTGGTCCTCTGTGTCTTTTATTTACCACTTTTTTTTCTGCTTTACTTTTATGACTTTTTATTTTGTACTTATTTCATTGTTTTTAATTCATGTTTATTAAATTAAGTTACTTTTATTGAATTTAAATTGACTATTTATGTCATATTGTTTAGGAATAATTTATTCTTTTAGTGTTTGCTTTTATTTCATTGACTGGCGGAGCATTGAAATGTTTATGTGTACTGATTTTTGTGTTGTTTTTTGGTCCAGCATTTTCGAATTGTCATGCTGTTTTAATTTGCTATAGAAATAAAGTTGATTGGATTATGATGTAGTTTTGTAGATTGTTAGAGTTTAATATCCATGGTCCATTCAGCAGCTGCTATTAAAGACGTCACAAAGGGCATAATACAGTGGAACTATTTCCCCAACAATGACACCCTGACATGGCCTTGGCAGATAGTAATTGATAAAGTATGTAAGTAGGTGCTTTACTTGTCATTGTACAACTCTATCCATCCATCCATCTTCTTCCACTTGTCCGTTGCCGGGTCATGGGGGCAGCTGTTGTAGTTGCCCAAAACACATTGCACCAGCCCCTATGGCTCCTCTTGCAGGTGGTGGGTCCACGGGAGGACGGCCTCACGATTCTACCCGGGCCTGTTGGTCTCTCAATGAGGAAGATGCAAGTGAAGATTTTCTCCTAGGGAATGGGACGGCACTGGTATGCAAATTTGCGCAGAGAACATGTTCCTTACATCACGCGCAACATCGATGTGTTTGCCGGTTCCGGCGTACCTCCTGCCTGTTGTGTGTGCCATGTTGATTTATCTACGTTTGATAAATCAATGTACTAAACAGCAGACGCGTTCGTGTTTGTGACGGTCGGGATGTTTCAGGTATGTTGTTTCGTTTAATTTTGGCACTTGGCTCAACTTAGCTGCCAACTACCATTGTGTCTAAAAACAAGACGGCCTACACATTCAAACCGTATAGTTTGCATCAGGTCTATTGATAAACGATTAAACATGATGATAAAAAGTTGCAGAATGCAGCTTTAAATGTTACTTGACAAAAGTCTGTTGAGCTCTTGTCACAGGTTCGAGTCCGATTTGGAGGATGTTATGGGTGTGGTGTAGCCAATAAAACAAATGCAGTTTAAAAGGATAAAATACAATTTAATATAAAATGTTAAAAAGGGGACAAACTACCATAAAAACAACCGGTTGCAACATTAAAAAGCCCGTATAAAAGTGGGGATAAAACAAAGAAGGTTAAAACCTGGGGGTTTAAAAGGGAACTAAAAATGAGCGGGCGTGCGTGCTCCAAGGTGCTTCTGTAAGAAGGTGCGTAGTTAGGTTCCGTCCATCGCCGGTGCCCTTCTCCACCAGCCAGTCCTCGCCTCCTTCCTCTCCGCCGCGCGTCCCGACCACTGCGGCTCCAGGAGCTGCGTCAAAGTCCAGGGGTCCGCCTCGGGGCACGTGAGCTGGGGGAGCCTGTCGCTGCGGCTCGACCCCGCCGCGCCTGTCCGGGGGACTTCCCTCTCCCGAGCGCTCCCGAGCCGCCTTCCTGGCCTCTCCTGCGCGCCCACGGCCCTTCCGTCCATGGCGGCCGTGTGTCCCCGTTCCATCCCCGTTTCCTGTCGAAGGGGCAGGCCAGGCCAGGCCCTGCCTGCCTGCCTGCCTGCCTGTTGGCTCTCAGTCATACGAGGGTTTTCCAAAGACATTTTGCCTCTCATTTCAGAGACTTCACCATCAGTTTCTTCTGGTATATATAGTATGTCACCGTAGTCTTTATACCTTTCCAAGCACATGGACTCCTGTTTTGAACATTTAACAGTTGATTATCTTTTGGTGCTTTGTCACTGGCGTTCTGTTTTATGCTGGTTTCTTCAATTTGTGTGAAGAGATGGGATGATTGCAGTCATGTGACGTTCATGACCAACCGGCTCGTTTGAACGGCTCTTTAAGGAGAAAGGTTTGAACCGGATCTCAATTGGGAAAAAAGCCCGGGTCTCTTTTTCAGTCAATTTTACCCAGAACTCCCCATCAGTCCAGTGGCCACTCACATACTGTTTTATTCTGGCTTCTTTGATTAGTGTGTGTTAGAGTTGGGATGAGTTGGGGTTGGCCATTTCTTTTGCTATGTTTATTTAAATAACAATGACATGATTCCAGATCGGTAAGGCAAGTTTATTTGTACGTTGGTGCTTTTACTAGGCGCATTGAGTTGTCTTGTGTACGAAATGCGCGGTATAAATAAAGTTGCCTTGCCTTTTACTGAACAAGAATGTCTTGAAAAGTAGGCTACGTAAAATGACACTAAACTTGCAGGGGCACTTGTCTTATTGAGGAAGTACAGACACGCTATAAATAGCATCTTATCGCTTTCAAACGGGCAGTTCCAGTAAGTCACAATCTAAGGTTGAACCGGGAAACAAGCAAGTTATCCATTCACATTTATTACTGACAGGGCGTGTAATCCTGCTAGATAATAATAATAAAAAAAGTAAAAATACATAGATACATAAAATATATAAGTGTATGTGGCTATTGCCGTTCAATGACCAGATCAAATGCGGAGTTGTTAATTTAGCCGAGTGTACAACTTTCGGTCGCTTGGACAAAAATCACTGGTACCTGCCGCACCAGTGAGTGATATCAAATGTAATTCTACGATCTAAAAATTAAGCTGACGGTGCATGATCTTTGCAGAACAAAGAGGCTCTTTGTTGTGAGCAATAGAGTTGTATAAGAGTTGTATAATTCAGGATTTGATAAGCAGGAACAGCACTGGAATTTTTTTAAGTAGATCTTATCTAAAGTCTTAAGGACGTGAGATAACAAAGGCAAAAGAACAAATCAATACATTTAAATGTTTAAAAATAATGAGTGATGTATTGACCCAGTGTGTACAGTATATAAGAGTGAGTCTGTATCTCTGGGGCTCATAGTCGTGGTCACAATGGAGAGAGTGAGTGTGTTGTGTCTGTCGCTGCTGCTCTGCTCTCTGTCGGGAGCTGAACTTCAGGACAATGAGATCATTGAACAAAGAGAAGTCAGTCCTGAGAGTGTGAATGTGCCGGGGCCTCAGCTCTGTCCCTCGGACCTCCACTCTGTGCTCCGGGAGATGAGCGTTAAACTGGCTGAGAACAGACTGATGATCCAGCAGCTGCAGACGCTCAACCAAGGTGAGACTTTCCATCTTTCTGCTGTTTTTCTCATTTTAATTTGACTACTGAAAGTCTTTGGTGGGACTGAAATACACTATAATGAATTCTGTCTCTGTCAGAACAAGCAGCTAAACTGAGGGAAGTCGACACGCTCAAGCAACAACTACAAGGTGATTTCTCTAAAGCAGTGTTTCTCCAACTTTTTCAAAATTGTCATCACTTAACCGCACAACCAAAATGGAACTATAGACCTGCTTGGGAATGTCTAAGGGTCAGATGAGATTTCTTGGAAGTCCCCGTGGTGAGCTCCTCCTGTATCCTCTGAACTGCAGTTGAGAAGTCCTTCTATAACCAATGCTGAGACATTTTAGCTGATGTTGGGGCTTTATGCTTTTGAAACTCCCATTTTGGATCCAATTTTATCTTTCTCGGCCCACTATTTCACATTATTACTATTATAATTATGATTATTTAATGACTTACTTTACATCCATCAAATTGCAAGACCAGGTGGTCGATTTTGGACGATTTATAACATTTGTAAAACATTTAGACTTCATTT
Source organism: Proterorhinus semilunaris (assembly GCA_021464625.1). Lineage (NCBI taxonomy): Eukaryota > Metazoa > Chordata > Actinopteri > Gobiiformes > Gobiidae > Proterorhinus > Proterorhinus semilunaris. Next base: position 31,844,553 of record CM038347.1, on the reverse strand, counting down.
TAAAGGGATTATACAGAGTTTAAAATGTTAAAATTAAGTATTTTCCTCCCCCTACATGTTCCAGCAATGTCCTAATGTGTAGAATGAGCCCAGACCTGTTCACCACAACTGCCTCTAAAATCCTGCACTGTCACTCAAAAAGTTGTTACTTCAAGTCCGGAGTGCCGTCATGCACGAGCTCAATATAGAAACTGCAGTTACACATAAGACCTGAGGTGGCAGTAGTGAGTATAAAATGACCAACTTGCATCTAGTCCCTTTAATGTTTTTTTTGTTTTTTTTTTGCATATGAAGATTTGTCCCAAATCTGTTAAAAAATAATAAAACAAAACGTTATGTTTTAGCACCTGTACCAATATAAAAATGTGTTGATCAATTGTTCTCACAATATAATTCAGAATATTGCAAAGATGATCAGGCTCTCCAAGTTCTTAGTCTAGTCTCGATAGTCTCGGACAGGTCATACTTTAGTTTGGTCTTGTGAACAACACTGTCCCCAGTGTGAAAACACATTAATTTACTCTACAATGCACATAATTAAATGTGTTTGGCTCTTTTAGCACACGCTGCTGAACTGACGAGTGTAAAGACACAGACAAATGTGACTGAAAACCATGTGGAGTCCCTGAGGAGAGACAAAGCAGGTGAGACTGTTGCTGATACTTTGCACCACTTTACACATTCAGATAATGGGAAAACACTGTTGTGGTATTTCAGCAACTGAAACCTAGAAGAGATCTAATCGGGGCCATTTTCAAACCCATCCATCCATTTTCTCCCACTCGTCCGTTGCCGGGTCGTGGGGGCAGCGCAAGTCACATTGCACCAGTCCCCTATGGCTCCTCCTGCAGGTGGTGGGTCCACAGAAGGATGGCCTCATGGTTCCAAACGGGCCTGTTGGTCTCTCATAGGGGGCCCATTCACACTCACATTCATACACCAGTGTACGGCACGCAGACACTGGAGGCAAGGAGGGTGAAGTGTCTGGCTCAAGGACACAACGACAATGTGCATCTTCAGGAGGCGGGATTCGAACCCCCGACCTTCCGATCATGAGACGACCCGCTCTACCATCTGCGCCACCGTCGCCCCATTTTCAAACCTGGCTTTAAAAATGTGGGTTTGCATGAATTGCATGTTGTAGCATGTATGAGGCTGCAGTTAGAGAATAGTAGTTGTAGAGTGATTATAGGCTAGGTTAATCAGAAGAATTGGTTCGGCTCGGAGGAAAATGAGGTGCTTAATGAAAACCGGACTCAGTATTGCTTAGTTGCAGTGTATTATTATTATTTTTTTTACAGTGAAAGCGGGGGACATGATTTGTCAAAACACTTGGTTTAACAGTCCGAAATAGCTACGTACATACGTAAAAGTAAATTACAAAATACGCAAACAGTGATGGTAGTCATAATGAACAAGCCGAGCTAGCACCAGTTCCACTTCTTACAATCACCCAAACTGATACATTAGCGCCAGTTCACAGCGGCGGAGGCATCTGAAAGGATTGATAGGCATAACAGTTAGAAAAAGTAAAATGAAGGCCACAAAGGACGAGTTTTAGAATGCATACCTGCAGCAGCTGGCAACCCAGCGCTTCCCACACCTACTCTGCAAACTAGGGCGTTAGAGGGTGTTAGACTGGCGATCCACGGGCGGAAAATATCGTGAGTGTTTAGGCCTAGTGCTAAAAGGCAGAGATGGAGGAGCGGAAAATTATCTGGGTTACAATGTACACTGCGCTCCTCCAGATTAGTGCTAATAGGATGTGTGTGAGGATCAGGTTCACCAAAACGCCCAAGGAAAAGGTCTGTCCCATTACATTATAAAGGGGTCGGACTCTGGAGCCCTGACATTGCTTTGACTGCTCAGTGGAGACCGAAAAGCGCTAGATACATATTTACTACTCATTCAACATTGCATATTCTTTAGGATTTTAAAACTAGCTTAGACTGTTGATTAACTGGGTTTATTTGGAATGTTTCTCAGTGGGACAAGTTGCTTTCTCAGCCGTTTTGTTGGCATCAGGCTCTGGATTTATTGGTCCATTCAACACTCACACTCCTCTGGTCTTCAGACGTGTGATCTCCAACATTGGAAATGCCTACAACCCAAACACAGGTGCATAAACCCACAGATTGCTGTATATGATATTTATCTGTATTACTGTACGTAATGTTCATTGTCTTTATCATTGGACAGGATTTTTCATCGCCCCAGTGAGAGGAGCGTACCACTTTGAACTCTATGTTGGTAGTCATAGTGGCAATTACCACACCTCTGGAGTTCATCTGGTGAAGAATGGAGAACATGTGGTCATTGCATATGAGCGAGGTCCAAATGGACACTCAAGTGCAGCCAATGGAGCCACTCTGCTGCTGGAGCCTGGAGACGTCGTCTTCCTGCGTCTACACCAGAACACTAATATCTATGATAATGAAAATCACCACAGCTCGTTCAGCGGTCACCTGCTGTTCCCCATGTGAGACACAATCATTTAGGGTAATAATAATCAGTTCGAGTTCATGGCTCAAATTTGTTGAGTAGAAGTAATGTATACAACACCCAGCATGTATTTGGTTAGCTGTTTTTATCATCATCACCATTTCCAGGTTTACTAAAGAAAAAATACACCATTGTTTTAGAGGCAATTAGAGAGCTTGAATTATCCAAGCATGTTGGGATCACCAGAGAAGTGTTTGCTGAACATAAGGCAAGGTAATTTTATTTTAAGACATGTTTCAATAGTCGCAGGGCATGTTTCAATTTGCCCTGCAAAAAAAAAAAAAAGCCTGGATTCAAACATTGTAAGTGTTGAGGCCTGTGACAAAGTGGGTTTGTCCCATTATTTATTTTGGACACTTTACTTTGTTTGTTTCATTTGCATTATCCATCAGCTAACAATAACCCATCGGATTCATTTATTTGTCTTGTTAATTATACTTCACATTGTCTGCTTAAAACTTTGCTTTAAAAACTGTCTGTTTAAAAGTGTGTATACTATAAATCAAGTTTTATTTCTAAAGTGCCTTACAACAACCAAAGTTGACCAAAGCGCTGCACACAATAAAAATAAAAATACAATATAAAAAAAGAGTACAATTTCATTAAAAAAGACCATTCACAACAGTTGCCACATAACTATGTGTCAAATGCCTCTTTAAACAGGTGAGTCTTTAGTTTAGCTCTGAACAGGGGCAGGTCTGAAACGGCACGTAACTCAAGCGGCAATGAGTTCCAGAGTTTTGGACCTGCCACAGCAAAAGCCCGATCACCCCACTCTTTATGATGTGACCTGGGCACCTCCAGCAGGTGGTGTTGGGCAGAACGTAGGGTTCTGCTGGGCTGGTGAGGGGTCAGAGACTCACATAAATACACAGGTGCAAGGCCGTGGATGGAACTGAAAACAAAAAGCAAAAGTTTGTACTGGATTCTGGAAAGGACCGGGAGCCAATGCAGTGAGTAAAAGGGGGTTCAAAGGGAAGGCGTAGTCTTTGTCGGCCATTTTAAAATCTCAGGCTGAACCATGGCCGTGTCTCAATCGGTGTTCAAGATTCAAGATTTTCAAGATTCAAGATGTTTTATTTGTCAAACCATGTGACTGATTTGAAATTATATTTCTCTCATCCTTGATTGTGAAGCGGGGGGTGGGGGAAGAGGGGTGGGAGGGAGGGCAGGGAGTTCAGCTTCCCAATGGCCCTGTGTACGAAACTGTTCTTAAGGCGACTCGACCTGGCCCGCAGATTCCGCAGTCTCCTCCCAGAAGGCATTACTCTGAAGAGACTGTGATGGGTGCGTAGGGTCCCTGGTGATTCTGACCGCTTTGCGGGTGAGACGGGTGGAGTACATGTCCCTAATGGAGGGGAGAGGAGCTCCACAGATCTTCTCCGCTGCTCTCCGGCAGGAGGCAGTGCTGGCGCCGTGCCACACAGTGATGGAGCTGGTCAGGATGCTCTCTATAGTCCCTCTGTAGAAGTTGCACATAACAGAGGCTGGGACTCTAGCTCTTCTTAACTTGAGGAGAAAGTAGAGACGCTGATTACTTTTCTTGACCAGAGATGTAGTGTGCATGGTCCAGGAAAGGTTCTCTGTGATGTGCATGTAATCCGGTCAGAGGAGGGCATTTGCTATTGTTTGGTTTGCAGTGTTTTCTTTATGCATGTTTTGAGCCACGCCCCCTCGTTTGCTACCGTGGAAACCTCCGCCCACCTGCCTGCAATCACCACACCTGCCTGCAATCACCACACCTGTTCTGTGGGAAAGGACACAGGATAAAAGGAGTCGACACAGTCAAACCGGGAGAGCAGAAAGAGAGGAACTGTGAGAGACGGAGGAGCAGGAGAACGACGGCGCACACGAAACCCACCCAGCCAGCTGGACAACCAGACCCTGCCTCGCCCGTCCGGAGATCGCTAAGCGACCAGAGAGCAGCAGGGGACGCAGTGCGGTTCGGGGAAAGCTGAGAGGACGGATCAAGCAGTGGGAGAGCGAGGAGCTCTCCCTGTCAGTGAGTACCGCTGGGACGCAGAACTGCACTGCACTGAGTGGCCTTGGGCCTTTACGATCTGGTGTGGTGGACGTGTGTGCTGGCTCCCCTTACCTTTTGCCCAGGTGCGGTTCCAGAGAGCTCCAGGACCTGGGACCAAGGGAGACGGAGTAGGAGTAGCCGCTTCCCCCCCCCAACGACCCTCGCCGCGGGATTTGGGCCTCCTCTTCGCGTTGTGCCCCTTTTTAATTAATTTTAGCATTTTTAACATTTTAATCGCATTTTAAAGCTTGTTTTTAGTTTTGTAATAAAACGTTATATTTTGCATATCAGTTGTCCTTATTGGTCACACCAGCCTGCTCTTGTTTTAGTTTTCAGTTTTTATTCGGCATTCATTAATTTACTACTTAGTTTCTGTTTTACACACAAAAAAACCCCATCACATAATTTGGCGTTGTCGGCAGGATTCATTCTCTGAGAGCTGGTGTTTCCAATAAAGCGCAAACATGATGATGCCTGTGTACCCGGGGGCACCTTGGCTACCAAAGTTTAAAGGGCCAGACGGCGATTTAAAGTACGGCGATTGGAAAGAACAACTCAAAGGGCTTTTGGGAGTCCAGGATCTAACAGAGGCAAGGAAAGTGAGTATTGTGTTGGGAGCGCTAACTGGCGAGGCAAAACGGCAAATTACAGTGTTGGATGATGATGAAAAAGATCGGACTGCTAAAATCTTTGGTTATCTAGATTCCCTTTATGGCGATCAGACACCAGTACCAATTTTAAGGTCGAAATTCTTTAGCTGTACACAAGGATTTGAAGAGCCCGTGCAATCTTTTATTTTGAGACTGCGTGAATTGTATTGTAGGTTGCAACGTCAAGATGCTGATAATGCCCCCTCCGGAAGTGCTTTGCGGGACCAACTGCTGCTCGGACTCCGTGATGGGCCTTTAGCCCAAGCCTTGAAAGTCTATGCTCGCCGCAACCCTGAGATGGAATTTGCTGACTTGCGCCTGGAAGCTTTGCAGCTGGACTCGGAATATGGCCGTACACAACCTGAGGTAACATGCTCAGTTATCAATAAACAATATGGCTCTCCTAGACCCCCGCCCGATGCTGACTGGAAGGACCAACTAAAACGTGAGATCATGGACGACGTGAAGGCGCAGATGAAAGGGATTACCCAAGACATTGTTGCAGAGCTCAAACCACTGCTGCAGCTAGGATCACCCCGACCCAGTTCTCCTAATCCAACATGGAATCGGCAGTACACACCCAGACCTAACAACGATCGGGACGAGCAAGGTAGACCCATCTGCCATCGTTGTAGGAAAGCAGGCCACATAGCCCGGTATTGTAGAGGTGCTGTTACACCTGAGCCGGCTTTAAACTAAGTACCCCTGCTGCTGAGGTCCGTGTAGCAGGGCTCGTTAACACACCGCCACCAACTAGGGCCTCTGAAACATTCGTCGGGCAATGTCCTACTGTAAAAATAGTCATTGAGGGAGTTGAATTAAGTGGACTATTAGATACTGGGTCCCAGGTTACATTGATGGCCGAAAGTGTATTTAACAAGCATTTCACACAAGCAGAACAGAAGTTGGGTCGCCTCTATTGCGTCGACGAATCTGACGTGCATGGCTCTAATGATCTAGCACTGTCTCTGGAGGAGGATGGTGCTGTTCAAGTGACCCTGGTAGATGCTGCAGTTGCTGCCACAAGTTCGGAACCGCCCGCGGAGGTGAGCATGCTTGGAGATAGACAAGATTTGTCCGAACAACAACGGGGTGAGCTCTGCGCCTTTCTACAGAGATGGGAGGGAGTGTTTGCCCAGCATGAGGACGATTTTGGCCGGACTAACCTGGTGCAGCACAGGATCCCTACGGGAGACGCTGCTCCCACACGAGAGAGGTACCGCCCAATACCACCCATGCTGTATAAAGAGATTAAGACCCTCATATCAGGCATGCTGGAGAAGGGAGTTGTCAAAGAGAGTTGTAGTCCCTGGGCGGCCCCTATAGTTCTTGTGCGAAAAAAGGATGGTAGCTGGCGTTTTTGCGTGGACTACAGGAAGCTAAATGCGGTGACCCATAAAGACGCCTTTCCCTTACCTCGTATCGAAGAGACATTAACCAGCTTAAGCCAGTCCGAGTGGTTTTCGACCCTGGACCTTGCCAGTGGCTACTGGCAGGTCGAAATGCATCCAGACGATAGGGAGAAAACTGCGTTTACCACCCCGCTTGGCCTGTATGAATTTGAACGCATGCCGTTCAGACTTTGCAATGCGCCGGCAACATTCCAGCGGCTAATGCAGCAGTGTCTGAATGGTCAGATAGCGGAGTCCCTATTGGTATATTTAGATGACATCATTATATACTCTGCTAACTTTGCGTCTCATCTTCAGCATCTTGACCAGGTGTTCGAGCGATTGTGGCGCCACGGCCTGAAGCTGCGTCCGGACAAGTGCAGGCTATTGCAACGGGAGGTAACGTTCCTGGGACATGTGGTCGACCAACACGGCGTGAAACCTGACCCAGGGAAGGTCCAAGCGGTTTCGGAATGGCCTGTCCCAACCACCGTTAAGCAGGTTAGAGCGTTCCTTGGTCTGGCGGGGTATTACAGACGTTTTGTCGCAGGTTTTGCGAAGGTGGCACGTCCTCTTAATAGACTGTTGACTGGCATCCCTGCTGATAAGCGGTCGCAGGCTAAGAAAGTGGTATGGACCCCGGAGTGCCAGTCCTCGTTTGATGCTCTGAAAACGGCTCTTACGCAAGCCCCTGTCCTTGCTTACGCTCACTTCGATAAGCCCTTCATCGTGTATACTGACGCTAGTAACCAAGGACTCGGCGCTGTATTATCACAGGTTCAAGGGGCTCAAGAACGCGTAATAGCATACGCCAGTAGAAGTCTGCATCCGACCGAACAGAATGACGCAAACTACAGCTCTTTCAAGCTCGAACTGTTGGCCCTTAAATGGGCTGTGACCGAGAAATGTAAGGATTTTCTTACAGGAGCGGATTTCACAATCTACACGGATAATAACCCTCTGGCTCATCTGCAAACGGCACACCTTGGAGCAGTGGAGCAACGCTGGGTGGCACAGCTTGCTTCGTTTAACTACACGGTGAAATATCGCTCAGGTAAAAGCAACATCAATGCTGACGTTCTGTCCAGATTTCCTGTCCCTGTGAGACAGGTCACAGGACCAGCCACAACCGCTGCTGTCGAGGTGGTGCCTGGGGATGGATGGAAGGAGGCCCAACACTCTGACCCAGACATCCAGCTCGTCAAGGAGTACGTCGTGAGGGGGAGTTTCCCAAAGCGCCCGGATCGCCTGGCACTCCCCACAAAGGCCCAAAAGTTGCTTCAGCAATGGAAAAGGTTGTTGGTGAGGGATGACGTACTGTACCGGAGTTTCATTGATAAACTGACCTATGAGGAACGCCATCAGGTTGTGTGTCCGAGTTCCAGGTGTGAGGAGGTCTGGAGGAGGACTCATGAGGCTGGTGCTCATTCTGGCGCCGACAAGACCCTGGCTCGGATTCGACAGCAATTCTATTGGCCTGGCATGGAGGTGGAAGTACGCGCATTGCATGAAAAATGTGTCATGTGTTGCCTACAGAGAAGCCGTGTTGAGCCTAGGGCTCCACTTCACCCTATTGTAGCCACTTACCCGCTGGAGATGATTGGATTAGACTTTTTAACTCTAGGCCGACCCACTGATACTTATCAGAACATTCTAGTTGCTACTGACCTGTTCACCCGCTTTGCGTGGGCTATACCCACCACTGACCAGTCCGCACAAACAACGGTAAAGATGCTCTGGAAGCATATAATACAGCAGTTTGGCTGTCCTGCGCGCTTCCATTCCGATCGTGGTCCCAATTTCGAATCTGACTTGATGAAACAACTCTGCGATTTGTACGGCATAGCTAAAAGCAGAACAACATCTTACCATCCCGCCGGTAATGGTAGTGTTGAGCGTTTTAACCAGACATTGTTAAACATGCTTCGTTCTCTGGAAGAGGAGAAACAACGCTGTTGGCAGAACTACTTGCCTGAGTTGATCCATGCCTTCAATAACACAGTGCACAGTGCCACAAGCTATGCCCCCTCGTTCTTGATGTTTGGTAGGCACCTTCGACTACCTGTAGACGTAGGCTTAAATGTGGGCTCTAAGCAGCCTCCGTTCGACCCAGCAGGGTGGGTGAAAGACCACCATAACAAACTCGCCTTCGCTTACAACATTGCGCGTCAAAAAGCCGCTGGTTCAGCCTCCCAACACAAACAGCAGTTCAACAAAAAGGCTAAAGCCTTGCCTCTGGTACCTGGGGAACGTGTGTGGCTGCGAAATAGACGCAGAGAGGGGAGGGGTAAGCTGAGTACTTGGTGGGCTCCTGAACCTCATGTAATTTTGGACTCTGTGGGGGATACTGGGGTGGTGTATAGAGTACGTCCTGAGAAAGGTGGCCGTGAACAGACTATACACAGGAACGCTCTTAAGGTATGCACAGCACCTCCGAGCGGAGTCGAGCCACCCCCTGTTGAACAATCCACACAGGATAAGGGGCTGGATTTGCCCATTATCTATGGATTCCTACCAGTAGCACCTGACCCACAGTTGATGGACCCTGAGGATGTTCCCCGCCGTTCAGCACGCGCAAACTTTGGACAACCGCCGACGCGTTATAGAGACTAATACGTGTGTGTAGTTGCAGGGACTGGCAACTATAAGGCGTGGGGGGGTGTAATCCGGTCAGAGGAGGGCATTTGCTATTGTTTGGTTTGCAGTGTTTTCTTTATGCATGTTTTGAGCCACGCCCCCTCGTTTGCTACCGTGGAAACCTCCGCCCACCTGCCTGCAATCACCACACCTGCCTGCAATCACCACACCTGTTCTGTGGGAAAGGACACAGGATAAAAGGAGTCGACACAGTCAAACCGGGAGAGCAGAAAGAGAGGAACTGTGAGAGACGGAGGAGCAGGAGAACGACGGCGCACACGAAACCCACCCAGCCAGCTGGACAACCAGACCCTGCCTCGCCCGTCCGGAGATCGCTAAGCGACCAGAGAGCAGCAGGGGACGCAGTGCGGTTCGGGGAAAGCTGAGAGGACGGATCAAGCAGTGGGAGAGCGAGGAGCTCTCCCTGTGAATGGAGAGCATGTTGTGATTGCTTATGAAACTGAGGCAAAATCTTGGGGCCAGTCGGCCAATGGAGCCACTCTGCTCCTGGAGGCTAATGATGTTGTGTCTCAGCGTCTGTGGGAAATCACAAGAATCCAGGAAAATGTGAATCGTCACAACACGTTCAGCGGTCGCCTGCTGTTTACAATGTAAGGATTGTAAAGCTGTATTTTGTAATATCACCGCATTATGTAATAGGCAAGGCAACTTTATTTATACCGCGCATTTCGTACACAAGGCAACTCAATGCCTAATAACTGTTCAACATTTTATAAAATGTTTACTTCATTTTGTAATGTTTTGCATTTGGTAATAAACTCTCTCAAATCATTGTGTGAATAAATTAATCACTGCACACCATTAATCAGTTAGTAACCTTTATAAGACACAGTTTTTTTTTTTTTTTTTTTTTTTTTTTTATTACATTTTAATACAATTACAAGAATGAAAACATAAAAGAAAAAGAAAGTTATATTCGAAATCTAATATATACAGTTTTTTTACGGTTTACAAATACAGTAGGTGTTAAGGTGGGTGGGGTTGGGGGGGGGGGGAGTAAAATAAAAATAAAATTATTCGGGTTGCGTTTTTTATTGTTTCAGTTCTGCCTTGGTTTGCGGAGTTTCTGTATATGTATGTGAATGTGTATGTAATGCAGGGGTGCATAGGTGCTATGTCGAGTGTGGTCAAATGAGTCTATATGTAAGTGTAATATATAAAGAAAGAAAGAGAAAAAAATAAAAATAAAAAAATAAAAAAAATAAAAATAATAATAATAATAATAATGAATGTATTTATATATATTTATCCATATGTACACATCATCGTCACTATCACTATCATCATCGTCACTGCTACAATCATTACCCATTGCCAATTGTATGTTGCCAAGGTTTGGTGAAAAATAATAATAGTAGAATAAATGACAATAATAATAAATAAAATATTAACAAAAACAAATAGACAAATAATAATAATAATAAAAAGCAGAGCGTGTTGCGAGACGGGCTCACTCAACAGGCCCTGCTTGTCCTCTTGTTAGTCCTATACTGTGAGGTGCATTAAAAAAACAAGAAATTTGTGGGGCCGATGAGGTGGGAGATACCCCACATCGGGCCCACTTCTTGTCTGCCCTGTTGCTCTCTAGATTATGTATATTTGATTTATTTATTTATTTTATAAATGCAATATTATATATATATATTCTTTTTCTTCTTTTTCTTTCCTTCTTTCCTCTCTTTTCCAGTACCTGATCGTAATCTCGGATATAATGTGTATAGTTTGTTCAGATATCCAATTTAAGTGAGAGAGAAAATGTAATTAATAATAATTATAATAACAATTATAATAACAATAATCACAATAATAACAATAACAATAATAACAACAGCGACGTGAGGAAGTAACAGATAAATAAATATCCAGAAACAAATTATCCTAAATACATATATAAATAGTAATAATAACTGATTTTAACGTATCTATTTGGAGAGGGTGTGCGAGAGTGTATGTATGCGTGCATGTGTGTGCAGGTGTGTATGTACGTCTGTTTATATGTGAAGGATTATAAGAATGTGAATGGCACTTTTTGTCTCTTTGGTATATTAATATGTGGTTGGGTGTTGGGGATTAAATTGATGTTGAGAAATTGTTGGGGTTGATTATATTATAAGACACAGTTGACTAACCATTGTTAACCTCTTAACCCCAACCTGAACCGAGCACATTTTCTACGGTTTGGCTTTACCCAAATCAAAAAGCTTCTTGAAAAAAGCATCAAAATAGCGACAAAAACGAGGATGAAAATAAAATAAAAAGCAACAAAAGAGTGACACACAATTAAAAAGTGAAGAAGGCTTTGAACAAAGTGGTTCGCTTAGCCGCAGGACCATCGGCTGCACTCTGCCGCTCCTGGAGGCCACATTTAAAGCTCGACTCTTAAATGGGGCTTTACAAATTGCTGACGCCTAAAGACCGCGTTGCTGGGCCACTTTTGCAACGCTTTCTTCAGGGAAAAGTTACCGCTTGATCAAATGTTCTTCTGATCGCCCTTTATTTATTTATTTATTTTCACAAGCTGTGATCACTTTGTTTTTATGTCATGCAATGCCCTTTTATATTTTGTTTATTTATTTGGTCGGGACAGTGCATGTCAATAAACATACATGGGACTCATGCATGTAAACACGCCATGCCTATTGTACATGTTTTTAGTGGTTAGGGGAAACCAGAGTACCCGGAGGAAACCTACACACACACACGGGGAGAACATGCAAACTCCACAAAGAAAGGCCCCGTCCAGGACCTTCTAGCAGTGAAGCACAAGCGCTAACCGCAGCACCACTGTTGGCAGTCCACTTTGAGCTCCTTGCACCTTTTTGTCCAATGTAGTTTAATGGCTCATGAACTGAACTGAACTAACATTTTTACAAGCTCATTAGCAGTTGATAACTCTGATTAGAATTACCCCAGGATGTCAAGTCATTTTTATGTGCATTCACACGGGATCAGCAATATCAGTAATTCACAATTTTTTAATGACTTTTTTGTGGAAATGACGGATAGATAATGAACAGAATGATGACTACAAGCCTTTTATTAATTCGTTATGCGAGCGCTGACTCAGGTTTGTTTATTCAGGTTTGTTTATGTGCGCTTTGAAGCAGGCAATTTAAATAAATAAATAAAATAACATTTCTCTTCTTGGAGGATTATGTACTCGATAGTTTTGTTGTATAGGAATATTGTGATTGAATGTTAGTGCATGTACATTATTAACTAGATGTCATCAAATAATGTAAACCCTCAGCTGTGTTTATTTTTATTTTATTTTTATTTTTTTATGCCTTGGCCTCAGAGGGCTCTAAAAATATGATTCAAACACAGTGCATGTTTTTTTTACAGGAGAGAACTGGGCCGGTTTTAGGCCTTGTCCACGCCAAGTCCACTTTAGGACAAAGAAATAATAAATCAATCCACACGAACCAGGCGTTTTTGGCGCCTGAACATTTTCCAAACTAGAGCCCAAAGAGGAAAGATCTCAAAACATCGGCTCCATTGTTACGGCGTCTCCGCAATTTTATCTTAAACGATGCCATCACAACGTCCCATTGTTGTGTCTGTTAATGTATTCTTATATTTGATGAAAATACTTATTATACAAATATTTGATCATATTTGTTTATTGGTTTATTTGGTCGAGACACTGGATTGTAGCCTTGGGTTCATGTCTATGCGTCGTCCCCCATGCGCACTCTCAAACCCACTCCACACATAAAGGCCCCGTCCCTAGTGCGAATCTAACCCAGAAAAGAATAAACTTTATTGAAATAAATTTTAAATGTATTAAGAGAAAAAACTAGAGAAAGTATACTAATAATAATAATACATTGAAGTTGAATTTTCACCAAGGGAGCCCCTCTTCGTACTAAAACTGTGTGAATTCTAGTCGTTCTGGACAATCCCAGAGCCTGCTAGCTGCACTCTGTTTCTTACTCAATTATCCACATGGGAAAGTGTAATCTGAATGCCTTCAGGCACATGCTAAATTTGTATTTCTAACAGGAGTGTCAGGTTACCGCACACACAGGCAAGTCTGGCACTGATCTTATTAATTCTCTGTCCTGACACTTTTTTAGAGCGAACATGAGCAGAAGCAACAAAGTGATTCCCGTGACTGAAGAGGGACTGGCCATATTTAGTTTGGGGCCTCCTGAAAGCAAATCAGATGCATGTGCTGCTGCCTTGCTTACATGCAGCTTCAATGCATGCCCATTCTGAGGTTTAGTACAGGAGCCACTCAAGAAAGAGCTGGGACATCACATCCTTGAGAATCATAAAACACTTCACTTAATTTAAGTGATTGAAAAAACAAAATACTGTTGCTGAAAGTGAATCAGTCCACAGATTCACGGCACTAATCTGCAAGACTAATAAACTATTGTGTTTGCCAGTGGCCTAGATTCTGACCTGGGCCATAACAGAGTGGTTGACTGACAGCTGCTGTGTTTGTTTCTCGTAACAGAGAACAAGGAAGAGTTGCACTGACGGTAAGTGTTTGGATTTTTTAGTGAATGTTTCCTGCTTCGACAGATTAGCATCAAACCTTTAAAGCTGGTCCAGTAAGATGAAATATGTTGGCAGCAAAACGGGTTAAGAAGTCATGTGGACTCAGGGACAGATTAAAACTTCAACATGTTTAGTTCAGATCATCCTTTTTGTAATTGACATGAATGCAGTCAGGCATAATGTTAAATTAGAGCTTCACCCTCAATAAAAAGATTAACAAAAGGCGAAGTGCTGAAACTCAAGTGCGTGTTAGCAGTTTTATTGTAAAAATACAAAACAACTTACTGAGTTACACACACAGACACAAAGCAAAAAGCTGTGAGGAACTGGGACATATGACCCTCCACCAGCTTTCTTTTTCTATATGATCTTAGTTCCTGCTGAAGTCTCGTGAAATCAAACACATTTGCATGACATTTTTTTACTAGCCAGTGTCTGACTGATGTAGCTTTAGCGTTTCTCTCAACAAAGAGCACATTGTATTTTGGTCATGTCATTGGTACTCGTGGTGTTGTTTTAGTTTTTGACTGAATTTAAAAATCTGACCTACAGTTTACCTCTGAACAGAGTAAACCCACTGGTACTCAGTATTGAGTGGGTCAATATGTTACCGGAATAGAGTAAATCTATAGCCTGTGTGTCCATGGGAGTCGATCTCTTCTTCTGTGGTTCTCCTCGAGGTTTCTCTTTTCTCCCACTGGGTTTTTGACTTTTTCCTCGCCCTCCTGGAGAGTCTAAGGACGGGGACGCCCACGTGATGTTTATTTGGACGTTATGTTTGCCTGGATACTTCATCTGCCTGACCTTTGCAGCCCTGTGAGGCAACTCCTGTCCTGATATTGGGCTATACCAAACAATTGGTTGATTCAAATTCACATTGGCACATCTACTGTGCACTTGTCTGACTGTTATATAACGAAGGAGCTGCAGGTGCTGGTTTGCTCTCCAACACATCACAGTTTACACATCTGTGAGAACATGAGTGAAACAAAGTGGTACATATGATCCAGCAGCTGCAGAAAGACAAACAAGGTAAGATGAAATGTTTTACCACAACTTGAGTTTGTATTTGTCTTAACTGGACCTCTGACCCTTTTAGAACCGGAGGCCAAACTGAAGGAGCTGGAGGAACAAAACAGACAACTGGAAAAAATGAAGGAAAAACTTGAAGGTGATGTGTGTAATGTAATAATAAAAGATGGTGTGGGGTTGCAACGCCTAACAGTGTTTACTTAGAATAGGGGAAAAACAGCAAGTAAAGGTATAAAGGTGTATAGAGGTCCAAGAGGTTTGAACTGTGCCCGCACACCTTTATTTAGGCCTGGAACCTTAAGCAGCTCTGCCTCACACTAAATGAATCAACTTTGAGTAAAAAGTAGGCCTGTCACGATAACAAATTTGAAGTTCAATATATTGAGGCAGGAAAGTATCGCGATAAACGATATTATTGACTCTAAAGATACTAGATACGGTCAGCTCTCAGGTGTAAAAATGACAGTAAACCTTTGTTCTAAAAGTGCATTATAATATCCTAAAATGCCACACAAGCTGCAATAAACATGAAATATTATGAAACTCAATTTGCATCAGTTAAACATCAAAGTTTTACAAAGAAAAAATGAGGGGAAATGCTAATAAATGTATAGACGATAAATATCGAGTCGAAAAATTTATTTTGTATCGTTTTTTTTATTGAACGATAAGTCAATATAGTATTTATCGTGACAGCCCTAGTACAAAGTACCATCTCATGCAATGTGTGCTAATTCAGCAAGAAGCCTGCGGGCCAAAGAAAAAGTTGATCTGAGGCGAGCGTAGCGTGTGGTGCTCAAAAAACAAGTAGCGGGAACAGCAGTGGGACAAGGAGGACCCCTACACTAACACTGGATTGCTATTGGAGAGCCTTTGAGATTCAACACTTAATGCAATGAATGTGCCATCAATGCGTCCGAAGCGGACGTGAGCGCTGTGTTGTGCTGCTGTGTTAGCGTTAGCTGTGTTAGCATCAGCTGTGTTAGCGTCAGCTGTGTTAGCGTCAGCTCTGAACAGGTGAATACCTTTGCCAACTGGTTTAGCAAAAATGACAAAAAGTCACAGGCAGAGCCGGCAACTGAGGAGGACTACTACTGTGAATAAAAAAGTTAAGTTTTTTACCTTCATTTCCAAGCTTCATCATATAGCTGTTGCCATAATTTGTCTGAAATTTAAATGGCAGAGATATGAGAAAAAAGAAAAAGAGCCAAAAAGTCCCATCACTGCGATGCAGCAGGGTCTGAGGCGACGGAGCTGTGTGGAGAGGAGGGGGTGAAGCTCAGCAGCAGCATGCGAGACTTCAAGAACCAAATTATTTATTTAAACACATTTTATTAATGTGTTAATCAATCCCAGAGCCTGCTAGCTGCACTCTGTTTCTTACTCAATTATCCACATGGGAAAGTGTAATCTGAATGCCTTCAGACACATGCTAAATTTGTATTTCTAACAGGAGTGACAGGTTACCGCACACACAGGCAAGTCTGACACTGATCTTATTAATTCTCTGTCCTGACACTTTTTTAGAGCGAACATGAGCAGAAGCAACAAAGTGATTCCCGTGACTGAAGAGGGACTGGTCATATTTTGTTTGGGGCCTTCTGAAAGCAAATCAGATGCATGTGCTGCTGCCCTGCTTACATGCAGCTTCAATGCATGCCCATTCTGAGGTTTAGTACAGGAGCCACTCAAGAAAGAGCTGGGACATCACATCCTTGGGAATCATAAAACACTTCACTTACAATTTAAGTGATTGAAAAAACAAAATACTGTTGCTGAAAGTTAATCAGTCAGATTCACGGCACTAATCTGCAAGACTAATAAACTATTGTGTTTGCCAGTGGCCTAGATTCTGACCTGGGCCATAACAGAGTGGTTGACTGACAGCTGCTGTGTTTGTTTCTCGTAACAGAGAACAAGGAAGAGTTGCACTGACGGTAAGTGTTTGGATTTTGTAGTGAATGTTTCCTGCTTCGACAGATTAGATTTGGATTAGATTCATCCTCAATAAAAAGATGAACATGTGCTGAAAATCACGTGCCTGGTAATAGTACGTATTATTGTGAAAATACAATACAACGTACTGAGTTACACACACAGACACAAAGCAAAAAGCTGTGTTACTTTAGCCGGTGCAGAGGTCACGTGTGTTCAGCTCGTCTGGGTCCCGGTTCCAGCAGGACTGATGTGGACAGGCCTATGTTACAGTACAGCGCACCTCAAGGATTATTTCTTCTCCATCATTTTAATGATTGTAGTAGTTTTCTCCAAACTACAAACACTACAGTCCCTTTCTTATCTGTGATGGTCCACCATGACTTCTTTTTAAATTTGATCTTAGTTCCTGCTGAAGTCTCGTGAAATCAAACACATTTGCATGACATTTTTTTACTAGCCAGTGTCTGACTGATGTAGCTTTAGCGTTTCTCTCAACAAAGAGCACATTGTATTTTGGTCATGTCATTGGTACTCGTGGTGTTGTTTTAGTTTTTGACTGAATTTGCTTATCTGACCTAAACTTTCACTCTGAAGGAGTCGATCTCTCTTTGTCCCACTGGGTTTTTGACTTTTTCCTCGCCCTGCTGGAGAGTCTAAGGACGGGGACGCCCACGTGATGTTTATTTGGACGTTATGTTTGCCTGGATACTTCATCTGCCTGACCTTTGCAGCCCTGTGAGGCAACTCCTGTCCTGATATTGGGCTATACCAAACAATTGGTTGATTCAAATTTACATTGGCACATCTACTGTGCACTTGTCTGACTCCTATATAACGAAGGAGCTGCAGGTGCTGGTTTGCTCTCCAACACATCACAGTTTACACATCTGTGAGAACATGAGAGAAACAAAGCTGTACTATTTTTTTTTTTTTAATCTTTCTACATGGCATTCATCATCAGAAAAGCAAAAGATTCCCGTCAGCAGGAAGAAACCAGGAAACATGTCATGCCTAAATACAATGCCACGTGGTGGTAAGACCACACAAAACTTGGCAAACTGTGAAATGTCAGAAAACCTGTTGAAGATATCAATCTCATGATTTGACACTATTTAAACAACACAAGGACGACTCAGTTCAGTCCAAAGATGGAGAACACCGTGGTCGTTCTGTTGCTGCTCTGCGCTCTCTCCTCGGCTCAAAAGGCCCTCTCTCAGAGCAATCCCCGTCCCGATCCATTTGATCTTTACTCTGAACTCCGAGGCATAAACGTCAAACTGGCTGAGGACAGACTGCTGATCCAGCAGCTGCAGAAAGACAAACAAGGTAAGATGAAATGCTTTACTACAACTTGAGTTTGTATTTGTCTTAACTGGACCTCTGGCTCTTTTAGAACTGGAGGCCAAGCTGAAGGTGCTGGAACCAATGAAGGAAAAACTTGAAGGTGATGTGTGTAATGTAATAATAAAAGATGGTGAGAGGCAGCAACACGTTAAACCACATTTATCCTCTGACTTTGAGGCTGTGGCTCACAGATGTGACTGGAGCAGGAAATAGCAGAGGGGCAAGGAGGGGCCCTACACTAACACGGGATTGCTACTGTGAATAAAAAGAAGCACATGAATAGAAAGTAATGCCAGCTTTAAAAGTGTGGGAGTTGCTGTAATAAACAATGGCTCCAACCACCTCCCAAAATCAAAGGAACAACGCCTGAAGACAACACAACCTTTATAAGCCAAGTTATCGCTGTTTTTTTTTTTTTATTTCTTCATTTCCAAGCTTCATTTTTATAGCTGTTGCTATAATTTGTCTGAAATATAAATTGTAGAGATATGAAAAAAAAAGAGCTCTCTCTTTTTGGTGTGCTGATCCAAATGATCCAGCTCACTAAAAAGAGCCAAAAATCCCATCACCACGATGCAGCAGGATACCAAATTATTTTGTGTGTTTTATTTCTGTAAATAAGCACATTGTATTAAATCAAACAAGACAAATGAAATAAAGACAGTGGATAATATATAATGTAGATTTATTTTACTTTCATTTAATTTGTCTTTTCTCTCGTTATTGTCTTGGCATTTCAGAAAAGCTCCATCAAAAGGCAGTATTTGTCCACACCGTGTTTATTGCAGCCCAAGTATTATGTTTCCCAGGCCGTGTCATTTTGTAATTATTCCTGTAATATGGTCCTAATGTCTTTGTCCTTTTAGCTCAAGCCACTGACCTGACGAACATAAAGACACGGACAGACGTGACTGAAAACCAAGTGGAGTCCCTGAGGAGAGACAGAGCAGGTGAGACTTTTACTGGTGTATTTGTTCTGGATGAAATGTACTGCTTTACACATTCAAATAACAGGAATACCCTGTTGTGGTATTCCCATCAAATATATATCACTATAAAACTGTTAATACTAAAAGTGACATAATACATTGGAGCGTGTTCTTTCTGGCCACAGTGGTTCCACTGAAACATTAAAAATCCTAGTTTCAGTGAAGGATTATCCAGTGAATTATTATATTTGGGTATTTTACTGGAACCGTAAATAGCTAATTTCAGAAACATAAAAACAGAATAGAAAATAGAAACATAATAAAATAGAGACTTGCAGTATTTTTTGTTGGTGATTTTTGTCTCCTCTGAAGTATCTACTAAACATGATGTAAAACCTGCCGTATGGTCCAAATACAGCGCCCCCTGCTGTCACAGTTCAACACTGACACATTTTACACTTTAGAAGCTTCATACACAGGATTACAGACGAGACATTTTGAAATATCGGCCAAACATATCGGCCTGAGAAAACCCTATATTGGTCGACTTCTAACGATTAGTGCTGAAAGGGTGAGTGTGAGGAATGGATCAGGTTCACCAAGGAAAATATTTAAATATTAAGGCACACGGGAAACTCGTGTTGATTAGAACTTTGTCTATTTATATTTTTGTTTGTCTTTTCTCCATGCTTATCAGTGGGACAAGTTGCTTTCTCAGCCTCTTTATTGGCATCAGGCTCTGGATTTATTGGTCCATTCAACACTCCCACTCCTCTGGTCTTCAGACGTGTGATCTCCAACATTGGAAATGCCTACAACCCAAACACAGGTGCATAAACCCACAGATTACTGTATATGATATTTATCTGTATTACTGTACGTAATGTTCATTGTCTTTATCATTGGACAGGATTTTTCATCGCCCCAGTGAGAGGAGCGTACCACTTTGAACTCTATGTTGGTAGTCATAGTGGCAATTTCCACACCTCTGGAGTTCATCTGGTGAAGAATGGAGAACATGTGGTCATTGCATATGAGCATTCAGATGGACATTCAAGTGCAGCCAATGCAGCCACTCTGCTGCTGGAGCCTGGAGACGTCGTCTTCCCGCGTCTGTTAGCCAACACTAATATCTTTGATAATGAAAATCACCACAGCTCGTTCAGCGGGCACCTGCTGTTCCCCATGTGAGACACTGATAATTCAGGGTAATCATCAGTTAGCTTGAGGATCCAAATTTGTCAAAGTTGAGTAAAACTGTTACAGAGGCTCATTGAAGTAAAACTGTATTTCTTTATTTACGAGTGCCTGTGCACATGAGCAGAGGTGGTTAGTAATGGACTGCATTTGCTCAGGAGTAACTCTTTGTATACAAGTAACATTATGACATCATAGTAAACTTTATTCTACGCATTATTGTATGATTTTGGCTTAATAAATTCTGAAACAATAATTAGACTTTTCTTACGTACTTTTTTGTGTGTGTCTCTGTTCCTTACTTACCTAAAGGAATGTTAAGTCCTTTAACTGAATCACCGGGTGGCATAATGGCTGAGGGGTTAGCGCTCCTGCCTTACAGCTAGAAGGTCCCAGGTTTGCAGGTACTCCCTGTGTCTGCGTAGGTTTCCTCTGGGTACTCCGGTTTCCCCTACCTCTAAAACATGCCGGTCAGGCTGGCCCACGGCAGGACTAACCCAACACCTGATCTACACAATGTTGTTGTACAATTCTGTAATGAAAATGACAAGTTCTTCAATCAGTTCCATTAATATACTTTACACCTACTTTCGTTATCACTTTTTCAATCTTCTATTTTTTCCTCACTGCTCTCCAAGCATCTGAGAGTCGAGGAGAGCGGGGAGGGTTGGGCCACGTAAGAAATTTTTTAGCTTTACTGCCAAGGCTTTCAACATTTTGACAAGATACTAAGTCTGCAACACTCTCCAGAACCATGTGCAGAGAACTCTAAATCACATGGCTTTAATATCCCACAGAAACGGAATAAATTAAACTGAATTTAAAATGACTTCTCTCTCATCTCTCTACATGTTTTGATTGATGTCAACTTAACAATAGTCACTCCAAGAGCAAGCATGGCCTTACAGCTCTACATTCCAGCATCTTCATAGCATCACATTTATTAAAACATTGTCTTGCACTTTTTTGTCCAAGTCGTTCAACAATTGCCTTTCCCTACATCACTTTTCTCTAAGTTAATCACATGTTCCACATTTCCTTACATTTGTGCAGTGTGGATAGGTGCCATGGTCTATAAGACTGCTCTGAAATAATTGCATTCTACAAAAAGAGAGAGGCTCTTTGTTGTGGGTCAAAGGGACTGTGTTTTATGACTTGACTAGCAGGAACTAAAAAACTAATTTCTGATCTAGTTCATCTTATCTAAAGTCCTGTGCACGTGTGAGATTACGCAAGCATAATAACAAACCAATACACATAAATGTGTAATAATAAGTACTGTATTGATCCATTCCATATAAACAGTGAGCCTGTATTTCTGGGGCTCATAGTCGTGGTCACGGTGGAGAGAGTGAGTGTGTTCGGGAGCTGAACTTCAGGACAGTGACATCATTGAACAAAGTAAAGTCAGTCCTCAGAGTGTGAATGTGCCGGAGCCTCATCCTTGTCTATCTGACCTCCACGCTGTGCTCCGAGAGATGAGCGGTAAACTGGGTGTGCTGCAAACTGAGATGAAGCAGATGCAGACGGTCAACCAAGGTGAGAATTAACACTTTTATTCATATATGTATTTATTCAACAGGAAGACTGTGATTTAAAGATGACGCAATTACATACTACAAACTTTATTTCACTGTGAGTTAAGCATTGGCCGTGTCTCGAGAGACAGAGAACATATCGATGGCTCTGGTATTAAAGACAGCAGCGCGGGTCAATCTCCATGCGATAGACCCCCCTACCACCTATGTTCTACAGAAAATGTTAGTCTGTAGGAGGACAACGCTTGGGGAGGGACCACTATTGTATATAACATTGCCATTGGCCATGGGTGTCTGTCCAGACCATGTACAGCCCCATTCAACCCACTTACCGGGTGAAGTCTGGAGCTGATTTCACAAATCGCCCCCCCATCAACTTGAATGTTATTCTAAAGCCTGTGTGTAGAAACACAAGATTGGGCCCTTAATGTTTTAAAAGTGGTTATATAATGCGCATCACATGGTCAGCACTACTGCACGAACAGCTCCCATTTAAACCACCATGAAGTGAGGCAATGATTTGGCACAGACGTGCTACATCCGAGGAGAGAAGGGGATAGTGTGTTTAGCATCATTTATAGTCAAGCGACCAGTCCCGCCTCCCGTAAGGCCGTCTTCCTGACGCGAGGCCTTCGAACCTCCACGTTTCTCCCCTGCATTCACAATGTTATGTGTTTTCATTAGATTTTTTTTAATGACATTAAAAGTGAAAACACAAAAGCACTAAAGCATAGGTGTGGCCTAATGGGTGATCACCTACAGCATGTGTATATAAGACCAGTGCTCAGTCTCAAAGACCAAACTGATGATGACAGTTGGATTGATACATCAAATCTAAAAATAAAAGTCCAGTTGAAATGTTGAATTTTTCTGAAGCACTAAAGCACAGGAACAATAGAAAATATCTTGGCAGAGGTAGATTGAAGGAGTTTGCCGTCAGTTTCCCCGTGTTGCGTATGCATCAACCAATCTCCAAAAATGAAGAGGGCTTCAAGCCAGAGGTGGGAGACTCGAGTCGCAATTTTTGGGACTCGAGTTGACTTGGCTTAGGACTTGCTGTTTGTGACTTGAGACTTAACTTGAACTTGAGGCCAATGACTCTCAATGACTTGCTGTGACTTTACTGCGGTCAAGCCAGCCTCACAGGGGTGCGCTTGTTTTGAACAACGTCACCTCCCAGGAAGTGACGTGCGGGGTGTGGGCCGGTGCGTTGTACAGTCTCCAATATTAGGTCAACAAAACGGTATGAAGGTTGAAATTGTCACTCACTGTTTTCACCGTAGTTGATATTTTCCTAAAATGCACTTCAGGTCTGTTCCACAGTACCTCCACAATGTCCTCAACTCATTTTCAACTATATTTGATTTAGCATTTGTCAATGAGAAACATATTACATATCATTACACCACATTAAGGCAAAACGAGTTGTTCTTGTGTAAATACAGTCTCTTTATACTGGGGCTGTCATCTTTACACCCCATTGAGGCAAAACTACGTGTTTCTGCGTGACCATTACACTTCAGGTCTGTTCCACAGTACCTCTGCATGTCCTCAGCTCATTTTCTACTGTATTTGATTTTGCATTTGTCTATGAGGAACTTATTACTATAGGATTATCAGCATTACGTCACACTGAGCCTTTATTAAGGACAAGGAAAACGTTTGAAACAATGGACTGTACCTACAGCGCAGACAGGCGGTCTCCAGAAGTACGACGTGGTAAGAGCTGGATTAATGACAAAAATCTACAGTTACAGCATTTAGTATTTTACTATTTTACACAGCCACACAGAGCCCAGTGACAGCGGGGCTGAAGGCTGCATGGAATCTACTTTGAGCAGGGGCGAATCCGAGTATACAGGGGCTGGGGCATTACAGGGGAACCACTCAAAGAAAAACTGTCACAAACTAAAAAAAAAAAAGTTTATTTTATATCTATCCTTCAGACAGCAGGGAAAAGCAACTCATGTTTAAAAGACCCCATTTCAGTTTTTTCTTAAACTGCTGTCCCAGTGATTTTGTACATAGCCTGGGGCATTCAAATAAAAAAATAAAAACATTTTATGTTGTGGCGATACAATATTAATTAGACTTTAAATCCAAATCCATTAGATTTTAAGACGTTTGATTTTAGCCTACATTTTCAAAATCGCTAAATCTTGAGAAAGCACTTGCATATTATAAAGTAGATTAAACACATTTTGAAAAGAAGAATTAGGCTTAACGCTGACGTTTGTGACTTGAGGTGACTTGCCGGCTAAAACAAGACTTGACTTGACCCCATCACCAATTGACTTGGACTCACTTGGGACTTGGCCCTTCACGACCTGGACTTGACTCGAGACTTACATTTAGTGACTTACTCCCACCTCAGCTTCAAGCCTCCCCAACCAGGAGCTTTGCTGCCAGCTGTGTTGGGAAATAGTTCGAACTAAAGCTGAAGTTTCTTATCCTTTTCCGCCTAAATGGAAGTACAGTGTTTAAGTTTTAGGCTCATATAAACCCATGATTCATAATTTCCATAAACAGAGGCATCGACAATGTAATCCCCTTTTTTTTTAAACACAAAAGGTCTTCAGACCATTTCTGCAAATGAAAAAGAAAATAGTCTGAATCAAGAAGGCCCAGCAGAGGATGTTCTTCCTGCGGTAGCTGGGGAAACTTCATCCTCACCTCCTCCATCACCGTGTGGTTCCCCGGCGCTACAGAACGGGACAAGCACTGACTGCAGCGCATTGTGCGTGCTGCAGAGACGGTGATTGGCTGTGAGCTCCCATCTCTCCAGGACCTGTTCACCTCCAGGACCCGGAGGCGTGTGGGTCGGATCACAGCTGACCCTTCTCACCCTGGACACGGACTATTCACCCCTCTCCCCTCAGGCAGGAGGCTAACGGTCTATCCAGACCAGTGTTAATTTTGACAACATATTTTAATTTAGTTTTAGTCTTAGTCTTTTGACGAAAATGTAATTGAATTTTAGTCGAGTTTTAGTAAAAAAAATACCTTACATTTTAGTCGAGTTTTAGTCGACTAAAATTGCAAGTCAATTTAGTCGACTAAATTTAAGACACATTTAGTCGACTTTGTATTAATAATATTCATTATAATCATATTTAATCAAGGTCCTCTGCTTCATGGAGCTGCTCCCTCATGAACAAAGCTCAGAGCTGTTCCTTTGGCAGAGAATTTACATGATATGAGGCTCTTTCACACTGTCCATAGAAAATTGGATGATTTTAGTCTCTCCTTTTCATTTTTATTTAGTCTTATTTTAGTCGACTAAAATATCTGGACATTTTAGTCATAGTTTTAGTCGCATGAAAAAGTTTTAATTTAGTTTTAGTCCAATTTTAGTCGTCAAAAAAATCACTTTGACTAAAATTAAGACTAAATATTTTAGTCGACGAAATTAACACTGATCCAGACCCATAAATCCCGCCATCAGACTCATGAACAATAACAAGTCTCTGTAGCTTAGGTACAGACTCATGGATGTTTCTGCTCTGTTGCTCTGTGTGGTGTGTCCACACTTAGACCCGCTGCTATCACTTATCACTTTATAACACTTAATATCACTTTATACGCCTAAACATCTGTAAATACAATCCCACTGTTGTTCAATGTCAAATTTTTGTTGTCTCACTTTAATTTTATCTTATTTATTTTTAATTTTTTTATGCATGCCCCTATAGCCTTATAGTTTAAAGTTCTTTAGCTTATTTTTTATCTTAATTCTGTGTTATATGTTTTATGTCGCACGTTTGCACCGAGAAAAATTCCTAGTTTGTGAACCCTGTTCTGAAACAATGACAATAAAACCTATTCTGATTCTGATTCTGAAGTTATACAAAGATTTCCCAAGATTTGAACATCTCACGGAGCACTGTTCAATCCATCATTCGGAAATGGAAAGAGTATAGCACCACTGCGAACTTACCAAGACAGGGCCGTCCACCTAAACTAACAGACCGAACAAGGATCTGATCAGCAGTTATGATCTAACTTAGCTTGTTTTTGCTCTTTCATGTAAACACAAATCTTTCTCCTTATTGGTATAATCAAATAGCTATGTACAGTTTCAGTGTATTTATGTAACTGTTGGTTTATCAGTCAAGTAATAATAATACTAATAATGGCTTACACTTGTATTACACTTTTGACGAGTTTATCCTGCAACACTGGAAACCTGTTGTTCCTGTTTGCGGCAGTGGCCTAGATCCTGGCCCGAGCTTTAACAGAGCTGCTCAGACGAAACGTGCTGTGGTTGAGTGACAGCTGCTTCACGTTTGTTTCTCGTATCAGAGAACAAGGAAGGGTTGCACTTACTGTAAGTGTTTGGATTCTTCAGTGCATGTTTCCTGCTTCGACAGAAAGCAAAGCTGGGATCCAGTGTGCAGAAATATTTTAGCAACAAAAAGGGGTTTTGTCAAATAATTGGCCCACAATTCACATCTCGGATTTTGGTGAATGAAATTGTCCCACAGTCAGTCCCACAGGTTCACTAGGATTTGAAAGTAAACAAAGGCAAGGAAAACATTAGAGAAATTGAATTCAGTGAGCTAGCACAATAGTCGTATCTGTTAGAAAAATCTACTTTCATTTGTTAAACTCTTATAAAAGCTCTAAAGGTTTGCACGCTGGGGAGTGGTGAGGATTGGCCCTAGCGGTGTTTCAGGGCCTCATTTGAGATACAATATTTCCTCTAAATCATGAATTTGTTAGTTAGTTAGTTATTTATTTAAAAGGACAACGGACAGGTACATTAAAAAGATGGCTGCCCCAGATTTAGCACAATGCTAATTTCCATCTGCAGTCCTTATACAATCAAAAAATACAATTAAAATACATAACAGAGTTAATTGAAATACAAAACGTAGACAATATACATTTGTGCAATATACAGTAAAAAGTGTAGATGAAAAGTGCAGATAAAAAGTGCCAGTTGCATTCATAAAGTGCAGAATAACAAAGTGTAACAGTTTTCATAATTATTTTGTAGCTATACATAATTAGCACATAGGTACAATGGCTTTAACACTAATAGTGTGGTGGCCCTCAGACGATACCCGCGAGGGTAACACCTGATGGCCAAGTACCCATCTGGTACTTTTATTGCGAGCAGGACTGTTGATCTAAAAGCCAGTCTTTAACTGCCCATGAAAAACTGTTATTTAGATTGTCTGGGAGCCCATTCCATTCTTTAATGGATTTGTAGGAAAAGGCTGATTGAGAGAAGGCAGACTTTCTCTTAGGAACGTTGCAGTCTCCCCTGGACACAGATCTCAATACTCTGTTGGTTAGCTGTGAGCGAAGCTGTACATATGTTTTTAGGGGGGGGTGGGGCAGTATCATTAAGGATCTTATGAACCAAACGTACATCGGAATTCCTGATCAGATTGTCAAAGCTTAGTAGGCTGTATTTTCCAAGTATATTGCAGTGATGGTACCGGCGGGGCTTTTTATCCAGGACTTTCAAAGCCTGGTTATACAATTACTTTATTCATAGTTATAGATAATTTAGATTTGCATCACAGCTGTGAGTAAAGAGAACTGTGTCATCAGCGTACATCAAGACCTCCACATCATCACAGATAGAAGGTAGGTCATTGATGTACAAAGTAAAAAGCAATGGCCCCAAGATAGCCCCTGCACTACCGGTGTACCACAGGGGTCTAAAAGGTGAGATCTTATCATTTATTTTTATGCACTGAAAACGATCTGCAAGGTAAGATTGAAACCAACTAATAGTGTTTGCTGAAAGATTAAAATTCAACAGTTTTGTTAGCAGCACTGAGTGGTTAACTGTGTCGAAAGCCTTACGCAGATCCAGAAAAATGGCCCCAACCACCCCTCCTTTGTCTAGATTGGACTTAATCACCTCAAGAAAATAACAACAGGCTGTATTGGTGGAATGTTTCGATCGGAAGCCAAATCGCATGGGGTGTAACATATTTCTATTGTCAAGGTGTTCCACCAGCTGTTCTGCAACAATTTTTTCGATAACCTTCGAGACAGTAGGAAGTATACTAATTGGTCTATAGTTTATCAATTCCTTTTTGTTACCTGCCTTAAAAATGGGCGTAACAACTGCAAATTTACAAGAGGAGGGGAACACACATTCTCTTAGTGATTGGTTCACTATGTACATTGTACGTGATTGGACCAGTGAAAACCTCTTTATGTTTTTTTAGAAGGAGCGAATCAAATCCCCAACAATCTTTTGCTCTCGAGTTTGAAAGCGAGGAGATTATTTTATTGACCTCGCCTTCGCTCACAGATTCAAAGTCTAGAGCTTCCACAGAAGTGGATTATAGTCCATCTGTGGGCCGCTTCGCCACAGCGCTAGTAGAGGCTGCAGGTGATGTGACATGCAACTCCGTACTTGAGGATTTACGCAATTATAGCCGCTCACTGAACCACGGTAATTTTTCTTTTTTTACTTTTAAATCTTCGTGGCTCTGTTTTTGTACATTTTAGAAGAATTTGAGGGATTGCATTTTTAAGAGTACTACAGGCCTGCTCGACATCCTGGCCGTAGTAGTTTCAATTTCAGCATCTAAAAGCTCCATATCACGCTTTGGAATAACTGATACATAGGACCCTTCTTCACCCTGGTTTCTATAACGATATTTAGAGTTTCCTCGAAACCAGAGTGAGATTATGGTCCGATAAACCAGTTATTAGATTATACGTTTTATTAACCCTTTCCGCCCTGTTTGTGAAAATCAAATCCAACAAGGTTTTTGAGGAGCCAGTCATTCTGGTTGGATTCTTAATCATTTGAGTGAAATTAAACTGTTTAGTACGGTGTCTTAGCTTATAGGACCTCGTTTTATCTACCCAATTTAGGTTAAAATCACCCATTATGATGGTTTCCTTGTTGCTACATGCTTTTAGTACGTCTTTAAACATGTCAAAAAATACATCCTTCTCATTAGGTGGCCTATACACACGACTACCAAGTTAAAAGACATTTCGGGGGATAAACAGATTGTGACTCCTACACACTCCAGATCATTTTGGGGAAGATTTATCTGTCTACATTCGATAGTCTTTTTAACATACAACATTACCCCACCTGCTTTTTTATGTGGTCGATCTTTCCTAAATATGTTGTAGTTCTGCATGGTATAGGGGCCTGCTGGGGAATATATATTTTTTAACCATGTTTCTTAGAGCCCCAAAAATTCCAAGTTAGAGTCATACAATAATTTCTGAAGTTGATCCGTTTTAGATGGCAGACTCCTGATATTGAGGTGACCACCAAAAATACCCATTGGTTTAACATCAGGGTCCCAGATAACTTTAGCATGATTCACAGTTTGTAAAAGTTTTGTCTGCTGCTGTCTGTATGTTTTGAGTTCGTAGGTTTTGATTGATTATTATTTTTTTGTGATCGTGGTTCTAAGACTATCCCATGGTCCGTTGCTGACGATGTTAGCTCCGCTGCAAGCTCCGCCGCCGGCTCCGTTGTTGGCTCCGCCGCCCCCGACACTGACTCCGCCGCCGGCTCTGATGTTAACGCGCCGTCCGTGGTGGAAGCTCCCATGGCACCCCACCTTCAGCAACCGGCAGTCGCAGTCCCGACGCCAACTCGTGGCCTACAGTAGACGTCCGTGGCTCCGATGTCAGCTCCGCAGCCAGCGGCGGAAGCTCCAGTGCCAACCCGCCTCCAGCCGCCGATAGCCCGCAGCCCGTAGCTTGTGGCTCAGATGCTAGCATACAGTCCACCGCTGACGGTGGAAGCTCAAATGCTAACCCACCGCCAGCCGCAGAAGGACGTGGCTTCAAGGCGAGCTCAAAGCCCGCAGTCGGATGACATAGCTCCAAAGCCAACTCATGCACCGCTGGTTGCAGCCGTTTCTGCGCTAGCCCGAGCCATTCTGATGTTAGCACTGGCGTCGGTGCTAGCTTGTCAGTCTCAGCCCCTAGTCCCTGCGGGCCGGGATTTAGTTCAACGTCCCCTGCCAGTAAAATCAATACCACATAGTGCAAAAGCGAAGACCGTACATTCCATGGCCTGTTTTCTTTCTTATGCACCTTGTGCACTCGTGGGTGTCCATAATCCAGGAATTTCGAATACAGAAGGATTTGGCTGCGAGCTGCTGGTACGTAAACTCTTCCGTTATCCTTGGGTAGTAACAGGTAGCGGTACAGGCAGGAGAGGACGCAGAATGTTAGCAGGACAGAGATTATTGCATCTCTCGGCAAATTAAAATCAGATTGCCCATAAAAACAAACCGAGCGAGACTGCTGCTGCTGCGACCGTGCTGTGGCAGCCATTTTTTTTTGTTCTGAAAACTTGAATGTTAAATCAAAAACAATGACATTTGAGGACCTTACTGAATTTAAGATGGCTCAAATCATGTTCAAAGCCTCACAAAAGTCACTTCCTGAGAGTATACAAAATATGTTCTGCAAACGAGAAGTCAAATACAACTTGAGAGGTAAAATGAGTTTTGATAAACAGTACTCCAGAACAACCTTGAAAAGTATGTGTCCCACGAGACGTGGTGTTGAAATTTGGCAAAAACTAGATGAAAGTATCAACTTTGTAAAAAACTGGCACATTTTAAAAAGGTTTATAAAGAGTCCATATTCCTAATATACAAACGAACATTTTGAGTGTTGTACATTCTTTTGCTGTTGTTTCTTTATATTATTCGTTATTACTTGTTGTTACCTTTACCCTATGTTCCTTGTTTATGATTTGTTATATGTATATGTTATTGTTTTTATTCTTGGAGTGGGCGCTTATAAGCCTTTGGCTTCGGCCCACTCCTTTTGAGCAGACAAACTGTTCAAATAAATAAATAAAATAAACTATGTTGTCGGGGGCTTCATGCCCCTAGTAGGGTCTCCCATGGCAAACAGGTCCTAGGTGACGGTCCAGACAAAGAGCGGTTCAGATTCCCCTTATGAGAGACCAACAGGCCCGGTTAGAACCATGAGGCCGTCCTTCCGTGGACCCACCACCTGCAGGAGGAGCGATAGGGGCTGGTGCAATGGGATTTGGGCAGCTCCAACAGCTGCCCCCACGACCCGGCAACGGAAAGTGGAAGAAAATGGATGGATGGCTTTTTGGGTCTGAGGACCCCCTGAGCCTTTTGATGGCCGGTTGCGTACCCCCGACTCTGCCACACTTGAAACAATGCACCACAAATGTCATATAAAATAACTCAAGCATGTTTTTCACATTTGAACTATTTAAGCTTGTCAGAGAGAAACAATTAAAACAAAAAGTGAATCTAATATTTAGTGCTGTTTTGAAGAGATAAACCTGAGAAACCTATAGTTTCCCTAAAACTATAGGGAAAAAAGTTAAAAACAAAAAAACATAAAGGCAGTAGCAATACCGTAATTTTAGCTTGAGGGAGAGAAAAGGGCGCTAAGCGCTCCCTTGCTTTGGGCAGGGCAGTCGGCGAGGGCCGATAATAGCCGCTTTGCGGCTATATTTGACGATTGTACCTGGAACTATGTTTAGTAGACATGGCACTTACTGAATTGTAGCCCTGTACATAATTCCATTACTGAGCTACAGCTCTAAAAGTGCTCACAAATGCAAAAAGCACCCAGGAGCAGAAGATGTGGTTGCAACTCCCTGTTTTGTAAATTGTCTAAAAAAAACAACTATTGTGAGTTAGAGCAAATCACTTTGCATGTGTTCATTACACATGTGGAGGAACTAAAAAAAAAAGGTTTCATCCAAATCTGAGAGGGTCACCTGGGAGGCTTTGGGTGAAACCACAGGGAATGTGTGTCATTGTGTTCTTGGGCAAGACACTTCACCCTACTTGCCTCCAGTGTCTGCGTACATTGGTGTATGAATGAGAGAGTGAATGGGTGACTGCTTTTTTACTGTAAAGCGCTGTGGGCCTGATAAAGGTAGAAAAGCGCTATGTAAATCCATTTCTCTATCAGCACATGTGTAGAGAGAGAACAATACAGGATAAAATGCTATTTGTGTGGGACTGTGTGATTAGCAATTATGATCTATCTTAGCTTGTTTTTACAAGGCTTCACATTGCTAGATTCTGACCTTGGCTATAACAGAGCTTCTTGTACTCTCAGATGAAACGTGCTGTGGTTGAGTGACAGCTGCTTCACGTTTGTTTCTCGTAACAGAGAACAAAGAAGGGTTGCACTTACTGTAAGTGTTTGGATTCTTCAGTGCATGTTTCCTGCTTCGACAGAAAGCAAAGCTGTGATCCAGTGTGCAGAAATATTTTAGCAACAAAAGGTTTTAGTCCTGCTAGGGTTAGGGTTAGGGTTGGGTTAGGCTAATTACCTGCCTATTGTTCTTTTGTTGGCCAGATCAGCCACTTGGCAAAGTGTCAGATGTCAGAAAACCTGTTGAAGATTCCAATGTCCTGACTTGACACTATTTAAACAACACAAGGACGACTCAGTTCAGTCCAAAGATGGAGAACACCGTGGTCGTTCTGCTGCTGCTCTGCGCTCTCTCCTCGGCTCAAAAGGCCCTCTCTCAGAGCAATCCCCGTCCCGATCCATTTGATCTTTACTCTGAACTCCGGGACATAAACGTCAAACTGGCGGAGGACAGACTGCTGATCCAGCAGCTGCAGAAAGACAAACAAGGTAAGATGAAATGCTTTACTACAACTTGAGTTTGTATTTGTCTTAACTGGACCTCTGACCCTTTTAGAACTGGAGGCCAAACTGAAGGAGCTGGAGGAACAAAACAGACAACTGGAACCAATGAAGGAAAAACTTGAAGGTGATGTGTGTAATGTAATAATAAAAGATGGTGTGAGGTAGCAACGCTTAACAGTGTTTACTTAGAATAGGGGAAAAACAGCAAGTAAAGGTATAAAGGTGTATAGAGGTCCAAGGGGTTTGAACTGTGCCCGCTGAAGAAAAACAGCCGTTTTCCTGTGTTGTCCTTGTACACAATAAAATAGTATCACTACGACGAGTTTACTTTTCCCCTAT
Source organism: Proterorhinus semilunaris (assembly GCA_021464625.1). Lineage (NCBI taxonomy): Eukaryota > Metazoa > Chordata > Actinopteri > Gobiiformes > Gobiidae > Proterorhinus > Proterorhinus semilunaris. The sequence goes on along the minus strand of CM038347.1, from coordinate 31,811,889 downwards.
TTTAAACATTACCTTTAATTGACAACACTGCGCATTCAAACTGAAAAAGGAGTTCAGAACCGTCAAATTTCTACGCTACGTAAAACTAATAAAAATACATACCAGGAATTGAAGACAAATCAAGGAGTTCAACTTAGACGTTTTATTCCCTAACATGTCATCTTAATACAGAATTCTGTCTTTCCCAGTGCCCTATCAAATGTGTCTGTCAGCAGCCGTTCCCAATGGGCATACTGACTCTTCCTGGGGAAGCACAGTATTTTTACACATTCCATTGTTTACAAGATTTATGAGTCTAAGACCACATGTAGTTTTCCCTCGTTTCATTGGATGACCCAAAGCTGTCCATTCAGCTTCTCCGTACTTTGACCCCTTTATCGACCATGTGGTCAGTGGACTGGGTGGGGGTTGCTGCGTCTCAACCTTCCCTGAAACAAAGGACTTTTTGGGGAAACCACACCTTTATACTGCACTGAATGAAAACTTTTGGTTAGTTTGCTAAATAGCCAAAGGAACAAAACATCGTATAAAAATATTATCTCTTCACCGCACACCTTTATTTAGGCCTGGAACCTTAAAGCAGCTCTGCCTCACACTAAAGGATTTGCTATTGAGGTAATAATTGTGTAAAATGAATCAACTTTGAGTAAAAAGTAGGCCTGTCACGATAACACATTTGAAGTTCAATATATTGAGGCAGGAAAGTATCGCGATAAACGATATTATTGACTCTAACGTTACTCGATATTAGGGTTGGGCGATGTCCCCTTAATTGGCAGTTGACGATGTTTACAGTGAACCATCGCGATGAAGCATTTTTTAAAGACATTTACATGGCCTGTATAGTATAGGCTGCATAGTATTTATGTTTGGAAAAATGTGAGATTGCAGGATAAATGGATCTAAACTAAACACGATCTAATCAGAGTCATGGAACGCGAATTTTGCGACAGAAATGTGTTAAACCTCGTGCGTAAAGTCTCAGAGGAGAACGACTTATTCAGAGCGTCCTCTGCTCCTCAATAACAAGGCTCTTCTCGCACTGACACAAATGTACATCAGAGATGATTATTCATGAAGAAACAGTGGGTGACCGGGACAATATTTATACGTTTTTGAAGCTGCTCCATGCGCCGCCCGGTGTGTGTGCTCGTAGCCTCGTACCTCCGCGCTTCTCTCTCTCCTCTCCCTCTCTCTCCTCTCTCTCTCTCTCTCTCCTCTCTTGCCTCTCTCTTGCCTCTCTCTCACCTCTCTCTCTCCTCTCTTGCCTCTCTCTCGCCTCTCTCTCCTCTCTCACCTCTCTCTCTCCTCTCTCTCTCCTCTCACTCCTCTCTCTCTTCTCTCACCTCTCTCTCTCGCTCACCTCGCTCTCTCCTCTCTCACCTCTCTCTCTCCTCTCTCTCTCCTCTCACTCCTCTCTCTCTCTCTCCTCTCTCACCTCTCTCTCTCCTCTCTCTCTCCTCTCACTCCTCTCTCTCTCTCTCTTCTCTCACCTCTCTCTCTCGCTCACCTCTCTCTCTCCTCTCTCTCTCGCTCACCTCTCTCTCTCCTCTCTCACCTCTCTCTCTCGCTCACCTCTCTCTCTCCTCTCTTGCCTCTCTCTCTCACTCCTCCCTCTCTCTCTCCTCTCTTTCCTCTCTCTCTGTCCTCTCTCTCGCCTCTCTCTCCTCTCTCTCTCTCCTCTCTCTCTCTCGCTCACCTCTCTCTCCTCTCTCGCTCCTCTCTCTCTCCTCTCTCTCTCGCTCTCCTCTCTCTCTCGCTCCTCTCTCTCGCCTCTCTCTCTCTCGCTCGCCTCTCTCTTCTCTCTCTCTCCTCTCTCTCTCGCTCTCCTCTCTCTCTCGCTCCTCTCTCTCGCCTCTCTCTCTCTCGCTCGCCTCTCTCTTCTCTCTCGCTTCTCTCTCTCTCCTCTCTCTCTCTCACTCACCTCTCCCTCTCCTCTCTCTCTCCTCTCTCTCGCCTCTCTCTCTCTCGCTCACCTCTTTCTCTCCTCTCTCTCCTCTCTCACTCACCTCTCTCTCTCCTCTCTCACCTCTCTCGCTCTCTCTCTCCTCTCGCTCTCTCACCTCTCTCTCTTCTCTCTCTCCTCTCGCTCTCTCACCTCTCTCTCTTCTCTCTCTCTCTCGCTCTCTCTCTCCTCTCTCACCTCTCTCTCTCCTCTCTCACTCCTCTCTCTCTTCTCTCACCTCTCTCTCTCGCTCACCTCGCTCTCTCCTCTCTCACCTCTCTCTCTCCTCTCTCTCTCCTCTCACTCCTCTCTCTCTCTCTCCTCTCTCACCTCTCTCTCTCCTCTCTCTCTCCTCTCACTCCTCTCTCTCTCTCTCTTCTCTCACCTCTCTCTCTCGCTCACCTCTCTCTCTCCTCTCTCACCTCTCTCTCTCGCTCACCTCTCTCTCTCCTCTCTTGCCTCTCTCTCTCCTCTCACTCCTCCCTCTCTCTCTTCTCTCACCTCTCTCTCTCCTCTCTTTCCTCTCTCTCTGTCCTCTCTCTCGCCTCTCTCGCTCTCTCCTCTCTCTCTCTCCTCTCTCTCTCTCGCTCACCTCTCTCTCCTCTCTCGCTCCTCTCTCTCGCCTCTCTCTCTCGCCTCTCTCTCTCTCGCTCGCCTCTCTCTTCTCTCTCGCTTCTCTCTCTCTCCTCTCTCTCTCTCACTCACCTCTCCCTCTCCTCTCTCTCTCGCCTCTCTCTCTCTCGCTCACCTCTTTCTCTCCTCTCTCTCCTCTCTCACTCACCTCTCTCTCTCCTCTCTCACCTCTCTCGCTCTCTCTCTCCTCTCGCTCTCTCACCTCTCTCTCTTCTCTCTCTCCTCTCGCTCTCTCACCTCTCTCTCTTCTCTCTCTCTCGCTCTCTCTCTCCTCTCTCACCTCTCACTCTCTCTCGCCTCCCTCTCGCTCTCTCTCTCGGTCCTTCATGAGAACATCCAAACCCATGTGGTCTCAGCTCCCAATGCGAGATCCATCGCGGCAGGCTACTTAAACTAGCGTGCATATTAGTTACATTCGTGATTTAATTTACAATGCAATCCCTGCAAAGGCCCACAGAAGATCAGGGCTCGAACAACCCTACTAGATACTGTCAACTGTCAGGCATAAAGAAGACAGCAAACCTTTGTTCTAAAAGTGCATCATAATCTTAAAAGGCCCCACAAGCTGCAATAAAATATTATGAAACTCCATTTGCATCAGTTAAACGTGAAAGTTTTACAAAGAAAAAATGGAGGGAAATGCTAATTAATGTACAGATGATAAATATCGAGCCGAAAAATGTATATGTTTATCTGTTTTTTATAGATATAGTATTTATCGTGACAGCCCTAGTACAAAGTACCATCTCATGTAATGTGTAATCTCTCGCCTCTCTCTCTCTCGCTCACCTCTTTCTCTCCTCTCTCTCCTCTCTCACTCACCTCTCTCTCTCCTCTCTCACCTCTCTCGCTCTCTCTCTCCTCTCGCTCTCTCACCTCTCTCTCTTCTCTCTCTCCTCTCGCTCTCTCACCTCTCTCTCTTCTCTCTCTCTCGCTCTCTCTCTCCTCTCTCACCTCTCTCTCTCCTCTCTCACTCCTCTCTCTCTTCTCTCACCTCTCTCTCTCGCTCACCTCGCTCTCTCCTCTCTCACCTCTCTCTCTCCTCTCTCTCTCCTCTCACTCCTCTCTCTCTCTCTCCTCTCTCACCTCTCTCTCTCCTCTCTCTCTCCTCTCACTCCTCTCTCTCTCTCTCTTCTCTCACCTCTCTCTCTCGCTCACCTCTCTCTCTCCTCTCTCACCTCTCTCTCTCGCTCACCTCTCTCTCTCCTCTCTTGCCTCTCTCTCTCCTCTCACTCCTCCCTCTCTCTCTTCTCTCACCTCTCTCTCTCCTCTCTTTCCTCTCTCTCTGTCCTCTCTCTCGCCTCTCTCTCCTCTCTCGCTCTCTCCTCTCTCTCTCTCCTCTCTCTCTCTCGCTCACCTCTCTCTCCTCTCTCGCTCCTCTCTCTCGCCTCTCTCTCTCCTCTCTCTCTCGCTCTCCTCTCTCTCTCGCTCACCTATCTCTCTCGCTCCTCTCTCTCGCCTCTCTCTCTCTCGCTCGCCTCTCTCTTCTCTCTCGCTTCTCTCTCTCTCCTCTCTCTCTCTCACTCACCTCTCCCTCTCCTCTCTCTCTCGCCTCTCTCTCTCTCGCTCACCTCTTTCTCTCCTCTCTCTCCTCTCTCACTCACCTCTCTCTCTCCTCTCTCACCTCTCTCGCTCTCTCTCTCCTCTCGCTCTCTCACCTCTCTCTCTTCTCTCTCTCCTCTCGCTCTCTCACCTCTCTCTCTTCTCTCTCTCTCGCTCTCTCTCTCCTCTCTCACCTCTCACTCTCTCTCGCCTCCCTCTCGCTCTCTCTCTCGGTCCTTCATGAGAACATCCAAACCCATGTGGTCTCAGCTCCCAATGCGAGATCCATCGCGGCAGGCTACTTAAACTAGCGTGCATATTAGTTACATTCGTGATTTAATTTACAATGCAATCCCTGCAAAGGCCCACAGAAGATCAGGGCTCGAACAACCCTACTAGATACTGTCAACTGTCAGGCATAAAGAAGACAGCAAACCTTTGTTCTAAAAGTGCATCATAATCTTAAAAGGCCCCACAAGCTGCAATAAAATATTATGAAACTCCATTTGCATCAGTTAAACGTGAAAGTTTTACAAAGAAAAAATGGAGGGAAATGCTAATTAATGTACAGATGATAAATATCGAGCCGAAAAATGTATATGTTTATCTGTTTTTTATAGATATAGTATTTATCGTGACAGCCCTAGTACAAAGTACCATCTCATGTAATGTGTGCTAATTCAGCAAGAAGCCTGCGGGCCAAAGAAAAAGTTGATCTGAGGCGAGCGTAGCGTGTGGTGCTCAAGAAACAAGTAGCGGGAACAGCAGAGGGACAAGGAGGGCCCCTACACTAACACTGGATTGCTACTGTGAATAAAAAAGCACATGAATAGAATGTAATACCAGCTTTAAAAGTGTGGGTGTTGCTGTAATAATAATATTAAGATATTTATTAATACAGCGCCATGGTCACAAAGCACTTTACATGAGACCATTTTACATTCACTCTATACTCGGTGATGAGTTTCCCCTGAGGGAGACTGACAGAAGAGCTGTCGCGACTGCACACTTCTGCAGCAACAGTCCCTCTGACCACCATCATACATTCATTGTATTATGGCAACAGCGATAATACATCATTCATCCTGGCCTATTGTACATGTTTTTAGTGGTAGGGGAAACCTACACAGACACAGGGAGAACATGCAAACTCCACACAGAAAGGCACCGTCCAGGTGGGAACCGAACCCGGGACCTTCTTGCTGTGAGAGAAGCGAAAACGCTAACCGCTGTACTACCGTGTCACTTCAAATCAACAACGCCTGAAGACAACGCTGACCTTTCTCAGCCAAGTTATCGCTGCTTTTCCCCTTCATTTCTGAGCTTCATTATATAGCTGTTGCCATAATTTGTCTGAAATTTAAATGGTAGAGATATGAGGGGAAAAAAGAAAAAAAAAGAGCCAAAAAGTCAATTTAGTCCATTTCTGTTTAAGCACATTTTATTAAATCAACCAAGAAAAATACATGAAGTAAATAATACTATTTAATGTAGATTTATTTTGCCTTCATAATTTGGCTTTTATCTCGTTATTGTCTTGGCCTTTCAGAACAACTCCTTCAAAAGGCAGTATTTGTCCACACAGTGTTTATTGCAGCCCAAGGGCGTTTTTGCCGTCGGACCAGCCACATCTAAAGAGTAAAACATGTTTTTATAGAAATAGCATAGATACTGAGTAGAGTTGATGTGAGTACTGCGCTCTGATCCATTGTGGCTTTGTACCTCCGTTTTTGGAACAAGTATTATTTTTCCCCGGCTGTGCCAATTTTTTTACAGAACATAAATGAAATTATGAATGTCATTTTGTAATTATTCCTGTAATGTGGTCCTAATGTCTTTGTCCTTTTAGCTCAAGCCACTGACCTGACGAACATAAAGACACGGACAAACGTGACTGAAGACCAAGTGGAGTCCCTGAGGAGAGACAGAGCAGGTGAGACTTTTACTGGTGTATTTGTTCTGGATGAAATGTACTGCTTTACACATTCAAACTACAGGAATACCCTGTTGTGGTTTTCCCATCAAATGTATACAACTCGAAAACCAAACTAAAACTAAAAGAGACAAACATAACTGCTGCCATTTTCATAACTGACCGTTCATCGATCATCGACCCTATATATTGGCAGGCTGATATATCGGGCCGATATCTGAGTAATTTACGATATTGGCTAATGGCCGATATCCTGAAAAAGGCCGATATCTCTGGAACCATAAGTGGCAGAGACTTTTGTTTGCGTTGGAAAGAGCTCAATCAGAGCCTTGAAGTGAGAAGAACTTCCTTGGCCGCAGAGGAGCTGAGAAACATTTCAGTGAAAAACGGTCAAATGTTTGTACACCTATCTTACATATTTTATGTTGCACACTTTTGCTAATAATTTCTGAAACAACAAATAAGATCCTTTTTTTTTTTTTTTTTATCTGCTGATTTTTGTCTTTTATATGAAATATATTTTATTAAACATTTTATTAAATCAACCAAGAAAAATACATGAAGACAGTAAATAATATTATTTAATGTAGATTTATTTTGCCTTCATAATTTGGCTTTTATCTCGTTATTGTCTTGGCCTTTCAGAACAACTCCTTCAAAAGGCAGTATTTGTCCACACAGTGTTTATTGCAGCCCAAGGGCGTTTTTGCCGTCGGACCAGCCACATCTAAAGAGTAAAACATGTTTTTATAGAAATAGCAGACATACTGAGTAGAGTTGATGTGAGTACTGCTTTGGCTTTGTACCTCAGTTTTTGGAACAAGTATTATTTCCCCGGCTGTGCCACTTTTTTTACAGAACATAAATGAAATTATGAAGATTTAAAACGATGTCATTAGGCCCGAGCGGCCTGCCGTAGCAAGGGCCTATTGTAATTGCAACGCAGTGCGCGCAGCGCACTGAACCTAGGTGCGCGGAGCGCACGAAAACAGCGCGAAGCGCTGTCCCCATGTCAAACGTAAACTCACCGTGTAAAACAGTGACTGGCCACACCTCTGGTGTGGGCCCTTATACTTATAATTGCAGCAAAATGAATGGGGGAATATGGCCAACTGTCATACGGAGGTGGATGACGAGCGCGAAGCGCTCGTCATCCACCTCCGAGCCCCACGAGTGCGTGGGGGAAGTCAAAAGCTTTCCAAAAATGTATAATATGATGTAGTCGCGAAAGCGACTATATTGTTTTTGCAAGAAATATTATTATTCTTCTTTATTCTTCTTTCTTCTGCTCTTTGAGCAGGAATTTGACCCCCTGAACATAGTCAAAAACTCACCAAACTTTGCCCAAAATTCAGATCTGGTGAAAAATTAATTAAAATGTGTGTTTCGTTTTGGGGAGATAAAAAATGGCGCGACAGCGCCACCTACAAAACTGAAAATACATTGCGCCTATGGGGAGGGGGCCAACATAAACTTTGTCGCAGAGCGACGGGATTCGGTACAGACATTCGTCCTGTGAGGACAAACAAAATATATTATTGTGGCCACGCCCCCAGACAAACCGGAAGTCCGCCATTTTGACAGGAAGTCGGGAAAATGGTGAGTCAGCGTTTTCGCTGACGTCGCATTTTAACGAACTCCTCCTAGGGCGTTTCACCAAATGAGCCCAATATCGCTCCAGCTCATCTCGAGATGTGGGGCATCAAAAGTTATCCAAATTTTTTGGCTAAGTTTTACGGTTTGTTTGCGGCGAAGCCGCAATCTTTACGAAGAATTTTGCGACTTTCCGAAAACAACAAAATGCTCCCATTTGCACAAACGAACTCCGATTAAAAATCGGAAATATACATTTTATTGGCCTTTGACCCCCGGACACAACAAATGTGAAAAAGTGAGATTTGGCGCGATAGCGCCCCCTCTAGGCTGAAAAGAAAAAATGCATTATGGAAAAAAAATTAGTTTCTCGGAAATGGATAAAATTCGGCACAGTAATAGCTGATGGCATCCCGATCCAAAAAGCCAATGAGACCCATACCGTATTTTGTACGGTGTTGCCATGGAGACGACCGAGGCCCACCATGTTATTCCAATGGGACTGACCCGCATATCACACATTATACACTATTACAGCGTGTTAGCGCCCTCTGTGAGGAGCTTGTGGACAGTAGTCATTGAAGTACGACCCGTCAGGGCCGTCCGATGCTGCTTGTGAACTAAAAAAGATTTGGGGCGCGCTAGCGCCCTCTGCAGGTTGGAGCCATCATTCACATGAAGACGCGAAAAATCTCGTTTTGATGTTTACTCACAAAGATTAATGGCACATCAGGGCAATAAAATGTAGTGTGGCCACGTTGGCGCCCTCGGTAGGGTTATGGCGCGGCAATGGAGGCACTAAGGGAGGCCTCCATTACATGGTTGCTAGGCGACCAACAGGTGGTCGGCCATTTTGGGAAAAATCGAGTAATCAGCGCCGAAGGCGCCATTTCTCGCCTTTGCTCTTTTATAATCTCGACCCAGGGTGGCAGCGACATTATAACCACGTAGGGCGCGGCAGCGCCTCCCGGTTATTGCGGCGGCGTGCGGCAACCGGCGTCAACCGGCCAACGAGACCCGCGAGGGCCTCTCGATGCCGCTTGCGGCTTTAATTTTGTAATTATTCCTGTAATATGGTCCTAATGTCTTTGTCCTTTTAGCTCAAGCCACTGAACTGACGAACATAAAGACACGGACAAACGTGACTGAAGACCAAGTGGAGTCCCTGAGGAGAGACAGAGCAGGTGAGACTTTTACTGGTGTATTTGTTCTGGATGAAATGTACTGCTTTACAGGTTCAAATAACAGGAATACCCTGTTGTGGTTTTCCCATCAAATGTATACAACTCGAAAACCAAACTAAAACTAAAAGAGACAAACATTGTTCTTTCTGGCCGCAATGGTTTCAGTGACTTGGACCGGGAATAGACCTAACTGCTGCCATTTTCATAACTGACCGTTAAAATCCTTGTTTCAGTGAAGAATTATCATCGACCCTATATATTGGCAGGCTGATATATCGGGCCGATATCTGAGTAATTTACGATATTGGCTAATGGCCGATATCCTGAAAAAGGCCGATATCTCTGGAACCATAAGTGGCAGAGACTTTTGTTTGCGTTGGAAAGAGCTCAATCAGAGCCTTGAAGTGAGAAGAACTTCCTTGGCCGCAGAGGAGCTGAGAAACATTTCAGTGAAAAACGGTCAAATGTTTGTACACCTATCTTACATATTTTATGTTCCTTTTTTTTTTTTTTTTATCCGCTGATTTTTGTCTTTTATATGAAATATAAGAGACATTTTACAGTTTAGAAGTTTCATAAACAGTATTATAGACCAGACATTTTTAAATATCAGCCAGAAATATCGGCATTGGCCTGAGAAAACCCATATTTCGTTCATTTTATTTGAACTGTTTACATGTATTTACTTACAGAAGTCCCATCATGACACAGTAATGGAAGCTCAAAGAAGGTTTTGTGCACCCACCCCTATATTCAATGCTCTCAGGTCTTGGGCTTTTCACATTTGTATTCCCATTGTGTTCCCTTTGGGAACTCAACGAATAAAAGGGTGAGTGCTCAGGTTCACTAATGGAACATATTTCAATATTAAGGCACATGTGCAACTGAAGTGGTGACAATTTACCATTTTAATATTTCAACACGAGATAGTCGGGAAAGTCGTGTTGATTAGAACTTTGTCTATTTATATTTTTGTTTGTCTTTTCTCCCTGCTTATCAGTGGGACAAGTGGCTTTCTCAGCCTCTTTATTGGCATCAGGCTCTGGATTTATTGGTCCATTCAACACTCACACTCCTCTGGTCTTCAAACGTGTGATCTCCAACATTGGAAATGCCTACAACCCAAACACAGGTGCATAAACCCACAGATTGCTGTATATGATATTTATCTGTATTACTGTACGTAATGTTCATTGTCTTTTTCCTTGGACAGGATTTTTCATCGCCCCAGTGAGAGGAGCGTACCACTTTGAACTCTATGTTGGTAGTGGTAGTGTCAATTACCACACCTCTGGAGTTTATCTGGTGAAGAATGGAGAAAATGTGGTCATTGCATATGAGCGAGGTCCAAATGGACATTCAAGTGCAGCCAATGCAGCCACTCTGCTGCTGGAGCCTGGAGACGTCGTCTTCCCTCTTCTATACCACAACAGTAATATCTATGATAGTGAAAATCACCACAGCTCGTTCAGCGGGCACCTGCTGTTCCCCATGTGAGACACAATAACTGGTTGTGTTCAGGTTCTAGAATGTGATGATGTCACAGGACCCAGTGGGGCAGGAGACAGTTTTTCCTATTAACGGCATTACACTTTCACAAGTCATATCTAAAAAGAACATTTATGAATTACAAAAATGATCATTAATATCAGTCTTAGGTCCATGATCTCTCTGCACTAGACCAAAAATGGCCCTTTAATTTTACCTATATATAATACTCCTTTATAACGCTGTCCCGAAACCCAGCAATTCAGTGAGTTTGAGGATAAACATGTGTCAAAGTTGAGTAGAAACAGTTACAGAGGCTCATTGAAGTAAAATTGTATTCCTTTATTTCCCAACGAGCTGCTGGGCACATGAGCAGAGGTGGTTAGTAATGGACTGCATTTGCTCAACTACTGGAGTAACTCTTTATGTACAAGTAACATTACAACGTCATAGTACTCGATATTGACGTTTAAAATATAACTTGTGGCGACTCTTACTCTGGTTTGTCATGACCTGCTTTCTGTCCCCTGTTTTGATTTGTTTCTTTGTCTTGTCTGAGTTTTTGTTTCACCAGTTTGTCATTTTATCTCTGGATTATAACTTTCAGTTATTAAACGTTGGAGTCCTGAGTTTTGGGTTTATTATGAATGACAACTGGTTGATGTCGATTGTATGATGGGATGTTTTGTTTGAGTGTCTTGCCATATAATGTGATGTACTTGATCTAATTTTCCTTGTAGGTTTTTTGGGAAAAACAGACTTTACTTTCCCTTTTTTTTTTTGATTCCCTATTGTTTTGAATTCTGAAACATAAATAAGACTTTTCTTAAGTAATTTTGTTTGTGTCTCTGTTCCTTACTTATCTAAAGGAATTTTAAATCATGTTATCTGAGTCACCACTTACTTTATACCTACCTCCGTAATACCTTTTTCAATCTTCCTTTATTTTGTTTTCTTCACTGCTTAGCTCTCCAAACATTGGGTTGGGCCACATAAGACATCACTTAGCATTACTGCCAAGGCTTTCAACATCTTGACACGATACTACTGTAAGTATGCACACTCTCGAGAACCATGTGTAACCAGGCAGTTAGTGGTACAGTATTTTCCTAGTGGTAAAAGGTGTGCACGCCGTAGCAACTGTGTCATTGCGGGACGGTGTGTGTGTGTGAGTACTCTTGCCCGTTGAGTTATTTTATCGAAAGCTTAACAATGATCCGTCACAATTATTATTTTTTCTTTATTAATGGGCTACGGTGTTTAATGGAGTTTGCGGTTGGGGACAGCTGCTCCTGTGACGCGCCCGAGCCCCCAGTATGTGCCCATTCCCTGTATATTGATGTTAAATGTTAGATGTTAGATTAGGTTGTGCTCAAAATAAGTCAAAGATTTGGCTATTTGTAGCTATAGCGTTACCTTGCCAGCAAGCTGAGTGGATTCTCACGGTATTTGAGTTTACAAACACACAAGAATCCATCTCGAACCGCTCCCGCAGCAAAAAAAAGTAGAACGCGGCAATCACAAAAAAAAAAAAAAACACAAGGTCAGCTGCAACACATAACACAAACAACTTTTTTCAAAACTAAATATTCAATGGATTTGCGGCGCTCTTGATCCAGTCAGCAGCAAAAGCTGCTCATGTGACCTTTCCTTGAACGATTTAAGCCAGTGCAGTTGGTTGGATAAAATGGGTAAAACCTTGTTTAACTCATTGACTGCCAATGACGTCTATAGATGCAATATATAAAAAAAAATGGTCACAGCAATATTTACAGAACACAATATCCACATTGCGAGATACAGATTTAAAGTGTACTTAACCACGCCTACAGGAGGTCCACGGCCTCACTGATAAACACAGACAGTTGTCCTAGAGGCAGTGGTAAAAGCTTTTCTATGGAGCGGTAGCTGTAAATAAAATAATAGCCTGAAGCCACCTGGCTGAGTTGCTGAATTACTGAATACGACTACGCCATACTCTTTCTTAACCATGACCAGCAGCAGGCACATAGGTTGGGAAGGTTTTAGATAACAAACATGCAAATTATACAACTTACAGAAAATGGACTGGAAACATTAGTCAATTACTCCTAGAATGGTATGTATCAGCAGAAAACAAGTTGGTTTAGTGTTAAGATACACTTTGAATTGCGTTGCAGTTTTCAGTCCAGTAAAGGTTTCTAGTGTTGTTTTTATATACACTTATTTAAGTAACGTGGGAAACATACCATAGTCTTGCTTTGGTACAGTTCAGCATTTACAGTTTTTGATTTTAACATAATCAATGTATGTCATATGAGCTTAAATAAATAAAACTGCTGAACAAAGCACCAAAATGATCTCATTAGTGAAAAGCAAAAAGTTGTATTTATCTACTTACTATTTATCAATATTTTAAAAGCACATTGTGTTAACCTCTTAACCCCCGCTTTAACCAAGTGTATTTGCTCCGGTTCAGCTTTACCCAAAACACTCTTTTTCACTTTTTGTCACTTTGATGCCACCTTTCTGTTTCTCTTTCCTGGTGTTTTTGTCGCTGTCTGACTGACTGTCTGATCAGCAGTTATGATCTAACTTAGCTTGTTTTTGCTCTTTCATGTAAACACAAATCTTTCTCTTTATTGGTATAATCAAATAGCTATGTACAGTTTCAGTGTATTTATGTAACTGTTGGTTTATCAGTCAAGTAATAATAATACTAATAATGGCTTACACTTGTATTACACTTTGGACGAGTTAATCCTGCAACACTGGAAACCTGTTGTTCCTGTTTGCGGCAGTGGCCTAGATCCTGGCCCGAGCTTTAACAGAGCTGCTCAGATGAAACGTGCTGTGGTTGAGTGACAGCTGCTTCACGTTTGTTTCTCGTAACAGAGAACAAGGAAGGGTTGCACTTACTGTAAGTGTTTGGATTCTTCAGTGCATGTTTCCTGCTTCGACAGAAAGCAAAGCTGGGATCCAGTGTGCAGAAATATTTTAGCAACAAAAAGGGGTTTAGTCAAATAATTAGACCACAATTCACATCTCGGATTTTGGTGAATTAAATTGTCCCACACCCGGTCCCACAGGTTCAATAGGATTTGAAAGTAAACAAAGGCAAGGAAAACATTAGAGAAATTGAATTCAGTGAGCTAGCACATTAGTCGTATCTGTTAGAAAAATCTTCTTTCAATTGTTAAACTCTTATAAAAGCTCTAAAGGTTTGCACGCTGGGGAGTGGTGAGGATTGGCCCTAGCGGTGTTTCAGGGCCTCATTTGAGATACAATATTTCCTCTAAATCATGAATTTGTTAGTTAGTTAGTTATTTATTTAAAAGGACAACGGACAGGTACATTAAAAAGATGGCTGCCCCAGATTTAGCACAATGCTAATTTCCATCTGCAGTCCTTATACAATCAAAAAATACAATTAAAATACATAACAGAGTTAATTGAAATACAAAACGTAGACAATATACATTTGTGCAATATACAGTAAAAAGTGTAGATGAAAAGTGCAGATAAAAAGTGCCAGTTGCATTCATAAAGTGCAGAATAACAAAGTGCAACAGTTTTCATAATTATTTTGTAGCTATACATAATTAGCACATAGGTACAATGGCTTTAACACTAATAGTGTGGTGGCCCTCAGACGATACCCGCGAGGGTAACACCTGATGGCCAAGTACCCATCTGGTACTTTTATTGCGAGCAGGACTGTTGATCTAAAAGCCAGTCTTTAACTGCCCGTGAAAAACTGTTCTTTAGATTGTCTGGGAGCCCATTCCATTCTTTAATGGATTTGTAGGAAAAGGCTGATTGAGAGAAGGCAGACTTTCTCTTAGGAACATTGCAGTCTCCCCTGGACACAGATCTCAATACTCTGTTGGTTAGCTGTGAGCGAAGCTGTACATATGTTTTTAGGGGGGGTGGGGCAGTATCATTAAGGATCTTATGAACCAAACGTACATCGGAATTCCTGATCAGATTGTCAAAGCTTAGTAGGCTGTATTTTCCAAGTATATTGCAGTGATGGTACCGGCGGGGCTTTTTATCCAGGACTTTCAAAGCCTGGTTATACAATTACTTTATTCATAGTTATAGATCATTTAGATTTGCATCACAGCTGTGAGTAAAGAGAACTGTGTCATCAGCGTACATCAAGACCTCCACATCATCACAGATAGAAGGTAGGTCATTGATGTACAAAGTAAAAAGCAATGGCCCCAAGATAGCCCCTGCACTACCGGTGTACCCCAGGGGTCTAAAAGGTGAGATCTTATCATTTATTTTTATGCACTGAAAACGATCTGCAAGGTAAGATTGAAACCAACTAATAGTGTTTGCTGAAAGATTAAAATTCAACAGTTTTGTTAGCAGCACTGAGTGGTTAACTGTGTCGAAAGCCTTACGCAGATCCAGAAAAATGGCCCCAACCACCCCTCCTTTGTCTAGATTGGACTTAATCACCTCAAGAAAATAACAACAGGCTGTATCGGTGGAATGTTTCGATCGGAAGCCAAATCGCATGGGGTGTAACATATTTCTATTGTCAAGGTGTTCCACCAGCTGTTCTGCAACAATTTTTTCGATAACCTTCGAGACAGTAGGAAGTATACTAATTGGTCTATAGTTTATCAATTCCTTTTTGTTACCTGCCTTAAAAATGGGCGTAACAACTGCAAATTTACAAGAGGAGGGGAACACACATTCTCTTAGTGATTGGTTCACTATGTACATTGTACGTGATTGGACCAGTGAAAACCTCTTTATGTTTTTTTAGAAGGAGCGAATCAAATCCCCAACAATCTTTTGCTCTCGAGTTTGAAAGCGAGGAGATTATTTTATTGACCTCGCCTTCGCTCACAGATTCAAAGTCTAGAGCTTCCACAGAAGTGGATTATAGTCCATCTGTGGGCCGCTTCGCCACAGCGCTAGTAGAGGCTGCAGGTGATGTTACATGCAACTCCGTACTTGAGGATTTACGCAATTATAGCCGCTCACTGAACCACGGTAATTTTTCTTTTTTTACTTTTAAATCTTCGTGGCTCTGTTTTTGTACATTTTAGAAGAATTTGAGGGATTGCATTTTTAAGAGTACTACAGGCCTGCTCGACATCCTGGCCGTAGTAGTTTCAATTTCAGCATCTAAAAGCTCCATATCACGCTTTGGAATAACTGATACATAGGACCCTTCTTCACCCTGGTTTCTATAACGATACTTAGAGTTTCCTCGAAACCAGAGTGAGATTATGGTCCGATAAACCAGTTATTAGATTATACGTTTTATTAACCCTTTCCGCCCTGTTTGTGAAAATCAAATCCAACAAGGTTTTTGAGGAGCCAGTCATTCTGGTTGGATTCTTAATCATTTGAGTGAAATTAAACTGTTTAGTAAGGTGTCTTAGCTTATTGGACCTCGTTTTATCTACCCAATTTAGATTAAAATCACCCATTATGATGGTTTCCTTGTTGCTACATGCTTTTAGTACGTCAAACATGTCAAAAAATACATCCTTCTCATTAGGTGGCCTATACACACGACTACCAAGTTAAAAGACATTTCGGGGGATAAACAGATTGTGACTCCTACACACTCCACATCATTTTGGGGAAGATTTATCTGTCTACATTCGATAGTCTTTTTAACATACAACATTACCCCACCTCCTTTTTTATGTGGTCGATCTTTCCTAAATATGTTGTAGTTCTGCATGGTATAGGGGCCTGCTGGGGAATATATTTTTTTAACCATGTTTCTTAGAGCCCCAAAAATTCCAAGTTAGAGTCATACAATAATTTCTGAAGTTGATCCGTTTTAGATGGCAGACTCCTGATATTGAGGTGACCACCAAAAATACCCATTGGTTTAACATCGGGGTCCCAGATAACTTTAGCATGATTCACAGTTTGTAAAAGTTTTGTCTGCTGCTGTCTGTATGTTTTGAGTTCGTAGGTTTTGATTGATTATTATTTTTTTGTGATCGTGGTTCTAAGACTATACCATGGTCCGTTGCTGACGATGTTAGCTCCGCTGCAAGCTCCGCCGCCGGCTCCGTTGTTGGCTCCGCCGCCCCCGACACTGACTCCGCCGCCGGCTCTGATGTTAACGCGCCGTCCGTGGTGGAAGCTCCCATGGCACCCCACCTTCAGCAACCGGCAGTCGCAGTCCCGACGCCAACTCGTGGCCTACAGTAGACGTCCGTGGCTCCGATGTCAGCTCCGCAGCCAGCGGCGGAAGCTCCAGTGCCAACCCGCCTCCAGCCGCCGATAGCCCGCAGCCCGTAGCTTGTGGCTCAGATGCTAGCATACAGTCCACCGCTGACGGTGGAAGCTCAAATGCTAACCCACCGCCAGCCGCAGAAGGACGTGGCTTCAAGGCGAGCTCAAAGCCCGCAGTCGGATGACATAGCTCCAAAGCCAACTCATGCACCGCTGGTTGCAGCCGTTTCTGCGCTAGCCCGAGCCATTCTGATGTTAGCACTGGCGTCGGTGCTAGCTTGTCAGTCTCAGCCCCTAGTCCCTGCGGGCCGGGATTTAGTTCAACGTCCCCTGCCAGTAAAATCAATACCACATAGTGCAAAAGCGAAGACCGTACATTCCATGGCCTGTTTTCTTTCTTATGCACCTTGTGCACTCGTGGGTGTCCATAATCCAGGAATTTCGAATACAGAAGGATTTGGCTGCGAGCTGCTGGTACGTAAACTCTTCCGTTATCCTTGGGTAGTAACAGGTAGCGGTACAGGCAGGAGAGGACGCAGAATGTTAGCAGGACAGAGATTATTGCATCTCTCGGCAAATTAAAATCAGATTGCCCATAAAAACAAACCGAGCGAGACTGCTGCTGCTGCGACCGTGCTGTGGCAGCCATTTTTTTTGTTCTGAAAACTTGAATGTTAAATAAAAAACAATGACATTTGAGGACCTTACTGAATTTAAGATGGCTCAAATCATGTTCAAAGCCTCACAAAAGTCACTTCCTGAGAGTATACAAAATATGTTCTGCAAACGAGAAGTCAAATACAACTTGAGAGATAAAATGAGTTTTGATAAACAGTACTCCAGAACAACCTTGAAAAGTATGTGTCCCACGAGATGTGGTGTTGAAATTTGGCAAAAACTAGATGAAAGTATCAACTTTGTAAAAAACTGGCACATTTTAAAAAGGTTTATAAAGAGTCCATATTCCTAATATACAAACGAACATTTTGAGTGTTGTACATTCTTTTGCTGTTGTTTCTTTATATTATTCTTTATTACTTGTACTATGTTGTCGGGGGCTTCATGCCCCTGGTAGGGTCTCCCATGGCAAACAGGTCCTAGGTGACGGTCCAGACAAAGAACGGTTCAGAAGCCCCTTATGAGAGACCAACAGGCCCGGTTAGAACCATGAGGCCGTCCTTCCGTGGACCCACCACCTGCAGGAGGAGCCATAGGGGCTGGTGCAATGGGATTTGGGCAGCTCCAACAGCCGCTCCCACGACCCGGCAACGGAAAAGTGGAAGAAAATGGATGGATGGCTTTTTGGGTCTGAGGACCCCCTGAGCCTTTTGATGGCCGGTTGCGTACCCCCGACTCTGCCACACTTGAAACAATGCAGCACAAATGTCATATAAAATAACTCAAATGTTCTTCACATTTGAACTATTTAAGCTTGTCAGAGAGAAACAATTAAAACAAAAAGTGAATCTAATATTTAGTGCTGTTTTGAAGAGATAAACCTGAGAAACCTATAGTTTCCCTAAAACTATAGGGAAAAAAGTTAAAAACAAAAAAACATAAAGGCAGTAGCAATACCGTAATTTTAGCTTGAGGGAGAGAAAAGGGCGCTAAGTGCTCCATTGCTTTGGGCAGGGCAGTCGGCGAGGGCCGATAATAGCCGCTTTGCGGCTATATTTGACGATTGTACCTGGAACTATGTTTAGTAGACATGGCACTTACTGAATTGTAGCCCTGTACATAATTCCATTACTGAGCTACAGCTCTTTAAAAGTGTTCACAAACGCAAGAAGCACCCGGGAGCAGAAGATGTGGTTGCAACTCCCTGTTTTGTAAATTGTCTAAAAAAAACAACTATTGTGAGTTAGAGCAAATCACTTTGCATGTGTTCATTACACATGTGGAGGAACTAAAAAAAAAAGGTTTCATCCAAATCTGAGAGGGTCACCTGGGAGGCTTTGGGTGAAACCACACGGAATGTGTGGGCAAGACACTTCACCCTACTTGCCTCCAGTGTCTGCGTACATTGGTGTATGAATGAGAGAGTGAATGGGTGACTGCTTTTTTACCGTAAAGCGCTGTGGGCCTGATAAAGGTAGAAAAGCGCTATGTAAATCCATTTCTCTATCAGCACATGTGTAGAGAGAGAACAATACAGGATAAAATGCTATTTGTGTGGGACTGTGTGATTAGCAATTATGATCTATCTTAGCTTGTTTTTACAAGGCTTCACATTGCTAGATTCTGACCTTGGCTATAACAGAGCTTCTTGTACTCTCAGATGAAACGTGCTGTGGTTGAGTGACAGCTGCTTCACGTTTGTTTCTCGTAACAGAGAACAAGGAAGGGTTGCACTTACTGTAAGTGTTTGGATTCTTCAGTGCATGTTTCCTGCTTCGACAGAAAGCAAAGCTGGGATCCAGTGTGCAGAAATATTTTAGCAACAAAAGGTTTTAGTCCTGCTAGGGTTAGGGTTAGGGTTGGGTTAGGCTAATTACCTGCCTATTGTTCTTTTGTTGGCCAGATCAGCCACTTGGCAAAGTGTCAGATGTCAGAAAACCTGTTGAAGATTCCAATGTCCTGACTTGACACTATTTAAACAACACAAGGACGACTCAGTTCAGTCCAAAGATGGAGAACACCGTGGTCGTTCTGTTGCTGCTCTGCGCTCTCTCCTCGGCTCAAAAGGCCCTCTCTCAGAGCAATCCCCCTCCCGCCCCAACCCCATTTGATCTTTACTCTGAACTCCGGGACATAAACGTCAAACTGGCTGAGGACAGACTGCTGATCCAGCAGCTGCAGAAAGACAAACAAGGTAAGATGAAATGTTTTACTACAACTTGAGTTTGTATTTGTCTTAACTGGACCTCTGACCCTTTTAGAACTGGAGGCCAAACTGAAGGTGCTGGAACCAATGAAGGAAAATCTTGAAGGTAATGTGTGTAATGTAATAATAAAAGATGGTGTGGGGTAGCAATGCTTAACAGTGTTTACTTAGAATAGGGGAAAAACAGCAAGTAAAGGTATAAAGGTGTATAGAGGTCCAAGGGGTTTGAACTGTGCCCGCACACCTTTATTTAGGCCTGGAACCTTAAAGCAGCTCTGCCTCACACTAAATGATTTGCTATTGAGGTAATAATTGTGTAAAATGAATCAACTTTGAGTAAAAAGTAGGCCTGTCACGATAACACATTTGAAGTTCAATATATTGAGGCAGGAAAGTATCGCGATAAACGATATTATTGCATGCAATGTGTGCTAATTCAGCAAGAAGCCTGCGGGCCAAACAAAAAGTTGATCTGAGGCGAGCGTAGCGTGTGGTGCTCAAGAAACAAGTAGCAAGAACAGCAGCAACAGTCCCTCTGACCACCATCATACATTCACTGTATTATGGCAACAGCATCATTCATCCTGGCCTATTGTACATGTTTTTAGTGGTAGGGGAAACCGGAGGAAACCTACATAGACACAGGGAGAACATGCAAACTCCACACAGAAAGGCACCGTCCAGGTGGGAACCGAACCCGGGACCTTCTTGCTGTGAGAGAAGCGAAAACGCTAACCGCTGTACTACCGTGTCACTTCAAATCAACAACGCCTGAAGACAACGCTGACCTTTCTCAGCCAAGTTATCGCTGCTTTTCCCCTTCATTTCCGAGCTTCATTATATAGCTGTTGCCATAATTTGTCTGAAATTTAAATGGTAGAGATATGAGAAAAAATAAGGAAAAAAAAGTCAATTTAGTCCATTTCTGTTTAAGCACATTTTATTAAATCAACCAAGAAAAATACATGAAGACAGTAAATTATATTCATAATTTGGCTTTTCTCTCGTTATTGTCTTGGCCTTTCAGAACAACTCCTTCAAAAGGCAGTATTTGTCCACACAGTGTTTATTGCAGCCCAAGGGCGTTTTTGCCGTCGGACCAGCCACATCTAAAGAGTAAAACATGTTTTTATAGAAATAGCATAGATACTGAGTAGAGTTGATGTGAGTACTGCTTTGTCTTTGTACCTCAGTTTTTGGAACAAGTATTATTTTTCCCCGGCTGTCCCACTTTTTTTACAGAACATAAATGAAATTATGAAGAATTAAAACTATGTCATTTTGTAATCATTCCTGTAATGTGGTCCTAATGTCTTTGTCCTTTTAGCTCAAGCCACTGAACTGACGAACATAAAGACACGGACAAACGTGACTGAAGACCAAGTGGAGTCCCTGAGGAGAGACAGAGCAGGTGAGACTTTTACTGGTGTATTTGTTCTGGATGAAATGTACTGCTTTACAGGTTCAAATAACAGGAATACCCTATTGTGGTTTTCCCATCAAATGTATACAACTCGAAAACCAAACTAAAACTAAAAGAGACAAACATAACTGCTGCCATTTTTATAACTGACCGTTAAAATCCTTGTTTCAGTGAAGAATTATCATTGACCCTATATATTGGCAGGCTGATATATCGGGCCGATATCTGAGTAATTTACGATATTGGCTAATGGCCGATATCCTGAAAAAGGCCGATATCTCTGGAACCATAAGTGGCAGAGACTTTTGTTTGCGTTGGAAAGAGCTCAATCAGAGCCTTGAAGTGAGAAGAACTTCCTTGGCCGCAGAGGAGCTGAGAAACATTTCAGTGAAAAACGGTCAAATGTTTGCACACCTATCTTACATATTTTATGTTGCAGACTTTTGCTAATAATTTCTGAAACAACAAATAAGATCCTTTTTTTTTTTTTTTTTATCCGCTGATTTTTGTCTTTTATATGAAATATAAGAGACATTTTACAGTTTAGAAGTTTCATAAACAGTATTATAGACCAGACATTTTTAAATATCAGCCAGAAATATCGGCATTGGCCTGAGAAAACCCATATTGGTCGACCAATTTTTTCGTTCAGTTTATTTGAACTGTTTACATGTATTTACTTACAGAAGTCCCATCATGACACAGTAATGGAAGCTCAAAGAAGGTTTTGTGCACCCACCCCTATATTCAATGCTCTCAGGTCTTGTGCATTTCACATTTGTATTCCCATTGTGTTCCCTTTTGGGAACTCAACGAAGTGCTCAGGTTCACTAATGGAACATATTTAAATATTAAGGCACATGTGCAACTGAAGTGGTGACAATTTACCATTTTAATATATACGAGATAGTCGGGAAAGTCGTGTTGATTAGAACTTTGTCTATTTATATTTTTGTTTGTCTTTTCTCCCTGCTTATCAGTGGGACAAGTGGCTTTCTCAGCCCTTTTGTTGGAATCAGGCTCTGGAGTTATTGGTCCATTCGACACTCACACTCCTCTGGTCTTCAAACGTGTGATCTCCAACATTGGAAATGCCTACAACCCAAACACAGGTGCATAAACCCACAGATTGCTGTATATGATATTTATCTGTATTACTGTACGTAATGTTCATTGTCTTTTTCATTGGACAGGATTTTTCATCGCCCCAGTGAGAGGAGCGTACCACTTTGAACTCTATGTTGGTAGTGGTAGTGTCAATATCCACACCTCTGGAGTTTATCTGGTGAAGAATGGAGAAAATGTGGTCATTGCATATGAGCGAGGTCCAAATGGACATTCAAGTGCAGCCAATGCAGCCACTCTGCTGCTGGAGCCTGGAGACGTCGTCTTCCTGCGTCTACACCAGAACACTAATATCTTTGATAATGAAAATCACCACAGCTCGTTCAGCGGGCACCTGCTGTTCCCCATGTGAGACACAATAACTGGTTGTGTTCAGGTTCTAGAATGTGATGATGTCACAGGACCCAGTGGGGCAGGAGACAGTTTTTCCTATTAACGGCATTACACTTTCACAAGTCATATCTAAAAAGAACATTTATGAATTACAAAAATGATCATTAATATCAGTCTTAGGTCCATGATCTCTCTGCACTAGACCAAAAATGGCCCTTTAATTTTACCTATATATAATACTCCTTTATAACGCTGTCCCGAAACCCAGCAATTCAGTGAGTTTGAGGATAAACATGTGTCAAAGTTGAGTAGAAACAGTTACAGAGGCTCATTGAAGTAAAATTGTATTCCTTTATTTCCCAACGAGCTGCTGGGCACATGAGCAGAGGTGGTTAGTAATGGACTGCATTTGCTCAACTACTGGAGTAACTCTTTATGTACAAGTAACATTACAACGTCATAGTACTCGATATTGACGTTTAAAGTATAACTTGTGGCGACTCTTACTCTGGTTTGTCATGACCTGCTTTCTGTCCCCTGTTTTGATTTGTTTCTTTGTCTTGTCTGAGTTTTTGTTTCACCAGTTTGTCATTTTATCTCTGGATTATAACTTTCAGTTATTAAACGTTGGAGTCCTGAGTTTTGGGTTTATTATGAATGACAACTGTTTGATGTCGATTGTATGATGGGATGTTTTGTTTGAGTGTCTTGCCATATAATGTGATGTACTTGATCTAATTTTCCTTGTAGGTTTTTTGGGAAAAACAGACTTTACTTTCCCTTTTTTTTATTTTTTTTTATTCCCTATTGTTTTGAATTCTGAAACATAAATAAGACTTTTCTTAAGTAATTTTGTTTGTGTCTCTGTTCCTTACTTATCTAAAGGAATTTTAAATCATGTTATCTGAGTCACCACTTACTTTATACCTACCTCCGTAATCCCTTTTTCAATCTTCCTTTATTTTGTTTTCTTCACTGCTTAGCTCTCCAAACATTGGGTTGGGCCACATAAGACATCACTTAGCATTACTGCCAAGGCTTTCAACATCTTGACACGATACTACTGTAAGTATGCACACTCTCGAGAACCATGTGTAACCAGGCAGTTAGTGGTACAGTATTTTCCTAGTGGTAAAAGGTGTGCACGCCGTAGCAACTGTGTCATTGCGGGACGGTGTGTGTGTGTGTGAGTACTCTTGCCCTTTGAGTTATTTTATTGAAAGCTTAACAATGATCCGTCACAATTATTATTATTTTTTTATTAATGGGCTACGGTGTTTAATGGAGTTTGCGGTTGGGGACAGCTGCTCCTGTGACGCGCCCGAGCCCCTAGTATGTGCCCATTCCCTGTATATTGATGTTAAATGTTAGATGTTAGATTAGGTTGTGCTCAAAATAAGTCAAGGATTAGGCTACTTGTAGCTATAGTGTTATTGAGTGAATTCTCACGGTATTTGAGTTTACAAACACACAAGAATCAATCTCGAACCGCCCCCGCATTCACCAATCGGGACAAAAGAAAAAAGTAGAACGCGGCAATCACCAAAAAAAAAAAAACACAAGGTCAGCTAAAACACATAACACAAGCAACTTTTTTCAAAACTAAATATTGAATGGATTTGCGGCGCTCTTGATCCAGTCAGCAGCAAATGCTGCTCATGTGACCTTTCCCCGAAATATTTAAGCCGGTGCGGTTGGTTGGATAAAATGGGTAAAACCTTGTTTAACTCATTGACTGCCAATGACGTCAATTGAAATCCTAACGTTGACTGTTTTTTCAGTGGGTACGGGTGCAGTAAAGCCACTTCCAAAAGATCTTACTTGTAGACATTATTTAATTGAGTCAGCAGGTGGCAGCAGTGCTCTTTGGACGCGATCACAGGCAGAAGTAGTAACCGCGGCAACTTGTTTTGATATACCGTGATCTCAGACGAAGGAAGGACTATGGCAACGAGAGTAGGAGAAGATCCAGAGAGAATGGCGAAACGTACGGAAAAATACAGGCAACTGACACTTGAACAGGTTTTGGTTAGTGGTGTTTTTTGTAGTAAGAGTGTTGGATCATGGTGGAGGAGGAGGATCAAGGAAGCAGAAAGCAGAAATAAAAATAAACAGCTGACTAGAATGCTAAAAAAGGTTAACCCCGAGCCTGCATCTGCCTTTCATCACAGCGCACTAGAAAGAGTGTGCTTCTGTTTTATAGAAGGAAACCACTGTTCAGAAGTGTCAGGTGTCACTAAAGGAAACATTACAAGATTACAAGAAACTTGTTTTCTCAGCTTTTTGGTCAGAAACGAGCATTTCGGTAGCCTGGCCTTAGCCATCCGTAAACTCTGGTCAATTATCTTTTCCCTACATGTACGTCTGGGTCTGATCTCAGTGGCCGTGTTACAGCAACCTACCAGAGCGAGCGGGGGAGGCGGGTGTTGTAGGTGACGTCAAGCATTTGTGCCGCATTTGCTGGTTGCAGTTCGGCAATTGCGGCGGATCCGAACGTAAAGGAAGCTCTTCAATCCGTTCTGGCTCGGCTCCCAAATATTCAAAAATTATAACTGAAGCCTTCGAATGCGCAAGGAATGCTCCCAAGAGTTATGACAGTTTGCTCCACTCAACACGGGCGCATTACATACGTCACGACCAAACGCTAGCGAAAATCAGATCCAATCGTTTCAAAGGAGTTCACCCCTCCCACCTGTTAACGGAGCTCAATTGTGAAATTCCAGACCCTCTGTAAGAAACTAAATGAGTATGAGGGTATGGTAAAACCAGGCTAGCGTTTTGGATGATTTCACCTATTTTCTACGGTGAATTGCAAAAGAATGGAAAAAGGTACAAACAAGCTTTTTTTTTTTAGATGAAAGTAAAGGTGCGCACACTACACGATTGTTATACCCTATTTTGATACAATTCTCAGTCGCGCCGAGTTTTCCCGAGTCGTGTCTAGTCGAAGGCAGTCGCACAGAGTCGTGTCTTTTAGTGTGGGGGGGGTCACGACTGGACTCACGTTCGAATCGTGTCGTGTGGGCAGCAGTCAGACGCAACTGGACTACAGTCGCAGGAAATAAAACATGTTTGATTTTTAAGCCCGATTTTGGACGCACAGGAGAAACGTGGGTGATTTTACCGTCCCCAAAGTGAACACACAGAAAGCAGCGGCCAATGACAGGGTGAAATAAAGACAGAAAAACACAGCGGCGCCTCCTTTTTCATTTCTCCATGAAAACATCAGCCAAGTTGAAGGCTTCCTATCAGTAGTAGCATTGCACTGCGATGTTGAGACACTGTTGACACCGCTGACCAAACTGGGACACGCACATGTTTTCGCACGCTCACAAACACAGGCCTATCTTTGCGGATTTGGGGTCAGTTTTTGAAGGAGAAATGAAGCGGTAGAGAGGACAGACGTGCTGTGTTATCAATCGTCAGAAAAATCGTGTAGTGTGTGCGGACCTTAAGAGAGTCTAATCTTTCTTTTGGTAGTTTTGGTGTTGACATAGACCTAGAACTAAATTTTCTGTGGATCTTGGAAAAAAACGGTCAAAATCCGAAAAAACCTCTGGCAGTGGGGAGCTCTCTGATTTGAAAATGGCTGGCAGTTGTTGAAAGCGCATTCTTTAGTACTGGACGAAAGGATGGAGACTCGGTCTATTAAAATCAAAAATCATTGTTTATTCCCTATTACAAACTAAAGCACTGTTCCGCTGACCTCCATGTTGACCGCTCGACTGGGGGGATCCAAGGGGAGAGAGAGCCTTCCCTCCTTGAGCAACACAAGATATAGGAGTAGGTGTGTCTTCCCCCAACCAATCAGCTCTCTTGGAATGTCTTATCGTCACTTCTTCTTCTGCGTCCTCGTTTCAACACACTGCCCCCCAGTGGATCAACCGTACATACAACAACAAAATGTCCGCCAAATTCAAATGAATCTTAAAGCACAAATTAATGATCAACACAGTTTTATATATAATCACTAAAGCCTAATATGACAAATATGTATAAAAATAATTCCACACAGTCAATAAGTTAATAATAGTCGTTCTAAAGCAGATTTTGAATACTCGATTGGGATTGGCTGGTGGGTGCTGACAGGCGTGCATTATAACCGTCTAATGCACAGCTCCTCGTTGTTTAATCCTTACTTATACTTTATTAATCCCCATAGTGAAATTTGTTCTCTGCATTTGACCCATCCTCAATGCCGCTGGGTGACCTGTAGGAGCAGTGTGGGTTGGCAAGAGTTGTAACAAAAATAGAAATGTTATTTTCTTTCTTTAATATTAATTCACTTTTAATTTAAAACTATTGGTTATCTTATTGGACATCTTTGTAGATGTTAGGCGACCTTGAGTGTCTTGAAAGGCGCCTAAGAAATAAAATGTATTTTTATTAATATTAAAGGAACAGGCCACCGTTTTTCCCATACTGAGATATGTTGTTACCTGAGTTTAGAAGTACCTGTCTGGTCTTTGTGCCCATGGAAGAGCTTGGTGGCTTCCAACTTCACCCCGTTTGGAGCCATAGGAATATGCTGGGAGAGGCCAAATGCTAACAACATCTTTGGTTGTTTTGCGTGACTGAGGGCACGCACAAAGACCAGACCGGTACATATCAACTCGTCTAAGTTTTAAATTAAGGTTATTTAACATTAAAGAAAGAAAATAAAATTGATATTTGTGTTACAACTCTTGCTGTGATATTTAAAACACAAAAGGAAAAGCCCGCCTTCCCTCCTGTCACACAAGTGCAGATACATCCAAATCCTGAGACTTCAATATTCAACAGAAACTGAATAAATTCCATTTAAATTATTGCAATGATTTGTCCAAACCATCCCTAGTCACGGGGAGGGTTGTAACAGTCCAAGGGGAGCGTTGGGGTTGGCGCACTAACATTTATCAATGACAGGATGATAAAGAATTTTTATTGTTAATTTGGTAAAAGTTACAGTATTGTTACAGTATATCCTTTACACAGAAAACTACATATTTTTTTTAAAAACATAAACCTGTAAACCATAGAGTTCGTCATTGTTAAACTTAACTTGCTGAAGTTATTAACCACTTATAACTACAGGAAACATAACAGATGGAGCAGACCTCTGTATGTCAGATAAAAGGGAACAGAACAACAGTGACTGGATTCAGAAGTTTTAATAGGTCTCCAAACAAAACAGAAGATCCACAGTAACAGACCATCCACCACTTCTTCACATGGGGACTTAACCACCACAACATGTATACCATGTGTCAAGGACATCAATGTCTTCTGCGTGGCCCAACGCTGACCCGGAACATGTGACTCAACGCTCCCCAGTCGGCCTTTATAGATGTTTTCACCTCCAGCCAAAAAACACATGGCATTTAGTCACTGATTAATAACCTAGATACATTTTCTTACACAAATATAAGAACATGTTCTTACATTTATGTTGGATAGATATGTTCCATTGTCTATAAAGACTCTTCTGAAATAATAGTTTTCTACAGTTTAAAATTAATATTTCCACTTCCTCTGTGAAAGAGACAGACTCTTTATTGTGTGATTTTTATGATTTGACGAGCAGGAACAAAATCATTTCTGACCTAGTTCAACTTATCTAAAACCTGTGCACTTGTGAGATAACGCAAGGAAAAGAACAAACCAATAAACTTAAATGTGTCATGGTAACAATAAGTAATGTATTGATCCAGTCTGTATATAAGAGTGAGTCTGTGTCTCTGGGGTTCATAGTCGTGGTCACGATGGAGAGAGTGAGTGTGTTGTGTCTGTCGCTGCTGCTCTGCTCTCTGTCGGGAGCTGAACTTCAGGACAATGAGATCATTGAACAAAGAGAAGTCAGTCCTGAGAGTGTGAATGTGCCGGAGCCTCAGCCCTGTCCCTCAGACCTCCACGCTGTGCTCCGAGAGATGAGCGTTAAACTGGCTGAGAACAGACTGATGATCCAGCAGCTGCAGACGCTCAACCAAGGTGAGACTTCATTACTCATCTTCATTTGGCTTAATATTGGTCGTCATAGAGTTTATTTATTTTGTAAAAAAAAGTAGGGTGTGCTACACTGGTTCCAACATATTTTTAAAGTCTGGCACTCATTAAGGTTAAGGAAAAAAATGCCTTTAAGTAATATTTTCTTGTAGAATATAAGTATTTAGGACATAGGTTTATTTCTTTTATCACAAGGTTTGATTTTACTTTATTACTTAATCGACTTATTTATTTTGAAGTTTAAAATTCCTGACTTCCGAAATATGTGCTAGGTGAATGTTGAGCCAAGTTGCGCATTCACAGACACGGGAGAAAGAGCCGAAGTTGGGACCTAAACATTAAGTATTTCCCAGCATTTTAAGCCTCTTTAAACACCACAGCAATGGCAGCAAACCCTGTATTATAACTGTAACTGTGACAGCATGTGTCTATCTAACCCCCGGCTCACATTAACTACGGTCCGGGTTCGGTCCTGATCCAGTCCGGGTTTGCCCCAAACTACCACTCACAGTGAGTGATAAAGTTTCTAACCCCTTCACTCCCAGTTATACTTCCTCCATCGACCCTCCTCCCAGAACAGCAAGCTGGGAGACACTGGTCAAGCCTGATAAGAAACCCATAAACACTGTGAAGCAGTTTTATGGTTGCTTCTCGTCCTGTTTAGACCAGAACTGAGATCACCAGACCAGACAGATCAACAGGTCATCTTTGTGAACATTTTCCCATGGGGGACACCTGCGTCTGGTACAAAGGTTCACATAGCAAGATGATTACAACAACACTTCAGTGCACAATGATAGTTTTCATGGAAATGATACAATCCAATCAATTTTCCAACTACAATTTGAAAGCCAAAGTCACACATGGCTACTTATGCGTAAACAAAAGGACATACTTAAACTCTGGATTACAGTTGTTGGGCTCGATTTTCAATGTGCGAGGAATGCGCTACTCTATGGTCCTCATGGCAGGGAGCTGACATTGCTGTAAAACCACCCCCTGGTGGCCAGGGGCGACTCTAAAAGACACTTGATAAACAGGCTGCGTCTGAAACCCTCAAATTATAGCCTCTATGTCCTAACCCTAGCTCCTGATCCTTAACCTTTCATGGGGTCAACTGTTAGACCGTCCTTACCCAGGGCAAGGGAAAGTTACATCACCAACAGTTGCTGTTCTTCTTCTTGAAGGTTATTGGCAGGCAAACAAAAGCGCATGCCACCACCTACTGTATTGCGTATGCAACAACATAGTGTCCAAATAAATACATTTAAGGAGAGAAAAAAAGAAAAATCCAAATGAGCCATCACATTTCCCTTTAGCTTTATTTTGATCTCAACAGCGGTTTCATAAAGCTACAGGATGCAAATTAGCAATGCGGCTTAAGTTTCTTCTAAATGAAAACAAAAGCACAAACTATAGCTCTATAAAACCTGACATGTGACTGTGCTGACTCTATCATGTATTTTGTCACTTTTATAAAGTTTGGCTTGTGCAGAATCTTTTCTTATATTTTTTTTATTAAATGTTTTTTTATTAATTGTCAATCAACAGTGGTTGCCCATGAATCACTCGAGGGGGGCGGGCATGCGGCACGGTGGCTTATGGGATGTGCATAGCTCCTAATCACCGGTTAGTTAGCACCAGAGGTCCCTATGCTATAGTAGCTATGATAGTTATCATACAGGCCACTTTCCCTAACTCCTTCCTAACTGCCTCCAATACGGAGGCTTCTTATCATGGCGGACGCTGAAGAGCTCTTTTAATCCCTTCTCTGTGTATATCAATTTCTTCATTACATAAATAAACGAATAACATATAGATCAATAAATAAACATACATATTTCAAAGTTCAGTGGGCAGCCTGGAGACCATGGAACTTGGGAACCACCAATGTAGTACTTGGATTGCTGATGGTCTAAATGTGATGACTCCACATCTGACTTCCTTCTCTGTTAGAACAAGCAGCCAAACTGAGGGAACTCGAGAAGCAGACCGCTGACATGGACACACTGAAGCTACAAGTACAAGGTGATCACGTACGGAAAAATCTGGCCATTTCTTTCATTTAATTTGTTTCATTTGTTTAATGAAGACTACCATTTCAGGACATGCTGCAAAACTGGGAGAAGTGGGCACACTGAAGCAACAACAACAAGGTGAATATAATTTGGTGTCAAGGCATTATCAGTGATCGCACTTGATAGCCCAATACTGAGCCTTAGACTGAGATGAAATAATGATCTATTGTTTTTACCTTTATAGCCCAAGCCACTGAACTGACAAGCATGAAGACATGGGCAAATGTGACGAGAAACCATGTGGAGTCCCTGAGGAAAGGTCGAGAGGGTGAGACTTTCACTGTTGCTTTGTGCCAAATTCCATTTTACTCTCTCTTGTCCAATGACCTGTGGCAATGAGAAACCTTCTCACGTATTTCGGAAATGAGGATTTGATCTTTGGGCGTTTTCTGGTGGAACACTAGACTCTTTTTTGCAGGACTTCGTTGAGTTTTATTTCCTTTTTTTGTAACTGAGACATAATTAGGACTAGGGATGCGCGATAATGGAAATGTTGACAGATACTGATAACCTATAATGATACCTGATATTTATGTATGTATATATTTGCACTTTATAAATGTATAAATATAGATAAAATAATGACTCAAAGCTTTTACAGTTCTATCATCTGAGCAGGTTTGTCACTCTGCTCATCTGTGTCACATACTTATTTTCTTAGCAAAAAAGGGAGCAAGCTGGAGCCACAGAATCAATGCAATTTGAGCTTAGAATTATCGGGCCTAATTATTGGTAAAAAATAATAATTATCGGCTTATTGGTGATGATGAGGTCAAAAAGGCCAATATCGGCCACCAATAAATATTGTGCATCCCTAATTAGTACCTGCTCTGTGTAGTTTTTGTTTTCTAATTTTAGACTTTGTTTTGCCCTATTGTTTCTCTGTTTAGTTTAGCCATTAGTTTAGACCCAGTTTAGTTTACTTGTCTCAACACTCCTGCAATAAATAAGAATAAAGTCATCATCAAGTTACAATTCATTCGAAGGGCATTATTTAATGGAATTTGAAAGTTATCTGGATTAGTCTTTTTCGATCATTCTTTTTCTCAGTGGGACAAGTGGCTTTCACAGCCTCTTTGATGACATCGGGTTCAGGATATACCGGACCGTACAACGTGCACACTCCTCTGATCTTCAGGCATGTGATCTCCAACGTCGGAAATGCCTATAGCCCAAACACAGGTAAATAACATCACAGATACGTGCCATGTGACGATGTTAGTGGTATTGGTGTTTAATGCAGCTCTATGCTCACAAACGGAAACTTTTCCTCACCCACCCCATCAGTCTCGTCATGGTCCGAGTGAGCATAAAGGAGGAATTCACCAACCACAGTGATGCGTGAATCTTTAGAAGCAGCAGAGGAATTTAATGACCTCTTAATGGGAATGTAGAGATACTGGCGTATGATCTAGACCAGTGTTTCTCAACTGGTGGGTCAAGGGTTGATTGTGGGTCCTCCTGACGCAATAACAGTTGAGAACCACTGATCAAGGCTAACAAAATCATGCTGTGATGTGTCTTGGCATATTGCCCAACCTGAGTACCACCATATACAGTACTACTGTTAGCTTAATTGTTATTTGATTTATTTATCTACATTTCTATTGGACAGGATTTTTCATTGCACCTGTGAAAGGAGCCTATCACTTTGAGTTCTACATTGGTAGTTGGAGTACCGATTACCATAGATCAGCGGCTGGTCTGGTGAAGAACGGAGAACATGTTGTTATTGCACACGAGCGAGGTCCGAACGGACATTCGAGTGCAGCCAATGGAGCCACTCTGCTGCTGGAGCCTGGAGACGTTGTGTTTGTGCGTCTGTGGCACAACAATAATATCTACGATAACCACCTTCACTACACCTCATTCAGTGGTCATCTGCTCTTCCCCATGTGAGACATCGCTGTATTAGTGTTGAATCTGCTATTTTGAAACTGGAAGTCCCATTGTCTTCTGTAGGATCTGCATGTCTTTGTAAACGTTTGTCCGCTTGGTGCCCGAACGACTGCAACAAAATGATTGTTACAGCGATATTCACCAACACTATATCCAAGTTGCAAGTGTACGCCCAGTAACACAGTCCAAAATGACCAGCCAAAGTGGGCTGCACCTGGAGAACCAGAGTGAGCAACGAGACTGTTAGACTGGTCTGGGTCTACAGCCTCCCAGATTAAACAGTTTAAAGGGAGCTTTTACAGAATACCATTTACCATTGATCAAAGTACAGTTTGATCTGTCTTTTACTGTGCTATTTAGAAAAACAGGTTAGATTGATTCCTGATTACTAGCGGTAACTAGTTTACATTTGCATCTTTTCTTTGGATCCAGCTTATACTGTACTTGTGCTTTAAAGATACATTAACTATAGGAGTCAGTCAAACTTGATAGAATAGGGTTCACATTGTATGGAGTGAAGCGTATAAAGTGTCCCCTTCTCATGGAGAAGCTCAGTTTATCAGTAGACATTCCATCCTCTGTGGAGTCTTGCAGATCTTGTTGTTGAACACGCTTCAAAAAAGTTACTGTTATTTAAGCTTAACCTTGTATTGCCTGGATTGGTGGCAATGTGTAAAACAGGGGGCAACATTTTTCTATTGCTGTTCATTCCTCACTGTGTTTTTAATGGTGCCTTAAAAAAAGAGAGAAGATGGGATTATTTCCACTAAATACTGTAACTGCACCCTTTCAGATTTGCTTGTGCTCCTTTCACACCAGGTAATTCCAAGTTAATCGATAGTGTTTATGTCAAGTTGTCGTACGTGACATCATGGAGAAGGGAAAAGTCAGTCGAGAGAGTGTGAACGTACCGGGACAGTCTCATCTTCCACACTGTGCGGAGACATGAGCGTCAAACTGACCGGGCTTCAAACCGAGACACTCAACCAGGCAGGTGCAGACAATCGACCTATATGACACTTAAAGGTTTCATTGCAACTACTGTGTGTCTATTTTATAATCCACTTTCCACTCTTAATGGACAGTTTAATGGGCTACAGACTCCAAATATTGCAGTTTTGTCCTGAACTTTTCTTTCTCTATTTTTCTTAATTCTTAGCCTAATTCATTTAGCTTTTAAACCCCCCAAAACCTCAGCATATTTAATGATTCTCAAAGCTTTTTGTCGCAGTCTGTGTACATTTAATAAATCGACAGGCGAAGAAGAAAACACGTGACCTCGTGTACTGTGTATTTCCATAGTTTTGATGTTTTAATGTATGTGCTTTGCCCTAACTTGAACCTGATTGTAATTTGACATATCTTCTTTTGTAAGGCGCATTGAGTTGCCTTGTTTATAAAATGTGCGTTGTGCCTTGCCTAATCAATTTAAGTAGTCATTAAACAAATGTACCTTTTCACAATACAAACATGTCTTTGCTTGTATATACGTTCATTTAGGTTATTTTGGCCTTTGCTCAATGCAGGCGGAGTGGTTTAAGTGTGGCCTCATTCTGACCCAAAAGCCACTGAAGATTTATGTAAAAAGAAGCAGTAAAAAATATGAATGTATGGTTAAGGCTCTTTTTTGGAGTGTAAATTTTTTTACATTAGGGTCTTGAAAGGGTGCACAATTGAAGGATCGCACGAAGACAGTAGGTGAGGAGTTTAGGTGAAGTGGAGAACCACTTGGCGGAGCTCTGATAACGAGGTTCAGCCACTGAGGATCCTGGCAATAGGTTGCGGTCACGAAGAATGTGATAATCTCATAATATCAGGGAGGGCAGGGACTAATACAGCTCTATGGGAGAAATACAGTTTTCATAAGAAATCTCCAAAACAAAAATTAACAAATGTTTTTCCTCATCATTATTTGGTAGTGATTGGATTCACAAACTTGGCATGTTATTTTTATGTCTGAAAGTCCTTTCTAATGGACAACATCACGCACATGTTTTCGAATATCATCACAATTTTTGGACGCCTTTCAGAGAAATGAATTGGACCTTGTAGGGCTGGGCGATATATCGTTATTAAAGATATATTGATTATCTTTAAATGAGATATGGAATTCGACCATATCGCATATATCGATATAGTTCAAATTTGCACTGTAATACTCATTTTTGCTATTTTTATTTAAGATATAATTTTTAATTTAAATGTACACCTTTCAGAGCTTTGTTATACAGCGCTTATGTTTACATTTTATAGTGAGTTTTCAATAAAACTACTCATTTGGCTTTGACTTAACATTTCATTTCACAGCTCTCACTTTGGGGAAAAAATATCGGGATATACTGTATATCATATATATCGATATTTAACCTAATTATATCGGGATATGACTTTTGGTCCATATCGCTCAGCCCTATGAACCTTGGTTCATATGCGCCGCCAGAGGAGACAATGAACTTGGTACTGTTTTTGTTTCATGAGGATTCTTCAAGTAATGACTGAGATATTTAATCCATGGGCAAAACTCCAAAATCTGGCATATCGGTACCGAAAAGGTGGCAAAGGCTATCATTGATTTTTAAGTAGGTCCGCCTCATTTCTAAACTTTAGACCCTTTTACCGTTTGGGTAACACTTTACATGACAACCCGGTAACTACTAGGTAATTACCTAAAACGGTAGTAATTACAGTGGTAATAACTAGTAACAAATATCAATAAAAGTGGTAGTTATTGTATAATTAAAGTATTAGTTAATCGTAACCCTACTCAATAACTGCTAGGTAATTGCCTAGTAATTACTAGTAATAAGTATCAATAAAAGTGGTAGTTCTTGGGTAATTAAAGTAGTTGTTAATAGTAACTCACATTTTTCAGTTGTAGTTTTACACTTAAAATCGCTAGTTTTAGTTTAATCTCATTTCTCTTGATCGCTTCCTGCCTCCAGCTGATGTCACTGATGATGTCAGCAGTTAAAGGGTCTTATAGACCCTTTACAATGTTGTGATCAAGGCCGCGGGAACCCAGGGTGCTGAGGGCGCTGCAGCACCCCCTGGTGGATAGGTTGCAAATTGCAGGCAATAGTATTAATTAGGAAATATGCACAGAAAAAGGGGTTTTGGGGTAAACTTTAGCCCTCAGCACCCCCTATTTAAAAGTTCTTCCCACGGCTCTGGTTGTGATGTCACGTGAACGCAACCTATTGAGAAACACCCAAATATTTCATACTCCTTACCGTTTAAACTTCTGCCCCTCCCGCCCAGCAACTTTTTTTTCTCATCCATAACCCCGTCTCATTTATAAGAGAGAGCCTTTAATTCTCTAGGGCTCAGGTGGGGTCACAATGATGAGAGTGCGTGTGTTGAGTCTGCTGCTGCTGCTGCTGCTGCTGCTGAGCTCTGTGTCCGGAGCTAAACCTCATGGACAATGAGAAGAACAGGCCAGAGCAGCCTCAGCCCTGTCCTATCAGACCTCCACTCTGTGCTCCGAGAGATGAGCGTTAAATTGGCCAGACATGAAGTTATGATCAACCAGATGCAGGCTCTCGACCAAGGTGAGATTTGTCTCTCTGTCTGCTGTTTTTCTCACTTAAGTTTGACGATCATTGAGCTATGTTTGGGGGTCGGCTCATTAGTCCGACAACCCATTAGTCCAACGTCTCATTATTGCGAAAATGTCCCATTGAGTAGGGGTTGAGAAATAAAATGAGGTTCAGGCAAGAGTCCACTGACCTTAAGGTTAGGGCCAGTGGTTGTATATGGCTCTCTAATCCACAACACAACTGGGTTAGAGATTTCGGACTAATGGCACCTCTGCTCAATGGTACATTTTCAGAATAATGAGACGTCGGACTAATGGGTTGTCGGACCAATGGAACGGCACCCTATATTTGATGTCCCGTCTAATCAGTCATCTGGAAGAGAAGATCTAAAACTGTACTTCCTTTTACAATAACCCCATACTAGTAAAAACTATCTAATATCACACGGCCCTGTTGCTTTCAGGACATTCCGCAAAACTGAGAGAGGTGGAGGCTCTGAGTCGACAACAAGAAGGTGACTTTGCAATATGTGGGTTGCACTTAATAGCCAATGCAACCCGTTGATTGCTATGGGATGAAATACTGTGAATTGTATCTACTGTTTTCTTTTTAGCCCAAGTCGCAGAACTGACGCGTTTAAAGAGCTGGGCAAATGTGACAGAAAACCATGTGGAGTCCCTGAGGAAAGACAGAGAGGTGAGGCCTTTACTGATGCTGACATTTTCAGTTTTACGCTCAAATGCAGCATATAGGGAAGGCGGGGAGGTGTCTTGCTCGTGCAGTATGTTTATACTGTATGTAGAGTCTAATAGTCCACCATCCATCCATCCATCCATTTTCTTCCGCTTTATCCGGGGCCGGGTCGCGGGGGCAGCAGTCTCAGCAGAGATGCCCAGACTTCCCGATCCAGCTCCCGATTGGGAGCACCTCCCAAGGGAGGCGACCAGGAGGCATCCGGAACAGATGCCCTAGCCGCTCCTTTCGACGTGGAGGAGTAGCGGCTCGAGTCCGAGTTCCTCCCGGGTAACTGAGCTCCTCACCCGATCTCGGAGGGTGCGCCCAGCCACCCTGCGAAGGAAACTCATTTCGGCCGCTTGTATTCGCGATCTTGTCCTTTCGGTCATTACCCAAATCTCATGACCATAGGTGAGGGTGGTAACGTAGATCGATCGGTAAATCGAGAGCTTTGCCGCTTGGCTCAGCTCCCTCTTCACCACAACAGTCCGATACAGCGACCGCATCACTGCTGACGCCGCACCGATCCGTCTACCGATCTCACGCTCCATCCGTCCCTCACTCTTGAACAGGACCCCGAGATACTTGAACTCCTCCACTTGGGGCAAGGACACTCCACCAACCTGAAGCGGGGTAGCCACCTTTTTCCGGTGGAGAACCATGGCCTTGGAGGTGCTGATCCTCATCCCGGCCGCTTCACACTCGATAGTTCTACTCTGTAGAACTATCTGCTAACAACAATACAAACATAAAAGCACAATATCCACATTGCGAGATACAGATTTAAAGTGTACTTAATGCCTACAGGAGGTCCACAGCCTCACTGATAAACACAGACAGAAACAAATTATACAACTTACAGAAAATGGACTGGAAACATTAGTCAATTACTCCTAGAATGGTATGTATCAGCAGAAAACAAGTTGGTTTAGTGTTAAGATACACTTTGAATTACGTTGCAGTTTTCAGTCCAGTAAAGGTTTTTAGTGTTTTTTATATATACTTTTTATATATACTTTAACTACTTTAAGTAACGTGGGAAAAATACCCACGTGGTACAGTTCAGCATTTACAGTTTTTGATTTTAACAATCAATGTATGTCATATGAGCTTAAATAAATAACCGCAATAAATACATGCTCTTTCATGTAAACACAAATCTTTCCCTTTATTGGTATAATCAAATAGCTATGTACAGTTTCAGTGTATTTATGTAACTGTTGGTTTATCAGTCAAGTAATAATAACACTAATAATGGCTTACACTTGTATTACACTTTGGACGAGTTAATCCTGCAACACTGGAAACCTGTTGTTCCTGTTTGCGGCAGTGGCCTAGATCCTGGCCCGAGCTTTAACAGAGCTGCTCAGATGAAACGTGCTGTGGTTGAGTGACAGCTGCTTCACGTTTGTTTCTCGTATCAGAGAACAAGGAAGGGTTGCACTTACTGTAAGTGTTTGGATTCTTCAGTGCATATTTCCTGCTTCGACAGAAAGCAAAGCTGTGATCCAGTGTGCAGAAATATTTTAGCAACAAAAAGGGGTTTAGTCAAATAATTAGCCCACAATTCACATCTCGGATTTTGGCCCAAGGAACCAAGAATTGAATTCTCCCACAGGTTCCATAGGACTTGAAAATAGATTAAGGAAAGGAAAACATTACATAGATTGAATTCATTGAGCCAGAAAAACAGTTTTATCTCTTAGAAAACTCAACTTTAATTTGTTAAACTCTTAAAGGAGCTATATCATGCTAAATCGACTTTTTTGAGCTTTTAACCATGTTGTTATGCTATTTCCTTATCAAAAACACCCCCAGAGTGGTTTTTGGCTTCATTCATGCAGTTCTCAGTAATCCTCCTGAATCCTGCTCTCTGAGCAGCTGCTCCGCCCTCTCCTGGTAAACGACTGACATGTTCAGTTGTGTCGTCACAGCGGAACGGAAGTGCTCGACGTCTGTAATCTAATGCCTTACAGCCTGATTTTTATTTGTAAAACTGCTTTTTTCATTATTTCTGTCGTAAGAAAGAAAGAAAAAAAAAAAAAGAAAAAAAAAGAGGAAGTGCCTGACGCGTCCGCGCTGCCCCTGTAGTGAAAAAAAAACGCTCCCCCTGAGCGTCTGAACAGATGGTCATGTCATGTTGCACCGAAAGTTGTGAAGAGGGAGCTTTTTCTAACCTACTCTGGAGTCTGGACACCTGTTCTTTTTTCTTACCTCACGATAATGTCACGGAGAAAACCGCGTTTGGCTGCGAGGACTGGACTTTATTCAACCTTCCTAAAAAAGAGGCCATAGAAGTTGGAATTTCCCTCCGGGATTCAGCGACTATCAGCCAGAATAGTGTTTGTCCGTGCCTGTCGCTGATGGATGCTTGGTGAACCTTGGCCAGAATCAAAGTGGATTAACTTTTATAACCAACGCAAGTCCCATAATGGAAACATCAGAGTGGTGAGTCGATCAAAATGCATGTTAGCGTGTGTGTTAGCCATTTAGCCATGAAGCTGTGTTGCACATGTTAACTCCTTATAACAGCATCATGAAGTAACTTCACTTTTTGCTGTGATATATATATTTCTACTACTGCTAAAGTTGTATGAGCGGCGAGAGGGGGCGGAGTTAACTGAATCCCAGCGTTTTGTCTTCCGGGTTGGAAAAATACCTCCAGAAAATACTTATATTTATCACAAAAATTAGTGCTCCGTAGTGGTAGAGGTACAATATATCATATAAATGCCTATACTTTACTTTGGAATGGCTTAAAATAGCATGATACAGGTCCTTTAAAAGCTCTAAGGTTTACACGTCGTAAGAGGGCGTGGGGAGGATTGGCCCTTGCAGTGTTTCAGAGGCTTGTTCGAGATAAATCATGAGTTTGTTCTGAACACCATCAATCGTGGTGTCTATTTTGGGGGGAACCAATGACTCTAATAGTTTCAGTCATATTGTATTTGTTCAGATCTAAAGTATAGCACAGGAGAGAGGAGGGAGGTACAGCCGAGTGAGGAGCACGTTTCTGATCGTAGCAGGCTCATATATTAAATATCAAAGCAGTGGCTGTTTGGAGCTCTGAACGCGCTGTAGAATACGAAGGCAAACTGCACATGGGACATTTCAAGCTCTGCGTGTGAGTGACCGCCCATCAACTTATAACGTATTATTCCTTGTTCTGCGAAAGATACAAAGCGGGTCGAGTGGCAGTGGATGGGAGCAAGAAACTCGTGTTTCAAATCAAAGTCTCACGTGTCCGCTGTCCAAGGAGCTTTCACGAGTGTCAGGTTACCACACACAGGCAAGTGTGACCAGGCGGGGGCGTAGGGGTGCAGTATCTGACCAAGATGTTACCATGTCAGCCCCTAATATCACTTCGGCTAAATTCAGTACTGTAAATGTTAATAGTTGTCAACAACGCCAGCCCAGAATTATACTGGGCAAATAAAAGTATAAAGGACAGAGACAGTCATTCAGTTTTGGTTAATTTATTGCATCATTAGTATTGGTTTCTTCGTATTTAAAATCTAGTTGGTTTAAGCACATCATGTACGTTCCTTCACACGCACATTGACAGTTTGGTTCACAGTTCATTCATTCATAGATAGACAGGTATTATTTCATGTAGTTGTCACGCAATTGCCCAATTGTTTGTAAAGTCCTGTTACCGGTCCATGTCAGCACTTAACACAGCCTCCGACCACCACACGAGGCGCCGCTCAGCCCGCAGTCACGGACAGTGGAGCACGAGAGTCGAGGACCAGGTGAA
Organism: Proterorhinus semilunaris; assembly: GCA_021464625.1. Lineage (NCBI taxonomy): Eukaryota > Metazoa > Chordata > Actinopteri > Gobiiformes > Gobiidae > Proterorhinus > Proterorhinus semilunaris. The sequence continues at coordinate 31,771,678 of CM038347.1, read as the reverse complement.
ATGAAGGTTCTCCCGCCGACCAGCAGCCTAGGAGAGTACCACAATTTAGGTCTACAGTACATATAAAACAGTTAACAGAGGGACACTACACTTTTACATACCGGGTGGCTGTGGTCACATAACCTCCATGAAGCCATCCAGACACCCCGTAGATACACACGCCCGAGGGCTACAACCGCGACGCCAACCTCGCACTACGAAGCTCTCAGACACAAAGCAAAAAGCTGTGTTACTTTAGCCGGTGCAGAGCTCGTCTGGGTCCTGGTTACAGCAGGACTGATGTGGACAGGCCTATGTTACAGTACAGCGCACCTCAAGCATTATTTCTTCTCCATCATTTTAATGATTGTAGTTGTTTTCTCCAAACTACAAATACTACAGTCCCTTTCTTATCTGTGATGGTCCACCATGACTTAGAGGAACTGGGACATGACCCTGCACCAGCTTTGTTTTTCTATTTGATCTTAGTTCCTGCTGAAGTCTCGTGAAATCAAACACATTTGCAAGAAGAAGAAGAAGAAGATCTTTATTTATACAGCGCCTTTCACAGACATGGTCACAAAGCGCTTTACATGAGAGCAATTGCATTCACTCCACACTCGGTGATGGTAAACTACGTTAGTAGCTTCAGTTTCCCCTGGGGGAGACTGACAGAAGCGCTGTCGCGACTACACACGTCTGCCCCAACGGTCCCTCTGACCACCACCATTCACACACACCATTCATCCTGGCCTATTGTACATGTTTTTGGTGGTAGGGGAAACCGGAGGACCCGGAGGAAACCTACGCAGACACGGGGAGAACATGCAAACTCCACACAGAAAGGCCCCGTCCAGGTGGGAATCGAACCTGGGACCTTCTTGCTGTGAAACGAGAGCACTAACCGCTGTGCTACCGTGCCGCCCGACATTTTTTTACTAGCCAGTGTCTGACTGATGTAGCTTTAGCGTTTCTCTAAAGAAAGAGCACATTGTATTTTGGTCATGTCATTGGTACTCGTGGTGTTGTTTTAGTTTTTGACTGAATTTGATTATCTGACCTAAAGGAGTCGATCTCGTCTTCTGTGGTTCTCCTCGAGGTTTCTCTTTTCTCCCACTGGGTTTTTGACTTTTTCCTCGCCCTGCTGGAGAGTCTAAGGACGGGGACGCCCACGTGATGTTTATTTGGACGTTATGTTTGCCTGGATACTTCATCTGCCTGACCTTTGCAGCCCTGTGAGGCAACTCCTGTCCTGATATTGGGCTATACCAAACAATTGGTTGATTCAAATTCACATTTCAGAACACACATCTGTGAGAACATTTGAGGGAAACAAAGCTGTACTATTTTTTTTAAATCCTTCTACATGGCATTCATCATCAGAAAAGCAAAAGATTCCCGTCAGCAGGAAGAAACCAGGAAACATGTCGTGACGAAATTCAATACCACGTATTGTATTTACAGAACTTGGAAAAGTGTCAGATGTCAGAAAACCTGTTGAAGATATCAATCTCATGATTTGACACTATTTAAACAACACAAGGACGACTCAGTTCAGTCCAAAGATGGAGAACACCGTGGTCGTTCTGTTGCTGCTCTGCGCTCTCTCCTCGGCTCAAAAGGCCCTCTCTCAGAGCAATCCCCGTCCCGATCCATTTGATCTTTACTCTGAACTCCGGGACATAAACGTCAAACTGGCGGAGGACAGACTGCTGATCCAGCAGCTGCAGAAAGACAAACAAGGTAAGATGAAATGCTTTACCACAACTTGAGTTTGTATTTGTCTTAACTGGACCTCTGACCCTTTTAGAACTGGAGGCCAAACTGAAGGAGCTGGAGGAACAAAACAGACAACTGGAACCAATGAAGGAAAAACTTGAAGGTGATGTGTGTAATGTAATAATTAAAGACGGTGTGGGGTAGCAACGCTTAACAGTGTTTACTTAGAATAGGGGAAAAACAGCAAGTAAAGGTATAAAGGTGTATAGAGGTCCAAGGGGTTTGAACTGTGCCCGCACACCTTTATTTAGGCCTGGAACCTTAAAGCAGCTCTGCCTCACACTAAAGGATTTGCTATTGAGGTAATAATTGTGTAAAATGAATCAACTTTGAGTAAAAGGTAGGCCTGTCACGATAACACATTTGAAGTTCAATATATTGAGGCAGGAAAGTATCGCGATAAACGATATTGTTGACTCTTAACGTTACTCGATATTAGGGTTGGGCGATGTCCCCTTAATTGGCAGTTGACGATGTTTACAGTGAACCATCGCGATGAAGCATTTTTTAAAGACATTTACATGGCCTGTATAGTATTGGCTGCATAGTATTTATGTTTGGAAAAATGTGAGATTGCAGGATAAATGGATCTAAACTAAACACGATCTAATCAGAGTCATGGAACGCGAATTTTGCGACAGAAATGCGTTAAACCTCGTGCGTAAAGTCTCAGAGGAGAACGACTTATTCAGAGCGTCCTCTGCTCCTCAATAACAAGGCTCTTATCGCACTGACACAAATGTACATCAGAGATGATTATTCATGAAGAAACAGTGGGTGACCGGGACAATATTTATACGTTTTTGAAGCTGCTCCATGCGCCGCCCGGTGTGTGTGCTCGTAGCCTCGTACCTCCGCGCTTCTCTCTCTCCTCTCTCTCCTCTCTCTCTCTCCTCTCTCTCTTTCGGCTCTCTCTCCTCTCTCTCTCCTTTCTCTCTCTCTCCTCTCTCACCTCTCTCTCTCCTCTCTCTCTCTTTCGCCTCTCTCTCCTCTCTCTCTCCTTTCTCTCTCCTCTCTCTCTCCTCTCTCTCTTTCGCCTCTCTCTCCTCTCTCTCTCCTCTCTCGCCTCTCTCTCTCCTCTCTCTCTCCTCTCTCTCTCCTCTCTCTCCTTTCTCTCTCCTCTCTCTCTCCTCTCTCTCTTTCGCCTCTCTCTCCTCTCTCTCTCCTCTCTCGCCTCTCTCTCTCCTCTCTCTCTCCTCTCTCTCTCCTCTCTCTCTCCTTTCTCTCACCTCTCTCTCCTCTCTCGCTCCTCTCTCTCCTCTCTCTCCTCTCGCTCTCTCTTCTCTCTCGCCTCGGTCTCTCCTCTCTCTCGCCTATCTCACCTCTCTCGCCTCTATCTCTCCTCTCTCGCCTCTCTCTCTCCTCTCTTTCACCTATCTCACCTCTCTCTCACCTCTCTCTCACCTCTCTCTCTCTCGCCTCTCTCTCCTCTCGCTCTCCCCTCTCTCTCACCTCTCTCTCGCCTATCTCACCTCTCTCTCACCTCTCTCTCTCTCTCCTCTCTTGCCTCTCTCTCTCCTCTCTCGCCTCTCTCTCTCTGGCTCACCTCTCTCTCTCCTCTCTCGCCTCTCTCTCTCTGGCTCACCTCTCTCTCTCTGGCTCACCTCTCTCTCTCTGGCTCACCTCTCTCTCTCCTCTCTCGCCTCTCTTGCCTCTCTCGCCTCTCTCCTCTCTCTCTCGCCTCTCTCTCCTCTCTCTCTCGGTCCTTCATGAGAACATCCAAACCCATGTGGTCTCAGCTCCCAATGCGAGATCCATCGCGGCAGGCTACTTAAACTAGCGTGCATATTAGTTACATTCGTGATTTAATTTACAATGCAATCCCTGCAAAGGCCCACAGAAGATCAGGGCTCGAACAACCCTACTAGATACTGTCAACTGTCAGGCATAAAGAAGACAGCAAACCTTTGTTCTAAAAGTGCATCATAATCTTAAAAGTCCACACAAGCTGCAATAAAATATTATGAAACTCCATTTGCATCAGTTAAACATGAAAGTTTTACAAAGAAAAAATGGGGGGAAATGCTAATTAATGTACAGACGATAAATATTGAGCCGAAAAATGTATATGTTTATCTGTTTTTTTTTATTGAACGATAAATCGATATAGTATTTATCGTGACAGCCCTAGTACAAAGTACCATCTCATGCAATTCAGCAAGAAGCCTGCGGGCCAAACAAAAAGTTGATCTGAGGCGAGCGTAGCGTGTGGTGCAGAGATGCACATAAGTCCCTCACCTGCAAGTCCAAGTCAAGTCCAAGTCCCTGACCCACAAGTCCAAGTCAAGTCCGAGTCTGTGACCCCACAAGTCCAAGTCAAGTCCAAGTCTCTGACCGCAAGTCCCAGTCTAGGTCCAAGTCTCTGACCCTTCAAGTCCAAGTCAAGTCCAAGTCCCATGGTTTCTATGTTTTACACGAATTCAAATCACAGTACAATAAAACTATTTTAAAATCAATAAACACCTGTAAATTAAAAACAACTAATACGAGCCCGGGCCTTCCACACACAAATAATCAACATCACAATATTTCTATGAACCATATTCACAGTCAATCCCAATGTAATGGTAAGTTAGGAAAAAAATAATATGAACTATTTCTGTGGCCAGGCCCCGTGTCATTCCTTCAACTAGCCCTCCCACACCACTACTTCAGTTTTGTAAAAGTAACATCAGTATAGTTACACAGCTGTACTCTGTCACAAACATGTCTGCAGAAGCTTCAGAATGTTACTGAAGTGCCCTTTATCATACAGTAAAACTCCACTGTGGATAATAATACTTCCAGTCTTACCTTGAAGGCTTACAGACTGTTGACATGAGTGACCTATCTTCAGCCTGTAGCTACAGGACCTGCTATATCCACTGTAGCTACAGGACCTGCTATATCCACTGTAGCTACAGGACCTGCTATATCCACTGTAGCTACAGGACCTGCTATATCCACTGTAGCTACAGGACCTGCTATATCCACTGTAGCTACAGGACCTGCTATATCCACTGTAGCTACAGGACCTGCTATATCCACTGTAGCTACAGGACCTGCTATATCCACTGTAGCTACAGGACCTGCTATATCCACTGTAGCTACAGGACCTGCTATATCCACTGTAGCTACAGGACCTGCTATATCCACTGTAGCTACAGGACCTGCTATATCCACTGTAGCTACAGGACCTGCTATATCCACTGTAGCTACAGGACCTGCTATATCCACTGTAGCTACAGGACCTGCTATATCCACTGTAGCTACAGGACCTGCTATATCCACTGCCAACTATTGGTCTTTGACAAAATATTCCCTAAATAAACGGTAGCCTCGTAATGGTAATGATTTGATCACTAATCACTTTACTGAGTAGTAGTTACAACTTATGCAGCTGCTCAAACTCCTTTTTCCTTCACTCTCGCTGTTGCGCTTATTAAGCACCAATGAAGGCTTTACATTAATAATGAGAGAAACTGTTGTATTTCGCAGTGATCGTAGAAGTACAGTCCGAATAGCGCGCTCACGATGTCAACAAACCCACGACAGGGCAGCGTGCGCACGCGGGGGGGGTGTTACGGCAGAGGAGCCGATGAGCAGCGCGGTGCTGGGTGAGAGAGAGAGAGAGAGCGCACACACAGGGGAGACAGAGACGAAGGAGCGGCCGAGAAAAAAAGCCAGAATCAAGCGTCCAAACAGCGTGTGTAATGAGTGCGCGAGGGACTCGTAATGTTCACGAGTCTCAGACCACGAGTCCGAGTCAAGTCTCGAGTCTTTAAGGGACGAGTCCGAGTCAAGTCTCAAGTCTTTAGGGGACGAGTCCGAGTCGAGTCGCAAGTCTCTAAAAATAGCGACTTAAGTCCGACTCGAGTCCGAGTCCGACTCGCGAGTCCCCATCTCTGGTGTGGTGCTCAAGAAACAAGTAGCAAGAACAGCCGCAACAGTCCCTCTGACCACCATCATACATTCACTGTATTATGGCAACAGCATCATTCATCCTGGCCTATTGTACATGTTTTTAGTGGTAGGGGAAACCGGAGGAAACCTACATAGACACAGGGAGAACATGCAAACTCCACACAGAAAGGCACTGTCCAGGTGGGAACCAAACCCGGGACCTTCTTGCTGTGAAGTGAAAACGCTAACCGCTGTACTACCGTGTCACTTCAAATCAACAACGCCTGAAGACAACGCTGACCTTACTCAGCCAAGTTATCGCTGCTTTTCCCCTTCATTTCCGAGCTTCATTATATAGCTGTTGCCATAATTGGTCTGAAATTTAAATGGTAGAGATATGAGAAAAAATAAGGAAAAAAAAGTCAATTTAGTCAATTTCTGTTAGTCCACATTTTATTAAATCAACCAAGAAAAATACATGAAGACAGTAAATTATATTATTTAATGTAGATTTATTTTACCTTCATAATTTGGCTTTTCTCTCGTTATTGTCTTGGCCTTTCAGAACAACTCCTTCAAAAGGCAGTATTTGTCCACACAGTGTTTATTGCAGCCCAAGGGCGTTTTTGCCGTCGGACCAGCCACATCTAAAGAGTAAAACATGTTTTTATAGAAATAGCAGAGATACTGAGTAGAGTTGATGTGAGTACTGCTTTGTCTTTGTACCCCAGTTTTTGGAACAAGTTTAATTTTCCCGGGCTGTCCCACTTTTTTTACAGAACATACATGAAATTATGAATAATTAAAACGATGTCATTTTGTAATTATTCCTGTAATGTGGTCCTAATGTCTTTGTCCTTTTAGCTCAAGCCACTGACCTGACGAACATAAAGACACGGACAAACGTGACTGAAAACCAAGTGGAGTCCCTGAGGAGAGACAGAGCAGGTGAGACTTTTACTGGTGTATTTGTTCTGGATGAAATGTACTGCTTTACACATTCAAATAACAGGAATACCCTGTTGTGGTTTTCCCATCAAATGTATACAACTCGAAAACCAAACTAAAACTAAAAGAGACAAACATTGTTCTTTCTGGCCGCAATGGTTTCAGTGACTGGGACCTGGAATAGACCTAACTGCTGCCATTTTTATAACTGACCGTTAAAATCCTTGTTTCAGTGAAGAATTATCATCGGCCCTATATATTGGCAGGCTGATATATCGGGCCGATATCTGAGTAATTTACGAAAAGGCCGATATCTCTGGAACCATAAGTGGCAGAGACTTTTGTTTGCGTTGGAAAGAGCTCAATCAGAGCCTTGAAGTGAGAAGAACTTCCTTGGCCGCAGAGGAGCTGAGAAACATTTCAGTGAAAAATTGTCAAATGTTTGTACACCTATCTTACATATTTTATGTTGCAGACTTTTGCTAATAATTTCTGAAACAACAAATAAGATCCTTTTTTTTTTTTTTTATCCGCTGATTTTTGTCTTTTATATGAAATATAAGAGACATTTTACAGTTTAGAAGTTTCATAAACAGTATTATAGACCAGACATTTTTAAATATCAGCCGGAAATATCGGCATTGGCCTGAGAAAACCCATATTGGTCGACCAATTTTTTCGTTCAGTTTATTTGAACTGTTTACATGTATTTACTTACAGAAGTCCCATCATTACACAGTAATGGAAGCTCAAAGAAGGTTTTGTGCACCCACCCCTATGTTCAATGCTCTCAGGTCTTGTGCATTTCACATTTGTATTCCCATTGTGTTCCCTTTTGGGAACTCAACGAATAAAAGGGTGAGTGCTCAGGTTCACTAATGGAACATATTTAAATATTAAGGCACATGTGCAACTGAAGTGGTGACAATTTACCATTTTAATATTTCAACACGAGATAGTCGGGAAAGTCGTGTTGATTAGAACTTTGTCTATTTATATTTTTGTTTGTCTTTTCTCCCTGCTTATCAGTGGGACAAGTGGCTTTCTCAGCCCTTTTGTTGGAATCAGGCTCTGGATTTATTGGTCCATTCAACACTCACACTCCTCTGGTCTTCAAACGTGTGATCTCCAACATTGGAAATGCCTACAACCCAAACACAGGTGCATAAACCCACAGATTGCTGTATATGATATTTATCTGTATTACTGTATGTAATGTTCATTGTCTTTTTCCTTGGACAGGATTTTTCATCGCCCCAGTGAGAGGAGCGTACCACTTTGAACTCTATGTTGGTAGTCATAGTGGCAATTACCACACCTCTGGAGTTCATCTGGTGAAGAATGGAGAAAATGTGGTCATTGCATATGAGCGAGGTCCGAATGGACATTCAAGTGCAGCCAATGGAGCCACTCTGCTGCTGGAGCCTGGAGACGTCGTCTTCCCTCTTCTACACCAGACCACTATTATCTTTGATAATGAAAATCACCACAGCTCGTTCAGCGGGCACCTGCTGTTCCCCATGTGAGACACAATAACTGGTTGTGTTCAGGTTCTAGAATGTGATGATGTCACAGGACCCAGTGGGGGCAGGAGACAGTTTTACCTATTAACGGCATTACACTTTCACAAGTCATATCTAAAAAGAACATTTATGAATTACAAAAATGATCATTAATATCAGTCTTAGGTCCATGATCTCTCTGCACTAGACCAAACATGGCCCTTTAATTTTACCTATATATAATACTCCTTTATAACGCTGTCCCGAAACCCAGCAATTCAGTGAGTTTGAGGATAAACATGTGTCAAAGTTGAGTAGAAACAGTTACAGAGGCTCATTGAAGTAAAATTGTATTCCTTTATTTCCCAACGAGCTGCTGGGCACATGAGCAGAGGTGGTTAGTAATGGACTGCATTTGCTCAACTACTGGAGTAACTCTTTATGTACAAGTAACATTACAACGTCATAGTACTCGATATTGACGTTTAAAGTATAACTTGTGGCGACTCTTACTCTGGTTTGTCATGACCTGCTTTCTGTCCCCTGTTTTGATTTGTTTCTTTGTCTTGTCTGAGTTTTTTTGTTTCACCAGTTTGTCATTTTATCTCTGGATTATAACTTTCAGTTATTAAACGTTGGAGTCCTGAGTTTTGGGTTTATTATGAATGACAACTGGTTGATGTCGATTGTATGATGGGATGTTTTGTTTGAGTGTCTTGCCATATAATGTGATGTACTTGATCTAATTTTCCTTGTAGGTTTTTTGGGAAAAACAGACTTTACTTTCCCTTTTTTTTTTGATTCCCTATTGTTTTGAATTCTGAAACATAAATAAGACTTTTCTTAAGTAATTTTGTTTGTGTCTCTGTTCCTTACTTATCTAAAGGAATTTTAAATCATGTTATCTGAGTCACCACTTACTTTATACCTACCTCCGTAATCCCTTTTTCAATCTTCCTTTATTTTGTTTTCTTCACTGCTTAGCTCTCCAAACATTGGGTTGGGCCACATAAGACATCACTTAGCATTACTGCCAAGGCTTTCAACATCTTGACACGATACTACTGTAAGTATGCACACTCTCGAGAACCATGTGTAACCAGGCAGTTAGTGGTACAGTATTTTCCTAGTGGTAAAAGGTGTGCACGCCGTAGCAACTGTGTCATTGCGGGACGGTGTGTGTGTGTGAGTACTCTTGCCCGTTGAGTTATTTTATCGAAAGCTTAACAATGATCCGTCACAATTATTATTTTTTCTTTATTAATGGGCTACGGTGTTTAATGGAGTTTGCGGTTGGGGACAGCTGCTCCTGTGACGCGCCCGAGCCCCCAGTATCTGCCCATTCCCTGTATATTGATGTTAAATGTTAGATGTTAGATTAGGTTGTGCTCAAAATAAGTCAAAGATTTGGCTATTTGTAGCTATAGCGTTACCTTGCCAGCAAGCTGAGTGGATTCTCACGGTATTTGAGTTTACAAACACACAAGAATCCATCTCGAACCGCTCCCGCAGCAAAAAAAAGTAGAACGCGGCAATCACAAAAAAAAATAAAACACAAGGTCAGCTGCAACACATAACACAAACAACTTTTTTCAAAACTAAATATTCAATGGATTTGCGGCGCTCTTGATCCAGTCAGCAGCAAAAGCTGCTCATGTGACCTTTCCCCGAACGATTTAAGCCAGTGCAGTTGGTTGGATAAAATGGGTAAAACCTTGTTTAACTCATTGACTGCCAATGACGTCTATAGATGCAATATATAAAAAAAAATTGTCACAGCAATATTTACAGAACACAATATCCACATTGCGAGATACAGATTTAAAGTGTACTTAACCACGCCTACAGGAGGTCCACGGCCTCACTGATAAACACAGACAGTTGTCCTAGAGGCAGTGGTAAAAGCTTTTCTATGGAGCGGTAGCTGTAAATAAAATAATAGCCTGAAGCCACCTGGCTGAGTTGCTGAATTACTGAATACCACTACGCCATACTCTTTCTTAACCATGACCAGCAGCAGGCACATAGGTTTGGAAGGTTTTAGATAACAAACATGCAAATTATACAACTTACAGAAAATGGACTGGAAACATTAGTCAATTACTCCTAGAATGGTATGTATCAGCAGAAAACAAGTTGGTTTAGTGTTAAGATACACTTTGAATTGCGTTGCAGTTTTCAGTCCAGTAAAGGTTTCTAGTGTTGTTTTTATATACACTTATTTAAGTAACGTGGGAAACATACCATAGTCTTGCTTTGGTACAGTTCAGCATTTACAGTTTTTGATCTAACATAATCAATGTACGTCATATGAGCTTAAATAAATAAAACTGTTGAATGATCTCATTAGTGAAAAGCAAAAAGTTGTATTTATCTACTTACTATTTATCAATATTTTAAAAGCACATTGTGTAAACCTCTTAACCCCCGCTTTAACCAAGTGTATTTGCTCCGGTTCAGCTTTACCCAAAACACTCTTTTTCACTTTTTGTCACTTTGATGCCACCTTTCTGTTTCTCTTTCCTGGTGTTTTTGTCGCTGTCTGACTGCCTGTCTGATCAGCAGTTATGATCTAACTTAGCTTGTTTTTGCTCTTTCATGTAAACACAAATCTTTCCCTTTATTGGTATAATCAAATAGCTATGTACAGTTTCAGTGTATTTATGTAACTGTTGGTTTATCAGTCAAGTAATAATAATACTAATAATGGCTTACACTTGTATTACACTTTTGACGAGTTTATCCTGCAACACTGGAAACCTGTTGTTCCTGTTTGCGGCAGTGGCCTAGATCCTGAGCCGAGCTTTAACAGAGCTGCTCAGATGAAACGTGCTGTGGTCGAGTGACAGCTGCTTCACGTTTGTTTCTCGTATCAGAGAACAAGGAAGGGTTGCACTTACTGTAAGTGTTTGGATTCTTCAGTGCATGTTTCCTGCTTCGACAGAAAGCCAAGCTGGGATCCAGTGTGCAGAAATATTTTAGCAACAAAAAGGGGTTTAGTCTAATAATTGGCCCACAATTGACATCTCGGATTTTGGTGAATGAAATTGTCCCACACCCGGTCCGACAGGTTCAATAGGATTTGAAAGTAAACAAAGGCAAGGAAAACATTAGAGAAATTGAATTCAGTGAGCTAGCACGATAGTCGTATCTGTTAGAAAAATCTACTTTCATTTGTTAAACTCTTATAAAAGCTCTAAAGGTTTGCACTCTGGGAAAGAGGATGGGGTCCAGCCGAGTTAGGAGCATGTTTCTGATCAGACTCGTATATTTAATATTAAAGCCTCATTATTTAGAGCACTGGCTTTTTCGCCACCTTAACGTGTTGGAGGGGTTTGAGCACTCGATCCTGGGAGCTCTGTTGTCGCGGGCTTCGTGCCCCTATATTGTTCTTTTGTTGGCTGAGGTGCCGTCTCCTTGGACTGGCCGTGCCCTGTCGGTTTCTCCCGAAGGAGATTGGAATACAGTGACGGGACATTAAATCTGAGCCCACCATTCCGGTTCATGGAGGGATTTTCTTTCTTGACAAAAATAGCTTATTTACTCCTCTTTCAAAACAAAGTTCTTCTTTAGCTAAAATGTTGACCTCCCGTCCTCAAAGGAGTGGTTGGAGGTGTTGAAGATAACGTATTCTTTAGCGCTGGATGAAAGGATGGAGACTCGGTATAATATAATCCAAAATCATTACTTTATTTCCTATTACAAACTAAAGGTACATCTGTTGAGCTGACTCCATGTTGACCGGACGACGAGGCGGGTGGAAGAGGGTGCTTCTCTCCCCCGCCACACAATACAAAGGAATAGGTGTGTCTTCCCCCAACCAATCAGCTCTCTTGGATCGTCACTTCTTCTTCTGCGCAATCTGACTCCTCATTTGAACACACTGCCCCCCAGTGGATCAACCATACATACAAGCAGAAACTAAAATGTCTGCCAGATTCAAATGTATCTCAAAGCACAGTTTACAGATCAACACAGTTTTATATATAATCACTAAAACCTAATATGACAAATATGTATATAAATAATTCCACATTCCCCGTATTGATCTCTACAAAAGAGATCACAAATCAGATTGAATATTTGTCATATGAAATCAGTGATAGATGCTTGTCCTTCAACTGGTTGCCTTTACTCTGTCAGGTCGTTGTCTCAGTTCATGCTTCCTCGGCGTCCGCTATAAAAACATATAGTCACCACTACGGGTGGTTTTTTATTGTTTATTTTTTCTACATCATCATGTTTTGGTCAACTTTAATTGTTGTAAGGCGCTTTAAAAATACAACTTTATTGATTTGGGTCAAAAACTCTCATAATGACGACCACTCACAAGCACCCACAGAGACAAGGAACCAACAGAGATCTGTAACAGAAACACAAAAGAACAGACAAAAATTACAAACAAAAAAAATTCTCATCAGGGCCGCTCACCGTGAGAACGACCATGCCAGCTAATCTTGCAAATTATGGTTCAAATCAAAGACCTATTTAACTTAATTTATCTGTTGGAATGCTAGGGTCAATTTTATCTGGAAAATTCAGGAATTCAGGTTTCATTAATCTACAGAGAAAAACTCTCTTTTAGCTTCTGTTTCCCACATTTACCACAGATTCTGTGTGCACTTCAGAATCACAGCAAACGTCAAAAACAGAGTATTATAAATTAATTTACCTATCTGAAACCGAAATCTTAGTTGGCCATAACATTTGTCAATTCGTCACTTTATGTTTTCGTTTGTTTATCTTTTAGATATATGTCTCAGTTCTTTCCCATATAATTGACATATAATTATCACCCCCTCTTGGACTGAGGAAAACTCAGTCCAATAAAGAGTCATGTAAACATGTATAAACAAGTGAGACCTCTATCCTTGTACAGGAAACACAACAAACCAACTCAAATTTCACTGGAGATTAATACCTCCGGCACCTACATAACACAAAGAAAACAATAGCAAAATAACAAATGTCAGGGTCAGTCCAGGGAGGTTGAAGGCGGGTTCAAATGGGTCGACAGGGCGAGTGAGAGGTGGACATCACTCGTCTGGTTTGCGACCTGGACAGCATGTGAGGTCCTGGGAGTGGCCTCAAAAGGGATCAGACCAGCACTGGTTCAGTCCAATCGTGGCAGAGGACTGTCAGACAGGCTGGGAAAGGAGCTCTCAGCGGCTCCCAAAGTGAGAACATCAGTCACCTCCAACCTGAGTGCATAAACTAATGAGTGTAGATGGTTTCAATAGGGATCATAACATACAATCTTAAGATCAGTGTCCACTGGATTCCCGTGGAATCAAAGAGGAGCCTGATCTCAGGCACCCAAATGGCCTGTTTCAAGGTCACAAGAGTTTCCTCTCGATCTGCTCACAGATTGACGCCAGGAGCAGAGCAAGAGAAAGGGCCGAAACCCAATTCACTTCAGCTTTTAGACATAATTTCAGACAATTTAGTTTTATATATTCCAATTCATAGCTATAGCATTGCACAGTTCTATCACATGTCAATGCCCTCTAAGGCTTCAAATTTAAATTTTGTATTGAGATATTCAGACAAATGCATTTAGTTGTAACTTAAGGATTATTGATTAAATTTAGTAAATAAACCAGCATCAGTAGGTCCTAAAGACCATCTTTATCTGGTGCATTAAGATATTTTTCAGTCAGTTCATAAACACATAATTCTCTACCATGGTGTCGTGGAATGATGTTCCAAAACGGACATAAGTATCAGACACCGATGGAGAGTACAGGACATTTTAGAAACTTCAATTTCTTACCAATCTTTTGTTTCACTCACGCTTTGGTCATGGAACAAATTCTTTAGCCTATTGTCCAGGAGAGAGAGCAAATGATATAAACACATTATCTCATAGGGTGTAAACAGTTCACAGTCACACCTCGTTTGCCTAATTAATTTTGTTATTTTAAAAGGACCATTCATGTCCACTAAGGTTAGCCTTAAAAGCTTTTCCATGTCATATTAAAGTACAGTGATCAATGGGTGGGTGGCTTTGGCAAAGTGAATGTTTGATCCAAGGTCAAATGTCAGTTGTACAGTCCTTCAGCTCTTCCCAGTAGATATCTGCATTCAGCAACCACTGTCCTGTGAATGATTCAAGACAGCAAGGTGTTTGTCCGATCAGGGAAAAGTCACTGTTAGTCCATTCAGAACACACAGAATTGATGCTCTCATCAGCAAATCAGGAGAGAAACAGCAGTCTGAGTTGGCGTGTCAGATTCAGTCCTGTGAGCTGAGTAGGCACTGGTTTGGTGAAAGGTTTTGGGTGGTCTTCCTGTATCCACCCAGTAGATGGTGTCCGTTAATGATCACAGTCTCATAGTTCACAGATGTGTTGTTCACCTTTATCCACCAGCACGCCAAGAGTCTGTCCGTTCACCTTCACAGGTAACATGAATTCTGGAATCCCATGCCTCTGCACTCAGCAGCAGTCTCAGCATTGTATTGTCCCCATCAGCGTTGTTGTAAACGCCTCGATCTCCTCGAACGTTGTTGGTCCTCCTCTGAAACAATCCTTGGCCACAATTACCAACACCACACCCATAAGTCACTGCACATTTAAGTAAACTCATTATTACTCTTTTTCATTACTCGCTCCTTTAAGCTGCATCTTTAAAAGTTGCACTCATTTCATTCAGTTCAACTTTGCTCTCGCTTCTGTTCAAGGGTGTTCTCCATATTCTCAAAATGTATTCATTAATTTATTTGGTTTTATTAACAATAATTCAAATTTTGCATAATTGCTCCTTCATAACTTTTGGTAATGCGTCCAAGATGGCGCATAAAGATCAACTTAAACTCTAAATAGTGGTCTGTACTTTCAATCAATGTATTCGAACCTACGACAGGTCTTCCCTGCTTCAGTTTTCATTCCACGGCGCCACCGTGTGGAGAGAGGTTCTAATTCGTTCAGCAACATCTCTCAGAGCCCTAAATGCTCCGTTAATCACAGGCTTAAAAAATAGCATTTGTCTCACACTAATTTTGGATACTTGTTCTTCAAATGTATGCTGTGGAGACATAACTACCACCAGCAGAAATGTTTCTCTATAAAAAACAAAACAAAAATTACTTTTATAACAATAACTTTGGTCAAAAACGTTCTTTTTTCTTCATTTTTTCAATGAGGGGCGGAGCAATTTCTCCACTTCCCCTCCTACACGGATGTCTGGGTACAAAGAAGGATGGCCACTCCTCCAATGTAACCATTACTTCCTGTTTGATCATTTCCTACGTCCACACAAATGCAGACACAGCAAATACACGGTTAGTTTTCTAAAATAAACAGTGTCCACTCAACATTCATACACCACATCTCTGAGTAAGGAATTATCTTATCTTAAAAACTTTCTTTCAACCGTCCTTCTCACTTTCAATCACCTTTCCATCACGCTTCACATTCAATGCCATTTCGGCATCCAGTCTCCTCAGAGAACCATCTATCACCGTTAAATGATCAGATGCATTCACTCCAATACTTTCCAAGTCTTTCTCTCCGTTTGCTTCTCCGCCACTCACAAAAATATCACTTTTGTTTGTCCTTCTCCACTCGTCCATCACACTGGTCACTCGTCACTCTGGACACACTCAGTCAATCTACAATAAAAAGAACATTACACAAAAGACAAGACAACAAGACACACTAATTTCACATATACCCCATAACCATGTGCACAAACATCTAAACATAATCTGGCCAGTCATTAACTCTTCAATTTTCCTCTTCTTTTATTCTCTCATCTGGCCAGTACAAGAGCTCTTTGCAATCTGGCCAGTAGAATATTTTCACTCATTTATCTTTATATTTTTATTTTATTTTGTCTTTTATCTTCAAATTTAGTCTCCTTTTCCGTTATGTACATTGGTTTTCTGGGGGCCACAAACTCCCCAACGTATAACCAAGAAGCAGAGTCCTACATGGGTCGGACCCGCACCCATGATAAATCTTTGCGGGTACCCGACACGGTGCAGGATTCTGCAAGAACGTCGCAACAGGTGAGCACGTCTGCTCCATCCTACCAGTCTAAGGGGTGGCGTTTAGGCTTGTCCTCTGACCAAAACCAGGGCAAGACGTGTCCACCAAACTGTTTACCGAGATTAATTGCCAATCCTAATCCCAAAGCCTAAATAGTAGCTCGCCGGCTACTTTAATAGAGTCATAAAGTTCGGGGACATTCCAGAGTTGCCATGTGGATGCGCCATCTCCGCAGTTGACAGCTTACACCTCTCCATTGACAAACATTAGCTAAAAAGCCGTGGAACACTTCCGCCAGCCGCCGAGTCACTGCTGGCAACAATACAATAGGCCGCGTTCACATTATAGAATTATTTCAGTTGGAGGGCCGGTGTCAACACAACTCTATGGGACTATGGTTACAGTCATTGAATTTTCAGTTGCCCTCCACCTCAATTTTCTTTAGAATGTTGTGATGTCACGTGAACGCTACCTACTGCTGCCAATCCCACAATGCTCAGCGACATAACATCACACTCCCAAACTATATTAGCGACTCGGTGCGCCCACGTCTTCCGTCTTTTTATTTATCATTTTCTAATGTAATAGTTTTTATTTGTATTTTATCTTTTATAATTTTTTATATTTTCACCAACAAACAAACAAAACAAACAAAACGGCAAAACAGACAAACAGATAAACACTTCTCCCGCCTCCGTCTCCGCCGGTCAACAAAATCAGATAAAAAAATGTACTTCAGTTGCTTTAGCTTTGCTAATTGTTCCGTTTTCAGATAACAGATGCCTGCGAAGTCACTGTTTAAGGCAGATGTAAAACAAATTTATTTCGAAAACCAGCCTCATTCCTTTAATTGTAATTAACCCAGCGTCATCCCAGTAAGAATATGTAGCCATATTAAGTGTTTACAAATAGAAAACAGGCGTTAAAATAGTTCTTAATGTGTCTAAAGTCCGATGCCTTTCAGTGAAAATTTAGTGGCCATATGGTGGTACTACAGGTGTGTTAGTCGGAATGTACCGTTGCCTCAATGCCCCGGTCTCAATGTACCGCATCCATTGGTCTGAATGTACCGCTCTTAAAAAACTGTTTTATCGGGCTCCATATGTACGCGTTTTATGCATCACATTTATGCGGTTTATCAACATTTTGAGACTATAGCAATGGCGGCCATAAACTCCGGTATTACAATATAACAGCCAAATAACAGTACCACATGGAAAAAGCTAAATGCTAAGGCTAAATCCTTTGTTCTCAGAGCTAACTTAGCAACCTCGCATACCAACAGCAAACAGATCATATTGAAAACAAACCATGCACCACACTTCAATAAAATCTTTTACTACTACACAGAACAGCCTTCAGTGTCCACACACTGAGCTGGGTTTAACACATTTGTGGGTTTATTACACGTTTATCAACAATAAGCTGTATGCTAACACACTAAGCTAACCATGCGGTATGCTAGCGCACTAAGCTAACGATGCTAACGAAAGCTAACAACACAACATTAAGCTGTAATTTGACCAAAATATTGAGGAAATTCTTTTGCATAGACAATGGGGATATAGTTAAAGATTCACAGAACATGCCAACAGCAAAAATGGGAAACCAATCATCGCAAACAACAGTTATTTTTTCCTACACAAACGCGCCTTTAAAATTACTTTAGTCTAACTTCAATAAAAACATCTACTTACATGCCTTAAAAAAAGCACCTTAAAAATCTGCAAGGCGTACGGTCTAAACACGGAACAATCCAGTCAAGTTTCATAGCATTTAAGTTCGTTTCGTTTTTTTTTTTTTTTATGTTTTAAAAGTATCGCCAAATATCTCAAACCCCCAGCAAAAACATACGCACACACTTCCTTCATCATAGCCAATATAAACAAATCGTATTCTTACCCATTTTAAAGTCGGTGTGCACGTCTGTTTCTTGGGCGAAAGAGTAATAAAAAGCATATTTTTCTTTGTCTATTCCCGAGATCCATCCAATCTTCCACAAATCAAAAATCTCGTCGGGTGTCACCAATTGTTGAAAATAACGTATTCTTTAGCGCTGGATGAAAGGATGGAGACTCGGTATAATATAATCCAAAATCATTACTTTATTTCCTATTACAAACTAAAGGTACATCTGTTGAGCTGACTCCATGTTGACCGGACGACGAGGCGGGTGGAAGAGGGTGCTTCTCTCCCCCGCCACACAATACAAAGGAATAGGTGTGTCTTCCCCCAACCAATCAGCTCTCTTGGATCGTCACTTCTTCTTCTGCGCAATCTGACTCCTCATTTGAACACACTGCCCCCCAGTGGATCAACCATACATACAAGCAGAAACTAAAATGTCTGCCAGATTCAAATGTATCTCAAAGCACAGTTTACAGATCAACACAGTTTTATATATAATCACTAAAACCTAATATGACAAATATGTATATACATAATTCCACAGAGGCTTTGAGGTGGAGGTGCACCGCCGACTGAGGGCCGCTTGTGCTTTCGCTTCGGTGTTGATAAAGTCTCTTCTGTAAAACTTGTTTTGTTTCTCCAATATAATGTTGTTTGCATTCTTCTTCTTTGCATTGAATAGAATAAACCATTGCTTTGTTTGTGGCTCGGAGTTTTGTCTTTGGGATGAACTAATTTTTGTTTCAGTGTGTTCCCTGGTTTGTGGTACACTGGAATCCTGTGCTGCCTAAAGATTCTCTGAAGTTTCTCTGATACCCCGGCTACATACGGCACTACAACTCCCTTTCTTCTGGGCTCTGTAGTCTGTCTTGTT
Organism: Proterorhinus semilunaris; assembly: GCA_021464625.1. NCBI lineage: Eukaryota > Metazoa > Chordata > Actinopteri > Gobiiformes > Gobiidae > Proterorhinus > Proterorhinus semilunaris. The sequence goes on along the minus strand of CM038347.1, from coordinate 31,752,816 downwards.
CTTTGGGTCTTCTTTCCCTTTGTGCTTTAGTGAAAGACCAGTTAGGATAGCCACAGTCTGAGAGGGCTCTCTGGACATGTTGCTCCTCTTTGGTCTTTCCCTCTGCACTCGTAGGCAACTCTTTAGCTCTATGTCTGAGCGTCATGATGACCCCTAGTTTGTGCTGAAGTGGATGGTTAGAGTCAAACATCAAATACTGGTCGGTATGCGTTGCCTTCCTGTAAACCTCTGTCTGTAAAGTTATCATAGGGGAAAATGGACAACTTCAATCTAAAAAGGCAAGTTCTTTCTCTTTGGCGTCCTCCCGGGTAAATTTAATGCTGGGGTCCACAACATTGATGTGATCGGTAAAAGGTGTCACTTCCTTCTTACTTCCTTCTTAATTTTGACCCACGTGTCATCTACATATCTGAACCAGTGGCTGGGTTTGTTTCCTGGGTATGAGGCCAAGGCATTCATCTCCATTTCCTCCATGTAGAGGTTAGCCACTATGGGTGAAACTGGAGAGCCCATGGCACAGCCGTGGATCTGTCTGTAGAAGCTGCCCCTGAACTGAAAGTATGTGGTGCTAAGACAGATCTCCAGTAGTTGGCAAATGTGGTCAGGCGTGAGCTGGGTCCTATCAGTTGGACTGCTGTCCTCAGTCAATCTCTTCCTCACCGCTGTGACTGCTGCTGAGGTTGGGACAGATGTAAACAGTGCTGTCACATCGTAAGACACAGGAAGATTTCTAGGACTGTCTCTTAACAATTACCAGGGGCACGACTGGACTCGCGTTCAAATCGTGTAGTGTGGGCAGCAGTCAGACGCAACTGGACTACAGTCGTAGGAAATCAAACATGTTTGATTGTTAAGCCCGATTTGGGACGCACAAAAGTAACGTGGGTGATTTTACCGTCCCCAAAGTGAACACACAGAAAGCAGCGGCCAGTGACAGCGTGAAATAAAGACAGAAAAACACAGCTGCGCCTCCTTTTTCATTTTTCTGTCAAAACAGCGGCACAAACAACTCATTTCATGGCCACAGCCCCACACGAAACAGCACAACTTTATATCACCAAACGTTCACGAGAACCACCCTTTCAAGCTACATTTCAACCGCGAACAGAGTTTAGCGGCACTTACTGCCCTTACGAAACAAAAATATATTGCAGTATATTGGAAAATATCATGCATTATATTTAACAATATATTATCATATATGATATTTAGTATTTATATTTTCCAGTATATTGCAATATAAGCATAGACCATATATGTGTATATATTGATAAATATATAAAATGTATTGCAATCACGACCAAACATGCACTATATTTGTACATGCAAGTCTGTCTTTATATGCTCCAATATATACATATATATATATATATATATATATATATATATATATATTGCATTATTCAATGAAGACAACAATCTGTATTACCAATTAAGATTTATTTTTGAAATGTACTTTACAATTACATTTTCAATCCTCCACACTGGATCTTGGAGGTATGCATGCATAGAGGCTTGCATAATGTGGTAGATCAATGAGCATACATTTTCTTTTGAACAGTGTCACATCAAATATCTGTTTTCTACCACGGATTTCCCTCTTCAGACCAACTACATTTTCAACATGAATCGGTGTACTATATGACCTGTCATACCTTCTCCCAAAAGCAAGGCATTTTCTGTTACCATGTTGCTCTACTACAACGTAATAGTATACAGTGATGATGTGTCCATTCTGCAACAGCACTGTGTAGCTGTTCCTTTTCACTACCCTTGTGAACTCCTGAGAGTAATACAGCTCTCCGTTGACTAGAAGTCGCCTGAATATTTTCACAACTGTATCTGTGGTAACTGAAAGTTGCTCTCTCATGACCAGCAACTCTTCGCTTGAAAGTTTTCGAGAATAATGCAAACCAAGAGTAACAAGTTGATCACCTACACTTTCAAACTGCTTCATTCTCTTTCGGCCAGTTAACTTACTAAATAACTGAATGCATTCAGGAACAGCATTTCTCAGTGCCTCATTCCTTAAAAGAGGCAATATTTGTCTATATGTGAATTGTTTCATTATCTGTAGGGGAACAAACTGAGTGCCATGAAACATTTTCAGTATTTCACCATTATACGACTCAAAAATATACCCAGAATGGGCCCACAAAGGTCCCCAATTCCTGACAGACTCTGGCAAATGAAGACATAAATGTACATTAAATGACACATGGGTATTCCCATACAGTGTTTCAAATTGTTTGACAAAATCTACAACAAGTTTTTCACATTTTTGTACATCCTCTGTTGTAATAATGTCTTTGCAAAGCAAGAACATGAATGTGACAAGGATTAACCAGTGCTGGTAAAATACCTGGGGCAGAATTCCTTTTAGCACAAATACACTATAAAACAGTAACCAGTTCTGCCATTCAGAAGCCTTCCAAAACTTTCTCTGCTGAAGAGATCGGGGCACTCTTGTGATATTGCAAGGAGGCTTAATTAATAAGAGCTGTTGATCAAGTTCATTCACTCGATTGCCAATATAATATGGCTTTTCATGGTTTTCACTGTCCATCCATATGCTTGCCATTTGGCGAACCACACCAAGATGTATATTATGCATGTGGTCAGGAGGCATGCCAGATATGATGTCAAAGTGTGGAATATTTATCAGACAAGTGGGTCCTTTAACACCCCTCACAGATTTTTTTGTACATAAAGCCTCCCTTGCATCACTTATGGTTGAAGCGTGGTCCCTCTTTGGAACGTCTTTGTATGGGTATACCCTGACAGTGCCATGACCCTTTTCAATTTGTTCACCGGGATGTAAACAAAGGCTGCATCCATACAGGCCATTAAACTGGGTCATGTTTTGAAGTATGGGCCTAGCTACCGAATCACACATCATAAGAGCAGCCACAACGTTACATTGTTCTGCAATGCCATTTCTTGTTAATGTAAAGCCTGCAGTTGACAACTTCTGACACTCTAAAATGAATGGCTTTAAAAATGTATTAACATTTGGCTTTTTATCGCCAAACCACAAACCAAAAAGAAGAACATTGTCTTTGCGCACAGGGTATGGAAGCTCGTTTACAATCCCATATAATGGCCAAATACCAAAGAGTGATGATTTAAATACAGGCACTCCGTCGCAGTTGAGTGTTAAGGAGTATCCATGAGTACAGTCAAGCGGGCCTCCAATTTTGTTCAGATTACAGTACATTTTTCCACTTCTAATGTCTTCAAAAATGTCAGAATTACATGTGCGGTCTCTTGACTTGAGACAATTGGCAATATCTTCCCTTTGAAGAAGATGTTCCAACTGTGTTTGGATTGGCAAGTATATAAAGAAGTTTCCATTCTTCAGTGAGGTGGTTTTATCCCATGTTGTGTTGCATACAACACATTGTCCTTCACCATCCTGTTCACCAATATAGTACTCACAGTTTGGGCAATATATGTGACATTGTAGATGACTTTCTACTGGCTTAAGTGCTTTTAAGAACAGATGCTTTGAGGTTAACTGTGTGTTTTCTGGACAGTGAATATTGATTAAATCTAGGAGATCCGAGAGAGCAATGCCTGTGAGTCCGTGTCTCAAAACAAATGAAAGTATAAGTAAAAAACTCTGCGCTTGTGTAAGTCGTGAACCAGTGTAAAGTGTCTCTTCGCTTTCCAGTTCATGACCTACTTTTCCAAAATGTTCCTCATTTATTGACTCACCAGGGCCATCTTCAAATAAAAGGGAAGATTCTTCTTCACTTCCAATATTGGATCCAAAAATGTCATCCATGTCATTATGAATATAGTTACTGGTATTTGGTGACACTTGGCTGCAATTAGGTCCATCACTGAAGGGAGGTTCACGCTCTGTGGAAGATTCATCCTCAAACAAGAGTGGGGAAGTAGGACGTCTAGTAATAGAATTGCTGTCAACATGCAGGCTCTATACATGGAGAAAAGAAAAACAAAATCTGATTAATTCACTTACTGAATGATTAATTTAATTCTACACAAAATCCAGTAGAGCCATGACAATAATTTGAAACACTTTATACCAATTAAACTTTTACTGTTATATGTTCCACACAATTTACACAAAACTTACACAAACTTGGGCTCCTTCTGATGAACTTTGAGGAGAATATGGTTCAGAATCATAGTCAACCTAAAAAAAAATAAAAACCCATATACAATTTAGAAAACCAACCTGCATGTTACAACATGCACACTAAAGAAACTTTACAAAATGTACACTATAGTATAGTCTTTGTGTGTGTGGTGATTATTTTACACCACATACAAACAATATCTGGGTGTGCCTTTGGTTTCTTTTGGCTATGAAAAGTGTGCCCTGGTTGGGAAACACTGCCCTATACTTACAACAACAGGAGTGGCATCATGTGCGTCTTCAGGCCCATTGTCAGAATCGTAGAGAGAGGAATTCTCATTTAGGTTCTGTAAATAAGAACAAAATCTCTAAACACAGATTTTTATTATATGTATCCAATCATCTGTGTGATTCAAGCGTGAAATATAGATACTAGGCTAAAGCTCTCACAAATTGTGATATCATGCGTCAAGAGGCTATAGGTTGGATTCTTGTTGAAGTTTATAGTATTAACATTAAACAGTCTAAACCTACACAGACTCCAGCTCCTCTTGATAAACTTTCCTGTCCACTAAGAGGATCCCATGGTGTCGAATCATCATCAGTTACCTAAAGAAAGAGAACAACAAAATACAAATACAAGTTGCAAGACCAAGGTAACATGTCTAGTTCTGAAGACAACAAACCTAAAATCATGTGCTGTTAACTATACTCACCAAATTGTGGCTGACATCATGTGCGTCTCCAGGCCCATTGTCAGAATCGTAGTGAGAGGAATTCTCATTTAGGTTCTGTAAATAAGAACAAAATCTCTAAACACAGATTTTTATTATATGTATCCAATCATTTGTGTGATTCAAGCGTGAAATATAGATACTAGGCTAAAGCTCTCACAAATTGTGATATCATGCGTCAAGAGGCTATAGGTTGGATTCTTGTTGAAGTTTATAGTATTAACATTAAACAGTCTAAACCTACACAGACTCCAGCTCCTCTTGATAAACTTTCCTGTCCACTAAGAGGATCCCATGGTGTCGAATCATCATCAGTTACCTAAAGAAAGAGAACAACAAAATACAAATACAAGTTGCAAGACCAAGGTAACATATCTAGTTCTGAAGACAACAAACCTAAAATCATGTGCTGTTAACTATACTCACCAAATTGTGGCTGACATCATGTGCGTCTTCAGGCCCATTGTCAGAATCGTAGTGAGAGGAATTCTCATTCAGATTCTGTGTTGCCGAAAAGATAGCAAAGTATTGATAAACCACTGTTGCACAATACACACACACGCACACACACAGTCACCAACCAAATCTAGCATGTGGGAGTCGCTATTCCAACCAGTTGCCTTCCCTACAAACTTAATTAAAAAGAGATACTCCACACACCCAAATATAATAATTCACTCCATACTTGGTGGTGGTAAGCTACTAGTGTAGCCACAGCTGCCCTGGGGTAGACTGATGGAAGCGAGGCAACCAGTCTGCGCCATCAACCCCTCCAACCACTCACTCACTCACTCACTCACTGCATTCTCTAGGCCTCCTGGTGTTACTACACGGTCTCCCATCCAAGTACCGAACAGGCCCTTCCCTGTTTAGCTTCCAAGGTCTGACGGGTTGACATCACATGACATCCAATGACTGCAATACATTTGACCAAAATATGTCACTCAGTCACAAATAGTCATTGCCAAAATTTACTCTACACATATTTTTAAGATATTGATGAAGACATCCGTTGCTGGAGATGCATCTGGCGATACAATAGTATTTGTTAAATATAAAAAAGCATGTTCTGGCTAAATATAGCACAAGCATGGTATAGTTTACATGTTTAAAGTACATGACTTACCAAATCCTGGTTTGGCTGATTAATCGTGGCATCTCTCATTGCTTTCCTAGGGGAAAGTGATAGAAAACAGATTTATAATTGAATACATGATTCTCTCCAGCCCTTAAGTAAACATCACATCAATAGATGCATATTGAAAAATTGTGTGATACTAAATTATTTATGTAGAAGATAGTTACAAATACCTCACGGCTAGACTCACATCAAAAGCAATGAAAATAATTATAAAACTCCCTTTTCTATTTTGCCGTCTCCTTATGATAATGCGAGAAAAGACGTCCAGTGACCAAGGGTTCACACCACTTTTTAAGTCTTGAACAGCCCACGTGTTGATTTTGTGCTCATTTTATGCACGACTTAGTAATGGTTTGAGAGATGAAATAAATTATTACTTTTTAGACAAACTTGATTTAAAACGGTAACGTTATTATGTATCGCTAAATAAACCTAACCCTAACCTTTTCCAAACCTTAACCTTGGTAGTTTTAGTAAAGCGTTTTCAAATTCCTGGCCCTAACCTTGACCAGTTATTATTGGTATTGTCTCAAACATAGGCTGTGTGATGGCAAAATGGACGACGTCGTAGACACTTCGTATTTATGTATGTAGACCAGATGATATATTGACTAGAAAATGCTGTAGAGGTTTTTCGAGTGTGCCGGTGCCGCTAGATTTAGCTGCGCATGATTTAGCTAGCATTATCGTATCGTGTAAATAGCCAGAATCAAGCAGAAAAGACTAACCTTTTTTTCCATAATCGTCTGGTTCTTCTTGGGATATCCGTTTGATCACAACCCAGGAGGATGTATTTCCTTTTCAGTCTGTCCATTTTCTACATTTGTCTGAGCTCTTCTTTGTATGTTACGCGAACGGAAGGTTGTTTTGATTAGAAAATGGATGGGATGAAATATAGGACTACTTTTACCAGAATGCTTAGCACCTACGCATGCGCACAACAATCACCCCAACAAACCAGCCAATCGTTGCACAGCTTTTGCGCATGCGCAAGGCTAGGCGGGAACGTTGGTTGCTGTTTAAGCGCGAGCAGGACAAACGGAGTCACAAACCGGTATAATTTTATAACAGGAACAACAACCAGACAACAAAAAGGAGGTGGAACATTACATTTAAGTATTTATCTTTAGAAAAAATGTCAAAATATAAGTTTGCCCTTGTTAGTTGGGCGAAGGGACCTGATAAAGGTAAAACCAGCATCGTTCCCGTCGGTTGGATAATTGATTTCGACCCAGATGCTGCAACTGACACGACATATCTTGTTGAATGTCGAACAACTAACAGCAAGAGGCCTGCTCATGGATGGCCCGTCGAAGATGCTGTCGTTCTTCAGTTAGCAGGCAAGTCAGTCTCACACTTGACTTTTATTTCCTACCAGGTACTGTTTACTAGTGATGGGTAGATGAGGCCTCGTGAAGCGTTTCGGCACATCCCCAAAACTGTATTGATACTGTGCCGGTACAGTATCGCTGCTCTATACTGACACCTGGTGGATCTTATACATCCTAGCATGCATCTTATTTGAGACTCGCAAGACGCGCTGATTCAATGACCTAGTCATACTTGTATACACAATATTAAGTTACTAATCTCCTATGGTGTCATTTTACATCTTATGTGAACATTAAAGTGAAAGTTGTGAATGTGATTTACCAATTTAAATGTCATTGAGTTTTTTATTATGCATTTTTATTCAGAAAAATAAGTTTGTCCAAAATGATCCTACACAGCGGACATTTTTTTCTTTTTCTCTCGGGCTCCATTTTACTGACGTAGGAGAAGTTATTTTATCTTCATCCCGTTGACACTTGCAGATGCGGTACCTTTTAAACACAGTTTGGTGCGTCGGTAACGAGCGAAACAGCAACAGTATTGACCACGTATCCTTTTCTTAAAGCGACACGCGCATCGATTCGGGGCTTCGCCCTATGAGCTCGACACATGCACCGGTGCGTCGGTGTTGCTGGACCCATCACTACTGTTTACCGCGTTTATCATGTCAAAATGTGTATCCCGTATTTTACTATTTTGCAGTCTAAAATTTGGCACATTATTATTAAGACTGTAGTATTTATGCATTGCTGTGGTGTTTATATTGATATTAAATGTATCCATATGAATTAATATAGAAAAAGAGGCTACAGTGAGAGCTGCTGAGCGGAAACTGGAAGCGCGGGAATTGGTGCCGGAACTGAGTGGAAATATGCCGGCTAAGAGGGTGAGAAAAGAAAAACGCCTGGACTTTGGTGAAGAATATTCCGGTGCTGGTGACAAAGCCTCTGGCTCTGGAAAACAGGTAATTCAACAAGGATTGATGTCATATAATGCATCATTTGTGTTTTGGATTATACATGACTAAATGATAAAAAAATATATATTTTTGCTCAATAGAAAAAGGCCAAAGTTGCTGCTCAAAGACGGGCGGAGGAGGAATTACTGTCAGCGGACAGTCAGTTCAGCCCAGGTCCAGCAACATCATCAAGCCAGGAAAGCGATGACTTTACTATAGGTCTGCAGAGCCAGATCAAGGCCTTACATAAAGAAAACTCTAAACTGCGGACCATGGTAGTTAAAGGCAAGTATCGAGAATTATACCATCAATATTTGTATCACATGGCACAATAAGCAAGAAAATGCGGTTGCATTTTGTCTATATGATTGTGCAAGTGATAACAATCAGCCACAATCTGTATTATTTATACTGATTGTTACTGTTAATGAGCCCATGGTAAATGAGCATGATATAGTCTACATGAAGTCAGTGTTCATTTTATAACTTGCTCTTGTAACGATTATTTTACGTCAATTGATGTGTAGGACAATATTGGTCTTCATGGTTGCTGTCTGTAAAATCTTGTACTTTTTTTATTTTATTTTTTACAGAAATTCCAGCTCTGTTGTTGGAGGTGAGAAAGCTTGTCTCCATGAGCACCGTCACCAAAGATGTTGACAACCACCCCACCAAACATGCTGATGCACCCGATACTGAGAGTGACGGGCCAGGTGAAACGTCACTTTCCACACCTTGCAGACCTTCACAAGTAAGTTTTTGTTAATTGTCATTTTTGTGATACAGGGTTTCTGCGGGGCATTAAAAACCTTTCGGTCATTAAAGGACAACTAAGCACCAAATCAACTTTTTTGAGCTTATAAACTGCATAAATATGTTTCTTATAGCGCTCTCTACATGTCCTGGTAATTTTTTTGACATTTTAGTGCAAAATAGATAAAATCTCACTTTTGAGCCTAAAACCGTCTGTGTAGCGCCCTCTCTAAATTTTCGGCTACACTACATTTGAATTTCGTGCCGGTCCTCCCCATTTGCTCTGCCAGCTGTGTAACGTCCGTCGCTCTGCTGCTCGGGTATAAAAGCCAAGTCTCGCACACGCCCCCGTAGCGAGTTGGAGTTGGAATAGCGAGCGAGCGTTTTACATGGTTTCAGGTTAGCAATTTATTAGCATAGTATTTAGTTAGTTCTTTAGCGCAGCGTTTCTAGTGTAGTTACTTTAGTCAGGTAGTTCAGTAGCCGTTTTGTGACGTGAGCCCAACATGCCGGTCACAGAGCGGCCAGGGAGCGGGAGGATGAGGAGGGAAGACCCGAGACGGGGATTTGATCTACAGGCCCCGCTCTGTGTGTGAACCACAGCACTCACATCCCCGACCTCTCCGACTAAATAAAGACAAATGTTTCCCCAAAATACCCAGATTCACTTATTTAGTGACATGGCTGGATGTTTTCACGTTGAAACTACAGACACGATAAAGCTGTATCGGGCAGACAGAGATAATCAGGGCTGTCAGTGCTGATGGGGCTGAGGGCTTTTTACTGTAATCTCCCCCAGGGAGAGCTCACAGACACCGGGGGCAGCGGTTGGCCATCCCCTGCCTTGGAGGCTCAGAGCGGGGCAGTGTGTGACTGAGTGTCCGCTAAAGCCAGGAGGAGGAACGGGGAGATAAGAGCGCCAAATGTCCGCCGCGTGTGCTCGGCATGTAGCCGGGATGACAGGCTCGAGAGTCCGGGAAAGTGGCGCCACATGTCCGGAGAAGCTAGCCGGTACGAGAGGCTGCAGTGTCCGGGACAGTGGCGCCATATCGTCTAAATGCGGCTTAACGGGAGTCAGTCAGTCCTGTTCACTCTGGCCCTTGGTCTGAGACTGTCAACCGAGCAGAGACCGCTCACACACTCCCCCTCCCCGCGTCTCCCCAAAGCCTCTCGCCACGCCTCTTTCTCTGAGTTTTTTTAAATTTTGGGAGTGGGTGGAGTAAGATCTGGAAGGGGTGTTTAGTAGCTCTTTAAGTGAAATTTGTCAAAATCAAGGCCTTAAATATATTTACATTTGCATTAAAGTAGATTCAAAACTGGCATTAAATGGAAATGTATGGGGAAATTATGACATGCGCGATGCCTGTATAAACCCTTTAACACAAAAACGTACTGCATTATTAGCCTCTTATTGCTTGTGTGTGTGTGTGTGTGTGTGTGTGTATCCATTCTAATGCTTGTAGTGACTTTCCTTTTTTCATCCTTGCTCATGGTCATATTTCTATACTTTTGTTTATAAAAGGTGAAAATCGGGAACGAAGATGTCACTATCTCATCACATTGTTGGGAGACGGCAAAAACTTGTACCACCGCCAATGGTATGGCTCGGGTGCTACTGATGGGGCTCTTTGATGTTGAAGTCCTCCTCAAGTCCAACCTGAAAGGAGGGGTCAGCAAATTGGATCCTAATGCCGAGCGTCGGCAGGCTCTCGACCCGAGGAAAATTCAAGCTCTGCAAGGTAAATTATTCTTAGAGTTGGTTGTCTTCCAGTTTTGATTGCATATGCCAGGAGGGAGGATGAGCGGGGGCTATGGGGCAGGAGGAAGAAGTGGGGACGGGATGATTAAGCAGGATGATTGAGGTGGTAATCGTTGTTCTGTTCCACAGATGCTGTTGTAAAACAGTTTCCGGCGGCCAAAGACGCTGATGTGAGAAAGTCCATCAATAGTCGAATTTGCGAGCTAAGACACCAGGTGAAGCGCAAAAGTTTGTAATTGTTTTAAGTTTTGTACTTGCACTGTTGCAGGAAGTTGAGTTTAAAGTTTGCACTAAGATTTTGCACTGTTAAAAATGTACCCCTCTACCTCAACATCCTCTGGATTTGTTTTTTATCTGATTTAAAAGAAAATAAAGTTGGCTTTTGATAGATGCCCATTAGTCTGTGTTAATTACCATACAAATGTTTGCATATATATATATATTACCTGTTTCTATATTAACATATATTTCAAATACATTGTAACATATATTAACATATAAAGGTACATTCCATATAATGCTCATATATTTTTCCATATAATGTTAAATACATAACCAATACATTTTCCCATATAAATCGAAATATATGATAGTGGATATTTATAAATATAAAATTACATATATTTTGGGATATATAAACAAATATATTATATGTTTATGTTTAATATATTGCAATATATGGAAAGCGGCAATCATTTGTATATTTTGCAATATATTACAATATATTACATCAATATATAATATATTGTACAATATATGTATCATCAATATATAAGTCCATATATTTACAACATATATTATATTGGAAAATGTACTGGGAAAATAATGTATTACAATATATTACAATGTATTTCTAATAATATATTGGTAAATATATGTTCCTTTCGTAAGGGTGAGTTTGGAGACGGACTGTTCAGCTTCACCTCGCCGCTAGGGCTCGCCTCTCTCCGCTTTCTCCGCACGCCTCTCTCCACTTTCTCCGCTGTCTCCTCCGCCTCCTCCATCTTGGAGCGGAGGCCCGTCTGAAATACACTGAAATACGCTTCTTCGTGTCGCCAACTTTTATCTCCATTTGACAGAACTATAGCCAAGTTGAAGGCGATTCTCAGTCGTTAAGTGTGAACCCCCAGACGTTCTATAAAATCGTGTAGTGTGTGAATGTGGAATGGTGTTGTGCCAAACACAAGCAAAGATCAGGGTCAAAACATTTGTGGATAAAGAACAATTAAGTCACTGTTAGGCTTTTTTTTTATATATATCCTCTGGTGGGCCAAAAAATATTGACAACGAGCCAAAAGTGTCCCCCGGGTCAGACGTTGCCAACCACTGGCCTACATCATTTGCATTATACTCAATATTATCGTTTGTTGCGATATTTTCTGAGACGATATATCGTCCTTTTTATCGTGGCAGGCCTAACGGGACCATTACGCTGATACCTCTTGCACCATTTTGCCGTTTAGAGGAATGTTTTGGTTGTAACAATTTGTTTCTTGTGCGATTGATGCCTATTTGTAAGTAATAGAAATTAAAATAATACAATTATAATTGCACTACCTAGGAGAGATTTCCTCATTTGTTTTAGGGATCTATTTGTTTTGTTTCAATAAAATGTGTGAGGATACAAATTTGGTTATTATCCACATATTTCTAAATGTGCGTGTGTTGGATCATGCTGTCTGAAACTGAATTTATTCCTCTAAAAGGAAATCAACAATAAATGACATGTGTCACGTGCATGTAGTTTGTTTTCCTGAAAAAGTGTAAATGAGTCCCTCTGAACCTTAAGGCAATGCAAGCCTCTACGTTGAGGGCACACTGTGACAAAAATGGCCCAAAGAGCCTTGTCATGAAACGTCCTACACATCAACCACAGAGTAGCGACAGATGAACACTGAAGACATTTTGCCTCTACGTTAAATTGACAATGAAAATATGTTCTATGCAGCCAAGTTAGCATTGAAACACCGACGCAGTCTTTAAATGATATTCCTTATTCTGCCTTTACTAATGTGTAGAAACCAGCTTTGCAGATAGCTAACAGTCTCCAATAAAGGACCAGGAAGTGTCTTGCTGTTTTGGTGTGTTTTACTGAAAGACTGTAAAACTGTAACATACAGAAACACAAAGAATGCATATTACAATCTTATTAGAGAAAACAAACAATGTGAATATAAAATAAGTAGCTTAGAGTAACTAAACCTCAAAAGAAAACAATCGCATTAGCAAGCTATTAGCACGATGCTAATTTACATAGGAAAAGCCTTAGGGATACTAACGATATTAGCGCCTAATATAGTCTTACAAATTACGAATTGGAAACATACTAAAATGACTAAATTTGGTATCTAAGGGAAGCTAAGATCACTATTATTCGGATACTTACGGACAGATATTTTTGTAGATTCAAAATAAAATGTACAGGCTGAAACACTGAGGAGTTTGACTTGTTGTGTGACTGCTAGGAGCATAACTGAAGTACGGAGGCACCAAGTGGACAAAACGAAACTCAAAATGGAAATAACTCTTCCCACAAGGGGGCAGTACTGTAGTACTGACCTAGCATAAAAACCAGCATACAGTCCTTCCTACAAGTACATTCCTTTTATTGAGGACTTTCTACCTGTAACAAGAATGTATTGCGATATTAATAGGCTGAAAGTGTTGAAATACATGTCAAAATCCAATTAGCCTACTTTACCACTCCCTCTAGTTGTTGGATTTCCAGCTCCAATTTGCGCATTCGTGTGTAGGCTTTTTTTGTTTCCAAATACTTTATTTCTTTATACAGATACCGCTTGTACACCATCTTGACATCCTCATTCACACCTAACGCAGAGGCCTCTTCAGCTGTTCGGGAGCAGTTTGATACAGTTTCTTCGTCATCCCTGCATTCTGTGGGCCTTGATGGACCTTCATTGGGATCATCTTGCGTCACCGGAGGATCCACTAAGGCCACGGTGTTTCCCTCCACTTGGAATCAGTAAAGTCGCTGCCGCTGGAATGATCCGTGACTCTGTGCCACCTTCGATGCCCTCAATTACGGGCCTGCCCTTGTTGAGGTCCAGCACTAGCTCCTCGGCTGTTCCCAGGTGCGTTTCACTCCAATGGTGTTACTGCTGAATAAATATGACATTTAAATTGAGTATGTGTTTTGAATGAATTAAAAGCATACATATGTGACAATTTACTTACGAATTTAACCTGTCTGCTATGGCCTGCCACCCGTCGTTCCTGATTTTGTTTGTGGCAACAGTGTTTCTCTTTTTCTCTATCATGTGTTTGATTTCTTGGTAAGTATCCACGAGTTGCCGCAGCTCGGGGCCTGTGAAGTGCACTGCGCGTTCACGCTTGGCCATGATTTCTCAATGAACTCTGTGACCGTCAGTGTGGTCTGCTCATGTACGAGGCAAGTGCTAATTAGTTGAACCTGACTTGAATTTGTGAGATTGACCAAGCACGTTTTTTTCGATACCACTACTTAACGATACCTGCTTTTCGGTGCCGGTGCCTTAACGGTACTTTTTTCCGGTACCTATGTCATTTTAATTCCATTTGTATAAAAAAGTGTTGTTCAGGAAAAAGTCCTAAAACAGCAAAACAGAAGCTCTACAGGCCGCAGCAGCATCACCTGTAACTTCGTGTTTTGAGCACAATTTCCACTTAAGCAGCGATAAAAAGAAATAAAGGACATTATTAACTCCTGAGCTGCAGAGACAGGACAGATCCACATCATGGCGGGCAGACTCTGAAGAAGCACTCTCCATTATTACGAACGTCATCAAACAGCAACTTTCATACTATAACCTAAAGGTCCATTGCATATACAGTGAGGAAAATAAGTATTTGAACACCCTGCTATTTTGCAAGTTCTCCCACTTAGAAATCATGGAGGGGTCTGAAATTGTCATCGTAGGTGCATGTCCACTGTGAGAGACATAATCTAAAACATTTTTAACTATTTATTTGTATGATACAGCTGCAAATAAGTATTTGAACACCTGAGAAAATCAATGTTAATATTTGGTACAGTAGCCTTTGTTTGCAATTACAGAGGTCAAACGTTTCCTGTAGTTTTTCACCAGGTCTGCACACACTGCAGGAGGGGATTTGGCCCACTCCTCCACACAGATCTTCTCTAGATCAGTCAGGTTTCTGGGCTGTCGCTGAGCTCCCTCCAAAGATTCTCTATTGGGTTTAGGTCTGGAGACTGGCTAGGCCACGCCAGAACCTTGATATGCTTCTTACAGAGCCACTCCTTGGTAATCCTGGCTGTGTGCTTCGGGTCATTGTCATGTTGGAAGACCCAGCCTCGACCCATCTTCAATGCTCTAACTGAGGGAAGGAGGTTGTTCCCCAAAATCTCGCAATACATGGGCCTGGTCATCCTCTCCTTAATACAGTGCAGTCGCCCTGTCCCATGTGCAGAAAAACACCCCCAAAGCATGATGCTACCACCCCCATGCTTCACAGTAGGGATGGTGTTCTTGGGATGGTACTCATCATTCTTCTTCCTCCAAACACGTTTAGTGGAATTATGACCAAAACGTTCCATTTTGGTCTCATCTGACCACATGACTTTCTCCCATGACTCCTCTGGATCATCCAAATGGTCATTGGCAAACTTAAGACGGGCCTTGACATGTGCTGGTTTAAGCAGGGGAACCTTCCGTGCCATGCATGATTTCAAACCATGACGTCTTAGTGTATTACCAACAGTAACCTTGGAAACGGTGGTCCCAGCTCTTTTCAGGTCATTGACCAGCTCCCCCCGTGTAGTTCTGGGCTGATTTCTCACCTTTCTTAGGATCATTGAGACCCCACGAGGTGAGATCTTGCATGGAGCCCCAGTCCGAGGGAGATTGACAGTCATGTTTAGCTTCTTCCATTTTCTAAAGATTGCTCCAATAGTGGACCTTTTTTCACCAAGCTGCTTGGCAATTTCCCCGTAGCCCTTTCCAACCTTGTGGAGGTGTACAATTTTGTCTCTAGTGTCTTTGGACAGCTCTTTGGTCTTGGCCATGTTAGTAGTTGGATTCTTACTGATAGTATGGGGTGGACAGGTGTCTTTATGCAGCTAACCACCTCAAACAGGTGCATCTAAATTTAGGATAATAAATGGAGTGGAGGTGGACATTTTAAAGGCAGACTAACAGGTCTTTGAGGGTCAGAATTCTAGCTGATAGACAGGTGTTCAAATACTTATTTGCAGCTGTATCATACAAATAAATAGTTACAAAATCATACATTGTGATTTCTGGATTTTTTTGTTTTAGATGACAATTTCAGACCCTCCATGATTTCTAAGTGGGAGAACTTGCAAAATAGCAGGGTGTTCAAATAGTTATTTTCCTCTCTGTACATCTAACTAACACATTCAAACACATTTCAGAATGTTTACAGGCTTATTTGCGTATATATTCTTACATTTGTAGTTGTCGCTTCCACCGGTAGCCGCCATCTTTAACTCCCTTGGCCGCAAGTCAGCTCCTGAGCTGACTTGCTGCCGAGGGGCCTGTTCAAGGGGAGATAGCCACTTCCTCTTGCTCCCTAAAGTATTGGGACACTCTACCCCTCCGCGGGAACGCGCAAAATCTAGGGAAAGAGCTCAAATTTAGTGCTAGGGTTTGGGACAGGGCCTTACAAAGCAGGGATTAATAGGCAGGAGACGGTGGAATGTGACTACACATAGGGTCACACACCACACAAGCTGAAATGTTCAAGTTTAGATTAGAATTGAGTGCTAATTTCGATTTTTTGTTTTGTTTTAGAATCTCTTAATTTATACTTATTCTATAGTAAGTATCGGGGGATTGTCCAGATTGAGCTAAATCTGAACAAGCTTCTGATGTATGCTTTGCTTGCACGCTACAGAACACGAAGACCATGTCAGTGAGTTTAGCTGATAAATGATGGTCATCGCCATAGTCATTATGCACATAATGTGAAATACAGATAAAATACAAACACATAGCCACAAACAGCTGACTCATTGGTAAACAGTCACCCTCTCTGCACAGAGGAGTGCAAAACTAGGATAACAAGGAACTGTCAAAGGGAGTCTGGACTTCACTTCTTCTCTCCCCCAGAAGTCACCCGCTGGCTGTACATCTTTGTAAATATCAGTCCTCGTGTGATACAACAGAGCCGGGTCTTAACAGAGCATTTAGTTTGCCTAAAGATGGAGAACACTCTGGTCATTCTGCTGCTGCTCTGCGGTTTCTCCTGGGCTGAAGAATCTATCTGTGACATCTACGCCTTGCTCCGAGAACACAGCGCTAAACTGGCTGATGACAGGTCGATGATCCAGGAGCTAAAGACACTCAACCAAGGTGAGATTTACTATTTCACAACAATTCTAGTCTGAATTGTATGTGAAGTATGTGACTTAACTGCACTTCTGTCTCTTTTAGAACAAGCAGCCCAGCTGAAGACACTTATGTCAGAGCTGGAACAAACACATGGTGACGCAACACCAAATTCTAACATGTCTAACATTCATGTTTATGAATTCTGGTTCTGGATCCTATAGTATCCTTCTGTGAGGCTCCTGTAGTCAACTTTTCTTGGTTTCTCTGTTTTTCAGCTGGACGCGTGGCTTTTTCAGCTTCATTGAGATCAAGTGAAATAACTCTCGGACCATACACGACTTTCACTCCTCTGGTGTACAAATATGTGATCACAAACATTGGAAACGCCTACAGCCCCATAACAGGTGAATGAACGTTTTGAAAGTTTAAGTAAATTCCTTTGATGTCAGCGCTAAAATAACAATTGTATTTACAGGGGTTTTCACTGCCCCGGTGAAAGGAGCCTACCACTTTGAGTTCTACATTAGTGCACATGGGAAATCTTCACATGGCACAGCTGCTTTTTTGGTGAAGAATAATGAGCAACTTGTTACTGCCTATGAACATCAGACAAGTGGATTTGGCACCGCGGCCAACGGAGCCACTCTGCTCCTGGAGGTTGGAGACGTCGTGTTTACGCGTCTGTGGTTGAACAGCATCATCTTTGATAATATGTTTCATCACAGCACGTTCAGCGGTCACCTGCTGTTTACAATGTGAGGAAGAATTCAAGATTATGTGAAAGAAATGTTTTCAAAAACTGATAAAACAATTAGCGTGCACATAACACAAGGGCTAAATATGGAATTGGTCGGATGGGGGTAAAAACTAGAATGACAACCAGAATAACAATGCCGTAAAATGATAACCTTGGAATTCCTGACATTTGTAAAGACTGTTCCAGTGATCCTATGTAAATAAAAGCTTTTTAGTTACTTCCCGGTTGCATCTCATTGTAATTTTCAGAGACCAAGATGGCGACAAGTGTCATAACAGAGTTGCAAACTTTGTGTGGACAAAAAGTTGATATTTGTGTGTATTTGACTTTGTTGTGACCTAACAGTTGTTTGTAAAACAAAACAGAAAGAGCCTCTATTCGCCACAGAAGTGTCACCCAACACCCTCCACTGGATCTAAGACTGAGTTGTGCTTTAAAGAGTACAGTACTAATACTATTGAATAAAAAACTGCTATATAGTGTTTGGGAAACACGCAAGACGTCAACAGGGGTGCCATGGACATTTAACCTGATCAGCGTGTAGTCTCAGATAGAACAATCCATCCATCTCATGTATTTTCAGAGTATGAACTGTTGCCCTCGGGAGGCGACACAGAGCCAGTAAATGCAATGGCAACCCCCCATTTTCTTTTATTCCCACCTCCATTTCCCTCCTAAACAAACAGAAAGGCATAGCTGTATAGGAACCCTATACAGCAGGATTCAGGTTTGTTTTGGTTGTTTAGAAAGGTTTATCGGTTGTTATTAGAGGCCCTGTTTTATTCTACAGTTTCTTCTGTTCGTTTGGCACAACTCTCAGCCCCCTCCCGTCAATGTGACACCTAAATGAAAGTGTTGGCACAAATAAAACACTAGTCATGTCTCCGGACTCCTTGTCTCATTATGGTTGACTTATACCAGTTGTGTCTTTCTCTGATTAGGGACATAACACTTATAAATGATTGGCTACATCATAAGGTTTATTGATTATTTCTTGTTGTCCCAGCCTATATGCACACTACGCAGCTGCTTAGGGCCCCGAGGCCACCAGAGGGCCCCCACGTTTTTATATTATTTCGAAAACACGCTTTAAGAGTACAATACTAGGATGGGCTGTAATGTGACATTTATTTCCAGTTGTTATTTTCTGCTGCTTCCATTATCTTTGAACTGGCTGAGTGCTACAGCTGCAGCGCAGAGGACCATGCTCCCAGTGCACTGAGCCAGCACTAGGCGCGCTACAGTTTAAATTATCTCTACAAGTTGGACTAAAAGTTACCTAAAACAGTCCTAAAGCACAGAATGACAAGGCAAACAACCAGAGTAACCTTGTTTTAATGGGAATACCCTGCTGTAGAGAAGAAACATGGGTGTATCAGAAGGATGAAGAGAAGTCAGACTTGTTTTCTTTTTGAGCTCACTGCCTCATGTAGAGTGCAGGCCCGGTGAGTCAGTGAAGCTAATAATGTTTCTGTTGTTCACTTATTTAGTGATTATCTACCTGGAAAATATGCCCATTTTTGGGCATATTAATGGGTTTAATCACAGCGTCTTTCTGTGTTTATTGTTCTAAAAAAAAAACAGTCACTCCTAACATGAGGAGCAAACTGTGTTTAAGTTGGCCATAAAAGACCCTTCATTTTATTTTATGATTGTTGCTTTTCTGACACGTTTGTGTTGCTTTCTTGTGACTATATCTTTGCTTGTTCATCACTTTTTTGTGTTTTTGTAGATTTTTTTGTCTTTTTTGTTGTATTTCCAACCTCGTTTTTTTTGTTTCTGATTTGACGCTTTGTTCAAGAAGCTTTTAATAATAATAATAATAATAATAATAATGTATTGGTTTTATATATCGCTTTTCTGGACACTCAAAGATGCTTTACATTGCATTATTCATTCACTCTATACTTGGTGGTGGTATTGTAGCCACAGCTGCCCTGGGGTAGACTGATGGAAGTGAGGCAACCAGTCTGCGCCTTCTGCCCCTCAGACGACGACCACCACCAACCACTCACTCACTCACTCACACCCTTCCCTGCTGAGGGACATTTACATTTACTTTTCTTGTAAGCTAAAGAAAATTATGCCATTCATCATAAACTGATACTGGGATACATGAATGTATCACACTTTGTACCTTTCTTATATGATTAGATATGAGAAAGGATAGACTATGGCATTGGTTGCAGCCAGATGGCTGAAGACTGTTACATAGGGCTTGTTTTGGCCAAGGGCCGTAAAAGATATACAAGAATTACGATGCATTTGTGCTCTCTGAATGCATGTGAACTACTGTATGCTGGTGTCTCAATAAATCTGCTCTTTTTTAAAAGATATGGCCCTCTCGTTATTAATTAACATTTTCGGCATAGCCAAAAACGGACTCATTGGTAGGCAGTCACCCTCTCTGTGCAGTAGAGTGCAAAACTAGGATAAAAAGGAACTGTCAAAGGGAGTCTGGACTTCACTTCTCTCTCTCAGAAGTCACTAGCTGGTTATACTTCTTTATAGGAAAAACAGCAATAAACACCTTATCTTTGAAACAACTTCTATCTCCAGTGTATGCTTTGGCCATATCCAAACATCTGCCTTCACGTGATACAAAAGAGCCGGGTCATAACAATTGGTGCTGTGCAATAAAAAAATTATAATTGCAAAATGGATAAGAAGGAAATAAGGGAGGATGCGGCCATAAAGGATGAACAAGTGTACCTAAAATGGGTCAAAGCAGACCCAGAGACTGTTAGGGGAATGATCCTTAAGTTAATCTAAGAACAGATGCCAGGAAAAATCTAACTCATATTATAGTAAAAGTGGGAGACCAGGAGCATTTGATGGAAAAAGTGGGGTTATAACAAGCCTAAAAACGATTCAAACATATAACGGAACCATTGATAATAAGATATAGGGGCTTTTTGGAGCAGGAGCCAGATCCTTAATGTTAACCTTAAACAAGTGGATCATGAAGGCATGGTCTAATATTGCCCAAAGGAGACAAAAGAAAAACACTACAGTAGAAGAGTTAATGTCCTGTGACCAGATAAAGACTGCTCAGTACAGTGGCGTTAGACACAAAAAATGTATTTGTTGCAGCAGTGTTGTACCAAAACGGTGCAATGGGAAGGAAAATACTCTGCTATCACAGTTCAAAACGTCCTACTAACGAACAGGGCCTATCCTCATGCATCAGAGCCGTGTGCGCCATAGGGATGGCCTTGAAAAGGGTAGCACACATTACATGTGGAAGAGAGATAGTGGGCCACACTCTGCACTGTGACAGCATTTCTATCAAGCAATACATTTACAACTGGCCCACAGAAAACTAGAGAGCTCCGACAGTTAATGGATCAACAAAATGTACATTCTGAGTCTAGTGAGGCAAATGTAGCCAACTCAGAACCAATCAGTAACGCCCAGATAACCGTTTTTACAGATGGTCACAGCCATTATGTGCCAGGGATCAAGCCAACTCCCTATGCCATGTCAGAATTTATGACACTCGATTGAAAGAAATATCCCACAACAGCTCAGACAGCAGAAATCCTGGTGGTCATAAAAGCATGTGAAATTGGAAAAGGAAAAACTATTAACATTTACACGGATTCAGCTTATGCAGTTGGTTGCTGACCAAGAGGCAGAACGAGCAGCAAGATATACCCCATATATTGTAGAAATAGCAGTAGGAGAACAAAAAGATGAAAATACGACAGAACAGAAAGGAATGACAGGAATACTGCAACTATACTCTGTGAACTGCATTTGTCGTTTCTGTATTCCACATTGTTTTGCTGGATGGTTTTGTGTGTCTTTGCAGAGTTTTTGTGGGAATCTGTGGATCTTTTCCAATGGAACGCACTCGGCCTTCAAGAAACTGTACTTCGAACTTGGCACTCTGAAGTAAAAATATTTCCCTCACCCATCCAGACTTTTTTGTCAACTGAAAGCTTTTCCTGGTGTATAATCTGACATTATGATAATCGCTTTTATTGCCATTGTCAGTGGACAGATTCACAAACTACACATTTTCATCAAAGCAATCATGCAAAATGAGACATATAACATAAAACTTAAATAATAAACTACAAAAACTCTAAAGCTACAAGGGCCCAGTCGCGGACATGATGCTATATTCACCAATGTCAGCACATTGTAGGTGACCAGCGGCAAACTCCATCGATCCCGCTGAGTTTCTTCGTATTTTGTCTGCCACCAAGTCTTCTTTGTTGCCACTCAGCGATAGCCCGAGTTTCCTCAAAAATAACTTCAAATTAGCGATTGTCCATTGTCCATTGTCTACAGACATCGCTCACTTTAGTTTTGAATATCATGCAAACGCATAACAAATCATGTCAACTACATACTTCCAGGTAAGATTTGATCCCGATTGACCTCTGAGTGATCCCACAAGTTATTGAGCCAACTGAAATTACGACTTTGCTTCTGTTACAGGTGTTGGTGAGATGGAGGTGGAGGTGGAGGTTATGAGGCTTGAAACCTTGGAGGAGTCGGATGGGGCCGACGAGACAGTTCAGGGTCTACATTACTGGTACACAGTGTTGTTAAAGTTAATCACACATGTTAACGCTGTGCTTTGCTAGAAATGGTTGTAGGTTTGCTTAATTAAATTATTGATAGAAACACAATGTTAAGTAACAAAAATAAAACACTTTGTGCTTTTTCAAACAAAAAAATAGCCTCTAGCTATGGAGGTGACGGTGGAATGTGACAACGCATAGGGTCACACACCACACCAGTTGACATTTTCTATTTAGATAGTTTAGAATTAGATGCTATTTTAAATGTTTTCGTTTTAGAATCTCTTATTATTCTTACTCTTGGGGAGTAAGTAACGGGGGATTGTCCCGATTGAGCTAAATCTGAACAAGCTTCTGACTCATGCTTTGCTTGCACGCTACAGAACACGAAGACCATGTCAGTGAGTTTAGCTGATAAATGATGGCCATCGTCATAGTCATTATGCACATAATGTGAAATACAGATGAAATACAAACACATAGCCACAAACAGCTGACTCATTGGTAAGCAGTCGCCCTCTCTGCCCAGGGGAGGAAAACTAGGATAAAAAGGCATTGTCAAAGGGAGTCTGGACTTCACTTCTTCTCTCTCTCAGAAGTCACCAGCTGGTTATACTTCTTTGTACCTAGGAGCAACGGCAATAAACGCCTTATCTCTGAGACGACTTCTATCTCAGTGTATGCTTTGGCCATATCCAAATATCAGTCCTGGTGTGATACAACAGAGCCGTAACAGCTCATTTAGTGGTTTAGGCTTAACAGAGCATTTAGTTCGTCTAAAGATGGAGAACACTCTGGTCATCCTGCTGCTGCTCTGTGGTCTCTCCTCAACTGAAGGATCCAAAAGTGACGTGCCCTGTCTATCAGACATCCACCGCATTCTCCGAGAACACAGCGCCAAACTGGATGAGCTACAGGCACTCAAACAAGGTGAGATTTACTATTTCACAACAGTTCTACTCTGTATCTGGCTTAACTGCACTTCTGCAAGCGGCCCAGCTGAAGACACTGTTGTCAGAGCTGGAACAACCACATGGTGACGCAACACCAAATTCTAACATTAGTTTTATTAATTCTGGTTCTGGATCCTATGGTATCCTTCTGTGAGGCTCCTGTAGTCAACTATTCTTGGCTTCTCTGTTTTTCAGCTGGACTCGTGGCTTTTTCAGCTTCATTGAGATCAAGTGAAATAACTCTGGGACCATGCAAGACTTTCACTCCTCTGGTCTACAGCTATGTGATCACAAACATCGGAAACGCCTACAGCCCCATAACAGGTGAATGAACGTTTTGAAAGTTTAAGTCAATTCCTTTGTTGTCAGCACTAAAATAACAATTGTATCTACAGGGGTTTTCACTGCCCCGGTGAGAGGAGCCTACCACTTTGAGTTCAACATTGGTACAATAGGACAATCTTCACATGGCACAGCTGCTGTGTTGGTGAAGAATACGAAGCACATTGTTGCTGCTCTTGAACATCAGACAAGTGGATTTGGCAGCGCGGCCAACGGAGCCACTCTGCTCCTGGAGGCTGGAGACATCGTGTTTATGAAGCTGTGGGAGAACAACATCATCTATGATAATGTGAATCACCACAGTACATTCAGCGGTCACCTGCTGTTTACAATGTGAGGAAGAATTCAAGACTATGCCACACTAAAATGTTTTCAAAAATAATTATAACAATTAGTGTGCACATAACACAAGTGTTGAACATGGAATTGGTCGGATGGGGGCAAAAACTAGAATGACAACCAGAATAACAATGCCGTAAAATGATAACCTTGGAATTCCTGACATTTGTAATAAAGACTGTTCCAGTGATCCAGTAGAAATAAAAGCTTTTCAGTTACTTCCTCGTTGCTGCTTGTTTTAATTTTCAGAAACCAATGGCAAGGTGATATTTGTGTGTATTTGACCTTGTTGTGACCTAACAGCTGTATGAGTGGTCCGCATGGCGCCTTTACTTTCCATCACAGTGGTCTCTGGGACGCTCCGGGATCAATTGTTTGGAAGGTTTTCACTGCTGACGGAGCCTCTAACCTGAAAACCTACAAAAACAATTGATCCTGGAGCACTGTAGAGAACCCCCGTGATCGAAAGTAACGGGGGTCACTACAACTGGGTCACTACAAGGTCAAATATGCAAAAAATATCAACTTTTTATTCCCCATAAAAAATTCCATAATGCACCTTTAAACCTCTGACACAAGCAGCTGAACTGAAGAGAATAAAGACAAGAGAGAGTAGTACAAAACTACTACAAGTCGACTTTAGACTGAAAACACTGCTGAGAAACAAGGCAGATGTGACGATAACTGCATTGATTGTATTTCTATGTTTATATTGTGCGGATGATTTCCAGCATCTCCAATCATAGTTCTTCCCGTTGATCCACATAACATTTTCGGTTGAATTGCAATGTCTCTGTCAACTAAACAGAGGGCTGGACAGTTAAAAAAAAGTGTCACCCAAGACAGAGGAATGCTTTAAAGATACAGTGGCCTACAGCTGTGGATCTCCTGTCCTCCCCCCTCCTCCTCCTCTAGACACAATCAATTATTCTCTATATCAGGGGTGCCCAAAGTGGGGCCCAATGCCATTGGCCCGCCAGAGAGTGATCTATACTGGTTAATACAAACTCTCCCATTCATTCTCAATGGTAAATATGGATGCAGTAAAACATTTTGCCACCGGCGCAAAAATTGGGGGCGCTGTTTCACTCCTGTCACAAAAGAACAACAAAGATACATGTTAAAAAAAATGACTTATAAAAGAATGTATACTGAACTGACTCTTTCAAAATGATCTAATGTTGCATTTACTTTAAGTTAACAAATGAGGTAAAGTCACTGTAGGTAGGTCATAGTTAACATTTGTTTTAATAGCATGTTATTTGCATAGATAGAATCAAATGTAAATATATATATACGGAAAAATAAAATAAAGTATTTGCAGTTATATGTGTTTCACGCTGATTGAGCTGTTTGTTCTTTATGTTTTATATTATTTTACACTAATTGTTTGTTGTTTTTTTTTGGTCCATCTCTGTCACTATGTGCCCAGAACAAAATGATGAACCATAAAGTTCAATTCATTCAATCACACGCTCTTCCACTAGAGGGCAGTATCACACACACACACACACACACACACACACACACACACACACACACACACAAACTCTGAACAAAACACATTTTCTCCAGTTTGGCTTTACCCAAATCGGAAAGCTTCCTGAAAAAAGTGTGGAAATAGCAACAAAAATTAGACGAAAAAGGAAGATGAAAATGCAACAAAAGAGTTAAAAAAATCGACTAAAAAGACACAAAGGAGTGACAAAAAAGCAATGAAAAGGTGACCAAAAACCCCCACAAAAACGTAACAGAAAAGTGACAAAAATGTGTGACAGAACCGTGCCAAAAAATCTATGGAAACATATTTTTAAAACAACATAAGGAAAAAGATTAGTTTCGATGAGTTTTGTAAGGTCTCAGCTTTCCAATGAGCCGTTAAACTGGTCTAATAGACTGTAAACTTTTCGATTTGAGAAAAGCCGAACTGGAGAAAGTACTCTGACCTGAAAATGAAGACCCTTGCACGAGGAATGGTCAGTGTGTCATGACGAGTGACACACTGAAGTCATAATTGACTTTAAAGTAACTAAACAAAGCCTATGTGGCATTGCGAGCATTGTTAGCCTCATCAGTTTAACACAAAATGCCATTCAACGCCAGCTGGAGATGGCCAGCACCAGTACATTAAAGCATGTAGGTTCGTTGCTGATAAATAGATTACAGAGGCAATGGCAATTTATACAATTTATTTCACATTCTTCACTTTAATTGAATCATTAGTTTCTTAGTTCGTATTTTAGGTTACCATTGGGTTACCACAGTTCACCTATAGCGGTGATGCGCACACACGACACTCCACAGGTCCATCCATCCCATCCATCCATTTTCTTCGATGGAGCTACATGAAGACGATGGAGCTAGCCCTCACAATCAACAACACATAGCTTTTGGCAGTACCGTTCTTTCCAATGTATTCAACAAACTCGTAGCTGGTTATGTGGTGGAGGAAATGCTACCAATATTGACAGTGGAGTCTCCGTCATTCAGAAAAATAATAAACACTATCCCGAATGATCGCGACGGGAAGGACGGGGACACTGCCTGATAGGAAAACCTTTGCCATTGGTCCGACAACCCATTAGTCCAACGTCTCATTATTTAGAAAATTTACTATTGAGCAGAGGTGCCATTAGTCCGACATCTCTTTAGTCAGAAAAAAACAGGCCCATTG
Organism: Proterorhinus semilunaris; assembly: GCA_021464625.1. Classification (NCBI taxonomy): domain Eukaryota; kingdom Metazoa; phylum Chordata; class Actinopteri; order Gobiiformes; family Gobiidae; genus Proterorhinus; species Proterorhinus semilunaris. Next base: position 31,726,123 of record CM038347.1, on the reverse strand, counting down.
GTCCGACCATAAACGTGGAGATGTGCTCGGAGTTTAACACGCAGGCGCTCCCAGTCCGCTGAAGAGAATAGCTATTCCACATGACATTTATTTAAATTTAAAAGTTTGGAAAGGTAAAGGTTTCGAGAATTTATATCGAACGTAATATTTGTTTTCTTGGACTATTTGTTGATATGTAAAAGACATCGCTAATCCTTAATGGGTAATAGTGAGAGAAGTCATTTACGTGCTAGAGCCTATTTTCAAAGTGAAGAAAGATCACAGTGTCACACATCGAGGCGAGTCTCCGTGCAAAAGGTGAAGCTGCAGCACACACATGTTTTATATTTTACATTCACGATGCCTTTCCCTGGAACCTTTAGCAATAGGGATCAGGGCCCATCCTAAGATTTGTGGGGTACAATTTGGCAAAACGGAAAGTCTTGTTAACTTGTACGCGGATGACTTGCTGCTCTGCCTATCAGATCCAATAACCTTAATTCCTGTACTTCTGACATATATTGATTCATTCAGTGCAATATCAGGATATTCAATTAATTGGGACAAGAGTGAATTTATGTCATTGTCAAATAACTTAAGTTATACATTTCTGAATTCCCTCCCTTTTAAAATTATTACCTCTTATTTTACTTACCTTAGTTTAAAAGTAGCCAGAAGTCCTAAACAACTACTGAGTCTTAATTTCCTAGACATGATAGAAAAGATTAAAACCAACATTAGGAACTGGTCTTTACTGCCTCTTTCAATGGTGGGTCGCGTCAATGCAATAAAAATGGTGGTACTGCCGAGGCTTCTATATTTGTTTCAAAATCTACCCATATATGTACCCAATTCTTTCTTTAAAGAGCTACTAAACACCCCTTCCAGAGTTTACTCCACCCACTCCCAAAATTCAAAAAACTCCGAGAAAGAGGCGTGGCGGGAGGCTTTGGGGGGACGCGGGGAGGGGGAGTGTGTGGGCGGTCTCTGCTCTGTTGACAGTCTCAGACCATGTGTGACCGGGACTGACTGACTCCCGTTATGCCGCATTTAGACGATGTGGCGCCACTTTCCCGGACACTTCAGCCTATCGCACCGGCTAGCTTCTCCGGACATGTGGCGCCACTTTCCCGGACACTTCAGCCTCTCGCACCGGCTAGCTTCTCCGGACATGTGGCGCCACTTTCCCGGACACTTCAGCCTCTCGCACCGGCTAGCTTCTCCGGACATGTGGCGTCACTTTCCCGGACTCTCGAGCCCGTCGTACCGGCTACATGCCGAGCACACGCGGCGGACATTTGGCGCTCGGATCTCCCCGTTCCCCCTCCTGGCTTTAGCGGACACTCAGTCACACTCTGCCCCGCTCTGAGCCTCCAAGGCAGGGGATGGCTAACCGCTGCCCCCGGTGTCTGTGAGCTCTCCCTGGGGGAGACTACAGTAAAAAGCCCTCAGCCCCGTCTCATAAACACTGACAGCCCTGATTATCTCTGTCTGCCCGATACAGCTTTATCGTGTCTGTAGTTTCAACGTGAAAACATCCAGCCATGTCACTAAATAAGTGAATCTGGGTATTTTGGGGTTACATTTGTCTTTTTTAAGGAGGAGATGTCGGGGATGTGAGTGCTGTGGTTCACACGCGGAGCGGAGCGGAGTCCGTGGAGCGGAGCCCGTAGATCAAATCCCCGTCTCGGGTCTTTTCTCCTCATCCTCCCGCTCCCTGGCCGCTCTGTGCGGCCGGTCCCTGGCCGCTCTGTGACCGGCATGTTGGGCTCACGTCACAAAACAGCTACTAAACTACCTGACTAAAGTTACTGCACTAGAAGCGCTGCGCTAAAGAACTAACTAAATACTATGCTAATAAATTGCTAACTTGAAAATCGATGTAAAACGCTCGCTCGCTATTCCAACTCCAACTCGCTACGGGGGCGTGTGCGACACTTGGCTACTTTTATACCCGAGCAGCAGAGCGACGGACGTCACACACACAACGTGACGTCACACCGCTTGCAGAGCCAATGGGGAGGACGGGCACGAGATTCAAATGTAGTGCAGCCGAAAATGTAGAGAGGGCGCTACACAGACGATTTTAGGCTCAAAAGTGAGATTTTATCTAATTTGCACTAAAATGTCAAAAAATTGACCAGGACATGTAGAGAGCACTATAAGAAACATATTAATGCAGTTTATAAGCTCAAAAAAGTTGATTTGGTGCTTAGTTGTCCTTTAAACAGTTGGACTCCATAATTTTTCCATTTGTATAGTTTAATAAGCCCGCACGTATTTCAAAAGCACACATTTGTAAACCAGTGTGCATGGGAGGACTTGGTTTGCCTGTTTTTAGGCACTATTATTGGGCTGCTAACGCAAGAGCACTTGTTTTTTGGCAACTAGGTCTCCCTGATGATATTCAGTCTGCTACTGTTCCAAATTGGGTGAAAATTGAATCGGTAATTGCTCAATCTAATCTTTCTACCCTGCTCCACTCTGGGCATCAAGAGTCAATCAAATTACCTAAAAACTACCTACTTAACCAGTCCCTTAGAATTTTAAATCAAATAAAGAAAAAACTAGGACTGACCAATATATCAATTTATACCCCTCTGGTCAATAATAATTTTTTTACGCCCTCCCTTACTGACCAGACCTTTCAAGATTGGAGAAGGAAAGGACTGGGCTGCACTGACAATTTCTATATAGATAATAAATTAGCCTCTTTTTTTCAATTGCAGTCAAAATATTCTCTTCCACACTCCCATTTCTTTAGGTATCTACAAGTTCGACATTTTTTACAACAAAATATTCCAAATCATACCACTAGACCAAATAACCAAATTTTCTTTGATCTTCTTCAATCTAACCCAATCTCTAAACAACTGATAACACGTTTTGTAAAGGTGTTTACTGAGCCAGCGCTGGCTGACCACATCAGAGAGGCCTGGTCCGAAGACCTTGGTATACCTATAACCGAAGACTTATGAATGGAGGCACTCAAAAATATATCGCGCTGTTCCATTAACTCAAGATATAGGCTAATTCAATTTAAGGTAATCCATAGGTTGCATTATTCCAAGGTCAAATTGAACAAAATGTTTGGCTCTTTGTCAGTGGTGTGTGACCGATGTAATGTGTCTGTTGGTTCACTAGCTCACCTGTTTTGGTATTGTCCTGTCTTACGATTATTTTGGTCAGACATACTCCAGTGGTTTCAAACAAACTACAGGGTTGAGATAGTCCCTGATCCCCTCATAGCAGTATTGGGCTGCGTCCAGGGGCGTAGCACCAAATTCCGGGCCCCGGGTACAAACTATCTTGGTGGACCCTTGGAGTTTGACTTGAAATTTCATCTTATTTGGCTTCAGTTACAGAAATTGAATAACCTTTAATCCCGGTAGTGATATAGATATTTAAATTGATCTGCACCAGGATATTTAGGATATTTGTACTGGGAATAACACATTTGTGACTTTTAAATGCAATTTTACAAACAATAATTATACTACATGTTGTCTCTTTGGCCCACGGGGCATGAACAAAAAACTCAAAGGCGTGTTCCCTGGCCTCATTTAGTCTCTCACCATTTGAAGGCGACCTTTAAGTGTATTGTCAGTAAATTCTTGTTCTAAAAAAGTTACGCTGGAATAGGCTAAATGGCACGAGCCCTCCACCTTTTCAATAGAACCACGTTGACTCGTCTCCAAAGCTGCGCGTTTATAATGCGAGTCTCCAAATGCGCGTGGCTAATTAGCATATTTAATTCGCCGAAAATAGCGTGAGCGACCTGTGGCCTTTGTCACTGTATTGTCCTGGTGGCAGTCAGTTACAATAAATATAAGGAAAGAGAAACTTTAGAGGTTAAAACGAGGAAAGAAGGAGCTCTGTCTCTGGCTCTTTCTCTGACTCTGCACCTTCCACTTCTCAGCGCATGAGGTCGGGACTCGCCTCACCTCATGTTTAACTGTCATTTAGGACAGAAAGTTGCATCTAAGGCTAGAATAGGCCAGTGTTATATAAAAGCACATAAGAGCGAGGCAAGACTAATATTTATCTTTCCTAGCTCTGTGTCATTGCATTGCAGAGCCACCTCATCCAAGTCACTGTTGAGTTGAAGCGCACGGCCCTGACCACGGGGGGGCTGAACCATTTGGCACCTTTTAAAGGGGTGTCAGGGCCCTGAGATTCATCCATCATTATTATTTGTGCAAAATTCTGTCCAGCAACCACTGTATTTCCGCCCGGTTGTGTTCAGTTCTTATAGTATCAATTATGAGGAAATTTAGAAAGTACAATACAGAACACTTTTTGCAGCACTTTTGAGGGCCCCTACCCTCCTCTGGGCCCTGGGTACTCAGTACCCTTTACCCCCCCAGTCCGACGCCCATGGCTGCGTCAACGGCTTCGGATCACTTCCTCACCATGTAAAATGCATTCTAATAATTGGCATGGTTGCAGCAAAAAACTAATCCTCTGCAATTGGAAATCACCAGCTTCTCCATCAGTTAACGAGTGGTTCAACGAAATGACTTTAGTGGCCAAGCTCGAACACGTTCGCTGTGAGCAAAATGAAGTATTAGAAGATTATAACACCATGTGGTCCCCATTTGTTCATTTTTTGAGCAACCAAGGACGATAAAACAACTTGTGAGATATGGACTATGTATTTATAACAACTTCTGTACATGTGGATCTGTTCATTAGCAACTTCTTTATCTTTTTTATTTTATACTTTTTTATTTATGTGTAGGTATATGTACGTGTATGTACATGTTTGTTTATATGTGTATATGTATATATATATTTATATATATATATATATAGTATATATATATATATATATATATATGTATATGTGTATATATGTATGTGTATATGTATGTATGTATGTATGTATGTGTGTAGGTGTGTCTATGCGTGTGTGTATGTATGTACGTGTATATATATTTATTTAATTTTTTTTACTTCATCGCTCCTGTGTTTTCTTACCATAAATTTGATGTAATAGCTTGGCTACTAACCTAAGACGCCTACACAGGTGCCTTTACCGTTTTGATTATAGGTTTGGTACTGTGGTGATGTGTATGTGTATTTGATTTTGTCTTGTTTATTTTGGAAGAAAACTGCATTAATAAATATATTAAAAAAAAAACAATGCCTTTCCTCTTTAACCTCTTAGCCCCCACCCGAACCGAGCACATGATCTCCCGTTTGGCTTGACCCAAATCTAAAAGATTGCAACGAAAACAAGCATGAAAACTCAACAAAAATGTGACAAAAAAGCGGCAAAGAAGGCCACAAAAAAGTGTCACAAATGGCACAAAGAAGCAATAAAAGAGCAACAAAAACGAGCCAGAAAAGCAACAACAATACAACAAAAAAGTGATTCAATAGCGTCAAAAAAAAGTAGCAAAAAACACGACAAAAAAGCGACGGAAAAAGCAATGAAAAAGAGACAAAAAAAGTGACAAAAACAAAACAAATGAGTGACAAAAATGCAGCGATAACGCAACAAAAAGGCAAGAAAAACAAAACAAAAAAACTGACAATCAGTTATGCAGGTCTTAGCTTTCAAATGAGGCGTTACACTCCAGTCGAGAAGCTTTTAGAATTGGGTAAAGCTGAACTGAAGAAAATGCGCTTGGTTAAAGTGAGGGTTAAGAGGTTAAAAATCTTTTCTACGGACGACTCTGCACGCCCAGGAGGCGACAGGTGCGTAGAAGGCAGAGGGAAATTAACATCATCTTTAAAAATGTTTAAAAACAAATTATTTAAACAAGCAGCAGAAGGTTGTATCATGCTATATTGAAAAATGAAGTGATGCAATGTTGTTTCTGAGTTGATAACCTTCTATATTACACAGTTCAGCTATTTTGTCTTTCTTCATAACATTTCTTCACAGCTGTGTGTCCGGTCAGCAGCATAAAAAAGGAACTATACACCAAACTTGCAAAATCAGATGCAAAATAAGTAGCTGACACAGACACCATAACTGACACTTAAAGAAAAAAACACCAACTCATCTTTTTTAGCTTATAAACTGCATAAATAAGTGTGTGACGGCTGAAAGGGTAAATCTACAGTCAGGCCATGAATATTGGGACATTGACTCAATTCTTATGTTTCACCGGGAGGTGCTCCAGGCATGTCCTATTGGAAGGAGGCCTCGTGGAAGGCCCAGGACACGCTGGTGGGACTATGTCTCCGAGCTGGCCTGGTGTCGCCTCGGGGTCCCCCCAGAACAGCTGGAGGAGGTGTGCGTGGATCGGGAAGTCTGGGCATCTCTGCTGAGACTGCTGCCCCCGCGACACGGCCCCTTCCTCACGGAAGGAGTCCACGATGGAAATGGGGGTGGGAGAGTCTGTCAGGGTGAGGGCGGACGGTGGGGCTGTGTCTTTCCTAAAGTCCACGATCATCTCCACTCTCTTCTAAGCGTTCAGCTCCAGGTTGTTGTGGCTGCACCAGGACGCCAGCCGGTCCACCTCTCTCCTGTAGGCGGACTCATCACCATCCGAGATGAGCCCGATGAGGGTGGTGTCGTCCGCAAACTTGATCAGTTTAACGGACTGGTGACTGGAGGTGCAGCAGTTTGTGTACAGGGAGAAGAGCCAGGGGGAAAGTACACAGCCCTGAGGAGTTCCAGTGTTTGTAGTCCGAGTGTCCGAGACGATCTTCCCCAGCCGCACGTGCTGTCTAGGGTCCTTCAGGAAGTCAGTGATCCACCTGCAGAGGGAGTCAGGCACGTTGAGCTGGTAGAGCTTGTATCGTAGCAGTCCAGGGAGGATGGTGTTAAAGTCCACGAACAGGATCCTGGCGTAGGTTCCTGGTGAGTCCAGATGCTCCAGGGTGAAGTGGAGGGCCAGATTGATTGCAACTTCCTTGGCTTTGTAGGCGAACTGCAGCGGGTCCAGGAGGGGGGCGGTGATGTCCTTGAGGTGTGGCAGGACCAAACGCTCAAAAGACTTCATGACCACAGACGTCAGTGCCACCGGCCTGTAGTCATTAAGTCCTGGTTTCTTAGGGACAGGGGACGATGGCGGTCAATTTTAAGCAAGACAGCACGTGGCATGACTCCAGGGAGGTGTTGAAATGTCTGTCAAGACGGGAGCCAGCTGATCCGCGCTGTGTTTCAGGGTGGAGGGGGAGACACCATCCAGCCCAGGGGCCTTCCGCGGGTTCAGCTTCAGGAATTGCCGACGCACTTCCTTCTCACTGATGGAGAGAGCAGGGGGAGAGGGAGGGTCTTTGATAAGGTGCTGGGGTCGTTGATGGTGGAGGTGATGATGGGGGAGCAGGAGCAGCTGGAGAGGTGTCAAAGGCTGATGGGCGTTCGTGGCGGCAGTAATATGTATTCAGACCCTGGGCGATGTTGTAGTGTAGGTCATTTGTTGTGTCTGTAGCTGCTGTGGGCGTGGCAGTTCAATCTGCCTCCAGTTCCTGGTGGGTGGGGCTGCTCCCTCTGCTCCTGCTCCCTGGCTGGCTGGGCACACCTGAATCCACTCTACTTGTCTCCTGCTGTAGTTAAGTCTGGGCTCTACTTCACTCCTGTGCCAGATCGTCAGTCTACCTCCGTGAGACTTCTCAGGCCTATTATTTGGATTTGCTTTTCTTGCGTACTAGTAAACTTACAGTGTGTTGCCTTGCATCTTGTCAGATCTCCGTGCCTGCCAGTTACCCACCTGCTTCACTCCGGATACTAACCACCTTCAGCGCCAGCATCTACCTACCTCCCTACCTACCTATCTACCTTCTCCACTCCGGTTACCAATCAGCTCCAGCCAAGCTCCAGCCCAAGCCCCAGCCCCTACCTACCAGCTCCACTCCGGATGCCTGCCTCCTCCAGCGCCAACCCCTACTTACCTGCTTCCCCTCGTCCCACGCTGTCAATAAATATCTGATTACTTACCTGCTTTCTGTCTCTCCTTGGGTCCGCCAACCTTAGGCCGTAACAGTATGATCTGGCCAACATGGAACCAAAAGAGCCCCAAGCTGTTGAATGGGTCCTGTCTAACCAAGGAAATGTACTCGGTCAACATCACCACATGCTTCAGCAACTTATGGACACACAGGGTGCACTTGGTCAGCAGGTAATCCAAATTGGAAAACTGCTTGAAGATTTAACTAATAAGATTGCTGTTGTTTCAGCTGCTTCCGCCAGTTTACAGGAGCCTAATCTGAATCCAGCTGCTACATCTGAGTCACCGGTTCCGCCACGTGAGCCGTATTCTGGAGATTTGGGCAAATCTAAAAGTTTTCTACTCTAATGTTCGCAAGTATTCAGGCAACAGCCACAGACTTTCGCTTCTGACCCAGCCAAGGTATCTTATGTCACAGGTTTGTTAAGAGGGAGAACATTTGCTTGGGCACAAGCAGTTTTGGGAAGTTCAGCTAAACCCATGGCCGATGAGAGATTCAAAAAAGTATTTCCCCTTCCAAATATTGCTGCTGATGCTGCTAAAAGACAATTAAATCTTTGTCAGGGTTTGCAAAGTGTAGCAGATTATTGTATTGATTTTAGGATTCTAGCAGCAGAGTCAGGCTGGAATGACCAGGCAATTCATGGTGCTTATATGTTTGGATTAAGTGAGACTATGAAGGATGAGCTGGTTTCACATGATGAACCTGAATCGTTGGACGATATAATCTCTTTGTCTATCCGTTTAGACAACAGGCTGCGAGAGAAGAAACGTGAAAGGAACACAAGGACTCACAATGCTCCATCTGCTCGTCCAGCTTCACTCCCTGGGATTAGGGCAACTCCCAGCCCCGTTCAGCCTCAACACAGTAAAAACAAAATAAAATGCCATGTCACTTGTGCTGGATCACAATAGTACTTGTTTTTACATGATTGATGCGAGCTAGTGCTGGTTAGGTTACTCAAGATGTTAACATATCGGTTATGGCCAATTGTAGATGAAACATGAACAATAAACTAGACCTTTTCCACCTCCACCTCTGGTGATGAAGGTGGAGAGAAATACTTTGTTTGAAACAGCTGTTGATGTCACTCTCCATATTTACATTGGCTGTCACGCTGCTGTCACGGTGCTAATGCCGATGTCAGTCACAGCCCAGACCACGCCCAACTCTAAGCCCCCCTGCTCGTCCCTTGATCTGCCGCGCAACGGCCCTTTTAGATACAATTTTTTTCAAAATGTGGGCGGAGTAAGGCTGGGCACTGGTGTGTAGTTGCTATTTAAACAGTCCTCAGTGTAAGGAGGTTTTAGAATTGTCTTAAGATGGAGAACACTCCGGTCATCCTGCTGCTGCTCTGCGCTCTCTCCTGTGCTGAAGAAGTCAATAATGAAGGGCAGCCTCAGCCCTGTCTACCAGACATCCACAGCGTGCTCCGAGAACACAGCGCTAAACTGGCTGAGGACAGACTGATGATCCAAGGTGAGACTTCAATTTCACAACAATTCTACTCTTTATCTGACTTAACTGCACTTCTGTCTCCTTTAGGACAAGCGGACCAGCTGAAGACACTTCTGGCAGAGTTGGAGAAGCGAACCTGTCAAGTGGGCCCAGTGACTGACCAACAAGGTGACACACTACACCTCACTTCTCGCATTTCTGTTCAAGAGACCCTTTAAAGTGAACCTGCAAGTTGTGAAATGTCATCCCTGTGAAGAATCAGGATGCTACAAATATGTTAGGAAATGAGTTGGGACAAACTCATTTGTCCCAACATCAACATCAACAGCTCAAATAACATTTTAACTTAGTGTTTTCCTTTTTCATTGTCGGTTATCAAAACATCAGGTGTAGGTCCTTTAAGCTACGTCCAAACTTAACGCGTCTCCAGCTGTATACAGCCATTTGGCAACAGGAGTGGAGTGTGGAGTCCACTCATTCGGGCAAAAGGACACAGAAAACCATCTGTCTGAATCTGGAGCAACAAAACCTGACCTCTGCTCCTATACTGCACAGTGGCATGCAGGTTGTCACACTACACCATAAAGACACAAATCAAGCGGAAACACTGTCTGAAAGAGGAAAAAAGCGCAGCCTGTGGTTGGTGTGAAATGCTTTGCAGACCCAGGCATTCCAATCAGAGGAATTATACGCTGCAATAAACTTGTGAAAACAAAAGACACAGGTGCAATGAAGAACGCACTGGATTACAAACATGTTTTAAACAGGACTTTATGATGACAAACCACACGTTTTATTGAAATAATGTAACATATGCCTAAAGAATATGAAATGATGCTTAGGCTGTATGAGTAGGGTTTATCAGCGAGCAAACCACGGAGAAGTCCCCACAGCCATGGGCAGGATCCTCAGAGGTTTGTGCATGAACACAAGCTTACACACACTAGGATGACACCACATCTTGTGATTCACTCACTGAGACCAGATAATACCCTTTCAATCTGATACGCTGTTAGGCTGTACTGTCCCTCTGCGTGGGATGCGGTCTAGATATAGTAAATACAATAGCAATAGGTGTTGTGGGCCACTTTACTTTGCAGTTTTTGCATTGTTTATTGGTGGGTCTGGGTCTAGTAGACACAAGCAAATTAATATAAAATATTACATTACATGATTTTTTTTTTTTTTTTTAAAGACAAAATGTCATTGTCTACAGAAGGAAAAGAAAAATATATATTATATGTGTATATATATATATTTTAAGACTTAATTATGTTTAGTGTCAACTTTTCTAATAAATCTGGAAGTTCAATTTACCCCAAGACCTGGTTCGACTTCCCCCACTCCTGGGGTAAAATGAGCCACAAGACAACTTTTTTTTTTAAGACCAACATCTTTAAAACCAAATATTCCAGATGATATGTAGATAGTCACATTTAGTATCTATTGTATACGTTTTTTACACAACAACCACCAAAAAAGCAAAGTGGCTCATCTTATCCCACATATTATGTATCATATTTTTCACCACGCTTGTGTGTGTTTTTTATTTATTTTTTGCTAATATATTTTATTACAATTTTAACATGTTAAAAACAAAACAACACACATGAACAAAAGAAAGAAAGAAACAAAACTATCCCATCTGAGTTACCGATACTTTAGCAAATAAAATAAATATGAAATATGCATACAAAACTAGTTACAAAAACAAACTTAATTAAAGCCGCAAGCGGCATCGAGAGACCCTCGCGGGTCTCGTTGGCCGGTTGACGCCGGTTGCCGCACGCCGCCGCAATAACCTACGTGGTTATAATGTCGCTGCCAACCTAGGTCGAGATTATAAAAGAGCAAAGGCTGATTACTTGATTTTTCCCAAAATGGCCGACCACCTGTTGGTCGCCTAGCAACCATGTAATGGAGGCCTCCCTTAGTGCCTCCATTGCCGCGCCATAACCCTACCGAGGGCGCCAACGTGGCCACACTGCATTGTATTGCCCTGATGTGCCATTAATCTTTGTGAGTAAACATCAAAACGAGATTTTTAGCGTCTCCATGTGAATGATGGCTCCAACCTGCAGAGGGCGCTAGCACGCCCCAAATCTTTTTTATTTCACAAGCAGCATCGGACGACCCTGATGGGCCGTACTTCATTGACTACTGTCCACAAGCTCCTTACAGGGGGCGCTAACGCACTGTAATAGTGTATAATGGTGGATGACGAGCGCGAAGCGCTCGTCATCCACCTCCGTATGACAGTTGGCCATATACCCCCATTCATTTGCATGCAATTATAAGTATAAGGGCCCACACCAGAGGTGTGGGCAGTCACTGTTTTACACGGTGAGTTTACGTTTGACATGGGGACAGCGCTTCGCGCTGTTTTTGTGCGCTCCGCGCACCTAGGTACAGTGCGCTGCGCGCACTGCGTTGCGATTACAATAGGCCCTTGCTACGGCAGGCCGCTCGGGCCTAATTAAATTGGACAAGCCCAAGGCCTTCCACTTCAAAGAACCTGCACCTCTTTGCAGAATATCCCTTAGACCACCAGGAAAGTCTTCCACTAGTAGGCGCCATAAATCCAAAAATATATCATCAATGCCTTTTCACTTTGCACTTAACCTTTCCATTGGTAATAGATCTTACACTTCAATATAGTCCAGATTTTCTTGGTTATACATAACCAATATTTCGATATTTTTGGACAACTCCATAAGCAATGTAAATATGTCCAATTTGCAACTTTACATTTAAGGCACAAAGGTGATCTGCTTGGGTCTATTTTATTCAGAAACATCCTGTGCTGTCTATGTAGTATTTTATACTACATGTCTTTGTATTTGTTACTCAGGAATAGTGAGTGTGTAGATAGAACAGTCTTTCCAGTTTTGTTCATTGTAATGGCACTGAAGATCTTTCCCCCATCACTCAATAGGCTTTTCAATATTATGTCCATTGTACACTGCTGAATGATGGATTTTCCAACACAAACTTCTCAATGGAACCTGGTGACATTAAATCTTGAACTATCTTAAAATGTGCCTGAATAAAATGCCGAACCTGTAAATACGCAAACAAACCAAAATCTTTCCATGGAGTACCAAATTTGTGTCAGTTGAAAACCTTATTCAGCACCAGGTGAACCTTATAGCTACATTACTGTTCAAACTCCGTGTGCCACATTCGCTGTGTTTAAGACAAAAGGCGCTTGGACTCAAGGCACACATCATGGCCCTGAGAACAGAGAGGAGCCTACGAGAGAGAAATCAGACAAATAAATGAGCCTATGGTGGCTGAAAATAGACCAAGTTGGGCCGCCATAAACAAATACATTAATGAGAAACTGTTTTTACACAAATGTTCGCAGGTTGTGCTCAACATGTTGAGAGCAAAAAATAAATAAAAAATGCATGTAAATGTAGTAAGCCTTGGCTGTTTGGTTTCTCTGTTTTTCAGCTGGAAAAGTGGCTTTTTCAGCATCACTCAGATCAAGTGAAGTAACCCTCGGACCATTCAATGCTCACACTCCTCTGGTGTACACCCATGTGGTCTCTAACATTGGGAGTGCCTACAACCCAACCACAGGTGAATAAACTGATGGAAGTTTCTGTGAATTGCTTTTGATGTCAGTACTGAAATAACAATTGTATCTACAGGAGTTTTCACTGCCCCGGTGAGAGGAGCCTACCACTTTGAGTTCTACATTGGTGCATTTTTTAAATCTGCACATATAACAGCTGCTGTGTTGGTGAAGAATACAGAGCATATTGTGGCTGCTGCAGAACAGCAGTCAAGTGAATTTGGCACCTCGGCCAACGCTGCCACTCTGCTCCTGGAGGCTGGAGACGTCGTGTTTATGAAGCTGTGGGTGAACAGCATCATCTATGATAATGCGAATCACCACAGCACGTTCAGCGGTCACCTGCTGTTTACAATGTGAGGAAGAATGACAATGAAATGTATGAAAATAAACACATAAATGAAAGTGTTTTGATATGGAATTGCGGATGGGAGCAAAAACTACATTTGCAGTAAAATGATAACCTTTGAATTCTCTCCTTCCTGACATTTGTAATAAAGATTATTCCAATGATCCTATGGATATAAAGGCTTTTTATTTACTTCCCTGTTGCTGCTAGGGCCCGACCGATATATGGTCCGATATTTGGGTATTTTCAATATCAGCTATCGGCCGATATCAGCCGATAAAAATACCGATATCTCCGGAACCAAAAGTGATAGAGACTTTCCATTTTCGTGTGTTGGATAGAGCTCAGACAGAGCTTTCAAATGAGAAACATTGCGGTGTACAATCGATCACAAGTTTGTGGCCTATTTAATGTCCCTCTGGAGAACCTACTTAACATGAATGTCCTGAATAAATCAGCCCTGTGTCCCTCACACAGCGTCCCCTACTGTTAGTGTTCAACACTGACACGTTTAGAAGCATCACACACAGGAGCTTGGACATTTTCAAAAATATTGGCATCGGCCTGAGAAAAACCTTCATTGGTAAACCCCTGTTCGATATTTTCAATCATTGAAACCTTTACTGTAATAATAAATGTTTCACTGTAAACTATTTTAGAGATTATAAAAAAATACTGATACGCACTTCCGGTCCTTCGCTCGGATACAAACAAACAGCCGGCACCAGTAAATTAAGTCACGTAGGTCCGGTGTTGATAAAATAGTTTACAGACGCAAGTTATACCAAAGACTTGAGTTTATTTTTCTTCTTTTAAAGTTAACCTCATAGCCCCCACCTTAACTGAGCACATTTTCTCCAGTTCGGCAACAAGCATAAAACACAAAAAAAGCTATAAAACCATGACAAAAAACAACAAAATGTGAGGTTTGGGGAAAGCAAGAGTGGTTGGTGCGCAAAGTGTGATAGGTTGAGGTCCTGCTCCCGAACCAAGTCCATAAATATTGACTCCATTTTCTGTTCAAACTCCGTGTGCCGTATTGTTTTAGATGAAAGGCGCTTGGAATCAAGGCCCAAATCACGGCACTGAGAACAGAGAAGAGGCTCAGAGTGTTGTGATGTGAGTTTTTGGTTGTTGGTTTTGTCCTGGTTTTGGTTTGGTTCTCCCCTGTCCTGGTCTGTGTCTCTGTCTTGTGTTTATTTTGATGTGTCCTGGTCTGTGTCTGTGTCTTCCTGCTTTCCCTTCCTCCTGTTGATTACCTGCCCCGCCCTGATGTGTTTCACCTGTGCCCTGTTTCCCTGTGTATTTATACCCCTGTGTTTTCCCTTGTCCTTGTCGGATCATTGTTGTATGTCGTTCGTCGTCGTTGTCTTGCTTGGTCTGTTCTGTTCTGTTCCACGGAGTTCTGCGTGTCTAAGTTGTATCCTGTGTTGTTTTACTTGGTCCTACCATTAAATTTAAGTTTTATTTGGAGCTGCTGAGCATTTTGGGTCATCATTCCACCGCATCCCACAACAGAATGATCCGACCAAAACGCGACCCAGCAGGCAGCCCTCTATTTATGTTCCGGGAGATTGAGCCAGATATCCTGGTCCTGGCTACCTCCGCCCCTGAGCCACCGCCAGCCCCTGTCCGTCGCTCGAGGTGGGCCCCTTCCGTTCCGGAGCCACCGCTGGACACTTCGCTCCGTCCAGGGTGGGCTCCCCCTGTCCTGGGGTCACCTCCGAGCCAGGACCTTCGCCTGGGGTGGGCTTCTTTTGCTTCTGTCCCTGTTCCGGGCCCGAGCATCGTTGGGCAGCTGCCTGCCTCTCTGGGTCTCGCTCGACCGCCGCCTGGCTCGGCCCTCCTCCGGGGCTTAGTCCCTTGTCCGCAGCCGCCGGTGGACAAGCCCGCGGACCTGCCGCTGCCTGTCCCCGCTCCTCGGCAGACCCGCCGGAGCCCCCAGACCCGCCTGAGCCTCCAGACCCGTCGCCCCCGTGGAGACCCCCGGATCCGCGGCCTCCGCCGGAGCCCCCAGACCCGCTGCCTCCAGGGTAGCCCCCAGGACTCTCCGTGCCCCCCAGGGTTGGGGTGCGTGGTTCCCGCCTCCGGGCCCCCTCCGCCCGCCCGGGCCCGTCGGACTTTTGTTTTTTTTTGTTTTGGACGTCTGGTAGCCGTCCCTTGGAGGGGGGGTACTGTTGTGATGTGAGTTTTTGGTTGTTGGTTTTGTCCTGGTTTTGGTTTGGTTCTCCCCTGTCCTGGTCTGTGTCTCTGTCTTGTGTTTATTTTGATGTGTCCTGGTCTGTGTCTGTGTCTTCCTGCTTTCCCTTCCTCCTGTTGATTACCTGCCCCGCCCTGATGTGTTTCACCTGTGCCCCGTTTCCCTGTGTATTTATACCCCTGTGTTTTCCCTTGTCCTTGTCGGATCATTGTATGTCGTTCGTCGTCGTTGTCTTGCTTGGTCTGTTCTGTTCTGTTCCACGGAGTTCTGCGTGTCTAAGTTGTATCCTGTGTTGTTTTACTTGGTCCTACCATTAAATTTAAGTTTTATTTGGAGCTGCTGAGCATTTTGGGTCATCATTCCACCGCATCCCACAACACAGAGACAAATCAGACAAATAAATGAGTCTGTGGTGGCTGAAAATGGATCAAGTTGGGCCGCCATGAACTAATACATTGATGGAAAACCCCGTTTTCACACAAATGTTAGCAGATTGTGCTCAATTTATTGAGAGCAACAACAAAAAACAAAAAAATGCATGTAAATCTATTAAGCCTTTGCTGTTTGGTTTCTGTTTTTCAGCTGGAAAAGTGGCTTTTTCAGCATCACTCAGATCAAGTGAAGTAACCCTCGGACCAGTCAATGCTCACACTCCTCTGGTGTACAGCCATGTGGTCTCTAACATTGGGAGTGCCTACAACCCAACCACAGGTGAATAAACTGATGGAAGTTTCTGTGAATTGCTTTTGATGTCAGTACTGAAATAACAATTGTATCTACAGGAGTTTTCACTGCCCCGGTGAGAGCCTACCACTTTGAGTTTTACATTGGTGCACATGGGAAATCTTCACGTGGCACAGCTGCTGTGTTGGTGAAGAATAAAGATCCTATTGTTGCTGCTCTTGAACATCAGTCAAGTGGATTTGGCACCGGGGCCAACGCTGCCACTCTGCTCCTGGAGGCTGGAGACGTCGTGTTTATGCGTCTGTGGGAGAACAGCATCATCTTTGATGATGAGAATCGCCACAGCACGTTCAGCGGTCACTTACTGTTTACAATGTGAGGAAGAATGACAATGAAATGTATGAAAAACAAACAAGTGTTACATATGAAATGGCGGATGGATTGAATTCTCTCCTGCCTGAGATTTGTAATAAAGATTGTTCCAATGATCCTATGGATATAAAGGCTTTTTATTTACTTCCTTGTTGCTGCTAGGGCCTGACATATGGGCCGATATTTGGTTATTTTCCATATCAGCTATCGGCCGATATCAGCCGATAAAAAGACCAATATCTCGGGAACCAAAAGTGATAGAGACTTCCCATTTGTGTGTGTTGGATAGAGCTCAGACAGAGCTTTAAAATGAGAAACACTTTCCAGCAGGGATCCACTCACCCATTCACACGCTCATTCATACACCAGTGTACGCAGACACTGGTGTATGAACAGAATTCAAACTACCGGACCTCCAGTCACAAGATGACCCGCTTTGTGTCACTGTCAATAGACTAAGCAGAGCTCATGTCTATGCTGGACAAGGCATGTGTGCATGGAGAAAGAATAACCAATCACCTTACAGCAGCGGCATCCACACCCACCCCATGATTTGCATACATTAAGAGAAATGCAGAAATAAATACAGAAATAAATGAATAAATACAGAAATAAATAAGTACACTTATTACAATAAATACATGCATTTCTTAGCAAATATTTATTTTATTTATTTATTGTTTTGGCAACCACGGTCCTCCATACTTTTCAGTGTTGAAAAGTCACAAAAAACACTTCACCCAACTTACTGTATCATAATTGTCCCTTATTTTGATAAAATACTGTTCTTGGACACAATGGCTATTGTTTAATTTCCTGAATGCAACATTTACCAAGATATTTTGTAAATGTTTTCGTTATGTTGTTTTGTCATTGTAACACCAATGAAAAAGCTTAAAATAAAAATCTTAACCTATAAAGAAATATCGAAGCTGTCCCTTATGACTGGTAGTAATGCTAAGAGGGTATTGAACAGGTTCTCGTCATTTGTATGTACACTTTTTTATTTTTATTTATTCGTTTATTTTTTTCCGGCCAGAGAATGTCCACATTTTGATCATGACCCTTTATTGTTAAATTTGCCCAATTACGATCATTTTGATTTGGGGATCTGGCAACCCTGATGCGCTGTGTTTGCGGAAGTACACATGGATTGAAACAGAGCCGCGGAGCCAACACATTTACCTCATACGTTTAAGAAGAAAGACAGGCCGTTTTAGGGTCCAGCGAGGGTTAGTGAGGTGAGGGGCTTAAATTCATTCGTAACGATTTGTTTCCTTTTCGCTTCCGTTAACGCTAAATTAGGGATGAATGCGAGTCAGAAATAAGCCCAATACCCATCTCGGCTCGCCCGTTGCATTATGGAATGTCTTTTGGCACCAAACAATATTGATAGTTGGCGTAAAGCAACGAAGAAAGCTCTGATTTGGACCGTTTTAACCGCTGCAAAGTCGATGATTTAAAGCATTTTTGTCGTCGCCACGGAGCTTGTTACAATATTAGCTTAAAATCTATTTTTACAACCAGGGCTGCGTACGGAGACAGACAGAAACGAAACTGCCATTCATACGAAGAGATGCTTCAAAAGTGATGACCAGCCCTTGTTCACATAGTTGGAATAACTGTCAGAAAAAACATTTCTGACCCTTGAAGGCGACTGTTGGACAAAGTCCAGGGTCTGAAACTGTGGCCTCATGTCGCCGATATTCACAGCATTTAAACTGAAATGAGAAATAAAAAAACATAGAATCCCTCTTCTTTTTTTTTCAATAAGGAGGTGGACAGTAGACACAATCTTTTTCTTAATTGTGACCAGAGAGATCCACATACACACATAGGCTATGGCATCTAAATGTACTTTATTTAGTTATTTTTTTACGAGTTGTAACGCCCTCTATTGTTCAAATCACCAGGGTCCAAGGAGACCAGGACAACGGGAGGGCTTTAAGTTAGTTTATTTGGTATAAAACTTTAAAAGGGTTAAAAATCTATTGGGGAGGAGTGGGCAAGTCCAATGGAGTCCAGTGGGTTTGGGGGTCCAGGCTTTTGGGTCGACAAAGGACGATCTGCAGTTGAAGGCTGGCACGGCTGGTCGGGTATTCGAACCCCAGCATGCCCCAGTCTTTGGTGGCCCAGACTCTTTTCCAGGGGTCCAGGCTAATGGTCGGCGTACTCCACAACATGGCTCCTGGTCTCCGTGCTGGTTTGGTACTATGACCCCAGCAACCACACGCCTTCCCAGCAGAGCAGCCGACTCGCCCTCAGACTGGCCTGGACCCCTGGT
This sequence comes from Proterorhinus semilunaris, assembly GCA_021464625.1. Lineage (NCBI taxonomy): Eukaryota > Metazoa > Chordata > Actinopteri > Gobiiformes > Gobiidae > Proterorhinus > Proterorhinus semilunaris. The sequence goes on along the minus strand of CM038347.1, from coordinate 31,707,309 downwards.
GGACAGGACCAAACGAAACAATGAGGGAGCAATGTTACAATGAAGAAAATGAAACAAAATAATCATTCACAATACACGTTAATAATGTTAACAAGTGTGAGGCTGCACTGACCTGGTGGACAGGACCAAACGAAACAATGAGGGAGAACAAAAAGGTGCACAGGTGTTTTATAATTGAAGCCCCGCCCCCAATACTTCCCACTTAAGTTAAAACATGGCCATTGGCCCACTACAAAGAAACACCCACAAAGAAAATCACACCCAACTTAAAGTGACAGCATTGGTACGACACAACATGACCTGTTACAGAGTGATCTGATGGTGTACAACAAAGCTAATCGGTCGCTAATTTGACAGACGGAAATGTACCCACTATATTTAACTTCAACACTGTTTTGGAACTTTTCCATGTGATTACAAGACGAATACAAATGATTTAAAAAATGAGGGTGTCTGTGTCGGGCTGATCCCAGGTCCTGTCGTTCCCCTGTCCGCGATGGTCCGCTCTTGTCTACGGAGCCGCCGCCCTGACTTTTCCCTTGCTTTCAAGATATTGACAACTTAAATATTTGAAAGAAATGTCACTTGAGACTTATAGTCTGTAAACCAGTGCCTGTAAGCCTTATAGTTCACGGTTATGGCTCACGCTCCGCTACCTGAACTCACTCACACGTTTCAATGGCGGTGGTAGTTTGTTTGGGCCGAAATTAGGAGTCTGATTGACTCACGCATGCGCAGTCGAGATGGGCATTGGTTTTATTACTAGAATATCAAGTGTGTTTCGGTTTTGGGATTATCCTGGGCATGCGCAGTTCAGATTGCCATAAAAACATTAGGCACAGGTCGTGTTATGGGGGCAAAAGAAATCGGGTGTGAGTCACGTCGCTTTGGCTTGCCGTCTCTCAACGTAGCCTGTGTCGTCCGTGGCGTGTTAGTTGGAGTTGTATGAAATCATGCTTCAGCTCACAGACACCCTTCATGTCAGAAGGTGGTGCTTCTCTGTGCCCTGACATGTTTGTTTTTTTCTTGCCAGGAGTGAGTATCCACCAGTTTTGCTTCACTCTCCTCAGTGTCAACAGGAGAAGATGGAGAACCCTCAGCAGGCCCAACCTTCTTCAGACCTCTACTCCGTGATCCGAGATATGAGCGCCCAGCTGGCCGTGGACCGGGTGATGATCCAGCAGCTTCAGAAAGCCAACCAAGGTGAGGCGTAATATCTCCCTAACTTTGAGTCGGACACTCTTAACCTCTCAACCTCCACTTTAACGGAGCGCATTCTCTCCAGTCCAGCTCTACCTAAGGCTAAAAGCTTCTTACAGCCTACAGGCCAGTGTAACGCCTTATTTGAAAGCGAAGACCTACAAAACTAAGATTTTTCCTCATTGTGTTCCCATGCATTTAGACTTAGCCCTCCAAACCGAAACCTCGTCATTCCGACAACCCTCCATTGCGACGTCCCCCCATTCCCACACTTTTGGATACCCCTATTCTGACAATAGTTTGGAGCGTAGCCTGTTTGCCGTGCGATGCCGGGTGGGGGGGGGCACGTGTGACCTCGGGGAACATGCTTAGGGTTAGGGTTAATAATAATTAATTATCTTGTGTGTCGGAATGTCAGGGCGTTGCACAAACAGTAAAGTGTCACCACTCCGACAGATGGGGAAACATTTTTTGGAGTGTCGGTACGTTTGATAACGCGTAGCCATTTACGTCTCATTTTCGCCGCTATTTTGGCGCTCTTTTCAATAAGCTTTTAGATTTGGGTAATGCCTGGACATCTGGATAATAAAATCTGCTCGGTTCAGGTGGGGGTTAAGGGATTAACTGTCGAACTTATGGGGTTCATAGGACAGAGCTTAAACTAAATTGCGTCACATCATGATTTAAAACTATTGTGCCAGACAGTTTACTCTTTGTCACAAACAAAATAATGATGCCTTTTGTTTTGTCACTGGCAACTTGAAAAAAAGACTTAAACGCTCTAACTCACTGCGCGTCCAGTAATGAACACTGCGCTACTTTTGGCGCACAATGCTAAACCCGCTGCATTTTCTTCCATTTTTGTTTCTTTTAGAGCAAGCCGACAAACTGTAAAAGAGCTTGAAAAGCGAACAGATGAAAAGGACACACTGAAAAAACAACTACAGGGTGATTCGTTTTAATGGGAGACTGATAGAAGCGCTGGCGGTCCCTCTGATCACCATCATTCATTCATGCACATCCTGGCCTTTTGTACATGTTTTTAGTGGTAGGGGAAACCGGAGTACCTGTAGGAAATCTACTCAGACACGGGGAGAACATGCAAACTCCACACAGAAAGACCCCGTCCAGGTGGGAATCAAACCCGGGACCTTCTTGCTGTGAAGCACAAGCGCTAACCGCTGCGCTACCGTGGCACCTAAAAAGGCAGACTGAGGGCAGAGTAATAATGCCAATTGGAATATAAATAAGTTTGTTTACGCGTTGTCTCAATCAAAATCATGATTATTTTGTCAGCAAAATAAGACTTAAGCACTAAACCACTGCAGCACAGAAGAGCCTAGACAGACTCAAGTGCTGCAATATTTCCACTTTCTGTTTTAGAGCAAGCCGACAAAGTGAAAGAGCTTGAAAAGCGGACCTGTGAAATGGACACATTGAAGAAACAGCTACAAGGTGAATTATTTTTCCATCTGTTCTATAACGGCAGTAAGGCATCCCATTTCTTTCTTGTACCGTATTTTCTGGACTATACGTCTCTCCAGACGCACCAGCCAAAAATGGCCTGATAAAGAAAAAAACAACAGGCTGAATAGGCGTACGGTATGCTAACGTAGCACATTGATGGTTAGCTACATGAAGCATAAACAACAAGCTAAATAGGTTTCTGGTATGTTAACGTCACATAAACACTTCAGATAACTATAGCATAAAGAACATATCAAACTCTCGATCTCACTCCAAATCACCTTTTTTTCTTGGTAGTGTTTGTGCTCCTAATTCTGAAATTTAGGAGCACAGTCAACAATGTATGAGTGCAACCAAACAAAAACAGGGAAACTTTTAACAGGGAAGAAGGGAATTAAAACATGCCACTTCCAGCCTTCTGTTGCATTTTAGATGTATTATTAGATGTATTATTTTAGCTGTTTGCATTGATACTTCATTCTACAATATTCTAACACTGTAAATGGGACACCAGATGTTGTGCCTCCCAACCGTTATTATAATGCATCCGTGCTCCCAACCCCAGACTTTCTCTGCTCCGCCCCTGCTTCACTGCACCCACCGCGTCACTCACTCTGCACCTTCACACCGCGCTCACACCTACAGCGGCGGAAGAGACGAGAGCAGCGAGATTCCATTCCATTCTATGCTGCCTGGCGACCGGAAAGGAGCCTCCGGAAATCCACAGGAGAGCGGGACGATACGGGTGGCAGCGGCGGCGGCGCCCACCAACCACAGAACAAGATCTGACAGCACCTGTGCGTAACTGGCTCATGCACTTCCGCTGCGTCTCCAACCCCACCTCCACGTGCTCCTGCACAAGGGGGGCTGGCCAAGGAAGTAGAGCAAGCTGAGCGACGGAAAGAGTTTTTTTGTTTTTCGCTTGGTGTGAGCCCGGTGTCACTCTCCTCACTCTGAGCTGAATGACAGCGGCGCTGATCCAACAGAGTGGACAGATCGGAGTTTACGATATGCGCTCGAACTATTATTGAACAGAAGGTTTGCAGTCTGTGAAAACAATGACGCCGTTTTTCTTGAAGGCTGTCTCTTAAGGTGGGCCGGAGCATTTACGCTGGTAATTGCAAACATGCGAGTGATTCTATTTTTAGATCGCAAAGGCTTAAATCTGGGAGCATATGCGACTAAAATGGTCGCAATTTCGAGCCCTGCATTAAAATCTTCATCCTCTGTGTCACTTCTGAACAATCGCCTTGGCAACTACCTGGGCACGGAGGTGTAACTGCCCCGTTGACAAGCCTCTCCCAACAGCACGTTTTTCAAGCTCTCATTTTCAAACTCGTTCCTCTAGCTGTGGCCATCTAGCTTTTAGCCCGCGATTAGCTTTTTTTGTTTTCTTCATTGCGGTAAGCGTAACCTCCGCTTCTCGCAAGTTTCTCGCTCACTCCAAACTTTCTTTCTGCTGCTCGATTAGCCTGCAGTGTTCTGCTATTACCGTAAGTAATAGACAAAACGTGCAATACCATCCATTACCCTGGATCTAAAAACGCGGACCACATTACCGCGGTGGCATGTAAAATGATATATTTGAATACATTTTTTTTTTTAAATCACATATTGGTAGCTCCGGAGTATAATACGCACCCCCAGCCGAACTATGAAAAAAAAGTGCAACTTATAGTCCGGAAAATACGGTACAATTGATATGCATTATGCTTGTGAACTATTGTGTATATTTGTATATGTTTACTCGTGCATCAGTTTACAAATAGACCTCTGTGCGTAGCAGCTTTAGGGTAGAGACCACCTGCTGCATGTGGCCCAACCCTAATCGGAACGCATACCAAACATTTTTATACCATTCTGACATGTTAAGGGATGTTTATTAGGTCTTTTTCTTCATGTGATGCACCGTGCTGTGCGTCCATATTTAAATATTGCATATTTTATTTTCATTCAGCACAAGAATCTGAACTCCAGAGCATAAAGAAACAGACTGATGAGCTGAAGAGAAACAAAGAAGGTGAGACATATAGGTGATTCCCACATAGCACACTTTACCCCGGAGTGCACCCCATTCAACCGGATTTACTCCACTCTGCACTTCTATTATTTCCATTACAAATACTTCCCTTTAGTAGTGGCTGGTCCTCTGAAGTCTATTGCAGCAACTCTGGAATTGGAGTGACCAGATAGGGATGACCAAAAACAAGATTTGCAGGTGGAAAAGGGAACAGATTTTGTTCTTTTGTAAACGAGGGATGGCTGCAGTAGCTGTTTTTAAGGATTTTTGACATTATAGTCATGAGAAAATATTTATACTAAATAAAGCATTCTCTTGTGGGGATGAAGTGTATGTATCTTTCTTTCTGTTTAAAAAAGGAAGTGGCACTAAACACCAGCGGCCTTGAAGCATACAGTAGGTCCTTGTCCGAAAACAAAAACAAAAACTCACAGGCCAGACCTACAAACAAAAGTGATTAACTATAACACACACGTCGTCAGTTGAATAGAACCTCCAAAAAATATCACAAAAAACCAACGTCTCGGTTTCTCTGTTTTTCAGTTGGACAAGTGGCTTTTTCTGCGTCGTTAAGATCAAGTGATGTAAACATTGGACCATTCAACACTCACACTCCTTTGGTCTACAGCTACGTGATATCAAACATTGGAAATGCCTACAACCCAAACACAGGTGAATTAACAAATGGAAGTTGATGAGGTTTTGATATCGGTACTAAAAACAACAATTGTATCCTACAGGGTTTTTCACTGCCCCGGTGAGAGGAGCCTACCACTTTGAGTTCTACATTACACCCGGAGAGTCGAGCACTGGTACAGCCGTTGTGTTGGTGAAGAATAAAGATCCTATTGTTGCTGCTCATGAACGTCAGTCAAGTGGATTTGGCACCGCGGCAAATGGCGCCACTCTGCTCCTGGAGGCTGGAGACGTCGTGTTTCTGCGTCTGTGGGAAAAAAACCTAATCTATGATAATGAGAATCGCCACAGCACATTCAGTGGCCGCCTGCTGTTTACAATGTGAGACAGGATTGAATATTAAATGCCACGATATATTAAAATGAACAGTTACAACACCCATCACTAACAGTGTTAAATAGTGGAACTGGTTGAACAGGAGCAAAAACTACACTCAACATTTAAACACAACACTTGTTTTTTCATGGGGTGAACTACATTTTTCGATAAACACAATGGACTCATTTTGTCCAAAATATTGTTCACAAATCTGTCTAAATCTGTATTCGTAAGCATATCAAGATGCTGATTAGACCGCAGGAATATTGCCCATGTGTGCCTTAGGCTGTCTACAATAAAAGGACACTCTGAAATGTTCAGTTTTGCTTTGTTGTGTGACCACCATTTGCAGGTGATTCTTTTTCAGTTTAGTATGCAAGTAAATAAGTAAAGGTGAAACTCGGAAAATTAGAATATCTTTAAAAAGTGCATTAAACTGTGAAACTAATATAGACTCATTACATGCAAAGTGAGATGTGTATGGTCTTTGTTATAATTGTGATTTATGGCTCAGCTCGTAAAAAAACCCAAATTAAAAATCTCATAAAATTTGAATATTTTGACAATGGACTGTAAGCCATAATCATCAAAATAATAACATATAAAGGCTTTACATATGTCACTTTGCATGTAATGAGTCTGTATCATAAGATTTAATATTTTAAGTTGAATGACAGAAATAAATGAACTTTTTAACGATATTCGAATGTTCCGAGTTTCACCTGCTAATGCTTTATTTGTCATTGTACAGTTGTACAACAAAATTGCGTCCAGGTGTTGGGTTTCTCTTGAGCTGCGCGACTGTGTTTGCCGCCATTGTGGGGCCAACCTGACCATGATGTTTTTGGAGGTGGGCAGTGCTTAATTTGTAAATGAGTAGTTTCAGGAGCCCTGGATTGATGTGATGGATTCGGGGAACAGGCCAAACAGTTAAAGGAACACTCTCATTAAACACCATTATATGATCTCAAATCTTTGCCGGGTCCTCCAAAAATAGTTCCTGGATCCTTTGCCCTGAAAAACTGGAGCAGGATCACCTGGAGGAAACCTGACTGGCTGCCTCCAGTGCTTCTCTTGAGTTTGCCCCTGTTTCAGAGCGTGGTGTCACCTCGTCCCTTCCTCTTCCTCCTGCTCAGCTCCCTTCACTCCACAATAGTCTTTCACCATCATCTGGGAAGAACATGGTGAATTATGTTTTTCGCGAACGAATATTAGTCAGAACCATAGTAGGGATAGAAGATTTGTGTGGCTTAGCTGTGAGTCTTGCCCGGATACCTCCTCGTTTGTCCCTTTTTTTTCCCTACTGTGCTGCAGGTGTGTGGGGCTCTTGGTGCCGCTTCAGTGTTTCAGAAGCTGCTCTTTTTTTTGTTTCAGTTTTCATCTAAAAGTTCATTCTTTTGGGCGTGATTAAAATTTGAGCCTTGATGTTAAAACAAACTGAAGTGGCAAACCTAATTGCAATCATCATTCTTGTGTAAAATTGCAATTATTTAAAAGACAAATCTTGTGCCAAATGTGAGTGAACAGTGCTCAAAGCTGGGCATAAACTGTATCAGCTCAAATTGTGGCAATGTTTGAGTTGCGCGATCTTTCAGCCTCCCTTTGCGTTTCTGTCGCGATTAGCTGCTCACGACGAACGTACCACTGAAAATCTGGGAATTATTAGCATTACAATATTGCTGGCAGCTCTGAGGGGCTTTCCAGTGTTTCTTCATATTTTCTTCACAAAACGAACCAGGAATTATCAAACGACAAAAAAATTATGTGGCAATACTTTGAGTAACATTTGGTATTGAGAAACAATGGTCTTTCCAGAATAAGGCACGGAACTTGAGGACCTTTTGACTTATACTTGGGACTATTTTAGACTGTCCCGTTAACAAGGACAACTCGTTTCAGTCCAAAGATGAAGAACACTCTGGTCGTTCTGCTGCTGCTCTGTGCATACTCTTGGGCTGAAGAATCCAACTATGAACAGCAGCCTCAGCCCAGTCCATTGGACATCCACGCTGTTCTCCGAGACCTAAGCGGCAAACTGGCCGTACTCCAATTCAGGATGGAGCTGCATGAGACACTCAACCAAGGTGAGACATTCATAAAAACATTTCTAGATTGTGCAGTTTTGGATTTATAGGCTGCTAAAAATGTCAATTTTTGAATTCCGGAATTGTTTTTCCCAAAAATGTCAGGGGCTCTAGAAAAGAAGTGCATTGAGTGATCATCTTCATATTCTAGGTTTTAGTTTATTAGGTTATAACCTTGCTGCAGTAGAGGCAGGATGTCGATCGGATAAAGGGTCTTTGAGTTACAGCTTCACAAAGATGGGTCCTACTCAGAAAATCTAAAAAATTGCCCTCTAGTCTATGCAGCAATTAACCACGTAGTCAACTACTGAGGCACTTTACATTTTTTTCACAGATAGAAAGCCTATCAGTCAGTCTGTAGCCAGAACATTTTTATCTATCTCAAATGGCTTCATGGTTAAAAAATATTTTGAATGCTACTAGTTTTTGCAAAAAACAAGTGCATTTTAGACTGCATCTAGTCATTGTTAAAATAGAAAAGACAAGGTTTACATTTGTTTACCTCAAAAATGCTACAGATTCGTCTTTCAGTTTGAATTCTCACTAGCTTCATATACTACCTAAAAGGAATATTCAATGCAAACATATTTCTTGAGATTACACATGTTTGAACATTTCTGTTATTTTTTTCAACTCTTCCTTCTGCAGCCTGTACTGTCTGCCAGTATAGTGGATCATCATAGGTAGGACCACAGCACAAAGAACGTGGTGAAATGGCCCAATACTGGTCTTGGTGGTTTTCTGGGGGGGCTTTCTTGTTTAATGAAGTTTACAAATACAAACTTTTCTTCATCATTTCTTTGCATTATGTTGCCAATGTACCGGTAAGGATCATAAACACAAGCAACGTATTTCCCAGGCTGGTACTGATCATGGTCAGCTTCAGGTTCTGCTTGAGGAAGTGTGTACACACTAGTTCGCTGCAAGCCAAATGAAGAGGACTTCTGTTGCATATTGTCCTTGGCAGTGATGCCAGTAACTAATTACTTGGTAACGGATTACTGTAATCGGATTACTTTTTTTGGTAACTAGTAATCTAACGCGTTACTATTTCAAAACAAGTAATTCGATTTGAGTTACTTTACCAAATCACTATGAGTTATTATTTTGTCATTTTCCTTTGGAAAAAAATAAATAAATGTTTTCCTCTCGATGAGTGACGTAACAAAATGTCACGTTTTCAGCCTAAAACACAAACACTGGTCGGGGAGAGAGATGGAAATACGTCACTTTTTTGAGTCTGTGTCGGCTTTGTTGATGTTACTGTTAAAACACACTTCCAATAAAGTGAGTGTTGGTAAAAGGGTTTGTCATTAGGGTGTTGAGGCGGCCGAAGCTGAATGTAACTAATAAAGTAACTTATAATGTAACTTAGTTACTTTTAAACTTAAGTAATCAGTAAAGTAACTAAGTTACTTTTCAAAGGAGTAATCAGTAATATATTACTTTTTCAAGTAATATGTGGCAACACTGGACCTTGGTAGGATAGGGTTAGGGTTAGCCTGGCCTTTGCCATCCGTAAACTCCGGTCAAATATTTTTCCCTGCATGTACGTCTGGGTTTGATCTCAATGGCTGCGATTCAATCGGTTCGGTTGAATTTCATCCTACCATTCAGCGAGCGGGGGAGGCGGGTGTTGTAGGTGACGTCAAGCATAGCTTGACTCGGCCGGGCGCATTACTTCACAACCAAACGCTAGCGATTGGGTAAAATCAGACCCAATTGTTTCAAACTTTAAACAGAGTTCACCCCTCCCACTTGTAAACGGAGCTCAATTGAGAAAGTCCAGACCCTCTGTACGAAACAAGTACGAGGGTATGGTAAAACCAGGCTAGGTTAGGGTTAATGTACTCCTTCGATATTTGCACTTGTCCATTTGTACAATAGCACACTAGAAAATCACATAAAGCAAAGCCTCAGATTAATAACATGTCTACTTCAGTGATGCCGCTGATTGCCAATATAAAATCTACAAAAACGTTGCCAATTTGTGCAACCATCAGCAGGACTATGGACGTGCCTCAGAATGGCACTTATTTGCCACTAACCAAGGTGAGAGTCCCTGTGATGGGATCGGTGGAACTCTGAAACGTCTTGTAGCCAGAACAAGTCTGCAGGCAAATATTGAGACTCAGATTCTCACTGCAGAGAACATGTAGAAATGAAGACCCACTATACTGGCAGACGGTACTGGCTGCAGAAGAAGGAGTTGAAAAAAATAACAGAAATGTTCAAACATGTGTAATCTCAAGAAATATGTATGCATTGAACATTACTTTTAGATAGTATAATGAAGCTAGTGAGAATTCAAACTAAAAGACGAATCTGCAGCGTTTTTGAGGTAAACAAATGTATCTACATACATGTAAAACTAAAATGTTCTGTTCATATTGGTCTGTGTACATAAATATGCATTTCTGTCATTATAAACCTTGTCTTTTCTATTTTAACAATGAATAGATGGTTAGAAATGCTCGAAAAAACGAGTAGCATTCAAAAAAATCTAACCATGAAGCCATTTGAGATAGATACAAAAATTCTGGCTACAGACTGACTGATAAGCCTTTTTGGGCACATGTCTTGGATATGATTTTATTCTCTTCTTTTAAGTGAACCAAGGCTTTTTAATCATTTTTCCTTTTTAACAACTCATTTGACGAACCAACGACGACAATGTTGTCAACATGGCTCAGGGAGTAACGCAAACATCTCCTTGTGAAAGCTGTCGGATGTATCAACAAGACATTCGCCCACTACAGGACAAGATTTTTGCCTTAGAGACGGAAAAAGGACATAATGACACGCTCCCTGTGGAACCCGGTAAGAAGACTGGAAAAACTGATACTTGCAACCTAAAGCTAAACGATACCATGACATTCCCAAAACTTAATAGCCAACTTGGTGCCAGGCCAAAGCAAAGACAACATGCTGGTAAAAATGCACCTGAAATAAAGTTAACAAACAGACTTTCACCTCTCTCAGAGGATAAGTATAATGAACAGAGAAAGTCAGAGAGAAACAGAGAACAAGAAGTCAAAACAAAGATGGAGAGAAAAACTGTGCCATGTGTCAAGGCCAGAGATATCCTGGTGCGTGGAGACGGAGCCATATCTAATATAAACAAGGTAAACAAAATAGCTTATCAGCTAAACCCATTTGAACTTACACATCTCATCTTCTGAGACACTGAAGAGGCACCAAGAGTCCCCACAGCTGCAACACAGTGGAGGCGTCTACAAGAGGAGCTACAGGAAACAAAAAAGGACAAACGAGAGATGCTGAAAGACTCTTGTGAAGCGGAGGGAGCGGAAGGAGGAGGTGGAGCTGACCAGTGCAGGACACCACGCTTTGAAACAGGGACAAACCCAGGAGGTGCGGCACCATTTCAGAGTATCAGAGGAGACAGAGGGCAGTCAGCCAGGTTTCTTCCGAGTGCTACAATTTCCCCGACCTCCAAGGTCATGCAGGTCAGGTTGACACACAGTGGCAGTGCGGCTCAGCCGCAGCAGCTCAGGACTAACACCTGAACACTATTTCGTTGTACAGTTGTACAATGACAATAAAGTACTTACTTACTTACTTAAACAATGAGATAATGACTACAAGCAGCTATCTGAGTGGCACAGTTTATGTTCTAAAATAAATAAACTTGTTATACATGTTGGTGCTGTTGACATAAAAAACAGAGAGTCTGAAGCCCTGAAAGTTAAGTTTAATAAACATTTTGAGAGATTGTCTGGATAAAGAGGCAATATCCCATATGGACCTATCCCAAACATCGACGGGAGAATAAACACATTCTCCTGGCTGTTTCAGTTGAACACATGGCTGTCCAAAGTCTGTGAGTCAAGAGGACTGTATTTCATAGAGAACTTTAATCTTTTCTGGAAACGCGATGATCTGTTTAAAGGAAATGGCCCACATTTGAGCAGAGGTGGAGTGAGACGACTGATGAAAAATCTCCTTCATGCTCTGCAAAATCAGTGGAGGCCTGAGCAACAAGAGAGAGCAGAGAGGAGCATGAGAAGAGCTCCTGGCTCGCCAGCAAATGTTCCGACTGTATCTCCAATAAAAGATTCAGTCGCAGCTGCATCATCTGCACCTACAGTAATGGACTCAGCCACAGCAAAGGATCCAGCACAGCAGCACCATCCGCATCTCTGGAAAACATTTCAACCATAGCAGCAGCGCCACCTGCATCTCCGGGGAAGAGCTCAGCTTCAGTACCACCTGCATCTATAGTAAATGATTCAGTCGAAGGAGCACTTTCATCAACTTCACCACAGGCCTTGAGCCCGACTGCTACATCTACACCCTCCTCAGATTTTTCTGAATCATTCCCATCCCCAAACTCACCTATTGGATTCCTCAACCATTTTGAACCCTTGATAAAACAAGGGATTCAAATGACTCCCCTCACTTCAGTCATGTCAAGACCAAGGCTTTCATCCCCAAAGAAGTATCATGCCCCTCTCCCACCTCCGCCTTTTTCACCCAAGGTCTCCCCAGCTTGGCCCCCACCACCGGTGCCACAGCTGTTATCTCCAGCAGCTTCACTGCTGCTGTCTAGGACATTAGGGGCCTCTGCTACCATGCATGGCAAACTCAAAACCAACCAGAGGCCCATAGAGGGAGTGTGTTCTTCTGAAACAATTAGTACTGTCAAACAACTTAGATTAGATAAGAGAGGGACAGTCAGACCGTCCAATCAAAGAACTCTAATCCATATCCCTTGCAAAAAGATTCCATCCACTCAAACATGCTATACTCAATGTCCATCCATCCATCCATCCATCCATTTTCTTCCACTTGTCCGTTGCCGGGTCATGGGGGCAGCTGTTGGAGCTGCCCAAGTCATAGCACCAGTCCCGTATGGCTCCTCCTGCAGGTGGTGGGTCCACGGGAGGACGGCCTCATGGTTCCAAACGGTTCCAAACGGGCCTGTTGGTCTCTCATAGGGGGAGACCAACAATGTCAGATCATTAAAAAACAAAAACAAGTCGTTTTTAATAAATTGTTTTATTTCCTCTTATAATCTAGATTTTATGTTTTTAACTGAAACATGGCTTGACAAAAACACCGGAAACGCAGTTTTGATTGAGTGTAGTCCATCAAATTTTAATTTTGTGTCTGAAACACACAGGTGTCTGTGCCATATTCAGGGACAATATAGTCATCCACAAATTGTCATTTGGGGTTTTTCTATCTTTTGAGTATGTGTTTTTCAAATGGAGATAAAACAATCTTCCATACTTTATATGACTATTTACAAACCACCACAGAATTTTTTTTATCAAAGATTTTATTGAATTACTTTTATTCATATTGACTGATTTTGATTGTTTAGTCATTAGTGATTTAAATGTGCATGTGGATGTGACCAATGACAGGTATGCAAAATAACTTAGAGCTGTTCTTGAAATGTTTGTTTTACCTCAGCATGTGAGTGAAGCGACTCACAACAAAGGTCACACTCTAGATCTAGTCATTACAAAAGGTGTTAATATATCAAATGTGAATGTTGTTGATGTTGCTTTGTCTGATCATTTTTGTGTCTTCTTTGACCTGTCTGTTACACCCAAACCAGTGGTTGGGCCTGGAGTTATTCAAAGAAGACACATAAATGATACGAAAGGGACACAGTTTATGGAAATGATCAGATTTGAAAATCCTCCACGTTCTAATGCTGATAATCTGTTGGACTCTTAAACATCAAGCGTCTTAAATGTTTTGGATACTATTGCTCCTGTCAAGGTTAAAATGGTTAACAATAGACAAAAGGCACCTTGGAGAAGTGAAGATTCGGTCAGGGCACAGAAAAGGGAGTGTCGAAAAGCTGAACGGAAATGGCGCAAGTCAAAGCTCCAGGTTCATTTTGAGACAAAGAAGTGCTTTGTGAGTTCAACTAGATATTGTGTGGAGAAAGGGAGAAGTACTTCTCTAAAATCATCGCAAACTGCAACTGCAACAATTCTCGTGTTCTGTTTTCCACAGTAAACAGATTAACTAACCCTCCAGTTTCACTGCCGAAGTCCAACGCATTAAAAATGCCATAATTTCCACAACACAAATACCAACCCTGCCACCAGATAAACACCTTGAGCTGACACATTTCACACCTGTTACTGACAAAACAATCGAAGAGGTTATCTCCGGTCTGAGTTCATGTACATGCTGCCTTGATGAATTACCCACTAGATTTCTGAAGTCTGTGCTGACCAGCTTGTTACCACAACTTGTTCAGTTAGTTAACATTTCATTTGAGACGGGAGCATTTCCAAAGGCCTTGAAAACCGCGGTCATTAAGCCTCTTCTAAAGAAGAGCAGCCTTGATCCCAAGATACTGAACAACTACCGGCCCATATCAAACCTGCCATTCTTAGGAAAAGTCCTGGAGAAAGTAATATATTAACAGCTCACTTACTTTCTCCTATCTAACAATGAGTTTGATATTTTCCAGTCAGGATTTAGGCCCCGCCACAGCACTGAGACAGCTCTGATCATGGTGACAAATGTTTATCCGTATGAACACCCACGCAGTTAAGGTCTCAGTTTTAGTTCTGCTGGACCTGAGCGCTGCCTTTGACACAGTGGACCACGGGATCTTACTTGACAGGTGGGCACTTATAAGCCTTTTGCTTCGGCCCGCTCCTTTTGAGCAGATTAACTGCTCAAATAAATAAATAAACTAAATAAACTAAACTAAAACAGGTTGGAAAACTGGGTGGGAATCTCTGGTACTGCTCTAAACTGGTTCTAGTCCCATCTCGAGGAAGGACGTACTTTGTCGAAATTGGCAACTGTGTCTCACAAAATTTCCATGACCTGTGGAGTCCCCCAGGGGTCAATCTTGGGACCCTTCTTATTCAACGTGTACATGCTTCCATTGGGTCAGCTAATAAACAATGTGTCGTACCACAACTACGGAGATGACACTCAGATCTACGTGTCACTGACGGCAGGTGAACAGGGGCCTGTAGATACTAATTTTTATGTTGATGTTTTATTGATTGATTTGATCTGTTTTCTTGTAATTTTATGCAACTGTGAAGCACTTTTGAATTGCCTTGTGTATGAATTGTGCTCTACAAATAAACTTGCCTTGCCTTGCCTCACAAATGCCCGGGAGCAGAAAAGGTGGTTGCAACTCCGTTTTGTAAATTGTCTAAAAAAAAAAAAACTGTTGTGAGTTAGAGCAAACCACTTTACATGTGTTCATTACACATGTGGAGGAACTCAAGAAAAGTATCATCCAAATCTGAGAGGGTCACCTGGGAAGATTGTGAATTTGGGTGATTTGGCACAAAGTGACCCAAATGTATTTCTCTGCCGCTCTGAATTTGACTCATAGCTCACTTTCATCTTTTATTAGAACAAGCAGACAAACTGAAGGAGTTTGTGGGGCAGTCCAGTCAAGTGGACCCGATAAAGGGACAACTTCAAGGTAATTCAGTCAATGTACGGCATTTTGTTTAAACTATAGTGCCATCATAGAAACTCCACAGGTTAACATTAAACCAGCCTAAACCTGTTCCTAATCCTTGTGTTTGAATGTTGGTTTTGTTTCTGAATCAGTGGAAGAGCATGTCTTGAAACAGATTTTTACATTTTCTGTAACAACCATATTTATGAATATCCCTGCTTCTAAAGCCCCCATTTGCATGGGATTGGAATTACCTGGGGATGTTGGTAAAACTGACATTTTTATGAAGTCAGCTATGTCAGTAATTTGTGTTGCGAGCGCTAACTATCACGTTTGTTTGTGTGAGCTTTGCTTCAGCGAGAAAACGTTCTAAACATGTTGATTCGCACTTGACTAGAATCATCAGAAGACCAAAGTAAAACATTTGAGGGAATTTTTACCTTAGAAACTTCGTCAATAGATGTTCCTTTTTACTTGAGGTCTTTAGGTAATTCCCACGCGAATAGAATTTAAGACTAACCGTAACCAGTTTAGCATTCAAGCTCATATTCATGATAAATATCAGCACAACTGCGTGCCGTGCATCATCTGTGATTTGTGTCTTTCAGAACAAGAAGCCAGACTGAATAAGCTCGAGCCGCTGACAGGTCAATTGGACGAAGTGAAGAAACAACAACAAGGTGACCCACGTTCCCCATCTTTCCTATACACACTTAAACTAAGCTTGTGAGGCGAAGGCTTTTATTATGACATCACAATTCTTCCCAGGGATGAGTTCATAAACACGTTTCACAGCTTTCATTAAGCATTACTTTCACTGTAATGCTAAGAACAACTCACCTGCTAGTTTACAATCAGATATGGAGACTTTAGAATTAGATTCACAGCAATTGACTGTTTTACTTAAGGTCAAAACCAGATTCCACATCTCCAAATAAATCAGGTACAGGCCCTTTAACCCTAGAACACTATTGCCCGGTGATTTTCCCCCGTGCAAAAAATATTATGTGATTTCTCTCTCCTGCAGCTATTTGTGTGTCAAGGACACTGAGCCTTCACCAGGGAAGTCTCAAATATCTTAGGAATGGGTGGAACAAAAACCAAGTTTCCATGTTCTTTTGTTTTTTTTTAGGAATTTTTTGTTCCCAAATTCCTGATTTTCCACTTGTTTTTGAGCATTTATGTGGACCCCTCATGATGCTTTTCTTTGATTTTGTTGGACATATGACAGTTTAAATTAAAAGAACACTACTCAAATTTGATATATTTTGATGACAAGTACTTTTTATTGGGTGTATTATCTCGGGTAAAAATCACCCGGCGTTAGTGATGGTGTTTGGATTTTGAGCGATAGTGTTCTAGGGTTAAGTAGCTCAGTTTGTCATGTTTTAAAGATTAAATTAACTGGATACTGAGGGCAGTGGGTGGAGATAAACTGAACGCAATGAGGGTTTATTTTTATTATTACCACAAATCTGTATTTGACTCTTGAACTTTTGTCTCTTTTAGAACATGCAGCTAAGCTGAAGGAGCTCGAGAACCAGACCGATGAAGTGGATACGATGAAACGACTGCTAAAAAGTGATATATTATTTTTCAGTTCTCATTTAAGAGAGCATTTGTTTCAACCATGAACAGAACAATCATGTTTGTTTAGTGGCAGTGACTCGTGATTTTTGTAAAAACCTTTTGGCAGTTACTGTCACTGTATGTCATGGATGAAAGTTTTCTTATGGCAAGTTTATAGTCGGCCAACTTGGCTTAAATGTAAACTTAGTTAGCATTATCACAGTAGCAACAAGTCTTTCAAATCTGGGAAAACTGTTTCTGGAAAAGACAGCCTGCGACTGAAGGATGAGGTCATCATCTGTCCACACCGGTCAAAAGGTTGGCTCCGCCAACAGTCACGTTTTTTATTTTTTTTATAAATATTACAGCGCCTTGCGAAGGTAATAATACACCTTGAACTTTTGCACATTTTGTCATGTTTACAACCCTAAACGTGAAGATTTTATGTTGAATTTTTTACTGAAAGTTCACACACAAGTAACAGACAACTGTGAAGTGAAATTAAAATGATACATGATTCTGTTATTTTTCAAAAAATAGAAAAGTGAAAAGTGGGGCGTGCATAAGTATTCATACAGCATTTTCTGAGTGCAATAAATTGCCTTTATAACATTCCTAATGACTGCAGAAAGTTCACACCTTGCCCTAACCATTAAATAGAGGCCACCTGTGTGTAATCTACTCTCAGTATAATTCCAGCTGTTCTGTGAGGGCCTCAGAGCTATGGTCAGAGTGATTTGGTCACTATGCAACATCATGAAGGCCAAGGAGCTCACCAGAGAGGTCAGGGATAAAGCTGTGGAGAAGTTTAAAGCAGCGTTAAGTTATACAAAGATTCCCCAAGATTTGAACATCTCACGGAGCGCTGTTCAATCCATCATTCAGAAATGGAAAGAGTATAGCACCACTGCGAACTTACCAAGACACGGCTGTCCACCTAAACTAACAGACCGAACAAGGAGAGTACTGGTCAGAAATGTAACCAAGTGCCCCAAGATAACTCTGGAGGAGCTGCGACGTACTGCCGCTGAGCTGGGGGAATCTGTACATGGGACAACTATAAGTCGTACTCTACACAAATCTGGCCTTCATGGACGAGTGGCAAGAAGAAAGCCATTATTGAAAGGAGGCCATAAGAAATCCCGTTTGAAGTTTGCTAGAAGTCATATGGAGGACACAGCTACCATGTGGAAGAAGGTGCTTTGGTCAGATTAGACAGAAACTGAACTTTTTGGCCCAAATGCAAAACATTATGTATGGCGCAAACCTAACACTGCTCATCGTCCTGAGTGCACCATCGCCAGTGTCAAATATGGTGGGGGGAGCATCATGCTATGGGGCTGCTTTTTCCTCAGCGGGGACTGGGAAGAATGTAAGAATAGTTGGGAAGATGGATGGAGCCAAATACAGAGACTATTTGGAGGAAAACCTGCTGGAGTCAGTAAGACAATTGAGAATTGGGGCGGAGATTCACCTTCCAGCAGGACAATGACCCTAAACACAAAGCTAAATCTACAATGGAATGGTTTAAAAACAAACATATTAATGTGTTAGAATGGCCCAGTCAAAGTCCTGACCTAAATCCTATTGAAAAGACCTAAAAACTGCTGTTCACAAACGCTCTCCTTCTAATTTGACAGAGCTTGAGTTGTTTTGTAAAGAGGAATGGGCTAAAATGTCAGTCTCTAGATGTGAAAATCTTGTAGAGTCAAACCCCAGAAGACTTGCTGCTGTTATTGCAGAAAAGGGGGTTCCACAATGTATTATTTCATGCTGAATGAATACTTATGAACGCCAGCGCAGCGTTAAGAACTATTTATTTTCTTTTTACAGAGAATTTGAAAATGTTTATACCTAGCTCTTGAGATAACGCACCTGATAAGTGCTCACCTTTTGCTGAAAGGAGAACAGAAGTTCAGAAGTCTCTATATCCTTTGCCCAGGCAGGGCTGGCCCTAGCCAATTTGGCGCCCTAGGCAAGATTGAACTTTTGCATAGGCGACCCTAGTGCCCAGACACTGATTGTGTAGAAGTCTAAAACAGGGTGGTGTCAATGGGCTCTAGGATTGTGGGAAGAGCTCAGAGACCTTTGAGTGAGCTGTACAAGGAGACGACACTGAGGAAAAGCTCGAGCTATTGCCGGGTTGCAGGTTCTAGAATGTGATGATGTCACAGGACCCATTGGGGGGCGGGAGCCAGTTTTTCTTACTAACTGCATTACACTTTCACAAGTTGTATCTAAAAAACATAATTTTACCTCTATATAATATTATAGGTCTTCAGAATGCTGTGATGTCACCCGAAACCCAGCTATTGCCTCTGACTCCGCTCACCCTCTGAACCCTCAGTTTGAGCTTCTGAACTCTAGGAGGCGATACAGAGTTCCACTGGCTAAAAAGGCTGTGTTTAAGAAATATTTTGTCCCCTGTGCTGTGGGAATTCTGAATGAAGCAGTGACCTGAACACGGTCGCCACAGAAATGGACTACATTTCTTTTTCCTATGTGTTTTTCTACTGGGCATGTTTGTATTGTCCCTTGTGTTTTTATGTGTCGGTGAGCCAAAGATCAATTTCTACCTCGGTAGACAATAAAAATCTATTCTATGCTAAACTCTTTAATGGAGCCAATGTCACAAACGGAGCTCAAAGCAAACAATTAATTTCATGCCACTGGGATGATTGTTTTTGTTCCCTTCGCATTTCACGATGCGCTTTGACAAATGCTTTGAACCGACATAAACTGGCTGTGTGATATTGTAATCAGGTCGTGCAGCTCGGTTGACTTGGGCAGGTGTGAGGGCTGGCCAGCAGGGGGCAGGTGTGACATAGAGCTCTTAATAGAGGATTAGTTTAGAAATGTGAGCATATAATTGTGAGCATATAATTTTTAAATGATTAATAAATGAATAAAATAAAGATTTTTTGAAGAGCAACAAATAATCGTTTGAACAATCCTTATTTCAATTACGACTAAAATAATCGTGAGTTTTTGTTTTTCTCTAGCACAAGCAGCTGAACTCAAGAGCATAAAGACATCGACAGCTGTGACCCGAGACCAAGTGGACACTTTGTGGAGAACCCAAAATGGTAAATGTTTTTGTTCACATTGGAATAATTATAGTAAGCCTTTTTTTCCTTGACATTACAATATATTATTACACAGAAGTACACAGTATTTCTTAATTTGCTGAGTGTAGGTTTCCAGCTTTGCTTTTGCAAGGTTCTTGTCTCACTTTAGAATGACATACATTTGAAGTACCCTCACTTTAACTTCTTCGAGTCATCTGCTTGCATTTCTTTGTTTGTCAGTGGAAGAAGCGGCTTTCTCAGCCTCTTTGATGGCTCCGGGTAAAGGCGAAGTTTATTTTGGACCATTCAACTCTCACGAGGATCTGGTCTTCAAAGATGTGATTACCAACATCGGAAACGCCTACAACTCGAGCACAGGTGAGTGAACTTGCAGACGCTACAGTGATGTGAAGAGTGCATTGTCTAAACCATGTGTCCTGCAGGGTATTTCACTGCCCCGGTGAGAGGAGTCTACCACTTTGAGTTGCACATCTACGGACCCTCTTCACATCCCAGTGGAGCTCGTTTAGTGAAGAATGGAGTGCATCTTGTTATTGCTTATAGACATGCAAATAGTTGGGGCAAGGGTTCCAATGGAGTCACTCTGCTTCTGGAGGCTGGAGATGTTGTGTCTGTGCGTCAGTGGGCCGGCTCAAAAATCTTTGATAATGGGAATCGACACACCACGTTTAGTGGACACCTGCTGTTTACAGTGTGAAAACGGAAACTGTTTGGCAAAGGGCTGTGCATTACTTACTGAAATGAGGATTATGTGAATATGCCACCATTATTAACCCAAACTAATAAAACAGCAGCTTATACAGTATTCTACAAAATATGGCACCCTTGATAAATACATAATAAAGAACAATGAAGGAGAAATAAAACAAACTCTCTTTACTGCGTTAACCTGTTTAGAGAGGTGGATTTTTTAGGTGGACTTTTTGCGTGAACTTTACATTGTCTTATTTACTGCTCTGTTTTAATGCCTTAATGTTTAGTGCAGGAAACTCCTGTTGTTATATTGGGCTATACAAAACCATTGATTGATGAAGGTGGAGAGAAAACCTCAAAAGAGTGCTTGAAGCAGCTGTTGCTGTCACTCTCCATATTTACTATTATCTAGCTGTCACGCTGCTGTCACGGTGCTTATGTCAGTCACAGCCCAGACCACGCCCAACTCTAAGCCCCCCCCGCTTGTCTCATGATCTGTCGAACAACAGCCCTTTTAGACACAATTTTCAAAATGTTCTTGTGGGCGGAGTAAGGCTGGGCACTGGTGTGTAGTTGCTATTTAAACAGTCCTCAGTGTAAGGAGGTTTTAGAATTGTCTTAAGATGGAGAACACTCCGGTCATCCTGCTGCTGCTCTGCGCTCTCTCCTGGGCTGAAGAAGTCAAATGTGAAGGGGAGCCTCAGCCCTGTCTATCAGACATCCACAGCGTGCTCCGAGAACACAGCGCTAAACTGGCTGAGGACAGACTGATGATCGAGCAGCTACAGACACTCAACCAAGGTGAGATTTACTATTTCACGACAATTCTACTCTTTATCTGACTTAACTGCACTTTCCTTTTCTATTCTTATCATCTGCTCGACCATAAACCACAAAATAGGTGGTATTATGGGACTATTAATGGACTAAGGAAATGCTTGGTAAATGCTTTGGTATTTCTTTTTCCTTTTTTTAATTATTTGTACGACCATAAAGGATAAAACTAGGTCTTATGGACCTGTATACAGGACTAAGAAAATGCTTCCAAATGTTTTTGTATTCCCTTTCCTAAATATAAAATGTGTACGTTCATACACGAGTACAAATAGAAGCCACCATCTATTTGTACCTGGTGTCTATCAAGAGTTTACCGGTGCCTATCAAAAGTTAAACTGTAAACAACTTTTGTAACGTGAAAGCGTATGTCACAAACTGCAGCTTCATGTATGGTAAGTAAGGGGCAGGTTTTACTTAAGTTCTGTGAACTTCTACCTACTCCTTTTTTGTTGCCTGGCCTGCCAAACGACAAGCCTTTTCATAGATATTTCAAAGACATATTGGCTGTTTCCCAATTGCCAGGATCCTCGGCGTCTCGACCACTTCGGTCAAAAATCATTGGTAGAAGTGTTGTAAGCAAGTGAAGATGTAAAAAAGAGATTTATTTAAAGTTAATGAAAGGCCCAGGGTGCGATTTGTCAAAAAAACAGAAGTGGGGATAGTTACTCAATCACTTTATCATTGCATAAAAAGCACAAACATGTCATGCTGTTGAACTTGAAGCCCAGTGTTGTAAGACGTGTTCTAACTGTCTAGTAGTAGCTCAGTGTGTGTGGAGCGGAGGGTGAAGTTGATGCCGCTGAGTGCAGGGCGTCCGTGCCTGTGTGTTTTGGGGCTGACTATAAGCGCGTAAAGATCCAGCCTATAGCCGACTCCGAGGCAGATATTTATATATGAGACGCAGAGGCCTATGTTACGTGTTCCTCTGTATAGTTTTGGATTATATTCAGCGAGGAGCAGCGAGGGAGACAGGAGATGAAAGACTTCAAATGGCCTGTGCATAGACGACGGAGGTAGGGGGGCGACCCCTCCAGAGCGCGTGTTGCTCAGGGAGTTGGGCCGTTTTGGAAAACTCTTGGTGATCAAACTTTGAGTAACCAGCGTAGTGTGACCAGGGTGAAAAGAATGATTGTTTCTAATCAATGATGTCTTGCTTAGAGAGCAATTTAGCAATAGAAGTGTTTCAGTTTTCTGTTACAGTGGAGTGGAAAAATACTGAGCCGATGTGCAGACGGGCTCCGAAAACAGACCCCATGCACACGTAAACAAAGAGATAACATGGGCCCTACCAAGGCCGGCTGGCAGACATGGGCCGATAAGTGGAAAGTGCCAGACTCGTACGATGGGAAACGGATGCACTTAGTATAGGCTCATGAATATTATAATTTGAGGGTGTGGTGTGAAGAAGTCTGTGTCCCCAGAGAGTTCAGTCTTCTCCGTGTGGGGTGCTGACAGATTGAGTGTTAGGGACCTGGGGAACAGACGCGTCTGTGTGAGGTGACCTGTGAATAAAATCCTTGTGACTTTAAGTTCCTGGTTTCATATTCATCTTTAATCCTGGTGTGTTTATTAGGCTGATAGGGCAGTGTTGACGACTAATTTTCTAATCCCCCTTCCAGTGTGAATGCGCATTGTCCAACGGTGGTAATGGTAAATATGGAAATGTAGAGACGACGTGTTAATCATATTTTATTGTGTACAAGGTGACCACCGCAAGGACAAAGAAAAGAGGTTTTCTTCATTTGGTGACCCCGACGTGCTGAAGGGGGGGTTGGAGTCGTCAACTACGGACGACGGCGAAGGTCCGGTCCGGTAATTCTTCGCGGTAGACATGCCAGGTGTCTTATCTTCCAAAAACCACTCACCCACGGCTTCAGGGACGCGTCCACTCTAGAATAAGGTAAGACTGCTTTTGACTACTATTTTTAACGAGTGTCAAAGTACGTCTATTGGCTATTTTTGTCTAAATTTTAGTTAGAAGTATAGTCAACGAAGCCAAGTGTTGGATGGTTTAAATCTGCATTGATGTTTGGAAGTAAGAAGGGAAAACACGTCATAACTAAGATACCGAACCAAATACCGAACCAAAATAGAAGTTAAGAAATTGGGAGTATAACTACAGAAGCGAGAGTTTATCTACAGGACTACGCGTTGGGGATATCCCTGTAAAAGCTGATAAGCACGTAGTACGTCCGACCAGCACCGCGGACGCGCGGGCTGGAGATAAGAGTTGAGACACGGCCGTTGACAGTCCGAGGGGCTGTCTGAAATAGGATCGAGGATCCTAAAGTATACTGGAACGAGGTTCCTAAAGGGTTTGAGTCCCTGGATCGAGGATCCCCTCCTCTCGTGGAGAGGAGGTCTGCGAAAACGGGGGAATTAGGGGTGAAAACATTGAAAATTAGGCGCATTGATGTTCGGTTATGTTGTTGGAGTCATAGTCGGGTACCCAAACTGTGTGTGGCTGTTGTTTCGTGTTGTCTTTAATTTGGACTGTGTGCTGAATGTTGAATGGGCCATGTGGTTTGTTGTTGAAACAGTCAGAGGAGTGAAAGCCGCCGTGGGCACACGTGTTGTTTAAGCCTGATTAGAATCGTCTATTGCGGGTGGTCAAATGTGTGTGGCTTGTGTGGGGAAGAGGGTGTGAGGAATGTCGGGGGAGAGTGGTGGACTCTGGAGGAGTAGGAGAGCTGCTGGGGCTCGCGCTCAGTGAGTGTCGGACAGTGGGGAAACGCGTGGAACCGGTTGAACTGGTAACAGCACAATGGTGGAAAAACGAGAAGATTTTTTCCCCCATCTCAGGGGGCGGGATTCACAAAAGCCCCTCCCGGAGGAGGAGCTCCCGCTTTGGGCCCGTATTAGAAATGGTAGTGGGACCGGTGGCCCCACTGAAGGGGGGGGAGGACAAATCCCACCCCCACCCAGGAGATCACAAAGACTCCGCAAGGCAAGCATGTTCTGACTTCTTAAAAGGGACAGTGCTGTATGGTAGATAAACCAACAAATGAACTTATATGATATACATCTATGGCAGAGTATCATTAAAGTATCAACAAAAACAAAAAAGGAAAAAACCTAAAACAATTTAAAGAAACTTAAAGACAATATGTGGAGTATGGGCCCCTTACGGTGTCCATTTTGGGTGTGGGGACTGATACTGGCCTTAAGTATGACAATAATACCAAGTATGTTAATGGTGGAAGACCAAAACAGTTGTGAGGGGATAGTAAGGGGACATCCCTTTCCCCAACTTAGGAGAGAATACCTGAGAGTGTGTCGTCGAATAGGCACAAAACCAGGCGGAAAGTTGGCAATCTATTGTAATCAAGAAACATGGGAAAACCGAAAGAAAGAGAAGGTTTTGTTGAAAGGTTTTATCTAACATGTCTGTTCCCACAGAAGGCGTTGGATCTAGGAAGCGACGGTCTCTTAATGTAGACGGCCAGGGTCCAGACGAGAATAAATGGGTAAAGGCCAAGAGCTTGTTGTTGTTGTTTTAATAATAATACAAGACGTATAATTCTTTGACATTATGCTAAAGGAAATGGGGCATAATTTGTGCTTATCAAACAACCAAAACAAATAATATTGATAACGGCCAAACAATATTTAGAAAGTATAAAAGGTGAAATGTCTTGCATTTTTAGTTTATTATTATATAATGTTGTGCTTGCAGGAAGCGCTAATAGAGTGAATACATATTGTTCTGCTGTGATTTGTTTCTGAACCCTGGGTTGGTAGGTCCGGTTCTAAAGGTACCAGGACATACAAAGATATATAGAATATTGTCTTTATCGTTTAGACTTGTGGTGAAGTGAATCTTGGCTCTATCTTTGTAGGTTCTAGGTGTCTGAGCGGGCTCTCAGTTGTACAGGGGTACTTTGATAAAAGGAGAGCTGCCCAGATTACGGCAGGATGGCTTTTCCTGGTTCCTTTAAATTAGTTAAGTAATTGCTTTGTAAACTTTCTTACATCCTTTAAAGTTTGCGCCTGAGGTTAGATCGGAGGTCACCTGGAATCCAAACTGTGTTTAGGAGAAACATATTTTTGATAAGACGGCCATAGCGTTATAATCGAAAACTAAGAGTCTGACACAAAAAGACTATTGAATTTAATAGGATAAAATATATGCGGAAACTGATCACTAATCAATATAAGCATATGAAATAACTAGTTAAAGAAACCTTCCATTAGATCGTTATCCAGTATGTGAATTCCTGAAGTTTTATTATTAGTGATGTGGTTTTAACAACCTAAAAGCAACTACATTATATTGAAAATAAAAGGAGAAATTAATAGCACTATGCTTGTCTTCAAAGGCAATAGTGGAGCATGAGCCTTTTTTTGATAGTGGACAGAGGATTCTTTTAATTTTTATTATCAATATTCACTCGTGTATTTTTTACTTTTGTTAGTTTTTTTGAATGTTACCCTATTTTAAATGCTGAGCGTGATAGGACATGCTGGTTTTGAATTTTACTTTTTACTCTGACAATTTTTGGTGGTAGAAGGGGGAGAGGCGAAGGCCTGGTGTGCTTTGCGTGGGCATTGGTCCAAGTGCATTGAAGCGAAAGTCCGCATCACTGAAAGTCTGCTCCATGCTGCCTCACTGAGAAAATGCCCTCGAAACATGTCAACAAAAGAAGCTCACCTTCTGCTGTCCTCTGAAAGTCCCTGAAAAGCCGCCTGCAGGAGGACTAGTGTTTCACAATTTGCCACAGGTCTGATGCCTTGACCTCTGCTCCACTCGGACTTAGATTTTTGAATTTTTAGGCAAATATACATATTTTTATATTTTGTTTTAATCAATTTCTTTTGTGTTTTGCCAATGGGCCAGGGCCCATGGGACTCCGCGTGGCGGTAATCTATCTCTATTTTTCTCATTTTATTTTTTGATCTTTTAGAATGCTCCAATTGATCAATGTGCATCCTAATTAAACAGCTATAATAATTAAGTCGAAATAGATAATGAAATAAACAGATAAATACACTTAATTAAATATTTTAAGAGATAACATATTTACAGAGGGATAAATAAACATAGTGAGTGTAGGGTTCACACAAAGTGAAAATAATTTGGTGTAGCGAGGCGAGTTTAGGCGTAGCTAAGGCCCGTTATTGGTTTAGTAAAATATTATTTCTAATAATTTTTGGGTTATAGGCAAAGGTGTCCTAATTTGAATTTTACCTGATTTGCAGCGGATCTTAGGCATCTATGCAAAGTACATAAACGATTAAAATGAATATTCAATCAGTGGTGTGATTAGCTTCTCAAGAACAGTATAGTAATTCTCCAATTACTTTGTAGCACAGGTTACAGCTGATAATAATATTGTCCCCTTAACTTTGAACAGTAAACATCCACAGGTTACCATTGTCGTGTGGAAGAGTTTTGTTGATAGGAGTGGTTGGGGTTCATTTGCTTGTTTGGGGGTTTGTGTCTAAGGTGTGTTAAGGCGTAACAATTTGTTGATTGTGTAGGTGGTCTCTGAACGTCCCGAAATTGATCAGAGATGTTGTGAATTTAATTTGAGCAAACTGAGTGAGTTTTGTACAGGAATTGACGGCGTAGTGTTTTATTGTTGGGTTTTGGTTGAATACAGGAAAGAGATGGAGTCCTATGTTTTGATCAGCGGGAGATACTGGTGTATCTTAATTTGGAGCGTTGGTGATAAAGGTGATCATTTACATTTGCACTGGTAAACCCTTGGATGCGTGAGTTGAAATATTGTGTGGTTTGCCAAAGAAGGGGTGGCTGAATCCAGATTTGAACACATGCTTAGATTTTAGATCTGAGGCCGAGATATGGAGTGGTATGAATTCTGAATATAGAGGTTTACATACAGTGTAAGTAAAACGGCGTCTTCAAATCTGAAGTTGGTGTTGGCAAACGTGTTTTATTTCAAAATAGCAAAATGTGATAAGATCAGTGTAAATCCGGTATCTTAAGAGTCACTGAAAAGGTCACACTCATGACCTCAAGGATATATTGCCCAGCTTTCTAATGGTCATCGCGTCTCTTGGTGCACACAGACTCGCTATGATTATTAAAAAGAGATGGAGAGTCGATTGGACCTCCGTAGAAATAATTGTGACTCTTTCGGATCTAAATAAACAAATAATGAGAAAACATAAGTTACTATAAGATTATAAGTGTGACTATTTTATGTACTGAGAGTGTAACATGTTTTAATCCATATTCATTCCAGGTTGATAACATTAATTTTACACAGGAACAGGGACTTTACAGGAGGAATTGTGATGCTGCAGGGACGGATTCAGGACAGGAGCTGATGAGCCAAGAACTGGTCACAATGGCATGGTAAAATTTGATTTTATGCAGGCCGGAGTGTTCTTCTTTTATTGTTGCAGGAGGCAGCATGGAAGGAGAAAATGTCGATTGGCTTTGGAGGCCTGGAGGTCCTATCCGAGCAACAGAATCCCTTGTGTAACGATTTGGTGTTCCAAGCAAGAGAGGAAATCGGAGAGGCAGGTTGGATCTGACAAAGACAATCAAGCATCTTTGGAGCTTGAATAAGTATTGGTGGTGGAGCTTCCAAAGCTCGGCTAAAAGTGGAGGTTTGTTTATGAAAACATAGTGTATCAGTGTACTTCATACAAATGAGTAAGAGAATGGGTTCTACATTTACGATTAGAAGGAGCTTTCTAACAAACAGAACTAAACCATAATTGGCTCGAAGACAGTAAAAATTATTGTCCTAAATATAGTTATAATGTACTTCAAAAGGTGGGTATATTAATTGGTGTAATACTGTTGTTGTGTTGTGTGTTGTTCTGTTGTGTTCTCCCTCTCGTCCGCAGCATGGTCTCCAGGGCTCTGGGGACTTCGGGGGGGTTGTACGCAGCTGTGACCCTGCCCCCGGAGGACCCAGAGGCCGGGGACAGGTCCCTGCCTGAAGGGGGTGAGCCGAGCCTGTATCAACTCGGGGCATTTAAGGCTCTGGGATATGGATGGGAGGACACACGTGGCTCAGAATAACTTTAAGAACCATATGATGAGTGTTATGTTGTGTTTTGCTTCGCTGTGCTTGTATTTTGCAGGAATGTTTATTTTCATATTGATTCGAGATGGAGCCTATGGAACTGAGGAAGTGAAATGTATCAGTGAACCCAGTCCTGGGAGATACAGGTTCCGGATGGAACGATTAGTGAGTGGTAATTATACATGGGAAGAAAGTGATGATTTCACAGGACTGGAGGATGTGGTTGCCTATGCCCAAGCCAAATTCGACACCTGGTGGTGGTGGCACTATACATTGGGCAGGGGACAACTATGTTTTGACGACGGCTGTACCTTCATTAATTAGAAACAAGGAAATGGCCTCTTCGAGGCCAGAAGGGGGATGAAAAGAATGATTGTTTCTAATCAATGATGTCTTGCTTAGAGAGCAATTTAGCAATAGAAGTGTTTCAGTTTTCTGTTACAGTGGAGTGGAAAAATACTGAGCCGATGTGCAGACGGGCTCCGAAAACAGACCCCATGCACACGTAAACAAAGAGATAACATGGGCCCTACCAAGGCCGGCTGGCAGACATGGGCCGATAAGTGGAAAGTGCCAGACTCGTACGATGGGAAACGGATGCGCTTAGTATAGGCTCATGAATATTATAATTTGAGGGTGTGGTGTGAAGAAGTCTGTGTCCCCAGAGAGTTCAGTCTTCTCCGTGTGGGGTGCTGACAGATTGAGTGTTAGGGACCTGGGGAACAGACGCGTCTGTGTGAGGTGACCTGTGAATAAAATCCTTGTGACTTTAAGTTCCTGGTTTCATATTCATCTTTAATCCTGGTGTGTTTATTAGGCTGATAGGGCAGTGTTGACGACTAATTTTCTAATCCCCCTTCCAGTGTGAATGCGCATTGTCCAACGGTGGTAATGGTAAATATGGAAATGTAGAGACGACGTGTTAATCATATTTTATTGTGTACAAGGTGACCACCGCAAGGACAAAGAAAAGAGGTTTTCTTCAAGGGCGACAGGTGTCTTTCTTCATTCTATCATCTTTACAGCTTTTGTGGAGCTCAAAGTCTCCTATTTTCCACGGCATGTGCGTCTGTGCGCGACTTCTCTGCCCCTCTCCTGCAGCTCTGCACAGAGCGAGAGAGAGGTCCTGTTCATTTCAAGCTCATTTCTGTTTGTACGCAAAATAGATTTAACTGATCATAAAGTCAATCAGGATACGAAACACGGTTCCCTGTGCATATATTTATTCATCAGAACTGACACATGCAGTCGCCTTACAGGCTGCACTTAAAAAGTCCACCCTCACAATATAGTTCCCCGGGCCTGTGCCATCCCGGGAGCGCGTCAGCTTTCAGGCATTCATAAGGAAAAAAAAGAAAACAACACCTATTTGCAAAGATCCTGGTGCTAGTGACGAGACATGCGATCCATGAGGGTTTCTGACCCCAGACCCTAGAGAGCGAGGGTAGACCCCAGGCGAATCAAAGCCCGCTAAAGCAGAGATCACCCCCGTCTCATGTAAAATGAAATCAATTGGCCAGCAGGTGCACGGACCTTGAACACACAGCCAGTTTTACAATTCTATCCCCCCCAGCAAATCGCACCCTGGAAAGGCCTAATAAATAGGCCTATTTATTGATTAATCAGGCCTATGGTTGTTAACGTAAGTCTGCAATTGAAGGCGATCAGTGATAAACTGGACCTGCTAAATATACATAAAACATTTTTTTTTTTAAATGTAATTGAATTTCTTACAAATCCTTGCAGGAATGTTATTATTTTATTCAGGCCAAAATGTTCAAACAGTAAGACATCCAACTAAAAGTTTATAAACAGTTTTATGAATAAAAGCTGTTGACATTTTATTATATGATTTGACACGTGACATGACGCAGCCGCTCGCTCCGGAGGCCGCATTTGAGCTCAAATGTGGCGGTGAGAGGACACTCGCCTCCGTTTGGGAGGAGCCCACCACCGAGGACGTCAACGAAGTGGACAAACGGAGGACGGATCCTGGCAATTGGGAAACAGCCATAGTCTGGGAGCATGATCTCAACAATTTCCCGGTGGGCGTGATTGACAGACGGCATCAACCAATTAGAGCAACGCTGGATACGTTGCGGTAACAAGCGGCAGGAAGCCTTTCCAAAAATTTGTTTTTTTACGAGGAACGTTTCGAACGCTTCCGGTTTTAGGGATTTCATATTTTCCAAATGATTTCAAACAGACGAAAGAGCAGAAGAAAACACTGTATCGGCCGCCATCTTTAATGTTTTGGTAGAGTGTGTGGTGGTGACAGGTCACGGCTTCCGTCTCTTGGTGCGTGATTGGACCGATGTGGGTAAACTCGTGAAATGATTGGCTGCGAGCCAGCCGCCCAGACGGTTCTTCTTTTGAACAGAAAGGAGGAGTGTCTGGCAGGCCTTTTGAGTGTGCAAATGTTCTCCTTTTCCTGTGAAAACATCTGTTGTCTGTACCTTGTTTGCTGCTCAAATAAACAAATAAACTAAACTAAAAGTCTGTCTCCTTTAGGACAAGCGGCCCAGCTGAAGACACTCCTGGCAGAGTTGGAGAAGCGAACCAGTCAAGTGGGCCCAGTGACTGACCAACAAGGTGACACACTACACTCCATTCACTCACACTCTTAACCCTGTATCACACCCTTTTGGACTTTTTGCATAACTCCTAAATTTTTTAAGCCAATTGAGTGAAATTTTCCCAGGGAGTGTATTTTTGGGTGGTCTAAAATAATGTTATGTCATTTGGACTTTTAACCCATTGTAAACACAAAATACATTAAGGGTGCTTCGACACAAAAATGTGCTTGAAACTTTAGAAAGCCATAAAATAATGAAGGGTTGATATTTTTTTGAATTTCTTGTTGTTTTTTTATCTTGAAGGTCTAACTCTCCTCTATTCACAATATAAAAATAATATTACTTTTAAAATGTTTAACCCTTTAATCGCCAACGTTTGGATCCAAAGTCACTATAATGTTGCCTGATGTCTGTGTAAGATGACCCGAAGGATTTGTTTCTAAGTTAAAATGTGTTTATGTAGCGGCAGTTTTAGTAAAACACTCCTGTTGTGGGTGCTTCCGCACAAAAATGTGTTTGTGAGCTATAAAAAAACCTTGAAGCTTCAATCTTTTTTTCACTATGACGTCATTTTTACCCAGTATGGCAAGAGGAAGAAAATGCCTGTTAGTCGTAAAAAACCTGAACAACTGCATTACTTCATTGTTACTGAATCTTGCACTTTATTTTGTGAGTTTATGCATCGGAGTGGATCTGTGGAAGAGTTTAGGAAAGGTTCAAGACGGTGCTTTTTGAACCAGTATTTGTAAAAATAAGAAATAAAATGTGCAGTTGCAAATAAAAACTATCAGACTTGATGACCAGCTGTATGCATGGGGGTATGGATATAATTATATAATTTGTATTTATTTTATTTTTTTAAATGCTATGACTCATGTGTCGGGATCATTACTATGGGGCTGAATGGATAACTGGATATCTGCTTCAACACTATAGACCCATGCTTAGACTAAAGTAACACAAGCTGAAGCTTTTGTTACCGTACCTCAAACACATGTACCCATACCTTAAACACATGTACCCATACCTTAAACACATGTACCCATACCTTAAACAATGCACCCTAGTTGCAATTCTGCAACACACTTACTCCTTAAGCAACACACCTGGTCCTGCATACTACACTCTATTTCATACATAAGACACTTTGTACACACAATTCAACCTGGATAGACCCAACAGACGAAAGCAGCGATTAGGAAGATTCATTGACATGAGTATTAGTTTTGGCGATCAGACCCCGGCGGTAGACATAGATGTATAAGTCAGTGTAGGTGAAAGCTTGGAGTTAGGGATGTCTTCCCCCGGAGCCTGGACACTGGTGGTGGCACGGAAGACCCGTGAAGATGTAGCAGGTAGAAGCCGTGGACGGAAAAGGCGGAGATGGGGTGGAGGTGGATTGCAGCGCAGCTGGGAAGCGAACAAACCATGATTGCTGGGCCTTAAAGGCGGGGCTGAGGGCGATGATTGGCTGCTTTGGAGGTGTGGCTCTTACGCTGATGGCTCAGGTGGAGGTGTGTCCTCTCGGAAGTGATCATTGGCTGGAGGTCGGTGATGCTGAAATTAGTCTACCAGTTTGAATTAACGCCTAGGCTTCATTTGCCATGATTTTCTGTGTTTACAGTATAGTATTTTCTATTATAATTATATTTTTTTTTTGGCTTTATCTGAATTTATGTTACTGCAATGTACAGTGCTGCAATGTACAATACTGAGTAGGCCTATTTGCTTGTTTGGTTGTTTGAAAAATGTGCCTCTTGAATACACAGTAAAAATCAAAGACTGCAGTGTTTTATATAAAGTAGGCTAGTGTGTTCCCCCTGATCTGAAAGTGTATGCCTATGATGCAAGTATGTGTCATTTTATCATCAGAGTTACATTTTGACAAAGCAACGTTAGGTTTTGATAGCAGAGTTTAGGTTTTGATGTGAATGGTATATTTCCCAGTGTTGTGTCATGTTTACTTGTGTGTAGAGTTTTGGCACAATGAGCGAAGTTTTGCAGAATGTGCTCAAGCAACGGGCAAAAACTGTAATAGGAAAAACTGGCTCCTGTCCCTCACTGGGTACTGTGACATCATCACATTCTAGAGCCTGAAAACAACCAATAGGTGAATTTCTGTCAAACTCCATGTGCCACATTTAGGTATGTTTTAGAGGAAAGACGCTTGGACTCAAGACACACAACATGGCCCTGAGAACAGAGAGGAGCCTCAGAGGGACAAATCAGACAAATAAAAACACTATACAAATAATATTTGTATAGTGTTTTTTTCATATGACACAAGTCACACCCAAAGCGCTTCACACATGAAAGGGAGGGGGGTTCAGTCACTCCATGCTGATGGCGGTGAGCTACATTTGTAGCCACAGTTTCCCCAGGGGTAGACTGACAGAAGTGAGGCTGCTCACATCTGCGCCAATGGTCCCTCCGACCACCATCAACCACTCACACATTGGCACTGGGTGAAGTGTCTTGCCCAAGGACACATGTTCTTATGCTCTGGTGCGCCTAGATGACACCTATGCAGCCAATCCAAAATGTGATTCTGGAGCCCTGCATGTTTCTGCTTGTTTATCTCATAGCCACTGCCACGCATAGTATCTGTTCTATAGTATCCTCCTGTGAACCTCTAAGAGTCAGCTGTTTGGTTTCTCTGTTTTTCAGCTGGAAAAGTGGCTTTTTCAGCATCACTCAGATCAAGTGACATAACCCTCGGACCATTCAACGTTCACACTCCTCTGGTCTACAAATATGTGGTCTCTAACATTGGAAGTGCCTACAACCCAACCACAGGTGAATGGACGTTTCTGCAAATTGCTTTTGATGTCTGTACTGGAATAACAATTGTGTCCTACAGGAGTTTTCACTGCCCCGGTGAGAGGAGCCTACCACTTTGAGTTCTACTTTGGTGCACATGGAGGTTCACACGGCACAGCTGCTGGCTTGATGAAGAATCAGGAGCTTATTTTTGCTGCTTACGAGAAGCAGCCAGGTGGATTTGGCACCGCGGCCAACGGAGCCACTCTGCTCCTGGAGGCTGGAGACGTCGTGTTTGTGCGTCTGTGGGAGAACAGCATCATCTTTGATAATGAGAATCGCCACAGCACGTTCAGCGGTCACCTGCTGTTTACAATGTGAGGAAGAATGACAATGAAATGTATAAAAAAAAAAACACTTAACTGAAAGTGTTAGATACGGTGTGTAATTGGACGGATGAGAGCAATAACTAGAATGACAGTAAAGCGCAAACATAATAACCTTGGGATTCACTCTTGCTTGACATTTGTAGACTGTTCCAATGATCCTGTGGAAATAAAGCCTTTTTAGTTACTCCCTCATTGCTGCTTGTTTTACTTTTAAGAAACCAAGATGGCGCCAAATGTAATGACAGAGTATTGTAAGAAAACCAAGTTGAGACACTGCTGAGAGACAGAAGATGTGACTGTACCTATATTGAATCTCATTTTCGAGGGGGTCCTTCAAAGGGATTTGATAAAACAGGCACAGGAAGGTAAACGTTAAATCACACAATAAACAAATTGACAAGATACAAAAACTATATATAAAATTACACAACATAGTAATTTTATGTTGTGTAATTTTATGTTGTGTACCCCCAGGTCGAATTAATGAACAAACGGATAAGTAACACCAACAATTAGGGGCTAATAATTATAGCTAAACATAAACAAATGTAGGGTTAAGGCTCTGATAGAAAAAAGATAACCTATTCCACTCTTTTATAGAAAAGCCTTGTAATTGTGAGGCTCTATGTCCAATCTTTGTAGACAGCAAGCACATGGAAAGAAAGACACGGGCTTTCTCAGTTCTCAGAGTGCAGTCTATGTACTTGTGAACTCCGGGGAGCAGACTTGCGGGTGCACGCTCGGGGCTTTTTCAGCGTTTGGAACGACCGAACTTGATGACATCATAGGAAGAAGCTCATGAACATGGGGCTGTGAGCTTTTATAACATGAAATCACCGCATACCAAATAGAAAGGGTGCGACACTGCAGGCGGAGAGGAAAGTTGTTTTTAAAGACTTCAATTGCAAACTTTTGCAGTAAACAAAAATACAATTTGTACATTTTAGTCAATTTCACATTATTTATACATTTATACATAAACAAGGTATTATGTGTGAAGTAATTAAAAATATATATCATTTGTGCAAACTCAAACAATAATAACAAAAATAGTTTGGAGGGTTACAAATTCTTCTGAAAAAACAATTTAAACTTTAAAATGTGAAACTGTTTTTTAAGTTCTCATATAACATATAAAATAAATGCATTCGTCCTCAATAACCTGTTCGTGACAATACGACTTTTACATTAATCTATTGCTGATGGTTGTGAGAAAATGAAAGCATGACTGAAGTTGTTTCAACACATCTGCTCAGAAACCTTGAGCAGTGAGGCACTTCTCTGGGGATGAACGATTCTTAAACAGGTCACATGGTCGCGTTTATTTCCATGCACATGATCAGCTGATGATCAGGAGGCTTGTGGTGATCCACATGCTCAAAGCCAAATGGATTGTGGGAAAAATAGCTGGCGGAGAACGCACAAGTCTCTTCTGAAGGCCCTTTTATAGTCGAGTGGCCGGTCCCGCCCACCGCAACCCCGACCGCTTCATTCAAACTTCTCCGTTGCTCCTTTGCGTTCACGTCCATGTATATTTCAACTCTTTTTTTTTATAATATAAAAAGTGAAAACACAAAAACACAAAATCATAGGAGCAACATATTTATGAAAAAAACAGATCGAGACGTGGGCACTGTATATATATATATTTATTAGGGATGTCCCGATCCGGCCCAATCACGTGCTGACAGACTCGATCGGGATCGGACATTACCTCCCGATAAGGACTCGGATATACAGTGCCTCTCAAAAGTACTAATACACCTTGAACTTTTGCACATTTTGTCATGTTTACAACTCTATACATACAGATTTTATTACTGAAAGTTCACACACAAGTAACAGACAACTGTGAAGTGAAAGCAAAATGATACATGATTCTGTTATTTTTTTTAAAATAGAAAAGTGAAAAGTGCGGCTCAAAAATCTTTGATAATGGGAACCGACAGCTGCTGTTTACAGTGGGAGAAACTGTTCGGCAAAGGGGAGTGCATTACTTACTAAAATGAGGATCATGTGAAGTCACACAAAGAAATTACATAACAGTGTTATACAAAATATTGGCATCCCTGATAAATACATAACAAAGAACAATGTAGGAGAAAAAAATAAACTCTCTTTACTGTGTTAACCTGTTTAGACTTTAAAGCAGGGGTCTCGTGCTCATTTGGAATCGGGGCCAAAAATGCAAACCCACTGTTGGTTGGGGCAACAGACTAAAACCTTTTTATTCAGTCAATTATGATTTAGCAACTTTGCGTTGTTTGTTAGACTGTACATTACCTGCACATGTTTAAGCTTCCAGTGTGTGCTTTTGTAATTATTTCCTTTTCGGTTCTGATAAATTGGTTCAGGGCATCAATGAATGATCTTTCAGGAATCCGTTTCCACTTTCTGTTAGCCTATATAGAAAGAAGTGCAAAATGTGCAAAATTCTACAAATGTAATTTCAATGTAGTGTAGAAAGGCCCAACCAGGCACTGGAGTTGAAAATGAGCACTAGCAATGATCATCATCTGCACACTTGTTTTGTAAAATTGTGTTAATTTTCAATTACCCTGTCAAATAAATAAATACATCAATGAATGTGTAGACTTAGCAACTCTCCAAATGCCATTTTACTGACTCCAGTGTGGAATGTGGAAACATTTTTCTGACCTACAGTAAGAGAATTGATGGTTCTTATATTTTTTACTGTCAGTGTTGCTGTAATTACTTGCAGTATTTTTATACATTTCCATATTCTCTTTTTTAATTTAACTATGGATCATGTGTTCGCACGTGTGTCCTTTAAAAAAGATGAAATGAGTTAACTCTGGGAGATGTAGAAAAAAGGCTCCTCACTTTACTGTTTAAAAGTGACATGACGCTTTTAAACTCTAATTATGATTCGCGTGGCAACATGCTGCAGTAACTTTTCCAGCACATGTTTAGCTGGACAACTAAAGCTTCTCCCTCGCGTTCCGACAGTCTCCCACCTGTTTCAGAAGCTCCTCTCTCTCTTAGTCCGCTGCCTTTAGTCCGTTTCTGTGTTGAAAAGTGTTGATGACTTGTCTGCAGAAGTCCCGCATCTCCCATTCCTCTGTGTGATGTTGTCAGTTACTCTCGTCCGCTATGCTAGTCTATGCTAGTCTATGCTAGTCTATGCTAGTGAACAACAGCGGCATTGGCTGTACCGCGCCGGGCCTCAGGATAAAATCTTTTAATGTGATATACCGGCGGACCGCATAAATGTAAATGAGAAATCATCTCGCGGGCCACCATAAATTACATCATGGGCCGCATTTGGCCTCCGGGCCGCGTGTCTGGGACGCCTGCTTTAAAGGGAGAGGCGGAGGGTGGGGGGCAAGAAGGTCCTGGGTTTAGTGATGGCTCTTGGGCTCTTTTTGGTGAATCAGATCATTTGGTTTCACTCACCAAAAAGAAATTACTGTTTTGGCTCCAAAATGGCTCTTCTTATTTTACATACAGTTTAAATTTCAGGAAAATTTAGCAGAGATTTTGATTTGTGACTTGTTAAAGGGGTCATTGTACTGCTTCCTGCACATAGCAACTACTATAGTAAAGCTGAGAATTATTATTATTTTTGCCATACGTTGGCTTATAGTGGTCTGTGTTGTTGTTTATTGTCTTCAGAGTTCGAACCATTGTTCATTATCATTCAATCAAACTTTATTTAAAAAGTGCTTTTCACACCGAAACAACATTTAAAACAATACCCCTGACAGACCCTCCCACCCCCCTGAATACATACAGATCTCTCAATCACACACTCAAACCTTTACCCCCCTGTGTACGCACACACACCCCTCACTCACAGAGAATACAATAAATAGATATATAAGGCTGGGTCCAGATGGACAAGTGTGGAAACCCCATGAGCACCCACAGGACAGAGACACCACACCTCCACCTGAGCACCCACAGGACAGAGACACCACACCTCCACCTGAGCACCCACAGGACAGAGACACCACACCTCCACCTGAGCACCCACAGGACAGAGATACCACACCTCCACCTGAGCACCCACAGGACAGAGACACCACACCTCCACCTGAGCACCCACAGGACAGAGACACCACACCTCCACCTGACCACCCACAGGACAGAGACACCACACCTCCACCTGAGCACCCACAGGACAGAGACACCACACCTCCACCTGACCACCCACAGGACAGAGACACCACACCTCCACCTGAGCACCCACAGGACAGAGACACCACACCTCCACCTGACCACCCACAGGACAGAGACTCCACACCTCCACCTGAGCACCCACAGGACAGAGACACCGCACCTCCACCTGAGCACCCACAGGACAGAGACACCGCGCCTCCACCTGAGCACCCACAGGACAGAGATACCACACCTCCACCTGAGCACCCACAGGACAGAGACACCGCACCTCCACCTGAGCACCCACAGGACAGAGACACCACGCCTCCACCTGAGCACCCACAGGACAGAGATACCACACCTCCACCTGAGCACCCACAGGACAGAGACACCACGCCTCCACCTGAGCACCCACGGGACAGAGACTCCACACCTCCACCTGAGCACCCACAGGACAGAGACACCACACCTCCACCTGAGCAGCCACAGGACAGAGACACCACACTTCCACCTGAGCACCCACAGGACAGAGACACCACGCCTCCACCTGAGCAGCCACAGGACAGAGACACCACACTTCCACCTGAGCACCCACAGGACAGAGACACCACACCTCCACCTGAGCACCCACAGGACAGAGACACCACACCTCCACCTGAGCAGCCACAGGACAGAGACACCACACCTCCACCTGAGCACCCACAGGACAGAGACACCACGCCTCCACCTGAGCACCCACAGGACAGAGACACCACGCCTCCACCTGAGCACCCACGGGACAGAGACTCCACACCTCCACCTGAGCACCCACAGGACAGAGACACCACACCTCCACCTGAGCAGCCACAGGACAGAGACACCACACTTCCACCTGAGCACCCACAGGACAGAGACTCCACACCTCCACCTGAGCACCCACAGGACAGAGACACAACACCTCCACCTGAGCACCCACAGGACAGAGACACCACACCTCCACCTGAGCAGCCACAGGACAGAGACACCATACCTCCACCCGAGCACCCACAGGACAGAGACACCTCACCTCCACCTGAGCAGCCACAGGACAGAGACACCATACCTCCACCCGAGCACCCACAGGACAGAGACACCGCACTTCCACCCGAGCACCCACAGGACAGAGACACCACACCTCCACCTGATCACCCACAGGACAGAGACACCACACCTCCACCTGATCACCCACAGGACAGAGACACCACACCTCCACCTGAGCACCCACAGGACAGAGACTCCACACCTCCACCTGAGCACCCACAGGACAGAGACACCGCACCTCCACCTGATCACCCACAGGACAGAGACACCGCACCTCCACCTGAGCACCCACAGGACAGAGACACCACACCTCCACCTGAGCACCCACAGGACAGAGACACCACACCTCCACCTGACCACCCACAGGACAGAGACACCGCACCTCCACCTGAGCACCCACAGGACAGAGACACCGCACCTCCACCTGAGCACCCACAGGACAGAGACACCGCACCTCCACCTGAGCACCCACAGGACAGAGACACCGCACTTCCACCTGAGCACCCACAGGACAGAGACTCCACACCTCCACCTGAGCACCCACAGGACAGAGACACCACACCTCCACCTGAGCACCCACAGGACAGAGACACCACACCTCCACCTGAGCACCCACAGGACAGAGACACCGCACCTCCACCTGAGCACCCACAGGACAGAGACACCGCACCTCCACCTGAGCACCCACAGGACAGAGACACCGCACCTCCACCTGAGCACTCACAGGACAGAGACACCGCACCTCCACCTGAGCACCCACAGGACAGAGACACCACACCTCCACCTGAGCACCCACAGGACAGAGACACCGCACCTCCACCTGAGCACCCACAGGACAGAGACACCACACTTCCACCTGAGCACCCACAGGACAGAGACACCACACCTCCACCTGAGCACCCACAGGACAGCACCAACACAGCCACAGCCTATCATCGCTCCCGAGCCAGAGGGCCCCTTCAGAGGAAACACTGGGAGAGCCTAAAAATATATGAAGCCATCTATTATAGCAACACTACACTTTTAAAGCTATTATTACTTTTTGTTTATGTACTTTGTGTGTTAGCGTTTCTCAGCGGGGCCCCCTAGTCCCTTTGCTGTGGTGCCCCAGTCCCGCTGCTGCCCTTGTCAGCGCCGCTCCTGTTCCAGCTGGAGTGGACACAAATTCAAACCATAACTAAAGTCATCATTATCCAGGACTCCAGGACTGTACTACTGCATATGTAACGGGCTGATGTTCCAAGATTCAAGTGTTCAGGCTGTTGGTCCAGGGACTGCATGAAAGAAGGTTTTTTCCAATTCCCGCCAATGTTTGCCCCATTTTTCCCCATTCTTATTTTTGTCCCATTTTGTTTGCACTTCATCAAAATTTGTTTGCCTAATTTTAGCTCATTTGGTATTACTAATAATTTCCATATTTCCCCATTTTTTTACCATTTTACCCGAATTTTTTTACCTATTTAACCCATGTTTTTTTTCCTTTTTTTTACACAATTTTTCCTTATCTTTGCCATAATTTCCCCTCATTTTCCTCCAAATTACTCTTTATTTTTCATGCATTCTGAGATGAACCCGATATTGTAAATCTGCATATCTTCCACACAGTATTGTTCTGTTTTCTAAATCTATATGACAAATATTTTAGGTATCGGAAAAAGAATCGTTAAAGTACTGGTATCTAAGATGAGCCCTCCCACAAGACCTTAGGGGAGCTGAACCCCTGAGGCTCCATCATACACAGTATTATAGATGACACATTTATAAAGAAAAAAAAATGGGTGGTGCGCATCATTCGTTACAAAAACACAACTTTTAATGTAAGTAAATGCAAAGTTGGATAGTATTCAACATGGAGAATAATATCTCCGTATGCGGTCACAGATAGTAGTCCTCCTCCTCGATGTCTCCGTGCGTGTCCTGGAAGCCCAGCGTCTGGATGTCGTGGGTGATGTCGCTCATGCGCTGGTTGAACTCCTGGGACCCTGAAGCAAAAGTGCAGTGGTCGTACCTGTAGGAGAGGGAAATGTACGGTCTTGGGGGTTACTTTTTACTGTTTCTTGCCCCCTTAAAGTTTTTGGTAGTCATTGTATATAGGATTTCTTTACTTGCTTTTTACTATTTAATTGTTTGCACATTTCCTGTCTATTCTGCACACCCTGAGAGTTTCCGAGAGCTGAATGTAACAAGTGAACGTCTCCATTGTGAGATCAATAAAGGCTATCTTATCTTATCTTATCTTGGGTTGGTTAAACAGTAACGGGCCTCATGCAGGAATAAATCTTTGGCACAGACTTGTCCTTTAAGTCTTCGTACTAATATTTTTGCCGCATACATGGTTAAAAAATAGCAGCGAACTCTTATGGCTCAAAGAGTTGTGTGGCATCACCGCCCTCTAGTGGTTAAACCTCTTAACTAACACTGCTATTTTGTACTCCCTCACAATTCCCTATTCATACCCTGTACTTGAAAATATGTCTGAAATACATTAATGCTGGAGCAGTGATGTGTTGCTTGAATTACAGTCACTTTATCTCTATCACTGCAGTCTTCCCAGTTTATAACAAGAAAACATCTCTCACACACTGTCTTACTGCAACACCAGTGTTCCTTTAATCAATGAACGTTTCATCAGAATGTTTTATTTTAATTTTTTTCATGAATAAGAAGCCATCCTTAATAGGGTGTGGCTGGCTACATCACTGGATGCTGTCATAAAGGCCTATGTAATCATTCCCTCCAGGATTTCGTGATGTTATAACAACTATTAACCTCTTAACCCCCACCCGAACCCAGCATATTTTCTCCCGTGAGGCTTTGCCCAAATCTAAATGTTTCTTGGAAAAATCATCAGAATAGCGTCAAAAATTAGAATGAAAAACTAAAACGTGCCGGAAAAAGCAACAATGACACAATAAAAAAAAAGCCACGAAAACACGACTAAAGATAAATGAAAAAGCAACAAAAAAGCCACGGGACAAAAATGCCATGAAAAAGTGAAATGTGAAAAAGTGTCTTTGATGTAAAAAGTAAAAACAACTTTTCATTAACGGAGAGTGCCTGCGCAGCGTTGTTTTGCTGGAATACTCTTCATATTTTACAGCGAGAAGTTGGCACGGGAGATTGTTGGCACAGATTCAATGCAAGTTGAACTTATAATTATCGGGCCTAATTATCTGCAGAATTATATTTTTTTATCAGCTTTTCGGGGATGGCGTCAATAATGCTGATAATTGCTGATAATTATCAGCGGCCGATATTTACGTACATCCCTAACAAAAACGCTTTGAAAATGTGATTTTTTTTTTTTTTTTTAAAGAAGCAGCAACAACGCATGCTTTTGTTTACTTCACAGCCTAGTTAAGGTGCGTGGAAGATTGTTGATGTACAGTGTGTACAGCGTTTATGATGCAGTCACCACGAAGGACTACTCCTTTTTTCTACTTTAGCATTGCATTAGCCACCGCGCTAATCCCCCCATTCAGTGCCCTTCTGTTTGCCAACAGATTTTTGGCAAAATCTGTACATCCAAAACAAAACCTGAGCCAGAATATAGTGCACATCAATTACTAAATACTTACTAAGTATGCACAAAAATATACATATATACAATGAAACATTGTGTAGTATATGATATATGGGAGGTGGATAATAAAAGACAGCTCAAAAGGTTGAAAATCTACCTATCATATACAAATCCACATGTACACCAAGGAGGTTATAGCAGTACTAGGTAACTCTTGCCCCTAGAGGCCATAAGCGCAACTGCAGATGTCTTAGCAAGTTGCGGTTTTTTTACGTATTAATTGTCCGTGAGAGTAAATACTACGCTGACAAAGCGAAGGGAGAGAGGGATATTGTACATCCAATTACACAATGGAAATAATTTGTTTCACTCAAACTTGGCTGTAAATACTGTTTAAAGTGGTGCTAGCCCGCAGTTAGCTTTGCCCGTTAGCCTGTTAGCTTTTTCTTCGTGATTCCATTAGTGCGTATTTGGTTGCTCCGGTCCGGTGGCAGTCAAGTTGCAAGTGTGGTTTTTTGGCCAGAGACACCAGGGGGAGATGAAAGACCCCCCACTCATCCCATTAACACTTGTATTCCCCCCAGGACTTCGAAGAGGAATTATTAAGGTAAACAAGTTAATTAGTACTGCTTTAATATAGCCTGAGAATGCTAATTTTACTGATATGATAAAGAACTTCTACAGAAAACAATTTAAAGAAGTGCATCCTTTAGTCTTCCC
Organism: Proterorhinus semilunaris; assembly: GCA_021464625.1. Taxonomy (NCBI): domain Eukaryota; kingdom Metazoa; phylum Chordata; class Actinopteri; order Gobiiformes; family Gobiidae; genus Proterorhinus; species Proterorhinus semilunaris. The sequence goes on along the minus strand of CM038347.1, from coordinate 31,663,760 downwards.
AATTTGCCATCAAAACTGTGATTTCCGATTGACTTTGGAGCAATCCCTCAGCCCCGTATACATAAACGTGTGGCCTTGAACGTGCGTGCGCTTGCTCGCGCCTACCCTCTCATGGCCGATGCGGACGTGTCACTCATGCTGCGTTTGATGCGCCCGAAGCTGTCGGTCAGAATCCCGCCCTCTCTGATGCCGATGCTCTCCAGGAAGCTTTCAAATACCCCGACATCTTTGTCAGGGATAAACGGGCGCATTCCTTTTGAGGGAGGGGAAACAACGACACAAAAGACACAGAATATGATCAGTTTATGTGCAAAGGATTTAACAATGCATGGCAAACTGTTTACGCGACACGCTGAGAGAGTTTAAAACAAAATGTGGTTTTATGACACAGTGAAGTAGCTGTGAAACATTTATTTTTGATTTTGAATTGTTTTTACATAATGCTGGTAGGGATGGGACGATACACTTAAACTCACGATACGATGCGCCTCGATATGTCAGAGTCACGAAACGATACGTCACGATACAATATCAAAAAAGAAAAAAATATTACTGTATAATAACAACTTGTTTATTTTTGTTTCAGTTGAACACAGGGAAACACAATGCCTAACAGGCCAAACACAACAAGAACACTCCCTTAGTGCTGCTCTAACCCTAGGTTAATGTATCTCAGGACTGGTTCTTCTTCAAAAAAACCATTCTCCGGACATATATATTTTTTTCATTTAATAATAACAATAATAATACATCGAACTTTTATAGCGCTTTTTGGACACTCAAAGACGCTTTACATGAAAAAAAAAATGGAAAAAAAATTATACAAAAATGTTTTTAATTGCGATCCATTTTTTTTTTTACTCGATGCGTTTCGTCATGTTTTGTATCGCGATATTTCGTCCCATCCCTAAATGCTGGTATAAAGGATTTTTTTTTTTTGGTCAAGTATGAAGTAAAAGAAAAATCAATCCAGTCTTACAAATAACAACTGTAATACTGATTCATTCACAATTACAACAATAGTTACGATCTTTACATTTTTAGTTTTATTTCTTAAGGCCTAACCTGCCAAAAGCCAGATTGATATTTCAGTGCAACTTCTAATAATATAGTAATATCAACCGAGAAGAGTTTTGAGTTATGCCAATAAAAAATACATTATTATTTTTTTTTTTATATACATTGGTCCTTACTGCGTTTCATTCTTTCTTTTTTGCCTCAGCTGCCTTTTTTCTGTCACTTAGTATCTCCGCTGGACTGCACCAACTGAAACTCGGAGGGTTGTTCAACTTAAACTTTATGTTTAGTTTGCCAAGTGTCATATTATGGTTTGACCACAATAGGGTACTGTTCTGATTGTGTCTTTGAACATGCAGGTGTTGGGAGGTTGTATTACCGAGCAGGAGGAACCTTCGGCTGTCCCCGTACAACTGCAGGAGCTGGGAGCAGAAGTGTTGGATGTTGGAGGCCAGTCTGTACTCTCTGAGCAGCACCGCAAACTGTTGCAACTCACCCGCGCTCAGCTTGCTACGCAGCTACACACACAAACGCACAAGGAGGGTGGTTACTGGCATTGGAAAAAGAGATATTGCAAAGTTAGAACAGCCAGGTTCGTGATTGAATGTGTTACATCGCCAACGGAATACAACATTTTATAGGGAACTAGCCAATATTGCCACTTGTATGTAATATTTACCACAACAGCAAAAACATAAATAAAAGTTAGTGAAAAGAGACGTAATAAACAAACAGTCCGATGAATGGAGACAGCTGGACATTTCTTGATTCAGAGCAACATTTCGTGATTAACTCAATCACCTCTCCAGGGCTAGAGTTGCTAAACTAAAATCCCACGAGCTCGCAAAGTGGGCGGTGACACACAACAGTGCACAGGTGTTAAACATTGCTTAAGAAACAACTACATTAACTGCTGTGTCCAAATGTTGTTAATGTGAACAATGGATTTAGTTTATGTTCATGGAATGTGAATAGAATACAGAATAGAGTACATTCCATCGCAGTTTGGCAACATAATCCCAAAATCAGACTTTTAGCTTTTTGAACTGAAGGATCAAAGCGTCAAGTTTGATTGACTTTGATTTAAGGGTGCATTATGCAACTTTTTATGCAAAAAAAAGTTGATATCTGTGTGTATTTGACCTTGCAGTGACCTAGAAGCTGTATGAGTGGTCAGCATGGCGCCTTTACTTTCTATCATGGTGGTCTCTAGGACGCTCCAGAATCAATTGTATGGAAGGGTTACACTGCTGACAGAGCCTCTCACCAGAAAACCTACAAAAAACAAATGATCCAGGAGCACTGTAGACACTCAATACTGTTTGCCCTGATACTCACTAGTGTCTGCCCTGATACTCACTACGTAGTGTCTGCCCTACGTAGTGAGTAAGGCAGACACTACTCACTAGTGTCTGCCCTGATACTCACTACGTAGTGTCTGCCCTACGTAGTGAGTAAGGCAGACACTACTCACTAGTGTCTGCCCTGATACTCACTACGTAGTGTCTGCCCTACGTAGTGAGTAAGGCAGACACTACTCACTAGTGTCTGCCCTGATACTCACTACGTAGTGTCTGCACTACGTAGTGAGGAAGGCAGACACTACTCACTAGTGTCTGTCCTGATACTCACTACGTAGTGTCTGCCTTGATCCTCACTAGTGTCTGTCCTGATACTCACTAGTGTCTGTCCTGATACTCACTACGTAGTGTCTGCCCTACGTAGTGAGTAAGGCAGACACTACTCACTAGTGTCTGTCCTGATACTCACTACGTAGTGTCTGCCTTGATACTCACTAGTGTCTGTCATGATACTCACTAGTGTCTGTCCTGATACTCACTACGTAGTGTCTGTCCTGATACTCACTACATAGTGTCTGCCCTGATACTCACTACGTAGTGTCTGCCCTACGTAGTGAGTAAGGCAGACACTACTCACTAGTGTCTGTCCTGATACTCACTACGTAGTGTCTGCCTTGATACTCACTAGTGTCTGTCCTGATACTCACCACGTAATGTCTGTCCTGATACCTGCTAGTGTCTGTCATGATACTCACTAGTGTCTGTCCTGATACTCACTACGTAGTGTCTGCCCTGATACTCACTAGTGTCTGCCCTGATACTCACTAGTGTCTGTCCTGATACTCACTAGTGTCTGTCCTGATACTCACTACTGTCTGTCCTGATACCCGCTAGTGTCTGTCATGATATTCACTACGTAGTGTCTGCCCTGATACTCACTACGTAGTGTCTGTCCTGATACCTGCTAGTGTCTGTCATGATACTCACTAGTGTCTGTCCTGATACTCACTACGTAGTGTCTGCCCTACGTAGTGAGTAGGGCAGACACTACTCACTAGTGTCTGCCCTACTCACTACGGAGTGTCTGCCCTGATACTCACTAGTGTCTGCCCTGATACTCACTAGTGTCTGCCCTGATACTCACTAGTGTCTGTCCTGATACTGACTAGTGTCTGTCCTGATACTCACTACGTAGTGTCTGTCCTGATACTCACTAGTGTCTGCCCTGATACTCACTAGTGTCTGCCCTGATACTCACTAGTGTCTGCCCTGATACTCACTAGTGTCTGCCCTGATACTCACTAGTGTCTGCCCTGATACTGACTAGTGTCCGTCCTGATACTCACTACGTAGTGTCTGTCCTGATACTCACTACGTAGTGTCTGTCCTGATACTCACTACGTAGTGTCTGCCCTGATACTCACTAGTGTCTGTCATGATACTCACTGGTATCTGCCCTGATTCTCACGAGTGTCTCCCATGATACTCACTACAGTCTATCCTGATACTTACAGTGGTCATGTATTCGTGCATGAGCTGCAGGGCAGGGCTGCTGTCCGCCTCACCCGCCGAGGCCGCGCTGCGCTGGGACTCCTGCAGAGACAGGGACGAGCTCTCGCTGTACGTCTCACTGTAGTAGAGCTCGAAGGCATCCTGGGAGCCATCACTGAAAGGACACATGCAGATTCTCACTTTTATTATGTGTATATCGTTGTATTTCAATTCAAAACTGACAACGGCACTTTAAAAAAATAAAAACATTTCCTATAGACACAAACAAATGCCTCAGATAAGATGTCCAAACTAATTTTAGCGGCCTGAGTAATGCATATATATGTATAGGTAAAGGCTCATGAAAATAAAGATGTAGGTCTCTTTTTTGTTTTTTTTACTTTGAATTGTTGTATTATATTTATCTTTTATTCAAGGCTATTTGTTCCCCCCCCCCCCCCCCCCCCTTTTGTTATATATTCAACCTTGCACAGTTTTCATAAATTACATTTTACCACCAGCAGCTACAATAGTAGAAGCACATGGGGACACTCACTATGAGCTGCGGCAACTGAACTCGGGGTCATAACTGTACGACATGTCCGTCAGGCAGCTGTCACCTGCAACAGTAGCACATCCGAGGAAAGATATTGGCACTCGCACACAGCCGTAGAGTTAAAGTACAATAGACTAACTTTGGAGCCAGTAGCGGTCTGGCATGGTGTGGTGGAAGCCCGCTCGGTCCACACACTCGATGGTCTGATGGCCGTAAATGATTTGGAACATTTGGCAGATGAGAGAGCAGTATTCTTCTGCCGCGTCCTGGGTCAAAGCAATACTCCATTAGTACATTCTTCCTGTATGCATAAATTGTATATTCAATTTTGTTCTGTTTGGTAATAATCTGAAAGTAGCGACACTCCTGAAGATTTCTTCTGGCACCCTGGTTGAGAAACACCACTCTAAGCTACTCCCACCCCCCTTCCTCTTGCTCCCCTTTGCTGCGCAGCTGTTTCAATTAAGAGACAAAAAAGACCGTGTGGCTGTAGTGAAGCTGTGTTTTTACTCCAATAGGATTACGCTTTGCAAAAGAGGCTGGTCGAGAGGTTTGGAAAGCATTTCCTGGATACGTCGGTCCTCAAGAAGAGTGTTTTGGGGACAGGAGGAATGTTCTGTACCACTGCGGGGAAGATTCAAAAATGAGCCAGAGGCCGGAAAAACAACTCCAGCTACATTTCTGATGAGCGAACAGCATTGTAACATAGTAAATACAGCTAAAAAAGTAAACTTTGCATAGTGACCCGCCAAAAGTAGCAGCAGAAGAATTCCAAGTACTGCAGATTGAGAACCATGGCTGTGTCCATACCCACCTTGTTCTCCACAGCCAGTATGACCAGGTTGCAGTAAGCGTCGGGGCAGGGCGTGGGCTCCAGGGGGTTGTGGTTGCGCCGCTCCCAGCTGCCGTAGCTCTTGCCCCGCTCCCAGCTCCCCGTGCAGGCCTGCCGTCTTTCCCAGCTGCCCCCCGCCGATCCTCCGGCCCCGCCCTGGGCTCCGCCCCCTCTCCGCTCCCAACTGCCCGCACCCAGTCGCCTCTCCCAGCTTCCCCCCCCCAGCCGCCTCTCCCAGCTGCCGCTCATGGGACGGGCCCTGCGGTTCTCCCAGCTGCCTCCAGGTTTCCGGGTGGGTTGCCTGAGGGAAACGTCAGATTTTTGTCTCATTAGTATTTCTTTTTGAACGATTTATTGTTCTTAGTAGCTAAACAAGTAACGAATTAATGTTGTTGATGTCGGGGGCTGTACTTGTAATTTAATTTGTTTTCTTAAATAAGGAATTTTTAAACTGAGCAACAAAAAACACTGCTTCACAAATTAAAATCCCAAATCCAATAACAATAAATAATCCCGGTAGTTGCCTTCTCTCCCAGCTGCCCCCGACTCTCTTCCTCTCCAGGCTGCCTCCTGAGCCCCGCTCTCCTCCTCCACCCCGCTCCACATTCTGGTTCTGGTTCTTGTCGTGGCTGCCTCGGGACCGCGACGGCCTCCAGTCTACTCCGCAGATAGTGTGGCGCCGCTCCATGGTTCCCCCTGCAGGACGGGGGTCGTTGTTGCCGCTGGTGCTCTGGTGTCGTCCGTCTGCTCCGCTCGACTTTTTGCGGTCCAGGCTGTCGTCCCCGGCAACCACAGTGTCCACGTTTAAACCTGTGGAAAGGACTGTCATGTTACAGGATCTGTTCTCACATAGGGATGCACACTCTGGTAGACAAGTGAACTCTCTGTGAATTTTAAAGTCTAAAATCCTCCACCAAACTCTTTCTGATCCTGTCGATGCTCAAATTTTCTTCCCAGTGCAGGTCATCAAGCTTGCGGGTTACACATATATTTATAAGTGGTATTTTTGAGACACATATTATTTTAAAATTACAACAAAAATACCAAGGCTAATACGTGTCCTTGAGGTATAAGGCCCAAACATAACAATCTGCTTCTCTAGTAAATGAAGTAGTCTCAGTGTTGCCTCTATTGGAGGTGTCGGTGTCTCTTTCAGCTCACCTGTCTTGAGGACCAGCAGGTGCAGTGCGTCGTCCCGCAGATAGGAGGCAGCAGCTATCTCATGAGTGGGGATGCGCATGAGCAGCTTCTCGTTGTCCCTCCACGTGAGCAGCAAGCACCTGGCCGACAGGCTCAAGATGCAGTCCTGGTCTACGCTGGTCTTCAGAGGGAGTACTTTCAACTGCTGCTGACCATGAGTGGATCCAAGATACAGAAATAGAATCAAAGTCAGAAAAGTGCTTCTTCAAAGCATCGCAATTAAAAAAATACTGCATGTAACCAACATTTAAACTTAAGCTGAAACACCTTCGAAGTCCAACAAACTGTTGTCAAACTGTTTTTGCCAAATATTGCAATCATTGTCCAAAGCCAACTGAAATTGTAAGTCGCAAAGCAGAGTTCAGTCCTCAAGTGGAGATGTTCAAGTATCTCGAGGTCTTGTTTACGAATGAGGGACGGATCGAGCGTGAGATCGACAGTGGTTGAAAAGCAAAGCTCTTGATTTACAGGTCGACATTCCCCTCACCAATGGGAATGAAATCTGGGTAATGACTGAACAAGCGTGGTCGAAATTAGAGGTGAGGAGCTCAGTTACTGGCTTTGGATAAGCCATTAAAGCCAACGCACACCGAGACGCTTTGAAATGCAGTTTCATCACATTCTATAGAGAGGTGATATGCTCCGTCGAGGAAAACACAGGTTTTTACTTCCTGCAGCAACACAGACGTCTCTATGGACTGTGACAAACAGACTGCTCTAAACTTTGTTGGGAGTTACGAGAGCAGCAGCGGAAAAAGACAAACCATCGTCAGAACTCCACTCTGTTCCACTTGCTGATAACCTGCAAAAAAGAGTTACAACACTGATCTACGCTTTGCATTTGCTGCACGGTTTGAGAAACGCCTTTGAACTGTTGTTACGCAGCGCGCTGCAGTGTGTTGGCATTTGGCACATGACACTCTGCGTTCTGGTGCGCACTCGCCGCTGGCCTTTAAAAAAAACTCGGGACTTGCTGGGACCCGTAAGATTCCCCGGGTGGACAGGGGAGGACACTCCCGTGGGAGACACGGGAGCGGGCGGGAACGGGATTGAAATCCATTCCCGTGCAGGTCTCTAGTGCAGACTCATGTACTTTTCGGCTATCTTTTTTAAGCTCTTACAGGACAAACTACAGACATGAACAAAACACCAGCACATGCGTTGGCACACCCACCGCCAACCACAATAGCGGAAAATATTCAAGTCTGATAAGAGGAAAAAAGCTTGGGGAGGGACCACTGCTGTATCACATCGCCATGGGAAAGCCGAATTCCCACAGAAGTAATGTGAATAGTTGGTGTTGTGTTTTCAGACCCCTTTTGGATGACATAAAGATGTTTGTGACTTACCCTGGCTGCATCCAAAAGTTGCAGCAGTTCATCTCGGCTTGATGGGTTGAGAGACACGGACACCCAGGTCAGGTGACCAAGAAACTAAAGCAAAAACAAAATTATGTGAAATATAGTGTCACGAAGTTGCTATTTTTGTTATGTGAAAGTAGATCATGGGGTCTAAAAAAAAAGGTTGGAGACGACTGCAGCTAATGCTAATGCTTGCTTGTTAATGCAAATGTTAATGATAAAACAGTGTTTTTTCTGTTCATCCCAAATTTCTAGCATTTAGAGAAAGCAGTAAGAGGTGTTTGCAGGATTCAAACAGAAAATCACTTGCATTCACCTAACCACGTCTCTAATTACCCATGAGCCATATATACCAAGCCAAGCCTCGTCATCTCACACCGTGCTCACACCAGCAGTGGCGGAAGTGAACTGAGTGGAGCTTCCATTCATTCCCTCTGCAGCTGGAAAGAAGACAGCAAAAATATACAGGAGAGCGGCAAGATACAATACAATCCAACTCTATGCAAATACAGAGCCATTTCTGGCGGCGACCACCGACCACAGAACAAGACAGACACCTATGCATAACTGCCTCATGCACTTCAGCTGCATCTCAAACCCGGTGGTGAAGGACAGCACATGTTTTTCCCGCTTGGTGTGACTGACCCCACCCTCCCTCCATGTCTGTTTTTTTTCTCAGCACTGATTCTTCTGCTTTAAGGGGAGGTCACAAAGAGCTGGGTTCATCTGAGACGGAGCCCCCACCCACAGTCTCGCCCAGTTTCACTCCACACTAGAACCTCGTGAATAAATCTTAATTGCACTTTGTTGTAGTGTAGAAGCTTCTGTGACTAGAAGCGAAACTTTACCAAAACCCAGTCCAGTCGCTGATTTAGCTTTTTTCATTGGGCAAATACTATGAAGGAAACGTTTTTAAATAGATTAATAATAATAAGCCTGACTGTATATATATAAAAAATAAGGGCTTACACTTTATTTATTCACTCCACTGGTGGTAAGCTACTATTGTAGCCACAGCTGCCCAGGGGCATATGTCATTATAGCCATTTACCACATGGCTATAATGACATATATCTTTTTATGTCAGTGCCCTCTGCTGTGTTTTTGGCTGGAATGAGCATTCTGGTTATTTCTTTAAAAAATAATAACTGCACAGGAATGGGCTAGAGACTTACTTTCCTTTTTTAAAATACATTGTGCTCTACAAGTGGGCTGGATTGAATCATCTTGCGGACCAGAAGTGGCCCACGGGCCGGCTGTTGGAGTCTCCTGCCCTGAGGCATTCCAGACACCGACATTCCTCACATGGAGGAGTTTGTAAGCAACTTTTAAACAGCTTTTGGAGAGCAGAGTGACTCAGAAATATTGACAATGTTTTCTCGCACACCACGCTGATTTAGCATTGACGCTAAATACTATCGCTCATAAAATGCTGCTGCTGTGTATATAAGACAAAGACGAATTACAGTAAGTGCTTGTCTATTCAAATGCATGTAAACGCTCTCTCTGAAGTCTGAATACGAGCAGACCTACCTTGACCTCCTTCTCCACGTAGTCAAAAATGAGCCTCTCGGGGTGGATGAGGTAATCGGGGGCATACAGAGGAACGGTGTGTAAGGGCCGTCTGTAAACACTGCCTCGATCTACGGCTCGGCGGCCGGATTTGGACCAAACCAGACGCTTGATGGGAGACACGAAACCCTAAAGGAGCAGAAGTGATAAAAAGTTTTTTGTTTTTTTTTCATAAAACAAATGATCTTACCCCAGTTGAAGTCTCTTCTTGTGGCCCTCGGTAACGCCATGTATTGTATATATTTTGTATTCAATCATCTTACGGTACAGCTCAATCCGTTTTCATCTTGGAAAAGAGCACCTGATCTTTTTCCTGTCTGTTTTTTATTCCCTTCTACACAGATTAGGAAGGAATGATTGGAAAATGTGTGTGCCTTTCAGTGAATTAGGCCTCAGCTAAGGTGAGTTTTCTCGCTGGCTTCCGAAAAATGTATATAAAATTTTTAGAGCCATAAATTCCATCATTCACGATTCAAATTCTCTGCTGCCAATGGGAAGTGGCGGCCTCTGGTGGACGATCTGTGCAATCAACCTCTGGTTAACCTCTTACCACCCACCTTAGCTGAGCACATTTTCTCCTGTTCGGCTTTACCCAAATCTAGACGTTTCTGGACTGGAGCTTACCTATTGCTGGGTTGTAGGTGACATCACTGTATTACAAAGGCCAATAATATTATATAGAGGAAACAATATTTTGAGGACATTTTTGGTCTTGTACAGAGAGATCATGGACACCGTGACTGATATTAATGATCATTTTTGTAATTCATACATTTTCTTTTTAGCTACGACTTGTGAAAGTGTAATGCAGTTAATGCTTTTGTGTGGCACAGTACAACATTTTTTATGTTTAGTACAGTACAGTTTTGTTGCTTTTTTGTCGCTTTTTTTCAAGAAGCTTTAAGTGTAAAGCTGAACTGGGGAAAATGTGCTCGATTCAGGTGGGGGTTAAGAGGTGAATATCTTATTTAATGCTATTGGATTTCTTTCATTGTTTACTTCCTAATGGGCCTTATGTCTTAGGGTCATTGCTCACTTCTTTAGAAACAATGGATTGCAAATAGGTGATTAAACATTGAAAATCAAATATCTGTTGAGTGTTTCTCTTTAGCCAGAGGAGCTATGCTATAGGGAGGATCGCTGTTATTGTTTATTTCCGCGATTTTCACCGGATGTTTTGGTGACTGGTGGGCAAACAGCTGATTTTTCCGAGCTTGAAGAGCTGTTTATTTAAATCACAGCGCCGATCTTTTCACAGATGCAATGCTCTGTTTGTGTACGATGTTTTGACCCACCACAGAACTATTATTATCTAGTCAATACATTTGCGTTGCCCACCAGTGCCGCGGACGTGACGACATAGTGGTCATCTTCTGTCATCCCTGTGCTACGGTAAAAGACTGTAATAGTGAGGATCCATCCAAAAAGGACAGCACACCTTCCGCTGAGTGGTCCTATGACATGTACAATAGACCAGGATGAATGATGTGTGTGCATGAATGAATGGTGGTCGGAAGGTCCGTTGATGCATGTGTCTACCCAAGGGCATCATATAGTACCACCGTGTGCGGCTGGATGAATAAAACTCCCTATGCTGCGTCAAGTGCTTTGTGTGACTTGTATCATTGTCCAAAAAAGTGATACTAAAGAAATAAAGATTACATTCCAAAACCAACTAAATAGAAAGAATGAACGAAAGAAAGTAATGCAAGTCTATGGGATATTTAGTGCCCCCTAACATTCTGGATTTCTTTGGTAACTTTCAAATTGTTATGTTCGATCCCAGGTCTACAGTCCCCATCAAAAGTTTAAGACCAGTTGAAAAATAGCAAAAAGTCACATTTTTGCATGGTTGCATCTTAACACCGCTCCAAGTAGAACTTCAATAGTCAACAAGAAGAAATGGGAGTAAGAAAAAGAACATTTTGAGGAAAGCTTTTATCAAAAAATAAATAAATAAACTGAAATCAAAGGTTTAGGACCACATCCCTTTAAAAGACCAAATCTGCGCAAGAATGTGGATTCAGTGTCATTTTCTGTCAGGTATTCGCACTGTCACGACATCCTGATGGCAAAGGCAAAAGATAAATCCAGTGTTGAACGTGTTTGGGTTGTTAAGTTGCATAAGCGTCATGACAAGTGCGCCCCCTGATCAGGATATAATTAGGGTTAAAAACGGCAATTGTAAAGGAAGTTGTAAGATCTCACACATATTTTTAGAAACTAGAAGGTCTTGCAAGACCACACTAGCATAATTATAGACTGTAAGCTTTCCAGTCAATACGCTTTGAGAATTGGATGTACACAATTGTTAACCCTAACCCTAATCCTTAACCCTAACCCTAACCCTAGGGTGGCAGTTAAGTGGTTAAACGACTTACCTTTTTGGATTTCTTTGGCTCATAATCCATCGCTGGCAGTCCTCCGCGTCTCTGTGATCATGTATATCCCATGCTGTCGCCAATTTCTCAGTGCTGCTTTCCATGGACGTCGTCTTATTTTAGCTCCATGTCTGCACTGTTTCTTCCCTGCCTGTAACTCGCGTTACACTGATTGTTCTTTGTGGAAGCCGCTTGGGGCCAAACATTGCTGAACAGGAAGTAGAGGAAGCCCATTTCCTGTCCGAGAGGAAACCCCACCAGGACTGATAACGCTCACTGTGTGTCTGATAAACCGCGCTGTCGCATACGAGCGAATAGACCTTCTCTTTGGTCGACATTTACCTATTTTGTCGCGTTTGTTTTAGCTATGGGCTAAACATTGTACTCGGATTTGTGATATGACGGTCTCAGAATCTGCGGGATTGGCTTTTTGAGCGTCTAATCGTGTTTACAATTGTGTTGCCCTGTAAAATAAACGCACGGCACCTGGTGGCCCCCCCAAAAATGGCGTCGTGCTTTGTTTCTGAAGCTAGATTAGTGCAACAGCGAGAAACCACGCATCTCCCTCCTCCCCCTCCAGGGTTGTTTGTTTACGTTTGCGCCGTGAGTAGTGACTCGCCGCATACTCCCCAAGATGCAATATATAGTTTTACTAAGGACAATGACCAAACAGTACGGCACAGTGACTTGTATAAGTCATTTTAAAGTGTCTGGAAGTCTATAATGTTTTGCAAATTTTATAAAATGTGCAAAACGGATCATTGCATTTTAATTGCATTTTGATGACCCTGTTTCCCGGATCTCCGTAACTAATCAGAGTCTAGTATACGGCCGTGTTGACCAATGAGACGAGCTTTTCCTGTGAACCAGCCTGACACGCCCGATACGTTTGTTAAGCGTGACATCACACACAATAATAAGGCTCGTTGTTCTTGCCACTTTTATAACGTTTATTGTTTATTGATTTTAATGCAACCAGCAGGTCTTTAAATAAGCCAAACCGAATTTTTAAATAAGGACATGTTTTGGGCTTGGTCCACTGTTTGGGAAGCACAGCTCTATAAATATATTCCTGGACTACATCTCTACACTGTAAGTCTGAAGGGCATCTAAACTGTGCATTGTGATCAAATAATAAATAATATGTCCTACTTCTCTGTACTGTAGCCTACAGCAGCACATTGCACCATCCTCTATTGACGAGGTTTGCTTTATCTGGTTACACAAAGCGCAAGTAGACCAGCCCATATACTGTCCATATACTGTATACTACAATAGTTTTTCACGGTCTACAGGACCAGTTTAACCCCGAACTAAGTCATATGCTCCTGTCACTGTAACACCGGCAAACGCAGACTGAATCTGTCAAGACAAACAATAGCAACAAACCCACACATGCTTCATGTCAAATGAGTCAGTGCAATACCGGCACATTCGACTTTACTGCACAGAATAAGCATAAAGCACTACACTCACTGTGTACTCAGCGATCGGTCGTAGTAGAACTTTATCCACGATTCTCACTCGTCGATCATTAGCATCCATTTGGCAAATCATCTTTTGGATAATCCACAACTACAGGCCTGTCTTCCACCTGCCCCGCGCCCATGGCCGCTTCTTTTACATGGCAAAACATTTGTAAATAAGCACTTATTTGTGGTGTGGCCACTGTGACGGTGGTGATGGTATTGGAGATCCGTGGAGAATGCGCGGGTAAAAGCCGTGGACGGAAGAGGCGGAGATGGGGCGGGGGCGGGTCACAGCGCAGCTGGGAAGCGAACGGATCATGATTGCTGGGGCTTAAAAGCGGGACCGATGGCGATGATTGGCTGCTATGGAGGTGCGGCTCTGACGCTGATGTGGAGGTGTGGCCTATTCAGGAGCGATCATTGGCTGGAGGTTGATGATGCTGAAGTTTGTCTACCAGGCTGAATTAACGCCTAGGCTTCATTAGTCAAACATCTCTAACCCAGTTGTGTTGTGGATTAGAGAGCCATATACAACCACTGGCCCTACCCTTAAAGGAACAGGCCACCGTTTTTCCATACTGAGATATGTTCTTACCTGAGCTTAGACGAGTTGATACATACCTGTCTGGTCTTTGTGCGTGATCTTTTTTTTTTTAATGATTTTATTTGTGTTTGCTTTGTGCTTCCTTTCTGTTTATAGTCTGTGTTCCTGACTCATTTTAGCTCAAAGGTTTGAGGGAAGTAAGGTGTGAATGCAAAAGCCAACGTTGACTCTACTTTTTAATATCCCTTTCTCGTTCTCTTCCTTTTACGCCGTTGTGTCGTCGTTGCCCCTAATAAATGATCCACTAGTGAAGGGATTTCTGTAAGAATGAATGCGTTAAATGGCTTTGCAGTACAAAAATAAGGAATTAGAAATTGGCAAAGCTAATCCTTGTAATGAGTATCTTCATCCACAAGGAGGCAACGCCATCCCACGCGCACACAGCAGAGTGAGGCGAGGTGTACTGGCGAGAGAGGGGCGACGTAGAACCCATTCGTCTTATTCAGCACTAGCCTGGTTTCTATGGCGACGGAGGCGAAGACGAGGCGTGAATCTTTTGGGTTTACCTTCTTTTTTTTTTATCTTGATGTCTTTGCAGTTTGCACCTATCTGCATGCAAAACACTGTTCAGACATTTTCCAGTTGTGATATCTAGTTAAAGGTCCCCCATAGGCTTTATGTGATTTTAGACATGTTATAATGAGGTACGGTATGGACAATTGTAAATAATAACAGTATGGATCGCCTTAACCAAAAATGACGGTTACCAATTGAGATATATTTTTATTTTACCTATCCTGAGTGTATTTATCTGCATGAAATACAATAGGTGTTTTGGTTGCTTTATTGGTGATAAAACTGTTAGCAGTCAGGCCTCTCTCCATATGAAGCATAAGCGGGACATCAGATATTGTTGCTTAGCTTCCAAAGTTTGGAACCACTGTTTATGCATCGGGTTATCTGTGCTTTCAACACTCTTTACAATTGAAGGCATTAAACTATAAATGAACACTCAGGTGGTTTACACAATTTAACTTTGCCAGATCTCTTTTTGCCTTGTTCCAATTGTTATTCTCAGCATCTGTACCAAAAATGGAGTCGTTCGCTGCACATTTAGGTTGTTGACATTGTTAAGGGCCTGTCGTAATAATTACTATATAAAGTTATCGCTCCATAAGTAACATGAAGGACAATAACATTTAGACCGGATAAATGCATGACATACTGCGTGTGCTTAAACAACGAAGAATGACCGCTGAGCTCCATCTGCCAGTCTGTGGAGCTTCCCTGTGCACAGAATCAGACCCCATAGAAACAAGCTCAAAACACTTGATGCCAAGTCTTTCTTCCACAAGAGTAGTACAACTACTACTCTAGTCTCGTCACTCACCACTCAATCCCCATCTTTGAAGGTTTTACTGAAGACCGAACGAATGGCAGGAGTAAAACTCTGATGATGTGAGGTCAGTTTTCACAGATGAGAATCTGCAGGGCATCAACGCCACAGGGATTGCCCTTATTAAATGCTCTCAACAATCTGTACGAAAGACCAAAAGCAACGTTTGCTCTGCATTGTGCAAGTAGCCTAGACAGAGATAAAGTATCAAAGAGAACAAAGCCACATCAAATATAGTGTTGTAACTGTTCTAAAATTGTGAAACAAGTGTGCCACCCTTTACTGGAAACTCACATTTAGAGTCTCAATTCTTGGTACAGACGTGCAAAATGTCAGTAGGCCAAATGCACTCTGGCAAAATCTGAAAACCGTTAACTTACATCATTACATTGTGAACCAATGAATGAACGCATGAACACATGGGCTTATCTAGGACAGTGGTTCTCCGCTTCAGGTAGCCTAGCATCCAGGATGATACCCTCTGTATATTTTATACAGGGAGCTGGCTGTTGCCGCTTCTGCCAAACTCAAACGGATCCGTGCCATCAGAATCGTTCATTTGCGGTCACGTGTTGTTCGTGAGCAGCGTCACACTTGGGATGTGGAAGTTCCCTCGATAACAATCTATGGGCGGCGTCCGAGAGAGCCAGGTTTTTTTTCCTAAGCGGTTAACGGCAGTAGGTGAGTTTTGTGATTCATAATTCTACTTGAATATTAACGCAAAACTGCTAATAACGCCACTGACTGCCCTTCACTGATTGGTTTACTTCTCCCTGTTTTCTTGCATATGTTCCGCTGTAGAAATCAAGTTGATGTGGAGCCTTACCAGACTCACTCGCTGGTACTGCGGTGAGTCTGGATTTTTCCAGACTAGGCTTCAGGACCCACGACCCGCGACCCAATTACGAATGTAATTTGTAATATTTTGAATTATATATTATATAATTAAAAATAATGTCATTATATTTGAAGAAAGAAAATGACATAAAAAAACCTCATCCATCCATCCATTTTCTTCCACCTGTCCGTTGCCGGGTCGTGGGGGCAGCCCAAATCACATAGCACCAAAAAAACTCAATAACACTGATTTAAAAGACTTGCTTCTATCCTTTAAAAATAATAAATAAATATATATATATATATATTGTTCCGTGACCCCCTTTTGGGTCCTTTATTCTTGGCATTTTCTCAGTAAGCTTCAAATTGTTTTTAAAAGTCATAACAGTCAAAACCATGATGGCCACATCATGAAGCCCACTGAGACAATGTCATCAGTGTGCAGAGCAGTAATTAAAGCTTTTCACACTTTTGAAGAATCTATTTAAAAAAAAATTTGTCTTCAACATAATTCCATATGTGTTCATACATACATAGATGAATGCCTTCAGAGAGACTCTACAATGTAAATGGTATTGAAATACAAAGAAAAAAACAATATATAAAAGAAACTGTTTCCGAACCTTTGACCGGTAGTGTACATAAGTTCCTCTTCCAAATGCCTCATTATTATAGTACATTGCAAAAATAGCACTATTGGTGTTTGGTATCGTTGGCATTATGGTTTGCATAATAATGCATAATACATGTGCAAAACAAAGGGAAATTTACATGCGTTTTCATCAAAGAGTTTTTGCTACTGATTGGCAGTTACCTGGTTACAGCAGTCGGCTGAATGCCGCAATTGCAGCATTTACCCAGCAGAGGGCATACTGTGCGTTTTTTTTTTTTACTCCATTCGAGGTGTGAGCTTTTTATGTTCTTGTTTTGTTCTGGGCCAAATTAATAGCCTATACCTTGTTGGAATTAGGCGTTTGCTATAACGGCAGGAATAAATGTTAATTAGGCGACATACGGTACATGCCAATGCTAAGCAAACAAATCTTAACTAGCCAAGTCTCGCAACGCTTTGAATGGAGGACAAACATAAACTATCCCAGAGTGTGTTTTCTACGTTTTGTAATGAAAGCAATGTGGCGTCTGCGTCTACTATATTTTATTTTGTGGAATTAAAGTGGACATATCATGCTTAATTAAAGCTCAAAAACAATATTTTGCAGAATTGATATTTTATGTTCAACACTTTGAAATAATGTTTATGTAAGGGTCAAATAGTGACTCTGGCTCGTCAGGGGTTTGCCTAGACCACCCTCCGCAGGTAAGAGGTGGGCATGAGCGCAGAACTGGTTCATTATCTATCTATCAGTGTTGGATTATGAGCTTTAAAAATGTGGAGGACAGTTTTGTGTTTTTACTTTTGCCGCAGGGTAAACCTGGAAGTACATTGGTGCGCGCTCAACAGTAGAGGAAATGACCAAGGTGAACTGGATTATTCAAAACTGTGAAACACTACTTCATAACATGGTTTAAAGCTCAAAAAGGAAAAGGCTCAGATCGGTCTACGACAAACACATTTCCTTACTGTAGTCATCTCCCTGCTTCAAACATTTCAAATAAAGCTCAGACCGTCTTCTCTTTTCCCTCTTTTAATGGACTGCCTTGGACAGAAGTTTGAGAAAGACCGAGAGAGAGAATCCCAGACTGGTATTTCAAATGTCGTTGCCATGTGGCTAATTTTGGAGCTTAGAAGTGACAAGATGTATTTCACCATGGCAACAGTAACGGGTATTTTAATTGAGTTCACGGAACTCAGGATTACCTACCTAGATTATCCCACTGCGCATGTTTTTCAATATCAATATCTAGTGGAAACCTACACAGACATGGGGACAACATACAAGCTCCACATATAAAAGCTCCATCTGATCTGGGACTCGGACCTGGGGCCTTGTTGCTCTACATTTTACTGTACTGTAAACCCCTAAAACAGAAACTGTCTGCTGAAAAACATAGTTATCAGGGCTTAAAGTGAATATGACACATTAGACACAATGTTTTGCTAAAACACAATTATAATTAAGATTTTGCTAAAGATTGTACCCAGCTTTCATTAGTTCGACCATTTTTTGTGACGTTTATAATTTCACTTCCTTATTGGACACTGGCTGGAAGTGACATAGATAGAGGCAAACAATTGGAAACTGTTGCCGTGCCGACCATGTTATGCTAATGGGTAATGAGTGAGTAAACCTGCCATGGAACTTCACCTTTATCTATGTCACTTCCTGCCATTAGCTTAAAAATTCAAATAAAAATAATTACCCTTCCGCACAAACATTCGCCGCTTCACCGAAATAAACGTAGAACTATTTCTCACGACAGATGTTGTCCATCTAAATAAGTCATGTTATCAAAAGCATTAAAACTCGTCATATGCACTTCAAACATCAAGTAATCATAATTCAGTAGTGACTGATTCCATTACTTTAGTACCAGTACTACGGATAAAATATTATTAAAAAAAATTGTTAAAGTTGCTTGACGAAAATACAACTTAAAGAGACTAGATGCAAGTTGGTCATTTTATGCTCACTACTGCCACATCAGATCTTACGCGTAACTGCAGTCTATATATTAAATTTGTGCATGACGGCACTCCGGACTCGAATTAACACCTTTTTGAGTGACAGGGCAGGATTTCAGAGGCAGTTGTGGTGAACAGTTCTGGGCTCATTCTACACATTAGGGCATGGCTGGGACATGTAGGGGGAGGAAAATACTTAGTTTTAACATGTTTAAACTCTGTATAGTCCCTTCAAGTATTATTAATGAAAGCTGTACTATGAGTCAAACCGTGAAAGTCGGAGGTAGTTCCGCCCACTTTTGCCTCTTTTTGCCTTGTCTCGGCACTTCCGTTGTCCTGACACTTCCTGTAGAGCGCGAAGCCCGTTCATTTAAAACGGAGAACGAGGAAAATGCTCGCCGATGTTTAATCGATTGATTTGAGTAAAATGTCCAATGTTCATTTGCGCCAACAAGTCAACGCTGCGCCGTTTCTCTGCCTACAAACGGCTTTGTTTTCGTGTAGTAACTTTCGTGGACTTCTCCAGCCCTACGTTCACTGATAGTAGAAAAGGAGCGGGCACAATTCATGACGGCACCCACGCGAATTTCCGGAATAAGGTGAATAGCTCTCACCAACTCTTTCTTGTTCACCTAATTTGATCAGAAGGTCGTCTCAGCCGGAGTTCATAGCAAAGCAGAGTCGAGATGTGAACAAATGCTAATGCTAACCCAGTGCTAACTTCCTGGTTCACGCCGGTAGAAAGCGTGCCATGTCGAGACTTACCACAGCGCACATGGTCTGCTTTTCCGTTTTTCCATACTGAGATATGTTCTTGCCTGAGCTTGGACCAGTTGATGCGTGCCCGTGGAAGAGCCTGGTCACTTCTAACTTCACCCCCGTTCGGAGCTATAGGAATTGGCTGGGAGAGGCCAAATGCTAACAACACTTTGGTCGTTTTGCGTGACTGAGGGCACACACAAAGACCAGACAGGTACGTATCCACTCATTTAAGCTCAGGTAAGGACATATCTCAGTGTGTAAAAATGGTGGCCTATTCCTTTAAGCGTTGTGAATAACAACGGGGGCAAACTGTCAGCCAGTGGCATTGACGGCACATATGTACACCGCCACCTGTCGCCACCGACAAACTATTCTGCTAATTGTATACTATACGTTTTACTTTGGAAACTTTATAGAAATGTAGTGGAGTAGAAACTATATCGTTCAAATGCAGCGGAGTAAAAGTTGTCAACAAAAAACTGGTTGTACACGGTAGCACAGCGGTTAGCGCTCGTGCTTCACAGCTAGAAGGTCCCGGGTTCGATTCCCACCTGGACGGGGCCTTTCTGTGTGGAGTTTGCATGTTCTCCCCGTGTCTGCGTAGGTTTCCTCCGGGTACTCCGGTTTCCCCTACCACTAAAAACATGTACAATAGGCCCAGGGACTGCAGGTGGAAATTAGCACAAGTGCTATAACCTGGTAC
Source organism: Proterorhinus semilunaris (assembly GCA_021464625.1). Classification (NCBI taxonomy): domain Eukaryota; kingdom Metazoa; phylum Chordata; class Actinopteri; order Gobiiformes; family Gobiidae; genus Proterorhinus; species Proterorhinus semilunaris. Next base: position 31,643,754 of record CM038347.1, on the reverse strand, counting down.
AATGCATCTCTCCTTTCTGAGGCTAATGTATATTGTACACTTTCCCTGTTCTAATAAATAATGAATAAAAAAATAAATAATACAAGGTCAGAACTTAAGTAAATCTACTTCATTACGGACAATCTCTGTACTTCGGACACAATAAAGAGACACACTTTGTTTTTGGTGGCACAGGAGCCATGTTTACTACATTTGTTCCCATCTACAGTACAGCTTGTTGAGATCTTTTTTTTTCTTTTTTTTAAATTATGTTCTTTAATTTTCAACATTTGATTATTTTCACCACTGGTTTATTTTTATGTCTGTTTCACTCAGACGGTTTTAAGCAGCATTATCAAAAAGACTTACATACTGCACTTACAAGAACATACATACAAACCAAGGCACACATACTCATACATACACTTTCTATATAGCGCCACTCTGGTATATACACGTCTATATATTTATATAGAATGAGTAAAAAAAATCTATTTGTCAATTTTTACATCTTAATATAAGAGTCATACCAAAGACATGGCCACCGAGTGTGTAAACAATATCAGAAAGAGATATAAAACAAATACAAAAATAAATTAACAGAAATACTTGCATCAATTAATGAAAGATGAGTTGAGTTCGGGAACTCACTAACATGTTTTTTTATTCAAGTCGATATATCAGCGCACCACTATTTTTACCTCTACAACAAAAGACGGCTTAAAGGGACAGTTTGGTGTCTTTCAGAGTGTGGTCTCTGACATTTTTGGATATTAGACTGTGAAAAGATATAGTAATTGTTCTCTGCTCTTAACCCATCCTTCAGTGTCACTGAAGTAGTAGTGCAGCACCAGGGAATCTTCTCTAGACCAGGAGTTCCCAAACTTTTCAGGCCCCCCATAAAACCTGCAGTTTTTAATCAACCCATCAAATTCAATGTCATAAATTGAACTATCAGCAGATTTTCAGGCATTGTCGGCTTGACTGGGTTGATATAATTGAAGACCTTTTGCTTCTATCTTCAGAAGTGTCTTCTTGCTCTTGTAGTCAGTATAAGACTAGTGAAGACACAGAGGTCTGTGGGTTCCCTGGTCTCCCATGTAACCATATGACCAATTAGTACATGAAGAAAGTGGAAAAGCTTTGGCCTCTTCAGCAGGCACAAATATGGGGATGATACAACAGGAGGCAACATAGACTCAGATGGTAGAGTGGGTTGCCCTATAACCGGCTACTGCAAGTGCAGGCTGCTGGTTTGTCCTTGGACCTTGCCTGTTTGAATGTAGTGTGTAAGTGGTTGGTGGTGGTCGGAGGAGCTGATGGCTCAGATTGACAGCCTAGCTTCCATCAGTCTACTCCAGGGCGGCTGAGCTGCAGTTGTGGCCACAACAGTAGCTTACGTCTACAAAGTATAGAGTGAATGAATAACACAGAGTGTAGCACTTTGAGAATCTTGACCGGCTTGTTAAGACCAGAGGTAAACCAACGTCTAGCAACAACTGGGGAACCCTCTAATAAAATATAAGTTGCATTTGTACTATAATACTGTTTTAGATTACAAATACATTAATACCATTTCACTATTTTTGAATTTTATCTTCATACCAAACCATCTCGCAACCCCCAGCTCAGTGCCTCGCGACCCCTTTGGAGGTCCAAGTCCAGTATCAGGTCCACCTGACTGAAGAACCCCCCCTTACTGCCCACTATTAGTAATAGTAAGTAATATCTAACATATATTTATTTGTTTATAGTTGTTTATAGTCTTAACTATTCGTTGTATGCACCAAGGCTTTGAGAGCAGTACATACACCATGCATCATACTAGGGGGTGTGGCCTAGGGAGGGGGAAGGTGTTTTAAGGGTTTTGTTTTATTTTTCTCCCTTTTCTGTAAGTCTATCAGCCTATTTATCACACACCAATATAAAGTCGAGTCAAAATCGGGTCCTAATGAATGTTTAGAGACAATAGTTTCTCCACCAGAACCAAATGAACGGCACTCAAAGTTAGTGGTTAGCATGTAGCATGAAGCTAACATTAGCATTGTGGTTAGCACTCTCTGTTATATGTACATATTTTTAAAGTAGTGTAAGGTAAATAGGTGAAAGTTTTTTTCCTCTTTGTTTTTCCCCTCGAACGTAAGCATTTAGCCTATAGCCGTTCCCAAAGTTCCTGTCTGTATCTATACAATGTACAATTTAGATATTGTATGTTATTTACATGTGGTAGAATTGACAAAAGCAAACTAGACTGAACTAGATAACTGAAAGTTTTGGTATTGTTGCTTTTTTACTTATTACTCCACAGCTGTACGTACTGAACTCGAGTGATTTGTATTGTTAACAAACAAAGAGGCAGTGCGCACATTTTTAAATTGTTGCTTATGGTCCACACACATTTCTAACGCGCTAAAATGCCACACTGACACCCAGTCTGAAAACCAAACTGTCCCTTTAACTGCCCGATCAGAGAGAGCGACTGTGCTCTGTGGTCGGGCGTTTTGACATATGCATTTTCTGTACATTAACCTGTAATCAACCAGACATAATGGTGATTGATATATTCATATTTTCAGCACCACTTCCATGCCATACAGCTGTCCCAACGTCTGTCCGTCCACTGTCGAGACACTGTCCTTCTATGGTTGGGACAAGAATCCAGCTCTGACGGATTTTTCAGGCCTGAAGTTCAATAGGAGATTTCATTTTTTCCCAATTTAGTATGAGTGGAACACACTTAAGTGCTTGTGTAAGTTTCTTGATTTTCTTCAGTTGGTTTTTTTGTTGTTTTTGCTTGGCACTACTCGATGCTACTCAAAACATCTGGGATTTCTTTGGAGCATGTGTTGTGCTCATTCGTAATGCTGTACAAGAATTTAAGTCGTTGCCAAATTTACATAGAGGCATTTGGCATCTTCACAATAATACTTTTTCTGGTGTTAACCAGCAACACTGTCTTATGCAAAATAAAACAAAAAAAGTCCAGTAGAGGGAGCCAGTCACGGCCAGCATTTGGAGTTTTTTTTTTTTTTTTTTTTTTACATCCCACGGCTTGTGTCGAAGATTTCTTCGGGTTCACAAAAATAATTGTGAACTGAACGGAAACGGGAATCACAATGTTCAGTAGTGCAGTCCACAACAGTATAGTTTGCCATTGACTTATTTATATGTTGATACAAGACTTATTCATCTGTAATTGTCATGTCAGAAATGAACCTGAGGTCGAGGCGTTACCAGCTTCATGACGGTGTTCTGACAAGTGGATTTATAGCGTGTCGCCGGGAGGTTGGACTTGAAATTGTGTTCACTTCATTCAAAATGAAAGGCGTTCTTCTCTTCTCTTTGAATGAAACCCGCTATACTGCAACATTAGCATCCTATGATTTGTATGTAAACAGACGGACTTTCACTTTTTTCTTTTAAACAAAAAGGCTAATCTTTATCATCAATTCATAACTGTTTATGGCACATGCACGCTTCAGGATCTTGGCAAGAAAGAGCTAATAGCCAAATGTATTTTGTTTTGTTTACCGACACATAAGCCTTCCTTTTGTGCATCATTATAGCAGCATTTCAAATAACCATATCCACAAGGAATAGTTACACAAAAGTAGCTTATGATTATTTGTGTACGTGCATGTACACCATTATACCTCATGTTTTTTTGTCATTAACCTTGTGTGCAAATTCGTCTACTAACATGCCAGTAGACACACATAGGAATTATGATGTACTATAATCCACAATAATCTTGACCAATCCATATGCCACATAATATATAAACTACATCTTCACATTTCTCTGTCCTGGCACTTAATGTCCTCACTGGCGTGTTGGTAAAAGGCGATCATGTTTATTTGATAGCATCCAGGTTTGTCTGTCTTTGTCGTCAGCTCTGTGACTAATAATGGCCTCCTCCCGTAAGGCCTTGTGCCTAATCCGCAAACAGATTATCTTAGAGAGGAAATGCTCGAATGCACTATACGATGGATACTTTCCAACCAAATTAACCTATTTTCAAGGTAGACCATTTCCCCCAGGAATACCAACATGTTATAATGAATTTAAATGCATTCATTGCGTTCTCTATTTGTTGGGATCCGTGGCTGGAATTCATGCACTGGGCTGTTTGTGAATCTTCTTCAAACCAGGTGTTGTAGCTCTTCTTTTACATTTCTTACTACAACATCTTAGACTCTCTACAGGTCAGCTCCTGACCAGCTCCTGTTAGCTGTCTCTAAAGCCAGGTATAAACCAGAGGTGGTAGCACCCAGAGTGTGGGACAGCCTCCCTTTGTCTGTCGGGTCCTCTCGGTCTCTACGATGGTTTACGACGAGTTTAAGTGTAGACTGGAAACACACCTCTTCTCCCTGGCCCTCAACGCTTGCTAAAGGAGTATATCTTGGTTTGTTACCTTTATCCATAATTATTTGTATCAGAGATTGCACAGACATGTTGTTGTTTTTAAGCACTTTGGTCAACTGAAGTTGCTTTTAAATGTGCTATATAAATAAACTTGAATTGAATTGAATCCTCTGTTCAATGAGGCAGGCTTCTTCCAGTTCACTTTGCTTCCCAGGACGGGTCCATTCTGCGAACTCCTCAAGACAGGAGGACCTCAAGAGCCCCGGTCTACGATTGCACTTCACATTTTACAATCAAACAACCTCATTCTTGTAAGAAAAACGTCCCTCCCAAATATCCCTTTTCTCCTCTTCTTGTGGAGCGGAGTCCCTGGATAACACTGCAGGGTAATAGATCTCTGGATTTTCACTTTGCAAACCACATTTGGCCTTAAACAGTGGTTTCGTATTCTAAAACCTCTTTGCTGCCCATCAGGCTACTCCTGTACTGTATCCGCGGGCTGACTGCTGACGTCGTCTCCAGGAGCAGGATGGTTTTCCGCAGGCGCCTGTCGATGAAATGCGCGTCCCAAGCCGGGTATCTCTTCCTGGGTAGGTCAATTCGGATGACGGGGCCTTCCTGCCGCGATGACGAGGACGTCCTGTGCAGCAATGCTGGGGAGGAGGCGGGAGAGGGGCGCACCTGGAACACGGGCAAGCAACTGTCCCGCTCCCTGTCGCCCGGTGTGGGGTCCCCGCTGTCCCCCTTAGTCCTCGGTAGAGTCCTCGGTGGACTCGTGATGACCATGTCCGTTTGGGAGCCTTGCGAAGGCGTCAGGCAAGCGTCGATGACCCCAGCCACCCCTCCGGCGCCCACCACGCCCTCGTCCACGCAGCCGCCCCACTGCGAGCCGATCACGGGGCCGTCCGGGTGGAGCCAGCAGTAGTACAGCAGCATGAAGAAGGTGCCCAGGGCGAAACTGCAGGCCACCAGGCAGACCACCACCAAGGCGGACGAGTCGGAGGTGTGTGGTCCGCGGTAGGTGTACCAGGCGGCGGTGAGAGCCACATTTTCGGCCAGCGTGACGGAGTAGTAAACGGTCATGCGGAATCGGCTGGGGCCCTCCTTGACGTTGAACCAGCAGAAAATATAGATGATGCCCACCACCATGTTGTAGATGATCTCCTCCCATTTGGACATGCAAAAGTCGGTCTCGCCTTGGATGATCCAGAAAGTCATGACACACCTGGAAGAGACAAATGAGGTAGATGTTATTGTCCTCTGCGTTTGACCCGTCCTTCAAGAGGGGCAATGTTGATTCAGTGATTGGGGAACTTTCAGTATGTAGAGAACATTCTAAATCTTGAGCAAGATGTTTAAGTTACGTAGGTGGAAGATTAGCTGACAGTGCCTGTTTTTAGGCTGATAGTGGTAAGTGGAGTGCTCAGCGGAAAACCACCAAGTCACAGGAAATTTCAAGTCTTGTTTGACTAGAAGTTACCTTATTTTGGTGATGCCAACCCCATATGATTTGATCTCAAATAGGGTATATTCCTGTTCCTTTCCTTTAATTATGTCATTTTTTATTACTATTATTATTTATAATTTACAACTTTGAAATACCTACTATTTCCATACAAAGACATTTAGAAAATAATTCTGCACAAGCTAAACGTTTTACAACCACTTTAGACAACTTAGCCTCAGTAATGTTGAACTATAACTTAGAATATGTTATGTCTGGAACATGCCTCAAGGTATAAAAATATTTAGTTATGCCGTTTCTTCCCCCTGGTATTCTTGTAGCCAGTACAGAAAATCACAAAATAGACTTCGAAAATAGTTAGCTTCAGTCAAACATGTGAGTCTGCACAAATAAGAAAGTTTGACCATGGATAGGATTACAACAAGTTTCATGAAAGTGTCTAGACAGAGACAAGCTCTCCAGCTTGACTTCGGTCTTCCCCGGGTCCAGGGAAATGAGAGTAACACAATTTCAATTACTTGTAAAGTTTTCTTAAGTCTAATGTATGCTTTTTCATGCATTTTACGACAATCTCAAACACTAACTTAAATTCTGTTGGTCAGAATACAGTAAATTTATCCAAAACAAGTTAGCTTGGTTTCAGGTCCGACATGAGCTGTAAATCGCCACTGTCCCTTTAAAACCCCTGAGCTTGCTATGAAGTGGGGATGGGCGGGTGGAAATTGGCAATTGGATTCAGAGACACAACTCCAAGTATGTTTTAGATTGTAGCTTGGCAAAAACCTCCAAAATGTTACATTTGTATAATATAGCCCCTTCAAAGAAATTGTATGCTTGTCATCCTTCAGCAACATTTTCACAGTTGCTCCCTTGATTCGTGAGGTTCGGTAAAGGTTTTAGTTTGAGACACCAAAGCGCCGCGTCACAGCTCCTCGCTCTCACAGCTCCTCTCTGCTGGGACGCGGCTAAAAATAGCAGACTATTGGAATATTACCAGTGTTTGCAAACATTATTATTCTGCGTGCGGTAATAAACGAGTGCTTTACACGGTGGATTTGTTTATTTCATTTCCAAAGATTAAATAAACTTGTGCTTACACGACTATTAAATTGTCAGAAGAAAGGATACTGCCTAGTGGACTAGAAAATAGTCTTTAAACAATGAACAGATGCTCGCTAATACTAATGACTAATACGGTCGTTGCATGGCGAAAATAATGAGATGCTTAACTAAGTAGATCTTTGTACTGTGCATATCTTACATTCTCCATATCTTTTACTCTATTCTAAATAGAGATTGGAGATTGGAAATAATATTGGCCTAAGACTTCCACTTTTGTAAAATCATAACAGCACTTTGACGACTTTTGCATCTTGCAATATGTCCATTATGCTGTTAAAATTGTTAAAATTAACATTTGTCCTATATTTTCTATATTTTTTGAGTATGGTACCCAGGTTACATTTATATGTGTTATGCTGTGTAAAAGCAATACATATAATAATAATAATAAAGGACTTTTTATTAACTAGATAAAATATAAATACTTTTATTGTATTTCTGTATCTGTGATTAAGTCTTTGGGGTATTTTTTGTAACGAGTTGCCCTCAATCAATGTAATGCTCTTCAGGTAGCCCTAGGCTCGGAAAAGGTTGGTGACCTCTGGTATAGGCTTGTAAAATATCCCTGCAGTATGAAGGAGAAACGTTCATTGGTATTCTTGCTTAATTTGCATTTAACAACCTAATTTTCAGTTATTTGTTATATGTTAAAGCATTTCAGTAATTCAGTGGTACAGTTTTGAACAAATCTCATGAAGATGTGGCAGGTTTTTATTCCCGGATGCTATTTCTGTTGCATTCTGTTATGAATTTGGTGATGTGTGTGCCTGTAAAGAGAGTTTATATGATGTAAAATCACTTTTTATTCTTCAAAAATATCAGCAAGACCAAATTAAGTAAAACAACTGTACCCTTTAAATAGACACAAGTCAAGGCTGTCCTATATCACCTCTTCTATTTACAAACATATTTAAACAACTCCCTCTCCTTTAATCCACGCCAACTAATGTTTTTGCATAAATGTATTTCTTACCAGTGGCTAACGATGAAAATGCCAAAGTAGAGCTGGAAGACGGAGGCGAAGAGCGCAAAGGCAACAGTCCGGGCGCCAATTGTGAAGAAGTGCCACAGCATCTGAGCGATCACCGCTTTGTATGACATGGGCAGCTTATCATCCCGCGAATCCCTGAGCACCTTCTGATAAGACGCAATCATCCAGGCCAGAGAAACCAGGGAGGCCGAGGCCGACAGACCTGCAATTGGACAATGTGAGACAATGGTTAGGAATATCATTGTTAAAAGAGTCGTCTTGTATGCTTTTCACTATATTTTGGGCTCTGTATTGTATTGGTACAGTATAAAAGTTGAATAAATAAACTTGAATAAAACTTTTTCATGCCCCTTTGTAAAGTACAGGACTTTTATGATAAAGCGGGAGGGCCGTGGACTACTTCCTTTCTTTTTGTTATTGTTTTACAAAAACCTTGTTGTAATTTGTGCATAAGTTCCTTGTAGAAAATGTGTAGTGGTAAAAAATACCCTCTTTACTTTGGCTACAGGTTGTTAAAAATTAGCTTTTAATATGCACATCCATGTCTAAATGTTGAATTTAATAACTCCTCATGGCATAGGTGTCTAGCTGATCATTGGTAGTTTATTTGGTGTTGCTGGTTTATTTATGTATCAGCCATTTACAACAGGTTTGTTTCTGTAACATATAACCTGGAATGTTCCACATTGTTGCTTTAAGTGGCTTTAAGTGGATTTTCCTTTCCATTCCATCCATTGCCACTTGCGAGTTTAAATTTTGAATGTTAGTTCTGTTGTACCTTGCAGTGGCAGGACACCGTTGCCGTGGATCATGATGCTGAGCTGCAGGACCAGTTGGGGGGCCGACTTGAGAAAGGCCTCCAGGAGGCGGAGCATGGTGATGTCGGCGCTCTCGAACATCAGCCTCCAGTGGAGGTGCCGCCGCGGCCTGCTGCTGTTACTGTGCCATTGGCTCTGCGCGCCCAGGTACAGCATGTGGATGTATCTGAAACAGGGAAAGAGAAGGATGGTCACTACATACGCAATATATGATTTTATATTGTGTATTTTTAAGGCGATGCACTCCTAATGGATTAGATGAGGACGAAAGCACAAGTTTCACTATATCCCAACATCCCATAAATCATTTGAAAGCAAAGAAGCTCTCAAGTTCAGTCAATGAGTTTTAACTACAGGAGGCCACTGAATAGGACTTAACGTGGAGATTGTGCTGGGACTTGGAGATATGTGAGAGTGCTTTCTGATTGGATAATTGTCTTGAGAATAAAAAACACACACTCAACCTTTAAGTTGTGTTGTCATATTTATTGGCCTAATGGAATTCCAGCCCAATACTCTAATACAGCCTTTCCCAAAGGCTGGAAACTTATTGATATGCAAAATCCCACGGGGGCCCCCAATAATAATCATTAGCTCTATTCAAAAGCTTAATATTATATAAAAAATAACAATGACTTGAGACATAGATACTGATGTAAAAGAATTCATTTCATTCAACAACGCTTACTTTTTTCAATTATCTTGTTTTGTAGATACGTTTATGGGGCTCCCTCAAAGTGCCTTTGAGGCCCCGTCAGAGGGCACCTGGCTCCGCACTAATCTCCAAAAGTAATATTCCCTTTTCATTTTTGAAGAATATTGAGGAAATGTAAGTTGGTTTTGTTCGTCCCTGTAATGTAGTGTGCATTTATAACTGGCCTTAAGTAAAAACGTGAAATAGTACGACAGTTTGTGAAACATTGGTCTCAGCCTCTTTTAGGTTCTTCTGAAAGGGTGACTTTTGAACGCTGTCCAAGAGGTGTATAGAGTTCACGGTAGAAATAGTGCAGTGGGACAGATAGCTTGCAGAAAGACGGCATGCACATTTACAGCACTTCTGCATCCCCAAGCACATTTTAAACCCGGGCGTAAAAATAACTGGCAGCGCAGCACATACGTCAGCATATATATGACGACTATCTCCGCCAACATGTGGACATACACAGAAATAGTCTCACCTTCAACAACACACGCACAATTTTCACCGATCGAAATCACTATGCCTTTTAAAGCTTATTCTTCTTCTAGTATATATAGACATTGACAGCAAACCAAATCAGTTCAGTTTCATTTTCGCTTTTTATGAGGAAATAGTTGGCGCAAAACATCATGTAAATAGACGCAACAATAACACAATATAAAAGCGACAAAAACACAACCAAAACAAGACAAAAGAGTAACAAAAAAGCAAAACAAAAAAGCGTTAAAAAAAAAGCAACGGAAAGAGCGACTAAAAGGCGACAAGAAACGTCAAAAACTCCTCAAAAAATGTGGCGACAATGCGACAAAAATGTTTAAATCAGGTTTGTAGTTCTTAGCTTTCAAATGAGGCGTTACACCGGCCTATAGTATAGTCTGTAAACTCCAGTCAAAATGCGTTTGGATTTGGGTAAAGCCAAACTGGAGAACATTTGCTCGGTTAAGGCTAAGAGGCAAGAGGTTAACCGATCTCTTTTGGTATTTTGCTCAAACTTGCTCTCTTCCAAAATCCCAAGCAACATGCAGCCCCCTCTCTCCAAACTCTTTGCAGTCCACCGGGGTTCTTTAGAGAGATAGTAAGCCCCAGCCCCTCTCTTTTGGCAGAGCAATGGTGTGGAAGAGCGATGGCCGTCGAAGCAGGGAGGAGCAGTGACAAAGGACCAAGCTGGAGAAGGGGACCGGTATGGATTTGATAGATCGGCGGCTGCAGGGGCGAGGCCCTCGAAAACAGAACAAGGAGGGGGACGCTTGAAATTGGGTCCAGTGAGGAAAAAATAAATAAATAAAATAAACTGGAAACCATGGTACATGTGTCACATCTTAAATGAATACGTTTTGGTGCACGTCAACGTTGGCGTTTCACACAATATCAACGTGGAAACAAACTTCAAGAGCAAAGACTGTTTCCAAGCACATTGTTCAGGGTGTTTGTGCGTCCTCTGCTGGCAACCATAGGAATACACAATCCGGGGCTAAAAATATTCACACTATTACTCGTTGATGGACATTGTTAACTCCTTTGGACAGCCTTAGGATTTCTTGTTGTATAACTTTTATTCTAAATTGTAATGAATTGTAGGTATAAAAAAGGAAGATATGAGAAGTCAATCAGTGACTGGTGCTTGGCGATTGGAGATACAGTAGTACTGTACGTGCACGCTAAACTGTGCATAGATTGCAAAAGGCATGGTTAGAACAAGTCTGATAAAGGTGTCTGGAATCCTCCAAGGCCACACGCTTTACTAACCACTTAACCATCACCTGAACCGAGCACTTTTCTCCAGTTTGTCACTATCCAAATGTACAAAGCTTTCTGAAAAAAGCGCCAACAAAAGCACCAAAACATGAGACAATAACAAGGAAGAAAGCACCACAAAAAAAAAAAAAAAATCACGAACATGACAAAAAGCTGAAAAAAAAAAAAAAACAACGCAACAAAAAAGCCACAAAAGAGCGACAAAAAAGTTATTAAAAAAAACTATGGAAGAAAGAGGCACAAAGTGACCAAAAAAGCCACAAAAGAGCAACAAAAAAGTTCAAAAAATGTGACAAAAACCCAACAAGTGAGTGATAAAAACAAAAAGCAATGGAAAAAGTGGCAAAAATGCGATGAAAAAAAAAAGTGACGACAACAACACGTGGTCTTAGCTTTCAAATGAGGCGAGTATGAGTTGGGATATTACTTTGTGATACGATCAAACGCATACAATCACGTATCCACTCTGCTGTAAATAGTATTGGACCTTTAACGTCCACATGTATGCATAAGTGTTGCTTATAAACATTATTGTGGACACTTCAGCTTTGATATTTTATGATTTATCACTTGAAGAAATGTCTACATGGAAAAAATGAGGACACTTCAGGAGTAAGAACTGTGTTGGTCTCATATACTGTAAATTAAGAATGGACTAATTGTAGTCTTCTTCCTGAAGCCATGGGGAAATGGGTGCAGGCTCCGAAAATTCCTTGCTGTAATGAACTTTCCATTTAAACTTTTTTGCCCCTCTTTAAGTCATTATTGACGCATTTGTCTAAACACTCACAACATTGTCCTATTTTTCCCCCTATTTTGGCTGCAAACACCCGGCTAAATAGCTAGCATGAACGGGCTTCAGCTAGCCTGCACTGAATGCTATGGGGGAAGCCACCCTCACTTAGTCCATCACTATATATACAGTCTATGGCTGGTCTGCATATCGAATTAGCCTGGAGGGCCATTTTCAGGCAGCAATGGGAATGCCATGAAACAAAACGTGCTACAAGCTTTCATTTTACGCTAATGGTGTGTGAATAAATCAATGGCGCCCAGATAAACACGTGTTGAGTACAGAACTAGATTACAGGCTTTAAAATTACGCAGGGAAGTCTTATTCAGTCCTAATCAGCGTATTTCTGCGGCCGAAAAATAGACTTAGTAAATGAAACAAAATACTGCTCCAGGTTTGTCGTTACCGAGGGAAAGTTACGACATGGTTAAAAGCGCCATGAAAACACAATCAAAAACCATTGATTTTCCGAGTTACGTCCCCTTTAACCTTTGCTTATTGTTTAGTTACACACCATTCCCCACTCTATATGCTACAGGTCTAGTCTGGACAGGAGGGTTAGGCGCTAAACTGTTGAGTCGTTCCGTCTAAACAGCGCAGGAGATGTCTGAGTGATGGTTGTAGGGGAGCACATGAATGAGGTCTTCTTTCGGAGCGGGGAGCTGAGCCATCAACAGCGACCTACTTTCTGCTGCTCTCACAAACTCCGAGTGAGAGGCAGATTAAGAGAGAGTGACGGTGGAGGAGCGGGAGAATGAAGAAGATTAGAATGGGGGAAAAAACAAATGGAGGGAAAGGATTCAACCCAGATTCACCAACAACAGTGTGACTCGGGGCTGTCGTGACCCGCAGTGTTTAAATTCATTATATTATAAGGCACGATTTGTGTGTGTGTCTCCCAATAGGTGACTGGTTCTGAGATATTTATCACTTTATCACCGCTACCCTCACGGCCAGAATAACTAATGTAGTGCCAAAGGTTTTTCTTTATCAGCTTAAAATGGAAATGTATTAGTTCCAAAGGGCCAGACGCAATCATTTTTTGTAATGTTTAGTAATACTAATCTTGGCAACTAATCAGAATCCCCGGTGCCATGACTTCTACTCGAGGCAGCGCGTTCGCCCACAAATCAGATGGTTGGTGGTTTGAGTCCAACTCTGACAGAAACACAGTGTTGTTTTTGGCAACCCTCTTAGGTTTTAGTCTTAGTCTTTTGGAGGAAAAAAGCTTTTAGTTTTAGTCACATTTTAGTAGTGCTGGGCAAAAATTAAAAAAACGACGCTCCGGAGCTTGTATTCCTATTCCTGAAGCAAGATTGCTTCTTAACACTGCGCCGGAGCCTGTTCCGGTAACAGCTGGTCATGTGACTAAAGTGTCTATTGTCTTGAAAAGTGCTTCACTCTGTGAGTTGCGTATCAGTGTCTCAAAGGGGGTCATCCGTCTATCAATCTCACGCTCCCTCCGTCCCTCAGAATCAGAATCAGAATCAGAATAGATATTTGCCATTGTTTGAGAACAGGTTCACAAGCTAGGAAGTCTGTAACTAAGCTACAGAGACTTGTTATTGTTCATGAGTGGAGGCATGGGTCTGGATAGACCGTAGCCTCCTGCCTGAGGGGAGAGGGGTGAATAAGCCGCCTATCGCTCTTTCCCTCTCCCTGTGCGTTCGGCGTGCGGGCAGATAGGAAGATCAGATAGGAGCTCGCGGAGCGCCCGGTGTTAATTGGGAACGTGACGCGGCCGATGTTATCTCCAGCGAAGGGCTGTGGGCTGATCCCGGATCTGCTGTGTCCTCGTTCTCACAAGTGCACGTCGTGTCTGTCAATCACGGGGGAGGAGACGCCAAGGAGAAAACCAGGAGCGAGGGAGCGAGAGGACAGAATTCGCCCGCTGTAGGATGAAACCAGGTTCTTTATGTGAACTTTGCATGGGAATCTTCGGTCAGAAATCAAACGCCGAGCACCACCAGGGTCAAGCCTAATGAAGGTGTAAAGCAAAGGTCAGACGTGAGACTTAACCAGATGGAAAATGGTGCTAAAGTAGAGTTACAGGAAGAGTTAAAGAGGAAGTGTTAAACAAAACCCACCTTTTGAGCTTGTAGCAAAGTCACAATGTTGTTCACGCGCCTTCCTGGACTCGCGGGTCGTTTCTTCCTCTATACTGCAGAAGCAGTTCTGTGTTTACTGTTTTTGTTGCTACTTGCTTTACACATTTTTGAAAGCTCATAAACCACTGGAACTCCCTTTATCCTGGTACCGTCGATTTGCTGACATGCGGCTGGGTAAAAATGGTGGCTTGCGCTTTGTATATCTTTTATCACAGGGAATTATCGACGCTGCTTGTGGTCTTTACTCATCAAGTCCATTTTCCATGCAAACATCGATGCCAAAAATTTAATAAATTATGAAATTTATCAACGGTTACGTCGAAAGGAGCCAGCTGAGGTGGCTAGGGCATCTGTTCCGGATGCCTCCTGGTCGCCTCCCTCGGGAGGTGCTCCAGGCATGTCCCACTGGGAGGAGGCCTCGTGGAAGGCCCAGGACACGCTGGTGGGACTATGTCTCCGAGCTGGCCTGGTCCCCCCAGAACAGCTGGAGGAGGTGTGCGTGGATCGGGAAGTCTGGGCATCTCTGCTGAGACTGCTGCCCCCGCGACCCGGTCCCGGATAAATTGGAAGAAAATGGATGGATGGATGGATCAACGGTTACAGTGCAGCTTCCGAAAGGAATCAAAACGCATTCAAATCAATCAATGGCTCACATTACCCGCGCCCAGAGCAGATTCAGTTACCGAGATCAAGCACGACACATATATAGAGGTACAGGTAGTCAGGCACCAGCCAGGGAAGAGAAATTCGGGTTAAATTAAGTATGTTATCTGAAGTTCGGGAGCAGGACCACACATTATGTTGGATATAAATAGAACTGGATGATTTGAAGTGTCTGACAGAGGACAATCCATGAGCAAAAGCTGAACACTATACATCCTATGAAACTGAAATAACATGTGAAAAACTGCAACAAAGATAGGCCATTAGGTCAGTCACAATTATCAAAGAGTCATGAAATAACTAAAAATGGATCAAAACGGTCTCAAGGAAATAAGTGGCGTCTCCCACACTGGGTTAGAAGGGCCAGTCACAAGATGGCCGCCAGAACTGCCATTTATTCCGACGTATTGCTATGGCCACGGCCGATCTAGGGTTTCGCGAAAGAGTCTTTGAATGAGACGCTGAGTTGATAGTGTTTTGCCGTTCAGCGTGTGTTATCCGCGCCGTGTGTGCAGTTCTGGACGGTAGAGGTCATCATGTCTAGTGCAATTTTGACCAAAGAATGGAGTGTTTCCTGAATTTGGAAAGAAAGCCGTGTGCTGCGTTCCGGGAAAGGCGAGCTATGCTGTATGTGTTCTCATCAATCGGGGAAAGACCGTGACAAAGCGCTTACATCATTTCAAACTGTAGTACTTTGAATCGGACTTGGTTGATAATTTTATTGCTAATTTTGCGACGCGCGTGTTAAAGTGAATGGGCCGGTCGTAAAAGGGCAGACAAAGGTTTGGGGCGGGGCGCGAGGAGGGAGCGCGAGCCGTTGCTGAGTGATAAAGGTGCTGGGATTTATGGTTAGGAGACGAGGTAATGAAGGGAGAAAGGAGAGGTAATGGACGGAGGTGTGCACAGAGGAGCGGGGATCAATCACTGTTTATGGGGCCAGCGGATTCAGGAAGGGGGAGAGGGAGAAGAGGGAGGGAAGAAGAGGCAAAGGAGAAAGAGGGAGAGAGAGGAGAGGAGATACAGGGATGAGTGATTGAGGAGCGGGAAAGTTAGAGAGGAGGCGAAGGAAGGAGATGTTTGCAACGCATGTGACCACCATGTGAATAGGGGAAAATTCCGAGAAATCTATTTGAACCTTTGCTGTAGATTACTGGCACATATAAAACACGATATTTGGTAACAGTTCATAATAACTACACCTTATTCAGTCTTAATAATGAATTACCCCTTAATTCATCATGAGTTGGTTAAAGGAGCTATAACTGACTTTTTTTTTCTTTTGTGTAGGGTAAAATTCTTTTTGCCCCATAAAAGTATGTTGTAAAAGTAGTCATTTGTGGGGAAAAAAAAGTGAAGTTCGCACCGTATTATGATTTGTGGATGTTGTGTATTGGTCAACCCAAATAGTTAATATGTGACGAACAGGGGTTTACCTGTTTCGTCACATAGTTACACCGACAATAACAGAAAGCTGCAGAGCCAGGGCTGAGGCAGATCCACGACGGTGATGCGGATTCACCATGACAGTGCGCCCTCTGCTGGTAGGAGCGGATCCACAACGGTATTATTTATTAATAGTTTATGTTTTACAATTATGTTTAGGGTTAGTTTAGGGTAATTGGGATTAGGGTTAGGGTTAGGGTTGTTATTAGGATAGAATAGAATAGAATAGCGTTAAGAAAGCGGCAAGAAAACTACATTCAGGCAGGTTTTGTTCCCCCATCAGCCCAAAACATGTACAATGGGTGAATCCTCTAGCCAGGTAATTCTGACCATATATATATATATATATATATATATATATATATATATTCTTGCTCAAATTTCCCCACAGGGGTTCCCAAACTAATTTGCTTGGAACACCAAAAATTGACACATAAACAACTCCAGACCCCCATTACATAGAGTTATTCCTTCTTACAGTGGGATTTTATTTATTTTTTTAAATCAATTTAATATGTATTTATATTGGTTATTTTAAAGGATTTCACAAATTATATACTGTTTTACGCTCGAAAGTATACCAAAAACACTAGCATTTCTCTTTTTATATCATCTTGAAAACATCTGTGGACCCCCCACACAGGGCCACGTGACACCCCCACCCCCCCTCCGGGTTTTCCCGACCCCCACTTTAGGAACCACTGCATTAGAACGATACACAATAAACTTCTTTCCAAAAATATGAGCTTTTACTGTATGTGGACGGCACTCGACAATGCTGATGAACATCTGTCACTCAAGTACAGAGGCAGAAGAGAGAAGCTCAGCCTCTTGAGATCTGGTTATTGCAAATATCGATAAACCTTGCAGCCCTAGTGGTAAAGGAAACATAAAACCGGAATTCTGGAATAAACTGGAACTTTTTTCATTCTCCCCTCTCTCCCTAACTCACTTTCTCTTTCTCCCCTCTAGTTCTCTCATGTGTTCCTCTCTCCGTGCTGTCGTGTCTCTCTCTCCTTCCCTTTTTTCTCTCCCTCTCTCACCTTCTCTAATGCTCCTTTCCCTTCCTCTCTATCAGACTTTAATTAACGCCGCTCTTCCTCCCCGTGCCCGTCTCGCTCTCCGGGTCCCGTTTGGCGGGCGCCGTTTGAAGGTCATTACTCTCCGAAACATTTCATCGCAGCGGGCGGGACGTGTTTCGGAGCGGACCCCCCGCCGCTCGGGGTCGACCCGTCTAAATGTCTGCGGCCCGCTCCCCCCCCCTTTTTTTCCCGCGAATCGGTTAAACCAGCGGCCTGCTTCCCAAGCGGGCCAGTGATTCCGGGGGTTTATCTTTTCATAGCCCTCGTGTATTATTCATTGTTCAATCAATATGTATGGAGTTTAAACGCGCCGAGGAGCACTTTATCACTGCGTGCAAAAACTGACGTAGGCGTGTTTGCCAAATGGTTGGTTTAAACTCTCATGGCGTCTGAAATCCCCAAATGCTCCGCTCTGTCCTTTGCTGTGGCGTGTGATGAATAATTGAGGCTTTGGCGATATGCGCGCGAAGAGAAAACGCTCATAATTTCACACTGTGATACATGTGCCAGGCCAGTGTGTGGCGCTGCACTGTAAAATGTAAAATTGTCTCAACTCAAAAAAACTAAATCCAAGGGCTGCCAAGAAATTTTATGTGTAACCAATAACCAGTTTACAATGTAATCAATTTGAAATGTCAGATTCACCTCTTTAGTTGAATTGTATTCTCAGGTTGACACACAACTGACTTAATTTGTAACTGACGTTTTTCATTTCAGACAACTAGAAATATAACTGTTTCAAGTTGTCTGAAATGAAAAACGCATTGACATATTCCATTTTAAAATTAGGGTGACCAGATGTCCCAGCGTACCCAGGCCAGTCCCAGGTCCGAGTCCTTTGGCCCGCACGTCCCAATAGATTTCGCCAAAACCATTTGTTTGTCCCAGTTTTACTCGGTCTCTGTCCCAGTTGCCCCGCTACTTTGGCCAATACAGTCCCCAAAATAACACACTTCAGTCGAAAATTTTAAGATTTTGGCCCATGTGAATTTCTATTACCGAGTGTAAACCAATTTGACATCTAAATTCTAGCATCTCTCTGATGCGGTCAGCCCTAT
Source organism: Proterorhinus semilunaris (assembly GCA_021464625.1). Lineage (NCBI taxonomy): Eukaryota > Metazoa > Chordata > Actinopteri > Gobiiformes > Gobiidae > Proterorhinus > Proterorhinus semilunaris. Next base: position 31,625,412 of record CM038347.1, on the reverse strand, counting down.
GTTCCCCGGTACCTATGTTCCCCCATCATTAGAAGTGGGGGAACTTACGATTAGGCACCAGCCCACTATCCTTAAGGTTAGTGGCTAGAGCAGGGTCAGGGTTAGGCTGATTGATATTTGTATGAAGTTTCATTCTCATGACTTGTGATTGGTTGATGTACCAACTCACCTACGGAGAAAAAAAAAATTGCACCCGGGGAACATTGGTACGCACCCAATGCGGATTGGGGTAACATGCCATTGGTCCGACAACCCATTAGTCCAACGTCTCATTATTCCGAAAATGTTGCATTGAGCAGAGGTGCCATTAGTCCGACATCTCTAACCCAGTTGTGTTGTGGATTAGAGAGCCATATACAACCATTGGCCCTAACCCTAAAGTCAGTGGACTCTTGCCTAAAACTTTTTTTTATTTTTTAAACCCCTACTCAATGGGATATTTTCGGAATAATGAGACGTCGGACTATTGGGCCGACCCCCAAAAATGACATATAAATGAGGATGAAAACGCAGCAACAACAAAAAAGCCTCAAAAGAGCGACAAAAAGGTAATAAAAAAGAATCAACAAAACGGTTGCAAAAATAGCAACATAAACACAGCAATACAGAAGAGTGATGAAACATAATCTAAGAGCTAAAATCTTCAGTTTTGTGGGCCTCAGCTTTCAGATGAGGCATTACACTGGCCTATAGGCTGTCAGCTCCAGTCGAGAAGCTTTTAGATTTGGGTAACGCTGAACCGGAGAAAATGCCCTCGGCTAAGGCAAGGGGTTGGAAAATCTGGTCACCCTGTTTAAAATATGAAGCGATGTCAACAGTATGATTCCAAATTGGGCCTGAGATACAGTACCTCTGCAGGCAGCAAGCACTATGAGCCTGATTTACTAAGCATGTGCAAAAAGTGGTGCATAGAGCAAGTGCTGTTGAGAGTTTTGTCTCTAATGAACGCTGAAAGGCCACAGCACAAACTAATTTATGTGTCTGATATGCGCCATTAATTGTATAAGCATTTTTAAATGACGGATCAGGTGGAACATGCTACAAAAGAGTATTATGCTAATTCTAAGTAGTTCTTGCCATTTAAAACAACTAAAAGAAGCGTTCAAGAATGCCTAAGTCTCCCTAAGAATTGACTTTGCCACGGATTGAAATTGTAATTCATTGTTCATTGTATTGTCTTGTTTATAGGGTCATGAGGGCACCACCATGCCGGGCTGGACTGGCTTTTGGGTCAAGACCGGCCCTCTAATCTAATCATATTCAATGCAATAGTCGAGGCCATCAAAAAATACAATAAGCTAACGCCTCAGAGCACTCACGACTTTAACCTTGTCGTTTACAACTTGCTGCAACATTTGTAAAATTACTTAACAATCTTAAAATGCATGTTCTGTTAAGAAGGTTCCGACATAAATAAACTTCACAAAAACCAACAAAATGATCGCACTGTAGATTTAGGTGATGAAATGTAGGTGTTAAAACTCACCGCGGAGTTAGGGAAGTCCTAGCCTGGCCTTTGCCATCCGTAAACACCGCTCAGTTATCTTCTCCCTACATTTACGTCCGGGTCTGACCTCAGTGGCCGCGTTACATCGGTTGAATTTCAAACTACCATTCAGCGAGCGGGGAGGGGGGTGTTGTAGCATTTTCACCGGATTTGCTGGTTGTAACCAATGGCCGCTTGTAGCAGGGATTCACAACGACGACGCTAGGGGCCGCCATTGCTGTAGTACCTCCATATAGCGGCGGCAGAACAAGCTAGTTTTACATTGCATAGCATTGACTGTAAACCCTGGTCCCTATTTTTCTTTTTACTTTCTACAGCTTGATATTGCTCCTGTGATAATGCTGGGTTAGGCAGAATTAAAGGGACGAGGCTGGTTTTCATTTTTTTTTAGAAATCTGGTATACTAATGAGGGCCGGACTGTTAGTATTGGAGCTGCGCGGCTACGACCGAACTACACGTCACGCAAGGGCCGAGTCTCCAGTGAAGACCCCGCCCTTATGCCCTTTTTTGCAACATGCTTCATCAGAGCTGGGCAGGAGGTGTCTGTAAATCCGCCATGATTTCCCCCTTGAACATAGTTATTTTGTCAAACCGGGAGGAGTGAGGAATGACGGCCTATTAATAATATGTCTGTGGTTGTAGTTTGAAAACAGATCCAAATCGTTTCAAAGGAGTTCACCCCTCCCACCTGAAAATGGAGCTCAGTTGCGAAGTTCCAGACCCTCTGTACGAAATGAGTAGGAGGGTATGGTAAGACCAGGCTAGGGAAGTCCCAAAAAGGCAAACACATTGTAAATCCTTTCAATGAAAACCAGACGCTATTTCCAAACTTCATGCATTGACGACGAGGGGCAGGAGGGCGACTCGCCTGACGACTCCCAACATGCACTTCGTTGCATACGTTTGTCTAAAATGTACACAAATAGAGGCCTGAGGCTCTGTGGGTCCTGGCGGGGGTTACAATAAAGTCTTTTCACTTATACAGTGGTCTCTATAAGATAACCAGCAATGGGCGAAATCCGCAAAGTAGACAGCTTTATGTTTACAATTATTATATATGTTTTATATAGTAGCCGTTTCAGGCTTCAGTAGGCGAGTGTTTAGCGCAGGCGAGCGCCACATGCTAGCGGTGTTTATTTCTGCGGAAAAGTGCAGAGAATGTGGAGTCGGACCAGCTCATGCCCGGCCTGTGCTGCTGTGACTCTGCGGTGTGCGCTGATGTGTTGACAGGACACTGACAGAGATCCTCTCTGCAGCGAGAGGAGGCTCACTCACCGACTAGCATATCAGGGCGCAGAACACGTTGTACGTATGGCGTTCATACGCTGTAATCCACGAAACAGCGAGGCCGCAGAAGGTGACCCGCGTTATAGCGAGGGACCACTGTATTGGTAAATATGATGTGAGGGGCATGAGTAATGTTTTATCCGAGAGGCCTATTGATTATGAACTATGAGATGATCTGGGAACCGTAACTCAAGAAAGCACCAACTCATCCACCAGGTCTATGAAGGTCAATGGAATTTGCAATTCAGTGTGGTGCTCATCTGGCCTGACTGATGGCCAGTTCAGTTCCTCTGTTACCCACACTTTGTCACTACCAGTCCTCATTGACTACAAGGGAAGCTGAACTTCCCTCCCTCTGTTAAATGTTGTGAGAAAGCCAGTCGTTACTCAGGTGTTTCAGTGTGGTCATCCCTGTGGTCTCCCTGTCCCTCAGAGCTCACGAGGGCTCCTCTTCTTGTGAGTCGAGAAGGCTAACCACTCTGCCGCTTTTAGTCATACCAGAACATCTACTACAACCCAATCTCCGAAGAAAAATGTACAATATTTACGTTTTCCTTAAAGTTAATATTCGTTTATATTACACGTTTTTGGTGTCTGATTATGTATATATTTTACATTTTAAAAACTTACAAATTCAATGTTTTTCTCAACGTACTTTATTGACGAAAATACACACAAGTAATAGTAAATAATGTACAAATTTGACGTATAAACAAACGTACACTATTTACATATTTAATACACGTGTAAAGTCGCACAAAATACGTAATATAGTGACGAATGTTCAAATAGCAATCGTAGCTAACATACGAAAAACCAAAATGTATATATTTTACGAAGTTCCAAACGTCAATAAACACGCTTTTAGTTTCACAACAAACGTAATATAGTGACGAATGTTCAAATAGCAATCGTAGCTTACATACGAAAAACCAAAATGTACATATTTAACGAAGTTACAAACGTCAATAAACACGCTTTTAGTTTCACAACAAACGTAATATAGTGACGAATGTTCAAATAGCAATCGTAGCTTACATACGAAAAACCAAAATGTACATATTTAACGAAGTTACAAACGTCAATAAACACATGTTTTATGTCGCAATAAATACGTAATGTAGTGACGAACACTTTCACAGCAGCATTTGTTCACATTTTTGGCTCTCAATTAAACGTCCAAATACTATGGCAAATAGTATACCATGTTAACAATTATTAGAGAGACGATTATTCTAATGTATGTACCGATTATACATTGAAAAATGCGTCGCTTTATGGACCCCATCACAAGATACTGCACAGAGCAGGCAGATTACAATCGCCCAGTCAAATGAAAATCAAACCTTGAAATGAAGCCTATACATGTGACATTAAGCGACATATTTGCAATGCAGTGCAGCAGTTTATTTGTCTTCCTCCTTAACAGGTGTTCCGAAGGTTTAGCTTGGTGCTACAGCTACTCGCTCTGTCATCCGACACCTGCAAATGCATGCAGAAGTTAGACCAACACGTAACAAAACAGTTCCGTAGGTCTACTATTGAAAAACGCAAGCGACGATCTGTGCTTACCAAAATCCGCGCACCATAATCCCAATAGTTCGGATCCTCGATGTTTCAAAAGATCCTTGGTTTCAATACACGACTTCACCGCACCCTTCCGCGTTTATCTTTTAAATTTGCCTCCAACTCCCGGATAGTGGATACAACTTCCGCCGACCACACTTGTTCTGTGGTTTAACAGATTGTGGCATTACCGCCTCCCACAGGATTGGAAGAATACGGCAGGGGTAAATTATGCCATTTCCAGTGTTGGGGAGAATACTCACTTAGTGGATACTAAATACTTGCCTTAATATAATTACGAATGTTCAAACAGGAAACGTAACTTACAGACGAAAACATGTACATATTTAACTAAGTTACAAACGTCAATAAATTCATTATTAGTTTCACAAGTAACGTAATATAGTGACGAATGTTCAAATAACAAACGTAACTTATAGACGAAAATACACAATGTACATATTAAACGAAGTTAAATACTTCACAAAAACACGTTTTTAGTTGTCCAGGTTGAATTTGCGCATAAGCTTCATAATAATTTTTAAAGCAGGTATTCAGTATTTTGGAACTACTTAAATTTTCTAAGTATTCTTCCCAAAACCGCCAAGTGACCAATCACATCAAAACATGTATAAATAACACATGCAATACCAATTAAAGCCGCAAGCGGCATCGAGAGGCCCTCGCGGGTCTCGTTGGCCGGTTGACGCCGGTTGCCGCACGCCGCCGCAATAACCGGGAGGCGCTGCCGCGCCCTACGTGGTTATAATGTCGCTGCCACCCTGGGTCGAGATTATAAAAGAGCAAAGGCGAGAAATGGCGCCTTCGGCGCTGATTACTCGATTTTTCCCAAAATGGCCGACCACCTGTTGGTCGCCTAGCAACCATGTAATGGAGGCCTCCCTTAGTGCCTCCATTGCCGCGCCATAACCCTACCGAGGGCGCCAACGTGGCCACACTACATTTTATTGCCCTGATGTGCCATTAATCTTTGTGAGTAAACATCAAAACGAGATTTTTCGCGTCTTCATGTGAATGATGGCTCCAACCTGCAGAGGGCGCTAGCGCGCCCCAAATCTTTTTTAGTTCACAAGCAGCATCGGACGGCCCTGACGGGTCGTACTTCAATGACTACTGTCCACAAGCTCCTCACAGAGGGCGCTAACACGCTGTAATAGTGTATAATGTGTGATATGCGGGTCAGTCCCATTGGAATAACATGGTGGGCCTCGGTCGTCTCCATGGCAACACCGTACAAAATACGGTATGGGTCTCATTGGCTTTTTGGATCGGGATGCCATCAGCTATTACTGTGCCGAATTTTATCCATTTCCGAGAAACTAATTTTTTTTCCATAATGCATTTTTTCTTTTCAGCCTAGAGGGGGCGCTATCGCGCCAAATCTCACTTTTTCACATTTGTTGTGTCCGGGGGTCAAAGGCCAATAAAATGTATATTTCCGATTTTTAATCGGAGTTCGTTTGTGCAAATGGGAGCATTTTGTTGTTTTCGGAAAGTCGCAAAATTCTTCGTAAAGATTGCGGCTTCGCCGCAAACAAACCGTAAAACTTAGCCAAAAAATTTGGATAACTTTTGATGCCCCACATCTCGAGATGAGCTGGAGCGATTTTGGGCTCATTTGGTGAAACGCCCTAGGAGGAGTTCGTTAAAATGCGACGTCAGCGAAAACGCTGACTCACCATTTTCCCGACTTCCTGTCAAAATGGCGGACTTCCGGTTTGTCTGGGGGCGTGGCCACAATAATATATTTTGTTTGTCCTCACAGGACGAATGTCTGTACCGAATCCCGTCGCTCTGCGACAAAGTTTATGTTGGCCCCCTCCCCATAGGCGCAATGTATTTTCACTTTTGTAGGTGGCGCTGTCGCGCCATTTTTTATCTCCCCAAAACGAAACACACATTTTAATTAATTTTTCACCAGATCTGAATTTTGGGCAAAGTTTGGTGAGTTTTTGACTATGTTCAGGAGGTCAAATTCCTGCTCAAAGAGCAGAAGAAAGAAAGAAGAAAGAAAGAAAAAAAGAATAATAATATTTCCTGCAAAAACAATATAGTCGCTTTCGCGACTACAACATATTATACATTTTTTGAAAGCTTTCGACTTCCCCCACGCATCGGTGGGGCTCGGAGGTGGATGACGAGCGCTTCGCGCTCGTCATCCACCTCCGTATGACAGTTGGCCATATACCCCCATTCATTTTGCTGCAATTATAAGTATAAGGGCCCACACCAGACGTGTGGGCAGTCACTGTTTTACACGGTGAGTTTACGTTTGACATGGGGACAGCGCTTCGCGCTGTTTTCGTGCGCTCCGCGCACCTAGGTTCAGTGCGCTGCGCGCACTGCGTTGCGATTACAATAGGCCCTTGCTACGGCAGGCCGCTCGGGCCTAAATATATAGTTTAGATCTGGGGGGGAAACAAGGCTCCTGGCTTAACTAACTGCCATGCTGGAACATGACTGTTATGAACTTATGGTAGATAAACTATTCACACAGACACAAAAACAGATTTAAACATTTTATTTAAAACAAACAACGGATAAAGAAAGAGAAAATGAACAAATGAACAAACGAACAACATTAAATGCAAAAAAAGAAAAAGAAAGAAATTCATAAAATTTTTGCTTTCTTGCAAACCACTGCATGTGGTTCCCAACTGGGCTCCCATGTCTTGTTACTGCAGCACAAGAAAACATATATATACATTTTGGTTTTTCGTATGTTAGCTACGATTGCTATTTGAACATTCGTCACTATATTACGTTTGTTGTGACACTAAAAGCGTGTTTATTGACGTTTGTAACTTAGTTAAATATGTACATGTTTTCGTCTGTAAGTTACGTTTCCTGTTTGAACATTCGTAATTATATTAAGGCAAGTATTTAGTATCCACTAAGTGAGTATTCTCCCCAACACTGGAAATGGCATAATTTACCCCTGCCGTATTCTTCCAATCCTGTGGGAGGCGGTAATGCCACAATCTGTTAAACCACAGAACAAGTGTGGTCGGCGGAAGTTGTATCCACTATCCGGGAGTTGGAGGCAAATTTAAAAGATAAACGCGGAAGGGTGCGGTGAAGTCGTGTATTGAAACCAAGGATCTTTTGAAACATCGAGGATCCGAACTATTGGGATTATGGTGCGCGGATTTTGGTAAGCACAGATCGTCGCTTGCGTTTTTCAATAGTAGACCTACGGAACTGTTTTGCTACGTGTTGGTCTAACTTCTGCATGCATTTGCAGGTGTCGGATGACAGAGCGAGTAGCTGTAGCACCAAGCTAAACCTTCGGAACACCTGTTAAGGAGGAAGACAAATAAACTGCTGCACTGCATTGCAAATATGTCGCTTAATGTCACATGTATAGGCTTCATTTCAAGGTTTGATTTTCATTTGACTGGGCGATTGTAATCTGCCTGCTCTGTGCAGTATCTTGTGATGGGGTCCATAAAGCGACGCATTTTTCAATGTATAATCGGTACATACATTAGAATAATCGTCTCTCTAATAATTGTTAACATGGTATACTATTTGCCATAGTATTTGGACGTTTAATTGAGAGCCAAAAATGTGAACAAATGCTGCTGTGAAAGTGTTCGTCACTACATTACGTATTTATTGCGACATAAAACATGTGTTTATTGACGTTTGTAACTTCGTTAAATATGTACATTTTGGTTTTTCGTATGTAAGCTACGATTGCTATTTGAACATTCGTCACTATATTACGTTTGTTGTGAAACTAAAAGCGTGTTTATTGACGTTTGGAACTTCGTAAAATATATACATTTTGGTTTTTCGTATGTAAGCTACGATTGCTATTTGAACATTCGTCACTATATTACGTTTGTTGTGACACTAAAAGCGTGTTTATTGACGTTTGGAACTTCGTAAAATATATACATTTTGGTTTTTCGTATGTTAGCTACGATTGCATTCGTCACTATATTACGTATTTTGTGCGACTTTACACTTGTATTAAATATGTAAATAGTGTACGTTTGTTTATACGTCAAATTTGTACATTATTTACTATTGCTTGTTGAGTGTATTTTCGTCAATAAAGTACGTTGAGAAAAACATTGAATTTGTACGTTTTTAAAATGTAAAATATATACATAATCAGACACTAAAAACGTGTAATATAAACGAATATTAACTTTAAGGAAAACGTAAATATTGTAAATTTTTCTTTCTACTATCGCGGCATCTTTTGAAACACAGCGCACAGCTTTTTTTTCTTTTTTATTTATAACCCCACTCCCGGGGAACACTCTTCTAGTAGCCGAAAATATCCCCAGTCATGGTCGTCCAAATCAACCCCCCCCCCCCCGCCTCCTCACCTCATTCCCCTCCTCTTTCCTGAGCTCAGTTGAGTGGTTATGTGGGACAGCAGCTCGGGGATAGACAACTGATTCTCTTTGAGTGGCAGCGAGGTATTTATAGCTACAGCTTGTGCATGTTTGTTTCCTTGCTTTGACAGCAGGTGATGTGTGCCGACTTATTAGCGCGTGTAGGTTTTCGGATGCGTCCTGTCCATCATCCCGTCTGAGGGCTTTGGCGGAGGTCCTCTTTTTTTGACTGCGCAGAAAGATGAGAAGAGAATCTGGTTAAAGCGCAACGATGAACAGAGAGAAGGAACCCGCAAGTTGAAGGCTTTTCTCATTAACCGTTTTGTTGAAGTTTGACATGAAATATGAATGTCCTGAATAAATCAGCCCTATGTCCCTCATACAGCGCCCCCTGCTGCCACAGTTCAACACTGACTCGTTTAGAAGCATCATACACAGGGGCCCTAGCCTCTAGAACAACCTGCCGGAGGAGCTCAGGACCACAGAGAACGTTCATGCATGTAGCTTCCAACAGACATCTATTTATTTAGTCCTAATGATATATTGGGTGTGTATATGCATGTGTGTGTGTATGTGTATATATTTTGTATTATGTATGATGTATTGTTTTAAATGTTGTAATCTGTAAAGCACTTTGTGATACCTTTCGGTATGAAAAGCGCTTTATAAATAAAGTTTGATTGATTGATTAATATAGATGATATATTTTAAAAATATTGGCCAAAAATATTGTTGGTGCATATCGGCATCGGCCTGAGAAAAACCCACATCGGTCAACCTCTATTAGATATTAACTATAGGCTATTTAAGAAATCACATAAAATTAAATGACTTAAAGCTGCATTATGCAACTTTTATGTGATTTATTTTTTTGATATTTGTGCGTATTTGACATTGTAGTGACCCAGCGGCTGTATGAGTGGTCAGTATGGCACCTTTACTTTCCATCACAGTAGATCCTGGAGCATCCTAGGGACCACTGTGATGGAAAGTAAAGGCGCCATACTGACCACTCATACAGCCGCTGGGTCACTACAAGGGTCAAATAATCAACTTTTTTCACCTCATAAAACGTTGCATAATGCACCTTTAAAATATCGGCCTATATCATACACAGTATATCATGCCAACCACCTTCATATCAATATCGGCCCCCAAAAATCCATATCGGTCGGGCCCTAATGACCCTAGTTTATTGAAATCAGAAAGAGCTTTCACATCGTGGTTCTCTTTCACTAGTCTGCAATAGGTAGATATCATCAGATGTTCAACACCCCTTCGCATTAGTTCAAGTTGGTAGACCCCAATTTAGCGGCTTCACACAACAGTGGAGTATCTACGTGAAAAGTGGACAGAAAAGGGTCCCGATGGGGCCGTAAAAAGTAGCTCCTCCTGTTTTGTTTCATGTGTCCTCTGAGCCTTTACCAATTACTGTATCTCGTTGATATTCTAGGGCTTGGTTGAAGTCTTGTTTATTCTGGCTCAAACTGTGCCCCAGTTTCCCACATCAATCTAAAACACGCAGAGTAAGCTCATTTGCGGCTTCCACGAAAACGGGTCAAATGCAGAGGACACAATCCTCTAAAAGGACACTAAGACTATACTTACTATACAAACTTACCATCACATCGCACCCCAGGCCATGAATCATTGACTCAGACCCTTCCTCAAGTTCAGAATAGATTTGCCACACATTGGTCAATTTGGAGATTCTTTGGGCAAATTTTCTTCCAAAACACAAAAAAGATGTTTATTTTGCGACATTTTGGAATCCGACATGAAATCGCTCAAAGCTTGCAATGTGACCCCGACTCCGTTCACAAAAAAAACATGACTTGCCTGGTACTGTTAAGGTTTTAACGGCGCATTCATGACGACATATGCTCAAATATGGTCGCTGTCTTTGTGGAAGATACCAGCCGTAAAGGTCCGCGGTGGAATCCTCAACGTTACAGGACAAAACTTGAACCTCTTACCCCCGACTTTAACCGAGCGCATTTTCTCCAGTTCGGCTTTGCCAGAATCCAAAAGCTTCTCGACTGGAGAGCTTAGCCAGTGTAACGCCTCATTTGAAAGCTAATACCTCAAAAATGGATCGTAACTTTTTAGTTGCATTGTCGCAGTGTTTTATCAAATTTTAGTTGTGTTTTTTATTTTTTTGGTGCTTTGTTTTGCCATGTTTTCATCCGTTTTTTATCGCATTTTCTGGCTTTTTTGTCATGTTTGCGTCACGTTAGTTTTTGTCGCTCTTTTGTGGCTTTTATGTTGCTTCTCTCATCACTCTTTAATCGTGTTGGTGTCACTTTTTAATTGTGTTATTGTTGCTTTTCCGGCATGTTTTTGTCGCTAATTTGACCCCTTTTTTTTTCAAGAAGCTTTTAGATCTGTGTAAAGCCAAACTGGGGAAAATGTGCTCGGTTCAGGTGGAGGTTAAGAGGTAGGTAAGAGGAGAGGCTCAAGATAAACAATAGTTCATGACAATAAAAATAGAGCACATTTCAAAAGGTCTGTTACTTACTGTTACCTACACTCCCTTCAGAATTCAACAGTTCAGGGACAGAGGGGACGAAAGAGTCGGAGAAACGATCCGTTTTCCGAGACATCCAGAAGGCATGAGCGAAAACTCTGAGGACAGAGCATTGAGAGGCCGACCCCACGATTCATTTAGCCTTCTTTAGTGCCTGCTCCGCCCATAGAGACTGTAGGTCTCTTTGTTTAACTCTGCAGTTTGTTTTTTTATCTTTCACAGACAAACCCCTGTGCCAGCAAACAAATGACAATGTTAAGAGGCTCTCTATGAAACAGCAGTGAAAGTCGCAGAGATTGTTTTACTCTGGCAATGTCCTATATCTACAGTTGAATGATTAGATCTCTGCGTGCAGGAATGAAACAAAGCACCACTCCTGACATTAAACACGGTTAAAACCCATTCAAAAAAAGAAGTCAGTTCGCCTCAGTATAATCCCTTTCAAACTTCCCAAAGTCTACTTAGCCTAATGTGGGACTTTGAAAATCTATTTGCAGAGTTGCGCCTGAAGTGGCTCTGTGCAGCTCTTCAGTGGAGTTAGTCAGGAGATATGAATGTTCTCTGAGTGAGTGCAGCCCCAGCCCTTGGGCACACTCTCTCCTCACGCTCTGACATTTTCCAGAAGCAGAGGTGGCGCGCTGTTCATTCGTTACACTCCGGTTTTAAGCTTCACCCCGGCGCACTTTCCCCCGTCCAGCCGTCTCCATGGATACTGACCCGGAGTGCTGGATCCGACGTTATGCATCCAGCTGAAGTCGCAAGCCACTATACCCCGTGTGAACCTGTGCGGCGTAGAGAGGAGCCTAAAGGGAGATAGGCCCATTGAATTTTGAAGGTTTGTAAGAACTGAAGCTTTAAATATCCTCAACTGGATGGAGTTCATTGAGTAAAGGACTTCTCGCTTCCATCTACATTTGACTTATGAAAGGTCTATTGTAAATATTTCATAAACGTAACCTGTTTGTCTCCACATATAAGGGCCGTTTTTGAATAAAATAGTTTCACTGATTGTGATGTTAATTCACATTTTACAAAACATGAATGAGCTTCACACTTAGCCAGATCCAGGTTGGAAGTAAATAAGTAGAATTAAAACTCAAAATTATCTTAAGAAAGAATACAAAATAGGATTTGGAGAAAACTCTACTTAAGCACAGATAATCGAACACGATGCAGAGGCATGCAAAGTACATTTTTGAGGAATGTGAACTTTGAAAATTAAAGGGATTCTAGATTGACGAAGTACAGAAGAGACGAGGAGGCGAGTTTATTCTTCAGACGTCATGAGACTGGTTACACCCCGCCATTCTGAGATTAATCAATAGATTATGGATAACAGACACAACTCTGGCGCGGTGATGTCATCATTTTAGTAAAAGTTGTGGAGACACCGTAACAACGGAGCCACGTAAACTGTGTTTTGAGATCTTTCAACTCTCAGACCTGGTTTGGAAAATGGCAAGGCAAGGCAAGTTTATTTGTAGAGCACAATTCATACACAAGGCAATTCAAAGTGCTTCACAGTTGCATAAAATTACAAGAAAACAGATCAATTCATTCATTAAAACATTCAACATAAAAATTAATCAATTACAGTAAAAGGCAAGAGTGCAGATAAAAAACTTTCAGTTTTCATATGCTCGGGTAAAAAGAGCTGTTTTCAGCCTAGATTTGAACATTGTCAGAGTTGAGGCCTGTCTCACGTCCTCATGAAGACTGTTCCAGATTTTAGCTGCATGAAACTGAAACGCAGCCTCACCGTGTTTAGTCCTGACTCTGGGAACCACCAGGAGACCCCTCCCTGAAGTTCTCAGGGCCCGAGATGGTTCATACGGCTCTAACATGTCAGAGATGTACTTTGGTGCTAAACCATGAAACGACTTGTACACAAGCAGAGCTGTTTTAAATTCTATTCTCTGAGTGACAGGAAGCCAGTGCAGAGACCGGAGCACTGGACTAATATGGTCATATTTCCTGGTTCTTGTCAGGACTCGAGCAGCAGCGTTCTGGATGTACTGCAGCTCTAACAGCTCGTTTAGAAAGGCCAGTGAGCAGCCGTTACAGTAGTCTAACCTGCTGGAGACAAATGCATGGATGAGTCTCTCCAAGTCTGGTTTTGACACTATTCCTCTGATCTTAGCAATGTTTTTCAGATGGTAAAAAGCTGATGATGTTATTGCTTTGATGTGGCTGTTTAAGTTCAGGTCTGAGTCCATGATTACTCCTAGATTTCTAACCTGATTTTTTGGTTTTAGAGAATGTTCGTTTCCAGACCCCTAAAACGCCTGGTTCGTCTGGATTGATACAATATTTTTTGCGTATAGTCCTGAGCGTGACGCTTGTGTGGACAGGGCCAAAATCTTTCAGAAAATAGGCATTCAAAACCCTACCACTTGGTGTTCTCCTTCCCGCAATTCACTACATCTTACCTTGTAGCATTAGCATTGTCAACACCAGGTAGATGCCACCCCTACTTATAGCCTGTACTTCATCCAGGGGCGGACTGGGACAATAATTCAGCTTAGGCATTTTTTTGGTTTGGACCAGCCCACCCATAGCACGCAACTCACAACCTCCCCCCACCCCAAATGACTGAAAATACCATTCCATTACTCTCCCCTGACAGCAGTCTGTGATGGGCCGATGGATGATCAATCCAAGGCATGGCTGCGCATTTTGGGGGAGTAATGGAAGGGGCAGAGGGGAGGGGGCTGATCATGCGTGCGGCACATGTACCACTGATGCGCCTGTGATGGGCCTTCGGATGATTCCATTCCAGAAAGCATGGGCTGCGCAGAAAATAAAAAAAATGAAATCTAACGCACCGGCCCATTTTGGAACCGGCCAACCGGTCAAATGCCCGGTAAAATATTAGCCCAGTCCGCGGCTGACTTCATCACCTTGTGGCATGGTGTTGGTGTTCACACGGGTTGCGCCTCTCCCTCACACTTGTGCAATAAAAAGAAAGCACGTCTTTGTACAGCCCATTTGCCTTCCTCACATTAATGTGAGCGGGTAGATGGATCTCGGAGCTGTTATCAGTGCACCAGCTGCTGGCCCATTCACAGCAATGCAGTCGCGCTGAATGACGCTAACGAGCAGTGCGCCGCTTACAGGCAGTTTGTTATGTGTGGAGAAGAAGCAAGGCCTAATGAAGGGATGAATGCTTTAAATTAGCCTTTTCCTGGCGATTAGAGATACAGCCGGATAAAACAGCGAGCACTTGACATTCCAGAGGAGCGCTTTCGACTCAGATTGGTGTAAAATGTTGTCACACAAAAAATTGCATGAAATAGGCTAAGGCGCCGCGACGACGCTATACTGCGTGCGGGCTTAATTGGGAACAACATTGAGTAATCCGGTTTCTGGATGTTGATTCTGTCCGATATCTTGGCTGTTATGTAACAAATTTCATGCCAGAAGTGTTGATCGTCCATGAACTTGCATTGGACTCATTTCCGTTCACTTTGACAACATCGCTCCCCTTGACAACGTGCTGGGTCAGTCGGGAGAGTCAGGACATTTCCTGGTGGGCCAGCGTTACTAGTATTAGTAACGGACTCTCACCTTCTTAGTCGACCATGGGATCCACTGCCATCCCGTTGTCAATGTCGTTCTCTCTAATAAGAACTATTAGGCCCGGAAGTTGCCCATTTACTTCATCGTCAAAGTGCCCAATATTGGAAGACTATGTAAAAACATTACTACCTGTTTATACCCATTACACAATACCTCGAACTACTTGGGTCCAAGTGCCAAACAGCCAAGTTAAACAACAGCGTGGGTCGAAGTCTCTTGCCGTTCCCAGCTTTCTGGAATCTTGGAACTTCCAGATTTATTTTACAATTATAAAGTTTGATCAATCGAGAAAGCTGGATCTTCCTAACTCAACGAAGCTAGAACGTTTTGCGGGAGTTCCAACAGCTGAAAGTGAACCATTCCAAACTCAGACCCCTGCAGTATGGTTACGCAAACAGTCCATCCAGAAAATACCAGAAACCCTAAAAAGAAATTGATCCTGGGGCGTCATAGAGGCCACCATGATGAAGAGTAAAGGTGCCATGCCAAACACCCGTACAGCTGCTGGGTCACTAAAAGATGAAACTTCGCACTAATCCATAATGCACCGTTAAGGTTGAGCTATGATTAGCAAAACGAAGCAAGCTTAGCAACAACTGTTTCCCATGTTGAGAACTCCTGTTGAGAAAAGCGATGCATCTCTTGTTTGGGAACATTTAGAAAACATCTGAAAGTCTATTAAATCCATTGCGTTACACTATGAGATGGTGAATTAATATAAAAAACTTGGTGAAAAGCAGGAAGTTCTTTGTAACCGGCATGAGCAACGCCTCCTGACGGCCACAGCGGTCTGGAGCAGTTTCCCCACAAGGCACTTGAATTGCAAACCCTTAATGAACTGGTCTCAAGTGACCGCTCTGCTCCGCCCAAACAGAGCCCTGAGGAAGTGACTTGGTTAGTCATGAAATGTCACTCAGGAAGGTCCAGATGTCTCGATTGATTTATTGGACTTTATAATTGGTATATACTCTTTGGAATATGCCAAATCTAAAAGCTTCTTGAAAAAAAGGGTCAAAATAGCAACAAAAATTTGACGAAAGCGATGAAAAAGTGGCTAAAAATGTGACTAAAACCCAACAAAAAAGCGATGGGGAAAAAGATGTCAAAAAAGTAACGCCAGTGTGAGAATAAAGATCTGTTTAGATGAGTTGCGTAGGTCTGAGCTTTCAAGTGAGGCATTACACTGGCCTATAAACTGTGACCTCATGGATTTGGGTAAACCTGAACTGGAGAAAATGTACTCGAATAAAGTGGGGGTTAAGAGGTTAAACTGGCAAATTAATGAATAAAGAAAGAAAAAGACAGCGACTGCATCTTTGGGTCTGTCACGTTTGTCGCAGGTGCTCTTCAAGGTTCACAACATTTGAAGTGTTGAAATGAAGAAGGTGATCCGAGGCACCGACTTCATTAAAATCCTTTGATGTTACAGGGACATCACAGAATGTCTTGGTCAGGGCACAGATTAAAATTCCAACATGCAACACGGGTGTCCTTAAATAGTGACACCCGTATTCTCCACAAAAGAATATACAGATATATAGAAACAACACAGTAAATTGCATTGCAGAAAAATGGATAGAAATGGCACAATGTCTTTGAAGGTCAGTTGAATGACCCAAGACACAGTATTAAGGCGCACAGGATGAAAGTCCTTAGATGGTCCATAAAATTGCTAGTCTTTTAAATTTAGGACCAAGGCATCTGCAGAAGTGAGTACGCTTTTACTTCGAGAGCTAGGTTTGACTGCCATTAGTGAATATGGGGCCATTCTCATCAATTCCCTCTCAAAGAAGACGTACAGTATCACGCAAAGTCGACTCTTTATTCTTGAGCCTTAGATTAGATTAGATTTTTATTGTCTACCGAGGTAGAAATGTATCTTTGGCTCACAGACACGTGAAAACACAAGACTAGGACAATGCAAACATGCCGAGTAGAAAATAAAAAAAATAAAACAGAACACATATTACAGAATAGTCTAGTCCATTTCTGTGGCGACCGTGTTCAGGTCACTGCTTCATTCAGAAGAAGTAATGCCTTCTGGGAGGAGACTGCGGAATCTACGGGCCAGGTCGAGTCACCTTAAGAACAGTTTCGTACACAGGGCCATCGGGAAGCTGAACTCCCTGCCCTCCCTCCCACCCCTCTTCCCCCACCCCCCGCTTCACAATCAAGGATGAGAGAAATATAATTTCGAATCAGTCACATGGTTTGACAAATAAAACATATTGAATCTTGAATCTTGAATTCCCACAGCACAGGGGACAAAATACTTCTCAAACACAGTCTTGTTAGCCAGTGGAACTCTGTATCGCCTCCTAGAGTTTAGAAGCTCAAACTGAGGGTTCAGAGGGTGAGCGGAGTCAGAGACAACAGCTCAAAATGTTGTCACGTTTCCCCATTGAAGTCATATCTATAGTAGCATTTCATCTTTGTCTATTCCATACCGTATTCACGCAGGTTTGAGTAATCCGGTTTACTTTCGTCATTTCTTCCTCTACTGAGAGAAACGCTCATTGATTGATTAGTCTTTCCTACTTCGCCATCACTGAACACGTTTTCAAAACACAGACCTTTTTTAAAAGTCATGAACCTGATGCCAAACTGATGCACGGATGGTCCCCTTTAAAGCTGGACACATCCTTGCTCTTTTGTAGCATACTCACATACTCCTTTTCCAAATCGTTTAGCATCTGAAAAGAATCAGGAGTGTTCATCCGCGCACACATCGATTGTCAATGCGTGGCGTGGTGTTGGCTGCGCGCCCGGGAAAAGCCGGCTCCGGTCAAACAAAGGTAATTAAAAAAAAGAGCAGCGGCCAAACTACGAGTCCCGCCCGCCTCGTTTTCCACGCCGCGTTCGATTGGACACGGGGCGAATATGCACTCGGCAGTGTGTCTCGCGGCAGCCGATGCAGCTCATTGATTTGCATTGTGCTGTCCATCCATCTCCCTGACAGCCCCTCTCCTACCCCCCCCCCCCTCCTCCTCCCCCCGCCGCATGCTCGCGTGTACGTTTGCACAGCGCCCGGCGTCGGGTTTGTTCACAGCTGTCTCAACAACGTCAAGTTTGAGCCGCTGTGTGACAGTTGACAGGTTGATACAAAAGGCGGCCATTTTGGGGGGGGGAACACACATCTGGGTGTGGAATTGGTTTTGGAAATTAGGAAGAAGAAGTAAAAGGAAAAAAATCACCTGTTTGGCACTCTCAGCTGGCCACCTTTGCCCCTTTAAGTCATTCTTGTAAAAGCACTTTCTCTGCTCTTATTTCCACAGCCACAGTTTTCAACCGTCAGCCTCCTCAGCGTTTCAATCTCCACTAGTTTTGGCTGTGTCTGTGTGAAAATTGACATTACATGTAAATACATTACGTACGGTATACAAGTAAGGTACCTGAGCACAGTTTTTAGGAATCTCGACTTTACTAGAGTAGTTATTTCATTTCCCATACCTATACAGGGAGCCAGTGTTTTACATTGGCTCCCTGTAAAACACAGATGTTGTTGTTGGTGTTTAAGTGTTTGAATGGGACGGCTCCTCCATACCTTTCTGAGCTTCTGTCTGTTCATAGTCCGATCACAACATTGAGGTCAGCTAACACATTTCTGTTAGACATACCCAGGTCACAAATGGACATTCATGGTAAGTGTGGATACCTGCTCCTCTAGAGTCCATAGAATTACATGTGGTGTGCCCCAGGGTTCGATTTTAGGCCCAGTACTTTTTAACCTGTATATGCTCCCTCTTGGTGATGTCATCAGGAGACATGGAGTCAACGTTCATATTTACGCTGATGATACACAGTTGTACATCTCCATGTCTCCTGATGACACCAGGCCAATGGTTGCACTTTTTAACTGCATTTTAGATATCAAATCCTGGATGGCAGAAAACTTTCTCCAGCTTAACCAGGACAAAACTGAAGTTTTAGTCATCGGTCCTCAGGCCCAGAGAGAGAAACTTTTACCCAAACTACAGTCATTGTCTTTTAATCCTTCCTCATAGGTGTGTCTCTAGGAAGGTGGAGGAGAATGTTTTAAATCTGTAAAGCACTTTGTGTTGCATGAAATGTATGAAAAGCGCTATACAAATAAAGATGGATTGATTGATTGAAATGTCGACCAGAGGAGACCGGGCTTTTGCCGTCGCGGCTCCGACGCTTTGGAACAGTCTTCCCTTATATATTAGGGCAGCCCAGTCTTTAGACATTTTTAAGTCTATGTTGAAGACCCACTTTTAACCAAAACTGAGCAGATCTTTTTGTTGCTGGCATTTGTTTGTGTTGTATTTTGTTTTCTGCATCTTTATTTTTTATTTTTCTTATATTCTTCATACTGTTGTTTTATAAATAAACTTGACCTTGACCTATATAATTTACATATCATATTTGTGGCCCTCAAATTGCGATACAGGCAATGTCAAATGGTAAATTTGGAGTAACATTCCCCCCAAAAAATAGCCACATGCCCTGTGATGGCCGGGCCATTCAGAGGTGACAAAACTCCTTTCAAAAGTCATTCAAAGAATATTGAAGCTGACATTATTCTCTGGCCCTTTAAGAGCTGAGAGGTGGCGAGGGGCGGGCGCTGGAGAGAGCTGGGGATGGGTTTGGCTGCATCTAAAAAGTGTAAATAAGCTCAGGAAGCTCCTTCTCGTTGACCTGCATAATCATCAGCCATGACAAGGAGCATCCAAATGTGTCAGTGCAGTTAGGAGGGAGTGAGGAAAGGAGCTGTATGGTTCCTAAAAGACCTCCTACAGCAGAGGAACCTCGGGATGTTCCTTGTCTGCCCATAAGGAACGTCCGATCTCCGCATGAGTGTGTGACAGTTTCATTAAATAAAACCATGAGCTCTGTCTTAAATATATGAAAGTGTAAAGCAGCTCATGCTGCGTTAGAGCCAAAGCAGCATCTGAAAGTTTGACTATAAGAAATCTATGAACTTAAGGCAACATTATGCACTTTTGTTTACATTTTATGAGACTGAAATTTAAGCCACATGGATCATTTGCATAAGATCCGCTGTGAAAGAACAGACGCTTAGCAGCTGTCTGCTATAGGACAGGATATTGTGAATATCAGTAATAAGTGCTGTTCATAAAGAGTTGTTTTTTTAACACATCATTTTGACATTTGTGCAGTTGTTCATAATATAGTTGTACTATTGGTAATTTAATTAATTCATCAATTAATTAATTAAATTCCTGGTTGTTCCCTCCGTTGGGTTAGGAAGGTTCAGACCGGACGTTCCTTGCTCTATTGGACTTTACGTTGAAACTTTTTTTTTTTGGCCTCTTTAAGGGATTGTGCAAAACGGGCTTTTCATTCTGACCTCCACGTTTTTTTGTGTTGACATGCGCAACATTGTCCTATCTGTCTCCTTTCGTCATTCTAATTTTGGTCCCATTCTAAATAATGGAGCAGGCTCCAAAAACCCAGCTATTCTTGGCTAGCATGAACGAGCTTCAGTTAGCCCGCGCTGAATGCTCCAGTCCATTACTCCTCTATGGTCTATGAGGAACAATGTGTATTCTTATTTGGAAAAATAAATACTTTCTACTTTGTATTAAAACATTTTCTATATTAGAAAACATTTTTCCTTGAGCAAGTGCGTATTGGATAAACATTTGACTAGGAGCATCTGCACTTGTACTTGACTACAACTCCTCCTCCTCCTCCTCCTCCTCCTCCTACTCCTACTACTACTACTATATGATGATTGTATCGGCCAGTGATTGAGTTAGCTTCTATTATTACCACGCTCTGCACATTTGTATGGAACTGGTGTTTGTTCTCTGCTCACAACACAAAAATTTGAGCGGCGAGTTGACAGCTTGACAGACAGGCAGCCCTTCTGAAAAAAAAAAAACACACAAAACAAATCTCTACGTTAAATTCAGATCGCAAATGAAGCTGAAGCCTCAATCAATCAGGGAGACCTTGTTTCTTTCTCATGTCTCTTGTCTGTCATTGTCAGCCAGGGACCGTCGGCTGGTAAGCTAGCATTATCACATTGTCTTTCCTACAGCGATATTTTTTTTTCTTCTATTAATCACATTTTTCATGCAATTCATTTGTGAAGTCCCTCATACTTCTACTTCTATTACAGTTTAATTCAAGAGCTACAAATACTATATACTAAATGCCTCTATATGTAAAGTACTGGTGTTCTGCTTGTTCACGGCTTTTCCTACATTGTTGGGTTTGAGCTGCTTTGTGACAGTTGATAGGTTGACAGATCGGCAGCCATTTTGAACACCCACTCCACAGTTAAGTCAAAATGCACCAAATAAGTATTCAGGAACGCCGACTCTTCCAACTGCACAGATAGTGGAGCAAAGATATGATTTGTTATTCACTTCGTTCTTTGCATTTGACCCGGCCTTCTGTGTTGTTGGAACAATCAATCAGCACCAACCGTCATTCGTCATCATCAATCATCATTTGAATATTCAATCTTTTACCCAGTGAGTATATGGATAACCCTGTCCTTCTTATCAACCATCGATTAAGGTGGTGGTGTAGACAAAAAATACTGAACCATTAAACTTGTTTTGTCCACTTGGCTCCATAGTTGCATTGCAGTAATGCTGGTGAACATGATGCAATGGTGTTCTCTCATCCAAAACAAACCTGGAGCTGTGTTTCGACCCACTCACGCATCTTTGAGTAATCTTTAAACCTTTTCCACTGGCGTCGTAGGGCACAAGCTCCACATGTTCCCAAACAGCTCCTCCTGAGTAGGGCTGGGTTTAATAAATCGATTAATTGATTTTAATCAATTTTCCTTTGAATGGACCGATGTGCATTTAAAAAAAACTTAAATCGATCCTTTTAATGGTCTTTTTCTCATAATAATGCCATGTGACTTGTTGCATTTTTGTTTTGGTCAGGTCATGTTCAATAAAAAGTACATGTAACTTCATTGGGTTCAATTCTTAATGTAAATATCCATTTCTTTACATACGCTTAGTTTCTACTATTTGCAGCATTAGTTCTTCTGAGAATGTTTTCCATATCCAAGTAAAATGAGTACTGCGTGATATCCTTAACAGAATCGAATATCAATCAAATTAAAAGTCCTTTAACATGGCATGTCCATATCATATTAAAGGACTTTTAATTTTTCTAAAACAGAGTGCCTCGGAATCCTTCTTGCCACACACCCTTTTATTTTTGGCCAGGTACATGTCGTATGCAAGATCCCACTATTTAATAGTCCATAGGCCTTTTCCTTGAAGAGCACCTGGCTTTACAGATTTTCACAACATTGCCTGGTTCCCACTGCAGCGCTGCACTTTTTTGCATTTAAAAAATCAATCAAATCGAATTGAATTTGGCCCTTGTGATGTGAATCGAACGAAATCGATTTGGGAAATCCAAATCAATACCCAGCCCTACTCCTGAGGTCCTCTATGGTATGTATTCAGGAAGTACTTTTGAAAAGTTTAATCCTTTCATGGTGGAGTGAAAAACACTTGCCATAGCCTCATTACAGCCATAATATGGGCCCAGCTCAGTTTTTTATTTTTATTTGTTGAAACAGCTACACAGCAAAGGGGATCATGGGATCAAATGGGGAGATTGCAGGAAAATCAGGAAGTGAGACGACTAAATGTTTAGTTTAAAATGTTTTAGATCAGTTTTGCATTTTCTAGTCAACAAAGTGATAAGAGATAGTGATACCACAATACCTGGAAAAACCATAATGCCCCCACTTTAAAAGTTCTTTATCATCAACACTTTCTTCATAAACTTTCCTTGTACATCTACAAAGGTTTGGTGCCAAAGTTGATTCATCTTGGAAATCATTGCCTGACTATAATGAAGCTAATTTGTACCTTTGGGGAGGCCTTTTTTGCAACAAAGCATCCATCATCGACTGTGTTTACCGCTGCGTGGGTCTATACATGGATTACAGCAAAACAATGGAAGTGAATAGAAAAGAAGTGAATGCACAGGCAGTCTGAGATAAATCACCATAAAGTTTCTTGGACTGTTGAAAAAGATGTTTCTTAGTCAAGATTTGGCCATACAATTCTTCTTTGTTTGTATCTTGTTTCCGTGGATGTTTTGCTATGTACATTTGGGAGACTCATTCTGCAACACTCTGGTTGTCAGTTGGTTGGCGGGTCCCGACCTACAAGTGTTTTTTTGTGGGACCATTTGTAGTGGGTTGCGAGCCTTTCCCAAAAATGACTAAATATTTGGATCATTATGGATCAATGCTTGAAACAACAGAACCCACTGAGGAAATAGTTTGTTTTTAGGCTGTATACTACGATGTACAAATGGTCCATGTATAATGAATAGCTTTTAATTGTAAGTTACACACTGTAAATGTAAAGCTCTTCATCTCGAATGATGTGAAACATGCTCGAAAAAAAGCTCAGGAACAGAAAAAAACTGATGGTTAGAATAGATTAGAGAGGAGGAGCCGGGCCTACCCTAACTCCTCCCCGTTGGTCTATATATTCAGCTGCGGCCAGAGTGGGACCTTTGTCGCTGACGAAGCCTTTTGGATGAGAGGCGAAACGTTCGAAGACTTCAACTACTGAGTACAGAAGATGAATCAAGTACCTCCATTGAAGATGGTTAGAGTACGTTTGGAAAGTTACAAAGCTAGATAGCTTTTTGCTTCGTCCACACAAATACCCTTTCAAGTGGTAACAAGTCATTAAGTAAGGATTAAACAACTCGGAGCCGTGCATTAGAGAGTTTTAATGCACGACGCGGAGTCAAGAACACCATGACGCGCAGCGCGAAGTGCTTTACAACCGTCTAATGCACGGCTCCGGGTTGTTTAATCCGCTTAAACCACGGTCTCACAAACGTAACATTGTCTAACAAATGTTATTTTCATTCACTAAACTGGCATTCAGTTGCAGCGAGGATCTCCGTCAACAAAACAACATCAGCACAGAATCACAACACAACAGGACTATCCCTGCGATTTTCCGTGGAAGTAAACACTGCTAGCATGCGGCTCCCGGGCAGGAGTTATTTCACTTTTACGCTGTTTAACCTGAAGCTAGCTAGCGAGCTACCTGAAGCTCAATTGTTTATGGGAACAGCTGCTGTGGAGCCGCTTATACCTTGGTCCCACGAAATGAAACTTTAATGTCTGACTTTACTAATCCAGCCAAATATGCTTAAGTGCAGGGATCATTTTATGTAGGTGTTAAAATAATGAACCGTGCCTTCAAGAGAAATGGAAAGCTCATATTTTATTAACAGTAACCTGCTTGCTCTCCTCTTCTTCCCATTCATGAAAAGTTTTGTTTTGTTGAAATTAACATCAAAATCCATCTTATTAGTCACTCGTGGAGTCAGCCGACTTGTCACCTAACGTAGGCTACTTACGTGCTACTGATTCAGCTGTGGCAGCGGAGTGATATCCCAGTGATTTTTTTTTCTTTTTTTTTTTACTGACTTTTATTAACAAAGTAGCAATACAACAAATATGGCAAGACTGATATCTGTTACAGATGAAAGATTAGATCGGGACAGACACAAAACATAAAAGGTAAATAATAATAATAAAAATAAATAAATAAAATAAATAAAAATAAAAAGTGAATAAAAGGAATTCAATACTAGGGGTTGCTTAATATGTCCAAATCATCGATGATCTTTTTAAGGTTCATAGCGGTATTATTTTCCATGAATGATACAGATGAGAAAAATAAAGATAGTTCCTTGTGAAAAGTGACAAAGGATGGCTTTGTTTTTAAAAAACAACATTTGTGGATAAAGAATTTACCCAATATAATGATAACGTTCAAAACAAGATCTATATTCTTGTCCATGTTTAAGGTTCCAAAAATAATGTCCTTGCTTGAGAAGTCCTGTAAATTGGGAAATTTGGGAAAAAGCCAATAATGAATGTCTTCCCACAATACTTTAGAGAATATACAATCATAAAACAAGTGTTCAGTAGATTCGATATTTACACCACAAAATGTACAACAATTATCATCCCACCCAAAACGAATTCTAAGAAGGTCTTTAGATGGGTAGATGCCTGAGAGTACTTTAAAGTGAACTTCCTTGGCTTTTGGCGGAATGGGATATCCCAGTGATTTAACTACCGGACTACGTGTGCGGTTACACCAAAATAATGCACGCCTGTTGGCCTTGGATTCTCACTGACCGCGGTACAACTTAAGTTATCGTTCTTGGAAGCATCTTACTTTGCGTCGTTGTTGTGGGGACAGTCACCTTTACCCTTGACTTCCTGGGTTGTTGTCGCCCTGGGTTTTGCCTGCAGGCTCTCTCTCCCTCTCTTTCCATTTTCCCTAACTTCTCCCCCTCTCTCTCCAGCAGCCTTATCTCCACTGTGGGCCCATGGCAGCGGAAATGGGAACATGGCAAAAGCCCGAAGCTGGAATCACCCTGTGGACACTTACCGACAACTGCAAGGGATTATGGGAAATTGGGCCATTTTATTGTTTCTGCTTCAATTGTCCCTTTATCTGCCCGGTTCGTCCTCCAGTGCCTTTAAACCTCTCACCTCGAGCTTAACTTTCTTTCTTTCTTTTTTTTCCCCCTGATCTTTTTCAATGTACCATGCAATTTTGTATGTTTTAGGTTGTTATCGTAGGGTTTAACCTTGACTCTGGGTTTTTCATTGTGAGTACCTATAGCTCATAAAATATTCCAAGCCAGTGATCAGAAACACAGGAAAATGTCCAGTCTTGCTCATGAACGCATCATTTCACTATCAGAAGACGATCAGGAGCTACTTTATTTTGTATGGAAAAATATTTGATATATATATAGTTTATTAACTATCGGATTTTATTCACAAACACGTTTTTCAAAGCGTAAATATCAGTCATTACTGAAATGACAAAAAAGTGTGCCTTTCATCGATCGCTTCGTAGACATTGTGAGTTATCTGGCTGGCGTTTTATATTAAAAAAGAGCCAGTCTTTTGAACGGCTCTTTGAAATGAACGGTTCCCAAAGAATTGGCTCCCAGTAAAGAGCCGTAAATCCCTCTAGTTTTCAGGTAGTCACTGATGGCTGGAAAGTACTTTCGAAGTCCTCGTTCAATTTCTGGACAGCGTGTTTCCACGTTAACCCCGGGACTGGTTCCCACCCTTTAGGGTTTACCCAGTGCAGTCACCCAGGTGCTTGAGAACCCCTAAAAATGATTCAAGCAGCCCTAAAAATGTCAGGCCAAAAAATAATGAATTAAATCCACACTAAGATGTATTATGTACTGCTACAATAATATGTTTTCTTGGTTTATTTAATATAATACGCTTATTTACAGAAATAAAACATAAATAAATGTAGTCTTGATGTCTTCGCCCCCTCTCCTCAAAGCGCTGTCGCCTCAGACTCTGCTCTATCGTCTCTCCCTGGAATGGAGTTTAAACTTTACATACGGAGAAAATAATGATTGTATGAAATGTGTAGATGCTATAAAGAGGCTCCCCATATCCCAAGCTTTTGGCCAGTTTATAGTTTTTGAAAATCCGCCCCTACACTGACTTACACAGCTGATGAGATAAACAGATGTCTGTGCATTCAGTAGCATGTAGCGCGGGGACTGCTGTATTTCAGGCAAACGACCCACTATAGAATCATCACATACTCTGTATAACATCAGGCTAGAAGTCCTGACAGACGTCTCAGACTTTAGTTTCGTCTGCAGCCTGTGTCACAGCCCAGTGTCTGTGAGAGGACAAACTGCTGGGGCACAGGCAGCAGAGGACCAGGGGCTGCGTCAGCCTCCTCTGAGAATCACTAACTCAGGATATGTGTCTAACACAGCCTTAAGAGCATATGGCAGCTTTAAACGTCGTCGTTGTTGTTTTTTATTATTCCTATTGATTCTGATCTTATGATATTTTTATGAAAACAAAAGTCTTAGTTAGTAGTATACTATATGAGCGGCTCGGCTGATCTCGCAGCTCTGGCTAACGGGCTGCAACAGAAGTAGTTCACACGGACAGGGGGAAGGAGAATGAAGCGTCGGATGAAGCAGAAATAGATGAAAATCTGTAGGGTTTGGGCTGAGACCGAGGCCTGTTGTTTAGGTGTTACAGAACAGCATCAGTCTGTTACAAGTTACAGACACTTGTTGAAAAGTACAAACGTTACCATTATATTTGAGCATGCCAGGCAGGCTGAGTGCCAGCAGGAGCCACAGTATATTTGGAAACTTGCTTTATTTAATGAATATTTTTTCTTATTTTGTTAAACTAACAATGTGTCTTTTTTGATTGAGTTTATCGAAAGCACATTCATTCCCTGCTTTTCCCCAACACACAGACAAGTCAGGTATCAATAAGAGAATCGATAAAGAATCGAATCAATAGGTAAAATTATTGATGGCATTGATATCAATAAAATCTTATCAATTCCCATCCCTAATGACTACAATAATGTCCATATGCATACGATCACATTGCTAAGGATGATGATTTTCTCTGCAAAGTACTTGCTCGACAACTTCACTCATATCTTCTATTTTTTCATCATCATTATGGATAATGTAATCTTTTAATCAGACTATTTAATACTTTCCATATTTCTGTAATCTTGTTTTTTATTGCTTTCAAGCAGATTTGTACAACAATCTTTCTTTCTAGCTCTTAATATAGTTACCAATTTGTTTTTGTATCTCTTATATTTCATTTAATTTTTAGATGATCTATTTCTTAAGAATTGTCTGTACAGTTGATTACACTATGTCCATTATCTACATCACTGTGGCCCAACATACACATAGTAACAACATACACATAGTAACAACATACACATAGTAACAACATACACTTAGCAACAACATACACATAACATGACATGACAGTGGGGAGCTTTAAGGGGGTGTGGCTTATCACAATGAGATGTAGATGAGCCCTATTGTTAATCTCAACAGCAGAGAGAGGAGAGAACTGCCCAAAACTTCAGAGGGGGTTTTCAGCCCTTTGGCCTTTTCTGAGTTAACTTCAATACAAATCAAAATACAGGTAATTACATATGTTCAGTTCCAAATGTTCTGAGGGAGAACCCTGGCAGGTGCTAAACACCCCTCAAGTTGGAACCCTAAAATCGCCCCTGCATTCACCCTAGCATTGAAGGATGGGTCATACGTATACGGTGGACGATTTCCCCGTTGGAGACTTGTCTTTTCTCCCCTCGATTGTTTCCAGAAGCATATATAATATATATATATTATATATAATCTTATTCCTGCCATGTGAATGCGGCAGCAGTTGATTGGGTACCTGCGCGTGTAGTTGAAATTGGATTGGGGGGGGTGGGGATTATGGGATTGCATTTAAAGACCCTCTCCATGATTCGGGCCATCGCCTCCACATTAACCCCATCTGAACCCCAGACGGACTCCACGGATCAGCGGAGAAATGGCACTCACCCCACTATTAGCATAATTAGCTTCTTTTCCAGGCAAAGGAACAGCTCGATACAAATACAAACAGCATCAGCAGGAGCGAGGGCTGATGGTACTAAAAAAAAGTCTGGGTTTCAATGTGACTTCAAAATCAGTGGGATGGATGCACATCTTATATACAGGCAAACGGGGTATGAATCTATTGCCCTAAGGTGTGTACAATGTTTTGAAAAATATTTTACTGAATGTGTCCCTGGCCCATTGGTACAGTACAGTTGCGATAGTGGGCTCTTCTTATGTCACATATTCTCGCAAACAATGTCAAAATGGGGAAAACTAGATGAACTTTAAGATGAGACACTGCAGGTAACTGGGGGGAATCATTTTTTTTTTTTAGATATACATTTTTTTTTTGCTGTAAGTTACTGACATACATATGGGGAAAGAATGTATAGGTTGTGTTCACGTGATGTCACAACATTTTAAAGATCCCACAGTTTAAAATGAAGGTGGAGCAGCTGAGACTTCCGTGGTGGTGGTAACTGTCAAACGCTGATTCCTACACTCAGTTCATTTCTCTGTGATTCCTGGGCCACTTCACATGAAACAAAAACAAAGTTCAAAGTCCTCTCTTCCAGCTCATATGAACTTTGGTCTAATTATTTCATCATGTCCAAAAGTGGTGACAATTTTCACAAACATGAGCATGATGTTGGTCAGTAGAATAAGAATAATGTGACAGGTTTGTGAATCCAGTCACTGTCATATATAATGATCAGGGAAAACATTTGGACTTTTTATTTTTGGAAATTTATTTCAAAAACGGTTTCTCTCCCAAAGAGTTGTGTCGGCACCTGCTCCGACTGAAATGCAAGTTTTCTGTCTGTTTTCTGATTTTTGACGAAAGCTACACAATTAAATCAAGCTGGTTTATGTTTTTATTTTGTTAATATTTTAGTTACACAGATTACTTCAGATTTCAGATTTTGGATCTTGTTCAGTTTTTTTTATACTTGGATTGAGTAAAAAAAAAAAAAACAAAGGTAAGAAAAAACATGCTTATTCCTTTGAAGATAAGATAGTCCAAATCTACTCAAAATCGGCACTTTAAGGCTATTTTATCTAAGACAAGATGACATTTAGCTCAATAAATCAGGCTGGGAATTAGACATTAAACACATCTGCAAAATAGTGTTTAAGTCATTATCAAGTTTGGAGTCCTACATAAATCTTAAAAGTTAGGGTTGCATATATCTGTGAGTGTGTTGGCCTGAAATTTGCACTGCTGACATTTTTTTTATAGTCTGCTCGAACTTTATTCTATGTTATTATACCCTGACTTACACAGTATATAAGATACCCTTACAGTGTATATAAGATACCCTTACACTGTATATAAGATACCCTTACACTGTATATAGAATACACGTACTTACACAGTATATAAGATACCCTTACACTGTATATAGGATACACTTACTTACACTGTATATAAGATACCCTTACACTGTATATAGGATACACTTACTTACACTGCATATAAGATACTCTTACACTGTATATAAGATACCCTTACACTGTATATAGGATACCCTTACACTGCATATAAGATACTCTTACACTGTATATAAGATACCCTTACACTGTATATAGGATACCCTTACACTGCATATAAGATACTCTTACACTGTGTATAGGATACCCTTACTTACACTGTATATAAGATACCCTTACTTACACTGTATATAAGATACCCTTACACTGTATATAGGATACACTTACTTACACTGCATATAAGATACCCTTACACTGTGTATAGGATACCCTTACACTGTATATAAGATACCCTTACACTGTATATAAGATACCCTTACTTATACTGTATATATCATACCCTTACACTGTATATAAGATACCCTTACTTACACTGTATATAAGATACCCTTACTTACACTGTATATAGGATACACTTACTTACACTGCATATAAGATACCCTTACACTGTGTATAGGATACCCTTACACTGTATATAAGATACCCTTACACTGTATATAAGATACCATTACTTACACTGTATATAAGATACCCTTACTTATACTGTATATATCATACCCTTACACTGTATATAAGATACCCTTACTTACACTGTATATAAGATACCATTACTTACACTGTATATATGATACCCTTACTTACACTGTATATAAGATACCATTACTTACACTGTATATAAGATACCATTACTCAGAGCCGTGGGAAGATATTCTAGTTAGGGGGTGCTGAGGGACAAAATGTACCCCAAAAACGCTTTTTCTGTGCATATTTCCCATTTGTAAATATTGCCTGCAGTTTGCAAACTATCCACCAGGGGGTGCTGCAGCGCCCTCAGCACCCTGGGTTCCCACGGCCTTGCCATTACTTACACTGTATATAAGATACCATTACTTACACTGTAAGATACCATTACTTACACGGCACGGTAGTACAGCGGTTAGCGCTTGTGCTTCACAGCTAGAAGGTCCCAGGTTCGATTCCCACCTGGACGGGGCCTTTCTGTGTGGAGTTTGCATGTTCTCCCCGTGTCTGTGTAGGTTTCCTCCGGGTACTCCAGTTTCCCCTACCACCAAAAACATGTACAATAGGCCGGGATGAATGATGTGAGTGAGTGGTTGGTGGTGGTCGGAGGGGCCGATGGCGCAGATTGGCTGCCTCGCTTCCGTCAGTCTACCCCAGGGCAGCTGTGGCTACAATAGTAGCTTACCACCACCAAGTATGGAGTGAATGAATAGTGCAATGTAAAGCGTCTTTGAGTGTCCAGAAAAGCGCTATATAAAACTGATGCATTATTATTATTATTATTATATAAGATACCCTTACTTACACTGTATATAAGATATCCTTACTTACACTGTATATAAGATACCCTTAATTATTATTTTGTTGATGCACATTTCTTGTCTTTTATTGCACACCCTGAGAGTTTTTCTGAGAGCTGACTTAACAAGTGAATTTCTCCATTGTGAGATCAATAAAGGATTATCTTAAAAAAAAACTCATTTTGAGATAAATTGTTGTAACGTCTACACATGTGCCTGTATATTTCTCCCGTCTTACTCTCTGTCTCCCGGAAAGGAAGGACCATATTTTGGATTATTACAGCCTCATCTCGGTCGCCTTTCGTGCTTCACGTGAATACCAAACATATTTGTGAACGAATACACCGTGTAACCGCCGCGCTGTTGTAGATATTCCCGGGAATTCTCGTTATAAAAAAAGCATCGCAAAGGGTGAGTTTGGTCTATCTTTACTCTAACACGAACCTCTTAAACCTGAATCTGGACTGGAGAGCTCACAGCCAAACTGATCTAAGATTTTACCTCCCGTTTCCGTCACTTCTTTGTCGTATTGTTGTTCTTTTTGTGGAGGGCTTTTTTTTTTTTGCAATGGTTTTGCTGCATTTTCATCCTCCATTTTTGTCTCGTTTTTTGTCGCTACTTTGACGCTTTTTTCCAGAAGATTTTAGATTTGAGTCAAGTGGAACTGGAGAAAAGGCGGGAGTTAAGAGGTTAAAACGGCCAACAAAAGTCAACATTGACCGCTGCGAGAAAAATGTATGCTTTAACTCGCCGTGTCTTGCCTTCCTGCAAAGTCTAGAATATAAATTGTGTGAGCTATGTGTTGTGGAGAAATAACCCGTCATGTGCGCTATTGTGGTAAATTGTACAATTGGACACTATTGTACACGACGCGTTGATGAAACATTTCCTGCATTCAACCGTCTCCTGCCAATTGCGCTCTCCGCTGACACATGCCCGAGCTTGAATAGACGCGCTTCTCGTCCTTTGTATTCCGCGTTGTTTCCCGAGCTGGAATCACTGCTGCTCCTCCCGTCAGTCAGAGCCCATTGAAAAACCTGACAGGGACCCAGGCTTGAAATCTGACATTCTGTTGTCTTTTTTGTCAGCCTGGTGTCCATGTTTCTCGCTCTGTCTCTGCCTCCGTCTCTCTTTCCCCGCTCCTCTCTGTTTCCCCCGTGTGCCGAAGGGGTCACCGGGTGAAGGCGAGGCAAAGCAGGGAGGTGTGTGAGGCTTGATTTTTCAAAAGTAGGTACTGATAAGCGTGAAGGAATTGTAAGCGCAGGAAAAAAAATTAAAACTCAGGGAAAATGGCAGTGATGATGGGACTAAAATGCCCTTTTAGTTTCTTTTTTTCTTTCTCATTTTGGTTTTAGCCACATCTAAAAGCTCCTCGGAGCTCACAGACCTCTGCAAAACTTATAGTGACTTTTTTGTCACTTTGTCACTGCGTTTTTGTCACATTATTGAAGCATTTTTTTTGGTCACTTTTTCTGTCACATTTTTGTCACGTTTGTCTCTTTTTTGTTGCTTTTTTGTTTGCGTTTTGGTTGCGTTTTTATCACTTTTTTGTTGTGTTTTTTGTTGTGTTGTTGTCACTTTGTTGTTGCGTTTTCGTCGTGTTTTCGTCACGTTTTTGTCACTTTTTTGAGTCTGTGTTTTTTTTGTTGTTGCTTTTTCTTCACTCTTTAGTCGTTTTCCATTGTGTTATTGTTGCATTTCTGGACCATTTCCGTTGCTCTGTTGCTGCTTTTATGTCACATGATCCAAGTATAGTTACACAAAATTAAATAAACATACAGTAAAGTAAACATATTACTGTGCGGACGTCGAAGTTCCCCTTTTTATCCGCTTAGAAAATGGACATGTTTAATTTTGTGTAACTACTTGGATCGTGTGGCTACTCACGTAACCGTATTTAAATAGGGAAAACGTGGAAGAGCTTGGTCGCTTCTAACTTCACCCCTGTTTGGCCCCATAGAGGAGAGAAGGAAAGGCTCAATGCTAACACACATAACTCAAATAAATCAATAATTAATAATAATAATAATAACAATAATAATTAAACTCAAATTAAAATTATATTGAGGATGGTAATGACAACTGGGAAGTAGCAAGATCACAAAGTATAAATATACTGCTGCATAGTAACGTGCCTTTATAATATTAAAATAGTGTCTTCCGGTAATGTTAGGCATTGGTAACAATTTGTAATAAATATATTAATGATCATCATTTGTTACTTGCTCTGTACTAGACATTGTACAAGAAATGAAACAGCTGTTGTTGTGTTTTGTATGTACTCGTTTCAGTTTATTACTGGATGAGTTAAATAGTGCTTTGTAAGTATGGTCTGTGTCAAAATAGCCGATTTGGTGTGAGGTATTGTAAATTGACTGGATTTTTATTATTTATTTGAACAGGGACAGTGTACAATATACATTAGCCTCAGAAAGGAGAGATGCATTGTACCAGGTTATAGCACTTGTGCTAATTTCCACCTGCAGTCCCTATTGTACATGTTTTTAGTGGTAGGGGAAACCGGAGTACCCGGAGGAAACCTACGCAGACACGGGGATAACATGCAAACTCCACACAGAAAGGCCCCATCCAGGTGGGAATCGAACCCGGACTTTCTAGCTGTGAAGCACGAGCGCTAACCGCTGTGCTACCGTGCCGCCGATATAGATATTGTGAGTGTTGTAGTACATTCCTTTGCTGTTGTTTCTTTATTATTGTTCTTTATTATTTGTTGTTACCTTGCACTACGTTCCTTGCTTTGATTGTTAAATGAAAATGACTAACTGCTCAAATAAACAAATAAACTAAACTAAACTAACATCTTTGGTCTGAATGAGCGCACACGTAAAGACCAGCCAGGTACGCATCAACTCGTCTAAGTTCAGGTAAGAACATATCTCGGTATGGAAAAACTGTGGCCTGTTCCTTTAATCTTGTTGAATGATTAAAGAGTACCGGCTATGGCAACTTTGGCCAATTGAAAAAGCCTGAGGGCCACCAAAACATGGTCTGAGGGCTGCGTTTGGCCCGCTGACCGCACTTTGGGCGTCCCTGTTTTACAATGATGGGCAACTACACATCCTGGCAAGAGATTATCCAAGAACTCTCGACCTTTTCGTTGCTAGTCATTGCATCCTTTTTATTTTTCATATTTAACTCTGAACTATCATTGTAGGAGTTGTGTGAGCATTGAATCATTGCAGTCTCGAAGTTGTAAGTAACCGCCTGGAGTGGTTTAACAGCCCAGTTCCCCTCAGAGCTGCGCTAAAGTGGAATGAGAATGAGGGAAATTAAGCAGAAAATGCGGTGATTGGTTCAAGCTGAGATCAGTGGACTGGTGCGGGGCTGCAACTGTCTCACAAGTCTGAGTTATAACAGCGATCAGGCGGCAGGATTATTCTGTGTGCTGAGTTATTTGTATGTTCTTGTTCCTGGACCTCTTCTGTACACTTACATAACATTGTTTTTGGCGCATTTTATTGGAGTTTTCATGAGCAGAAACATATTGCCCGTTTCCATTTTTTTGTTGTGCAAGACTTTAACCTCTCAACCCCCACCTGAACCAAGCACATTTGGCTTTACCCACATCGAAAAGCGATGACAATGTGGCAAAAATATTACGAAAATCCAACCAAAAGAGCGATGGAAAAAAAAAAAGGTCCAAAAAAGTGAAGACAATGCGAGGAAAGAGATCCATTTAGACGAGTTTTGTAGGCCTTACCTTTCAAATGAGGCGTTACACTGGCCTATAGGCTGTGACCTTTCGGATTTGGGTAAAGCTGATCCGGAGAAAATGGGCTCAGTTAAGGCTACATTTATCACATCAGTTATCAGCAGGTAAAAATGAAGGCTCAAATACAGATTTGGTTTAGTGCATTAAGCTGCCAACTTTGAGACACAAACCAACACAGCCTTCTGTCTATGACACAGACATTATTTTAAGCTCCAAACACAAATCAAACTCACATATCACTGCTGAGGTGCCCCGAAAGCAATTACGAATGACGAGTCCACTTGAAATTCACTGTTGAAAGGGATCTGAGGCCAAATGGCTCCCGATACAAATATAATAAGTTAACTGCATATTCGTAATGTTTGGTACTCGTTAATATGTGACCATGGAAGCATATATCTCCCTCTTTATCCCTGAATCCATATGCTGCGTCCTTGATTGCCTTCGTATACCGCCCTCTCCCTGCAGTGTCGGGCTCCTCGGCTGTCTCTTCAAGAATTAAAAATCCCCGGCCTGTAAATGCACACAGGTTTATGTAAAATTCAATAGCGGTATTGATTCTGAATAAAAAGAGAGCCTGGAGGGACGTTTTGATGATGTAGGCTTGTATCCACTGCTGCCCGAGAGAAGACGGGGTGAAGTGGAGGAGGGCAGTGGTCATTGGTGCGTGGGTGAATAATTCAGTCCAATCCTTCAGGGAGCTGTCAGTCACTAGTATTTCCTACTCCTGCCCTGTCATCCGAAACATGGGAACTGTTTTGTTACCTCGTGGTACTCTTGGCGGGTTTCTGCTTTCTGCTACGGGATGACATATGCCTACATCCATACTGTACTATACTGTGTTATTGTGTTCAGGATGTTTCACCTATCACCCTAGCAACTTATGATCTTTTAACAGCTTATTGGGAGCACCCATCTTCTAAAGAGCTACTCTCAACTCATACAATAGCGGTATAGCCTGTATTGTAAAGTTATAGTCATGATGACGATCAACAATCAACTTCCTTATACTATATTTATACTATTGATCTTTGCCTACCCGGCTGGAAAAGGGGATGGACGATGCTAAGATTGTTCTACTTGACAAAGTATATAAGCATCTGGAACAACCGAAATCTCATGGTAGAGTTTTATTTGCGGACGTTTCCTCAGCTTTTAACAAGATGCAACCACATACTTTAATTGAACATCTTGCTTTGTACTTTAATCTCCCTCATCTTTTTTTTTAAAGGAAAGGGTGCAAAGAGTTTTTGTAAATAGACAGCTGTCAGACGCAGTGATCTCCAGCACCGGCTCGCCACAGGGCTGTGTATTATCGTCACTGTTATTCATTATGTACACTGATGCCTGCAGGTCCACTCAGGAGGACAGATATCTTCTAAAGTTCTCAGATGACACTGTCCTAGTTTTTCTGCTTCAAGGTCCTGAAAGTGGCCACGTCAAAGCCCTGTCAGACTTTGTTGAATCGTATGACATCAGCTTCTTGGACCTAAATGTTAGCAAAACCAAAGAAATTATACTAAACCTCCGGACGAACACTGTAAAACATAGTACTAGTATCATTCATGGAGAAGAAGTTGAAATTGTGCTCAAGTATAATTATTTTGCCACCGTGTTTGAAGCAGAAGTTTGACATAAACCCTGATGTTACTGTGAAGAAAAGCGGATTCATCTTTTAAGGAAACTTAACTCTTTTAGAGTGTTACTTTTATCATTCCTTCATTGAGAGCCTTCTAATGGTGTCTTTTATTTGTTGGTTTGAGAATTTGTCAGTGAAAGATAAAAACAGCCTGAACAACATAGTGATGATGAGCTTAAAAATAATTGGTGTTCAGATGTCAAGCTTAGATTCCTTGCGTTGTAGGCAGGTGGTCTGCAAAGCTAGGAGCATTTTAAGCTTTAAGCATTCACTTTGTTGCAGAGGTTGTGTCCCTTGGTGTTGTTGTTACCTTCTATGAGCACTGACATATAACTGTTCTTGTTTGGTTGTTGATGGACATGTTATGGATTTGTAATTTTTCCTGTATGTTTTTATTTTTAAGAAGCAGCGGCTGCTGCACAAGTAATTGCCCTCCTGGGATAAATAAATCCATTATTGCCCTGAATAATATTTTAAGCCCCAATATGCTCTGTGCACGGAATGCTTTTGGGTAAGTTCCTGTCAGCCAATGTAGGGTTAACACTACTTCCTGTCAACCTTTTAATGTAAATTAAAAGTAAAAGAAGATTAAAAAAAACACAAGAAATATGAAATAAGCGACTAGCCACATGTGTTTGATACAAATTAGATCCGATAGTGAAGCTATTTTACCATCTGTTAGTCTTTAGCTGCATGGCTAAAACACTTACAGTTAAAAACACAGACAAGTTTCCTCTGGTGAAGTATGAAAGTTTATAATATGTTGTGATTATCCAACAGCTGCTTGTTTTCAGCCACGTATTGTCTAATCATATATTCATTTCAGCGAAACATGGCTAACTCTCCGTAGGAATTAAACACAGACAGGAAGCTGAGGTTATCCTCGGACGTTAGCATTCTATGCAACACTGCATGTACATAGTCTATTACGCAGGATATGTTCCACTTAGAGTCATACTAAAAATCTACAGCGGCTGTGGCGTCCAAAAGTAGCTTTAATGCCTGATTTAAGCATTGTAAAGGACTTTTGAGCTAACAATGAGAAAAGTTTGCCTTCAGCAGACAGGCTGTCAGAGCATTAGACTGTTAGTAATGCATCACTGGTTTAACTCCCTTTTTAAAAGTCTGGTCTACAGTTAATTTGAATAGATGGACTTCGGTAGGACTCATTACTGCTGTTCAGACTGTAAAGCCAGAGGTGGAACTCGCGGTACATTAGTCTAACACTTGTACTGCAGAGTTAAAAGAGTTAGAACTTACTCAGAGGCCCAAATCACATTTACAAACTGCAATGAGGAGTGTGTGCTTATTGGGACTCTGAGACCGAAGCAGACACAAGAGTAAGGACTAATGAAAGTATTAATGGAAAGATAAACTTTGGTGCTGAGAAGGAAGGAAGGAAGGTGCAGGTAGGTAGGTAGGTATGTGGAGCAGATCTATGTTCGATTCTTGGAACTTGGGAACCTCTGTGTTCTTCTTTGTGGAGTAGGCCTGTACTCCCTATGTCTAGGGAATGAGAAAGTCCCAGTTTCCCCCATCAGCCTTAAACATCCACAGTAGATTGTACACCAAGTTTCCAAAAGTAACATTTTTTGACAGGTGTGAAGGCAAATTTAAGATTGTAGTACAATGACGTTTAAAGCTAAATGCTAATGGGTGTAGGAAATAGGACTCTGAAATGACTGTGAGTAGCTGTTTAACTATTTCATTTCATTTTTCATTTCATGTATTTATTCATGTAGTGTGCCAAGAACAAAACAGAAAGGATACACAATAGTAATAATAATTTATACACTGATGCTTGAAATGGAGTGCGAAGAAGTAAAACTTATTGAACCCCACCCCGATCAAACTCCTCCTTATTATCTCAATGGTACAAGCTTTCTCTTTTTTTTTTTTTTTTATTTGTTCATGCATCAATCAACATCTAAGCTGGTCTAAACAAAACTGAACCAGCCCTGAGTAATAAACATCTGATATAGAGAGTTTGGGTCAGTCACCAAACACAATATGTAGGCCTACATGTGACATAATAATACCATTTTGTATTATGATTAGTGTGATATTACATGTGATTAGGGGCATTGGAATGATTCGGTAAAATATAGCAAAACCATATCACAATAAATCACAAAACAACATAGTTTGTCCCGACTCAAGTCCATTGTATAAAACAGAAAACCTTGCTTAAGAAGACGGAGAAAAGTCCCTGGAAGTAGCAATTTGTTCGACTGCAGTTCTTGAAGTAGTGGAAGAATAGTTCAAATACATGGGGAATTTACATTTTACATTTATTATACTTTTGAGGAGCAGCAAACATTGAATATTGTATTTTGAGGCTTTAGTGTCAACTTTAGAAAAATGGTTCACTGCATTTGAGCCAGTTCTAGTGACAATCTCAAGGCTCTCACACATGTTTTCATAAACAAAGGTTTTAAACGTAGTTCAGATGACTCTTTCATAACCTTTGTGACTCTCATAACAAACAACGCTCTTTCCCATCTCATGCCCACATTCACCTGTTTTGTACAAACTGCAAATAGTTCCGACTCGAGATTTTCTGACAGTCTCTGGTAGCAACAGGTTATAGCGCCGCGATTACTTTTGCCTGGCGCATATATGGATCTGCGCAGGTCTAATTTGGCAACAGACATCTGAGCTTTAGCTCCAGAAGCTCACCGACTCGACCATAAATTTCAATAATCAGTCATCGTCCTCTCACCCTTATTACTCTGTGGGCTGAGGTTTTAACGTTTTATGGACAATGCATTTTCATAACGCTGCAATAGTCCAATCATGAGTCAGCAATCAACTTAAAAGCTAGTCTTGAAATATGTAATTACTCAAGATCTTATCATTTTAGCTGATAAAATGTTCGGCCCCCGGTGGAAAGATATTTTGAGGATGAAGCAGAATGGATGGATGCACAGCAGTGAGTATAGTATAGTTATGAATGATAGGTGACAAGAGGAAGACCAAACAAGAGATTTCAGGAGGATTTGAAGTTGGTGAGAGACCAGACAAAGAGTTTATTGGTGGGTGATCCTATCTTGCTTGCTAGGCCTGGGCATTGCATTTTGCTTGTAAATACTACACCGTCTTTCTTTTCAAACATTTGTATAATTTTAGAAGAGAAACTCGCCTAACAGAAAATAGGTTAAGTCCAACGCAGGGTGGCTGGGTGCGCCAAAAGGAAAAGGGTGTGGAATTCAGTCACCCTTTCCATCAAGTACTGTTTCGGATGCCTCGATCTTCCTCGCTGGAGGGATTGTCTCTCGACTGACCCTGGAACAGCCAGAAGAGCTGGAGGAAATGAGAAAAGTCCAGGCGCCTCCGCAACCTGGCCGCGGAAAAAGTGGAAGATGGATTCATGGATGGCTAGACCAGGAAAGTCCCACCGAGATTCCAAATAGACTAAGAACCCTTGCTCAAGATCTGGAGATCGGTCCCAAATTTTGCTTGTGACCGATGCTCCAATGGCATTAAGGATTACACTGCCTGGCCAGAAAGAAAAGTCACCCCAAAAACTCAAAGGAACTCATGTGCAATAACTTCCATGTAAAACCAAGTGGCAATAACCTCTGTATAAGTGTCACCGTATCAACCAGTACGACTGTAAACTTTGCACTGCCAATTTATCTTGATATTTTGGATATTTCTATGTTTTTAATCTGTTTGATTTTTTCTTTTTAATATGTATATACATATACAGTATATACAGTACCTTGCGAAAGTACACCTTGAACTTTCAGATGAGACAAAAACTGAACTTTTTGGCCCAAATGCAAAACGTTATGTATGGAGCAAACCTAACACTGCTCATCGTCCTGAGTGCACCATCCCCAGTGTCAAATATGGTGGGGGGAGCATCATGCTATGGGGCTGCTTTTCCTCAGCGGGGACTGGAAAGATTGTAAGAATAGTTGGGAAGATGGATGGAGCCAAATACAGGGACATTTTGGAGGAAACCCTGCTGGAGTCAGCAAGAGAATTGAGGCTGGGGCGGAGATTCACCTTCCAGCAGGACAATGACCCTAAACACAAAGCTAAATCTTCAATGGAATGGTTTAAAAACAAACATATTAATGTGTTAGAATGGCCCAGTCAAAGTCCTGACCTAAATCCTATTGAAAATCTGTGGAAAGACCTGAAAACTGCTGTTCACAAACGCTCTCCTTCTAATTTGACAGAGCTTGAGTTGTTTTGTAAAGAGGAATGGGCTAAAATGTCAGTCTCTAGATGTGCAAACCTTGTAGAGTCAAACCCCAGAAAATTTGCTGCTGTTATTGCAGAAAAAGGGGGTTCCACAAAGTATTAATTCATGCTGTATGAATACTTATGTACGCCCCACTTTTCACTTTTCTATTTTTTGTAAAATAATAGAATCATGTGTCATTTTGCTTTCACTTCACAGTTGTCTGTTACTTGTGTGTGAACTTTCAGTACAAAATTCAAAATAAAATCTTTATGTTTAGGGTAAACATGACAAAATGTGCAAAAGTTCAAGGTGTATTAGTACTTTCGCAAGGCACTGTACAGTACTTTTACCCTTTAAAGCTTTCTATCCACTGTATATAAGATACCTCTAGTTACTATTATTTGATTGCACCTAACAGTTTGTTAAATCCAGATGACAGCCAGAGTATCAGGGTCACGGACAGTCCATTTAGCTAAATGTACACTATGACAGTAGCTGATTAATGACTCTTCTTTCATGGTATTTTTCTGTGGATACTTGCGCTCTCACAGTGTTGACACCGACCGGAGTCTGATTCAGGTTCATTAAAACGTCTGTTCATGTGTTTGTTTGTGATATTAAAGCCGTCTGCCTGAGCCTCGATCTTTCCCATACGCCAAATCTCTCTATTTCTTTGTGTGGGTCCCGCACTGGAGGTCTTAGGTTTTCAGATGCCGCAGGATCATGGCTTCAGGGCAAAATATCACACGCCCAAACTGCAAAAGCCTCTGAAATCTCACTGCCCCAAGAAAAAAAAGACCAAATCAAGTGTAAATGTATGCACAAGTAAACACACTGAGGGATATTTGGAGACATGACATGCACTTTTCAGGATGTGTTAATATTAAATGGCTACAATTCAATTTGTAAAAGTAAATATACAAATTATGCACCCATTTATCACCCGTTTATCATGATTATTTACAAAATCTTGAAGAAAATGGGCATGGGGCGGAATAAAGTGAATATTTGTATAGAATTTGTGTACAGCACTTTGGTCAACTGTGTTGTTATGTTTCAGAAATAAAGTTAAATTGAATCGGCATTGTTTTAATAAGCCTCTGCAATGTCAAAAGAACCAGGGTTGCATTTATTTTTCATCACAATGTCGTATTGGCGATGGGAGAGAGTGAGCACTGTGCAAAGCCTTCTCCAGCACATCCCAAAGATTGTCAATGTCTGTCGCCTGTATTTTTTCCCACTTAATTGCAGATTTTGTCCATTATTTCAATATTATATATATATTATACTTTTGTTATATCTGTTTTTTTCAGGACACCCTGGGCTTTTTAGATCTGTAGGACTTGTTAGGTTCAGATGCATCTAATTGAAATTATTTGAACAATTTTAAAAGGGAATAATTCAGGCGAAAATCATTTTAGACACTTTTGTTCATCAAATAAACCCCAAAAAATGACTGAATATGGGTATGAACATTAGACAAATGTCTAATTGGTCAATTGGTCAAAACAAAAGAGCCCAAAGTTGTAACTATTTTATAAGTGTCTTTCAGTTCACAAAATCTTAAAAAAGTCCTATTTCTATGATTTAGAAGAAAAACAATTGTTCCAAAAAAGAATACACAGAGAGCTACAATATCACATTTAGGGCATATGTGTCTTTTCAATCACCCAGCTGTAGACAGAGGACCTAACACGTGAGCACTATTGACGGTATACTGTTGTCAATGGTGAGTGCGCCTGTATCTGGAGCCTATCCTTCGTGCGTCTGGCTCAAAATAGCATTTTGCGCGGGTGTTAGCGCAGATTTCCTACGTGCCTGCTGCCGTGTGATCCTTTACGGGCCTACGACGTATTATTACAGTCAAATAAACTTTGAAAACATCTTCGAATGCGCGTAATCCATGTGGTAAAGTTTTTCTGTGTCTGATCATTTCCGGGTCAGAGAGTGCTGCACACGGAGGACGTCATTATCTTGAGCCAGCTCACACTCTTTGGTAGAAGTTTCCCTGCGTTATAATTGGAGAACCGCGGTCATGTGCCAAAAGGAGATGCTACCATTGGACAGTTTGCCGCGACGTCATTCTGTAGTTTCTCGACTCGCGATCACCAGAATCTTACGGTTTTGGTGCAAAAAAAAGTAAGTTTCTATCATTTACGGATCAAAAATGACACACAGTAATGTACAACATTGTCTCAGACGGCACAGACGATATTGCCGCAGGGTAAGAGTTTAAAACAAAAGTCTTTTTCATAATGTTGTAGATAGTACTATTTCTCACAATTTTAAAAGACCAATATGATATTTTGCCTTTTGGAATTAGCAACTGACATTAGCCAACAGGCCCAACTGTCTTCAAGCGAATGATTGAGCGAATAATTGCCACAAACCTTTCACCGTGAGAGTCCCGTAAGTCCGTCTGTTTGGTTCAGAATGACTTCTCTGTCTTTAGCCTGCGGAATTTTGCCTCCACCTCGAACCCCGCACCCCACGAGCCCACATTTCTCATGTGGATTTAATTTGCGAATGAGCCTGAACATGACCCCATGTCAGAACTGCCGGCCTAAAAGTATATATCGGACGGTTCGCGCTACGATGCCAGTGAGCCACTCCGCTGATTATTAGCGCCAAAACGGCTGAGTGACTGTCTGGACCCCGTTCAGAGACTGTCAGGGATCCGTGATTCATCAGCACCGGCCATATGGGTGGGATAAGAGCGTGTTGTCCTCAAAATGGGCACACGTTACTCTTTAACTAATACAAAGTGTATAAGGAACTAATTATGAACAAGCAAGAAGCTAGCAAGGAAAGGCGTAGTGATATAGTATATGCTTTAAATTGTAGGACACTTGTACTTAATCTGTTACCTGCCATCTCAGGGTTAGGGTTAGCAATTATGCATATCCAAATCTCAAAGAGCTTGAAAGCCAAGACCTTCTAGTTTCTAAAACTATACGTAAGATCTGTGTGAGTGACACACGTAATGGCATTTGCTGGTCCTAACCCAAATCATAACTCCAATCCCTGACCCTAAACCTAAACCTAGCCCCCTGATCGGGGGACGGAGAGTAACAGGTAAACAAGGAAGAGGCATATGTGTGTTTATTTTGTTTCATATTTACCCAAACTCAAAAGTATTTACAAAGCATTTATACATAAACAAGCTAACCATAAACTATTAATGAACTACTGGTAATACTTTACAAAAAAATCCCCAAAGTCGGGTTAATGCTGAGAAACAGAAGGTCTCCATCAGGCTAAGTGTAGTCCATTGACTTAATATAAAATCAATAGGGGCTTAAGCCTAAGGTACTCCTGCAGCACTACATAATAGCTCCAGTAAAACCGCAACCTTGATGAAGAAGATGACGAAATGTCCGCTTTATGGAGTTACAGAGTCGTGGAGGAGGCGTTGATGACAAAGGAATTGAAATTGCCGCCTGAATGGGCCGTCTCCATGTGGTGTTACTATGGCTAGAACACGCTAGCCCAGGCAAATTGAATATGTTACCTTTTAAGGCGAGATACTGCA
Source organism: Proterorhinus semilunaris (assembly GCA_021464625.1). Lineage (NCBI taxonomy): Eukaryota > Metazoa > Chordata > Actinopteri > Gobiiformes > Gobiidae > Proterorhinus > Proterorhinus semilunaris. The sequence continues at coordinate 31,581,226 of CM038347.1, read as the reverse complement.
GGTGAATGGGGATATTTGCTGTAGTTTACTGATATAATTATGAGGAAAAAAAACGTATTCATTTTATGTTCTCTTGTGAAAATGTTTGCCCAAAAGTGCCCAAAATTCCACATATTCTCTGCGACTAAAGCTGAATAATGGATGGAGTCAGGTTTACATTTATGGTTTTATTTTGTTGACATATTAGTTACAAAGACTTTTTCAGATTTTGGAAATATTGTTTAGTTTTAAAATAAGAGGTTTTTTATTGGAAAAATCTGTAAAAAAATAAATAATTTTGCCTTGTTTGTTAACATTCAAAACTCAATAAATCAGGCTAAGAACTGGATATTAAAAAAAACCCTCTGGAAAAGCTTTAAACATTTTGTTAAGTCCAAGAGTGGAAAGTTTGTAGGAGATACTGTCGCCACAATTTGTGAGAAAAATCCATGTTGAGAAAATTGCTCTTGAAATTACAATATTGCATAACCTATGGAGAAACATTGAGTGAGAAAAATGCCTTATTGAAAGGCATATAAAAGGGGGAAAAAAGATTACATTCCTGGGATGTGTAAACCTGTTTACTTCAACAACAATGTTCAGAAAATGCAAAATACACGCAGCTCATAATTATTTCATTACTCCAGGACGTGTATGTGCACAGTGAACAACGTAAAATTTAATTTCCTAACCTAAATTGCAAAGGCTATATCTGCCAAAAAAAAGGTTGCAATTTGAAATTTTGCCAAAATTGCTCAGCCGTAAGACTCCCAATTTCCTTCCGCCTTTTCAACTTAACGACTTCTCCCTCCGAAAGCCTTTCAGCTGTTCACATAAAGGGAGCCGACCTTGCTGCCGCTCGCCGCTGGAGTTAGCCTGGAGATGGTGGATGTGATACAAACGCTGCAGAGAAAGAGTGCAGGAGAAACCATCCGCTCGCCGTCATATACTGATACTGACCCGCTGACTTCACACAGCCTTAAAGGAGTCTGATCCTGCCATTCCCTTTAAGAGAAGCACGACCTTGCATTTTGCCCTCGTACTACTTCTACTGTTACCGGACAACACAGTGAAAAGTGTGTACTACAGGTTGTTTGATTTGTGTTGCAAATCTAGTCTGTGGTCATGCTGGCTTTTTACCGAGTTAGCAAGCCAGCTACTCCGGGAAACTTTAGCCTGTTCAATGTATTTTTCCTATAGCCATTAGCCTTAAGCCATGCATCAAACATAACAAATCATGAAGGATCCAGATGTTTTCAGCTGTTGTCAACCTATCAACCACATTAAGGTGAGGTCCAAGCCTAGTTAGAAATCATTTATGAATGTACTTTTTACATTTTTACTGAAGAATTGGCGTATAAAAGTGTTCTCTGAGCTAAATGCTAAATTATATTCCGCTTTTGTAGGGTTGGATACACATCAAATGGCCACTAATCCGCTTATAATATGTTAATGATAAAGAAAACCACATAAAATATATAAACGCTTTGAAACGGTCAAACATGACTTTGCCGTACTTTAATATAGGGCCTGGCTTCTCCTTTCATTTGTATGGGGATAGGACACTGAATACAAACATGTTGGCTAACAGATGTATGCATTTGCATAGAAATAAAAGGGAGAAGTGGTGTTCGATTCTGACGTAAGGTGGATAATGGCTAGTCTAGGTTAGCATGTTACAATCAGCTACAGCTCATTGTTAAGGAAAAGTCTGCAATAAACCACAAATGTGTCAAGCCCGGATCATTGTGTAATCATCATAAAGGCTGTTATACTGTATGTAGTTGCTGGCTTCATTCACGTTATTAGTGCACAACAGAGTTACCACAGATTACTTGAAAAAGTAATAGATTACTGATTGCTCCTTTGAAAAGTAACTTAGTTACTTTACTAATTACTGAATTTTAAAAGTAACTAAGTTACATTACAAGTTACTTTATTAGTTACATTCAGCTTTGGCCGCCTCAACACCCTAATGACAAACCCTTTTACCAACACTCACTTTATTGGACGTGTGTATTAACAGTAACATCAACAAAGCGGACACAGACTCATAAAAGTGACGTATTTCTATCTCTCTCCCCGACCAGTGTTTGTGTTTTTAGGCTGAAAACGTGACATTTTGTTACATCACTCGTCGAGATGCAAAAATAAATGTCTTTTTTTCCAAAGGAAAATTACAAAATAGTAACTCACAGTGATTTGGAAAACTAACTTAAATCTGATTACTTGTTTGGAAATAGTGATTACTAGTTACTGAAAAAAGTAATCCGTTACTAAGTAATTAGTTACTGGCATCACTGGTGCACAATAGGCTGCTTGTTATCACTGGAGCGACCCGAGCTAGCTGTTGGCGCCTAACTGCTTAGAACTGGGAGAAAACCGCTCGGCTGCGACCCATTATAGACAAAATGTGAGGAATAAACGACAAAAACAACAAGCCAGACTTGTCAAAAGATCGATGCAAGCTAGTGCTGTGATGCTACTCCGGATGAAGCTTCAAACTAACGTATTGGCCACGGCCAATTGTACATGAAATGTGAGCAAAAAAATACAAAATCAATAAGCCAGGTTCCGTGTGTGACCATTTTAAAGGCTGCTTTGTATAGTTAGCTACCGGCTTTTTTTTTTTTTTTTTACGTTATTAGTGGGCGACGGTGGCGCAGATGGTAGAGCGGGTCGTCTCATGATCGGAAGGTCTGGGGTTCGAATCCCGCCTCCTGAAGGTGCACATTGTCGTTGTGTCCTTGGGCAAGACACTTCACCCCCCTTGCCTCCAGTGTCTGCGTACACTGGTGTATGAATGAGAGTGTGAATGGGCCCCCTATGAGAGACCAACAGGCCCGTTTGGAACCATGAGGCCGTCCTTCCGTGGACCCACCACCTGCAGGAGGAGCCATAGGGGACTGGTGCAATGTGACTTGGGCAGCTCCAACAGCTGCCCCCACGACCCGGCAATGGACAAGTGGGAGAAAATGGATGGATGGATGGATGGACGTTATTTTTTTTTTTCATCACTGTTTTTTATTAATTTTCCAATATAGCATTAACAAGTCAAAAAAATAAATACAAATAAAACTAAATAATTTCAAAACATCCTAAATATGCAATACAAAATAGTAATACAAAAATAAAGAAAAAAATAAATAAAATAAATTCAAATAATAAATTAAACAAAGGAAGTCACACTCAACTTGAAATCAGACATATTGTATTATTTTTTGAGAAAGTCAATTAAAGGTGTCCACACTTCTTCAAATTCTTGTGCTTTACCTTTTGCTATATAGGTTAAACGCTCCAATGTGATACATGTTGTCATCTCTCTCAACCAAGATTGTGTAGAGAATAATTCAGTCTCTTTCCAGGACAAAGCAACCATCCTCCTGGCCTGCAGGAGGCCAAAGTTGATCAGAGTCTTATGCTTGGTATTGACTGTGAAATTCTTTGGGTATATCCCCAAAATGCAGAGTTTTGGTGTGCAAGGTATCTGAAGTTTCACAATGCTACTTAAGGTGCAGACAACCAATTTCCAGAACGTCACCAATTTGGGACATTCATGGATGGACGTTATTAGTGCATAATAGGCTGCTTGCAATCACTGGAGAGACCCGAGCTAGCTGTTAGTAGCTAACTGCGAATAGCTTGTTAGCTCCGGGAGAAAACCACTCGGCTGCGACCCATTGTAGATACAAAACTATGTGCACTTGTAGAACAGGCTCAGATAGTTAAAGGCATTTCTATCATTTCTATGGGCCCAAACAAAAAAATAAATGACTTAAATTAACATGAAATAAAGTGGATTTTGAATGTTTTGCTGCTTGAAATTATTGCAAGCAGCAAACACTTTTTACAGTTGTTCGCATGTGTATGTTTGGGGGTTGTAGCCACAAGAAACCCGAGCTCTCGGGTACTCACAGTGGTCGAACATGAGGCTTAAACCAAGTGGTAGCCATGAGCAAGACATGCCAAACGATCTACAGCTATTTCAGCACATGATACTGTAGAATCTACCTACAGTGTAGATAATACTTTCCCTTAACCTGTTTCATAATGCCGACAGTGAAAGCCTTTTGAAATCGTTCAAACACCCAGTCTACATCAAGGCTGAGTGCATTGTCGTATCAACGGCAACAGATTATACAACTCCTGTACTCTGTGAAGGCCTTGTTGAAAGTTGTTTCTCTTCAAGTAATGCTATTAATCAAGTTGCCACGTGAAGTTTCAAAGTATTTGGTTATGTTCGTCAGCTAATCGCAGCCTGGTAACCGAGGCTTAACCAATGGCCTGTGGAGGTATTCATATAAACACACTTTCCTTCTCTCTTTTCAAGATCCATAGCAGCAGGACATTCCATCACTGTTTGGATGCGATGGACGTGAGGTGATCACTTCATTACATTCTGTGTGTTTGGGCCTCCATATCGTATCGTTGGTTACGAAATGTGATGTTGGTCGAGAACTGCTAAAACAACAGCAAAAAAACATAAAGAGTCTGTGGGATGTGTGTGGCTGTAGCGAACTGTGGCGAATGAGTTCACTTCCCGTTGAAAGAATGAAGTTTAGCAAGAGATGGAGCGGTGAGGAGGGCATTTCATGGGGGTGTCCATGTTTTCGGCAGGTACAGTGTGCTCACGTGTACTGTGAATTGAAGACTAGGGGGAACCTAGGGTATGGCCAGTCCAACTGCGGGGCAAATGTTTGATTAGATCTAGGTTGAAGACAGTAACAGCATGAATGTTACTTCAAGTTGCACATATACTGGAAACGTGCTCTGATTCCTAAATCCCAGACCATGTTTAGTCTTATGCATAGCCGCCCTGCGTATGCGTGGGTTTCCTCTATTCTTTGTGCTCCCCTTAAGCCGTCTAAAGTGCTTCAATTAGGATAATTCATGCCCATTATCAGTTCAATGCACTTCTCGTGACATAACATGCCAACATGTGCCCACATTTAAACGTGCTCTAAACAGCAGCACTACAGTCTATAATCACTTGGTTAGGAAATTCTTTTTTGTAGTGTAGTCTTTGGCGATGCAAACAAACTATTAAACAATGAGATTAAGCCACTTTCTAAATCAACTCTCGTCTCTATGGCTTTTCATGGCGGACCTGGAGAATGCAGCAATGCAGCAGAGAGCGCCAAATTCGATAAAGCATTTTTAATATTACTGCTCTTTGGGAGCGTCACTCGATAAGCTCAGGGCTAGAAAATATATTTAACCACGTGGAAAATGCGGATTCAAAGATTTCTCTTCCCACGGGTGCCTACTAGACCAAACATTACAACCGTTTGACTGGTGGAGTAAGTTATCTTTTTATTTTCATGTCCGTTATCACAGGGATATGTTGGGAAGTGAATGTATACGTTGTCTTTCTCCTGTATTCTGGTGCATTTAAGCTGTCTACATGACCACGGAACCAACCTCCATCAGGGATAGATTATTTTTCAAAGGTTTATTTTACAAACTGTGTGACTGGCTATATTTCTAGTGTCACTTAGCTCTAAAAGCCTAAACTCCTGCGGCTGTTTTTACACAGTCCATGAGCATGAACACTATTTTGGATTTTGGTCATAATGCTTTCTCCCCACCTTAACCGAGGACATTTGCTCCAGTTTTAGCTTCTCGACTGGAGCTTATAGGCCTGGGTAACGCCCCATTTGAAAGCTAAGACCTATAAAACTCATGTAAGCTTCTTTCTTGTTTTTGTTATCACATTTTTGTCGTTTTTGTTGTGTTTTGTAATCACATTTTCATTGCTTTTTTATGGAATTGTTGTCACGTTTTTATCACCTTTTCCTTACTCTTCATTTTCTTTGTGTGTGAAGTAACTGTGATCAAGCCACAAACATGTGACCAAAACGTGCCAAAGAAGCAACAGAAACGTGATGAAAACACAAGCAAAAAGAAACGAAAACGTGACAATCCTAACGAGGAAGAAGCTGAGATCAGTTTTGTTGGTCTTGGCTTTCAAATGAGGCGTTACACTGGTCCATAGTCTGTAAGCTCCGGTCGAGAAGCTTTCAGATTTGGTTAAAGCCGGACGGGAGAAAATGTGCTCGGTTAAGGCGGGGGTTAAGAGGTTATGATGAGAGGCTACTTGGGAGATAGTGAATTCCTGTATAGATTTCTTCTTCCCTCATGACACCGGTATATTCCGAGATGACAACGCCAGGGTTCCCCGGGCTCACCTTGTGAAGGAGAGGTTCAGGGAGCGTCATTTTCAGATCTTAACCCCATTGAGAATCTTTGAGATGTGCTGGAGAAGGCTTACCACGGATGGTCACACTCTCCCATCGTCAATACAAATTCTTAGTGAAAAATGAATGCAACACTTGGCGTTTTTGACATTGCAGAAGCTCATTGACACAATGCCACAGCGACTGTGGGCTGTCATCAAAGCTAAAGGCCAGTGGGGCCCAAAGTGCAGTCCTCACACCAATTTTGGATGGCTCTCAAGCTTCTCGTTGAATTTGCCGCATCACCGGAGCTCTTTCTACACAATTATAGCCTCAAAAACTAAGCTTCCAAGTCTAAATAAAGGTATGAGACACAAAATGCGGCCCTGGATGATTAAAGTTCTGACAATAGGTGTTCCAATCGAATATTAGACCTTTTGTCTTTTTTTAACCAGTGCGGGATTTCTGAACACAGAAATGTCAAATAAAAAGTTGCCCCAAAGTTTGAGCCCTGGAGCACACCGTTAAGAGCCTCTTCTGTGTGCCATTAATTGTGTTTAACAAACGTTAAATAGAGCAAGAACGGGGCTGTGGGTGTGAGGCCGATTTTTCCATAGATTTTTTTATTTTTATTTTTTTTATCAGTAGATGGAGGGCCTCGTCTTGCCAGGGAATCCAAAAGTGACGGACCACTTTCAGTGTTGGGGTCCAACTCCAACAAATGTATGAAGAAATGAAGTAACTCTGTTGTGGCTTCAGGACCCATCTTCAACGTCACATGACACGCCACAACCTAAATAAATATATGGATTTCAAACTGAGTTCATTTTGTCAAGCAATTTAAATGTAGTTTTTGTCTTAGTCTTTTGACAAAAAATTCGTTTAATTTTAGTAAGATTTAGTCAAAGAATTTCCTTCAGTTTTAGTCAAACAAAATTGCATGTAAATTTACCACAACATTGAAGAATAATGTAGTCAAGTTTATAATATGTATGATAATCCTATTTAATCGTGGGCTTCTGCTTTATGGAGCTCCGACCTGTTCCTTTGGCAGTGAATTTAAATGATATGAGGTTAATTCTAAACTATCATTGGAAATTTGGATGATTTCAGTCTCTATTTTAATCGAACAGAACATCTGGACATTTCAGTCATAGTTTTAGTCTCATTTACAACTTTTAATTTAGTTTTAGTCTAATTTCAGTCGACGAAATTAACACTGATATCGACTTAAGAACAATCATGTAATACGAAACTTTAGCAGGTGTTGTAGATCACTCTCGGGTGTAGTTGTTATTCTCAAAATCACTATGGGTGCTGGAGGGTATATTCTCATGGGCTGGATTTAGCCCTGGGGCCTGACATTGCCTAGAAGGAACGGTGGTGGAAGACGCCATTTCTAAATGTACAGGAATCAACCAAGAAAACACTGTTACTGTTTGTCAATCAACTAAACAATGCCTTTCATCCAATCACCTCTAATGCCAACCACAAAGTAAAAACTCTTTCTTTCCCCTCCTTCTCCCTGTTGTTTCCATGACAACGCTCCATCGCTGCAGCAGCGTAACCATCAGCCTCCTCGCCCTCTCCTTATTCCCCTTTTTCCCAGAATCACTTTAGGTCCATCCACTCTCTCGCTCTGGTCTGTGTCCCGGTTACAGATTCGCTTTGTTGAAGACAGTGATTATGTCTATTGCTTATTGAATAAAAGCGTGGGATTTTTTGGCTGCCAGTGCGGCCCCCCCGCCGGCAACCAAATGTGAGATTTTGGTTATTTAAAGGGGCGGCCATCTTGGCTCCGATCAAAAACACGCGAGGCCTCACAATGGGCCGTCCTTATGTGAACCTCTTCAGCTTTCTTCGATCGAAGTGTAGGGATTTGTCGTCCAAACGGCTTAACCCCTTAACCCCCGCCTGAACCGAGCACATGTTTCTCCAGTTTGGCTTTAGAGCAATTTTGTTGAAAATAGTTTGCATTTGACAAAAGTGCGACAAAAAAGAAATGAAAAAGTGACAAAAATGTGTGACAAAAGACGCAACAGAAGAGTGACAAAAAGGCTATAATAAAGCCACTAAAATGTGTGACCAAAATGTGTGATGAAAATTTTAGTTTTGTAAGTCTTAGCTTTCAAATGAATTGCTACACTGGCCTGCAGGCCGAGATCCCTTAGATATGAGTGGAGAAAATGCACTATTACTTTGCCATTCCTTCAACTTTCTTTCTTTTCTTCGCGGTCAGACAAAGACGTCGCCTCAAACCCTTCGTGAGAGTCGTGGGAGATTCGAAGACGCCGTCTGGGATGAGGTTTCCCGATTTGTACTCCCCGTTACGGCGGCTGACGGGTAAACAGAGCGCGGCGAGGCTGTAAAGATTTAGCAGCGTCACATTTCATCCACTTAGCGCTGTCTGAATCTGCTGAGTGAGGCCCCGGGGCCAGAGCGCGGGGGCCCGATGGGTAAAGCAGCCTGGCCACCAACTGCAGACTTAGAAGCTCCTGGTTTAACGCAGTCTTCTCTTGTAGCGGGGATCATTTAGGAGAACTCTTTCACCCCCAAATCAATATTCTCCACATTCTATAACCTTTTATCTGATTGATTAGATGCCAAAATATCAAAATGACGTCACTTTCATTCTCATTCTCCAATTTGAGCAATTACTTTCTTCCGGGATTACACGTCTTATCCTACAGTGCAATGTAGTACAATGTCTTCATTAAGTTTACTGCTTCACTGAAATAAAATGATATTAATGATTTAACAGATCCATCTATATAAGCCATATTTTCAAAAGCAAACTTTAACTTTGATTGCCAAGTCGCCGTGGCCTTGTTTCAATAAACGTCTGCAATGTCCAAAGATCCAGAGGTGTGGTCATTTTTCCACCAAGATCTTCTATTGATGATGGGAGAGCGCGACCACTGCGCAGAGCCTTCTCCACCACATCCCAAAGATTCCCAATGAGGTTAAGATGTGGACTCTGCGGAGGCCGATCCACGCGTGAAAGCGAGGTCTCCTATTGGGACTGTGCAGCTTTGTGTTCTATTTACTTTCCCAAACTTCAGATTGCCGTCATAAGGTAGCCTAACATTTCTCATAATAGCGCTTGTAAATAAAACAAACCGACTGTTAGAAAGCTGCGGCTGCCTGGTGCTGAAAATATGCTGGCTCTGTTCCAAATCGCAGGAAGAAGGAGTGGAAAGCCGGTGGTGACTCCCATTGAAGAGGGATGTTTAGTCATGGCTATAACATTGCTTTCTGTGGGGGTTAAAATGAGTTAAGATGCCATCGGTTTGTTAGCAGAGCACCAAAGCATGTAAGAAATTGAAGACCGGCATCCAGGCACGAGCTTCTGAGGCCATACTGTGAGCTAATGTTGTAGTAAGGGCTATACATCAGTTTGAGGGATGACAGGGGAAAGCAGCCGTTATTGCTGGTAACAGGACGCGGTTCTGCAATAATAGTGTGTAATGTAGTAAGTTAGACACCCACATGGGATGGGGAATAAGAGAATAATGCACATTAGGGTCTGTGGGTCTCCGGGACCTGCTCTACCCTCAGTCTGTGGATCCTGTCACTGCAGACACGGGACAGTCCACAGGAACATACAATAGTCACTGTACCACACCAGTGCACGAGCCACGCCACGGTCATCAAAGACGTGCACGTCACACATGAAGGCGTGCACGCGCAGAGACAATGACCTCACCGCCACGTGCGCACATCTGTCACTCACTGCCGCGTGCACACACCTCCAGTCATTAACGCCACCCGCACAGGTGCGCTGCCCACGTTAATTTACAGCTCCTGTGCGCGGCCACACGCGCACAGGAGCGGCACACCCCCCCTCGGTACTCGGTCCTACCTCCAGACCTGGCCCAGCTGCAGGACGTGCAGCGCGCTCTGAAAGATCCACATGCACACGGTGCAGCAGCGCCGCGGAGCAGGCGGCGCGGAGCCCGGCTGCACCGCTGCCGCCTGTTCACTGTCCTTGGTGCTGAGCGCGTTCTCTCCTGTCGCCTCTGCCGCCACCGCGCTGCTGCTGCTCGCTCCATCCCCGCAGCTCAGCTCCGAGTAGTCGTACACAAACCAGCGGAAACTCAGCACCTGCACCACCGCGGACGGAACCACCACGAACACCAGCGTCAAACCGAACCACCAGTAGTCTCCGCGCACGTAGTAGTCCGCGGCCAGCCACAGGTCTGTGGCGCCGTCGGAGAAGAAGACGAGCAGCGCGCACAGCACCCAGCAGCAGTCCAGCGCCGTGTACGGCGTGGATCCCGGCGTGGCCGTGCAGCGGGCTCGGGCTGCGGGGATCCCCGCTTCAGACGCGCTCCTGGGCGTGTTGTCATCCTCCACAGACACCGCTGCTCCGTCCGACTTAGCGGCCATGTTGGTTAGGATAGAGACGATGAGAGGAGGGGAGGAGAGAGAGGAGAGAGAGAGCGGGGTGCGCACGAGAGAGATTACATCATAACTAGCCTCATCATCAGCCAATTAACGGGAGACATCAGCACGAGCCGTTAACACCGGGACAGGCCGGCCCGTTATCACTGTCTGCGCCCTGTCAGTGCGAGGAGCTGCATCTCTTTAAAGGCTGTGTCCTATTGTTCTGCCATTGCCCCCGTGAACGGGAACGTTTACAGGACATTTACTGCAGGGGCCCCATTAATGGGCCCTTCAGAGGAAACGTGGGACATAATACACATGACACAGGGTCAGAGGGCGAAAGAGTCACAGAGTCACCTCAGACAATAGGCTTACACAGAGATAATACAGTGACACAACAAAGGGGCGCTCCATGCCTAAACAAAAGTGAACGCTTTAGGTAGACACACACAAGACTGCGGACAATGACCAGGTCAGGTATAAAGTGTTCTGTGCATTTGACCCATCATTCTGTGACACTGGGGAAACCTGTCAGGAGCAGTGGGCAACAGCAGCGCCACAAACAGGGATTCATCTCCACATCTTCAGGTTTGTTCCAGGGAAACCAGTCCTGGGATTTTGCAATGTGCATCAAGGGCCCACAGACAAAACATAATAGAAGTTGTATGTGTTTTGCCAAATATCATAAATCTATATTCTATATATATATATATATATATAGAATCATATAATCTATATTTCCCATAAACCATCACAAACCCGTTCTGCACTCATGCTACGTTCATCCCGGTGCCATCGGTTAGTCATTATTCCTTTTCCTGAGTAGTTCCTTCTACTGCCAACAGAGGGCAGTCTTTACTTTTCATGTGTATTTTCCAACGACGTGATTAAAGTTATGCTGAAGAGCTCCTAAAACAAGTTTATGAGCGATAATTGACCTCCCGCAAAACCCCGCTCGAAGCGGTCATTATCCAATCGTTACTGAGGGCAGTCCGTCATTCTCCGGACAGGCAAAATGGCGAGGCAAGTCCAAATGCTTTTTCCCCCCTTGCCGAAAGCCGGAGAACACAACCGGAGCGGTGCCTGATAGCTTGTAAGACACGTTTACCATCCGTCTCGCCGTTTGCCAAAGAGCTGTCATTGCTGGACATGGTCACAATGAAGCTGTTCCCGGCACAGTGCCACGGGAAGCGTCGAGTTGCTCGCATCGCAGAACTTTGATCATTCAGCAGCAGTCGGCTTTGTTTTGCCGACGCTAAGAGCGCACGGGACATTGTGACTAATATGTTACCTCGCTTAGGGCCCTATACCTGATTTATTTTATTTTATATATATTACTTATTAAATGAAAGTGTTATTTATGGTCCTACTCATTGCTAACTTTCCTAACATATACTGTATGCAGCGTCCCACTTCTTCACAGGGACAAGTTTAGAGGCAAATTTGAGAACTTGCAAGTGATCTGTGAGTCTGTAAGATTGCAAAGTGAGGTGAGAGTGAAAGTTAAAAAAAATAAAAATAAAGTCCCTCCCCTTCCCCTCTTGATTGGACCAGCGAGCCACTCCTGAAAGTAAGCTGAAGGGGATTTGCTTTTGTGCATTGGGTCCTTGTCTTGTTGCAGCGCCCATCCTCTTTTGAGTTTCAACTGTTGGACAGATGGCCTCAGGTTTTTCCCGCAGAATATCCCGATAAACGTGTGAATTCATTGTTCTATTGATGACAGCACGTTGTCCAGGCCCTGAGGCGGCGAAGCAGCCCCCCACACCACGACGCTCCCTGCACCGTGCTTCACCGTGGGGATGGGGTTTTGACTTTGGTGTGCTTTTTTTCCTCCACACATGACGTCGGTTGTTCCTCCCAAACTATTCAACTTTGGGTTCATCAGTTGACAGAATGTTTTGCCAGTAGTGCTGTGGAGCGTCCAAGTGCACTTTCGCAGACTTTGAAATTGCATCAATGTTTTTTTTTTTTTAGACAGCAATTGCTTCCTCTTCCATGAACCACGAAACCACATTCTTGTTCAGTGTTTTACGTATTGTAGACGTGTCAACAGAGATGTTGGCATGTGTCAGTGATTTCTGTGAGTCTTTAGCTCTAGGGTTCTTTTCTTCCTCATTAAGTATTCTGCGCTGTGCCCTTGGAGTCATCTTTACAGGACGGCCTCTCCTTGGAAGTGAAGCAACCGTGCCTCCCACTGTCTCCATGTATAGACCATGTGTCTAACTGTGGATTTATGAACATCAAGACCTTTAGAGATGGTTCCTTTTCCAGCTTTATACAAATCATTCATTCTTGAGTGTAGGTCTTCAGGGAGCTCTTTTGAGTGAGGCATGGTGCCCATCAGACAATGCCTCTCAACAAGGGACAATTCTTAACAGCTTTAAGCCACACCGCAGTGATTGGACTTCAGGTTGGCTCACACATGACTGTAAATGTCTTTTTTGCTTTTGGAGCATCCTTAGCCAGGTGGTGTACTCACTTATTTCTCCCTGTCCTGTGAAAATATGACAATATGTAATTGTTTACTTAATAGTTTATGCAGACACTGTTTACTCATTCTTGTGATTTTGATAAAGATCAGACCACATTTTATGACCAATTTATGGAGAAATGTGAGAATTCACAGACTTTTTTCCTCCCCCTGTACCGGGCCGTACCCCGGATGGTGCACCGATCACACGGGGCTTAAATGGCACTGGATGAATGATCTGGCGAGGTCGAGGAACTGAACCCAGTTATATCCCATACATCAATGTGCACGTCAGACAATTTTTTTTTTCATCTTGGAATTTTTCGTGGACACGCCCACATTTTTTGACAGAGAGGGTTTCAGTGAACACTTGGACCACATTTCATGCTTGTTTCACCAACTGAAGTCACGTTCCACTTATCAAAGCGGTGCCGGTTGCATGTGCGGTGGCTCGAGAGGGTTTTCTGATTTCACATGAGGCCGGTGCTTTGGCCTCGATAATAGTGTCCCCTTCGTTGCATATTTTGAATACATCCCGCCACTGCACATTGCAACACATCTTTGCCTCGATTCGGAGAATATTTTGGCTGGCACCAAAAAAAGAGTCACTAACACGCTCTTCTCCACCGTTTGGACACGTGTTCCTAGCAACAGTCCTCGAACATGTATGAATGAAAGGAGACAGAAAAGGGGATAAGATAATCAAAAGGTAGTGTATCGTTTTCTTAAGGAATGAGACACAACAGCGTGTGGGAAAACTGCTCTTGTTGCAAAGCGTCTGGCGGAACGTTGTCCTCGGCTCCGGAAAAGCACATTTCCCACTGAACCGTCAAACACGATAAAGTTTGCACACCCACTCACTTAAAACATTTACCTGCTCCGAAACAAGAGGAGACCGCTTTGAAAAATCAAATTAGAGGCGCTAATTCTCTCCCCGATGTATTTTTCTTTATTTCTCTTCTTTTTTGTTTTGCGCCCCCGAAAACTGAGAGCCCATTTTGTCTGTGGCTCGTCCCCGAGATCTGCGAAAGATTTATGTGGAGTTTTTGTGATAAATGTTCCGCATTAGTTAGTTTTTAACACCCACGGGAGTTAATTAGAGATCCAGCGCGCTAATGGATCGCACCGGAAAACAGTCAGGATATGCGCGAGGGTGAGCTTTGGCGTTGTTAGAGAAAGTACATACGGTAGTTGCTGTCTGCTGAAATGAAAATGTGGTCACTTTATGATATTATTATAGCGCGTTTTACCCGAAATGCTTTTAAAGTAGGATTATCTGCCACACCTGAATATGCCATTTTGTGTTACATGGTACTTGTTGTTTCCTCTGACGTTTATTTTGAAAAGTTTTTCTTTCTCATGAACCATTTGTAAACTCGTGTACTTTTAACCTCACAACCCCCATTGTAACCGAGAGCAAATCTTAAAGCTTCTTGACCTGAGAGTTTACAGGCTGTAAACCAGGCCTCATTTGAAAGCTAAGGACAACAAAACTCACCTAAGCTTCTTACTCGTTTCTGTTGTCTAGTTGAAGTTATGTTTGTTGCCTTTTTGTCATGTGTCCGTTGCATTTAGCTTCTCTACGAAAGGTTTTTGCTGGTGTGATGCATTTTGTTACATGTTCCAAATTGTAATGGGACACACATTGCAGACAGTCGTATACAGCAGCGTGTCGGTTTAGGCCGCCCCTTTTAGAAAACATACCGGGGTTTCATTATCGTCCGGGTCGCGGTCATCTACTTCGTCAGTCTGATCTGACTCCGATTCTGTCTCATCGAGTTTTCGTTTGGGGTCTGCTCTGGGGCTATTTAGTTTCTTCCTGGATGACTTTCAGAGGAGCCGTGTTCTTTCCCCGCTCTGTATAGAGCGGCGCAGTAGGCCACCAGGCTCCTAGTGCCCCACCGACCTGTACTGGTAGAGCCGACCCCACACTATGCTTTCTAAATGAGGAGAATTCTCGTCATGTCTGTGTACACTGGTATATTGTTTGTGTGTTGGTTTATTTGGTAGGGACAGTGCGTGTTAATGAACAAGCCACACTGGATTGTAGCCTTGGGGTAATTTCCATCCGTCGTCCCCCATGTGCACTCTCAAACACACTCTCATTAATTCTGGCCTATTGTACATGTTTTTAGTTGTAGGGGAAACCGGAGTACGATCTCTAAGCGCTGTACTACCATGCAGCCCATACTGTGCCGTGATGAATGAGCTTTATAAGTTGAGACCAGTTACCCATTTACCATCTTAACTACCCTTATCTTACGGAACCTCGTCATCCTTACACTTATGCATTCACAAATATTAACGTGTTTGGGATACACGTGTTGCACGAAAGGTGAGCGAGATGACGATGTAAGCCAAATACGGTCATTTCCTTTCCGGGAGACTGCAGCAGCAACAGAATGTACGCGCATGTGCATCCGTAACGTTACAAAACGTTTGGTTCCGTTTTCTCCAAATGAGGCTTTCCTTACACTCTTGCGACTACATTTCCACTTTAGTAGCTCCTACAGACTCCCAACTTTCCAGGCTTGTACTCCCGAATATTTCAAAGGTTTTGTAAATATTTAATTCCTAGCCTGATTTATTGAGCTGTAGGTTTTCTGAAAATATGGGAAATGTTTGTGCCTTCAGGGCCTTATTTTTATACGAACGCGTAAGATGACTGAAAACCTGCATTACTTTCTCATATTTATGTCATGAATCTACAGCAAAGGTTTTACATTGATATCCCTATCCACCTGCAGTGAACATCAGCATTAATGCCAGCCGTGGAACTGATTTGTTCAAACTAAAGAGCCAGACTTTTAAAATACCTCTGCCGTTTGCGCTTTTCAAAATGTTTTCCTCAATGTCCGACTGATTTAGATTTTATTCATACCTTTTGGAAGCTTTTAACCTGCGCTTTCTTTTTCAATTCATTCCAAGGTAAAATATTGCAGTCTGCCATGAAGACAAACCATACTCAGTGCGTTAGATTATTCTGTTTCCAGGCTCTGTACGCATGAAAACCAGCTATTTGGCTTCATCTCTATGAGCTTAATGTCTCTGCACACGAAAGTGGCAGCAAGTGACGTAACCTTGTCAGTTCTCTGTGACGGCCGTGATTGGTTCAACCAGGCCTTAGCCACCAATCAGCAACTGGTTTACTGTGTATGTGTCCAGACCCACCTTCTTTCATGCAGAAAAGAAGTGGGTGTGGTTTACCAGGCTACAGTCGAGTAGTAAAGTAAAGTAAAGTAATACACTGCTTGAAAATTTGGTAACACTTAATAATAACTACACCTTATTTAGCCTTAATAAATAATGAATTAACACTTAATTCATTAGTGACAGTTAATAAGTAACTCACAATGAATAGTTCTCCACACACTTGACTTATTCATTGTGAAGTAGTTATTAAGTGTTAGTCACATCGAACTAATGAATTGTTAATGCTGAACAAAGTGTTAACTCATCCTTTATTAAGGCTAAATAAGGTGTACTTATTCTAAAATGTCACTTATTTCAAGATTACCTTTTACCGTGTACGTATCGATGATGGGAGAGTAAGACCACCGTGCAAAGCTTTCTCCAGCACATCCGAGGGATTCTCAATGGGGGCTAATATCAGGACTCCATGTGTGAAACGGACGTCTCCCTAAACCACTCTTTCACAGCGTGAGCCTTAGGAATCCTGGCATTGTCATCCTGGAATATGCCCGTGCCATGGGATTGGTGGAATAACCTGGTCAGCTGATCTCATTCTTTGGCTACATAAGTGCTGCTGAACCAAGACCTGACAGAATCCCAGGTCAGAACAGTTAGTTAAATCCAGCAGCATTTTTGAGCCACTGAAAAGGTAACTCCAACACGCACTAATAATGAACCAAAACACACACACCACATTGCAACACGGCTAAAAGCTAAAGGGAAAGCCGATTCCGAAGTCTGTCTCCCGGAATTATGCAAATGACAAACCAATCAGATCGCTGTCACGCTCTTCGTAGCGCTCGATGTGGCGGAAACATCTGAAGTAATGAAGATCTTCAGAGCACAACGCCTGTGAGGGCAGGTGTGGAGGAACCTGTCCAATACGCTTTAGAGAGGACGCGCTACAACAGGAGGGAATCCAATCCACCCGACTGAACCATCTGCTCAGTATTTCTGCAGACGAAAATGTCAAACCTCTGCTGCTACTGTATATTTGGCTTTAAAAGAATGCAACTGGACTTTATGTTTCTCGTTGACAGATGCCATTATTCCCCTCGCTATCTAGAAAGCATCCTCATAGCATCCTCTTTTTGAAACACTCGCGCACATATATACAGTACATTTACAGTCCCTTGCAAAGGTTTAATACCAGTTGGAAAATGGAAAGAATTCCCATTTTGCATGGTTGGAACTGAACGTTTCAAGTGGAACTTCAACATGCAACAAGAAGAAATGGGAGTGAGACAAACAGACGTTTTGACTAAAGCTTTTATTGAAAACAACAAATGATCAAAAGATTATGACCACGTGTCTTTAAAAAGGCCAAATCTGCGCGAAGATGTGGATTCAGCGTCAGTTCCTGTCATTTATTCACACTGTCATGACGTCCTGATGGCGACGGCAAAGAATAAAGTCTCGTTTTGGCCGTGGTCGGGTTGTTGAGCAGCATAAGCAGGGCCTCTCACAGCGCGCCATCACTGCTAAGGTGGGACGGAGTAAAACAGTCAATTTGACTTTGATTGAGGGTTATGGAACAAAAACGTCAAGTGGAAGACCCAAAATAAGTCACCAGCACTGAGCCGGAGGATCCGATTGGCTGTCCGTCGGGACACCGGACGATCCTCGTTACTGGAGCCGATTTCAATATCAGAGGCGTCGTTGACTGACGTGCTTCAAAATGAAAAACATGTCTCTCAAGGCCTCGTCTCCTTGAGCCACAGAACTGTCTGTTTGGACCTCGAAGAGAGCACCAATCATGGGACATTGAAAGATGGAAGAAAGTTTTATTCTTTGATGAGGACAAATGTAACCTTGATGGTCCTGATGGTTTCCATGGATACCAAACATGTCCATGGCCGTATCTACCATTGACGTCACCGAGGTCCGGACATTTTAGCTTTTTATTTTTTATTTGTTAACACATTGAATCCTTTACTGCGCAAATGAATGTGGTGAACACGCGCTTATACAGGCGGAAGAGCTTTCTAATTCAGATGTGGGTGAGCTTGTTCTGGACCTAAATGTGTCCACTCTAAAACCGAACCTCACGAGCCGCTTTGGACCCGAGTGCGTAAAACTCCGCGGAGGCCGGGAGCGCGGCTGAGGCTGTGCGTCGGCCCACGCTACAACAGCAGCGCCTTTAGCATGAACAGTTGCAATTTCTATACTATCTGTCATAAAGAGAGAGAGGAGGCAGTGCGTGCGCTGTCAGACTGATGGTGACTTGGATTTACAACAGTTTTCCTCTCATTCTGATCCGAGGAGCGAGAGGAAGGAGCAGTGTCTGTGTCCCCTCCTCTGCCGCTAAACCTGCGGCTTTGTATCTGTCACTTGCAAAGATTGTAGTGTCCTGCGTATAAATGATCTTTGCTTTAATGAGAGCTTAAACCAGCGCATTCACATTTGTAGCTCCCGGTGGTTTGACAGTACGACTGAGGGAGACGCTGAGGGGGCGGGGCCAGAGCGCAGATTCCAAACCAGTGTCTCACTGTCTGATGTTCAGAATGAGCTGGTCACTGGGACAAAGCAAAACACTCAGCTTTACCCATTCACACAGCCTCATGTTCAAAACAATTAAAAACGGACATTTCCATTTAATATTTTTGTATTTATTGAGGACAAGAAATTCTTAATAGCCCATCACTGAGGCGAGCAAAAATGTGTTCAATGTGGAAAACCTGCTTCACTGTAATAATGGATGAAATAAATATTAAATAGATATTTTATTTTGTGATATTCATAGTGTCAAACTAGGGGGTACGCGACTCGTCACCTAAAGCTTCAGGGCCACAGCTCCGTTTGGACGTTTGGGGACCACTGGCCTAGGATATTTGCTGTGACACAGTGAATGAAGAGGTTCAAGCAAAGCAAGTTGGTCAGAGGGGTCAGAGGGGAAAAAGATGCAGAATCCTGTCTAGTCTCATTCAGTGCAGGTCGAGTCCTTAATAGTCCTGGTTTAGTCCTGTAGTCTCACTCAGTCCAGTCCTGTATATAGTCCTGGTATAATCCGAGTAAAATTCCTAGTTGTGAACCTGTTCATAGCATTGGCAATAAAACCTATTCTGATTCTGATTAAGTCCTAGTGTCAATCAGTCCAGGTCTAGACAAGAATTTTGTTGTTGTTTTTTAAATAGCTGTTTAAATAAAGCTTTATATTAAAGTTAAAAAGCATTTTTTTATTTATTTTTTTTATCTGAGAGTGAGGGTTGATGAAGCTGTTAGAGTAAAGAATTGTGTTAAGTTTTGCTATGGTTTGTTGTTTGACAAAACTGTCCCAAAACTGGGAAGTGCTGTTAGTCACTGAAGCTGTAATATACAGGACAATAATAATAATGCATTAGTGCTTTTTCAAACGCTCAAAGTCGCCTTACAATTCCGTGCATTATTCATTCACTCCATACTTGGTGGTGGTAAGCTACTATTGTAGCCCCAGCTGCTCTGGGGTAGACTGATGGAAGCGAGGCAACCAGCCTGTGTGATCTGCATGTCCGACCACCACCAACCCCTCACTCACTACATTCACTGAGGCTTCCTGCAGTTCCCAAATGGTCTCCAAAAGAGCAACAAAAAGCAAATGTTGAAAACAGCTAAAGGATAAGATGGAAGTGTTTTTGATCACTTAAAATACAAAAAATGATATCTGAATCTTTAAAACTTTCCAGACCCCCTGGTTTAAAGAAATATCCGGACCTCACTATTTTTGAAATCCTGGCTACGGCCCTGAACATGTCAATAATAGTGTGGGAAAGGCGAGTTACTTCCTGGATATCTCCAACTCGCTAGCAGCCAAAACGTCATAAAATAAGCACTTTAAAGGGTAACTTTAATCTTTTTTATACTTTGACATAAAGATATTAAAGGTCCTATATCATGCAAAATCGACTTTTTGGAGCTTTTAACCATGTTGTTATGCTATTTCCTTATCAAAAACACCCCAGAGTGGTTTTTGGATTCATTCACGCAGTTCTCAGTAATCCTCCTGAATCCTGCTCTCTGAGCAGCTGCTCCGCCCTCTCCTGGTAAACGACTGGCATGGTCAGTTGTGTCGTCACAGCGGAACGGAAGTGCTCGACGTCTGTAATCTAATGCCTTACGGCCTGATTTTTATTTGTAAAACAGTTTTTTTCATTATTTCTGTCGTAAGAAAAAAAAAAAAAAAAAAAAAAAGGAAAGAAAAAAAAAAAAAAAAAAAGAGGAAGTGCCTGACGCTGCGCTGCCCCTGTACCGAAAACAAACGCTCCTCCTGAGCGTCCGAACGGTCTGAACAGATGGTCATGTCATGTTGCACCGAAAGTTGTGAAGAGGGAGCTTTTTCTAACCTACTCTGGAGTCTGGACACCTGTTCTTTTTTCTTACCTCACGATAATGTCACGGAGAAAAGCGCGTTTGGCTGCGAGGACTGGACTTTATTCAACCTTCCCAAAGAAGAGGCCATAGAAGTTGGAATTTCCCTCCGGGATTCAGCGACTATCAGCCACAATAGTGTTTGTCTGTGCCTGTCGCTGATGGATGCTGATGAACCTTGGCCAGAATCAAAGTGGATTAACTTTTATAACCAACGCAAGTCCCATAATGGAAACATCAGAGTGGTGAGTCGATCAAAATGCATGTTAGCGTGTGTGTTAGCGTGTGTGCTAGCCATTTAGCCATGAAGCTGTGTTGCACATGTTAACTCCTTATAACAGCATCATGAAATAACTTCACTTTTTGCTGTGATATATATATTTCTACTACTGCTAAAGTTGTATGAGCGGCGAGAGGGGGCGGAGTTAACTGAATCCAAGCGTTTTGTCTTCCGGGTTGGAAAAATACCTCCAGAAAATACTAATATTTATCACAAAAATGAGTGCTCCGTAGTGGTAGAGGTACAATATATCATATAAAGGCCTATACTTTACTTTGGAATGGCTTAAAATAGCATGATACAGGTCCTTTAAGGCGAGACACTGCAGGGGAATAGGGAAAAAAAAAAAAGTAGAGATATCGATTTGAAACTTTTGCTGAACATTACTGAAAAAAAATGTATTGCAATTATCCTGTCATTTTATGATTTCATATAAAAAAAAGCATAATTGAAAAGCGAAAGGTACACATGTAAAAATGAAAAGGCAAACAAAACACACTATTTAGAATAGTAATAATCACTTCAAACTAATGTATGCCAAAGCAAATCAAAACACAGAAAAAAAAAACTAGTCACTGGGCATCAGGTTAAGCCTGTAACATAGGCCCTTTAATTAGGCCAATACACTGCCTGTGTTAGCTGTGACACCTTCCTTTAACAAAACACAAATGGAACAAGTTGTCTGTTTTTTCACAATTATCCTGCCAACAATGCCAAATGTGGCATGGCGGGTGGAGCTAGGTAGCAGAAGGAGTGTTTGCGATGATGATTTAACCTTAGCTTCTATTGTAAAAAGGTTGGGAATGTTTGCACAACAACGCCACCGAGTGGTCAATCTCAGATTTGGATTTCCAGAGTGTAACTTCCAAATTAAAGGTCACACAGGTCCGTTAATTGAGGACAGACACTTGTTCCATAAAGAAAATATATAAGTTAATTTATTTTACATTCTGTCAAAGTACTGGAGATGGGTCCCCACCAGTCGCTGCCCTGCGTTCGCCCTGAGGCACAAGGCTGAAGGACGGGTCAAATACAACACGACCTACAAATCCACGCTCCAAAATACAGAAAGTCAAACCGCCTTAAAAGCTTCCTTGTGCTTGGGATTCTTTGCGAGCGCGGGAAGGGTAAGTGTTTTGTCAGTGTTATAAATACACAAATATGGATCTCTCAGCAGAGGGACGTAGGTGGATCAAAGAACACAAGGCACAACACAGAGCGTGAGAAGAACCAGGACAACAACACGTCAGGTGTGAATGCAGGCTTTCAGATGCAGGGCTTTGGATTGAATGTTATGGAGGGGGATTGGAAGGATTTTTATTTGCTTAACATTGTCTGTAAAGAGTGACCAGCTCTATGAAACTCCTTCTACTGTATATGCACTAATTTGAATCTCATACATCAACTTTCTCTTCAACTTTTCTCTATAAAACAGCCTCTTCTTGACGTCAAACTAAAAATGACACGTACCAAAAGAATGATCTGATCAAACTATGCTTCCCCTCAGCCATTCTGCACACACACGATGTTTGCACTCCTAATCTACTCGCATGGAAAGAACGAAAAATAGCTGCTAGTAATAAGCAAAAGCTGACGCCTCTCCCCCAATCTGTGCCTTTGGATTTGTTTCACGGTAAAAATGTCCAGCGGTGCCATCTTTAATGTCTATCTGATCACGTGTTTCCTCTGGGCCACATCGGGGCATCCAGACAAAAACCCGGGGACTAAAGCATAAGACCGACAACATTAAGCACATGACCCCGAATGCGCAGTCGGAAATATCTAGGTCATGCCAACACGCGTTTTCACAAGCTCCATGTTTGTTAGATGTGGTTGGATCTGGGGTATTATTTTTGGTCATTAGATGACTCCAGACTTTAACTTTTTTTTTTGTCACCTTGGCTTTGGTATTGCATGTAGATTCTATAAGATTCAGTGAAAGCCTAAGGATAATTCAGCAGTTAAATTGATATCTTAAAATTACACACTGAAAATAAATTTTCATTGGGAAACTTGTAAATTACAAGCATAAAACGGGCTCAATTCACTAGATACCCTCTGACTGGGTGCTAATTCCTAGGAAATATGTGAATGAAAGAAAGGACAGCACTCCTAGCCTGTCAGACGTTTCGGGGCTCTCCCTTCTTCAGTGTCAGTCACTTCACTTAGAGGACATTCAAAACTGTCTTTAGGACATTCACCGAATGACATGCCTGTGTTTTAAAAAGTAGGTTGTTCCCCCGGATTTTCTTTTTCAAACCTTAGCCAAACTACTGGATAACGGCTAGTGTGCATGCTCCTTAGCCTGCTCACTTCTTTCTCTTGAACAGAGGATGGCTGGCCAGCCTACATGCTCCAAGCACTGCTCCTTGGGAAGTAACAGATCCGTGAAAAGGACCTGATCAAATTTTGTTGCCCAAAAATATTGGCATATTTGACCATTTCGTCATTTAAATGTGCAACTTGTTAACTTAGATTAAATACGGACTAAAATCAAAACGTACATAATGCACCTTTAAAGCATCTTATTTTTGTATTATAACGTTAAATGAAAGAAAACTCATAATTGATTTTCTCGTCGTATTTATGCCAGTTATTTATAGGAGAAGTTTTCAAATTGATATATCAAAATGTATATATAGCATCTCACCAGCCTGGCCAGCCAGACTACTCTCCTCTATTTATTCTAAACGGGAGAGTAGTCCGGACACGAAGCCGGGGGAAGCAGCTTCAAGCGGAGGCAGGACTTATGACTTGTAGCCAATCAGAGGGCGTGATGAAGCCCGAGTGACAGAATCAAACATGGCGGCGCACAAGTGGCTCGTGAGAAGCCAACGCAGACGGGAAAAAAAAATACGCTGTCCCAACTGCGTGTTCTTTTGTTTCTCTCAACGCGGAAAATTAGACCAAGTCCAATTCTAAAAGACTCGTCTGAAATGGATGGTTTGTTTAATTTCTGGCCAGGACTTCAGAGCGATTAACTTGCACTACAAGAGATAGCGGTAACATGGCACGAGCAGAGACCATTTTTAGACAAAGTTACTACAACCTCTTTGTTGATGTCGAGCCAAGGCAAAACATCTTTAGAGTCATCAGTTGCTGCTATTTACATGTAATTGTTCACGTCACATAAGCACAACACTCCACAGCTAAGTTAGCCCTGAGCTAGACCCTCATTAGCAGTCTGCGCAGAGTGTGCCTACAGATAAATAAATACGTCAGTAAGTGCTTTATTTGTTGATGTTGGACCTCACAGCGGTCCAACATAGTGTTTGACAGTGAGCTGAAATTTGACAAACAAGTCAATGCTGTGGTCAAATCCAGCTTTTTTTTTACAGCTGCGACTTTCAGCTAAGGTCAAACCCTTTTTATCTCGCGGTGACCTCGAAAAGGCCATACATGCTTTTATCAGTTCACGCATCGACTACTGTAATGCACTCTTTTTTTGGTATCAAGCGGTCCTCACTGCAGCTGCCCACCTTTTGACAAACACATCCAGACGCTCCCACATAACCCCAATCCTCTCCTCCCTCCACTGGCTTCCAGTACGTTATTGGATCCAATTTAAAATGTTGTCATTTGTTTTTAAAGCCCTTCATGGACATGCCCCACCCATATCTGTCCGAGCTTCTCGTCCATTCACCACCCATGCAGAGCCCTGCGTTCCTCCTCTCAGATGGTTTTGGATGCAAGTCATCACAGACCTGCCACTGTTCAAGTGCAGACTAAAGACACACCTTTTTTTTTTTTTAGACAGGCCTTCCAGAACACCTAACACTGATCTATTTTATTTGTGTGCCGGTGTTTTTATATTTCATGTCATTTTATGCTGAATGTTTTTTCCTCTGTGTTTTTATGTGAAGCACTTTGGTCTGCCAATGTGTTGTTGTAAAGTGCTATAGAAATAAACTTCGATCGATTGATTTGTCATTGTACAACGAAATTATGTTCAGGTGTTGGGTTAGTCCTGAGCCGCTGCGACTGAGCGCGCCGCCATTGTGGGCCAACCTGACCAGCATGTTTATAGGGGTAGGGGAAACCTGGCTGGCTGCCTTCAGAGCTCCTCTGATCCGGTTCAGCGCCTCATGAGTTTGTCCCCGTTTCAGAGCATGGTGTTTTGCACTGGTCAGCTCCTCCACCTCCTCCTTCCTCTTCCTCTTGCGCAGCTCGCTCTGCTCCAAAACAGTCATTCACCATCTTCTGGGAAGAGCGTGGCAGATGAATATAATCTGTTCAGGGAACGAGCATTAGTCAGATCAATAGTAGGGATAGAGGCATGTGTGGCTTAGCTAAGAAACTTGCCCAGCTACCTCCTTGTTTGCTCTTTTTTTGTTTCCTCTGACCTCTCCACTGTGCTAAAGGTGTGGAGGGATCTTGGTGCCTCTTCAGTGTTTCAGAAGAAGAAGAAGTTTGTTGAGTAAAAAAGAACTTCCGGTGGTGGGACATGTCGGTTGTGCCCAGCCCCACTTTATTTTCAATCAGAAAGAAGTCTTGACTGGTCAGGCTTGTGTCTCACCTTAACTCGCACTGTTCCCAACAACAAAAGAGTAATACATTTTTGAGAACGGCCAAGATAGACAGACATAGCATGCAAGATTATTGAAGCATACCCAAATGAATCAATCAACAATTCAAAATATGAGGAAAAACATGGTTAAAAGCTTTTTAAAGTCTTTTGCTGACTTTGGTCCCTTTGAACGTGGAACATTTGCCCATGCATTGTTTTTAGTATAATCTGCTCAACCCATCTTACTTAGCTAAACGAGCCTTCCTTGCTGTTCTCACTGCGAGCCGAAAATGATATTCATCACAGCTGAGAAAAGCACCCTCATTTGAGAAAGAGCAGGCTGCTTGTACAGTGTGTCTATGCTAATGGAGCTATAGGACAGCGCGACAAAGACGGAGCGTGAGAGGGGTCCACTGGGGACAGAGGGAGGATCATTCTAATCCCATTGTAACGTTTATATTAAGAGGAGTAATTACCCGGACCGCCATTAGCACTGCGCTCTCTCACACGATCTGCACACACACTGTAAAGGCTTGACACAACAGCTGACTCGGCACAACAGGCGTTTGTGGACAGAAACGTTATAAAAAAACTATTAAAATAGGAAAAATAAATAAGGATACTTTGGGGATTCAGATCGCTTAACAGTATATCAAATTGTGTACCAAAAGGGGTATTGAATGACAGATTTTTAGCTCGATCTTGGCACAAAGTGAGACATCTTTCATTCTGCTGGAGCAACAATATCAGGAGCACTGGCACTGCCGCCACCCAAAAGAAAAACAACTACATTATTCTGAACTAAAATCAAAGGTTTGCACACTATATAAAGAGCATCAACATTTGGGGGCAACTAGGGGAGGAAATTGGACTGCAGAGAGTGAGACGGATGCATTCTTTTTTAATGTCAGGACTGAAAGGATTCAGGTAGAAGACACATCTCAGGGGCTCTTTAAGTGCTTATACCCTTCAACCGAAGTGCAGACCTTTCAATTCTTAAAGCCAACAGACACTGGGCGTGACGTGACACAGCCACTGGCACTAGCTCTGTCAGTCACAGACCAGGGAACTGCCTGAAGTCAGAAAAACCATGATGTTCTATTCAAATTCAGTAGATTTGAATCATGGCCCAGATTCTCTCGCACAGTCAGTATGTGCCCTACCATTGAAAATGATGGCAGCACGTCAAAGCTTCTCGGAGTGTGCAAGCCTTGACTATACATATGCTGTCATTACCTACACGAAAGTTCTCTGTCTATTCTGTACAGAGAATTCATTACCCATATGCTCTCCACTGTAGCAGGTCAGAGCGGGCCATACCATTTACTAATATGCCCTGATTCTGGCTTAATGAAATGAGTTGCATCAAAAAGTCATTTAATCCTGTAGGCCATTTACTCCGGCGGGATAAGACTGTATGGATCTAGATAATGTGCACTTTATTACCATCAGTGTTGGGAGTAACGCGTTTACAGTTTCAGTTTCCTCCATTCGAATGGCGTTCCTGTTGCTGTCGAGCTGCCTTGTGTTGGTGGAGTTTATAGATTGTAATTTGCGTTGTTGCACATCCCTTTCGCGGGTCATTATTCCAAAAGTTGAGATGAGAAGTAAAACAATAAAACAATATATATATGCATTTCCAATCACGCATAGTTCCGGTGGCCATTTTGAGCGCCAAAGTAGAATTATGCAGTACTTCAACATGTAACAATATCTCAACTCAGGATGAAAATGAAAGACAACTGATCGACAGTGGCATTTTTATGTATTCGTAATCATTGCTCAAGAAGATAACAGTTAAAACACGGAACCAGAGAGCACACGTTTATGTGATATAACCAGAAAATGTGGCACAGACAATGCAGCTCTGTCTGTCGAGCTACAGCAGGATTTACTAAAGATCTGCTTCACTCATCAAAGAGGAAACAGAAAATCTTTCTCTGGGATTTTTACAGTTTATCATGTCAACAGAGTCTCAGTCTGAGTCAGTGTTTAAGCTGCTTCAGATGTTAGCATGCTACCGGGTAGCAACTGTCAACCAACTGTCAATGGCTTCAACACAATAAACACATGTGTGTCTCACATCTATGAACACTGAGGAAATACTAGAGTAACAGCTCAGCTCTGACCTCTG
The DNA here is from genome assembly GCA_021464625.1 of Proterorhinus semilunaris. Lineage (NCBI taxonomy): Eukaryota > Metazoa > Chordata > Actinopteri > Gobiiformes > Gobiidae > Proterorhinus > Proterorhinus semilunaris. The sequence continues at coordinate 31,553,758 of CM038347.1, read as the reverse complement.
TCACATGTTGTATCCAAGGCTAGATGTCTGTGGTTCAGGGCTTTCTCTTGGAGAGGTCAGAGCTGAGCTGTTAAAGCTAAATGCTAACTGGTAGCATGCTCACACACTGACTTACTGGTTTCTTCACTTAAGCGTGCATCTCTGGGGCCGTGTTTTAACTGTTTTATTCTTGAGCAACGATTACGAGGACATAAAAATGCCACTGTCAATCAGTTGTCTTTCATTTTCATCCTGAGTTGAGATATTGTTACATGTTGTAGTACTGCATAATTCTACTTTGGTATTCAAAATGGCCGCCACAACAACAAAAGTCACATGACTGAAAAGCACTGTCCTTTGTATTTTACAGATGTTTTAACCAGAGAGGATCTGGGGAATAAGAAAAGAACTATAATAGGCTCTGTTTTTAAATAATTGTATTATCTATGAAACAAAGCTGTGGACATTCCCTGTGCTCCACTCGATGGTGGACAGTTGGTGAAGCCAACAGGCACCGGTAGCTGTGAGTCCACACCACCCGAATAAAACACAGCCCTGAACAAGGCTCAGAGGAACGGAACAGATGATGTTCGGTTCATTTCACTCATTGAGCTTCGGCTCTAGTTCAACAGCAAGTTTGTGCAGCCAAGAAATAACTTATCTTAAATGTAACAGACAAAAGCATATTGCCAAATAAGGATCCAGTTAATAGAGAAACGACACTCAGACAGAGGGTGGATAGAACACAGAGCGACGCTCGCTGCAAAGTCAGACCGAGATGAGTGAGAAGCTATCAGGACCAGAAGCAACAGACCTTGCTGAACCCCACTTCAGTCTGAATGACTTAACCCCAGGCACTGGGCACCACTTCCCACGCCCACATATGAGTCAAATGGATTTAACTGGTCAGAAACTCACACTCTGGTTGCAGGGAGGTTGCGGAGTTTAGGAAAATACCACATTGATTCGCAAAATCCTGGAGGGACTGGTTGTAACTACAGTTGGCCCAGGTAAGAATATCTACAGTCTACATAGAAAGGCTCCAAACAGTACGGGATACAACCCTGCGACTTTCTCGTTATGACGTGAATGCTAACACATACTATATCAACACTATATCTGAATCTATTGCACGATAACAATTACTGTGTTTTTTTTTTTTTTGCAACCATTTCTACTGTAATACATTCCATGACACTTTCTACTGTTGTTGACATTTCTCGCACCATATTACATTCAAAAATATTTTTCACATATATTGCAACTCCACATCCTCTTTTGTTGTTTCTGTTTAATGCAAATAATTCGTATCCTTATAGTTGTACGCCTTTTTCCTTCTCCTCATTAAGCCATGTCTCTGATATAGCGATAACGTCAAACTTGTCGAACTGACTTAAGCGGTCTGTCATTTCCAAAAAATTGACTTGAAGGCTGCGACTATTAAAATGGATGAGTGACAGCGCATTGTTTGTTGTAATGTTGGATCGGAAATGACACAGTTACAGGTATTATTAGAGTAGAAGTTAGCTTCTGGATCAATGTCCTTTTCCATGTCGTACAGTTTGTAGTCAGCTGTCCAAGTGGCTAGTATTTTGTTTTGCTTACTGTGTTAAGTTCAAACTTACAGTGTTCTAAGGTTAGCTTTAAAAAGAGGTTTTATTTTTTTAAAAAGATACAAAAGTTGGAGGGAATCTGGTTTCTGGTTATTGCATTTGGTTCTGACTTGATTATGCTTAATGAATGCACAGAATTATTCCAACCATTTGTTAATTTTCTCTCTGTAATTACCATCGTGCTATTTTTTAAAGCTGTTTATCTACACTCTAACCATCACAGCACGAATCTCACTTCACTCACTTCATTCTCCCAAACCCCTCCGCCTCGTTATTAATTCTTTATCATCGATCATGGAGAGAAATGACTCTTTTCTCTTCCAGACGACTCTCCAAAAATGGCAACAGTCTCATTATGGTTTTAATGGCCCTCCAACAGAACAGGACAAATGAGCGAAGAAAGACAGAGGAGTGCGAGGGAGAAGACTATTTTTACTGACACGTTCATTCGACTATTTCGGGAGCTGACTTTCGCAACAGTGCTAAGTCTAAAATATGGAGACAAAGGGAGTCAGAGAGGATCGCACTTAAGACACCAAATTCTTTAAAGGTATTGTAGTGTGTGCGATACACACATTATTTTAGTTTCATCATTAGGAAATAGTAAATTAAGTTATGTCTAATTGAGGTTTTCCATTTGCTCTTTGCACGGCGTGGCTAGTTCTTCTGAACTCTGAAGTTGTGAGTGCAAGTACTTTCTGTTCCTTCCCTATTAAAATCATCTTTGTTGGGTCCTAACCAATGGCCGCTGGCTGCTCTGCTTTGCGACGACGACGCTGGAGGCCGCCATTGCTGTAGTACCGCCATATAGCCACTAGTCCCCCATTGGAATGCATTGTGCTTTAGACATGTTAAAAACAACTTTAATGCCCGGTGCCTAATTTTTTGGAACTGTCTACAGCTAGATATTCCTCCTGTGATTACGCTGAGGTTAGAAACAATCTAGACACAATCAGAGGCACCGGGCTGGTTATCGTAGGATACATTTGAGAAATCTCTAACTTAATGAGGGTCGGGCCGTTAGCATTGGAGCTGCGCGAGCTACACGTCACGCAAGGGCCGAGTCTACAGTGAAGATCCCGCCCTTATGCCCTTATTAGGAACATGCTTCGTCAGAGCTGGGGGGGAGGAGTCTGTAAATCCACCATGATTTCCCCCTCGAACGTGGTCATTGTGGTGAGGAGGAGTGGGAGGAGTGAGGAATGACGTCTATTAATGAATGAATGAATGTCTATTAATAATATGTCTATGGTCCAAATAAGCATTTTTAAGATTCTGTGGTGAACAGCGAGTTCCTGGTAAATTATTACCTTTACCTTACACTTACCATGTGTTTAATACTTGATGTAAGATGTAAACAGTGGTGTCGTCCACGTGATACGCAGTTATACGCAGTTATACGCCGTATACCCACGAGAAAGTATGCAGGAATACCGTATGCCCACTACAAATTGAGCAATTATTTGTGCAGTGGTATTTGCGTTTTGTGTCCGTTTAGAGACCAGCACAAACTTCACAACACGCATTTCCTCCTGAACACGAGAGAAGGGAAATCTCTCCCCCATCTTTCTGTCTTTCACCCAACACCAACATGCCGCCAATCGGCAGCAGAGGCGCAGGTTCAACAGGACAGATCAGGAGCAAAGATCATGTACCAGTGCACAAATTATTCCTGTGCGTGGCATATCGGCCCCCCCACTTACAAACTTAAGTCCTTACTGTGTCGTTAATGCAGCCGTCGCTAATGAACTAAGTTTTAGTTCTCACTCCTCCCTCCCTCTCTTGCCCTACACACGGTGCAGAGCTGATCTAGCCATGTTGGTAAGTGTTATCTCTTCGCACTGCGCAGTAAGGCTGAGGCTCAGAGACTGAATCTGAGTTGTTCACGGACGCGGAGCTGAGGGAGGAATCAATGGAGTGCATTACATTAAAAGAATATAGCAACGTAATTACCCTATATACTATGGGTGAAGTGTCAAATGTTACTCCAATACAGGTAAAGGTTGACACAGTGAGCGCGATACCAGGCTGTGAATGTGTTCCACTCACTCCTCTGACATGAACCATGCATTTGTGCTGCTGTCGTTTGCACTGTTTTAAACAGAGACCGTAGTATAATAGAGAAAGAAAGGTGGTCGGGAGTGCTGCACTGGGTCCGAGAAACGTTCTTTAATTAGTTTTTTCAAAATGTTTCACTATTTTAATATATTTTCACTGTAGCTTTTGGCAATTTGTTAAGACTTTGTAGACTTAACATGTTTAACCTCTTAAGCCCGCAGCTGAACAGACCACATTTTCTCCAGTGTGGCTTTACCCAAATCTAAAAGGTTCTTGAAAAAAAGCGTCAAAATGCCATGAAAATGCAACAAAATAGCGATGAAAACGCAACAGAAAAGTGACAATGCAGAAACAATGTGAGGAAAAAGATCCATTTAGATGAGTTTTGTGGGTCTTAGCTTTCAAATGATGATTTGATTGATGAATTTGGGTAAATCTGAGCTGGAGAAAATGCCCTTGGTTAAGGCAGGGGTTAAGAGGTTAAGTAATATGTTATATTTCTTAGTAACCAAAACATTTTATATAGTTTTGCAACTCATTACTTTTGTAATATGTCACCCCAACGCTGGTTATTGAACTCACTAAATTCCCTCGTGCTAATTTTGCCGTACATGCTGCGCACTGTGCAGCTACCTTCGTCTGGGGTTCATGTTCAGTGTAGATGCTGCTTGTAGCTGGTGAGACGGGGCAGAACGAGAGGAAACCTGAGCGGACAAATAGTCGCCCTGCAACCTCAAACAATTACACTGCGTCGGGTTGGTGTGAATCCAGCTTTACTTACGTACATTTACTTGCCTTACTCATTACCTCTGGAATCCTCCAAGGACAATAGAATGTAGGCCTTTCATCAATAATGTCGGGTTTAACATTTGGTTAAGGTTTGGTTTTGGAAACTCTTATGCCTTCTTCTACAATTCATGCAGGGTGACGTATAATTCATAATCGGCCCTTATGTCTAATACTATAAAACGTATTGTATGGTTGATAAAACTCATTAACTGAGCCCAATATATCCTGTCAAAACGCCATAGAACAAATGATTTCTAAATGTGTTGAGTGCATTCATTCAGAATTATGGTCCACAGTTCATCTGAATTTGCTATTTTACTAATGTCCATTTAAAAAGTCCTGACACAGTGTTTCTATTGCTGCCAACGCATTCCGTAACTCTCAACAATCACTTACTTTATTTACGACAGCTTCCTCTGAGCTCTCTGCTTGATTACTTCTGCTCTGAGCCAGGGAATGGGAAGAAAGTAGTTTTAAGGAAGGCGTACACAATTTTTCACTACGCACCTTTGGTAGAACTTGGACGTTGGGAACGCAGCAGCAAGCACTCTGAGAAATGACGGATATGAGGCGTTTACCGTTTTATAATACGAATGTCAAGTTGTATCCATTCACCGGTTTCTTGAATAGCAAATTTGGATGTAAAAAGAGGCCCCAGCTGATGGATCCGACGAAGAGCAGTTCAGAAGTCCTTTCATCATGAGAGGAGGCGGGTCATAAGGGGCTGGTGCATTGTGGTCCCCCGCGATCTGGCAAGGGCTATGCGGAAGAAGATGGATGGAGGATTTCATATATGACAGAATATCGAGCAGCTTTGCCAATGTATACAGTGTTCAGGTGTGCATGTTGAGATTGGTATCGGCGGTTTCCTAGCAACGTACACCCTTACAACACCAACATTGCTAATGCATCTGTCATTCATTTAACTTCTTCAAACGGTCTAGCCTCGGAAACGCTCACTAAGTTGATCGTGACAAGAAACTGAATCGAAATCCCGTCGTTCTGCAAATCTTCAATCTCAAAATGCTGATTTGTTTCCCATGAATCCATTGGTTCTGATCAGTTGCACACAATTGCGAGTGGAGGTGTTTTACATTGACGCACAAAAAAATACTTCGAGCGATATTTGATATATGCTTCAACAACAACAACAAAATCATTGTATAAAATTATGCCCTGATGAAAAAAAGTATTTTAAATTAATCAGAAATACAGTCTAGACAATTTAATGTTGTGAAGGCCTATTCCAGCTGGAAACGTGTGATTTTTAATGGAATACCTACAAAGATGTGCAGAGGCGCATTTCTAGCAACCATCGCTCCAGTGTTCTCTGGCACATTGTGTTAGCTAATAATGTTAAAGGGTAATTGATTAGAAAACCTTAGTGCAATTATGCTAGCACTGCTGAAAACTGTTGTGATGATGAGAGAAGCTATAGAACTGGCCTGGGTGAGCCCAAACTTCGGAGCGGTAGTGTACATTTTAAGCTCATTTAAGCACATTCGTCTGAAGCAAGATATAAGAATGTGATTCAATAAGCGAAGTCGTAATCTCGTAGTGCGCATGCGCAGCGCTTCCGGTCAAAGGTCAATCGGGATAAAAGCGCTATCTCCCAGTAATCCCAATGTAAAATATGCATGAATAAAGATTGTTTTACAGGCATAAAAAATGTGGTACATTAACAGATCATCACAAATATATCGAGGGTGAGTATCTGTGCTTCCACTAACATTTTGGTCAAATGGTTTTAATTTCCAATTGCACAAGCTAAATTAAAAGTCGACTTTTTGGGTGGGGGGATCATTCTTTCCTGAAAATTACACACTATATATAAATTGTACAATAGAAAAGCACAACGTAAGCCATCTTTACTTTTATACTACACAATGCTCTGGCCTACATGAACATGTTTTCTCTCAGCATTGTACTGGGGGGAGGAACAAGGATTACGATGATTGTGTTTGAAGGAAAGGCTAAATGGCAAATGCCTAGAAGTTAAATAAAGTCATGCAGCAAAGGAAACAATAAACATACCCTGGAAAACATGTGCAATAGCACCTTCTATGCGTCCTGTTCAATGATCACATGCTTTATATGTAATTTGTTGGCTCTTTTCTCGGCCTTCAAGAAACTGTACTTCGTACTTCGTCCCACACCATCCAAATGTATAGAAACTGAAAGCTTTTCCTTGTTAATAATCCAACAGAATCAGAATCATAAATGGTTTTATTGACATTGAACAGGTTCACAAAGTAGGATTTTTCTTCAGAGCAATTGTGCAACATGAAACATAAAACGTAGATAAATAATAAACTATATAAACTTTAAAACTTAAAAGGGCATACATAAAGGAGATCAAAATAAAATGTGATGAAAAACAACAACGAGCCGTCTCCTTAAGTCGCGGACTGCAGTAAAGTGGCCCGACACTTCCAGACCCACGGTAAAGTCTGTCGCGGACATGATGCTATTTTCACCGATGTCACGGCACAAGCACATCGTAGATCAGCAGCAAACTCCATCTATCTCGACGACCTCTTTCACTGAAGGAAGTTTCAAGGATCTGCCAGAGTTTCTCCGTCTTGTGTCTGACACCAACAAGTCCATTCTGTAGCAGCTTAGCGATAGCCCGCGTTTCCACACAAATAACTTCAAATTAGCAATTGTCCATCGTCTATAAACATCATGACGCATCTCTGTATCCTCCACCTGAGACTCTCACACAGTTTAGTAAGTTTTGGATATCATACAAACAATAACAAATCATTTACACTACATTTATCTGCACTCTCTCGTCTTCGTGTATGCTTCTGCGCTGTCAAAACCTACTTCCGGGTCAAATTTATCCCGATTGACCTCTGAGCAATCCCACAATTCATTGCGCGAACTGAGATTACGACTTCGTCTATTGAATTCAAGTTTATTTGTATAGCACATTTAAAACGACAGCGGTTGACCAAAGTGCTTCAAAGTAATGGCAGGTCATATAGAAATAAAATACAAGTAAAAGATAACATGCCAAGATACACTCAACTAGCTCGTGTTGAAGGCCAGGGAGAAGAGGTGTGTTTTCAATCTGGATTGGAACTGTTCCACAGACTGAGAGGACCTGATAGACAAAGGAAGACTATTCCATAGTCGGGGCGCTGCCACAGAGAAGGCTCTATCACCTATAGTTTTTTTCCTAGTTTTAGGAACATCCATTAGGAGCTGGTCAGCCGACCTCAAAGCTCTGGATGGAGTATAGAGTCATGTGATAATGTTTAATACTGACCAGATAAGAAGCAAGACCTGTAAGAACTCTGTTGTGAAGAGTAGATATACCCATGACAACCTTAGAGATCCCAAACATTACACAAGAAGAATAAAGCTTCAACAACATTGTCCAATAATAGCACATACCAGTATGAAATACAGTTATATAACTCAAAAAGCACAAAGACATGCTTAAAAAAAACTGCCTAAAGTGTTTTTGTCATACAGTCCCATCTTTATAAAAACACAGAGAAGTCCAAGTCTCTATCCAATATGTCTCTCTTTGTGAGAGCAGTTTGAGTCTGTCACCTCCTCTAATATTGGGAGGAATCACCTCAATTACCATGACTTTCACTTGATTGATGTTGGTATGACTTGGTAATTTGAGGTGTTGAGCCATAGGATAGTTATGATTTTGTGTTTGTATTGCATACTTGTGTTCTAAGAATCCGTCTTTCAGGCATTCATTATGCGGTGCTGCACATCGTGAAAGAAGGGAAAAGAGGAGAAGATACAGTACACAGGCCTGAGACTGGAACAATGTCAGGCCTTATCCACTGGGCTGTTGCATTTGGCCGTGTCCGCGGGTCACTGCAGCAGCTTTACGCCATCATCTTTTCTTGCGTCGTTACTTCCTCCACCAAAGCAAGGCTCTTCTCCTTTTCCCTCCACAGACCAATAAACAGCAGCAGAAGGCCTAATGAAATGGGCGATCCACACACAGCGCCAGCCCCACTCCACAATCAATATCCTCAATATCCTCCACAGCCTTCTCCAGCTTCGGAGCGCAGACTTGTAACTGCATGGGAGACCAGCTGGGAGAGGCATTTAGCGCGATCTATAAGACGAGACTTTTCATATACTGCGTGTTGGTGCCTAGCGTTTCACTTCTGCAGGATATCGCGTTAGATAATTGTATAGGTAAAGAAATGTGTGATGTTCAGAGGCAAATAAAGGTGAAACACACACACACGTGAAAACGTTCAAGCTGTGTGAGCAATTTTTAAATGTTTCTTCAGTGTTCTGCCTTAAAGGGATATTTCGGGATTTTTGACATTGGGCCTCATTTCCTAGTTATCCAGAGTGTTGTTGATGTCTGGAGATATTTTTTTCTTAAATTCATGCTGTCCTTATATTTGAAGAGCTTAGTGGCGCTAGGCTAGTCTTAGGCTAGTGCATGTCTATGGTATCAGTTAGCCTGCATTAAAAACAGTCTGACCCACTCCACAGTGCACCTGAGGCAAATCACTTATAACGCCAGACTAACAATATAAATGCCTGTGTTGATATAATAATTTGAACCATTTTGCGTTTAAAATAAGGCAAGGCAAGGCAACTTTATTTACACCGTGCATTTCGTACACAAGGCAACTCAATGCGCCAAAATAACTTAAGCAGCATCAGCTTCGTGGCTGTAAGCTAACAGCGTGGCGGAGACATCTGCGAGAAAATAGTCCCTCAAAATGCGGTGTGATACAAGGTCAGTTATATTTCAAAAATTATTCTATTAACACAGACATTTATATGGGTAGTCTGGCGTTATAAGTGATTTACCTCAGGTGCACTGTGGAGTGGGTCAGACTGTTTTTAATGCAGGCTAGCTGATACCATAGAAATACTTTAGCCTTGCCCTAGCCTAGCGCCACTAGACTCTTCAAATATAAGAACTGCATGAATTTAAGAAAAAAATATATTTCCAGACATCAACAACACAACTGGGAAATGAGGCCCTATGTCAAAAATCCCGAAATATCCCTTTAACATTTTAGTTTTGATGTCAAAGAAAAAAAGCAGACCAAACTCACCCTTTCTGATGTTTATTTCAAGAAATTTTTTCCAACTTCTGCATTCGGATTTCATCAAGAAATCATCAAAGGTTCGCCACATTCTGCCAACTTTTGTGACGTGTCACTTCACAAAAACATGACAATCTTGGTGCCCCTATGATGACATGTTTGCAATAGAGCATAATTTTATGTCACAAAACGTTGGAGCCTGTTTTTAGTAGCTCCTACGGATACAGACATTTTTCTGTCTCGCTCTCAGTTGGATTTTTCAATCTCTAGTTCCTGGCCCGAAAGGTCCGTTTTGAATGCCCAAAAAGCAAAGCAAATGTGAGTCGGTACATTTTCACAGATTATTTTTCGCAAACAAAATATGAATAAAAAGACTGGGAAATGTGCTGTCGGTAGGAGCTACTGAAGTGGAACGTAGCAAAAAGTCATTGAGACTGCGATATGTATGAGGACAAATCCGAAGCGGCAAGTCTCCAAAACATCTTAAAGTTACATTGGGTGAGTTTGGTCCAGTGTTGTTTTGGTCAACGAAGACGATAACGGTATCATTTCAGTGAAGCTAACAGGCTAACGGGCAAAGCTAACTGCGGGCTAGCGCCACTTTAAACGGTATTTACAGCCAAGTTTGAGTGAAAAAAAAATATTTCCATTGTGTAATTGGATGTAAAATATCCCTCTCTCCCTTTGTCTTTTCTGTCAGCGTAGTATTTACTCTCACGGACAATTAATGAGTAAAAAAAAAAACACAACATGCTACGACACCTGCAGTGGCGCTTATGGCCTCTAGGGGCATGAGTTACTCAGTACTGCTTTAAATAACGTATTGTATGAACACAGAAAGCATGTTGATGAACAAACGTGCAGACGGTGCAGTTGATAAAGAATCTCAAAGCGGCGATCAGAGGACGAGGAGAGCGAAGAGCTTTTGGGAAAAATCCTGTTCACAATGACACTCCTGCCTGTTGTGGTGTAATACATTTTGTCAAAAGCAATTTTTCGAAATACTAATGCATCATTACTTTTTATAATGAAACTGGCTAAAACCTTTTGAGTTTTTGTTTAACTTAAACGTGACTAAAACTATCACATTTAGAAATGGCTAAAATGTGACTAAAACTAAAATCCTTTTCATCCATAAGACGAAGAAGGGCTGCCAAAGACTCCGCTGCTTTAGTCTATGTTTTACTTGGACGTTGTGGGAGAAAACTAGCCAAAATGAATCATCAATGTTTCCGCCTGCCATGTCTCGCCTCAATAAAATTGTATTACATTGTTGCTCTTACATTGTTATGCGTAAGACTATTTGAGAACCTCTCCTCGTGCCTTGCCATGCTTTTTATTTATTTATTTTTCTGGCCAAAATACATGATGGGTAAGAACTGTGCGTCGTTGTTGTACTGGACTGCAGAGTAAGCAGACATGACATTGAGGTGAAGACAGGAGGGATCCACGCGGAGATGCACCTGAAAACAGAGGAGGGGAGGGTGACATGACATCACAATGGCCCAGCACCCAGGAATGGAGGGAGGGGGGGAGAGAGCGTGAGAGAGAGAGAGAGAGAGAGAGAGAGAGAGAGTGAAAGGTGACGTCACAGGAGCAGACAAAATCCGAGGAGAGAAGGTGAGGAGGGACAGAAGCAGGTGCCATGGCAGTGGTGCAGCATGCTATCAGTAACAACTTTACCCTCATGGTAATATTTATGTTCATATGATAACTTACCACTTTTTATAAGGTGCATGTGTGATAACTTGCATAACTGTTAAAATAGATGGGAGAGCCAGAAATGGTGAGGAGGTGTAGAGGGGATCGAGAGAGAAAGGTATGGCACCCGAATATCAGGAGAGAAAAGGGAGGAGGTGAGTGTGAGAGAAGGGAGGTAGAAAGTGGTGACACAATGGGGGAAGAGGGAGGAAGGAGGGAGAGAGAATGGGGGGCGGAGATAATGGGGGGGGGGGGGGGAGAGAGAGAAGCGAGAAAGACAGGAGAGTGAGCGAGAGAGAGAGAGAAAGGAGACGGACAGATAAAGGAGAAGGAAAAAGCAAGGGGAGGAAGAGAGAGAGATGAAGAGAAAGGCGACAGGGAGAGAAAAAGGCAAGGAGGGAGAAGGGGGACAGAGAGAAAGGAAGGGAAGAGAGACAGAAAGGGGAGAGAAAGAGAGAGGGGAAGGAGTTAGAGAGAAAGAATAGAGAGAAAGAGAAAGGGAACAGGGAGAGAGAAAGGGAGAGGAAAAATGGGAAAGTGGAGAGAGAGGAAGGAGTGACAACGCATGGGGAGGATGAGAGAAGAAAAGAGAGAGAAAGGAAGGGGAAAGAGAAACAAGGGGAGAGAAAGAGAGAGAGAGGAAGGAATGACAAAACAAGAAGTGAGAGAGAAAGAGGAGAGTGATAATGGGAGAGAAAATGGGAGACAGAGGTAGTGACAAAGCAGGGAGAGAGAAAGGAGAGAGAGGGAGAGAAGGTAAGGGGGGATTGGTGACATCACAGCGGTACGGAACCGAAGCAAAGGCGAGAGAGAATGACAGAGAGAGGACAGGGTGATGGTGCAGCACCGAAACCAGAAGGGAGATGGAGAGAGACAAGGGTGACATCAGTGTGTGTGTGGGGGGGGGGGGGGGGGGGGGAATGGGAGAGTGGGGGGAGTGAGGTAATGTCTGTCATAGATCTGGTGGGCAACACAGAGCGGAGTCACTTCTGCTGAGACGGCGAGAGCAGGAGGACAAACCTACTGTGTGCATCATTATTCTCACACATAAAGTGTTTGGGATTTCAAAAGGGAACCGTGGCACATAATGTAAAAAAAACTTAGGATGACTTATTTCTAATGTTGAAATATTTTCTTGCTAAGACCTTGCTGGATGATATGCTTTCTGCTCATAAAGGTCATTTAGAGCAGTGTAGCGTTGATATGATCCTATTGCAGCCGGCTCCGATAGACAAGCTGTTGCAGTGGCGCCATCTGCTGGGCGTCACACTTAGTTACACTTCAGTCATGCGCACATCAGTGTCACTCGACTCAAACGAGTTTGTAATGTGTTGCAGCTTAAAATGACAATAACAAATAAAAAAGGCAGTATAGTATAAATATTCTTCTTTTTATTTAGTAAAATGTTACGCGGTGTGGCTTTAATATAATTAGATAAAGTTGTGGGGAAAGAAAAACAAACAAGAACAGATGGGGGAAATAAAATCTTTTGCTTTGATAGCTGTTGTTTGCTGTGTGAAAGTTGCGAAACGTGCTCATGAACTAATCGCTTTGAAGAACTGGGAAGTTAGGAATGAGTTTGGACCAGATGAAAATCTATCATTGTTTAAATAGCGCTGAGTGGCGCACTCTTGGCAACCAGCTGACCACGGCCTGAACCATTTTGTTAATTTAGTAATTATGTCGTGATTTATTGTGTTTAATTTATGTTGTGGGTGAAGGGCAATTTATTCTCATTATTTCTATGTAGATGTTTGTTATTATTTCAATTGTTCCCTTGTCTATTTTGTTAAATGTTTGAATACCCCCTCCAATTATTTGTTGGTCTGCCCGGGGGAGGGGCTAAGGGGTATTAAAGGGGAGCATTTGGGCCCTGCCAGTCAGTTAGTTGGAGCGTTGTTTGTAGCTGGCTTCTTCTTCTTCTTCTTCTTCTTCTTCTTCTTCTTCTTCTTCTTCTTCTTCTTCTTGTTGTTGTTGTTGTTGTTGTTGTTGTTGTTGTTGTTGTTGTTGTTGTTGTTGTTGCTGCTGCTGCTGCCACAAGTGTCCGTAGGTCCTCGGTAAATACTTTGTTTTACATTTTTCTACTCCTTTTGCAGAACTGTAAATATATGTCTCAAAAAGCTACAAAGCGATGAAAAAACGTGGAAACAACGCAAGGAAATATCGGAGCTCCGTTTTTTTTTTTAGATCTTAGCTTTCAAATGAGGCGTTACACTGGCCTACAGGATGTAAGCTCCTGTCAAGAAGCTTTTTTTTCCGATTTGGGTAAAGCCAAACTAGAGAAACTGCTCGGTTAAAGTGGGGGTTGAGAAAAGTGAAAACACGTTCATTTCTTTCAGGTATTATAAATGACTGTAATAAAATACAGTAAATGCTTGTACTTCATTTCATGTAGTAGGAGAAATGTTACGCGGTGTGGCTTTAAGTGTAGATGTTGCACCAAGACTGTGGGGATGTATGTTGAGGTCTTTGAAGTTACAATTTCCCAAATAAATCTATTGGGGAATGTTCATTCGGTTTGATAGATTCGTAGATTGAACTCTTTCTATGATTCCAGGTGAAAATTGTAAATGTTTTTTTTCCTTTATTCCTCATAGCGTGCCCCTCTCTCTATAGTAAACCTGCACCTGCTTCTATAGCTGTGGGATTTCCCTATCATTTCCTGTTTCTCGGATAGAAACAGGAAGCTCACTGTCCTCGCTGTGTTTACGGCTGTTTACCGCCGCGCCGCTTCCTCGCCGTGGCTTTATTGTGATTGTCCCCTCGTCTTCCTAATGTCCCCCAGTTGTCCCGGTGAGACGGTTTTGGGACGGCTCTCCCAGAGTCTATCCCAGCATTGTTTACCGGACTAACTGCACTTGAGAGAGCGGCGAGCGTATTCTTTTTTTTTGAAGACGGCCCGTTTCACGTCTGGGGCGTGATCCCGAGCAGCTGCGAAGGTGACAAAGCGTCGTAAATTCAAAAGGCGGGTTTGGAGGAAGAGGTGGCGTCAGTGTCGCTCACTTCAACCTTTTCTTGTGTTGCCAGATGTTCATTGATTTTCCCCTTTCACTTAAAAAAAAAAAAAAAAAAACTAAACAAAGTGCACTCACGATATGACAACAATTGAGGGGGTTTCCATCTAGTCGCACCCATGCCATTAGAACGACGAGGAGGACAACGTTCATGCTCAGCCTTCTGTCTGACGAGTGTTTGCTTGCATTGGTCCAAACTAACATTTCGTTCTGGTTGCGCATAATTTAAGCGCGCCACTTTGGAAATTCCCCCCCCCAAGGAATACATTTTACACAAAGTAACCATAGATGTTGGACGAGGCAGAAGGCTTTGGGTTTGGACAATGAGTTGGCACAAGATAGATTAAGATAACAAAAGAGTGAATTGAATGAAGTTGATTTAAAAGCACGGTAAAAGGGTAGAGGCACCAGTGCAACCGAGGAAAAAATATTCTACCAACGACAATTTTGGTTGGAATTATGATGAAATTGGGAACACTTTGGAGCTTATACGCTTGTGTTGATATCAATGCATATTGTTCAAGTGATAGGGGGGTATGTTTCGGGAAACACGCTTTTCGCTCTTTTTGGCCGATTTCTGGCGGAATATAATATTTTTTTTTATCAGGTAACAAATAAAGTCAAGTCTAAATCGGGATCATATGGTGTTTTTTTCACAGCACATTCTTCAGTAAAAGCGAAAAAAAACAACAGTCATATCTAGCGTTAGCATGTAGCATGATGCTAACATGAAGCATCAGGCTACCATTCTCTGTTATTTATGTATTTATGGGCTGTTGAAGCATTTTGCTCCTCCACATGTATCTTTATTGGGTAGAAACTATATTCAAAAATCCAGCATTTGTTAAAGTAGCAATTATAGACTTTGGCTCACCGACACATAAACACACAAGACTATAGGACAATACAAACATTCCCAGTAGAAAAGAAAAACATAGGAAAAAGAAACAGAGAAAAATAAAACAGAAAGAAAATATTACAGAACGCTGCTTCATTCAGAATTCCCACAGTACAGGACTTCTTAAACACAGCCTTTTTAGCCAGTGGAACTCTGTATCGCCTCCTAGAGTTCAGAAGCTCAAACTGAGGGTTCAGAGGGAGAGCGGAGTCAGAGGCAATAGCTCGGGCTTTAGTCAGTGTCCTCTCCTTGTACAGCTCACTCAAAGGTCTCTGAGGTCTCCCCACAATCTCAGAGTCCAGTGACACCACCCAACGGCGCAATAAACGTGCGTAGGTGACGAGAATGTGCAATGTAAATCTCTTTTCTCTCTTAGTAGAGCACAGACACATACGTTTGTACCACATTTAGTGGCTGTTTTATGCATCCACCCAGAGCCCTGTCACAGCAGGACTGAAGACTGTGTAGACTGTACTTTGAGCAGGGGCGAATCCGAGCATACAGGGGCTGGGGCCTTTTAGGGGAACCCCTGACTCAGAAACGGTCAGATTAAGCAAAAATCTTAAATATTATTTTACATTTATATTCAAGACTGCATGGAAAAGCAGCTCATGTATCAAAGACTCATGTTTAATTTGTTTCTGAAGTAGCCCCACCCCCCGGGCCCCCTGCCTTAAAATAATGTCCTAGTATATTTAACAACTTTGGTACACAGACATTTTCTTTTATTTATTATTATTCAATATTGGCTAAACTTCAAATTCAAATACATTATATTTTGTAAGTTTGATATTAACCTACTTTTTTTTTTAAAGTGTAACATTTCAAGGAAGCTCTTGCACATTGGCATATTTTCAAGCAGATTAAACATATTTTGAAAATGAGTGTGACTTGACCCCATGACCTACTGACTTGGACTTGTTTGGGACTTGGAACTTCACGACTTGGACTTGTCTCAAGACTTGCATGTAGTGACTTACTCCCACCTCTGGTCGCTATGTCAATGCCGGCTGCATTACACCTAATGTAATCCTATTGCATTGTGAGCCTAAGATCTACAGTTCACGAAATGAATGCCAAATAAAGTCGAGCACAGTCTGTTTAAATATAACTTGGCAAAGCCTGGATGTTTTCCCTCCTGCACGTGGCCTACACACTGCTTGGTTTGGACAAAGGCTTGTTAGAAGTAAATTACGAGCTAAACGTCAGGGCGGATGGCGTTTTCACCAGGTCGGACGCCCAGAGAGCGAAGCCTCAAGAGCGTTACTCAGAAGATCCAGGGTTTTGAGTGTTAGTTTGTGTCAGCCAGGAGCTCCACAGAACCACAGGGAGAGAGCCGCAGAGTCAGCAGAGGTGTCGACTGGGCCTTACAGTAGAACGAGTCCATAATCACTGGATATAGATTAGCTTGTCTTCTATACCGACAGGCTGCATAAATCTGAAGACTCTAGCCGTGAAAACCTTTAAGGAGCTAGTCAGGAAAATGGTTTTCTAACATCCTGTTGTGTTTCTTTATCATCTTTGATCTTTGACCGTGTGTTTTAACTTAAAGCCACACTTTGGAACAAAATGCGAACAATATCCAAATAAACCCATACATTTAAACCGTTTCTCACAACATTATTCAGATTTTGTTTCCATAGGCACAAATAGAGACAAGTTTCAAAATGAGACTGCAAAATACATTTTAAATGTGTTCACCTGCAGTGTCTTTCTCCAAACCTGCCTTGAATTTGAGTTTGTCACTTTTACAGCTGCTCCGGTTCACGCCTTAACAAGTGCTCTTTTCTTACTGAGTGTGGATTTAATTTGCACTTTGTTCTTAAGATAACGACAGTTGTGGTGGAAGAAAAGACTCGCTCCTCTCACCTGCTGCTGTGTTGTTCTCCACCATCATCAAACTGACTATACTGTCGATACTTAGCTTCGGATTTTAGTTTTCATCATTAGCAGCAGCCGTTTCAGACACGCGTTCATTTACTGAGATAATGGCGCTGTCGCTGCTGAGGTAAAAACAAATGTGCAATTTAAGATTTAGAGATGCATCTCATTCATGGTAAATGGACTCAACTTTTTTCTACCTTCTTCAGGCCCAAAGCGCTTTACAGCAAGGAACCATGCCTTGTGTCCTTGGGGAAGCATCTTGCCCAAGGACACAACAATAATGGACACCTTCAGTGAGCTGGGATTTGAACCCCCAACCTTCCAACCATGAGACAACTCGCTCTACCAACTGCGCCACCATCACCCTCATAGTAATTCATAGTAATGGTCCCGTGTTTTTGTGAAAATAAGATGGCACACGTTGTAAAAAGGTGGCTTTTTAATTCCATATAACAAAACCAGCATGGATTTAAAACATATAATAACCTTCCCATAGTTGTCACATGGGGTCGCAGCGATCCTTAGAAAAAAGAAAACAATTTTCAACAGTTTTTGGGAGGGGTAAGGTCTCCATTGCTTTTTGTTTGAAAAGTGTCTTTTGGAGTCACTAGGCCACTAGGGGGTGGTATAGCAACAACGTCAGCTCCCCGCCATGAGGACCAAAAAGAAGCGGTGCCATTGGTGCCATCCATAGATATAATATGCAAGAGGACCGGTTATCCATTCAGCCCCATTTATAACGATTAATGATCCCGAGTGAAATGAACATGTCTGCTCCTCCTACAAAGGCTATTCTTTAAAAGGGCAACAAGGCGGGAAGCCTCGCCCTCGCTGGGTGGGGGGACTGGCTACAGAGCCTCCACAGAGCACCAGAGCCTGTCAATCATAGATTTAGCCTTCAACTGGTTAGTGCTGATGTACAAAAAACAGCACGGTTAAAAATATGACACTTAGCACAGTGTTGTGACATGGGTCAAGGCATTTTTTAGAAAAAGAAAACTCTTTGGAGCCAGGCTTTTAAGCCGTACTAGGGAGGTGAAAAGTCCCATTAGAATCCTGTGTTTTGGAGTTTCCCCTGGCCACCAGGGGTTGGTATCACAGCAATGTCAGCTCCCTGCCATGAGGACCAAAGGGAAGGGCTTTCCTCGCCCAATGGTGCCATCACAACGCGCCAATGATAAAGATCCTCTATTGAAATGATCACTCACTCTGCATCCCAAGGACAACCAGCCTCAAAGCACAGATACCTCACTCCGATGAAAAAAACCAAAACAAATGCAGCTGTTGCGAGACTGAAATTCTAAATTGTATAGCCCTGGTCATTCTCTTCAGCAATTGTTTTAGGCTTTTGGTTTTTGGATATTTTAAGAGCCAAAACCCATATCACACCAAAATGCTAAATCTTCACATTTGATAAATCTTTGAGAGTAAACCAATATGAACACACTGTACAAAGCATAAGCTTGGATGTGATGCACTATATTGTAATTGCAGTGTATTGCAGAGTTCTCCTTTATATAAAGCGTGGGAGTGTGGTGCCCCTCTGTCCCGGGACAGTGGGTTAACCACAGACCCACACAGGCTCCGGACTCTCCCAGACCAATGACAGGTCTGACAGAAACCTGAGATCTAGACCAGGACTACTGTAACTGTACACAAACAATAACAAGGGTCACCAGGAAGAGCTACTTTCTCTCTCTGTGCTCACTGCAGGGTTTCTACTGAACATGTTTTATTTTTGTTCTTTTGGGAACATCACATGATTGTGTAAAAGATAAATTACCTTTAAATAAGCTTTGTTGCCAATATCAATGAACAACATTCACTAATTCATAATGTCTTTCGGCGATGTGCTGCCAATATAGTTTATTAGGATTTGTGTTAACATCAACTTGTCATTGATTACTTTTTTCCGTCGACTAGTAAAACAAATATCCTGTATAAAATCTTTCCCTGAAACATGAATGCTTTTAACAAATGACTAATTATTAAGCAGGTTCACAGTAAAATAAAATATAAAAATAATGTACACAAATCTGTAGCCTTGCATATTTTTTTACCTTTTGGATTTAACGTCGTGTGTTCTAGGTCACTTGTTTGCTGCGCTAGCATGCTTATGCTGCATTCAGGCAACTCGTAACTGTGATTTTTTTTCCCTTTTGATAATTACGATTTACGACCTCAGAGTGTTCCAGCTGAATAAACTTGTGTGTAATGAGATAACAGTTAACTATGAAGGTTTCTTCGAAGCAGATAGAATTCAAAACATGCAAAAGTATGTTATATTAAAGTAACCAAAGTAACATTCACATCACTGATGCCGTGGTTTTATTAAAAAGTAATGATTTATGCATGGATTTCTGAGTCAAAAAAGAAAGTACGTTTCTAGCCCATTCCTGTGCAGAGTTATGCATTTTTAAATAAATAACCAGAATGCTCACTCCAGCCACTAGGAGGCAACTTAAATTTAAAAAAAGGAAAGAATTCCACACATGCTGAGGGAGCTGACATAATAAGAGATCAGGATATAAACAGCACATTATAGCCATGTGGTAAATGGTCAATCTGGCTACACTAGTGGTACAATTACTGCCATCGAGTGTGGAGTGAATAATTAATGACTATATGTAGCACTTGTGTGACACAGGCTTGTAAAGCACAATCTGTGGAAGCCGTTGTTATTTATTAGGCCACAGTCCTGTGACCCACCGTGGGGGGATGAATTTCGTCCAACGATCCCAACGAGTTCAACATCCCTGGGCTACAAGATAAAAAATCCTTCAATTTAAATAGTTGGAATTCACCTGTAACCCAATAAACTACTAGTTCAAGTTGGTTTTGCCATGAAATAAAATAATGAATTCAAAGATTTAATAAAGCGTGATAAAGCATTTAGTCCAAGTGGGTGTGGCGATGCGCAGGGAACGGCTAAGGAGAGAGTTTTCCTGGAAAGATCGAAACAGTTGAGACATTTCTTTTTAGTTTTATTAGGCTACAATCGGCCCATGGATGGCTGAGAAACATCCTGTTGAAGTCTTCAATCTGAGAACCAGGCTATTTACATGCACAGAATGAATGAATAGCAATAAATTGTCCATTCCCTGATTATCCCACAGTGACCTAAACAAATGGTGAAAAGCCCACGTTTCAGCTCCCTCATTTGTTGATACCTTTCTTTTTTCTGTGTTTCTTTCTGTGTGTAACACAGTTTTCCCACA
Organism: Proterorhinus semilunaris; assembly: GCA_021464625.1. Lineage (NCBI taxonomy): Eukaryota > Metazoa > Chordata > Actinopteri > Gobiiformes > Gobiidae > Proterorhinus > Proterorhinus semilunaris. Next base: position 31,533,553 of record CM038347.1, on the reverse strand, counting down.
CTGCTCTGTCTGCTGCGCGGCGTCATGCAAGGTCACCGCAAACATTACCCGGCGTCGGCGCTCCCACTTAGTGACAACGCAAACAGAGAAACGACTAAACTCCTGAAATATAGGCTGAATGTTCAGCTTTCCACATCAGCGGCGCTCTGCTGAAACCCCGTGTTTAGACATGCTGTAGGTTAAGGAAAACCAGAAAAGCCCCGAAAGATAAATAATCTGAATTTGAGCAGGAGCGCTGGAGCCGTGGGTCTTTAAATAGCCAGGGTACTTTTGTCACAGGGTTAAAAATAGGTCTGGGAGCACCACAAAGAGACGCAGATGACTAAAACTGTCCCACTGTCTAACTGCCGTCTCTCATTGAGCGTGGTTGTCTCATGTGAAATCCACTTTTCCCATGTTTTTTGTCAGAGCGGTGAAGAAACAATAGACCAATTACTTGTTTTGTCACCATCGGGACATTTTGAGTTGGTAAGTTAAATTATCTGCCAATGGTCTTTTTGCACTTGAAATAAGAAAATAAAAGTCTTACAGCACCTAAAGTAATCTGTCTATGACTGTTTCAAATTCCACCCTATCGCTCTTCACTTTAAAGGAAAAAACTATTGGCCCCTGCAAGAAAAATCGATGTTGTTACCTGCTATGTCTCGCCTTAAGATCACATATTCTTAAATCCAGTCATTTTAACTCATCAAAATGTAAATTTTTTGGGTTTATGAGTCATTCATGTATTAGCATGCCGTTAGCCAACAAATGGTAGGCCTATTATTTATTTTTACCACTGTTCTCCTTCTGCTGCCAGTGGAGGGCACTGTAAGCAAGAAATGAGCTGCTCACTGTAAAAAGTGCAGTCCATGCTTATAATGTGTCTTTTTTTAAATATTATTTGTGGTTATATAATATCAATGCTAAGGTCCAAACAACTGCAAAGCAATGATTGACACGGCCTGAGGCTTTAAATGGATCGCATGATGTCATCAGGGGGTTTCTCTCTTTCTCCGCGCCACTTAAAAACTATCGCCCGAGTCACCGCTGCTTCCTGTTTCCTGTCTTGGCAGGAAGTAGATCAGTGCTCACTTCCTTTGTGAGGACTCGCAGGGTCAACGAAGAGAAGGGTTACCGTTGGAATATGTTCACTAACAAAACATGCTGAGGAAATTTATGTCCGTAAATACCGCTTTCGGATTGTTTTGCTTTCACCACTGTTAATACATCAACTTTTAATACACCAACCAACACATGGAATAAAATGCAAGCCTGAAGTTTTTATTGCCTGAAAAATAGCCAAAAAAATATGCTTCTTTCAGACCCTAGATTTGCTTCTATGACAGATAACAATGGGTTTAACTGGTGTAAGATGGTTTGTAATTGCTTTCAGTACAAAAAATACAGCATCTTTACTCTTTACCAAAGCAAGTGCCCAACCAGAAACAGGTGTTGCTATTAAGCTAGCTTTGTTTCGCTAAACATGGTAGCATCACGGAAATAAAAAGGAGAAGCAGCATTCGATCCTACAGTTAGCAAGTAGGCTAGTCCGGGCAACTATTCAGAGTCCGGTAGCCTGCTCAATGTATTTTTCCGACCACATTTAGGTGAAGCCTATCATTAACCCCCCACCTTAACCGGACATATTTTCTCCAGTTCAGCTTTATCCAAATCTAAAAGCTTCTTGACTGGTGTTTACAGCCTCTAGGCTAAGACCTTCCAAAACTGATTGTTGTTTTTCTAGTGTTGTTGAAGGTTGTATTTTTGGTCATGTTTTTGTAATTTGTTGCTTTTTCATCACTTTTTTTCCCGATGCTTTTTTGACGCTTTTTTGGACACATTTTGTCACTCTTTTGTTGTGTTTTCATCGTCGTGTTCGTCACTAATTTGACGCTTTTTTCAAGAAGCTTTTAGATTTGGGTAGATTTGGAGAAAATGTGCTCGGTTTAAGTTGGGGTTCAGAGGTTCATGAATGTACAGACATTTTGAGATTTTGTTTCCTTACATAAAAAAAAATAGCGTATGTAAGTGTCCTCTGAGCTAAAGGCCAACTCAAATTCAGTCAAGTTTCTGCTTTTTGTGCGACTGGACACACATCCAGTGGCCACTAAACATCAACTTATGATTATGCTAATGACGAGGAAACCGCAGAAATTATATAAATGCCACGATATGGACAAAAAAAAACTTCTCATGCGTTAGTATGGGCGCCAGGCTTCCCTATTCATTCATATGGGGATGGAGCGATGGGTCCGTTGGCTAACAAATGTGTGCATTTGTAGGAACAAGCTCAGATAGCTAAAGGCAATTCTGGGATTTCTATGGGTAGCATAACCAGAAGTTTAGTTTCGCTTTTTTAAAATTATTGTTATTGTGTTTATTTTGTCGGGACAGTGCATGTTAACCTCTTACCCCCCACCTTAACTGATCCTTATCGCATTGAGTGAACATACTAAAATGTTGGTTATTGTGCATGCATTATGTCACACATGCTCACATGTTTGTGACTCTCTCAGCCACAGTTTGAACTGATTCCTAAATGTGGGGAGGCTTGTGCATTCCCTCACTGACAGGGGTATTCTGTTCCAGATCTTTGCGCCCTGGACTGACAGGCTTGTCATCCTATAAGGTAATGGTGGGTTTAGAGTAGCCTATATGGAGTTGACGTTTTACATTTCACCACAACAACAACCAGGACAGACACCGACATAACTGAGACTGAGAGCCTACACAAACATATAAGCTCAACATTAACTTGAGAGCTCGCAGAATACGTCTGCCAATACTCCCATACTGACCCGACAACTGTTCCTTCCAGGCTACGGGAAGGCTTCATTTCCCACATTTTCCTCCGTCTACACATCTCGATCCTCCGTCTGATCAAAAATTCTCATCAAACTTTGGCCTATTAGAACGAGCCTGTGTGTGATTTAGACTGCGGCTTTTTTCCTGCCTTTGCCTTTGAGCGTCGATACCACTTCTGGGCAAACAAAGCAGATGCCGAAACGAGATCAAACTACTGGAACATCCACAGAGGGACACAAATCACTCCCCCGAAAACTTCCCCGAACATGTGGTGAGAGGCGTTTTTATTAGACCACCAAATTCACAGAGGTGGAATGAGAAAAACATGGCCGATCGCTGACTTTCAGGCAAGTATCGGGGGCAGTGAAATCGGCTGAAGTCAGTCGGGCCTGTTGTTAATGATAGATGATCAAATGCACTGAAACATATGGCGAGACTTGGTGTTCGCTGGAGGAAATGTAGGAACACGTGGGGATCTAGAGTTGAGTGATGAAGCAGCCCCGGCCGATATTTGACTCAATTTTAAATCACTTCGTTTGAGTTTTAGGAAACAGGGCGAAACTTTAATGGGAACTGCAAACATGTGTTATGCTAAGTCAACTATTTGAGCTTTTCATGGTGGCAGAGTGGGCGATCCAAGTTCAATCCTGGACTTTGTGAGTGCAGTGAGTCAACCCACAACATGCACAATAGGCTAACCCTCCAACTCCTCCCTGATCATGGATCTTCAGATTTAGTGACGCATCCCCGGGTGCTTGTGGTTACAGTTACAGATTCTTCTGTTGTTTGATAGTCAGCTTGAAGTTCAAGGCTTAAAGTGTATATAAAAAGGTAAAACCTAGTTTATACTTTTGGCCCAAAGACTATTCTGATGAGTGAAAACAATAAACATATGCCGTATGTGGGGTTATGACAGTCCTGGCACAGTGTGAAGCATAGACTGTGAATAACATGGATGTAGCATGGCTATTAGCTATGGGACGCTTAATAGGAAATGGAGCAATGCTTTGGAAGTTTCTTGCTCTAATAGACTTTCCATTGAACCTTTTCGCTCCTCTTTATGTCATTTTTGAGTGATTGGGGGTGACAGTGTCTTTGTTTATGTGGGAGATGGTGGGTGTGAGGGGCCGTTTATAAATCTATAAAGCACTTTGTGCTTTATCTGCAACTTTTGTTTCAATAAAAAGTAGCATAATGCACCTTTTAAATGTATAAAAAGTATCTTTCAAATAAAATGTGTTTGAATGAGTGAACACAGACTTGTCTACTTTGTCTTAACATGTGCTACATTTTCCTTACTTTTTTTTTAAACCTTCACTATTTTAACTTTTACATTATTTTAAACATGGGAGCTGACCTATAGCTCTCAACGCTGGAGGAAGCATGTGTGAAAAGGCATACATTGGCTTGTAGAATGTAGTGTTTACTACTATTACATTTTACAAGAGCGAGAAGAAGCTTCTGAGGACAGAAGTGGAATGTCCTCAATTCAATCAATAGACAATATTTTAAAGCATATAGCATATATAGAGTATATATGGTCTTTCTGGTCTTCCTAAAAGGAGTATCTCAGGTTTACAACTTCTGCAAAATTCAGCAGCTCGTGTCCTGACGAAGACCAGGAGGCGGGACCACATTACACCGGTTTTAGAGTCGCTGCATTGGCTCCCCGTGTGTTTCAGGATCGATTTTAAAGTTCTTTTAATGTTTTTTAAATGTCTTAATGGTCTTGGTCCTTCTTATCTTTCAGAACTGCTTTTACCTTATGAACCTTCACAGCCCCTTCGCTCTCCGGCAGGGGTCTCCTAGTTATTCCTAAAGTCAACAGAAAGACTCACGGCGTCGTTCCGATATTATGGCCCTCGCCTCTGGAATGACCTGCCGGAGGAGCTCAGGACCGCAGAGAACGTTCATGTATTTAAGAGCAGACTCAAGACCCACCTTTTTAGCTTAGCTTTTAACTGACATCTATTTATTTAGTCCTAATGATATATTGTGTGTGTGTGCGCGTGTGCGCAAGCACCTGTTTGTTATCTGTAAAGCACTTTGTGATACCTTTCAGTATGAAAAGTGCTTTATAAATACAGTTTGATTTGATATATTTAAACACTTGTATTATTCTGTATATATTTTATGAACTTTTGCAAGTATAACATCAACCTGTCAAGGGACTACAGGTGGAAATTAGCATTTTTGCTATAACCTGGCACATGACATCTCTTCTCTTTTAGACTAATGTTGTTTGTGCATTGTCCCTGATCAAATAATTAAATTAAATTAAATTAAATTAAACATGAACCGGTAAGTTTTAAGAAATAACTGTTTCTTGAGCACTCTAAAGTCTTGGTACAACGGACAGAAATGAAAACAAGAGCCTTTGGGACTACTGTACATACGCAGGGATAGGCCAGAAGACCGAAGAGAAGACTATAGGTTGAGGATGTCTGGGATTTACCGTAAAGACTCCCCATTTATAGGTGTATGGAACTTTCAGGCGAAAAAAACAACAACTTGACATTGGTGCGTATATGACGTTTTTTGTGACCCAATGACTGTATGGCATCTTGACTGTCCGGCGCGGCGGCCTCTAGAAACGCTCCAGGATCGATTGTTGTGCAGGTTTTCTGGTGAGCGGGTCCAGAAACCCGTTGATTTACATTCAGACCTCTGTGCCGATTAGAAAAACAAAACAAACAAAAAAGTGCTGACACAAAGCACACACTCTTGCTGAAGGATAGAAATTGCCGTCTGTAAGCAGGGACGTCCTAACCACATGTGGCCAATAAAATGGTGCAGCACTGGGGCTGGAGACGCAGGAAAATCCCTCTGTTTTCTCCCTAAAACACATGGACAGACTACTACAGCCACTCTGTCTCTGTTTATGGTCACTGGCCTTGAATATTACTGTCCCTTTGAGTTTAGCACAACATGTTCAGCCGCTTTAAGTACCTTTTTTTCTGTGCTCTAGTCTGAGCTGGAATCCAACCTCCGATCTCCTCTTTGTAATCTGTTCAGTTCTCCATACGAACTGTATGTACTGTATGCTTCCTTGTCCTGATCTGCTCTCTTTGCGGTTGATTAGGCCTTCGCCGCCAGTCTCAGGTCATCGCTCTTCGGTAAATATGTGGGAATGAAAAATTGATGGAAGGAATTTCAAACCACTGTTGTTATACATGATCCAGATTCGTACGCTCTCTCTCTCTCGCTCTCCTGGATGTTCAGGGGAATCCAAGCTCGTGTTATCTTTTCCACTCAGGGCTGAACGCAGCGCTGCGAGGTGTTCCCAACAAAATATACAATACTTCCGCTCCCGCTCCACGGACGCACACCCTTTCCCCTCCCCAGCAGCCCACGCTTCCACAGCGTTTCCTCGCATTCCAGCAGGCTACAAAGCTGCGGGCAAACACACAAAAACAGGGTCTGCTATGGCTCGAGAACATGAGGTGTTGTGGGAAGACGGTCATTGCAATTTGGTTGTTGGGGCATAAGTTACAACTAGACGCTGCTGGTGTGTATGGGGGGGGGGGGGGGTAAATAGAGATATAAGAAGAAGAAGAAGAAGAAGAAGAGTGATTGGTCTGATCTGAAGGACATCTTATATTATGACAAGAAGGTTGTGGGTTGGATTCACAAACTTGTGGTATCCACTTGACCAAAATTATCGATACCACAAATGATTAATTTTCATGTGAGGTTGGACAAAAAAAATACTTCAAATGTAGGTTACATATTTTTTTTTGGTAGGTTTTTTTTTTTTCAAAGTTGTGAAAGAGAGAAATGATTCAGATTTTGTCCGCGTAACTATAAGAAATGTTAGGCATGAAGAGATTAAAATGACGACAAAAAAACGTTTTTCCTCATTTATGTGCCTTTCTGTTCTTTTTGGGAATAGCCACAATGAAGAACACCTTACATATTAGACCCAAAGAACAAGCCTCTTCCCTCAAAGCACCCCTTTCTCCAATTGAGCACCTGTTGTATTTGTTCGATATTTTTTTACGCACAGATCCACGCAGCGCTCCTTCGTTCTCTTTCTTTATCTTGCAAAACAGTACTTTCATTGGGCCGGTACGCACCGGTACGCAGTACCGCCACTTCCAAAAATAGCTCATCTGCACACCTGTTTTTTGGCTGCTCCGCCACTTTTCGGAGCGCCCCACCGTGAGCAGAGACTACATTACCCATACACACATGAGTTTTATTAGAGAAACGCGCATGTTTGCACACATACAAGCGGATCCCGGAGAGGGTGTGTGAAACTATCGCTTCTCGGTTAAAATACAATGAACACTTGACTCTGCTCTCCTGGCTTCAGAGTAGTAAAAGAACAAGGTCAGAATCAGAGGACTCGCTGGCTGACACCCTGCCAAGCCAGAATGTTATCGCTGCAGGTCAAGCTAATGCAAGCAGCAGTTTGTGCCCCGTTTGGCCTCGTAGATGCGTTAAAAACTGGGGTAAATATGGATTGAAACAAACTTCTGCGGACTGCAGACAGAATGGAGCCTGAAAGCACAAGCTCCAGAACATGGAAGTGTTTGCAAGACACTTTGGAAAGCACACACATTAGCCTGTAAGAATCATATCTGTAGCAAAGCTTCAGAGACATCCATCTGTAAGAGTTCAGCTAAAACAGTCTGTCTTCTAAAGGTAAGACTGGGCTTTCATTTCTGTTGTTTATTATGCAGATGGAGGTTCACAAAGCTTTTTATCTTTGTATTGGACTGTCATCATTGTTTATGTGAGCGGATCTGAATGAGACAGTCTAGCGTTATTACAGTATAATTTAGTCTGTAATAACGCTGTGGGAAAAAAAGGGAAAAAGATATAAATAGGCTATGTTCTTATTTTTTGGCTTTTTTTTTTTAAATTGGGAGGGAGGGTCGTGTCTCGGCAAAAAATAGAGTACCAGCACTTCTTTTTGTCCACTTAAAGCACTATTGCAAAACACTGTGGAACACAGAAACAGCAAATGCGTGTTTACCCGCCGTCATGGAGACCAAAGTGATCACTATTTCGCGATACTTTCCCTCACTCCATGCCTTCTTTTTTTTGTGTCTGTTTGCACATATTCTTCCCTGAATTAATCACCAAACAAACACAACTAATTTTGCGTTCAGTCCCCCCATCTTTTATCCATCATACATACAGTAACTCTGATCCCTGCCCGACTGCTTTCCAAAATGTCTCTCCGTGACACTTCTGGGAAAACCCTGCTTGTTATTTGTCCTCATGTGACTGTTTGGGGAAAAAAATACCCTTTGTTACCATCCCAAAAGTCAGCGCTCTTATTTCTCTCCGTCCCGATAATTATTACCAAAGGTTTAGAGTTATTGCACCCCATCCAAAAACAAAACAAAAAAAGTCTCGTCTCTTTCTGATGTTCGTGGTGTGTCACAGCAGATTAAAACGGAAAAAGTCCAGAGAAATGTCAAACGCAGATGTCAAAGCATCTTATAGAGGCTGCCATTTCGCGTCACCCCCCGTCCCGTCCCGTCTACGATATGTTGAATTTCTAAAAATCGTCACGTTGCTCTGTTTTCTGACCAACCGCGGCCACAGGGATCAGTGCGGTGAGTACAACTGGTTTCACTGTATGCCGTGCTCGGTTCAGATCTACTGTTTCATGCAGCAGAAAGTCTCCTCTGTCAGGCTAATGTGGAGCAGATGCAAAAAAATAAAAAAATAAAAATGCATCAAAAAGACATTGGCTTAAACTTCTGTTTTCAAAAATGAGGAAAACAGAGGGAGAGAGAGCGAGAGTGGGCCTTCACAAACAAGCTCGGGACAACAACCTTGGACTTGCATGCTGGAACAAATGTGTTTTCGGGGTTCTCTGACAAATGAAATGTTCCCTGGTAAGGCATACTAAATCCGGCTTTGACCTCTTACCCCCTCGCTTTAACCGAGTGCATTTTCTCCAGTTCAGCTTTGCCCAAATCTTAAAGCTTCTCGACTGCAGCTTACAGCCTAGAGGCCAGGGTAACGCCTCATTTGAAAGCTAAGACCTACACTGGTCTTTTTCCTTGCGTCGTTGCCGTGTTGTCGTTGTCACTTTTGACGTCACATTTTTGCTCATTTTTCATCACGCGTTGTTCCAGAAGCTTTTGGATTTGGGCAAAACCAAACTGGAGAAAATGTGCTCGGTTCAGGTTTTTTGTTCAAGAAAATGAAGTCCAAAATGCATTTGAACTCCTGAATTAAGTAATTAAATATAAGTATTCTTTAGTACAGAATGTGAATATATGACCATTGAGGCAGGCAAGTCTGCTGGGCGAACATAGAAGCCACAAAAGAGCAACAGAAAAGTGCCGAAAATGCAACAAAAGATCAGTTTAGATGAGTTTTGTTGAACTTAGCTTTCAAAGTAAAGCTGGACTGCACTGGGGGGTTAAGAGGTTAAAGTGCACATCAGAATTGGTTTTATTGCCATGGTTATGAACAGGTTCACAACTAGGAATAATGTTGTAATATGACACATTGGATACACCTTTTGCTAAATCATAGTTAGCAAAGTTACACTGCTAAAAGGGTTTCCCTAAGTTTGACTTTTTTTTTTTGTGATGTCAATTATTTCACCCCCTTAATAGACACTGACTTTGAGCCTGTTCCTACAAATGTGTACCTCTGTTAGTCAGCGGCTTCCTGGACCTTATTGAATTGATTGTTCTATCCCCATACAAATGAATGGTGAAGTCTGGCCCTATATTAAAAAATGCCGAGGTATAACATGTCCGTTTTATGGCATTACTATAATTTCTGTGGTTTCTCCAACATTAACATTTCACAAGATAATGTTTAGTTGGCACTGCATTTGCACTTAACGGAATATGGTTTAACATTTAGCTCAGAGGCCACTTATATGCTTATTCTTATCTAAAGTAAAAATCTAAAAAAGTTCTGTACATTAATTAATGGTTTCTAACTAGGCGTTGAACGCACCTTAATTTGGTCAATGGATTGATAACATCGGCTTGCTAACTGTCCGCATAAGCTAGGCTCGAATGCTGCTTCTCCATTTAATTTCTATGGTGACATACGTACATGTAAACAGTTTTATCTACTGCCGTGCCAACCGTGTGACACCAATGATTGAGTCAGAATTCTATGTCACTTACATGAACATACACAAATTAAAAAAAACATTTTCTCCCAACTGTTCTTCGTGAAATTGCTGCTTCACGAAGTAAAACTATTAGCCATCAAACTACGTCATACTTACAAAAGGATTCAAACCTGTCATGTACACTTTAAGCCAGTTTCCCGCATAGTTCCCAAAAAATTGCTGTGAAGGTGAAGGTTTTAAACTTTAATGTATTTATTCCAGCAAAAAAAAACAAAAAAAAAAAACAGTAACAGAAAAATGTTTTTAGACATTCATCATTATTTACATCTTTTAAACAATACTTCCTTTGGGTATTTTTTTTCCTATTCTATACACATTTAACCAGTGCAAAAAGAATATTCATAGTCTCAGACAGTATATTTCTTCTTCCAAAACCATAACATCTCCATATATACAATAAATCACTATCAAGACAATAAACACGAACAACGCTACAACATTGAGACATTATCACTGATTTGTGGTGTTTTTCCTTTGGCCAAACCAGTCTTTAAACCGTCAGACTTGACATTTTGTTTAAACAAACGCTATGTTTACGGGCTTCAAAACGTCAAAGTTCCTTGCATGTATGTTGGCCAAAAAGAACAGTAACTTTATCCTTGCGTGGAAAGAGGGAGGGGGGAGGGGGGGGGGGGGGGGGAGAAAACGCCATCTATCACGGTCAAATCCAACCAGATCCAACTTGTAAAGCATCCCCCAATCATTTGTGGGGCAAGCCAGTGGTCAGCTGTAGGGTTGAGAGCCAAGCGATTCCAGTAATAACTCTCCAGCAAAAAAGTTGGACAATCTTCGCAACTCCTCAGACGCTTCGCTCACTGTCCGTTTCTGAAATCAGTCCAACGTTTCGAGTTCATAGTGAGTTCATTCTTGGAAAATGTTTCACGAAGATGATGTACATAGTTGTAAAAACCTGAGATGCCTTGGTCAAAAATGTACTACACTGTCACAATTTCATCCAGCATTTCTAAAGCCGTGCTAATATTCACTCTATCGCAATTTTCCAAAATGGTAATGACTTCCAGTTTCTTCTTGGCGTTAGCCATAATGCTAAAATAGTTCAAATTCCCAAGCTTGTTTGGAAACCACAAGGCCTTGCTACACTAATAAAATTAAATTAGGCAGTTTGCTGATCTTGACAAGGCAGAAATCCATTGGGGGGTGAACCACATCGGCAAAAAGAGCCAAAGTATCCAGTTATTAGGATCAAATAATACTCAATATAATGTAGAAAGTCAAGTAAAGTCAGAATGGTTGAGATGAAGAAGTCTTTGTTTTGTGTTGTATTTGAAGTCGAGGTTTAAGCAACGTTGCAATTGTTATCTATGTGCTCTGAAGGTCAAGATTTGTGCAATTCAGATGTTTCATAGATAGATGACCCCAGTGACATAGCGCTTGGAAATAATTAAAAATACAATCTAGATATTAATACACAGGGAACCAGTTTGCTAGGCCCACGAAACTTTGACAAGAGCAGTTGTAGACGGCTCGAAATGTCGAGCATCTTTGAGCAGGTGGGGAGTAGACTCTCACTAACCGCAGAGTGCAAATTCTACTTAACAATTCTTCAACTAAAAATATCTGTGGTAGACTATACAGTGCTACATTGACCAAAAGTGTAGCAGCTGCCTTCGGATTATTTATCCGCTAATACATGTGCTATAATAGACTGCACTTGTTGCATCTGACAAGGCAGAAATGAGCGGGCTGCTAGCATCCTCACAACCGCTAGCCATAATGCTACCAATATCCCTACTTATCGCACCTCCGTTCATGCTACTCCCAACGCTACCTCGGCCAAGTTTGGATCCGTAAAGATCTTCTCTGTTCCTCCGCATGTATTGGTCAAACTCATGTCTATCAACTTCTGACCAAAAATCGGAAGAAGCCAAGTTCGCTAGGTTAGCGGAGGCATCGGATTGGTCTGCGTGTTGCGTTGGGTGTAGAAATGTTGAATGAGGAAGGCTAGAATTTACGCAGGAAGAAGACGTTTCAGGTGGCGGCGACAGCTGGCCAAGATTTGCTGACCCAAAATGTGCATTTGATGGGATGCTAGCGGGGTACATTTGGCTGTAGTAGCTAATTGTTTGGTTAGCTTTGGTTGGGTCTTGGGTGGGTGAATAGGATGAAGAGTCAATTAGACATTTGACGGGATTTCTTAAAGCAATGTGATGGATCTGGCTCAGTCTGGAGTTTGCATCGCTTTCAGCTCTTGGACTTCTTAGCGGGCTCAAACTGCTAATGCTACTATTTAAGCTAATCATTTGTGACTGCTCGTTTTGGCTGTAATGGTGATTGTAATGCTGAATTTGCTGGTGATAGCCATTCCAACCTCCCCCCATCGCGTTCTCGTCTTGCACATGTTGTGGAAAAAACACAGACTCGCCATTTCCAGAATCATCCAGGACATCCAGGGGTGACATCTCCGGAGTGGGCAAGCCGTAAGCCTCCATATCCAGGTGAGACGAAGGGGGAACGTCCCGGAAGTGGCCCATCAGATGATGGGGGTGATGGTGGTGAGAAGGGTGGGTGCCCGGATGTCCGTAAGATTGGGCTCCAGAGATGTTCTCTGCCATGCTCAGGCCAGAAGCTCCTCCCTGGGCTAAGCTGTGGATCAGGATGCCCGGCTCAACCCTCTTGAGCTTTTTGGTGGTCTTTTTGCGACGCGGGCGGTATTTGTAGTTGGGGTGGTCCTGGAGGTGTTGGACCCTCAAGCGTTCGGCTTCCTCCACAAACGGCCGCTTGTCAGGGGCGCTGAGGGCTTTCCATGACTGACCTAAGCAAAGCAGAACAGATAACACATGTATTTATTACGTTAAATAATACTAATAATAAAGCTGCTATTCAATCACATCAAAGTAGAACAGTGCTTAGCTAATTCTATAAACGCTTTGGACCTAAGTTCTAACAATCACTGATTTGTAGTTTGTATCATTTTCAGTTTTACTTCCTTCAAATGCTTCGCCCGTTATATTATTGCATTAGTATAATATTCTAGAAGCTATAGTAGACTATGGAAATATGATTTGATAATTTCATTAATAAATAAATAAATAAATAATATAATAATTAATGTATTGTCTGATAGCAGGCAAGTATGAAAGCAAACAGGCAATGCTAGTGTTTCCGATGTTGGGCCGGTTAATCAAACCATCAAAAAGGATGATCTAACTGCAGACTTTATCGCATTTGAAATATCTTTTTAGAGTGTATAGTCTTTTGTTTTTTAATTATTTATTGCATATATTTCATTTTTTGTCTACTTTTTCAGTGTATTTTTTTTTTCTTCTTCAAGCTTTAGAGTTGAGGATAATGACGACAACCCCTCCTTAACGTAGTGGAGGGGTTTGAGCGCCCGAATGATCCTGGGAGCTCTGTTGTCGGGGGCTTCGTGCCCCTGGTAGGGTCTCCCATGGCAAACAGGTCCTAGGTGACGGGTCAGACAAAGAGCAGTTCAGAAGCCCCTTATGAGAGACCAACAGGCCCGGTTAGAACCATGAGGCCGTCCTTCTGTGGACCCACCACCTGCAGGAGGAGCCATAGGGGCTGGTGCAATGTGATTTGGACAGCTGCCCCCACGACCCGGCAACGGACAAGTGGAAGAAAATGGATGGATCGATGGATGGATAAGGACGGCGTTCAGTGAAGCTGTCCTGCATCATTTGTTAACACGTCACCCGCTCTAAAATCAATATATAGTTGATTCTTCTTTGTTTGTTTGTCCTCTCAAAATCTTTCAAAAACATGTTTCATGATTGATCGATTACATTTACACTTTAACTATTTTAATTTATTATATGAATTCTAAATAAATGACAAAATCCAATTAACGAGAAACACAAAAGTACACTCAAATGGTTTAAGTCCTCCTCACCTCACATTTAAATACCGGCAGTACTATGATTCTTTTAGAACTTTGATTTGACTAAGGTGTGTTCAGTGATCTCATTCCTTCATTAAGCGTTATGCTTTTTCAACGTTTAGAAATAGAGTTATTGTGAAAATTACAAAATGAAAGAGTAGAAGAACGGACAAAATACAACTTTTTGAATAATACATCATTTCTCTAAACCCCAGTCATACTTCTGTGCAGATATCTTACCGAGCATCTTACTGAGCACCGCGTTGTGGAGGTCAGGATTCTGCAGAGCCAGCCTCTTCCTCTCGTCTTTGGCCCACACCATGAAAGCGTTCATGGGCCTGCGGATCCTCTGCTCGCCCCCCGCGGTCTTCCCCTCCTCGGGCGCACCTCCCCTGGACTGCTCCCCCGATCCCGGCCCTCTCCCGGTCCTCATGGTCGCGCTGTCAGGAGAGCTGCAGTCCCCAGACAGGCTGTGCTCGAATCCCATCTCGGGGTCCGATACCGGGCTTGGCGTCCCGGACGTCCAGGGTCCATCCAGAGGTACTCTTTTTGGATGTAGGAAACTGGACTCGGCTAAATTCATTATGGACGTTTTGGGAGACTGATGTGAATTCTGACCTGACACGTTTCAAGTCACTGAAATATGTTTACTCAGATGAAGAGGACCACTAAAAAAGGACTGTTTGAAAATGTGTTCTGCCAAAAAGTGCAAGGAAAGCTGTTCAAAATGCAGTTAAAAATTAACCTGGAGTTGTCCTTGATGTCCTAAAAAATTTACACATAACAAAGAGTTTAAATTCATCCTTGAGATTGTGAATTTCTGTAAGGAAAATCCTTCTAGTCCAAGTGATATATGGACCAGTAAAATTTCCCAAAAATAAAAATGGGAGTGCAAAACATCAAGATGAAACTGAATGCTTACAAAATGATTAGTTTCTCGGCAAATCCCCCTTTTTTTTTTTCAAAAGAATTCAAAAACAAGGTCAACATCTTAAAGTTCTTCCTCCCAAAACGACTAAAATGAAAATAAAAATGTCCAGAGAAAGATTCCAAAAATCGGAGCAGTTGAAGCTACTTGATCCCAAGTCCCTCTGCCTTTCTCCAGGACACTTTTCCTCCTCTCTCCCGTTGTTTTAGATTGTGCGGCGCAGCGGTTTTCTCTCCCCCTCGTCCCGCCTGTGTCTGTCCCGTTTGAAAGTTTTGAAACTTGTGGCTAGTTCTAACCAACCAAAGTCTTTTTATACCCCGCCCAGGCCGATGGCACAAATATATAACCGTAAAACTTAACCAATGAGACGCCAGCGGGATACTACAAGGCTGTGAGAGAGTGTGGGGAGTTTTTTTTTTGGAGGATTCATTAGGAGGGGGGGTGCCTTCCTCCGATGTGGGAGCGGGCCGCCACCCTTTTCCTATGCCCCCCTCTTCGCAAACTGCTGTCCCGGGCCGAGATGTAATCAGAGCAAGTCCATTGTTTCGGGACAAGTCTCGCACACACCATTGCACACATTGAAGACGTGCAGAGGAGCGGACAAGGCATACTGTACTATGGAGGGAAAGAGGGGCACATTACGTCATTGTTTCGGTTGAAAAAATATACTTTTCATGAGTAAATAGTTTACAATTTGTTTGAAGCTAAAGAGCACGAATTCAAACAATTTGCAGATTTTCATGCTGCTTGGCTTTCCCTTTGAGACTAGCCACATTACTATGACTTGAGCAGGTAATGGGGATCTCTTTAGCCACAACAGGTCGTCCGTACTGCTCGGACCTCCAGCTACCCCAAATAAAAAGGAGCAGATACAGCCAAAAGTGGTCCACTTTTTGAAACAAGCGCTGAATGTTCTCCATATGGCTAAAACATCATTTTCAATGCTCAATTTTGACCCGTCTTATGTTCTACCACATTTCAAAACCTTGTTACAAAGCATGTGTGGGTGAATTACCTCATCATAGTCCTTTGAAAGAAACCGGTCTCAAAGACAGTAGAGAAAGAAAGAAGTCTAGGAATCAAAATAGAGTTAGAACTAAAAGTTATGAACTCCAGCAATGGGCTAAACTAAAACATCATTATCAAGAGTGATGCATGTTCACAGTATTACTGGATATGAAACCCTCATGGTGAATCTCTTAGGCAGCTAATGGGCTTTTCTGAGACTAAAGGTCCAAGGTGACGTTTATGCATCATGACATGTTGAGCAAAAATTATATAATTTACAGCAACGCCGTCCGCCATATTGGGTGTCGGCCATTTTGGATGACAGCTCGCGAAGCGGGAATTCGCCTTTATTTTTCACTTCGTACAAAATCTATCTCCTAGAGCATTTATCGGAACGAGCTAATTTTGGGTGGAAAATAATTTTGAGAAGTAGAACTTTAAAAATCCAAATAACTTTTCTAAGTTTTACATTTTTTATGTGGCAAAGCCGCAAACTGTACGAATTTTGCCATTTTTCGCAAACAAAAATTGGCTCCCATTCGCACATATGAAGCCCGATTTCGATTATTTTCTTATCAGTTGTTAAAGTCACAGTCCTAAACACTTTCATCTGGCAACATTCAAATTGGGCACGATAGCGCCTCCTATAGGAATTATATGGAGAGTACACATTTTACTTTTACGAAAATTAAAATAATTTGGCACAAAATTCTATTTGGTCGTTCCGATCAGAGAAGTTAATCACACCCATGCCATATTTTTCACGGTGTTGCCGTAGCGATGACCACAATGTCCCATTTTATTCTGAGGGAAAAATGTTAAACTCCATAATTCAGCCATAAGTGAGGAACCAAAGGTTTTCCAAAGTACTTGGATAACCTTTGTGGATTTTCTGCGGCGCAGCCGTAACCCTAAGTAAAATGTAAAAAATATGCTCAGTTTGCAGATGTAGTGTGATACAAATTAATACAAATTTTTCTCTGTATAATGTCAAAATTGAGTGCTCAGCATTTTCAAAAAACACAAAAATCTCTTTTTTTTTTCTGAGAAAAACTTTGTCATATACCGAGAGGGCGCATAAGCGCATTCCAAAAATCCTAAAACTAAGACCCTAGGGAAAAAAGTTAAAAACAAATACACAATACCATAATTTTTGATTGAGGGAGACAAAATATTGGGCAGAGCGGTCGGTGAGGGCCGATAATCACCGCTTTGCGGCTATATTTAGGAATTTACTTGAGTTCATACAATGGCTCCATATCCTCATTTACAAGAGAGCTTGCGAATTCAATCATGATTTTTATACATGAGTTTCACATTTAATTGAAGACGTTCCGCCTCTTAATCACAAGGTTCAGTCGGTTCAACTCATCATTTCTTGTTGCCGCCTGGACTGATAAAACGTTTTATACAGACAATATCATTGACAGATTACACATAGTTTCACTTCTCAGATCTGGTCTCACTGGGGCTCAAACCATGACACCGAAGCATTTGAAGAAGTTCTGAAAGCAACAACACTTTAGCAAGGGTCACCATTGGGTTAATGTCAGGAGGAAACGCGCAATAACATGCGGAGGACATGCAGACCCTACACACATGAGCCGTTTCCTTTTGATTTACTGGGTTAAACTCTTGACCTTAAGCCACCGTCAGCTTGTGAGGTACTGCGTCATCAAGAACAATGTATAAATGTCTTCAAGTCGAAATATAGTACCTGATATAATATTCCTGTATGCAAGTGGAGGGGACAATATCAGCAGAACTTTTGAGAATGTTCCCTGGAATGTAGGAAAAGCCAAGCTGCAAGTTACATGATTTTATTGCTGTGTAAAAAATGTCCACAAAACCTAAAAATATGTTTAGCACAACATACAGTCAGAAGCAGAATTTATATGATAGAGGTGGCCTGCTTGTAGAAATAAGTCAAATGATGGAGTAACAGCCTGAAAGGTTTGGTGAAGATGATTTGTCTTTGTCTTTTATGGTTGGCTGTAGTTTGATGTATTTACAGTATTTTTGCATTTATTAAGACTGTTATTAATCCTAATTCCATTGTTTTAAGATGTGTGTACAGCACTTAGGCCAACTGTTTTTAAAGTGCGTTATAAATAAAGTTGGTATGGTATTGTATGGTAAAGAGACTCAGCTCAGCTTGGCTCCCTCAGTGTGCATCTAACAGGTTTTCAGGCCCCTCGGATATTATTTTAGTACAGTCGGCCCCTGCTGCCAAAACGAACTGAGCAAGTATCGCTAGAAGCCAGGTGAGCCAGCTCTCGGAAACATGCTTTACATGTGTGGGCCTTTGGCACAGCTGGCAGGATGTCCCGTCCACCCCATAGACTATTTATAGACTGCCATTGCTCACTCCTCCCCATTTACATGAAGTACTCCATTCGAGAGAGAATCTGTCATGGCCCTCCTGTGACAGGCCTCTGTGTTTCCACTCCCCTCTCCCCTCGGTGTGTGTGCGAGTATGTGTGGGGGCGGAGATTACCTGGGATGAGCTGCTGCTGATGGAGCGCGCCAGGCTTCGCTTACCTTATCCCGCAAACAAAAGCCCAGTGTCCAGCCGGTCTTCGCCAGATTGTCAGTCTACCAGACGGTGAATTTTGGCAACTGAAGAGATATTTTGAAATTCTAGTACTTACCTGAGAGAGTAATTATTGTTCCTGTTTCTTCAGTTCCTTCCGCACCTGTTTGAAACTGGCCTGCTCCGCTCCTCTGCTCCACTCCTGGATTGTGAAAAGAAGCTCTGTTTTTGGACAATAAATGATATTGGTTACTTATCTTGGTTACTGTCTTGCGTCACTTTTTGAGTCAGCACCTTTGGCTGCTCAATCTCCTCCTACAGTACAGAGCATGCTCCAAAAAAAGATGAAAAGGTGGGAAACTCTGCAACAAGCCTCCAGAGTGCTTTAAGGCCCTGAAAATCAAAGTCCAAACTTTAAAAATAAAAATAACAAAAACTAACGCTGGTTCTCAGCGTTGTCACGGGAACAAAATGTATTTAAAACAACAACAAAAAGATAAAAGTCTTTGGAGCTTTTTAAGTTTCTTTTGACACGTGTAAAGTCCCCATTGGATTCCATGGATTATTAAATCTTCTGGAGTCGTCCCTAGCCACTAGTGTCAGACTTTCCTGAAAGGGGTTCTGGTTGATCGATCATCCTTTAGCAGATCTTTTGAGGCCAGTGATGCGGGGAACATTTCATGGATAGAACGGAGAGCGGACTCAATTAATTCCCAACATATTCTGGAGGATCATTTCATCTACCCTTGCTACATTGTCCAACATGGAATGAAAAATAGAAATTTGGATCATAAAATGATAAAATCATTGCCCCGATGACTGAAACGCGTTTGATTTACAGCGCGATGGCTCGCGCACAGAC
Source organism: Proterorhinus semilunaris (assembly GCA_021464625.1). Taxonomy (NCBI): domain Eukaryota; kingdom Metazoa; phylum Chordata; class Actinopteri; order Gobiiformes; family Gobiidae; genus Proterorhinus; species Proterorhinus semilunaris. Next base: position 31,514,453 of record CM038347.1, on the reverse strand, counting down.
GTTTTTCATCCGGGTAAACCTTCCATTTGAGCGTCTTGTCAGAATCCGAGGTCGTGATTGTTTATGGATTTCTGACGACAGGGTGTAAGGGCCATATCCCCCCCCTCTCCCTGATCCGAGTCTGCGCCTCCGCTGGGATGTCGAGGCATGCCCGGGCTGGAAGGGAGAGCGGGATCCGTGGGCCGGGCCGCGGTGAGGGTTGGAGACCGCGGTCCCAACCAGGGTCATTAGTGGTCCAGCTTAACAACAACTTACAGAGGGAGAGAGAGAGGGGGAGGGAGAGGGGAGGGGGGGAATGAGAGGCAAAGGAGGGGGAGGGAGAGACAGATCAGTGCGAAAGAAGAGAGAAAGTCGGGGTGATCAAGCCAAAGGGGGGGCGGGACTGAGGACGAGTAGGGGGAAAAGGCGCTGTGGCGATGTCTGATGTGATGAGAGAAACACGGAAAGGAATAGCCATACCGCAAGTCTGTGAAACCAGCAGCAAGAAGCTCCACACTCCGGTTTTTTTTATTGACCTAAATTGCACGTTTGTTAAGCTTTCAGTCATTCAGGTGTCTTCATAAGTTAGCTCCTTCGGTTCAATTGCACGGAGTTAGATGTTTAGCAGTGGTGCCACGTCCAATTGGATCTCACATTTGAAAAGGGACAGACTTTGTTCAGTCTGTTTTCATGGAATTTAGTAAAAAAAAATGTTACAGAGCAGAGGACAAACCATGAGTGAAAGGTTTTTTGCACGAAGAATAACTTGCCAGTGCTGGTGTTTTGATCACATTTCCCTCTATTAGGGTTTTCCCTAGTGGTGAAAACTATTTCTATATTGAATAGCGATTTTGCCTTTGAATGACACATTGTGTACGATAAATTGAATAAAGTTCTCAGTGAATCATGGGTAAAAGCTGTTGTGTGGTTGGATGTTCCATTTCGTCACAATTATTCAATCTTGTATACTGAGCAACTGATTAGAAGCTCTGCAGAACTAAATAAATTGTGTGGATTGTGTTTAACGTAACCGTGCCGGACACATCAGGCTCCAGATTCTACGGTTTATTTTGCTTTAAACCTAAAATAAATTGTTCATCAAATGTCTAATGTCATGACACGCGTTAGCTAAATCATGCTTTAGCTAAATCTAAAAAGGAAAGTGTTTTTTTCTGTCCTTCTGTAGAGACTTTTCACAGTTTCACCTCAAATAAATGATACAAATGTAAAAGAAATGCAATGGAAGGAAAATAAATAAATGAACATTCTCAATCTGTTTTATTGTTCAATAAAAAAAACGGTACCCAGCCCTCCTTAAAATATACATACAACAAAATATGCTAATATGCAGATGTACCGTCAATGTCATCACAAAAAGTGATGTATTGCACTGGCCTTGTACATTTGAGCTTTTCCCGTCACAACATGAAGTCAAGGATATAATCGGGACTTTAATTTTGATGAGCTTTTGAAACATTTAAATGAATCAATAGTGGCTCACCAGGATTTGTAACATTCTCGCCTTGTTCTCATGGACTTTAATCTACCTGGGTTACATGTCCCGGCGGAAGCCGTCAGTCCCATGATGCATCTGAGCTGTATCTCCTGACCTCCAACCCTGTTTCCTGCGCTTTTTTGGTCGTGCTCATTTCTCAGTAAAAGCATCAGAGCTTCCTGCACTCCTCTCACTTCGACACAAGCTACCGACAAATACTCCTCTGGAAAGATATTAGTCAGAAAACATGTTCAACAAAAAAACACAAATGACTTTATACCTTTATATTTATATTGAGTTTAAGTACATTTCAGTAACACAGGGAACAAGTAATAACACATGTTAGTACAGGTAATTACACATTTAAGTGCAAGGTAAATAAAGGTGTCCAAAGTGTATACAACATGTAATAAAGGTGTACAAGGTGAAACAAGGGTGTACGTGTAGTTGCAGGGGTTTTGGTCGTCATATAGTTTCATAAATTGGGGGAAATGACCGCATAACTAATGGACAAAATACACAGTACCTAATGCAGGGTTTATACAGAGGCAATTCAAATTTTATATTTTTTAATGCTCAAATAGTAACTGTTAACGCCACAAACGCAGAAAAAAGGCGCATTTTTTATTTCTTAAGATGTGCAAAACATTTCATCAAACTGAGGAAAGAGAAATGGACAAAACGGGGAACTTTTGAAAGACAAAAAAAGTATATTACAGCCCAAACTGCAGCTGAAGATGTTATATATTACCCAACAATTTTACTGTGTAAGTTCATCGGAAATACAGAAACTATGGTCTCAATAGTTTATGCATTTTCGATTTACTTATACGATAAAATTGTTGAGTGACATCATCATTTACGCAACAAAAAGGTGACAAAAGAGCATCAACAACGCGACAAACACAACTGAAAAGTGATGAAAAAGCCACAAGAAAGCCACAAAAGAGTGACAAAAACATGACAAGAGTGACAAAAAAGTGACGAAAATTAGATGAAAACATCATCAGACGAAATCAGTGATAAAAGAGTGACAAAGTGTCAAAAAAGTGATAAAAAGTGACAAAAACAAGGCGAAAACGTGACAAGAGTGATAAAAAAGTGACAAACACGTGACAAAAGAGTGACAAAGTAACAACAAAGTGACAAAAACGAGACAAAAACGTGACAAGAGTGATAAAAAAGTGACAAACATGTGACAAAAGAGTGACAGGAGAGTGACAAAAAAGTGTCAAAAACAAAAGAGGGACAAAAAGTGACTAAAGGGTGACAAAAGAGTGACAAAAATGGGACAAAAACATGACAAAGGGCCAAAAAAAAGTTATAAAAACGTGACAAGAGTGATACAAAGTGACAAACACGTGACAAAAGAGTGACAAAGTAACAACAAAGTGACGAAAACGAGACAAAAACGTGACAAGTGATAAAAAAGTGACGAAAACATGACAAAGGGACAGAAAAAGTTATAAAAACGTGACAAGAGTGATAAAAAAGTGACAAACACATGACACAAGAGTGACAGGAGAGTGGCAAAAAAGTGTCGAAAACAAAAGAGTGACAAAAAGTGTCTAAAGAGTGACAAAAGAGTGACAAAAATGTGACAAACATGACAAAGGGACAAAAAAAGTTATGAAAATGTGACAAGCACATGAAAAAAGAGTGACGAAAGCGTGACAAAAGAGCGACCAAAATCTAATAAAAAAGTCAATCAAAGGTTCATTCTTGCCTAAGGCGCCAAATTGGCTAGGGCGGGTGGTCAAAACAGCTGACCGCCTCATAGCCGTATGCACGTCTCATTGCATAAAGCTGCGTCTAAATGGTGAAATCTTTACAGCAGGTTATCAATATCTGTCAGAAAAATTCGGTTTGTTTTGGTTAAAATGGCACCGTCCCTGAAAGTGGCAGAGGTTGTTGTGTCATGAAATCCGGAGCCTGAGAACTTAATGGCCAGGCAAAGAATAGAAAGTGAAATGACAGAGGGCAGAGAGAAGACAACAGAGAGGGCATAAACACGGGCGAGGCGCGCAGTTTCGGTGCCGCGGCCGTATATATATTGTCCCGCGGTGAGGCAGCACACATTAATTTAACAGCACAAATGATATGCTCCACGCTGCGTCTATGAATATAATGCGCAAATGTGAGGCGCAGACAAGAGCTGAGCGAGCAGGCCGGAAGTCCAAGATAGATTTACCAAGCCCGAGCGCATCAGCACTTTTGTTATCGCAATATGACATCAAGCCAATCCTCCAGCTGTAGGTGAGCATGACCACGATGATTTCATTGTCAAGTTTATTCTTCACAGAGGTCACTTTTAACCTCTTAACCCCGGCCTCAACCGAGCACATTTTCTCCAGTTTGACTTTAACCAAATCTGAAAGCTTCTTGAAGAAAGCGTCGAAATAGAGACAAAACCAGACGTAAATGAGCATAAAAACGGACCAAAAAAAGCATGAAAAGAGCAACAAAAAAGGCAACGAAAAAGTGATAAAAACAAAACAAACAAAAAACGCGACAAAATAGGTGATAAACAGACGACAAAAAAGAGGAAACAACGCAACAAAAACACCACAACAAAAAAAGTGGAAACAACGCAACAAAACAGGCAACCAAAAACAACGATGAAAAAGCAACAAAAATGTGACAAAAAATAAATAAAAAAAATACAACCAAAAAGCGACGACAACAAAGAGAAAATCATAGATCTATAGAAGCTTTTAGATTTGGGTAAAGCTTAACTGGAGAAAATGTGCTTGGCTAAAGAGGGGGTTTAAGGAACAGGCCACGGTTTTTCCATACTGAGATTATGTTCTTACCTGAGCTCAGAGCAGTTGATGTGCACCTGTCTGGTCTTTGTGCCCGTGGCAGAGCGTGGTCGCTTCCAACTTCACCCCCGTTTGGAGCCATGGGAACATGCTGGGAGAGGCCAAATGCTAACAACATCTTTGGTCATTTTGCTTGACTGAGTGCACGCACAAAGACCAGACCGGTACGCATCAACTCGTCTAGGCTCAGGTAAGACCATATCTCAGTATGTAAAAACGGTGGCCTGTAAGTTCCTTTAAGAGGTTTTAAGGTAGGGTGACCAGATGTCCCAGTTTACCCGGGACCGTCCCGGTTTTGAGTCTTTTGTCCCACGTCCCAGTAGATTTCTCCAAAACCACTGATTTGTCCCAGTTTTACTTGGTCTCTGTCCCACGTGTCCTGATTTTTGGTCCATGTAGTCCTCAAAATAACACGGGTCATTTGAAAAGGAATGTCTTTGGCCCGTGTGAATGTCGGATACCATGTATAACCAATTAAAAACCTTAATTCTAGCAGCTCAACGTGGATTGGTGGATGTCAGTTTTACCATTCAGCATGGGAAAAGACAGTCAAGATCCGGCACCTCTGTGGCATATGCCGAATTTTGTCTCCGTTTTTAAGTTGGAAAATGTGGTCACCCTATTTTAACCTCCTGGCTCTTGAGAAGAAAAAAGGCTCAAGAACTAGAAGAAGTGTCTTTACACAAATGTCTACTTTAAAAATTTGCTAAACCAAGCAAACGTCATTCCACTAGCAAGATTATATCAAGTACTGCTGCTTTAATTTTAAAAAAAGAAGAAGAAGAAGAAGAAGAAGAAAGCTTTATTCCAATAGTGTGTAGGTAAAATATGTTCAGGAATTAAGTACCTGTTTTCCAGACGTACACATCATTTTTTGGCAATGGAAGCCTCACCGTGTTTAGTCCTGGCTCTGGGAACCAGCAGGAGACTGTTCCCTGAGGTTCATAAGGCCCTGGAGAATCACTCATTGGTTCCAAAACCAATTCCAAATGCCAACGCCATAGCTGTAGCGCTTGCTCAAAATAGGATTAATTTGGACTCTGGAAACATTGTGGCATGACGGCTATTTTCGAAATCTCCCCAAAATAAGCCGGCTGTAAAACCTAATAATAACCAATTGGATCCACTTTGGCATATTTATTAAACGAGGTTGGCCTGGCTACACAGGAGAAGTGTCTTCAGTTCAAGTAAAAAAAAAAAAAAAAAAAAACGAGTTCAAGGGGAAAAGACGGCTCATTTTCTCTATCACACCCATGCGTTTGACATCATAAAACATCACACATAAAAAACGGGCGAAATTCACAAACAGCATTATTTTCCCATTGCGCCGTACAGTGGGGGTTTCCAGTGACTTTGAAGGCGATTGGGGATAAAAGCCTGGAACTCGGAATGCAATGCCAAAAGGGCCATCAGATGTTTTATGCACGCAGCATCAGCATTCGGCAGAGAAAAAAAAGAAAAGAAGAAGAAAGCACCAGAAATTGCCATATAAAAGTGGCATGTTGGCTAAACAGTCGCCGCACGCTAGCTTTCTCCCCGAGCAATCAACGACAATTAGCACCCACTCGGGGGACTTCGGCTGCGTTTCATGTGGATATTTAACACTACTTTCACTTTTAAGAGCCGCAATCAAACTTTTTAAAACGCCATTTGAGGTGGATCACACGAAAAATGCTGTTTGACAAGGCAGTCAGCTGCCCCGAGAGCATGCGAATATCGTATTTGTTTAGTAGCCTACATGAGAATGCCTGAGAATCGAACCCAGGACCTTCTTCTTCTGCAACTAAAACATTCCGTTTGCAATAAACTAATTTGTGATTACCTTGTTACGAATAAAAGATTGATTTTCTTATATAAGATGAGGTTTTCTTATAGTTTTTCTGTCAGGTTGAAGTTAGGCACAAGTATTTTTCAACAACAAAACTATCTCTAACTAAATCAATGATTGTAGTTTATTCTGTTTATTAGGTGAAATGTTATTTGCCGTGGCTTTAAATGGAAAAATGATCTTTAATTAAAATGAATGTGGACTAAACACATATTTATCCCTATCTTACACTGTGTTGGTTAGAAAAAGCAATATTTCTCTAAAACAGCTGAACAAAATGTTCAGTAGTTTCACTTCCTGATTCTCAAGCGATCTCTCCATTAGCCCCGACCCCCCACCTCTCTGCTCCCTTTCTTGCTCCTCTTTGCTGCGCAGCTCTTTCAATAAAGAGAGAAAAATAAAGAAATAAAAAAAGATAATAAATACACCAGGTGACCCATGTGGCTGTAGTGGCACAGTGGTTAGCGTTTGTGCTTCACAGCAAGAAGGTCCCGGGTTCGATCCCTGGCTGGGGCGTTTTCTCCCCGTGGAAACCTACGCAGGTTTTTTCTGGGTACTCTGGTTTCCCCTACGACTAAAAACATGTATAACAGGCCAGGATGAATGAGAGTGCGAGTGGGGGACGACAGATGAATATTAGCCCATGGCCATAATCCGGCGTGGCGTGTTTACATGCATGAGTCCCATGTGTGTAATAATAATGTTCATTAACATGCCCGACCAAATTAAAAGAAAGGCCTCTGCGGAAAGTTCAAAGATTACTCAAAGATGCCCAAGTGGGTCAAAACCCAGCTCCAGGTATGTTTATGATAGGAGAACAACATGGTAACATTGTAAAAAGCTCTCACTGTAAGGAGATGAAAAAGGAGAAACGTTTCACCTACATTTTACATTTTATCATCCATGTGTTTAACCTCTCACCAGCCGCCTGAACAGCTTTACCCAAATCTAAAAACTTCTTGACTGAAGAGCAACAGCGCAACGCCTCATTTGAAAGCTTAGACCGACATGATCGTAACCGTTTGTCACATTTTTGAAGCATTTTTTTGGTCATGTTATCGTCTCTTTTTTTTGCCATATTTTTGTTGTTGTTTTGTTGCTTTTCCATTGCTTTTGTCGTTGCAGTTTTGTTGCGTTTTCGTCACACTTTTTGTTGCTATTATGCTTCTTTTTTTTTTTTAAGCTTTTAGATTTGGATAAAACCAAACAGGAGGAAAAGCGCTCTGTTCAGGCGGAGGGTAAGAGGTTAAAGTGCGTATGACAGGTTTTAATGCTTTTGAAAATATGACTTATACAGAAAGACAACATCAGTTGCATAATTATAATTTCATTTCGGCAAAGCAGAAATGTTACTGAAGACATGTTGGGCAGGAGAGTTATTTGAATTTTTAAGCTGCTGACAGAAAGTGACAAAAGGTTAAGCTCCATAGCAGACTCATTTTCCATTGACCTAGCATGGTTGGTACGGCAACAGTTTAAAATTGTTTGCCTCTATCTATGTCACTTCCCGTCAGTGTCCAATAAGGAAGTGGAAACTATAAACATCACAAAAATGGCCAAACTGAAGAAAGCGTGGGGGGATTCCCGCTGTTCAGAAAGTGTCCGATCCATCATCAAACACACTTCCTTTATTCGGACGCTCCAAAATAAGACTGTGTGAGAACATGACCTCTCCCATTCATTATGTCCCAACCTGGGGGACACTGTAAAAACTCTTGTCATGAATGTTGATCACCATTATTCATTTAGTCCTCGCACTTATAGTCACAGCCGCTTGTCTTTGATGGCGATTATACGGGCTGATGTTGGAATTAGTGTTGACACCGGCCTTGCAATCCATTTTGGAAGCGAAAGGAAAGTGTCAAGTGAAAAAAAAAATAGCATCACACATACTGTACGTTCTCTCTCTATATTTTTCCCTTCACTCGCCACAGAGTCTGGAGTGAGCGCCAGATTTCTTCCTCCCCGGCGAAGGTGTGGTGTGAGCCGTGACACGAGAGGGGCAGGACAATGCAGTCGGCACACACGCAGGCTGCAGAGAGGGAGATAAGAACATGAGAGAGAAGAAGAGAAAAAAAAGGGGGGGCGAGGCCAGGCGTTTGTTTACGAACACAGAACGCCTCGTCAAATCCGAGCGATTACTTTGCAGAAATACAGGGGGAAGGCATGAGCATTCACGGCACTTTTTACACTTGTGCCCAGGCGCCCCCTGAAAAAATCCAGAAAGCTTTGAGGGTACCAGTCTGGTGTTGAAAAAAAAAAAAATGAAAGTGTCAAAAGCAGGAATCAAAAAACAAAAATACTACAATATTCCAGATTTTTCCCAATTATTCCTGTATTTTTTTTATTTTTTTTTACCCAATTTATTCCCCATTTTCCCTTATTTCTTTTTACCACGTTTTGCTCAAATTCTTTACACAATTATCTTCTTATTTTTACCCCCCCCCCCCCCCCCCCCACACCTTGCTAACTTTCACTGTGGGACTGTTAATACTTTTCAAAATGTTTTTAATTGAAAATATGCAAATGTTCTTCCTCAAAATTTTGCACTTTTGAACCTTTTGGCAAATATCAAACTTTTAGAGTTAGATAGTCACCAAAAATAATGTATTCTGAAGGTTCCAGTCTGTTGTTAAGATACTAGGACAGTATTTTAAGGCAGGGGGCCTACTTTAGACAAAATAAATACAAGTGTCTCTTTAACATGAGTGGCTTTCCCATGCAGTCTGAAAGAAAAAGATAAAAATGTTTGTATTAATATTTTTTGCTTATCCTAACGGTTTCTGTGTCAGTGGTTCCCCTACAATGCCCCAGCCCCTGTACGCTCAGATTCGCCTCTGCTCAAAATAGATTGACCACAGTCTCCAGTCCTGCTCTGGCTGCGTAAAATAATTAAGTCTATGATAGTATCAGTATCGGTATCGGTATTGTCAAAAATGACCCTAAAAGTATTGGTATTGTGTTTTATGTCCACGTGTTACCACATACTGTAGCTGATTAGGCTATGATTATTTGGAATGGTATTTCTATGTCCGGCATCAGGGGCGAAGCCTCGACTGTTGGGCTCTCTTTACGCCAGTGAAAAAATAAATAAATAATATATATATATATATGCGTTTTAATTTAAACCCATTGTTACTGCATGTATATTTACTGTAAGTAAAAATGCCAGGAATCTATGCATTTCTGCCCAAACAAAGAATTTGCCCAATTACAGGCAAACCAGGCACAACAAACACTCAAGATGAAGCTGATAAATCAAGTCATTCAGTTAAAACTTCAGCGACTTATTTAAATTTGATAATGAGAGGAAAGTATACCTCGCTGCATCAACCCAAATCTCCAACGCTGTCAACTAAATAACTTCTATCTAAACCATCAAGAACATAGTGATCTGAAGATAGATGGAAGGAAATGCAAACTTGGCAAACACTGCAATTAGCAAGTCTGTCATGCTGTTGATTTATTAATTAAATTGATTTTTCTGAAGAACATTTTTCAACGTTATGAGCTTGAATGCCAAAAAGACACTAATAGCATATGTGGAAGGTTTGGTGTACCAAGTGTGGGAAGGACTGTACATGAGAAGCCCTGTGCCCAGGCTGGGGTTGAACAGTTGAACACTAAGGAGCATAGAATTTGACATAGAACAACAGTGTATTTAACAGATGTACAGGGGCAGTGATAGCAGATCTGAGTGAGGACAGACCACATAGTGCAATAGAGCAGTGCAAATGGCTGGAGCAGGTTATTTCGTTCATGAGTTGGATACAGAGTTATTCTTTATTTTCGTTTATGAGTCTGACGGCGGGAGGTATGGGTCTGAGTGGACCGTAGCCTCCTGCCTGAGGGGAAAGGGGTGAAGAGTCCGTGTCCAGGGTGAGAAGGGTCAGCTGTGATCCGACCCACACGCCTCCGGGTCCTGGAGGTGAACAGGTCCTGGAGAGATGGGAGCTCACAGCCAATCACCTTCTCAGCAGCACGCACAATGCGCTGCAGTCGGTGCTTGTCTCGATGATGGCCGAGTAGAACTGCGCCAGCATCCTGGTTGGCAGCTTAAATTTCTGCTCTACATCCTCTGCTGGGCCTTCTTGATGCGGGAGCTGATGGTTAGCTCCCATCTGAGGTCCTGGGTGATGGTGGTGCCCAGCAAAGAGAAGGAGTCCACGATGGAGATGGGGGTGGGAGAGTCTGTCAGGGCGTGGGGGGACGGTGGGGCTGTGTCTTTCCTGAAGTCCACGATCATCTCCACTGTCTTCTGGGCGTTCAGCTCCAGGTTGTTGTGGCTGCACCAGGATGTCAGCCAGCCCACTTCAAAAGGGAACTGGTCTGTCCTTTTCCACTCCTGTTCAGATGGGGCTTTTGGTTTACATTTTTGGGCTGGGTAGGGATGGGTACCGTTAAACGGTGCCTACTTGGAACCGACCGAAAAGCTCCGGTCGGGGGTGGTATCGAAAAACTAAAATTCTTTCGGTGCCAACTTTCGGTTCTTTTTCTCTCTAGACGTCAATATATGACCCGCAGCGGGTCTAAAAAAAACATGAACGTGTGCGCAGATAATGAGCCGCTTCAGCGCAAATGGAGCGAAGCAAAACTATAACTTAAAACTATAACTTAAAGAGAAGCAAAGCTATAACGTACTAAACATTTGTAATAGAGACGGCTCAGCCGCGGTCTGCGCCAGGACTAAACCAGGTCCAGGACTTACACCGGTTGTAAAACCCAGAGTCAAACTAAACCAGTTATTATAAACCAGGACTGAATAAGAAATTTGAGTTTTTAGGCAAATTGAAAAACAAAACAGAGCAGTGACAACAAGAAATACGCCTTTACCTTTAGCGACAGACCCGGAGGCTGAGTTTACGGGCTGTTGTTTACAACTTTACAAGCAGCTGCAGCGAGAGGAATATCAAAGATTGTTTGTGGAAAAGGGAGCGCTCACTCTGTATTAGACAATTTTTGTACAGTTGTTGTACATTATTAGTGGCAGAGTGAGCGCTCACACCATGTAAGGATCTTTGGCGGGAAAGTGCTTCGTCAAAGCGCAGTGTGTTTAGAAAAGTTTATCCGAAAGAAACCCGTGTCCTGATGTGGATCTGTCTCTGCAGCTCAGGAGGTAATAACGTCCTTTATTTCTTTTTATCACTGCTTAAGTGGAAATTGTGCTCAAAACATGAAGTTACAGGTGACGCTGCTGCGACCTGTGGAGCTTCTGTTTTGCGGTTTTAGGACTTTTTCCTTTTATACACGTTATTTTAATTGAATTAAAATGACATAGGTACCGAAAAAAGTACCGTTAAGGAACCGGCACCGAAAAGCAGGTACCGTTAAAGTAGTGGTATCGAAAAAAAACGAACGGTACCCATCCCTAGGGCTGGGTCGAATCTAGGTTAATCTGTCAGATTAACATTAGACCTACATAGAGTGAAGTTGAAACAGGCAAACAAACATTTTTGAAAACACATTTTAGTTGTGGCGAGTGAAATCAGTCTGTGGCGAGGGACTTTGGCCTTTTCATAAGCCTAACTGTTGTCAAAATCTTTGTTCCTCGAACAAGTCTAGCCATGGTATGTTTATCTCAAAGCTTCATGCAGTCTAATCTCGTTTGTCATTTCGATCAAAGCAAGTTCGCACTTCTCGGGTTGTTTAGGAATGTTAACCAACAACATAATTATAAAATGTCCACTGGAGATGAACGATGTGATTAAATGATGTACTTCCTGTCGTCTTTCATTATATGAATTATCTATGTGGCCAGGGCTACATGAACCCATCAGCACCTTTTCTATATCAGTACATGAGAATTAAAGGGTTTCTTCTACAAACCAGCAGACTGTGTGCCTTCACAGTGGAATGCACTGGAATGTTTGGAGATTTCTCTACATCGGCTGCAATACGCCATGAAGTCTGAACAATTTTCCTGGAACATCTAAATGGAGTTTATCTGATGAGTACGGTTTGACATTTGCTGACGAAAGCTAAGACTAAAGTTAGGTGCTGCTTGCCTTTAACTCTATATTATTTCACAATCGCAACAATTTGTTTTAAGTTTGTTGTAACGCTTTGTTGTGACTGGATCAAATAACAGAAGTCGATCCTTTACAGAAATTACACTTTAGTTTTTGCTCCCATTTTTCATCTGCTGAACACAAAGACATGCAACTCTATGCAAAGGGCTACGCGAGGCAAATGGTGGTCTCACCCAGACTCCTGTCAATAGTGAACTTTTATTGTAGACAGCCTAAGGCCTGACCGGCATGAGCGGGTCTGACTACGCATTTTACAGGACTTTCTCTGGACTTTTCCACGGAAAACGAAAACCCCTAACATGATGCGCTCGCCTGAGCTAAACACACGCCTTCTGAAGCCTGAAACTGCTACAACAAAACTTTGTTTGCAGCTATGATTGTCTCTTTGAACCATCGCAGGGTGGAGGCGAGAAAATGTGTATTGTTCATTTATTTTGTATCCAGAGAATGCGGATGCAAACTAGCTTTGTACTAAAAAGCAACACTTTTTAGTTATAATCTGTCTCTATGAGCGTAATGTCTCTGTACATAGTCCCTTAAATAAAGATTAAACTAAATTAAAACATTTGTGAACAATATTTGAGAGAAATGGGTCTATTGTGAAAAAAAATGTTCATGCCTTTAATTTGATAAAAAACAAAAGTGTTTTCGTTCAGTGTACATGGAACACCATCCCAACATCAGCCTTGTGGGTTCGCCCTGGCTCTGACATTTTGCTGAATGTCTCCCCCACCACTCATTTACCCCCTTTCACCCTGAGCTCGGCACAATAATATTTTGCGGGTTTGCACCAGCATGGCTTTAAAAACAAGACAATATTTGCAATTTAAGTCATTTCGTTTTTAGTGGGTTTCACTGATTTTCAATGAAAGAAAAATTCACTAATAACATGAATATGCTGGTTTGATGACATTACAAACTGGTGCTGAAGTCATCTCGCTTGACATAAGAACGTATAACTGCCAATTAATCTGAAATAAAGACCAAATGTATTGAATCCAGAGGTGGGCAGAGTAGCCAAAATATTTACTCAAGTAAGAGAGTAATGTTACTATATGAAATTATTTTTACTCAAGTACAAGTAAAAAGTAGTGACCAAAATAGTTACTCACGAGGAAAAAAATACTTGGAGAAAATGGTGCTTGAGTAACTGCGTAAAAGTCTTATTATCTGATTTGTTTCTTTTGGGAAAAAAGATCGAGAAACAAAACAAAAATCCCAATATTTCCAAAGAAAATACCATAAAAAATGTATTAAAACATATATTTCTGAAGAAAAAAATGCACAAAAAACAAACTCACGAGTTTTTTGTTGTTGTTCTCAAGTAAGATAAAAGATTAAAAAATGTAAAAATAAAAATAATACTCAAGTAGAAGTAAAAAAGTACCCAATGATGTATAGCTACTCTAATGAGTAAGGTTTCTTCAAAAAGTTACTCTAGTACTTGAGTAAATTTAACCGAGTACTACCGCCTCTGATTGAAACGAGTTAGAAACATCTCAGGACAAGAGAGATAATCTTAACTCACCAAAACAACAAAAATGTAAACGATTATGATCAAACTGAGACATTTAAACTAATCTAGTTATTTATTTTTGCAGTGTAGGTGCTGATGTGTCTTGCCCAAGGACACTAGTCGATGCCGCAACCAAACTGCCAACCCTTAAGCTCTATGGACATCCACCCTTTCCACAACTCATAACTTGAGATTTCCATGTACGTGTGATGTATGTAATGACGTCATTAATCTGAAGCGCTCACAGAAACGGGCCGCTCTCCACGTCCCCCCTTTTGTTCCTCTGCCTCTGTTTAGTCTGTGTTTCAACACTTATCTGCATCTGAACGTTTTCATCGTTTTGCAAAGAAACGTTCACATAAACTTGCATTTTTCCGCGCCGCGTTTATTTCCGTCCAGAAGTGGATATCTCCAGCCAATCAGGCGCGAGAAGTTAACAAAAAAACGTCCAGCTGCAGGCGGGGACGGACTCGGAGCCAGATTGTTTGGCTCTGGATGGAAGATAAGTGTTTTCTTTTTTGTGTTTTTTTTTTTATCCTTGTGTTTTTTTTCGAGTGTATTTTTTTCTTGTGCGGTTGGAGTAGCCTTTTTTTTTCCGTTCTTCTTTTTGTGGCCGGCCTGTGGGAACTGCGCTGAGTGAGATGCAGTGATTCCTGGAGTCAATGCTATCAGAGGGAGCCACACGAAAAACACGGGGCTGGTTTGGGAGAGGGGCGACAATAAGAAGCAGGAGAGACGTAATCTGCCAATCGGCTCGATGAGATATGAGCTGCACAAATGGGCAAACAAATGTGAGGTCTTTTGGGGGAATGCCTGACCTCGATTGCTACAGTCCCAATAAAAAAAAAATCACATTTTGCACGGTTGGATCTTAACAAGTAGAACTTCATTATGCAACAGGAAAAAAGTTGAGCGAAGCTTTGAATGAAAATAACAAACTGAAATAGTCTGTTGTTGCAGCTGATCAAAGTTTTAGGACCACATGGCTTTAAAAGACCAAATCTGTGCAAAAGTGTGGATTCAGTGTCATTTTCTGTCAAGTATTCATACTGTCATTATGTCCGGGGTCGGTTCATTAGTCCGACAACCCATTAGTCCGACGTCTCATTACTCTGAAAATGTCCAATTGAGTAAGGGTTGAAAAATAAAATTAAGTTCAGGCAAGACCTCAGGGTAGGGCCAGTGGTTGTATATGGCTCTCTAGTCCACAACACAACTGGGTTAGAGATGTTGGACTAATGGCACCTCTGCTCAATAGGACATTTTCAGTAAAATGAGACGTCGGACTAATGGGTTGTTGGACCCATGGAACGGCACCGGGATGTCCTGATGGCAAAGGCAAAGAAAACGTTCTCGTTCTGAACGTGGTTGGGTTGTTGTGCAACAACACAGCGCGCCATCGACTGGTTATTGGGCTGCAGTCGGCTCCAGTAACGGCCTTCATTTGGGTTGAGTCGTCCATTCGGATTCTCCAGCTCAGTGCTGGTGACATTTCTTTGGGTCTTCCACATCACTTCTTTTGTTCCATAACCTTCACGATCTTGCAAGACATTCAAAATGACTGCGTCCCACCTCAGCAGCGATGGCGATTCATCAACTGCGAAAACAGCCTATTTTAGTTAAATTGTTTTTCTCAATAAAAGATTGACGCTTACCTGTTGTCTCACTCCCATTTATTTTTGTTGCATAAGTTCTACTTGGAACCAACCATGCAAAATATGAACTTTTACCATTTTTCAACTGGTCTTAAACTTTTGATGGGGACTCTATGTGTGTATATGTATCTGTCTGCATTTAGCTAAAGCTAAATAAGGCTAGTAAATCATTAACCCCAATGAGAAGGCCGGAGAAGGCTTTGCACAGGGTGGACGAACCAAATATTTGAACATGTGACCTTTATTTTTTTTTATTTTGTCAGGTTAGAAACAAATTGAAACGAAGGAAAAACATAACTATTTTGTTCCCTATCAATCTAAAAAAGAAATTGAACAGGGAGAGACATTCAGCAAATTGTCGTCGGAGGCAGAAATCAATCCCGCGATGCTGAGGCCGGTACAGTTTACATACATTTACGTAACAGTTAATACAGGGCTTTTGTAGTGCCTCGGATCTCTGTTTGAATGTTTTTAACGCAAGTTCGCGGCGGTCCCAACACATTCCTTGCTCTCACAATACCTCCTGCTTGTTCACGTGAGTTCCTCTGAAGCACATTTCGGGCGCACGAGACAGCGGAGCAGCTGATTTAGACATTTACTAAAGGTTTTCTCACATTCAGATGCAGATGTGATGAGAATAGGAGAAACCAGATGTGTTGCGATGGGGGCTTTAATGCCTTTCCCACACCGATAAACACACCATGTGACATGTGTTCCACTGTGTTTTACGGTTCTCGCTAATTTACACCAGTCACATTTCTCTCCAGCGATAAAACGAATGGTTTTGGCAGCAGGAGAAAGGAACGTCAAATTCATTACCGGCTTCAAAACACTTGACAAATCAGTCGCAGGCCGGATTTTCGGATCACAGCGTTGAGTTCCGTGATCTACAAAAAAATATATATATGCAAAGGACAATAAACGTAGGGGCACTGGGACATCGGAGTCTAATGTATGCGTACCACTTCAGAAATGCCCCAAAAGCATCTCTTAAACAAAACATTTCTCATCTATACAGTTTTCAATTCATCTTCGCAATAATTTTGTCCTTTGATGATGAACATAATAAAAAGAAATACGGCCATTGCTCTCATATACACAAAAACTATAAAAACTTACAGAAAATTACACTTAGCTGACTGGGAAGGAAAATACTTAGTAGTACCCATTACATTTTTGGACGCACAAGTACTTTTGGGTAGAACTTGGTTTGGAATTTCGAATTGATCTCGCTCATTCTTCCAAGTAGACTGTAAAACTTTAGGTTACTTTCATAACCCCGGTTCTCTGAGTAGCATATAGGAGATGTCTTACTATGGGATACGCCCCTCGCGTATTCCATAGTGAGACATCGAAACGAATGCTATGATAGAGAACAATACATTTAAACCAGGCTCTATTCATTATGTAGATCACAGAAAACATCAGCAATTTTGAACATGTTTATGCTTAAAGTGTCTTTTTTTTTACAGTGAAATTACAGAAAAACATTACTCTAATTATTCTTAGAGTAATCAGAATAATTACAAAGGCTTACACTTGTATAGAGCTCGCGGAAAATTCACTGTTACCATGGAGATATGGCATGTTTGTGGGTGCTAGCAAACCTTTTCCATAGACTAGCGTTAGCTAAAACAGTATAGAAAGTGGCGGGAAAAAAGCCGTAAAAGAAACGTTAGCTCACAACTGGTAAATAAATACATCTAACACACTGGAGTGTACAAGTATTTTGATGCAACAATAACTCCAGTATTTTACCTTTTAAAATCTCCATTAGTCCATTAGTCCGAGCCAACAAGGAGACGCTAATACATGCTTTTATCACCAGTATTGACTACTGTAATGCCCTGCTTTCTGGTCTTCCCAAAAAGAGTATCTCAGGTTTACAACTTTTACAAAATTCAGCAGGTCGTGTCCTGACGAAGACCAGGAGGCGGGACCACATTACACCGGTTTTAGAGTCGCTGCATTGGCTCCCCGTGTGTATCAGGATCCATTTTAAAGTTCTTTTAATGGTTTTTAAATGTCTTAATGGTCTTGGTCCTTCTTATCTTTCAGAACTGCTTTTACCTTATGAACCTTCACGGTCCCTTCGCTCCTCTGGCAGGGGTCTCCTAGTTATTCCTAAAGTCAACAGAAAGACTCACGGCGAGGCGTCTTTCCAATATTATGGCCCTCGCCTCTGGAACGACCTGAGGAGGAGCTCAGGACCGCAGAGAACGTTCATGTTTTTAAGAGCAGGCTCAAGACCCACCTTTTAGCTTAGCTTTTAACTGACATCTATTTATTTAGTCCTAATGATATTTCAACCTGATAAGACTCACACAGACAGAAAAGCGTTTTAGACGTTTTATTGAATGAATGCAAAACATAATTTGGGGCTCAGACCCCGGCGGAAGATTGGATGAACGATAAATCCGCACGGCGTAGAACGATAGCCAGGATCTTCCCCCGGAGCCTGGACACTGGTGGTGGTAGAAGACCCAGGGTGACCAGACGTTCGAGCAGCGCCGAGAGAGCCCAGGTGGAGAATAGGGGTGGAGGAGGGTTGCAGCACGGCTGGGAAACTCGGAGTGATGGGCCATGGTGCTTATGAAGGAATCTTGGAGCGATGATTGGTTGATGTGGAGAAGCTGAATGGCTGGACTGTGATTGATGAGTGGAAGCAGCTGCCGGTGATGAGCGGTGGTTTAAACAGCTGTTGAGTCTTCCTTGTTGAATTTGCGCATAAGCTTCATATTGTGTGTGTGTGTGTATGTGTGTGTGCACGTGCGCCTGTTTGTCTGTTTGTTATCTGTAAAGCACTTTGTGATACCTTTCGGTATGAAAAGCGCTTTATAAATAAAGTTTGATTTGATTTTGTTTATTATTGCTGCAAATCCCATGATGCTTAGCGATATGACATCACGATCCTGAACTCTATTGCGTTTTTCCAAGTCTGTGTTGGCAAGTTTCCCAAAGCGCTGCTCTGTAAGTCATTATTCATTCACACCATACTCTGCGGTATTGTAGCCCAGCTGCCCTGGGGCAGACTGACATAAGTGAGGCGGCCCCATCGGCCCCTCCCACCGCCACCATGTACTCACTCACACACTACATTCATAGTCATGGTGCGTGAAGTGAAGGACACAACGAATATCTGCACTGGAGGCCGGCTGATATATCGGTATTGTACAATTTTGGCTGATATAATGCCGATCAAAGGCTGATATCTCAGGAAATCAACTTGACAGAGACTTCCCGTTTTTTATTTTTTTTTTATTGGAAAGAGCTTAGTCACAGCCCTCCCACAATGTCCTGGATGACAACACTCCCGAGCAATTGTCAGAATGAAGCCATTGTCAATAAAGTTGATTTGATTGATTGTCGCCCCATTCCCTATACAGTACATTTGAAATGTATGTGTTCTTTCTTTCAACTAACCGGCTTATTTAAAATGTCCCTCTGATGTGATTCTTGTAAAGGGGGTTCTGTCTTATTTCCATCTCCATATTCCTGACAACAGTAATGCCAAGCAGATGGATGACAAACATCACTGCTGTGCTGGGGGTAGTTTACTCAAAATCCAGTAAACTGCACATAGTTTCTGTTTCTTATAAGTACCCAGGGGGTTGCAAAGTTCATATTTGTCAATATAGAGCAGGGGGCCAAATGCAGCTCCCAGACCGTTTTTTAGTTTTCCCTCAGGCTTGCTGAGTTGGCACACATTGCTGGACCTAAATAATAGGGGTGTGTATTGCCTAGTCTCAGGCGATACAATACGTATCCCGATACACATACGATACGATATATCTCGATAATGAATTTGACGATTATTATGATTTCTTTTGTATCAAATAATATCAGACCAACTTTTGGTGGGCCACGGGCTTGTTGCTGAATCGGCACACACCACCAGAGATGGTCCTTTTTATTTCAAGTTTAATAATTATAGACAATTCTAACCTCAACAACTAATTATTGAGAGAATAGCGCTGGCATTAAGGTTTTAAGCATAAATAAAGATGTGGGGCACAACACCTGAATTAATTTCCAATTATACAAAAAAATATATGATCAGTGTTTTTGCATTTAAAGTTGTTGCTAAATTAAGTGGAGATTGTTAATTTATCTGTAGCACATAGTACAGATATAGTTTTGGGTATGTCGCTAATTAGCGACACTTGGCCTTAAGGGGATATACACCAAGTTGAAGGTTTCGTGGCACTCACCGAAATGTGGCCCTTCACCCTGTGTATGCTTCAATATGTGGCCCTCCATGAAAAAAGTTTGAACACCCCTGCTGTATACTGTATATAATATATGCTATAAATGCTTTTCACGTATGTGCATGTGACTGTGGTGTTGTATGGTGATTAAGTAACTCTGAAAGTAAAACAGATTTAATGGAAGACTAATAAATGAAAACTAAACTGGGGACGCACGCTTTTTGTTATTTCTATAGTTGGAGTCCTTAGCGATCAGTAATGAAACAGAACTGAGTCTGTTTCATCCATTAAAATGAACGATCGCTCACACGGCAATTTAAAACCTTGCCTACTCCACGAGCGTCACTCATCTCTGTGGCTCATCTGTGTGTTAGATCGGGGACATAATGACAACGTGGGCATCACCGTGACTACGAAGTATCGAGCTCATCCCTTTGTTATCTTTATTTGTTAGCACAAACTGGACTCACTTCTCTCCACTTCACCACCACGACAGATGTTTAACATGAGCCCGCTGTTAATTTCCCCTCGGTTTTGTTTTTTATCCCGTAATAAAATGCTACAGAGATGAATCCATTTTGCTGTATTCCACCTGAAGAGCATCTACAGGGGAAGACCTAAATGCTCCGCAACACGTTCTTAAACCTTGTGCCTGCTCCCTGTCAAGCTTCTTCAGGTGAGTCTCCACCGCTGCCATGTATGCTATACAACCATAATCCAGAGATGCTCTCATAAGAGCCTGATACATCCTTACCAATGCCCCTCTTGCAGCTCCCCAGTCCTGACCAGCCAGGCATCTTAACAAATTATTCACTTTCTTACACTTATTTTGAACAAATTCTATGTGCTGCTTCCACTGCACTAACTTGCTCCAGTTTTTGCCCATATAAATTTAGCGTCACTTCTCTATGCTTTCTAGAAAAACAGATAACCTGAATCCTTGCCACTGACATTTTAACAGCCCACCTATTTGCCCATTCCTCCACCGCTCCAACCGCTTCTTGCATTTTCCTTTGACGGTATTTCAAATTCCGCCCCCGCATCCAAAGACCCCCATCATCAGCGTAAAGTGACCTTCCAACACTTCCCTATATCTCCCCCAAAACTTATTTTATCATTATATCAAACAGCACTGGACTACATACACTGCCTTGGGGAGGACCATTTTCTACAGACTGCCTGCTATGCTGCACCTACCCTGACCTCAAGTTTCCTATCAGCTAAGAAATTATACATCTTTCCCCAGACTCCAAGCTTTGCTAACTTTTTCAATAGCCCTTCTTTCTGCAGCATGTCGTAAGCCTTTTCTATATCAAAGAAACTGCCACTACCATTTCTTTGTTTGTTTGAGCCTTTCTTATTTCCGACTCTAAACACAAAACCGTGTCTATTGCACTTCTTACCTTCCGGAAGACGCTTTGAAAAGGGCAAACCAGGTTTTTACTCTCAAGAAAGTACAAAAGCCTCTCCGTAATTAATCTCTCCATAGTCTTTCCTAATTGGGAGGTAAGAGCTATAGGCCTGTAGCTCGATGGGTCAGCAGCATCTTTGCCTTCAAAATGGGCACAATAATTGAGTGCTTCCAAGCAGGAGGGATCCTCCCAGTCTCCCACACTAAGTTAAAAACCCTCCGCACTACTTCCAGTGACACGTCACTCATCCTTGCCAACATCGAGTAACAAATACCATCCTTGCCTGGAGTGGACTGCTTTACAGGAGGCAGGGCTCTTTTGAACTCAAATAGCGAAAGTGGCTTATCTAACCAGTCACCAGATGCCCTTTTCTTGATAAAGACTGCTGGATTCTCCGCCAAGGTAATATCCCTACTCCTTTAAGCCGCATCTGACAGCTTCTCTGAACTGTGCACTTTAACAATTGTGTTCACAAGCAACTCAGCCTTCTCTTCATTTCTAGGCGCAGTAATGCCACCACTTTGTAGGCCCGAAACCATACTACTTCTTCTTACACCATTCATCTTCCTGATGACACCCCATACTTCAGATAACTTAGTTCCACGCCCGATAGTGTTGCAATACTGCCTCCAACAGGTCCTTTTAGCTGCTCTTATTGTTCTTCTCACTATAGCCTGAGCCTTCTTAAACTCATTCAAAAACTCCAGGGTAAAAACTTTCCTTACCTGCTTAAAAACCTTATTTCTCTTTTTTACGGCTTCCTTACATCCCTCATTCCACCAAGGAACGGTCTTTCTTTTTCCTTTTCCACCTGCCTTCGGGATGGAAGCCCCCGCCGCCTGGATAACCGCACAAACAAGCTCATCATTAAATACTTCTACATCAGAGAACTCTGTTCCACTTAACCCCACCCACATCTTTCTCACCATCCCCTGAAATAACTCCCAATTCGCCCGATCTAGCTTCCACCATGGTAGTCAAATCTCTTCTGCTCCACTCACTTCAACTCCCACTCTAGTAAAGATGGGAAAATGATCACTTCCCATAGGACAATTCCTTTGTACCTTCCATGTGGCACTACTTGCCATCACACTAGAAAGAAAGGTTAAAACCAAAACACTCTCTGAATTATTTTTGCAGTTATATCTTGTGCCACTTCCTTCATTTACACACACCAATGACTTACTTTCCATAAACTCTTCCACTACAACACTATTTAATGCTTAGCCTATTACCAGGATTGTAGAAGTTAACAATGCTGACTTCCTCACTGCCAGCCCATACTCTCACAACAACCGATTCATCATCCTGCCCTACTCTCTATCTTAAATCCTACACCAGATTGCAACACCCACTCATTGCCTCGGCCGCCTATCATTTCTTATAGAAGAGTACCCCGGAAAGACAAAATCCAACTGAGGCTTAAGCCACGTCTCTTGAATACACATTGCATGGGGCTTCTCCACCAAGTCTGAGATATATTTCTTAAATTCCTGCCCATTACTAATCAGACTTCCACTGGAGCACTATTAACATCAAGGGCGTGCCACCACTGCATGATTGTGATTCTGGCGGGTTCACTCTCACTTTTAGCTTCTCCACAATAGACTCCCATCCAATATTTGAAATGCAAAGGCACCGATCCGCTGCCCTTAAAATAATTTTTATTTTCGCCGCATTTCCTTTTGCCTGCGCCGCACAATTTACCACATCAGCCAAGAACATCAGGAAGGCACGTTTCTCCAATAACAGTGTATCCTCCTTTACTTTACTACAACCCTGACATGGAGGATTGTTACTCACCACGCCGGCGTGTACCTTTCGTGCTATTACAGGAACCTTCTTTGCAGCTTCCACAATCGAAAACCCCCCTTTAACTTTTATTTTCTCCACCTCAGCAGCTCTTTTAGAAGCATCACAGCCCCCATACGTAGAGCTATTCTCTCCTCCACAATTGCTGCATTTGATTGTTGCTCCTTCCTCACACTTGCCATACTCATGCTCCCCCGCGCATCTTCCACACCGTTGATACCCTTTACATATAGCAGCCGCATGCCCAAACTTTTGGCATTTAAAACATCGGAGTGGAGGAGGAATGTACTGTCGTACGTCATAGCTCATAAAACCAATGTACTCTTTATCCGGAAGAACCGTCTCATCTAGTCTTACCAGAAGAGAAAAACTGTTGACTCTTTTCCCATCACGCGACGCTTTCAACCGTCTCACGTCTACAACCTTGCCTCCCTTTATGTTTGCCTTGATTTCCTCACAAGGAATCTCAGGTGGAATACCAGAAATTACACCCCTCACCAACCTTTTACTCTCCATCTCCCTCTCACTTACTCTCTGCCCCGAGATTTTCTCTACTTTGAGGGCATTTTCCTTCTCTTCCACACTGTTGCAGATAACCATCATAGAACCATCACGTAGTGTTTTAGCGGACTTGACGTCTCCAATGAGCCTGTTAATCTCCGAAGTGAGCTTGACCGGGTTACACCTACCAAACGACGCACCCTCTTTGACCAGTTTCAACACAACCTCCTGCACACTATGACCATCTGCATATTGCGAGGACTGCTGATTAGCTTTTTTACGTTTACGTCGCGGCTTTGGTATATTCCAAAACTCCTGCGCTTCACTTTCCTCACCACCCATGTCACCTTCTGACTCCTCGTTTCCCTCTTCCGTCCCTCCGACCATCCACTCCGGCTGTAGCTCACCACTCCTACAGCAGCTCCACCGGCATTAACTCTTGCAGTGTCTCCTGATGCTAACTCACCGCCGATTAGGAGCTATGTGCCGTCCCATAAGCCACCGCGCTGCCAATCCCCCTCACCCCCACCCTCGAGTGATTCATGTGCAACCGCTGTGGATTGACAGGCGCACATTTAGTAAAACAAATAATAATTAAAAAAGAAAAGATTCTACACGAGCCAAACTTAATAAAAGTGACGAAATAAATGTTAGAGTGACCACAGCACAGTTATTTTACTGTTTCAAAGAGCCACATCAGTAAATGGAAATACAGTAGGTGGCCTGCAATAACCTTAAAGAAGAAGTAAAGAAACAGCTGTTGGTGATGTCACTTCTCCTGTGTTTTCCGACCTGGGTAAGGGCGTGTATGGCGCTGCCCCCCGATGGTCAGAGTGAGGTTGCGCGGCTGTGGGCGGGTGGATTTGTCGAAGGTGGCTCTGGGAGGGAAGCGCCTCTCGTCCAACGCCAGGCTGTACCGGGCCGCTGCGACTTGACAAACTCCATATTTCAACAATATCATTTCCAAAAAGTGCTAAAAGGGGCTCATTATTACGGATTGGGCAAATGCTGCTGAAGCTCTAGTTCTCCAACTGCATAGAGATCTAACAGTTGACCCCATAAAAGGTTAAGGATCAGGACATAGAAGCTACGTATTTGAGGTTTCAGACGCAGCCACTCTCTCTCTAGATTCTATTGTTACTCAAGCGGGCTGTGCGGTGCGCTGCCATCTAGCGGGCGGGAGTAAAAGTGCAGGACTAAAGAGAGACGCTGCAATGAATATATCCCCCAAAAATGTGTGTTTAAATATCTATACGGACGCTTTTTGGATCGAGACAAGAATCGTGCGATGTATTATCGCAATATATCGCCTAATCGATATTTTTCAACACCCTTACTAAATAACAAACAGACCTGGCATAAGGTTCGAGACCTAAACATAAGTGTGGCTGCACAGTTCAAACCTCTGCCAAATGCTGCCAATGTTGAATGTTGAGATGGGATTAACGGCTCTTTACTGGGAGCCGAGTCTTTGGGATCCGTCCTTTTAAAAGAGCCGTTCAAAGGACTGGCTCTATACAAAGATGCCATCGATAAAAGGCACTTGTTTTTAACAAAAATCACAATGGGACTGATATTTACTTTGAAAATCTAGCGCCGCTAATGTCAAATCATTTTTAGTGCATTTAGCTTTGACTTTAGAGTATTTAGCTTTGACTTGTGTGGCCCTGCTCCATTGTTGGGCTGATTCTTGAGTTTGTTCGGGGGAGTTCTGGGTAAAATTGACTGAAAAAAAAATATCCGTCTCTTTTCACAATTGAGATCCGGTTTGAACCGTTAAAAAAATAAAAAAACGCTTATTGCAATCATGCTTTCCTGCACACATTTGGTTTGGTTGTGCGCAGCTATAGGAGATTCTTTATCCATTCTAAACTGCTTTCTGCAAATCACTCATTTGTCTCATGGTTAAAATATTTGTTCTCTCTTTTCTCTTGGAAATGTACACCTAGTAAAGGGTTCCATCTCCAGCAAAGCATCGGCAGCAGCACTCAAGCCTAATGCCACTAATCTGAACTAGAGTGCCATTTAGCCTGCACCAGCCTCTGCACTCAGCTTGTTTGCTAAGATAGCTTCCATTTAGCCGCTAAGTGTCATAATAACATAATGACAGTGTTTCTGTAATATGTGGTTCACCCATAGACAGCTAACAGCAGTGTTTAGCATCAGTAATAGAATCACATCGGTGGCTGAAAGTCAATGGGATGTTCTTTGTTTGTCTAGTGCTGGCCTCGCTCCACCTCTGTCCCATCCAGACGATAATTTAGATTCCACAAAACGATGTGTAATTATTCGCTTTGTAAAGTCGATCTCTGCCCAGCAGACGCTTGGGCTCGTCAAGTGAGCTGTTATCTGAAACGCGAGTGTGATACGACGGCTGGAAATTATTGTTTGTCCGTGGATTTGATGTCTAGAAATGACTGTTTGTCTAGGATTCGGTGCCTATACTGAAGGTGACAAAAGGGTAAACAAAAGCAGCACACAATGGGGCATTTAAAGTGTCATTCAAAATCACATAAAATAATTTCTCTATTGTGTATAATTTCTGCAGTTAGTTTGGTGTTTTCAAGAAAATGCTTAAATTACGTATGGCTTCTTTGACTAACCTTTTAACCAAAGAATATATAAGTGCCAGTCTGCAGCTCTGGTGTCTCCTGTGAGACATGTCCAGGAGGGCTCCAGTGTAACGCTGGGAGAGTTACATTTTGGACTAACCCAGTTTAGCTAGCCTCGACTTGGGAGCAGACGATCCATGATTACACCGCCACATCATTTCATATCACATAAGGTTGCCACACAAAATCAGAGGCTGATAAATGTGCTGTCAGCAGACCCTGTGATACAACTAAAATATAACTTATTTATATAGTTTTTACACATGGGTCACTTTCTTTGTCTTAATTTTTTCAGTCCCACCTGGCATTTTTCTATCCATATTATTCACTTATTTGAGACAAATGACAAGTTTATTTTTATTCTATTTTATTACAGATATGCTCAAACAGACCTGCGACTTTATAGAAGCAGGACGGCTCCAAGAGATGTTGACTAACGGCAGCCACATGTGAGATTTAAATAGGTTTGGTCCTCATCCAAATCCATTCTTTGATTACCTACAATAAAAATGGCATTTTCTGTCTGGCTGCTAATTATAGGCTTGTCTTATATAGCTGGCAACAGGAAAAATCTAAATATTACGTAGTGGGCCTTTCATGTCTTAACTATTAAACATAGTAGCCCAGGCTATTGCTGCCGCCTAAGTAAATCCTTATCCTTGTCCACTTATAGAGCTCTTCCACACAAAAGTAATAAACACAAGATTGATATTTTCTTTCCATGTCTGTTTAAACAAAAAGCCATCAAAGCTCATGTAGGGAGTGTTTTACATCTATGCACAATTAACAACCAACAACACGCACCGACTTGTAACTCGCCAACACTATAATGTGAAATGCTACAGATGCAAGGCTTCTTCCCATAGTTCATATGTCTGGGAGTTGCGTTAGTTTATTGGAACCAGAGGAGGACAAACTGCGGTTCTGGTTGTCACCCAAATATGATGATGCACTTTACAAACTCTGCAACGAATGACTTATGTGTAAACACAGACCACGTCGAAAAGCCGACAGTTTTCTTCCAGAGCTGTCGTTTTGAAAGAGAAAGTGATTTAGATGGATTGGGATAACGGCATGTTCGCTCGGCACATAATCCTTACTTTGTGTAAGAAGTATCCAAGTTCTGTGTTAGGTTTTTTACACGCGCAGCTAAATTAAATACAGTTTTATGTAGTTTGACTTGTTAATGGGTGTTTACCCACAATGCAAGCTGGGAGAGATTTGGCTAAATTGTTGACAGACCTGAAGCGAATTCATGGATTATATAAAACGTCAACATTCTTCAACCCTCTCTGCACAGAATATCATGAACAAAAACAGGACAGATAGTTAATATCGCACCTACATGACTTTATTTGTTTGTTGGGTGGGGACAGTGCATGTCACATATGAGATTCAATCAGTAAACCGGACTAAATAGAAAACTTGCAGTACATTTTTTTATTTTGTTTTATCATATTTATGTCAGTAATCTACGAGGTAAAGTTTCATATCAACACAAAAAAGACGTTTGTTGAGGAATGACTGCTCTCTGACAATCTAAAGGTTTTTGAGCGGCATTTGAGACCTACAAATAGAGCCCCCCACACCTGCAGCACAGTGGGGACGTCACAAGAGGGGCTAAAGAAAAAAGGAAAATGGGCAAACAAGGAGGTATCCGGACAAAAAACTCAGGAGGCGGTGCACTGTTTCAGACCCAGCATCTGGCGTCTACGCAATTGCGTTTAACAATCGTATCATGATTTTTTTTTAAACACTTACTCACCGACTTACTTACTTACTTTTAGCATGTTGCCTTCAGTGCCCTCTGCTGGCATCAAGGGGAATTTACCTAAGGAGAAACAAAATACAGGCCATCATTTTTAGCCAAACGCTATGCTAACTACACTAGTAAATGTTCTAGAGTAAAATTGACTCTGTTCAGATTGTATATGGTCCTACTCTTCACAGAGTAACTGTGAGTTGACTCTCTTCAGAGTAAAACTTCAGGTTAGACAATCTGACACCATGAGTGACAGTACCATGACGTTAAACAGAATGTGTTCTTTATTTCAAAAACAAAACACTGAGGCCTCATTGCGCTTCAGTTTGTCACGGACCGGCAGGGTGGAGAAGGATGTCATGCAAGTTTTGCATTAGACAGAGCTTCAGGGACTTTGTCAGTGAATACAAAAATTAAATGGATATGTTAAAAGGTCTGTTAATAATTTAGTAGTTGTTATGTCCCAGTTCCTCTGAGTCAGGGTGAACCATGACGGATGTGGACAGGTCCATGTTACAGCAGGCCACACAATCGCAAAATATATCGTATCGCAAGAAATCACAATCAGAGGTTTTCAGTTGTAATTTTTCTTGCTTAGTTCCATTTTAGTCTTGTTTTGGTCCTTAACTGGTATTTGTTGAAGTGTTGTTTTAAACACAATTTGCACAAACCATACTTTTACCATTTGTGTACTGTATAATAAACAGCGTTTCTAAGGTTTAGTCAGATATCGCGATGATATCGTTATCGCAATATTGCACACACGTATATCACATATCGAATGCTTTTCAATATCGTGCAGCTCAAATTCGAACAGATCGGTTTCGTGTGCAGACCTCCCCGGTGACGGTGTATGGCAGGCCACACATGGATTGGCCACCACAGAGTCCAGATCTTAACCCCGTCGAGGATCTTCGGGATGTGCTGGGGAAGGTCGCGCGCAGTGGTCACGCTCTACCAGTGGTTAAAGTGGATTTTGGGTGGTGGTGGTGGAACTCTAATCTCGAAGACTCAGATCGCTACATCAGGTTGATATATGAAGGGCTGTGTCACAGAAGGTGTTTTAAATGACTTTTAATGTATTTATTTAAAAAATACGTTTTAAACCATTTCACAGAATCACTTTTTTTATGTGTGCTCTTGTTTGAGATACTTCCAGAAAGTTACAGCAACAGCCAGTCCTAATTTTTTTTAATAATCAGATACAATTTAGTGCAATCTGGTAAAAAGGCAAAAATATGCTGTTTCAATTAGCCTTATACAATAATGAAAATCAGAACGGTCTACTTTATGATTATACTTTTGGACACGCGAAACGCCGCCCACTTTAACCCCTGCTCTCTACTCTCTCATACAAGATCTTGTGGGAAATTGAACTGGATCTTTTGATCAGGAAGCCTCAGACAAGATGCTACAAAACTCTAAAATCTTTTCCCAAACCTGCGTGCTCTAAGGCCAAAGTAGGGTTTTTGTTGCTGTCGTTTTTTTCCCCGGCGCGTCTGTTTGGAGTGCGGTTAGCGGGAGCGAGAGTGATTTAGAGGTGCAACAGGATAATGACGATGTTGGTCGCGGCGAGAGAAAACATGCTAATTTAAATGCAGTGCGACGACAGAGGGGGGAGGGCGGCGTAATTACGGGTGTCGGAGCTGCCGAGGCGGACACCGTTTTAGAAGGATCAGCGGGCACACTATGGGCAAAGTGTACAGTCGAAGATGTAAATGTTCATCAGAACAGCCATGTGTATGCTGTTCCCTAAAGTCATGCTTTTGTCCTCCTAAAATCTCACTTTGAACCACATACTTCAGTCATTAGTGCTATTCTCGCAATAATCTAATCCATCTTGCAGCATACATTAACTGTCTCTTCCAAATAAAAACGAATCAATAACCAAAGTATCTGAAGAGCAATTCATTAGACGTTAAGCAATAATTACTATAGTAGTTAAGTAGTAATTAAGTACGAGTCACAATTAATGAAAGGTTCATGATTAATTAATTGATTTACAAAAGTTACATATACAAAAGACTGTTGTGGGTTGTTTTAAACTGAGGGCACACTATGCAATTGTATGGGGGGGGGGTCTACATGCACGATTTAATTTAGCGCGATCATAGAACGATTGGGGGTTTCACACATACAGTTGAATAACCTCTTAACCCCCACCTGAACTGAGCACATTTCCCCCCGTTTGGCTTTACCCAAATCTAAAAGCTCCTTAAAAAAACTACTTGTTCCCTTTGCACTATTGTTTGTGTGCGTGTATACTTTATTGTCTCCGTTGGGAAATTTGTCCTCTGCATTTGACCCATCCTTCGATGCCACTAGACTAAAAGTGGCAATAAAGTGACAAAAAAAAAAGGACTTTTGTAGGTCTTCGCTTTCGTTACACTGGCCTATGAGCTTAGATTTGGGTAAAGCTGAACTGGAGAAAATGCACTTGGTTAAGGCGGGTGTTAAGAGGTTAAAGGAGGGGAAGAAGCAAGTGGATTCAGTGAGAAGGAAAGGACCGATGGCCGAGCGGACACCAGCCCCGTGACCGCAGAGTGGAAAGTCGTGAGCCCCTGTAAAGTTTGTAGATGAGATCTGGCAGGAAAAGTATTTCTTATGGCCTTCTTGGAGATTTTGTGCTGTATGGCCTGGTCTGGAGTGAGGCTGGGGCTGGTGTTGTTTGTAAGGGAAATGTTAGATGGAAGCTGTGGCTTCTATTTCTGTGTTTATTCTGGTCTATTACTGGCAGCTGGACTCCGCGTATTCACTTTTGATTCGGTAAAATCACCAACGCTTCCCCTTCGCATCCAAAACTGGCTTTAAAATGGGTTTGATTTACTGTCTCATCTTTTACCCCAAGAGGTTTCATCGGCAAATAACAGTCTTTTATTTGCAGGCTGAATATATTATATACCAGTCATTTTTGTGAAGAAACTAAACCCTTTTACTGAATTTGTGGGGGGCCCGACTTGTTAAACTAGACATCTTCCCTTTTCCAAAATGCATTTGACCTCCCGGGTTAAGACGTGGTTTTACAGGTTTTAGATCATTGAAAACAAATTGACCTCGAACCTGGATTGCTGCCTCGTGCTTTCCAAAGAACACAGAGGCTTGTTCTTATATTTCCACTTTTCCGAGCTCTTCCGCGGTTTTCGTGATCTGTAAAAATCTATTTGTCAAAGCCTTGAGCAGCAAATCCATCCGTGTTAGCAGTAGTTGCCCGGAAATTGTAGGAACTGATGACTCTCCAAATGCTTCTAACAGTGACTGTGTATGTATTCTGAACCATGTTTTAAAACTTTCAATAACATTTCATCTCATTAACATCACCTAAATTACGAGCATTGTAGGACCATTGTAGATCAACCACGGTCACGGTTAATCTTGCAGCGCCGCTCAAATATTTATCTTATGACATACTTAGTATCTATGTGTAACACAAAAGGCGCCGCTGTAATCCAAGTATGGTCATAATATCCTTTCTAAAGTTGGGAGCAATATAAATGTGCACTTCTCTCAAAAGGAGGTTTTCATTACACTCTTGAATAACTTCTCACTTAAGTTAAGGTTCTTCATCTTCTGTAGTGTAGGATGTTTCACCTCTCATCCAAAAGGCTTCATCAGCAACATTAAGGTTTTCAGCTCTCACACGGACTAGATAAAGAACAGTGGGAGGGGTTAGCTCGGCTAAGTCCCTGCCATTTATTAAAGGCTACTTTCAACCTGTGGATAAACATATTCTGGGCCCAATCTTCCGCCAGGGCCTTCGCCGGTAGCCTGAGGGCTCTTACAGTCACTGTCCATGTCTCTTTCTCTCTCTCTCTGTATGGATGGGTCCTGCTCTAGCGCTAGTTAAGAGCCTGGCGCAGACTCCAAGGCGCAGATACGTGATCAAAACACCAGCACGTTTGTCTGTTTGAGCAGTTAAGTTCACTTTTTTTTTTTTTTTCAAAATTCACAACTATACAGTTATGGAAGCTCATAGTAGTAGACAAGCTTATGTACCTACCCCATATTCAATGTAATACACCTTTACATAACATAATCATCTGGACTTACCAGACATTCTTCGAGTTGTACATGAGATGAACAGAAAAGAAACACTCATCATCATTCATCTTTTTTTTTTTTTTTAAAGTTGTAATAAGAGAGTAGCAAGTTTATCTAATTCCTGCCTGATTTATTGAGCTCCGATCCACCAAAAAACCACGAGGAATCCACACAATGTATGGTTTTTCATCACCGTAATAGAACCATCAGACGATCGGCACTCAAGAAACTAGAAGACACCAAACTCCATGTCGCGGTTTTTGGCGCAGACATTAAAGACACATCAGTTCCAATTATGCGCCGAAAATAGCGCGTAGACGTTGAGGAGCAGTGACAGCGGGAATGAGGCTGATGCCGCGCATGGGACATCCTGCGCGGGGAATGAGAGGAGGACATGCAGCGCAGCAGAGTTCAGTCCGCCGCAGAAGTTGGGGAAGAATTTGGTGGTTTTTGGAAGTATGCGGAAAATGCAAAGAAGCGCGGGGAAAGGGGGGGAGGAAGGCGAGAGCCGGAGCGCGTCGGGTTTAAACGCTCCCATACCGTGTCGTGAATATAAATCAATCCGGTTGTGTACATTCTGCGGTTGTATTAGCGGCGATGTGATGGTCTGTGTCCAACTGACAGGCCACGGGGCGGAGTGCTTTTCAATATTCAACACATCCTCGCGCCGCAGGAAGACAAACCAATGGGGAGTGCTGACTCTTGTGTGGCTGAAACTGCCCCGTGTTACGATGAATTCACTTTTTGACTACAGGTCCTATAATGCTGGATAACTCCACACTCGCCTTTGTATGTATACATTAGAATTCTGTGTCTTGGAAATACCTCTTGGACATAGAAACTGAGGGACCTGCGTTTTAAGTGTGTAAAAACGGCCCATTTATGCTATATGGATACGCATGTAGCGGTCTGTCCATCTCCAGTGTGATTCTGTCCGTGCGCTTTGTTTTCCAGAGTCATAGCAACAGTACATGAGCCTAGCCGCTGGGGACAGTAGTGTACATAGCTTGACGGGTGCAGCAGAACAACCCGGCTAAACTTCTGAAAAGTGATTTGAACCATTTGCGTGTTACCATAACATAAATAAAATAAAACTCTCCTGGTATTTTTCAAGTGAATGAAGAAGTCAGTTTAGCGGATTATTGGTCCCTTTATACATATGGACACTGGATGATCCTTGTCCCAAATGAAAGCCGTTTCTGAAGCAGACTGCAGCCCAATAACCAGTGGTTCCCACAAAGACAAGGGCCACAGTCAGAGGGGGGTCGGCCCGTCATTCCGACAACCCTCCATTGCGACATCCCGTCAATCCAACACTTTTTGACACCGCTATTCCGACAATAGGTCCGTAAGGTTAGGGCTAAGGTAAGGTTAGGGTTAGTTTGAAAACTCCACTATCCTTCAATCAATCAATCAATCAATCAATCAAAAATGGTTTTGTATAGCCCAATATCACAAATAAGACAATGTAAAGTTCCGGCGAATCAAATATCCAGGCAAACATAAAGCAGTGGGTGGCGACGAGCAGCTTGGGTGGCTCGGGTGTCCCCTGTCCTTAGACTCTCCAGCACGGCAAGGAAAAACTCAAAAACCCGGTGGGAGAAACGAGAAACCTTGAGGAGAACCACAGAAGGAGAGATCCACTCCCATGGAAGGACAGGCTATAGAGACCCAGGGCCGAAGGAGTCCCTCAGCAGACGGGCCAAGATCACATACCATCCAGTCCTTGTTGTCAACCCATCCTATCCTTAAGGTTAGGGCTAAGGTAAGGTTAGGGTTCATAAACTAACAAACTAACGTGTGTCAGAATGACAGGACACAAGATAACAGTGTCACCACTCCGACAAAGGGGGGAAAAAAAAGTTGGACAAGTAGATGTCCGACAATTTGACTTCAATGTCGGAGTGGGGGGGGGGGGGTCGGAATGGCGGGGCGTAACCAACTTCCACTTGACTTTTTTGTTCCATAACCCTTATGATCTTTTAAGAAATTCAAAATGACTGTGTTACTGCATCCCACCTCAGCATCGATGGTGCGCAGCGAGAGCCTCTCCTTATGCAGCTTAACAACCTGACCATGTTCAAAATGACACTGAATGCACATTAGCACAGATTTGGTCTTGTATCCTAAACAGTTTGTCTCACTCCCATTTCATCTTGTTGCATATTAAAGTTCTACGTAGAACCTTATTAAGATCCAACCATGCAAAATGTTTTTTTTATTTTTTTTTTCATAAACTTTTGATCGGGACTGTATTTAACCAGCAGTATCTGTACTGCAGCTTCACTAAAGACACTTGTGCCTGCATGGTTGGTGCGGAGCTTGTTTCAGTTGTGGGACGTAGGCTCTAACCTTAGTCTGCTTATAATCATGATTAACTCAATAGCTGTATATGTTGTTTCACCAGCATTGTAACCACATTTGTTGCATCAAACTCTGATGCTGTCTCTGCAGAGGTAAACTATCTGTTTTATTACTCTTTTAAAGGATAACATCAACAATGTCATGTCTCAAAATAAATGAATAATATATGTCGATGGAATCCTTATCTTCCTTCCTTGAAACATTAATGACCTAAGAAAGAGGCGAAACGTCTTTATCCTCAAATAAAATGTCAGGCTTTCAAGACTACTTGTCTTTACGACTTTTGTTTGTTTGAAAGGAACACCACTGGACGACTAAGAGATCGCACAGAGATGTTGCTTATAGCATAGAGTTGTGTTTGGTTTCATTGTCTCATTCCTGCTGGAGTTACAGGTTTATTTCAGTCCTTACACATCATCAAACCTTTGCCACAAACGGTTCTCTCCAGTCCTGCAACTTCTCCATTTTTTTTGTTCCTGTATTTCAATCCCTTTCCAACACAATTCCTCAAAGTGCCGCGATGGTGCCTATAAGCTGTTTGTTTATTTCTGTCTTTGTGACCGACCTGCAAACGCATTAGGTCAAAGGTCGTCAAACAGCTGAGCGAGCGTTCTGACACAGTAACAATAACAAAAACAATAGCGGACACAGAGAGGACATTACCGCACACCCCGCACCACATTCGGGACGTCCCAGCATTGTCCCGCATCCCCCTTCACACATACTTCCCCCCCCCCCCCCCAAACCAACACAACGTAAACACCACAGTTGCACGTGTGAAACCTGGCCCTGCTGCCGGGCGATAGGGATCTCACCCCCCTCTGAATGAGTGCGAGAGAGGGCAGCGTTTCTGGGAATTGTGCGGGACTATGGTGCCCATGCGCGCGTATTGTTTTCACTTGTTGTAAGTGACTGAGATTACAGGCCCGGCTTTCAGCACTTCAGACGCGCCACAGACGTGAGGCGCGCTGACCCAATGGTGCGGATATGGAAAGGGATCAAATAGGTTCAAAGAATATATAACTTCGGACTTGGTTGCCATGGTAATATTGATTTTATTTTTCTGTTTATCCATACAGTGGACAATTTTGATAAAAAAATTAAATTTTAAAAGAAGTTCTTTGACAACCAAGACTCAGACCACAATCAGGCCTGGTTAAGTAACGGCACAAATCTTGCATGTTTTACTTTTTTTTAATGCTTTTTTTAAGTTTGGAAATGCCTCCATCCATCCTTTTTCTTCCGCTTTATCCGCGGCCGGGTCGCGGGGGCAGCAGTCTCAGCAGAGATGCCCAGACTTCCCGATCCACGCACACCTCCTCCAGCTGTTCTGGAGGGACACCGAGGCGACACCAGGCCAGCTCATAGACATAGTCCCTCCAGCGTGTCCTGGGTTTTCCACAAGGCCTCCTCCCAATAGGACATGCCTGGAGCATGAGATACTTGAACTCCTCAATTTCTTCTTCTACAGTGTCAGCACTTTGTTCTAGATACAATGGGCTATATGCTGGACAATCAGATTGGCGCTGTACTTCATGTCCCTGATCTTTTACATTCACTATTTGCAGGGTCCCACAAAAATGAAGAGATAGCTCAGGATTTAGCACATTGCGTCATTGTTAAAACCCAAAACCGACCTCCACATTTTTAAAGCCCATAATCCTACCTTGTATCAGTTCTGAGCCGTTCTGTGCTAAAATTATGTTTAACACGCCATGCCGTAAATCGAAACTGAAAGCATTTTTTTTTTATGAAGCTACTAGTCCTAGGCAAAGCCTGCATTTCATTGTTGCAATTCAAATTATAAAATGTAAAATATCAATGCTGACGCACCAAAAAAAGGTTTTAAGTCGATTTTTACGTAAGCTCCATGTGCATTATGTGCTCATGTATTAAAAACAACATGGTGAGGAGTCCAGTCATGCAGGTGGCGCTTGGAGTTGAGAGGCTGCTTCTCTACATCATGAGAAGTTTGCTGAGGCAGCACAGGCAGGTTTTGGACGCTTCCTTAATTCCAACGGGAGAAGGCCACAGGAAAGACCAAGTAAACTCTCGAGGGACCGCGTCTTGGGAACACCTTGGGAGCAGCTGAAGGAAGTCTTGTGCTGTCCGTGTGGCCATTTGAGTACAATCTTCTCCGGAGTGTCTCGCAGGGGGCTGACCCACATGCACCCTTTAGTGACTGGTAATGAGTGCAGGCATGCTTGAAGGCAGGACAAAGGCGATCAGAGTGGAACGGGCTGATCGGAGGAGACACTTCACCTTATAGAACCTTCTGCCACACACTGTAAACCCCATATAGCCAAGAAACAAGACGTCACTTCAATAGCCCCCCAGTGTTGACGCGGGTTTAACTGCTGTGGGACATAGGGGCAAGTGGTGTCACGCAAAGTGCTTCTGACAGAGCGCACATGTGTGGCCGGGATAAAATGTCTCCTACAAAGTGCAGCGGCAAACATCCTGAAAATAAGAGTATGAAAAGGTTTAAACATAAAAAAAACACATACACACTGCTCAAACTTGCTAAAAGGACAAAAAAAACATCAAAACATTTTCCCCAGGTACCCAAACCTAAAAGCGTCTTGACTGGAGAGCTTACAGCCTATACGCCAGTGTAACACCTCATTTGAAAGCTATGGCCTTACAAAACTGATGTGAGATTATTGCTCGCATAGTCGTCACTCTTTTGTCATATTTTGGATGCTTTATCAATGTTTTGTGTGTTTTTGCCGTTTTTTTCATCACTTTTTTGTCGCCTCTTTTGACTTTTTTTTAATGCTTTTTGGTTTTGTTGTAACGTTTTTATGCCTTTTTTGTCGCATTTTTATAACTTTTTTGTTGTGTTCTGTTGCAATTTTGTTGCTTTTTTATCACGTTTTTTCTAACTTTCTAAACTTGCTATTTTGACATTTATTTCAAGAAGCTTTTAGATTTGGGTAATGTCGAACTGGAGAAAATGTGCTCGGTTAAGGCGGGGGTTAAGGGGTTAATAATCTTCTTAACTTAATAAAACAAAAATATAGGTAACACATAAAAATAAAAAAAAGTCATGTTTTTCATTCTTTTTGTTAATACAATTAAAATGTGACTACTCTCGATACTTCTTTCCATATTGCCCGAAACTGTGAATAATTGCAAAGTCCTCGTCACTTATCAGGCTTTGTCCCTCCAAACTGGCAAGCACCGTGGGCAGGTGCTCCCATAGAGTGTGCGAGCAAGCACTGGCATCAAACATATAAAAAGTAAAAGCACGACACACTGTTCAAACCTGTATCCTGCCGACAAGGCCAACAATGTAGTAATTTAGGGTTTAAAGATGTCAAAAGCTCGAGTGGCCTTTGCTTGTGACACTTCCTTGACCAACCCTGACAGCGCTCCGATTTTTACCACAGTCCCCAAACTTCTCACTAGCGGTGGAGACGCAGATGCTTCTGTCCTTGTGCGCCGATGCCCCATGGGGGGGAAGGGGGGTCGGTCTGTCTCTGACAGGAAGCGGGACGTGCGGAGACAGGAAGCAAGAAGCAGGGATCCAGCGCGGAGCCAGTTTCACACCAGAGCGGTTCTGCTGAAAAGGCCCTCGGGGGAAACGCAGCTAAAACAATACATGACAAAAGAAGATACTAACTACAGTGGTGACGAGTGAGCAGGACAACACAACGATAAACAAGTGAGGGTATGGGAGAGAGGACAGCAGTTAACGAATGATCATTGACACCACTCTGTAACATATTTATATGATTCTGTCCCATCTCATGTTTTAAAATAGAATACTTAGAGTAAGCGCGTTATCGAACCAGTCAAGCTCATAGTTTGATATAGATACAGATCTATCGCGGGATAGAAGGGAGCGTGGCCTCGCAGGGGGTAAAAAAAAAGTATCACAATTTTTCGCTCTTTTTTCTGGTGGAATATAAACTTATTTATCACACACAAATAAAGTCAAGTCTAAATTGGGTCTATATGGATGTTTATTCACAGCAGATTGTTCAGTAAGTGAAAAAAAGGGCAGTTGGAGCTAGCGTTAACATTAAGCATCATGTTAGCATTCTCCGTAATTTTATGGAATTATGGGCTGTTGATCCACTTTGCTCCTCTCCATGTCTTTGTATATTTTTTGGGTAGAAAACTATTAATAATTCAGCATTGTTAGTAGTTTTGGAGTCTTATTATAAAACTCTATAAAGAGTTTCTTTATAGAAAGTTTACATTTTCTCCTCTGTTTTTTAAAGAAAACATTTAATAAATAAAAAGTTTTGTTTTTCACATAAATGCATAATGCACCTTTAAGGTAACTGTGGCAACACTGGTCCTTACCTGTTTTGATTAGCAAAAGAAAGCTAGCTTAGCAAGAATTGTTTCTTGTTTTGGCAGAAACCGAAAACAGCTCTGTTTTAGAAACATTTCTAAAGCATATAACATATCGCCTCTGGAACGACCTGCCGGAGGAGCTGAGGGCCACAGAGAACGTTCATGTTTTTAAGAGCAGGCTCAAGACCCACCTTTTTAACTTAGCTTTTAACTCACATCTATTTATTTAGTCCTAATGATATATTTTGTGTGTGTATGTGTGCGCATGCACCTGTTTGTCTGTTTGTTATCTGTAAAGCACTTTGTGATACCTTTCGGTATGAAAAGCGCTTTATAAATAAAGTTTGATTTGATTTGATTGGATTAATAGTTGCTCAAATGTACAACAAAGGGGAAGAGAGCTGAAATTAATGCACAATTAATGTACGAAATGCAGGAGGAAGTTCTTGCTCTTCATTAACCTGCATAACCGTAGCCCCCCCAGCATAGGCGCCGATTTATGTTCTTCCCAGTGGGTGCCCAGTCAAAAAAAAAAAAAAAAAAAAAAGGCGAGGTTGACATCGAACCAGCACTCTCGTGGTTGGGACCCCGGCCATATGAGCCATGCGCTCTATCTATGGAGCTAAACGCCTGGGTGCCCAAAGATTTGAGTGGGTGCTCCAGCCCCGCAGCACCCACGGGATCGGCGCCTATGCCCCCCAGCACCTCCTGTCAGTCATTACCATTGCCGACTAGAGTGGTTCATTGCAACAGCACTTGAAACACAAACCCATTTACCCAGAAGCACTTTGATACAGTAGTAGGCTAATAACACTAGGCTAGTTTATTTGATGATCACGTTAGCTATGTGAAGAATGTGGGTCTAAAGTTTCTGAAGACCTTGTGCTGGACAGAGGGGATATAAGTTCATTGTGGGAGAGGGGCGGTGCAGGTCTTCCCACACACTCACCGGGACATGGACCATAAAAGCAACCATAAAACTCCCCCCACCTCAGAAAGCGGTCAGAGGAGCAAAGTCCGGACACAAGCTCTCACCAGGAAGAACCATCACATCAATTGTGATGGTTATTCCTTTCCCCCTCCCTTTACTCTACATCGAAACAGTTGTCCAGCAAAGGAGTGGGTGTGAATGGCTTACGGGGAAAACGAAAAAAGTGACTACTGGATATTGTGGCTGTTTCCCAATTGCGAGGATCCGTCCTCCATTTGTCCACTTCGTTGACGTCCTCGGTGGTGGGCTCCTCCCAAACGCTCACCGCCACATTTGAGCTCAATTGGAACGGCCTCCGGAGCGAGCGGCTGCGTCATGTCACGTGTCAAATCATATAATAAAATGTCAATCTATGTTTACAAAAACTACTCTTTTATGAATAAAAGCTGTTTATAAACTGGTTTTGGTTGGATGTCTTACTGTTTGAGCATTTTGGCCTGAATAAAATAATATTTCTGCAAGGATTTGTATGAAATTCAATTAAAATATCAAATATATTTAGCAGGTCCAGTTTATCACTAATCGCCTTCAATTGCAGACTTGCGTTAACAATCATACGCCTAATTTCTCAATAAATAGGCCAGTTTATTAGGCCTTTCATTAACTTTATATAAACCTCTGTTTTACATATCCACTTGCTTACAACACTTCTACCAATGATTTTATTATTACAATTACTTTTTTTGCAGAAATATGGAACAAAACAAATAAAGTTTTGCGAGAAAAGGGAAGGGGAAAAAAACAGTGTTGCAGTGCATCATGGGTAATTTCAGCTCTCAGGCGCATCCTTCGTAAATGAGCCAAACGGAGGAGTCGAACTTGAGTGGTCTGAGTGAATTGGAACACCACTTGGCGGCGCTGTGATGGCGTGAATTACGTCCGAAGTGGTCGAGACGCCGAGCATCCTGGCAATTGGGAAACAGCCTGTGTTTCAGCCTTTTTAGATCCATCTTGAATTTTCCAACCAAGGGTAAAACAGTGCTAAAGATGTGCTTGAGATTATTACCGAACACCTTCACAAAGCACAATACCTCCTCTTTAAATTTTCTCTGCCCCCTGTGTCCCTCGCTCGCAGGAGATACAACCTTGAGAAAGAGAATGGAGCTTTCTGTGACAGGAGTTTACAGCTTCACCTTTTTTTTCATTTATTATTTCACTGTTAAGCTGTTTTATTTCACAAACTTGTTGTCGTCTAAATGCTAATAGTCGTTGATTTTTAAAACTATTTATTGATTATTTTTCTTTGGTGTTATGACGAGTGCAAAAAAGCAGCAACTCTTGGTAGCTACAGCGGTGTTTTTTTGTGCTTTTTTCTGAGAACTGCATTATAGTTTCTTTGTTCCACATTGTTTTGCTGTATACTTTTGTACGTCTGTTTGCGAGTTTCAGTGGAATTGATTTCACTGCCGAGTACCAGCCATGAAGGACCCAACCTTAAAAAAATGTAAACCAACTGATAGCTAGTAAAATATATTTGAGACCTTCAAATGTCTTCTTCTGAAACACTGAGGAGGAGGTGGAGGAGCTGACCAGTGCAGAACACCAACCCAGGAGGTGATGCACCATTTCAGAGGAGCACTGAAGACAGCCAGTGTGACTCAGTGATGCAGTCACATTGGCTAAGGACCAACCAACACTTGAATGCTATTTCATTGTACAACTGTACATCTGTACAATGACAAATAAAGCACTTACCTACTTACTTACTGTTGTACTCATTTGGAGGTGTTCTGGAACTGAGCGAACATTTGGATGAAGTGGAATCCCCCAGTAAAACTACAAAAACAAATGAAGACACACAAAATTACAGTTCTTTGCCTGTGGGATGAAGGAAAAAAAAATCAGGTTTTACTGTAGATTACAATACAGTACTGTAAAGACTGTATAGTAAAGTGAACTGGAGAACTCATGATACATTTCCACACCGACCACATGAAAATCAAGCTATAGACTTCTGCACTTTGTCCATGTTGCTGCAGAATTGTGTTACATATTTGCTGTGGCTATATTTATATCTGCTTCCAAAGATAAAAGTGTTCGAATTCTGACTCGTAGTGTCGGATCTTGTGTGGGGCCTGTACCACTTACCCATAACTGAAGGCCCTAACCTGTTCAGATCTCGACAGTTCCTTTGAAGCTTTCTAGATCAAGGAGCCAGGAAGTGCTCTATAGCGCTGATCCATGGCCTCATTCAGCCTCACCTCTGACGCCAGGAAGACCCTCTCCATCCACTTCTATGGACCACCTTCTCAGACAGGACATGGGCTGTTAGCGCGGCGGAACCTCGGTCTCCAGGAAGTCTCTCTCCGCTCCTCTAGTCTCTCTCGATCGATGCGGGCCTGGGCATGACCCGACCGGATGAAGCCTCTCCATTGGATAGATGGAGCTATTCAGGCTTCCTTCAGAAAGCAGGCCAAGTATTGTCACGGTCACGCCTCCGTCTTCCTCCTCTGTAATGGTAAATTAGTCATAAAGTATTATCAGAATTCACATGTGGCAAAGGGCAAGTCGCTTTCCAAGGAAAGGTCTATTTGGGATTTTGTCAGGTAAAGTCAGTGATGTTGGTGACTTTTGGAGATTATCTGGCGCCAAAGCCCAACTAACTCAGCAGTAGTAATTCATGGGGATTTTTTGGAAGGAGGTACGGATATACACTCCTTTCCAGGCTGATTCAAAACGCATCCGCTTTTCTCTTGAAGAGCGGGAATTATGTTGTTTTTTACAGGTATTAAGTAATAATCTCAAACTCATCTTCATCACCATTTTACAATTTGTTGGTTAGAATATGCTAATATTGATCAGAATATTGATCAAAAACAGCTGAAACAAAAATAACCAGCAGTTTCAAATCCTGAATGAGCAATCTCACCGCAAGTCTCTCCCACCTCCCCTACCCCTCCTCTTCGCTGCGCAGCTGTTTCAATACAGAGGAAAAAAGTACCGTTGTCCGGGTGGCCTGTGTGTTTTTACTTCGCGACACGAGGATTACGTTTAGCAAGAAATCAAGGTGAGGAAGGCACTTCCTTTATACGTAGGTATTTGTGTCTACATTTTGGGTAAAACAATGACATTGCTCAACTATGTTTGCAAAAATGATAATCCCATACACATTCAGGCACCGTTTTGGCTAAAAAAAAATTCTTGTTCAAAGGTTTTGTCCAGTGTTTTGTCCAGCTTACTTTAAAATATCAAGATTCCCCTCATTCCTCTGTGTAAAGGAATGTTTGCAAGTCTTAAAGGGAAACTGGGCTATAAAAGCGGCCCAGTCTCGCTCACGCCCCCGTAGCCAGTTGAAGAAGGAACAGCGAGAGAGTCTTTTCATCGATTGTCAGGTTTGCGATTAGTTATAGCATTTAGATTTTTTTAGCATAGCTTT
Organism: Proterorhinus semilunaris; assembly: GCA_021464625.1. Lineage (NCBI taxonomy): Eukaryota > Metazoa > Chordata > Actinopteri > Gobiiformes > Gobiidae > Proterorhinus > Proterorhinus semilunaris. The sequence continues at coordinate 31,471,745 of CM038347.1, read as the reverse complement.
TTATATTACAGATAATTGTGTGTTATAGTGTTGTTGAATATTGTAGTTTTAGTCATTAGTTCCTTTTATTGCTAGATTAGTTAGCTGAATTTAGTTTAGGATATTTGTTAGTATTGGTTTTAGAGTTCAATATCGTGTGTGTAATTTTAGTGTATTTATTGTACTGTATTGTACTGCTGTGTTAGGATGGGGAGTAAATTATATATTTATTTTTTTGTTTATGCGACATGTTTTGTGCACTTTGCTGAAAGAAAAATTAAATAAAGCTTTGCAATACATATAATCATGTCTCTATACCAACACATGCTCTGCTAGGGACACAGATACATCTCCCATGCTTATGCAGCAAAAAGTCTACATTAAAATAGATCGGTTAATTCTGAAAGTAGCCAGCCAGGACAATTACGTTCGGTCTCTTAGCTGCGATGCTAACATCGATCTTGCTCAATGCTAAGCCGCTAGCTTTGTAAATTGCAATAATCACTCTAATAAAATAACCCAGCACCTCAGAGCAGTCTCAGGTACAAGGCCTTTGTCAAGATGCTTCTCCTGTGTAGAGAGAGCTGTAGAGTTGTCCCAGTACACTTATGTATATATTATATATCCATCCATCCATCCATTTTCTTCCACTTGTCCGTTGCCGGGTCGTGGGGGTTAGGGTTAGGGTTAAAAGTACAGTACAATAGAACCCTATGCTAGCGAGCTTCAAGGAGGACAAGCTAATGGTATTTGTTAATAAATTAGTGATGCACTGATCCAGATTTTTTGCTTTAATGCATTGTAAATAACGTTATAGCAGTGATTCTGTAACAGTATTTCTCAAACTAAAATTCAAACACTAGTAGCCAATATTAGCCTATTTAACTACTTCAAGTGTGACTCAGTCATAGTTTCCATTGCAGCCTTGACTGATTGAAGCTAGCATTAGCATGCTGCAGCTAACTGCAGTATTTTCACTTTTAAAAACACATCTGTTTGAGTTGGCTTTCAATCAAAGTTGAGTTGAACTTTGCACTTAAACGTAATCTGTTTATCTTGATGCCACATAAACAAATAATTATCGGCCTATATCTGATCTGCCTTTCATGGGAAAAATCTGGTCAGCTTACAGAATTTCTTCCTGTAAATAATGTTTTTGATGTGTTTCAGTCGGGCTTTAGACCCCGCCACAGTACTGCGACGGCCTTGATCAAAGTGACTAATGACATCAGGCTAAATACAGATGCAGGCAAGGTCACAGTTTTAGTTCTGCAGGACCTTAGTGCTGCGTTTGACACAGTGGACCATGGGATTTTACTAGAGAGGTTAAAAACCTGGGTATCTCTGGAAAGGCTCTCGAGTGGTTCAGATGTGTCAGGCATAACTGTCTGCAGAAACCATAATAAAGACAGTGCCAGGGCCCACCAGGATGCAGGCCCGGATCTACAGGGGTGCAAAAGGGTTCATTGCAACCTCACTTTGAAATGCTTGCACCCTCAGTTTGAGTGGCATCACAATATATTTTAATTGCATACATCTGTATGACAGATCTGTAGTTGCACCTTTTTGGAACTCTAATACACCCTCATTGAGTTTGTTCTGGGGCCGGCGCTGCTAGGATGGCAGTGAGTCGTGTGACTGACATCAACTCAGCTTGTGAGCTGGTCATGCCAGATTTAATAATAATTGATAAAATAATTAGTCATGGAGTTAGTAATGAAATATTCAGACTGCTTGTTAGGATTTATTTGGTTTCAGACATCTTTTGGACAATTAAACATGTACACCATTGATGTTCCTGACAAATGATCCACAAGAAAGCCACGAAAGAGCGACAAAAAAAATCTGATGAAAGAGTGACCAAAAACTCTGAGAGATCAGACTGGCCTACATAGTCTGTACGCTCCAGTCGAGAAGGTTTTAGATTTGGGTTAAAGCTGAATTGGATAAAATATGCGCTTGGTTCAAGGTATTGTTACCAAAACCAACTCAATTGTTTTTTAAATATTTTCCTTTGAATAAATCTCTCATCGTTTGCCCTACTTCCCTTCCCCTCCCTCGCTCGCTCTATGTTAGAGCTTTATGGACCTGATGGGACTTGCATTCATCTTCATTGTGGATGTGCCGTGGGTTTATGAGGCTTGTTTGTTTGCTCGGTGGCGGCGCTCCAGCAGACTGCTCCAGGAGACAGGAAGGCAGCGCCGAGGTGTGGCTGATGTCACGATTTCTGGAATAAAAATAAAAATAAAAAAAGACTTTGGGACAAGGCCAAAAAGCTCTAATGGTGGCTCCTGACTTCCTCGCACATTACACTGGAGATTCTCGACTGATGGCTTAACCTCTTAACCCCGGCCTTAACCAAGTGCATTTTCTCCAGTTAAGCTATACCCAAATCTAAAAGCTTATAGCCTATAGGCCAGTGTAACGCCTGAACTACTAAGAACTACTTAAAAAGCTTGAAAAGCTGAAACTTGAAAGCTAAGACCTACAAAACTGATCTGAATGGATCTTTTTCCTCGCGTTGTTGCCGTGTTGTTGCAAACTTTTTAGACATTTTTCATTGCCTATTTTTTGTTGCTCTTTTGCTGCGTTTTTGTTGCTTTTTTGTCACTTTTTCATCGTTTTTTTTGGGTCACTTTAGTTGCATTTATGTCACTTTTTGTGGCTTTTTTGTTAAACTTTTCTGCTGCTGTTTTGTGGCGTTTTTGGTGCTTTTTCGACACACATTTTGTCGCTATTTTGACACTTTTTTTTTAAGAAGCTTTTAGATTTGGGTATAGCCAAACTGGAGAAAATGTGCTCGGTTCAGGTGGGGGCCTTTCATGCTCAAACGCATCTAAAGGGGGATCAATGTGGGCCTGCAGCGTATCATTTGAAAGCTTCGGTTCTCATCTCTTTGCATGTACCATTCAGAGACGCAACCACATCAAAATGCAGCGGTAGATCACAGGCTCCGGCCCTTTCCAAGCTTCCCACAGACTCTTTACATAAGCTTGACGAATCATGGCGTATACATGCACTCATGGATGCACCAAACGATTGACTTTATGAAGACATCTGCAAACATTTAGGTAACTATCGTGAAGTATTGTTAGACGTTTATATAGGAAAGTAAATGAACCTTCTTTCTTTGTGTTGAAATATCATACTGACTAGCTGTTCAGAGTGTAATCCAAGTCCAAAAATCTGAAGCGTTAGAGCAGACGTTCTCAAGCTTTTTGGGCCACCATCTTCAAAATCAACAGGCCAACAACTTGTCACCCCCTGCCGCAAAAAAATTATTTATACTTATTTCAAAACATTAAACACTTGCTTTATTTAAAGCGATCAGGTCAGGAAGTCTAAATGTATGACAAATTATATAAAATGTGCAAAATCGACCACCTGGTAAGTAAGTAATAATTTACTTACGGTAGGTAGCTCAGCGGTTAGCGCTCGTGCTTCACAGCTAGAAGGTCCGGGTTTGAATCCCACCATGGCCGGGGCCTTTCTGTGTGGAGTTTGCATGTTCTCCCCGTGTCTGCGTAGGTTTCCTCCGGGTACTCCGGTTTCCCCTACCACTAAAAACATGTACAATAGATTCCCCTCTGGGGCCAGGACTCCCCTATAAAAGAGATTCTTAATCTCAGTGGGACTTTCCTGGTTAAATAAAGGTCAAATAAAAAAAATAAACAAAAAAAATCATATATACTGTATATATATATATTATATTCCTGGGGGAACGGGGGACTTAATATATAAATATATATATATAATATATATAAAATTCCAAAATATTGTCTTGAAATCAATTTGCCTTAGAGTATTGCGACCCATGGGAGGTCATGACCTCCACTTTGGGACCCCCTGGGTTAGAGTAGCCTATATACAAATATTCACATCAGGCTCATTTGCTCAGCTGGGAGAAGTTTCCCTCACAGAGTCAAACGTTGGAGGATTGCCGTTGTGTTCTAAGTCACTTCAAATAGAATCAGCATACAGATAATTGTATTGTTTTATAGTTGGGAGCATAAAAACACATGAAACTTCACTAGTGACCTCTGCCCTCCGAATGAATTTACTCAGTCCTCATAAGTGAACTAACTGAACCCGGCTACAGTCATAGCAATGCTGAAATGATGACGTGCGGAAGACTGCACTGCACTCTTGTGGACCTTTAGTAGAAATGCATGTTTTTGCTGAGTTCAGCATCCAGAGGAGCGGTGGTCACCAACCTTTTTTAGCCAAGATCATACTGGTTCTGGAGTAGTCTATTACGTAAAATCTTATTGTGTAGACCCATATCTGCAGCACAAACATAATGGCCTTGGTAAGTGTTTCGTCAAAAGTTTAATAAAAAACGTTATTAAAAACCTTATCAAATGTTAGCCATAATTTTTCCCATTATTAGATATTCAAATTTCACTCTTCAAATTCATTGCGGAAGGAAGAAAGACATGCATGAAATAGGATTTGTCCATATCATAAGATGCAACAATTGTTTCCAAAGCACTGAGGCCTTCCGTCTGACTGAGGTTTACAGATTTGTAAAGGTCCGCACACACTACACGATTTTTATGCCCAATTTTAATTCTCAGTCGCGCCGAGTCTTCCCAAGTCGTGTCTAGTCGAAGGCAGTCGCACAGAGTCGTGTCTTGTAGTGTGGTGGCGTCACAACTGGACTCGCGTTGGAATCGTGTCGTGTGGGCAGCAGTCAGACGCAACTGGACTACAGTCGCAGGAAATCCAACATGTTTGATTTTTAAGCCCGATTTTGGACGCACAGGAGAAACGTGGGTGATTTTACCGTCCCCAAAGCGAACACACAGAAAACAGCGGCCAATGACAGAGTGAAATAAAGACAGAAAAACACAGCTGCGCCTCCTTTTTCATTTCTCTGTCAAAACAGCGGTACAAACAAGCGGCTCGCCTCTCTCCACTTTCTCCGCTGTCTCCTCCGCCTCCTCCATCCCGGTCAGTGTACTTGTGGGTATTTGGATTTCCTTCACTGAAATGAAAGTCGTTTTTCAATTTTGGTTTGCAAATCAAAAAACTAAAAATGAAAAAACAGCCATTTTTCTTCTTATATCTGAGTGAATGAAATGTTTCAAAAAAATAAAGCTGATTTTTATGTTTGCATTGTATATTTAATAAACAAAAACAAATCAAGACAAAAACGAAATACGACCCAATTTTCGTTTTATGTAACCGGATGTTGTCATGTTTGTACGCCAAGAGCGCCCAATATAAACCTCTTAAATGTGCAGTATAGTCTAATAGATCTATGAGTAGAGTATCAAGGTGCAGTTTGCGCATAAACAGCGTTACATCCGCCTCATGATTGGCAGCCTGCGGCTCGAAGTTTATGATCTAAAAGCCACGAAATAACATGGTGGCCTATGCACCCATTTGACCACAGCGTGTCGCTGTTGTACTACAAACCTTTGCCAATGGAATGTAGCCTATTTGTGCAGATGACTTTTTAACCCATACAAGCATCATCTCCTCATCATTGACATCAAACCTATTAAGAGGAATCCTCAATAGGCGTAAAGTTCAGCCCTACATTTATGGCGCAATCTTTTCAGCTCTGCACCGTCTAAATGGTCAAATGGGTGCATAGGCCACCATGTTGATTAGAGTTCTACACACTTCTGATTGTATGGGATATTATTTTTGAAATGTATGATTTACATTTACTTAAGCAAGTAACTCTTTGGAAGTAACTGTACTTATGCAAGTACCCAGATAGCAAAAGGACATTGTTTCAACATTGAAATAGTGTCATAGACTGTGATTGAATGGAAGTTGAAAAATGACGTTGAACTGCGATTGAAAGCGCTCGATAGGATAGATGTTGAACACAATGTTTATTTTTGATCTTTTCTGACATGGAATCAATTTCATGCAAATAACATTGATAAGGGAGTTGAATAGATGTCAAAATTCAAATGTGTTTTAAACATGCATTCAACATTGATTAAGCTATAGAAATATACCTATTCAACCTTTTTTAAACTATATTTTGATTATTGGAGCTACATATACGCGTCACCACATAAATCAGCCTCTAAACAGCATTCACCGTGGTCATCATGTTGAGTCATTTCCACAGACATACCCTTTCCAAACTATAAATCTGAGGAATACAATCCACTTCCTCCTGTTTGTGTACATTATGCATCCATATAGCACTCAGAATCACCACTTGATCGTAGTTTACCCCGGTATTTACATTACGAAACTTTACACATGCCCCATTTAAATTGTTATTTTGGTGCCTTTAGCGTGACAGTGCCTCCTGCAGTCCTAAGACAGATATTACAGCCTAATACTGCATTTACTTGACAGTGTTCAAAACTTTTTCAGCCTTTGCTTCCATAAATATAGTATAACCCATAACCAGTGCCTCCGTGAAGAATGTGCAGTAAATTAGAAAACAAACAAAAAGCATTTGGAGCAGAAGAGCATGAGACATGGAGGAAAGGCAGGAGATTGAGTTTTTTTTAACCAAATAACACCAGAAAAAATGGTACACTCATTACGAAATATGTATTTTTGTATGAGGTGATATATTGGGGTAGATTAAAGTATAGAACAGTTATCTCCACAACATTGAGTAAAGAATGTTTAATTTTTGTGCAGTGAATTCCTTCAGTTTGGAGCTATCAAGATGTTACCACTGTACAACGCTTTGTTTCATAAAAGTACAATTGACAGGGCCATCATACTGAAGGCTATATCCAGGTGATCGGAGCGTGTATAAAATGTTTGTAAATCCGTTGTTACAATCAATATTCAGTCATACATTTTAATTGAAAATAAGAACTTTTCTTTTCGCAGCAAAATGTTATCTATAAAACATCTTTTTAATAGTAATAATTATAACAACCAAAAAATATAAAATCCAAGGGTTTAGACACAAAAGTGCAAATTACAATTGATAAAATGGCTAAATATGGACAGAGGGAAAAATTATTAGAACGTCGAAAAAAGTTTGTGTTTAGTTCCACTGGCAAACAGCATCAGGAGATGAAAATGGGAGAAGGTCGAGCAGATGCAGATGTTGATTACCTTTTGACAATGTCTTTGATTCCTGGGAGCTTTCCTCAGCAGCTGCACCTACGATAAATAAATAAAAAATGTAGTGTTTAGTAATCATCATGGTTGATCATAAAATAATTGGAGCAACTGAACATTTAGGGGATCATTTTATTTCTACATATTTTCTACATTTTATTTGTGTTACTGTCTCTGTTTGCTCTTTTCTGAACCTGGTCAGCACCCTAATACTAAAGTAATGATTCACCCATTAACCCATCGGATAAGTTATAGTCGTGACTAAAAGGCAAATGTGTTATTTGTGTAGAACAGTTCATTCACAAGGCAAGTCCAAGTGCTTCACAGTCCTACAGTTAGCCTACAGAAAATTACCAACTGAATCCAAACTAAACTAACGGCGACATTGTGGGGGAAAGATCAAACAAGTTTATTGGCTTACTATTGATAATATTACAGGCTAGTTTATTATGGGATCGTGAATTAATCATTAATCGTTATGTTACTGGGACGTGTGGAACATGTAAGCTTTCTTTGGTGGCAAACAGTTATAGGCTTAGGCTAGTAACGTTAGCCTAGCATACACATCAGCTCATAATAAACGCATGACAAATACATAGCCATTTAGTTTACTGATCACAACCAAGATGACAATTAAACTTTAAAAATGTGTGAGCACTTACCTGTTTTGTCTTTCTCCGGCTCCTGTGTCTGCCCAGAGGCGAAAATGTAAGGAGGGCGCTCGTGAAATCAGTTCAAATTTCGCAGGCTTTTCACCCCGTACGTCGAAACATTGATTCATTGTTGATATTTCAACAACAAAAAATAAAATTAATTCTCAATATCGATTCACCGTTACACTTTCAAAGGTTGACTTTATGTCTGTAAAAAACTGTTGATTCAAGGTTAGCCTTTCAATTGTTGAATTTATATCTGTAAAAAAATGTTGATTCAACATTATTTTTTTTTTATTATTGATCTGGAACCCGAAGTAAAGCATTGAATCAACATTCTTTTTTCAACCTCAACCGAAAGTCAACCATCTGACCCTAAATCAATGTTGAAACAATGTCCTTTCATCCAGTTTTTACGTCTACTTGAGTAATATTAAAATTAAGTATCTGTAGACCTACTCTTACTTGAGTAGCGTTTTAGTCACTTTGTTTTTGCATTTTCGTTGCTCTTCGTTGGCTTTTTTGTTGCATTTTCGTCACACAAATGTGTCACTTTCCCCCCGCTCTTTTGTCCTTGTTTTCACTTTTTTTTTTTTACTTTTAATTTTTAAGTGTCATTTTTTGCACTTTTTTCAAGAACCTTTTAGATTTGGGTAAAGCCAAACTGGAGAAAATGTGCTCGGTTCAGGTGGGGGTTAAGAGGTTAAAGTTCCCACACACACACACACGCGCAATCCACATAGTCAGGACCACTCCCATGAGGCCACATGGGAGTGTGGCCTCATGGGAGTGTGGCCTCTCTCCCGTGGGGCCACAGCGCGCACCACAACAAACACGAGTGACTCTGAGGGGGGAGAGCTCCATCGCTCATCAGACAGAACTGAGGAAGACACGCTGCTGTTTAAAAGGGAGTTTTTACGACCGGGCGCGCTTTTAGTTCACTTTCCCCTCATCCATGGAGCGAGAGGCCACGACACACGACTGCTACAACAACCATGGCTGAGAACCGAGAGGTGGAGCGCATCGCCAAAACGCTGGACAAAATGGTCCACAAGAAGAGTACGGTGAGTGAGAACGAGAGAGCAGAGCATTTCCCCGCCTGCCGGAAAAAAGTGCACAAAGGGCGGTCAGGTGGTGGTGGCTCGGCGTGCTGAATGAGAATGAAGCTTCTGGAAAATGCCTGCACAAGTGGAGAAGCGTGAGGATAGTTAAACTATATAAATAAATAAATAATAAACGAAGGGAAAATTACAGTGTTTTTTAAAGAAAGAAAGCAAATTGCGCTTAAGTTGGCGCCAATTACACGCCCACACCTTGAGGTAATTAAAGAATCGCGCGTGGTGATTTAATTTAGCGTTGAACACAAGCTAAAAGCACCTAGCTTAAAAAAAAAAAAAATATATACACGCACACACATATATATGTATGTATATATAATACATGTATATGTGTGTGTGTATGTATATGGAGGACCAAAAATGACTAAAGTATAAATAAATTAATAAATACAGGAATATATAAATAAATGCATTCATTTTGGACAATAAAAATTAAATATTTACATTGATATGTTAAATATTACTCTGAAATCAAATAAATATACCTTTATTTAGTAATATACATTTCTTCCTTTATTTATTTATCCATTTATTGCATGTATTTATGTATTTCTACATTTCTACATTTATTTATTTATGTATGTCTACATTTATTTATTTATGTATTTCTACATTTATTTATTTATGTATTTCTACATTTATTTATTTATGTATTTCTACATTTATTTTATGTATTTCTACATTTCTTTTATTTATTTATGTATTTCTACATTTCTTCATTTATGTATTTCTACATTTCTACATTTATTTATTTATGTATTTCTGTGTTCCTGTATGCTAATTAGGCGGGCGGTGCTGAACTCAACCAAGAGCAGGATTGGTTAGGATTGCGTGAACTCTGGTCTCGATCATTACTGCCTCACATCACGGTACTCTGTTTGCTGCGTTTACACATAAGCACGATGCGTTACGAATGTCATTTTTCCGTCATTCGTGACGTTCGTGACGTGACTTAACGCATCTCAATGGGATTCTTAACAGAACGCATCAGCTCGTGACGTTCGTGGAGAAAGTTTTTGTCTGTCAAAAAATCTTCCACGAATGTCACGAATCACCCTCTGTTCGTGGAGTTCGCAGCGGAGCGTGTCCTTTCGTGAGGAGTAGTGGCGCTTCGTAATTCAGCGTGAGAGCATTCGTGGAGCAGAATCACTGTTTTCACGCTCAAAATTGACAGAAACCCACGCTACGCCCAAAGTAAATGTTCGTACCTGCAGTGGCTACGCCAAGGAAAAGTGTCACAAAGTCGGCCAATCCGCGCTCCAAGCCACGGACAGCACCTGAAGAAACACTTTCAGCACCCCGAGCCGCTGCCGCTCCTCGGGGTGCTGAAAGTGTTTCTTCCTCCTGCGGTCGTACCTGATGTTCGGGAGTTGGAGCCAGACGAGCCCAATGACTCAGGGGAGAGCACGGCCTCTGCTCCGCCTCCAACCCGGCGGCAGAAGATCACTCCACATTCGCCCAATTCTTGACAGATTTCGGACAGAACGCGAATATTCCCAGTGACCCGTAACAGCCCGTGGCAGCGTGCATCACCACGCAGCAGCGCGGGACACCACGCAGCAGCGCGGGACGCATATTCGTGACCGTGCGTAATAATTCGTGCCATTCATCGTAACGCGTAGTAACAGGTCGCAACAGTTAGTGGCGGCGCGTGAAACCTCGACCCCGAATCATCAAATTCGTGATCCTTGGCCACGAATGTGCATTTGTGACATTCGTAACGCATCGTGCTTATGTGTAAACGCAGCATTAGCTAGAGATCCTCTGTGCACTTTTGTGTGGTATGATGGCAGTTTCGAATGTAAGTTTTTTAGGAGCCATTGCTCATCAATTAAGAACATTAGCAAATGATGTTAATGATGTTGAGCATAATGCACCTGAGGACTATCCTCTTTCGGCTGGAAAGACTATTAGATGTTTTAGTTCATCACAGTGCTGACCCAGAGGTAGACTTTGATGCAACTGTGTGTCATCGCTAAAACTGAGCAGTTAGCAACAACTATCTTGGAGTAAATTTGATAGCTTCTGTCTGGTTCCCCTGGCTGAACTACAGCCCACCAATCCTGCTCTTGATTGAGTTCAGCACCGCCCGCCTCATTAGCATACGGCAACACAGAAATACATAAATAAATAAATGAAGAAATGTAGAAATACATAAATAAATAAATGAAGAAATGTAGAAATACATAAATAAATAAATGAAGAAATGTAGAAATACATAAATAAATAAATGAAGAAATGTAGAAATACATAAATAAATAAATGTAGAAATGTAGAAATACATAAATAAATAAATGTAGAAATACATAAATAAATGAAGAAATGTAGAAATAAATAAATAAATAAATGTAGAAATACATAAATAAATAAATGAAGAAATGTAGAAATACATGCAATAAATGGATAAATAAATAAAGGAAGAAATGTAGATATTGATAAATAACCTAAATAAAGGTATATTTATTTGATTTCAGAGTAATATTTAACATATCAATGTAAATATTTTTTATTGTCCAAAATGAATGTATTTATTTATATATTCCTGTATTTATTTATTTATACTTTAGTCATTTTTTGGTCCTCCATGTATGTATATATATATATATATGTATGTATATATATATATATATATATATATATATATATATATATATATATATAGTGTGTGTATACAGTGAGGAACATAAGTATTTGAACACCCTGCTATTTTGCAAGTTCTCCCACTTAGAAATCATGAAGGGGTCTGAAATTGTCATCGTAGGTGCATGTCCACTGTGAGAGACATAATCTTAAAAAAAAAAAAAAATCCAGAAATCACAATGTATGATTTTTTAAGCCATCTTGGTTATCCTGGCTATGTGCTTCGGGTCATTGTCATGTTGGAAGACCCAGCCTCGACCCATCTTCAATGCTCTAACTGAGGGAAGGAGGTTGTTCCCCAAAATCTCGCAATACATGGCCCCGGTCATCCTCTCCTTAATACAGTGCAGTCGCCCTGTCCCATGTGCAGAAAAACACCCCCAAAGCATGATGCTACCACCCCCATGCTTCACAGTAGGGATGGTGTTCTTGGGATGGTTCTCATCATTCTTCTTCCTCCAAACACGTTTAGTGGAATTATGACCAAAACGTTCCATTTTGGTCTCATCTGACCACATGACTTTCTCCCATGACTCCTCTGGATCATCCAAATGGTCATTGGCAAACTTAAGACGGGCCTTGACATGTGCTGGTTTAAGCAGGGGAACCTTCCGTGCCATGCATGACTTCAAACCATGACGTCTTAGTGTATTACCAACAGTAACCTTGGAAACCGTGGTCCCAGCTCTTTTTTTTTTTTTTTTTTTTTTTTGCGTTTTCATTGTTTGTGTTTTGTCATGTTCTCATAAATTCTGATAAGAGTCCTTAACAAATAAGACTCCAAGGAACAGACCAAAGGATGAACGTCTGTTTATTTCGTTCAGTCGTTTTTTGTTCATTGCATTTTTCCTTGCAATTTTGTCACTTTTTTGTTGCTCTTTTGTTGCTTTATTGTCGCGTTTTCATCCTCATTTGCGTAGCTATATTTACGCTAAATTCAAGAAGCTTTTAGATTTGGGTAAAGCCAAACTGGAATAAATGTGCTTGGTTCAGGTAGGGGGTTAAGAGATTAATTAAGGTGAGTTAACTTTTTTATTTTAATACGAGTTTAGGAAGAGTCATAGAGAATACTGTCCTTGAATGCATCTTTCCTAACAGTCTCTCACTCTGTTTAGCTTTTAGCACTTGTCTGATAAAATTCGTGCCTCATTTCTAGTGTCGCACTTCTCAATGGTACTGTAACCGGTACTCGCTTTTTTTCCCAAGTACAGATTGTCTGGTTCTCTGTTTCCTAATATTTTGATGAGACCACCCAGTCTATTTTTTAAATTCTCTTTGTTGAAACGGGTGTGGAGCGAAGAGGGGCAAGAGGAAGGGGGAGAACCTTGCAGTCTATTTGCTTCAAGTATCCGAAAGTGAAGCTACTGGATATTTTGCTTACCTGTCTTAGACTTTGTGGGTTAGAAAATGCACTATTAATCTAAGATGTGTATGACATTATTACCACATAATCTTAATATTTTTCACAGGAGGGAGCTCTGGAATTGCTGCAAGAACTGAAAAACACTAAGATGTCTTTGGAGACGCTTCAGGTAAAGAATGTCATAACATTGATAATAATCTTTACACTCCAATGCCTGCACGTGAGCGTTAGAGAAACACAGGAACAATTTTGCTCTGAAGGGGAGAAGGAGTTATGAGGTGCTCCGGGGAACTTTTAAAACTGACTTCAACGAGAGCCACCAACGTTTTGCATTATGTTGCTTTCGCTCTGTACCATCGCATTCCTCGCTCCCTTTCTCCACTTCATCGTTGGCTTTTGGCCTGTTGTTTTTGTCTTGTTTTTTTTACCACAAAACACAGCAAAAAGGATTTAACTTCGAAACATTTTATTACGGAATAAAACTAAGCCGAGGGGGAACTAAATGCAGCAGTAAAATCATAGCCGATGTGTGCTCAACTGTCAATACGAGCTGCTGCCGTTCGGGGGAAGGTTTTAAGATTCCCATTTGTACACATAACCGCTATAAAAACTCCTTTGTACCACACTATCAAATGAATAAGAACAACTAATATGTGACTGTTATGCCGGGCTACTGTGGGTCATGTGTCCTTGTATTTATGTTTGCAACTGTATCTCCTTCAAATCGAATTTCTCCCTGGGTAAACAAACCATAAATGAATCCTGATGGAACTTTCATCAATAAGTGATAGAAAATAGATATAGTGTAAAAAAAAAAAAAAGCAGAAATTGAACAAGCTTGGCCCAAAATGGGTAGGAAATATGTTGAGAATGAATTTGATGTTCCACAAGGTTCAATACCCATGTGTTTCTAAACCTTTTCTTTATCCTGATGCAGTCAACCAGAGTGGGGATGTCCGTGAACGCTGTGAGGAAGCTGAGCTCGGATGAAGAGGTCCAGACTTTGGCCAAAGTCCTCATAAAGTCCTGGAAGAAACTGATTGGTAAGCGGCCTTTACCATATTTTATTACGGATCGGTTATAGGTAGGGATGGGTACCGTTAACTCATTGACAATTTTAGAACAGACCCACAGAATATTGTGTACTATAACTATATAAACCAGACTCTGAAAGAATAGACTTTCTGCTTTCATCAGTAAAAAAAAAAAGTTTGTTTCTAGCTTGTTTCGTTCTTCCGTAATCACCAGTTGATTATAGGTAAGTTTAACCAGGGCCGGCCCGTGGCATAGGCAGTATAGGCAAATGCTAAGGGCGCCGTACATCCAGGGGGCGCCAGAGCCGCGTAATGAACTTTCTGCTTTTATTGTATTTCATTGACACTGCAACGAGTCCTGCACTGGGTCGGGTACCCACGGGTATCGGATGGGTACCCGCAAAAGTTGCTGAAACGGGCGGGTTTTACGTCCTGGAATTTTACCCGCGGGTATGCGGGACGGGTTGGAGGGTAGCTGCTACCCGCACAATATTTAATTGATATCATTATGGCGTCTAGACCGAACCACACAGCTCGTGCTGTTGCTTCTTTGGTGACAGTATATATAGTTTTACGAGCCTACATTTCTCTGACACTTCAGGCAAATAGAGAGGGAGAGAGGAAAGAGGCGAGCCGCTTTCCTCTCTCCCTCTCCTGGATATTATTTCAATATGTGTGGGTTTGGAGTGTGTAGTACCTGCCTGTCTGTCCAGCGATCAGGTCATGATAAAATCCACTTAAAAAATTGTTTGTAATCCAGTGCATCCTTTATTTTGATCGCGCACGTGTTTCCATATGATTCCTCTGATCCGAATGCCTGGGCTCGGGAAAGGCATTTCAAACCGCTACTGCTTGACATGAAGATTCCCTCTTTCCAGACAGAGTCTCGTTTCACTTGTGTCAGATATGATGTAGGAGTGGTTATGATGTTCCAAATTCAATACATTTTTCGCGAATCTGTGTTTTTACTCCTCCGGCCTCACGCGCTCTGAAAAGCGGGTGCGCATTGCCGCTGATTCCCACAGCTCCAAGGCACCTGCCGCCACGCACACTCATCACCCGCACATGTGCGCGCACTTACATTGACAATGCACAGGAATATGATGATGTTGTAGATGACTTTGCCTCAAGAAAGCAGTGTTTGGAATAACGCCGTTTAAAAGAACGGCATTAGGTAACGACGTTATTTTTTCACGGAGACTCGCGCTGCCTGTGTGTGCAGAGCTCGTGCTCTCTGCTCCAAAAACTACGCGTGTCCCCGACCCGCGGCTCGTCCTCCCCACAGCGCGGTGCGGCCGCGGGGGAGAATCGAGTTGATGATCGTTCATCTAGTGTTGGAACTTATTTTTAACCCAAAGACGCGTCTCTCCCCCCCCCCCCCCCCCCCCCCCACAAAGACTGTGCGTAAAGTCTGCCCTGATCGTTGGCTGCGTTAGTACATGTTTCTTTTAGTCCTGTTCCTCCCCATTCTCTTTGAATACGGCCTACATTAATAAAACAGCGGCGCAAATACTGGTCAATACCATTCAGTCACAGATGCCCCCCCTCTACTGTACCCCCCATTCAGTTCATTCAGTTACTATGAACATCTTGTACATGATAGTACATATACATATACATTTACACTGACTTTTGAAAATGTTGATATAAAGCAATTTTTTTTAACAGTAACACAAATTGTTACTTTCCCTGATAACGAGTTACTTTCATTATAGAGTAGTTCAGTTACTAACTCAGTTACTTTTTGGAACAACTAGTGAGTAACTATAACTAATTACTTTTTTTAAAGTAACATTCCCAACACTGGTAGCAAGTCATGTGAGATTAAGGAGGGGGTGGTGTAGTTTCTGTAGTTTAGTGTAATTTAAGGCAGGACCAACAACACCAATAGAGCTCTTTTTAAGATCTTTTCATTTTTCTTTATTCAAATCCTTGTTGTATTTTTGTGCCTAAAGATACTAATAGACGAGATATATAAGATAGATAGGTAAGATAGATAAGATAAGATATTATATTATAATAAGCATTTTGAATGTGCAATTGTTTTTGTAATTGTAAGATAGATATGATAAGATACTACTGTCTTATTTTGCACAGTGCCGTATTTCTATTGTATTTAAGTTAATGTCACTTGTTTACACTTTCGGGAGTATTTAAATGTAATACTTTATGTAATCTATATTGTATTTCATATGTTGAGTTAATTTTTTTTAGTTGTTTCTTTAATTAATATTATTATAATTCGTTTTTTGAATGTGCAATTGTTTTATTTAAATAAAAGAATGTCTAAAACAAAGCTATTAAGTTTCTTGTGAGTATATGTATACTAGCAGTGCAAGTACTGTACTGCGATGGGGGCGTCACTTAAAATCTTGCCTAGGGCACCAAATTGGTTAGGGCCGGGCCTGAGTTTAACTGAAAACGGCCGTATCTGACCAAAAACGCGTTTTATCTCCGCAACAAATACATGCAACTTACAGGTTTTGGTTAGCGGTGTTATAGGAGATGATGGTGATCATAGTGGACGAGGAGGATCAAGGAAGCAGACAGGTGTTCAACCTGATATATACATTCAACAAAAATATAAACGCAACACCTTTGTTTCTGCTCCCATTTTTCATGAGATGGACTTAAAGATCTAAAATTCATTCCAGATACACAATATTACCATTTCTCTCAAACATTGTTCACAAATCAGTCTAAATGTGTGATAGTGAGCACTTCTGCTTTGCTGAGATAATCCATCCCACCTCACAGGTGTGCCACATCAAGTTGCTGATCTGACATCATGATTAGTGCACAGGTGTACCTTATACTGCCCACAATAAAAGGCCACCCTGAAATGTGCAGTTTTGTCTCGCAGCAAAATGCCACAGATGCCACAAGCATTGAGGGAGCGTGCACTTGGCATGCTGATAGCAGGAATGTCAACCAGATCTGTTGCTCGTGCATTGAATGTTCATTTCTCCACCATAAGCTGTCTCCAAAGGCGTTTCAGAGAATATGGCAGTACATCCAACCGGCCTTACAACCGCAGAAGACGTGTAACCACACCAGCCCAGGACCTCCACATCCAGCAGGTTCACCTCCAAGATTGTCTGAGACCAGCCACTCAGACAGCTGCTGAAACAATTGGTTTGCATAACCAAACAATTTCTGCACAAACTGTCAGAAACCGTCTCAGGGAAGCTCAACTGCATGCTCGTCGTCCTCATCGGGGTCTTGACCTGACTCCAGCTCGTCGCCGTAACAGACTTGAGTGGGCAAATGCTCACATTCGATGGTGTCTGGCACGTTGGAGAGGTGTTCTCTTCACGGATGAATCTCGGTTTACATTGTTCAGGGCAGATGGCAGACAGCGTGTGTGGCGTCGTGTGGGTGAGCGCTTTGCTAATGTCAATGCTGTGGATCGAGTGGCCCAAGGTGGTGGTGGGGTTATGGTATGGGCAGGCATCTGTTATGGACGAAGAACACGGGTGCATTTTATTGATGGCATTTTGAATGCACAGAGATACCGTGATGAGATCCTGAGGCCCATTGTTGTGCCATACATCCATGAACATCACCTCATGTTTCAGCAAGATAATGCACGGCCCCATGTTGCAAGGATCTGTAAACAATTCTTGGAAGCTGAAAATGTCCCAGTTCTTGCATGGCCAGCATACTCCCCGGACATGTCACCCATTGAGCATGTTTGGGATGTGCTTGACCGGCGAATACGACAGCGTGTACCGGTTCCCACTAATATCCAGCAACTTCGCACAGCCATTGAAGAGGAGTGGACCAACATTCCACAGGCCACAATTGACAATCTGATAAACTCTGATAAACTCTATGCGAAGATGTGTTGCACTAGCCTGGTGGGACCAGAATGATTCCCCTCTGTATTTTTTATCCAGCGGGGGATCAGTCTGGTCACCCAGTCCTCGTTCGCGGCTTCCGCAAAATCAATCCGTTTACGTGCAATCAGATTCGTTTATTTGCCGTGACGTGTTGTTAGCGAGCAATGTCACTCACGAGACGCGGAAATCCCTCAATAACAATCTACGAACGATGCACGAAAGAGAGAAAGCGTGTCTCCAGTCGGCGGTAAATGACCAAAAAACACATCGACAGTAGGTGAGTTTCGTGATTCATAATCCTGCGCAAATATTAACGCAAAACCGCTAATAACACCACATCAACAGCAGACGCCCGCCCTTCGCTGATTGGTTTACTCCGCTTCCTGTTTGCTTGCGTATCTACCGCTGTGGGAAATGGATTCGACGCAGGGGTGACCAGACTCACCGGCTGGTACAGCGGTGAGTCTGGATTTTTCCAGGCTAGTGTTGCACTGCATGAGGCAAATGGTGGTCACACCAGATACTGACTGGTTCTGAGTCCCCAGACCCCCAATAAAGCAAAAAAACTGCACATTTCAGGGTGGCCTTTTATTGTGCACTAATCATGATGTCAGATCAGCATCTTGATGTGGCACACCTGTGAGGTGGGATGGATTATCTCAGCAAAGCAGAAGTGCTCACTATCACACATTTAGACTGATTTGTGAACAATGTTTGAGAGAAATGGTAATATTGTGTATCTGGAATGAATTTTAGATCTTTAAGTCCATCTCATGAAAAATGGGAGCAGAAACAAAGGTGTTGCGTTTATATTTTTGTTGAGTTTTTAAATTTGGATCACATAAAACAAATGTTGTGCGTGTGGTAAAAAGAAGGGTGGATAAGAGCAGACTCTGAACCATGATCTGAACCAGCGAATAGCAGCTGTCAGCCCCACGGACTCAGTGCTGGAGCCGGGCAGGACTACGCCTTTTTCGGCCTGAGCAGAGCTCAGCAGAAAAAAAGAAAAGAAAAAAAGACACAAGTGTTTCTATGGCCCGCTACCCAGGTTCTGGAGAGACTCTGGTCCGGGCTGAGCCTCCGCGCTTGGACCCGTGCCGTGGAGAAACATGTTAATTATATTCGTCCCGTAAATGGTCTCAACTTGTATAGCGCTTTTCCACCTACATTAGGCACTCAAAGCGCTTTACAGCAAGGAACCTCCCATTCATACACCAATGTACGCGGACACTGGCGGCAAGGTGTATGAAGTGTCTTGCCCAAGGACACGACAACATGCACCTTCAGGAGGTGGGATTCGAAACCCCGACCTTCCAATCATGAGACGACCCGCTTTACCATCTGCGCCACCGTCACCCCGTTAAATATTAACACTGTAGCCTTGTGTCATGTTTAAATCACTAATGAGGATTATATGCGATGTGGCAATCCAATACAGTTAAAACTGTTTTCCTGTTCGAGTTGGTCGTTTGCACAGGACATTTGCATATCAAATTTGGGGCAATGGTAAATTGAGGGATTTTTCAGCTGACACCCACGATTTAACATCTGCCTTGATAAGTGACCCCCCCCCCTCATGTATTATTGCAAACTCTGTACAAAACAAGTCTAAATCAAAGTTGAATAAATTAGTATATTAATTAAATATTTTTCTTCTTCAGTGTGCAATTTAAGTTATTTTAGTTACTATAAAAAAACAAAAATCATTAAATCGAAATCAGTTTATAATAAATATAAAAAATCGTGATATTCTATTTTTGTCATATCGCCCACCCCTAGCTGGGCACATATGCCAAACAGCACAGAGACAAGTCTCAACATTTCTGAAAGTGTCATTTGGAATGACGAAACCAAAATGGGACTTTTTGGCCCCACGGATCACTGATGTGTGAGCTATAGGGGACTTGGTCAAAATAGATTTCAGGATTAATGCAGCATGTTATTAAAGAATAGGGACAAGGAAAAGTGTCACTCATCATCCTGGAAACTGCACATGGGACGTTCCAACATGACAACGATCCAACGCACAAGGCCATGTCGACCTCTCATTTACCATAGCAGAATAAAGTGAAGATTCTGGAGTGGACATCTTAGTCCCCTGAGCCACGGTGGGGAGATCTCAAACATGCAGTTCATTCAAGACAGCCCATGAATTTACAGGAACTGGAGCCTTTTTGCCAAAAAGAATGGACAGATTTACAATCTGAGGAAATGGAGGCCCATCCACAACTACCACAAACGAATCCAAGCTGTCATTGATTTTAAAAAAGGCAATTTTTGGTGGTTTAATTTATCATTATGATTTAAAAAGAGTTAACTCAGTTGTCTGACCATAATGGCTTCGCACAACTACAAAATGTGAGTGGAAAAAAAAAACTTTTAGCGTAACCGTCTTCTCTGGGCTGACAGAGGTTGAAAGAGATACACTGCTTGTAAGGGATTGGAGAGGCTGTTGGCATACGATGACCTTGCCATTTGGTAATCCGTTATCCTGTAGTACTGGCAGCAAGTGGTCTTGATCTAAATGGCAATCCATATTTGTCACATTCATTTTATTGCTGTTTTTTGTGTTTCTTTTGAACACACTTTGGATAATGAAAAGCCCAGTTTTGGTTTTATCAGGATTATGAGGATTGTTTATCTATTTTGTTTTTAATCTGAACATGTTCAATCATGAAACATGCGCACAACAGTTACATTGGTGGGGGAGCCTCAATTTTATTTTATTTTTTTATGTAAATTTACAAATATGCTCTCCAGAGGCAAAGGGGGACAAGGGAGGTCTCGTTTTAAAGCTTCAAAGCTCTAGTTTCCAACACACAAAAACGCATGTCTGACACTTTCTGCCCTAAAATTATGTCAGAAAATTAACAATGACACGGCCTGGACCTTCATGGTGATGAAAATTAAAGCGACCCTCCAGCTGATCATAGCACCCTAGGTGGTCGTCTATACTCAGGGTCGGCCTTGGCCACATTTGCCCCAGGGCAGCAGCTACATCAGTATACCCATAAGTGAATAGTGAAGGATCATCATACAAGTTGATGACAAAATGCATTCCCATTGTGTCCTCCTCAGATGGTTCAGAGAAAAAGACTGAGGAGGTAAAGGCAGAGCCTCTGGTGAGATCTTCCTCCACCTCTAAAGACGCAGGCCAAGAAAAGAGGTTTGAACTGATCAAAGGCTGTTTAATTTGTACTTCTATGGAAATCTCAACAGTTTTTCTGTATTTACAGCAGTAATAGTAAACCGGAGGAGCATGAAGCCTCTCTATCCGCGCGGCGGACCTCTTTCCCTCCAGCTCCAGTCACAACTGACAGCGTCCGAAACAGGTGTCGGGAAATGCTGGTTGCCGCACTGCAGACTGATGGTGAGACTGAAAGACATTCACTAGAGGAGTCATTAGGATGGCCTCTCAAGCTTTTTTTTGTCTCTTTTGTTTTACAGGAGACTACAAATCCCATGCAATTGATTGTGGTCACCTTGCAGCACAAATCGAAGATCATATCCTTTCAATTATTGTTTTGAACTTGTTGAATATGTTGAGGTTGAGATATACTTTATTGTTCAGGAAAGTGGTTCTCTCAAATGTTTCATACCAAGTACTAATCAAAAAAATATTTGTCCCAGCTACTAGTATGAATCAAGATCAATCTAGGACTTTAATGGGCCTAAAAAGGGTCTTAAATGGACCTAACTTGGACTAAACGTTCTCTGTGTGGAGATACTGTTCTCCATTTCATGTAATGGTTTGGAAAATATGTTTCCATTTTAATTGTTAAACATTCCACATTGTCCTCTCCGTTCCAAGGGGCCGGATCGAGCTCCACAGTTCAGTTTGCACCAGACAGGAAAGAGCATGGCAATAAAATCCGGGTTTTTAAAATAAATACCCTCCGCACGGACTTAATTTGGATGAAAATGTCACTATTTTACTCAATATAACATAGATATTTTGACACTAGGAGTTTATCACGAAAACAACCACACAACCCGATTAAGCTTCTATTGCTAAAAACAGTTTTTCCACTCCCCTCTCCCTCGTGCAGGAGAGGATAAAAAAATGAAATAAAACTTGTGATAGTGAAAGAGAAATAGTCTTGCTTCTAAGAGATCTCCTCTGTGACCGGAGTTTACAGCTCACCTGGCCTTAAATAGAACGTTTTTATTTCACAAAATTGTTGTCCAGGGCGGATAGAAGAGGAAGTGGTGGGTGTTGATGATGCTGCCGTTCTGAGGCGTTTGGAGTGGAGTGGAGCTGAGTGAACAGATGGAAGGTGTGGAATCTGGGCCCTATGAGCCCTGTTTGTACCTAAATAGTACTTTAAATTTAAAAGCATTTTGTGCCACAGTGTGAAATAAAACCCAAAGGTTAGTCCTTAGCGTTGCTCTCACAGATCTTCCAGGAATTTAAGTCCACAGACATTAAATACAAGACCCGCCTCCGCAGCCGCATCTCTAACCTCAAGGACCAAAAGAACCCCGACCTGCGCAGGAACGTCCTGAGTGGAAACATCGGGCCCGAGCGCATCGCCAGCATGACGGCCGAGGTCTGAGCAACTCTCTCACGATACATTCTGCTTGTTTTTCGAGTTGTTCGAGCGGGTGTCGGCAACCCACAGCTTCAGCCTCCTTGTAAGTATCGGCCCCCCTTTAACTTTTAGACATTTTGCCATGCTATGGACCACACTAAGTGACACACAATCGTGAAGTGAAATTACATTTTTAATGATGATTTAGATTTATTAATAAAAAAAATAAAGTGGGATGTGTATAAGTACCGGACCCCCTTTCCTTTTAGTGCAACCAATTGCCTTCAGAAGTTGAATGAAGATTTCTGAATGATCACATGTTGACCCAATGACTGAATAGATTCTACCTGTGTGTAATCTAATGTCACTTCAAATACAGCTGCTCTGTGATGGTCCCCGTGGTCTGTTAAGAGACTATTGGGGAGCAGACGGCATCATGAATTCCAAAAACGTTAAAAAGTTATTGAAGTATAAAGCTGGGTTAGGTTATAAAAAGATTTCCAAAACTTTGAACATCTCTCAAAGTACAGTTAAATACACCATCCAGAAATGGAATGCCAATAAAAACACGATAAACTGTGGGGCATTTCAGTCATCCAAACCATTGTAGTGAGCTCGGGCTCTGTGTTGGAAGAAGCAGGTGTTCTGTCCGGGTGGTGTGAGTGAGGAGAGGTCAGTGTCCGGGTGCTGTCTGTGGAGGGAGTGGGCAGTGGAGCCGCAGTGCGAAGACGGCCTCGTGTCTGAAGGGCATGTGACCCAAGCTTTGGACCTAAACCCATTTGGTCAGACCTTGTGTCCAGAGATGAGTCAATTAAAGCGCAGCAGGATCATTCCTGCTTTCCGTTTTTAAAAAGCTTCATTGCCAGTGCACACACATGCACGGTTACGAGCGTGCACGTATATGCAACAAGTCGAATGTTTTTCCCAAATATTTCCAAAGTGACCAAACATTACTTCCTCAAACTGTCCTTTCCTCGCCTCAGCAGTGTTTCTGAAAAGTGCGTACATCGTACGGCAGCTGTATAGTTTGCGTGGAGGAGCGCGATGGTTCACGTTCAGTTTGTTTTCTATAAATACCACCTTTGGCGCAGAGGAGCAGCTACGCAAAGTTCTGGCCTCACTTTGTGCGAAGCAAGTTTGATAAATTGGGCCCCTGGTCAGTGCTCTCCTTGTTCGGTCAGTAAGTTGAGGAGGATGACCGGGTCTTGGTAGGTTTACAGTGATGCCGCAGTCTTTCCATTTCTGGATGGTGTATTTAACTGTATTTTGAGAGATGTTCAATGCTTTGCAAATCTTTTTATAACCTACCCCAGACCTGTCTGGTGTGTTCTTGGACTTCATGATGCTGTCTGCTTCCCAATAGTCTCTTGATGGACCTCTGAGACCATCACAGAGCAGCTGTATTTGAACTAACATTAGATTACACACAGGTAGACTCTATGTAGTCACGGGGGCAACATGTGATCATTCATTCAGAAATAATCAGGCAACTTCTGCAATTGGTTGCCCTAAAAGGAAAGGGGGACCGCTACTTATGCACAACCCACTTTTCAGTTTTTTATCCATACAAAAATTCAAAATCGTGCGTACATTTAATTTCACGTCACGATTGTGTGTCTTTCACAGAAAAATTCAGTTAAATATATTTATGTTTATGGTCCATATTGTGGCAAAATGTTGAAAAGTTAAAGGGGAGCCGATACTTGCACAACCCACTGTATCTGCAAGGAGAGCTGGTTCTGATTGAGTTTTCCATCGGAACCGTGTGACTTCATTAACGATGCCTCTTATTGATGCCGCTTTGCGCCGCAGGCTCTTTGTACTATAAACCTGCAGACGCGGAGCCGCTGCAGATACATGCACCACTTGCACTTCATCCAAAACGTCTGCGCTGTTTTAGGATCCGTCTAAATCTGTTCTCTTTATATACGCTTATACGTGAAGCTGCTACATTTTTAAGAACCAAAACAAAGCGCACGTGCTTAAACATGTGCTTTTGCGTGCTCACTCGTATAATTCAGAAACTACAGCGCTTAAGGGCTGACGACAATATCCTTCGACCCTCGTTCATAAAAATAGAGAAATGGAGAGAAAGGTAAGAAATCACTAACAACCGGTTAATGTGCAGCTCCCCCTCTGCGCGCCGTGGTTAACACTGGCTGTCACAAGATGAATTTGTCAAATGAACGTTTTAGAAGTAGTGTCTGCCTCACTGAAATAGCTTTAAATCCTGTAATTTAATAACCATTATACATTGGCCTTTATAAAAATGCTTTGTATGATAGGAAGTTTGTCAAAATAGGTAAATTTACTATGTCTCCTGTTTAAATAAAAAACACAAGAAGCACATATTATAATTTATAGCCTATTTTTTTATGAATTGATAAGAGAAACGATAAAGAACTGTATCAATAAGAGAAATTATCAATGGCATTGGTATCGATAAAAAAAAATCTGCAAATAAGTATTAGATAAAACAAACAAATCCCTCCCTCCACGCTCAACGTGGTGGAGGGGTCCCGGATGATCCTGGGAGCTCTGTTGTCGGGGCTTCGTGCCCCTGGTAGGGTCTCCCAAGGCAAACAGGTCCTAGGTGACGGGTCAGACAAAGAGCGGTTCAGAAGCCCCTTAGAACCATGAGGCCGTCCTTCTGTGGACCCCCCACCTGCAGGAGGAGCCATAGGGGCTGGTGCAATGTGATTTGGGCAGCTTCAACGGCTGCCCCCACGACCCAGCAACGGACCAGTGGAAGAAAATGGATGGATATCAACAATAATATTAATCAGTTTGTTCAGTCGGTTGAGTGTTTAAAACTATTGCGGCTCTTTGAGACTTTTGTTTGGTTTGAAGTGGTCCAAAATGGCTCTTTTGATGTTGTGGGTTGCAGACCCCTGTGTTAGAGACATGAGCCTGTTTTTTCTTCTGTTTATTTGTGTGTAGGATATGGCCAGTGCGGAGCTAAAGCAGATCCGGGAGACGCTGACCAAAGAGTCCATCCGGGAGCACCAGCTGTCCAGAGTGGGAGGGACCGAGACGGACATGTTTGTGTGCAGCAAATGTAAGAGCAAGAACTGCACCTACAACCAGGTAAGCAGCATTGAAACTACGTGTACTGTATTGAACACAAAAGGCTCCCCTCAAAAAATTTTAACAAAAGTCATTTTAACACGGTTTTGACACGATTTTGACACCAAAAGATGGCAAAATTTGAATTTTACAAAAAAAAAGGTCCACAATCCCATCTGAAAAAATCTTTTATGTCAACAAAACAAAACCATAAATTAAAATCCGGCTCTATACATTATTCAGATTGTGTCTGAAAATATGACAAAGGTTAGTTTTACCGAAATGTAACGCGCATTAGATACGTTAAGAGTGAGACAGTGTGTGGGAGGGGAGCTTTTTTTTTTTTTTTTTTTTACGTCGCTGAAGATGTAGGATTCATTTTTTTGCCTTTTTTATTTTATTTTTACACATAAAATATCTTTAATATGAAAACATTCCATGAAAGAAAAGTCACAATAAATGTTTTGTTGGCCAATCACAGCTATACCGCAGCTATCTTTACTTCTCATTTATCTTAACTAGACTAGAGGATGACCACAAATCAAGTGGTCATCCTCAAATCAAGTGAATCTCCCCCACCTTAACCAAGCACATTTTCTCCAGTTCAACTTTACCCTAATTAAAAAAACTCCCCAACTAGAGTGTTTACAGCCTAATCGTCTCTTTTTAAAGCTACAAAATTGATCTAAATGGATCTTTTTTTCTCATGTTATGTTGCTATCATTTGCTATCACTTTTTCAGTGTTGTTTTTTTCTTGTTTCTGTCGCTTTTTTGTTGCTCTTTTGTCACTTGATTCCCACTCTTTTGTCCCTTTTTCATCACCTTTTTTTGTCACATTTTTATTGTCTTTTTTTTTGCTGCGTTTTCATCCTCATTTTCGTCTCGTTTTTATTATTTCTTAACTTTTTTTCAATAAGCTTTTAGATTTGGGTAAAGAGGTTAAGATAAATATTATGTTTGTAAGTCTGTAGCAGCACCTCACTAGTCGTTCCTGTGTTTCAATAAAAGTACCAGTATAATGAAACGTGACTGGTCCAAAACACCAGGGTAGTTTCAGCTGAATGTTGGAGATTTGAGTCTTTCAAGATGCATTTACCCGAGTTTGTGAAATCACTAATCTTCGTCTGGTCAATGTTACCAATAATCTACAGCAAAAACACAGCTAGCCAAAAAGTGTCCGAGCACCATTATTGCGGTGAAATGAAAATGACAACTTTTACAGTACTTGGCATCTGTTTGACAGGTGCAAATACGCAGCGCCGATGAACCCATGACCACATTCGTCGTGTGCAACAACTGCGGCCACAGATGGAAGGTACGACACACAGCACTGCGCACAGGTCCACGGGTTGAAATGTAAATATCTTTTGAATTTAAAAGTTTGTTTGATTTTCGCTGTGTAACACCAAAGTGACAAAATTCAGCCTTAAGTTCAAGATGAGTGTGTTACATTGTTTTGCTGTCTTGTTTATTCCAGGTGTTGTACCGCTAACACATTAACATAGTGTGTTATGTAACAGCATTTTTATGAATGAATCCTTTGCAGAAAATGTAGCTTTGCAGTAACCATCATGAGCCACAAGAGGGCGGCAGGAGACTGGGCTTTACGCCTTGAGTTCTTACTTACATTCACCATTTCCCCCAGGTTTAGTTAATAATATAATAGCTGATTTAGACTACTTGTTACGCATATTCTTTTGGCTTCTTTTATTATGAACCGTCGGGCATTCCCCCTCTGACACGTGATTCGCTGTCCTTTTCACCTCGAGCTCAACCCTGCCCCGTCCCCTCGCTGTTACTTCCTGCTGACTCTGGGTCAAGGTGAAGGGACTAATTTGAGTGTTTGTGTTAGCAGCAACAAGTCGACCACTGTACTCACTTGGGTTTCTGGTTTGAGTATGGGACTGAAGAGTTTAAAATATGGCCTGGATTTAAACTTCATTTAGCTCTTTTTTGTAATACAAATGTTTAAAGGTAGTACTTTTCCCTACAACTAGCTAAACTTTTTCTAAATAAGAATGGCGTGCGTGTGTGTTTATTTATTTAAGGATTTTACCAAAGTTACCAGAAATCTACCTTGTTAGGTAGCAGCCAACATTGTCCTTTAAAAAAAGAAAAGTCAATAATAACAATTTTTTTTTAACTTATTGTTACAAATTCCTAGCTTTATTGGACATGGGCACAGGATGTGACACATGCGAGGTGAGCATGCCATAAATGTCGCAGTGACTATTAAGCACTTGGAATTCTCTTATGCATAAATTGTGCCCTATAAATAAACTTAACTTTCCTTGCTGTGCAATCATACTGTACATAAGGGCCCAGAGCAAAGACTTTTCATTTAGTTTTAGGGAAAAAAATCTGCCATTTGTTTTTACCACCAATTGCACACTCCCTCAAAACTTGCGGAATTGTGATGTGTGTTAAACTGAAAATCCTTTTATTGTAGACACCCTAACACACAACTGCATTATTCATACGGTCTAATCAACATCTTGATATGCCACACCTGTGAGGTGGGATGAATTATCTCGGCAAAAAGGGAAGTGCTCACTAACACACATTTAGACAGATTTGTGAACATTATTTTAGAGGCATGGGTCTTTTGTAGTAATGCAGCAGTTCACTTTAGTCACATTTCAATATATATTTCAATATGAAAGTCACCATTTAGATTCTATTCAGTACATTTAAAGTACTGAACAAGCAAAACAAGTGTGTACATTTTTGTGTTGCTAACAAGCAACGATAACTCCAAACGGGATTACACTATCTGTTGTGTCAAAATGCATTCTAGAGCAAAATATTCAAGTGCTTAGCACTTTTCAGATGTTTGTAATGGTAAACATCTGAAAATACGATTAGCGGCACATGTATCTACTTTCATCGATTCATATTGAACACATTTTCATCACATTTCAATCATATTTGGTCATGCGGGTCAGGTTGACGCACAGTGGCAGCGCGGCTCAGCCGCAGCAGCTCAGGACTAACACTATTTTGTTGTACGCTTGTACAGTGACAATAAAGCACTTAACTTATATTTTTTTCTGTTTTCACACCCTTTCTCAAACCCCTAAAATGTCAGGTGGTGCCACCGTCCGAGCGACTAATAAAACTTCTGAAAATTGTTTTTTCATGGTAACAAATAAAACATCATGGCATAATTGTATGTTAAATATATTTTTCAAATAAGCCATCATTTGTGAATATTAATAGTTTTAAAGCTTTTGAGATCACTGAAAAACGTTTGTCCGACAATTTGAAATCTAATATCAGGGTGGCACAACCGTAAGAACAGGGCTGTTATTTTGAAATGAAAAGCAGTATCAGCAAACGGGACATAACATCAGCCAGAAGAACAAGTTGTCTTTATGGCTGAATGAAAAGGTTTGAAAATCTCTTTCAAGAATTAAGAAAAAAAAAATTTTTTTCCAACTCGTAGGTAAACTGTCGCACTTTCTGTGTCCGGTGGTACAACCAATGTAGATATTGGAAAATATTATTTTATTAAAGTTTTTATTGTTTTAAAAGTAAATGTTTACCCATTCTTACAAATGCTAACGCTAATGTAACAGTCCACATAAAAGCCTATTTAATTTGAAATTAGTTGCTAATGCTGCGTTTACACATAAGCACGATGCGTTACGAATGTCATTTTTCCGTCATTCGTGACATGACTTAACGCATCTCAATGGGATTCTTAACAGAACGCATCAGCTCGTGACGTTCGTGGAGAAAGTTTTTGTCTGTCAAAAAGTCTTCCACGAATGTCACGAATCACCCTCTGTTCGTGGAGTTCGCAGCGGAGCGTGTCCTTTCGTGAGGAGTAGTGGCGCTTCGTAATTCAGCGTGAGAGCATTCGTGGAGCAGAATCACTGTTTTCACGCTCAAAATTGACAGAAACACACGCTACTCCCAAAGTAAATGTTCGTACCTGCAGTAGCTATGCCAAGGAAAAGTGTCACAAAGTCGGCCAATCCGCGCTCCAAGTCACGGCCAGCACCTGCCGCTGCCGCTCCGCGGGGTGCTGAAAGTGTTCCTCCGACCTTTCCTCCTCCTGCGGTCGTACCTGATGTTCGGGAGTTGGAGCCAGACGAGCCCAATGACTCAGGGGAGAGCACGGCCTCTGCTCCGCCTCCAACCTGGTGGAAGAAGATCACTCCACATTCGCCCAATTCTTGACAGATTTCGGACAGAACGCGAATATTCCTAGTGACCCGTAACAGCCCGTGGCAGCGTGCATCACCACGCAGCAGCGCGGGACGCATATTCGTGACCGTGCGTAATAATTCGTGCCATTAACCGTAACGCGTAGTAACAGGTCGCAACAGTTAGTGGCGGCGCGTGAAACCTCTACCCCGAATCATCAAAGTCCACTCACATTCGTGATCCTTGGCCACGAATGTGGATTTGTGGCATTCGTAACGCATCATGCTTATGTGTAAACGCAGCATAATGTCAGGTGGTGCAACTGCAAAAAAATGTCATTACCATCTAAAAATTTTAGGGATGCACTGATCCAATACCAGTATAAGTTATCAGTCAATACTAGAAAGAAAAAAAAATATCAGTTTAAAATATCCAATATTGAACTGATAACTGTTTTGGGCCGACGCCTCTTGTTTTATTGCTGATTACAGCATCAGTCAGTTACAAATTGTTATTTAACATAACTTGTTTAAACACATAATTATCAACTCAAAAATATGCATGCCATCAGTTTTGAAAATATGTTATTAGACCCCTTATACGTCATTGACCCATTTAGTGTCCACAGCCTAAGGGTTTGGACTACAGCACACATGCCAGACACTGCAGTGTCATGGGATTGACTCCTGTCCGCCACAGTAAGCTAAATGTCTCAGCCAGCTCTTTACCCTCTTTCACACCATACTGCCGTGTCTTAGGGCTGGGCGATATATCGATATTTAAGATATATCGATATATTTTTTAATGAGATATGGAATCAGACCATATCGCCTATATCGGTATATTTCAAATTCAGTTGTTAAGTTAACAAAAAGAAACAGGTAATCTCAAGCAGATTTAAAAAAGTTATCTTAAACTGAGCACTTTATTTTGTGAACTCTTTAGATATAAATGCTGCCATATTTTCTTTTATTGGCTATTTTTTATGAAGAAATTTTTTTTATTTAAATGTCCACATTACGGAGCTTTGTTATACAGTCTTTATGTTTACATTTTATAGGGAGTTTTCAATAGAACTACTCGTATTTGACTTTGACTTAACATATCATTTCACAGCTCTCACTTTGCGGAAAAAATATCGGGATATATATCGTAAATCGATATTCAACCAAAATATATCGGGATATGACTTTTGGTCCATATCGCCCAGCCCTACCGTGTCTGAGAAATCCTATGGGCAAAGAACTCATTTTTTTTAAAGTCATGACATTGATCTTTGTGTGTTTGCAGTTCTGTTGAAGATGCCCTACTGTACCTAAACGTAACCTGGAAAGAAAGGAACAATCTTGATGAATTTATTTTCCCTTTTTTGCATAATTTCATATTGAATAACTTTATACATAAATTAATATATGTAATATATCAAGACATACTGTAAAATGCCAGTTCTAATCTGTTTAATTTTGTAAGAAGCACTTGGTTTATTTTGGATGTAGCTGAAGCCACATTAAAACTGTATTGAGGCCTTGTGAAAACGGTGCCTTTCTTTGACAGATTTTGACGACTAACATCGTGCCCTTACTTTTCTATTAAAGTTGCTCTTGGATGAATAAGCCTGTGTTATTTATATGATTATTGACAATTAAGTGATGCCGTTACAATCCTTCCCAGGTCACAACCATCCCAGGTGACTCCTATCGCTCCAAATGAACACGGAAATCAACTCGCACACGGCTGCTCAAACAAAAGTGTTCAAACCATTCTCTTATAATGAATGCACTGGTCTAGAGATAATATTGGCTTGTACTAGATCCAGAGGTGCGGACAGAGCTGGAGAGGGTAGGAGGTGTGGAAGGCCTCGTGTTTGTTGTGGAAATGGACCTGAACTGTTCAGTCTAACAAGCCTGAGGACAAGAGGATCATAGTTAATACAATGTGAAGGGTCTGTCCGATGGGCGCGTAAGAAATGGTCACCAAACTCTTGATGGTTCCTGTTCAATTTGGACTCTATCTGCTTCTGACTGTGTGTTTTTAAGAACTGCTAACAAGTGAATTTTTCGGGGGAAGTTATTTGTTATTTTGGCCAGTTGGATTCACGTTACTGCAGATAGCCGACCAAATTTCTAGTATGTTCAACTTGAAAATAGGGGGCCAAGATGAAGTATAGTACCTCATGATGATAAAAGACTACAGCTGCTGACCAACAACAAAAAAGGTCAAAATCGCTGCAGCATTGTTTCAATAACCTTCTGCAATGTCAGCAGATCCAGTGTTGCATTTGTTTTACACCAAGATCTTGATGATGGCCACTGTGCAAAGCCTTCTCCAGCCTATCCCAAAGATCCTCAAGGGGGTTACGGTCTGGACTCCGTGGTGGATAATCCATGTGCGAAAATGTCTCATGCTCCCTGAATCACACTTTTACAATATCATCTTGGGATATGCCCGTGCCATCAGTGAAGAAGAAATCCATTGATGGAATCTAGTTCTGATCTGGGGTCACATCAGTTGGTCAGATCTAGAACAGTTACTTAAATGCAGGTGGTGACCTTTTTTATTGGGTCAGGCAGGATACTTAAAAGAAACTAAATGTGACAAGTGAACTGCAGCCAACTTCCCGAGTGTGAACTAGAATATAGGACAACATTCACACAACTCCTTGACCAAAAAGGACAACACCTGGATTTACCTTAGCGAACGTGTAAGAGCCTCCTGTTGGATAAGTAGTGTATGTTTACAAACGTCTAGTGGCCAAAGAAAGATCAGCTGACTTCCTGAATACAGTGAATAACCAGGTTATTCCAACAATCGATTTTATTTCCACAATTGGAGAATGTATATTTCAAGATGGCTGACTCGGGCTCAAACTGCGGACTACAGCGGAGTCTCTTGTGCATCTTAAAAGATTTTCAAAGGAGTGAAGGTCTGAACTGTGTGAAAATGTCTCTCTGAACCACGCTTTACCAATCTGAGCACAATTAACCCTGGCATGACCATCTTGGAATAAGCCTGTGCCTTTAGAATGATGGAATAACATTGTCATTACATTTGGCTGGTGAGCTTATCTCCTTTGCTGTTGACACACCCTCATAGCAAATAAACAGTCACTGCACTCTTGCATGTTCAAAGTCTCTGTTTTTATATATGTACAATTCAAATCACAGTTTTAACAAAATATAAAATAAATAACATTAACAATACTAAGATAAATGCATTTGGAGTCTTCAGTCTGGTTAAGACCTAGACACTGCTTCCATATTTATATTTTTAAACATCTTCTGTATACTTTAGTTCTGTGGTATGCCTCTGCAGATAACCGCTAACATAGGTAACTACATTTCCCATCATTCCCACAAAGCACTGGTCCTTCCATTCACATGGATTTATACCATTAAAGCAGACAGGAGAGAAGTACAAGCTTGACAAGATCAGGTATCTATAAGGCTTCAGTGCACCAGTACATTCAAACCGCTGGTGTGTCAACTGAAGTATTCTGCAAATGTAGTTTGTGTAAGCGCTTGGTTGTGTAGGAGTTTTCCATTGTATTGTTGATCTGTAACTATAGCACACTTGGCTTGCTCGATCAAGTGTGGAAACGGCATTTGCTGTACTGTTTCAGAGAATCAGCGTCCAACATTCTGAATTGTATTGAAAAGGCAAAATGGCGGCATAGCTAAAAATTAGCAACTGACTGCTGCTGTGCAGTCGAATGACCATGGGGTTTGAAAACAATGCTTTTAGTTTATTCAAGATTTACTATTACAAAAACATATTTAAAAGGAATTTCTGACTGAATTTGAAGTGTTAAATTACCAAACTACTTTGTAGTACACATTGGCTAATACCTTCTGTGAGCTAGCTTATTTACTTGAAATGAGGGCAGGTATTTGGATGAACAATACAAATACCATGCATGCCACAAAATCATTTCCAACACGCGGACATGTGGTTTAAAAACATGGGGAAAAAATAACAATTGCTGTAGATCTAAACCGTATAGATCTGCACATTTTACAACTCAAAAACAATACATCTCTTTATTTGCAGAAAATTTCACTTGGCATTACCAGTCATCAAGTTCACCTCCTGTCTGCTCATTTTTAAATATAAATTTCTATATGTACCTTTGAGATATATATATATATATATATATATATATCACTTTATATTTTTTTTGCACCTGGGATTTCCTCCCACGCCCCTTGCTGAATCGACCGACCACATTACAGCCCGGTGGACGCTGCTGTAGCCAATCGAAAGCCGGCGTCTGCGTGGTGTGGCGTGGCGTGGGGGGGGGGGGGGGCGGCAAACCAGTGGTGAGAGGTCACAGAGGTCAGCAGCAGCAGTGCCTGTGAATGGACGTGTGCGTGTACTACATTTGTGTTGCTGTACTCAACTAGCCAACTTACTTGACTAATACTGTTACTAGACATGTTTGTGTAAGCTCTTTGTCGCGCCGCATGGGGGTTTCCCATTGTAGACACGGTACCGTCAGTACTTGCTTCTTGGCCATCATGCAAATTCATTCAATGAGCCTACAAGCAAGGGCGTGTTTTTTGCGTCATTATTGGTGGGGACACTTTAACCCTACAACTATATTCTGTTTTGAGAAAAACATCTGACCTAATTAACTACAGACATCGCGCGTTTCCGTTTCCGCCCATCAGGTAAGTGCGGAGAATGTTAATAAGCCCCATGAAGGGGCTACGTTACAACTGGAAAATATGAGGATCTCCGAATATTTTACCGATCAACACTGAGACGTACTCGCTCGAGGCATGGCTAAGGATTAAATCCGAATAGGCAGCTTTTTAAATGCATAATGAAGTTGTCTAAGAGTACTGCAACACAAACTATAATTCTTTATGCTCCAGTGTTTCTTGCAATGTGTTTGGTGCGTTCAATGTAAATCAGTACAATTTCTCACAAGAGTCCTTTTTGATTCTGGCAAAAAAAGAAACAAAATCCAGGACATTGAGAGAGTTGGATAAACAAACAAAAAAGATTGTCTCATATAATATTCTGTTAAAAAATAGGCGTCCTTTTTGTAAATCAGTAGTCGGAAGGAAATCGCATCGATCCAAAAGTCTGTGTGGTTCTTTTGGGGGGGGGAACAAAGTAAAAAATAAACCAACTTTTTGCTTTTTTGGGGAGTAACGGGAAATGGATGAGCACCCTTTGTATTTTCCAGTCACGGAAATATGAAAAAAGAAGCATGAAAACGGTATGACACAGTGTCCATAGATATTATGTCCCACAAATGAGCATTCGAAAGATAAGGCGAGAAAGTGGGCGGGGCCTGTCCACCGCTGACGGACTCCTTTAAAGGTGATTGAAAGTTTGGAATTCACATAGAATCCATGGCACAGATGTGTTTTCTCCCATTAAAATGCGAGGACAGACTCCCAAAAAATATAAGTTAGAAGGAACTACAAGTAGCTTCCTTTTGAGGCAGTGAGAGTATACTGTGATCGGTATTTAGGTAAAGGAAGTGGAAAAAAGAACGTTGGGGAACAAGTATTACAGGCATTAATACATACATTTGTAAATCTACCATTGTGTCAATACCGTAAAACCACAATACGGTCTATGTGGAGGCTGAACTGCAATAGAGCTCAACAGCCCCACCCACTTTCGGTCACATGCCTGAGTCCGGACGTAAAATATCTCATTTATATTATTTATTATCAATTTTTGAAAAAAAATAATATAAAGAGTTAAAAACCACATCGCCGGCTAATCAGCTATGTGCCAATTCATGGACATAAAACAGACGAGGCTAAATTGAAGATTTGTCTAAAACGTTATAAACTGAAAAGTTATAAAACAATTTAGCCATATTTTCAAGTATTGAGTGTTTTCTTGTAAAATATCTGCGCAATGGTCGGTAGTTAGCACATAGCTAATTAGCTGACATTGTGCTTTTAAACTCTTAATATTTGCATTTTTTGTAAAATCAAGGCTAAAAATAAAATGTACATCCGGTCAAAGACAGTACGTGACTGGAAGTGGGTGGGACTGTTGAGCTATGCTAGTTCCAGCACGCTTAACTTCTGCTCTATCCCTTTTGTATTCTTATGGAGGATTAGCAGAGTCTTCATCAAATATATAAATATTTAAAGACTACGCTATTGATAATTATTGATTGTATGTTAAGAAATGTACATCGGATGAAATACTTCAATGCTAACATTACATGAAGCTAACTAGGCTAAGCTAATTAGCTTTATGTTAAGATAGCGCCACAATCTGCATAAGATTTATAGGTTCCTCCTTTATTTCTCTTTATCTTATATTCAAATTCATATAAGTCTTTGTTTGAGTCTAACGTGCCTAAACACCAGGAAGTATCCTCCAGTGAAGTGTTTACGTCCTTCATAAAGTTCCTAACATGTAGTCTGTGATTATCTGTCAGTAATCAGTTGTCCACTGTGTAATCTTAAATGTATTACTTTTTTTATTGTTTTGTTAGTTCCCCATTGTAATTACAATGAAACGGGGAAACTGACAATAAATCAAGTTAAGGATACCAGAACGTGCAGAGAGATTAAGGCAACAAACCAAGGCTCTATACTATTTAAACATATCATGTATGACAAGTTCGGTCGTTATTGAGCACTGAAAGTTTCTCTTTACACCAAGAAAAAGTCAGTTTGATCATTGTAATGATCAATGACTGGGGCTATTTTTTATAATAATAATAATTTTTATTTATTTTAATTTTTCCAAATGCCAATGCTTTGAGTAGCAGTATTGCAAATTTCTACTTTTGGCCTACAACTGATCATTAAAACAGTGCAATGTAACATCAATAATATTCATGTCGCTGAATAACACATTAATTTCTATCTCCACATTTTCCGCTAACTTTTGAGATGTTTTTGTCAGATTTTGCATTAAAATGTTTTCATTTTTTGAGTCTTCTATATCATTTCAACGGGACTCCATTTGATAACACAATAGAAAAACTCAACAGAATAGGTAAATAATGTGAATGGAGTATATCTGGTGCCAGTGTATGCTTCAAATTTGGCACTTTTAAAAAGGAGAAGGTTCGACGAATCTAGTTGAGAGTGATTGGGGGCAAACGAGGACCTTTAGCGAAACACGGGTGGAGGGTCGAGTTTAAAAATCCCACCAGGACTTGAACTCGGGACCGGGGCCTTTTCGTGAGGATTAGGACTCGGAGGAGGTCCGTGATCCACCGTGGAGCAGGGACTTGTAGATGCTGGAGGAGAGGAAGCGTGGGTAGGAGTCCCTGTGCATCAGGGTGTAGATCTGCAGCTGTGCGTCTTCGAAGGTGTGTGGGGTCGGCTCCTGGATCTTCTTGTTGATCACCTCGCGAACTCGGGCATCCAGACTCACCTGAAGAGGAGAAGAGGTTTGATCTTGCTCAGAAATATTTCAGATTTTATTTTTTATATACTTTTTGTGACATCTATATAATAAAGTTAAACATGTAACACCACTATAGCCAGTCCTGAGCAATACTTTGACCGTAATCAGTGATGTGTGTCTTTGTAAAAGTCCCAGAGCTGCTATTGCGCCTGATCACGACACAATGAAGCTAATCCTCCATGACTGTTTACATCTGTGGCTGCTCCGCTCCTACGTCTGTTGGGGAAAGCTCCTGAAGTTCAACAATCCCAACTCTAGCGACGGCCGCATAGAGCTTCAAAACGCACCACACAGGAGGCGCTGCAGGTTCTCTCGACGCTCCTAGTAGCAAAGTACATGCACAATACTACCTGGTAGTATTGTGTATGTAAACCTGACGCTTTTGCACGCGGCACAGTGACTTTTCAGTTTTTTACTATTTTTTTAGTTTGTTGATGCACTTTAACTAAAATTAAAGTTTATTTTCTTGTCTAAACAAAAAGGAGCTGTCTCGCCTTCAGCAGGTACAAAACTCTGCGGCGAGGTTACTGACTCGCACAAACAGAAGGGCTCATATTACTCCCATTCTAAAAGCCCTTCATTGGCTTCCATCGTTTCCATTTTAAAATCCTGGTGTTGACCTACAGAGCCTTGCATGGTCAGGCTCCCTCCTACATTACAGACTTGTTGTGTCCTTATACTCCCTCTCGGAGGCTGAGGTCTCAGGATCAGAACCTTCTCATGGTCCCTCGTACCCGCTACAAGACGAGGGGAGATCGCTCCTTCCAGGTGTTTGCCCCGACGCTCTGGAACGATTTTCCGCTTTCCTTGCGCTTACTTGATTGTGTTGATGTTTTTAAGAGTAAACTGAAAACCTACTTGTTTGAGAAAGCATTTAAATAACAGTGGGAAAAGGGTTGTTTTATGACCACCATGTTTTGTGATTGTAAATATTTCTATTTGTATTTTTTGTGAAGCACTTTGTGACCTCTGTCTGTGAAAGGTGCTAT
Organism: Proterorhinus semilunaris; assembly: GCA_021464625.1. NCBI lineage: Eukaryota > Metazoa > Chordata > Actinopteri > Gobiiformes > Gobiidae > Proterorhinus > Proterorhinus semilunaris. The sequence continues at coordinate 31,433,919 of CM038347.1, read as the reverse complement.
ATAAATAATTATTACATACATACATACATACATACATACATACATACATACATACATACTAAAAACAATGAATATCCATATTTAAAATATATATAGTCAGCAGTTATTTTGTTTTAAATGGACGGGGGAAAAAAAATCAAATCGTAAATCTTGGGGGGTATTTATAAGAAAATCGAAGAGTTTTTTTGGGAGGAAAAACCTATTCACCTAAAACAAAAGTGCAAGCCACTGTCATGGATATTTTACTTATTACAATCAACTGTACCAAAGCCAGTTAGCAGAAAAGAAATAACTAATAAACATAGGCTTTCATTAAAGTGCATCTGTTTAAAACCATGACTTATAGCACATATCTGTATCTCTGTTTGTGCTCGACTAGTTCAGTTCTACAGGTATTTAATAACCTCAATAAAGCACATACCTGTTCAATACTTGTTTAACCACTGCACAGATCGTTCACTAAGAGCTATTGACTACTTCACTAAAACATTTAACAAAGCGTCCACCGGCGGCATGAGGCGGGTTTGTAAACTCAACAGAGGAGGACATTGTTGATCCCATGACCTTTTCGCCGAGAGGAAGAAGGGCCACTTAATTCAATGCCTCTCATTGTGTTATTTTGCAACAGGGAAGCTGTGAAAGTGGCTTCAGGGGATATATAGTCTTTGTGAATGAACGGCAAAGTGCACCAGGGGCTCTGTAATATACGTACGTTTATGGTTAAAAATGGAACAATAGAGAAGATGTCAAGTAATACAGTAAATAAACGTACTGTGCGCACACAAGCAGCACATGTCTTTCCTGGCAACATCAAAGGCATCAGGTTGGAGGCGAATGCTTCATTTCATAATAGTAGGCAAATGGGTAACATGAAACAAAAAATGAAATAGCATCAGGGTGTTTTTTTTTTCTTCAATGTACGCAGCAGGTCGTATTACAAGCATCATGTTACATTGGGGGTAGAGAGGGAGAGACAGAAAGGAGGGGAATGGGGTGAAAAAAGTGAGGAGGAAGAAAAAAAAATAGAAAAGGAGACTGGAGAGGAAGAAGAAAGAAAAAGACAGAGGAATAAACAGACCGGGTTTCCACAGGGCATTAAGTCATTAAATTACTTGCCTAAATCAAGGCCATAATGTAACTGAAAAGCATTAAATTGGATTAAAAATGTCATTACATTTAAATTTTGTAGAAAATGATTGACATTGCTCCACAACTTTTTTACTGTGTAAGTTCATCAAGTTATGGTCTAAAACAGGGGTGCCCAAAGTGGGGCCCGCAAGCCGAATAATTCCATTGGCCCGCCAGAGGGTGACTTACTTTTGCGCCGCAAATGATTAATACTCTCTTACATTTTCCCATTCATTCTCAATGGTAAACCTAGACTTACAGTGTGGATGCAGTAAACTTTTCGGCCATCAGTGTAAAAAATTGGGGTTGCTGTTTCACTCCTCTCTCAAAGTTAAGGAAACACTGTTGATGCTCGGTGTTTCTCATTCACAGAGCGTCGTAGCACATCAATCCTGCCAGTGTTCCAACTTTGTTTTGCAAAGGTTGTTGACATCAACAAAGGTACATGTTAAAAAATGAACTTCTAATATATATTGCATTTTCTTTGAGTTAACAAATTAATTGGGTAAAGTTGCTCTTGCCTGAAAAATAACTGCTGTTTTGAGGCTATACCACCATGGTATACACCAGGATCTCCCCAGTATTTAAGCCTATATTCTGCCCATACGCTTGAATAGAGGGCCGTTATTTGTGCCGGTGGAGAATGGTTATTCCTGGTCACCCCCCTTGGCTTGTCCGGCTCAGTGTGCGATCATTGTAAAGGCTGCATTATGTAGTTGTCAGCTTTATTGGCTTTAATGAGTGCACAATAGCTGTTTTCACAAGATCAATACGGGCTAGCAGCAAGCTGCTAGAAAGCTAGTTAGCTCCGGGTGCTAACCGTTCGGCTACGGTCAAATGTAGATTAAATGTGAGCAATAAACTACCAAATCAACCATCCCAGATCAGTGTGTGATCAATCATCTTAAAGGCTGCTTCATGTAGTTGCTGGCTTTATTGACAGTGTGAGAACATAATAGGCTACTTGTTTTCACTGGATCGATCCGAGCTATCTGCACGTTAGCAGCTAAATTTGGGTACTGACCGATCGGTGAGCAATAAACCTCAAAATCAACAAGCCCGGTTCAGTGTGTGATCATTGTTAAACAGATGCTGTATGTAGATGGTGGCTTAATTGACTTTATTCGTGCATATTTCTCGTTTTCACTTGATCGGTCAGCGCTTTACTGCAAGGGAAAGCTTTCTCCAAAAAGTAAAAAAAAAAGTCCAACTGTAGCGTCGGCTGCATTGGATGCACTAGACGCGCGTCAAAAGCTTCAAAATGCGCCGCGGGATCTCTTAACGCTCCCCGAGGCGCGTCCCAATTGAATGCCAACCTGACTCTTTTGGTGTGAACGTGCCATAATTCCTATGATCCGAATGCCTGTGCTCGGGAAAGGCGTCCTAACCCATTTTTGCGTTTGTCGCAAAAATGGGTTAGGAAATAAAAATGTAAAGCATTAAACTTGGCTTGCTTCTACCTGTATAAACACAGGACAGAAAGACGGAGAGAATGGTTAAGGCGGATTATATGGGGGAGAAGGAAAAGTGTTAGAGAAATATGAGAAAGGGGAGATGGACAGACAGAAAAGTGAAGGAAAAGCAGAGAGAAAGAAAGGGGGGAAAATGGGAGAAATGGAGGAAGGGAGAAAAAGAAAGAGCATGGAGTATGGGGTACCGAGGGATGGAGAGAGATGGGAAGAATAGGGGATAGATGAGAAAAGAAAGGTGGAAAGGAAGCAAAGGAGGACAAAATGGAGAATTACAAAACAGGGTTGTTGTGTTTGTGCTTGTAATGATAGAGGAGGCTTGCAGTTGCACAAGATGAGCATTTATTGTACAGTCGTACGCAGTCTGTGTCAACATTAAAACTGGCGTTCTCATTCTACTGAGTGCCTTATATAAAAAGCGCTATATTTAACAGCAGCGACACCTGGTGGTAAACACTGCTCAAAACAAGGGTAAGAGAGAAGAAAGAGAAACTAGATTGCGGAGAGGAAAAAGAGAGAGAAAAGGGGAGGAGAGGTAGAAGATGAGAATGAAGAAGAGGCAAGAAAATGCAGTTTAAAAAGTGGGGGAACAAAAGGGGGAAAGCGGAGATGAAGAGAGCAAGAGAGAAGGAACAGGGAAAGAAAATTCAGAGGAACATGAGAAAGAGGAGATAAGGAGATATGGAGAGAAAAAGCAAGAGACTTTTCTTTCCCCCTCCCCAAGGTCAGCTCTGCAGACAGACGCCGAGGCACGCTGCCAAAACCACAGGTCTCATATCAGTGGATCCTCAGCCTATAAAAAGCCCAATGAGGACAGCAAGACACACACACCACATGCAGATAACTAGACGTGAAAATACTCCCAGTAATTTAATGGCATCTGACTGCGCCGGATAAAGACAGCACTGTTCAGAGGAGGTAAAAATAACAGCAGTGGACGCAGGCATTTCGAAATAAACCGGTCAACGGGGTCAGGGTGCGGGTCAAAGTGATTCCAGCTATTCTTGGCCACGTTATCAATGAAAAGTTAGTTACTTTGGTTTGGATTGTTGAGGTTTTTTTTTTACCTACTTGAAACGACTCTCTCATCCCCTTTCACCCACTGCTGTCCTGCAGGCCAAACGATGTTATGACGTCAACTCGTCAAAGGCATACCTGGAGTAGTATTTCATTACATTCGCGCAGCGCTGTTTTTAGTAATCCTCGAAATTATGTTATAAACATAAAACGCAACAAAACTGCGACAAAAACACAACAAAAACGTAATGAAAACGCATCGAGAACACGTCAAAAACATGACAAAAATGAGTTGTTCCACTGGCCTACAGGCTGTAAGCTCTCAGGTGACGAAGCTTTTAGAAGAAGATGATGATCTTTATTTATATAGCGCCTTTCACAGACATGGTCACAAAGCGCTTTACATGAGAGCATTTTACATTCACTCCACACTCGGTGGTGGTAAACTATGTTAGCAGCTTCAGTTTCCCCTGGGGGGGAGACTGACAGAAGCGCTGTCGCGACTGCACACGTCTGCGCCAACAGTCCCTCTGACCACCTCCATGTGTGACAGGTTAAAAATAATATAGGAGTTAAAAACGAGAGTTAAAATGATCATTTCATCATTATTATTGTTACACTAAAAACTGTTATTAGAGTACAGCAAGGTTAAAATACTTTGTACAATTTACTGAAGTTCGATGATTGAGAGATTGATTGCTTTTGTCTAGCCGAGAGTTGTTTGTTGCGCTTGCGCAGTAGCAATTGGTGACTTTTGAATAAAGCGAAAAGAAGTAAAGACGTCGCTCCGTCGTTCTTATCATTTTTTGCTCAAAGGTCCCACGTACCTCGCTCAAACTGTGAAGCAGAGGGCGCAACACATGCATTCACACACACATCATTCATCCTGGCCTATTGTACATGTTTTTGGTGGTAGGGGAAACCGGAGTACCCGGAGGAAACCTACGCAGACACGGGGAGAACATGCAAACTCCACACAGGAAGGCCCCGTCCAGGTGGAAATCGAACCTGGGACCTTCTAGCTGTGAAGCGAGAGCACTAACCGCTGCGCTACCGTGCCGCCCCAGATTTGGGTAATGCCAAACTGGAGAAAATGAGCTCAGTTAAGGTTATGATGCTTTTTTCTGTCTTTAAACAACAACTGTACAACAAAATGGGTCCTCTGCATTTGACCCATTCTTCAACGCCCTAGTAGGTGGCGGCAGTTCCATGCCCAGGGGACCCATCAACCATCTCCAGATGTGGAGCCAGCCTGGCTGGAGGATTCATCTATTGCAAACGTTTTTAGTGGTAGGGGAAACTGGAGTACCCACAGGAAACCTACGCAGTCACGGGGAGAACATCCATGTGGGAATCGAACCTGGGACCTTCTAGCTGTGAAGCACAAGCATTAACCGCTGCGCCACCATGCCGATGGGGGTTATGAGGTTAAAAGGCCAATCAGAAGTTGCATGTGAACATTAGCCTTACCTCTTTGGGCGACAGTATGGAGATGTAGTCCTCGTAGATGGAGCGGGCCTTCTCCTCTACGGCGCCCTTGTTGATCTCCTGTTTGAGGTCTTCACAGGCCAACCAAAACAGCATGTTCTCCTCACTGTACTCCGTCCGTAGGAACTCCCGGAACACATTTCGACCGGCCGGGTTCCGCATTAGTTTGTCAAAGGACTGGGACCACAGGCGCACCTCTTCCACCGACGGTTTGGTGCTGGCAACACAGTTTTGGAGAAGAGGCATAAAAGCAAAAATGCAGTCATTATTGGGTTTCACGAAACATCGCCTGATCATCTGTTGAAATAAGATGGAGAGAAAGTATTGACACATTGTGGCTTTTCTTGTTTAGTTGGAAAGTGGTTACTGAGAAGTCCTCAAAGAAACGAAGAATAACCGTTAATCAAACCACAGTTAGTATTGTTGTCACAATAATAATAATAATAATAATAATACATTAGTCTTATATAGCACTTTTCCAGACGCTCAAAGTCGCCTGACAATTTGATGCATTATCCATTCACTCCATACTCGGTGATGATAAGCGAGGCAACTAGTCTGCGCACATCAGCCACCACCACCAACCACTCACACATACACACTACATTCGCCAGGCTTCCTGGTTTTCCCAAACGGTCTCCCATCCAAGTCCTGCCAGGCGGGATCGGACATAGCAAAGGCGGTATGGCCATAAAACTAACATTTTGTACAAGATTTCGAAAGTCAATTTAATACTGATTTTGATTTGATGGTGTAAAAATGAATTATTAAGGCACATTAATGTACAGTAGTTTTGCAACTCAGTGAACTCCTGTCTGTTTATTGTCTGTCTAATTTGACTGTACGGGTTGTGCAGCTAACATTAGCTTGATGCTACTATTATGAGTCAATTGTTAAGATCAGCAGTTGCCAAAGTAGGGTCCAGGCCCAAAGCTTGTCTTCTAAACAAGTAAAAACATTCAAATTGGAAAGGGAATTTAAATCTAAGCTTAAAGTCATTGCTGTTTGTTATTTCATATGCAATTTAAAGCTGGATGGATGGATGGATGGATGGAATTTAAAGCAGTACTAAATAACTTGTGCCCCTAGAGGCCATAAGCGCCACTGCAGGTGTCGTAGCATGTTGCGTTTTTTTTTTTACTCATTAATTGTCCGTGAGAGTAAATACTACGCTGACAGAAAAAACAAAGGGAGAAAGGGATATTGTAAATCCAATTAGACAATGGACATAATTTTTTTCACTCAAACTTGGCTGAAAATACTGTTTAAAGGGACTATACATAAGTGTAACCACAAATAAATGTATACACATTTAAAATGTCTTCCTCATACATGCTCCAGCAATGCCCTGGTGAGTAGAATGTGCCCTGGCCTTTTCACCGTGATTGCCTGTATATGCCTGTAAAGTCACTTAAAAAGTTTATATTCGGGGAGAACAAGCAAACAGCGTAATGCGTAATGAGGTCATGCGCGTTCACGCTCAGCTGTAGCGTTAGCTGTATCTCCTCTATACTGACGCTGCCGAGCGAGTGGTAACTTCGGAAGGATGGATTTAGCGGAGAATAAAAGGAGACCGGCTTCAAGCACCATTGAAACTCCAGCCCAGAGAATAACGAGAGACTATGTTGGTGGGTGTTGATTCTTCTGCATTCTCATTCATAATGTTCGAAATATAATGAGTTTAAATCCCTTTCACCACTTTCAGCGGCCAGAGTCATCTCAACTAGAAACAGTGCCACATAGTGACAATGCGGTCCTGAAGTTCGTGGACTCACCAAGCTTCACAGTTTAGTACGGTCTCCATCTTGGTGTCCTGGGATATCCTCTTCCTCCTTCGCCTCTTCCTGCGCTCCTCTTCGTTCCTGAAAGTGACACTGACATGATAAAAGGGCTTTCAGACAGGAAACTCTCGCACACACCTACAGTTAGGTCCTCGAGCGAACATTTTGTTCTTTTGCTTGTTTATAAAAGGTTATTCAAGCTACAGATATCAGTCTTGAAAAGTTAAAACAAGACAACTGGACTGGACTTTTTTTTTTAAATGGATGCCAATGCTTCAATACCCATCCAGAGAGGCTCATGGCAGTTTTTGGTGGACATCACGCCAACCAGATATTTCAGTGGTGTCTCATGACAAAAGTGTGCCTAGTGTCCTCTAAGTCTACTGATTGCGCACCGATCTCTCAATATACTGTATGTTATATGGCTTTCTTCTCCTCTGCCAAGATCAGGCCAAAATATGTTTTACGGCGCACCGGTGCGCCTGTCCCTCAACAGACATGGAGGACTCAGGTTCTACTTCAATAGTGTGCTTGCCCTTAGGCTGCGCTATTCTCTCGGAAGCGCCAGCTTGCCGCTCTGAGAGGATCAGAGAACTGACCGTTTCAATCATCCTTGGGGGTCCACAAACCCCTGTGCCCTATAAAAAGGGGTCCAGCCCACCCCGGTGCGGAAGCAGAGCCCGCATCCTGCGTCCCCGATGCAGGAGAGGGGCCGCCGCCTTTGCTCGTTCCGAGACGGGATTGGGCTGCTGGCAACGAAAACGATGAACAACGCCTGTTCGATGAAGATGCTCTCTCCATCTTCACTGAGGAGGTGCAGCCGCGTGAGCGCTATCCCATGGATCGTCTCCCCCTGGAGCTGAAGATGCCTCCTTAGGCTATATCCACACGAAGACAAAACGCTTATATTTTCAGAAACTTTCTTTGTAAGCACGAAGTCAGCTTAGTAAATGTGTGCGTCCACATGGGTCGACTCAGGTCTGTGAAAACGGCGTGATTCATCTGCCAGGCCTGTGTGTGGCGCTGTGACGCTAACACAGATAATAGAACAAGATGTAGAGGGCGCATGCGCAGTAAACCTTTGTGAAACGTAAACAGTGAAAATTAAACGGATTCAAAGATTATGATTTACAGAAGAGACGAGGAGGCGAGTTTATTCTTCAGACGTAACGGGACTAAAGCAGAAAAACCTGTCAGTGACCGGACTTTGACTGTCAGTCCAAAAACACAGACGGACTCGGCCGTGTTTTTCTACTTCTCACCTGTGGCTCACGGACTGCAGTGGAGCAGAGAGGAGCGGAGTAAAACCATCATAGATCCATGAGTAAAACTCATTCTAAGGTCAGTAGATTATGGATAACAGACTCCACTCTGGTGCTGTGATCGTTTTAGTAAAAGTTGCGGAGACGTTGTAACAATGGCGCCACGTAAACAACGTTTTGAGATCTTTCCACTCTGGGACCTAGTTTGGAAAATGTTCGTTTACAGACTCCAAAACGCCGGACTCGTATGGACAATACACTAGATTGATAAAATATCTTTGCGTTTGGTCCTCAGCTTGACTTCGTATGGACGGGGCCTTAACCTCCCTCCCCAGCGTCGGACCTGTTCTGCGACCTGTTTGGCAACGCCCGCGACAGGCCGCGCCCGGTGGTGGTAGACAAGATAAAAAAAATTATCAGGCAAGAGATTAGATTTCAACCTGAAAAGACTCCGAGACAGAATGTGTGAGGAAAGTTTTATTGAACGTGAATTAGGGCTGAACGATTTTGAGAAATAATCGAATTGCGATTTTTTTTCTTCAATATTGCGATTGCGATTAAATATGCGATTATTGTTGCAAGGTCCTCTTCTCATGTATTTTTCACCTAACACAAGCAATAAATCAGCCTGTTTCATAATAAACAATATTTGAAGTGAAAATTGCAACAAAATTGTTGCTTGACCTATTCAAAATGTGTGTGGACTGCACTTCTTAAACTGTCTGAACTTAGCAGTACAGTCTATAAATAAATGCTAAATTATATAGATATTAAAAAAAAATAACTCACTGATCCATCACCCATACTAAAGTGCAGGAAAGTAAGAACAAACGTCTGCTTTAACTAGTTGGAAAAGTTTTAGGAAATCAAACTCCCAATTAATACAAAATAAGCTATTTAATTTATTAAATAGTACTTTATTATTTCGGCCAATCAAATCCCTGTCTGAGTTGCTTCAGATGCGCGTTATTGAAGGACACGGAGTGGCCAGATGGAGCACACGCCAAATCACAGTGGAATTAAGAGCAGCATTTTGGTTTTGGGATGTAACTTTGGACAATATGAAGAAAGAAAAGAACACTGACACAAGGAGACGGGACATGAGGTGCCAGACACAGACACGTATCTTTGACTCGCAGCCATTTAGTGACATTTCAGCTTAAACAGCACATTTCCTCAGCAAAATAAGACATGTTTAGTTTTAGTTTAGTTTAGTTTAGTTTATTTGTTTATTTGAGCAGTACACATAGTGCTCAAAAGGAGTGGGCTGAAGCAAAAGCTTATGAGTGCCCACCCCCAAGTGCAATAAAATAAATAAAAAAAGAACATTTAAAACATTTCAAGCAGCTACATTCATACAGACCAACTTACAAACTTACCAAAAAAAAATAATAATATATGAACTGTTTATACAATTAATTGAAGCAACGCACAGCTACAACAACAATCTTGTTTCATGTACGATGTCTAGAACAAAGCAGTCAAAAAAAAAAAAAAAAATGTGATCCTTAATATATTTCTTTCAGATTTTTACCCTTGATAACCGAGAGTTACTTTTATGTTATGAAGGTACATTAATAGATATTATAATCTGAGATCTTGATACTTTCCAGTTGTCATTACCATTCTCAGTATAATTTTAATTTGGGTGTAATTTCCATAATCATTATTATTATATATTTATTTAATTGAGTTATATGGGAAGTATGCTGCAAGCCCTGCATAGTGTGGTGCATTAAAAAGCCAAAGTGTAGAGCGGGCCAGATGAAGAGGGCAGTAACTCCCAATCAACAAACCCCCACATGGCTGCCCTAACAGCTGATTTTGTAGAATATGTTCCTATGCTGAGTGGTGCATTAAAAGACAAGGTTTAGAGCCCGTTGGGAGGATTCCTCTCAACAGATCCATAACCTGCCAACCCTAATTCTCCATTTGTGAATTTGAGCAATAGAATGACCACCGTTCCAAGCAGCAACACTCTTCCAGATTATAGAGGAACAATACACATAATCCATCCTACTGCTCCCCCTAGTGGCAACACATTTCTTCTTGTCTGTATATTTCAAAAGTCTTTTGTTTGTATTTAAATTTGAACAGGTTGATGTTTGGACATCGTTTCAATTCCATCTCCAGTTTATTCCACAATTGTACACCATTAACTGTTGGACTAAAACTTTTCAAAGTTGTGCTATGTTTCTGAATCCTAAAGTTTAATTCATCACGTAATTCATAACGACCAGTACGTTCTTGGAACCTTCTTTGTAATTGGTTTGGTAACAATTTATACCTTGCTTTGAATAACATTTGAACAGTTTGGAACTCAACAATGTCACAAAACTTCATAATCTTTGATTTTAAAAATAATGAGTTTGTGTGGTCCAAAAACCCAACTTTATGAATTACTCGGATAGCTCTTTTTTGCAACAATATTATTGGTTTAACTGTGTTTTTGTAAGTACTACCCCAAACCACAGTACAATAATATAAGTAGGGCAAAATCAGAGAACAGTATAAGGTATGTAGAGCTTTGATGTTTAAAATGTGCTTTGCTTTTGCAATTACTGAAATGCTTCTAGAAATTTTCGTAGATATATATTTAATATGAGATTTCCAAGTAATTCTGTCATCAATAATCACACCAAGGAATTTGATTTCATGCACTCGCTCGATAACAACACCTTCTATCTGAATTGCTTCCTGAGCATTGGAGTTACAGTTGCCAAATATCATAATTTTGCTTTTACTCAGATTTAAAGATAATTTATTTTGTTTGAACCACTTGTTGACACTTTTGAGTTCCCAGTTAACAATCCGACACAGCTGCTGTAAGTCGTCTCCTGATGCAAAAATATTTGTATCGTCAGCAAACAAGATAAATTTAAGTATTTCAGACGTTTTACAAATGTCGTTAATATACATATTAAACAATTTTGGGCCCAGAATAGAACCTTGAGGTAAACCACAGACAATTTGTCGACAACTCGACTGATAATCACCGATTTTCACACATTGTTTTCTATTTTTTAAGTAACTGGTAACCCACTGTAGAGCTACCCCCCTAATTCCATAAAGTTCTAGTTTATTAATTAATATATCATAGTTTATTGTATCAAACGCTTTACTCAGGTCAATAAATAACCCTATTGCACATTTCTTGTTATCTACAGCATTAGTTATTTCTTCAGTTATATCAAAGAGCGCGTGTGAGGTTGAGTGATTGTTCCTAAACCCAAACTGATTGTCCGAGAGTAAATTACACTTTTCAATAAAGCTGTCAAGTCTAGAGTTAAAAACCTTTTCTAAGATTTTAGAGAATTGCGGTAAAAGGGAAACAGGCCTATAGTTTGTAAAGAGATGTTTATCTCCTGCTTTGAACAGAGGAATCACTTTTGCTACTTTCATACTATCAGGAAATTGTCCAGTTTGCAACGATAAGTTACAGATGTATGTTAACTGCTTAGAGATACTTTCAATAACAGTTTTTAAAGTTTTCATGTCCATGTCATGGTAATCGGTCGAAGTTTTATTTTTACACCCTTTAACAATGTCCAGTATCTCCTTTTCCTCCACAGGTTTGAGGAACAGGGACATAGGATTTGCTTCTATCAGATCACAATTATAATTCTCAACGTTTGTAATTTTTGCAGCAAGGTTCGGTCCAACATCTACAAAGAATTTATTAAATGTTTCGACTACTTCATTCATATTATTTAAAGTGTTATCCTCATCTTTGAAATATTTTGGATAATTAATCGTTCTTGGTTTATTTCTAATTATACTATTTAAGATGTTCCATAAACCTTTAATATTATTCTTATTAGTATCTAACAATGTATTATAATAATCCTGTTTACATTTTCTAATGATACCTGTCAGTTTATTTTTATATTTCTTATATTTATCCTCAGCTTCTTTTGTTCGGTTACTTATAAAGTTTTTGTAAAGATTTTTTTTTTTCTTGCAAGCATTTAGTAAACCTTTAGACATCCATGGTGTTTCTTTACACTTTCGGTTTTTACTGTATTTCTTCATTGGGCAGTTTTTGTCGTATACCTTTTGAAATACTCGCGTAAACTCATCATATGCCATATTCGTGTCATTCTCTCTGTACACAATACTCCATTCTTGAGCTAAAAGCTCCTTTTTAAATGCATCAATAGTTTTCTCTGTTTTTACCCTTCTAAACCAATACTTGTTTTCCTCTTCATCTTTTACATATCCATTTTTATACATAACGAAAACTGGAAGGTGATCACTAATATCATTTATAATTAACCCGCTGACTGTATCACTTTCAATTTCATTTGAGAAAATGTTATCAATCAAGGTTGCACTATGGGTTGTTATTCTACTTGGTTTAGTGATTAGAGGAAACAGACCTATACTGAATAAAGTATTTATAAATTCGTCCGTCTTTTTATGTTTATATGGGTTTAACAGATCGATGTTGAGGTCTCCCCCCACAAACATGACTTTATGATTTAATCCTGAAAAGTGCTCCTCCATCCAGTTAGAAAAAACATCTACATCAGAGCCAGGTGTTCTATAGATAGAACTCACAATAATATTTTTCTTTTTTTGCCTTGTAATCTCTACAGTAAGGCATTCAAGTGTATCATCCACCACCATTGTCTTATTTTGCATTACTTTGTAACTATAGTTGGAGTCTATAAACATAGCTACGCCCCCTCCATGCTTGTTCTTTCTGTTCATACTTATAAATTCATAACCATCAATAGAAAACTCAAATTCTCTGTCATTATTAATCCATGTTTCTGTGATTAGAATGACACTGAATGGTGTGGAAAACTGTTTTAAGAAGCTTTTGATGTGGTCAAAGTTTGCATAGAGGCTTCGACTATTGAAGTGGATTACAGTGAATGCCTTAATGTTCTTAAGTTTACTATTGTACAGATCCTCTGTGTAGTATTGACAGTCATTGGTAGCTCTAGTAAAAAAGTTATTTTCCGGGTCGATGTCGATCTCAGTGTTCTGTAGGTCGTATTGAGAGAATGTAAAATCCTGGGAGTTTGCTTCAGCAATTCTCCTTATTGAAAAGTCCAAGTCGGTGCTTCCTATAGAACTATATGTATTACTGGACATGTGAAATTATGTGCTTTTACATACCAAAATCCATACGCTTTTCCCGGTGTTTATACTGGATGTGGTGTACTGCTGCGTGGACGTATAATGAGTTTGTCATATCTCAAGAAGGCGATCTCCCCCCTTTCTCGTGCAGCTCTCAGCTCCGGCATCAGTTCTTTGCGTTTTCTTTTTATTGATTCGGTGTAGTCCTCGTTTATGAAGATTTTTGTTCCTTTAAGTCGTTTGGCGCGCTGCAAGATTTCCTCGCGATCCTTCCACCTCAGTAGTCTGGCGATGATGGGTCTCGGCCAGTCTCTCCCGCCGTCGTGTTTCCCTACGCGGTGAGCCCTCTCCACCTCCACCGCGTGATTTAGCTGTAGCTTCTCCTTCAGTATCTCCTTAACTTTTACCTCGGCGTCGGCCCAGGTCTCCCCAGGCGACTCCAACACTCCCTCAAATACCAGGTTGTTTCTGCGGCTCTGCCCCTCCAGATACTCCAGTTTGTCCGTGATGATGTGTAAATTGTCACATACTTTGTAAAAATCCGTTTGTAAAGTGTTTGTGCGCTCCGTGAGTTTCAGATTATGTTCTTTCAAAGTGTCCACCTCACCTTGCGTGAACTGCAGGCTTGTTTTTAGTTCTTGAATGTCCTTAGTCTGTAAATCCATGCGGGTGTTTGTTGATTCCATGATGAGTTTTATAAATCCTTTGAAGTTTTCAAAGGATCCTAGTTACCAACCCTTTTCATACAGCAGTTTAGTGTTTATATCTAGCGTCTGTACGACCTACGGAGCGGATATGCGGTAGACGCAAAGGTAAATAAAGGCACATCGCCTCCGCGGATACTTAATGGTCATGAAACGTCATTATGCTTTTGAGATAAGTTCTTAAACTGAGCCACAAACGACTCTTTACTTTTTACAATCAGCACAGACTCACCTATATATGTCTGTGGAGGCAGAGGCGTGTGAATCCGGAGGTGAGGGAGTTTCTGTGATCGTCAGAGCGTGTAGTAGCGGCGACGGAATGGCGTGATTAGCGCTGCGGCTAACGCAATGCTAACGAGAAAAGCAATATTCCTTCGCGGTGGCTGCATGATAAAAGCTGATATTTTCACTGTACATCCACAATCTACCGCGCACCTTAACTAGACTGAGACGTAAACAAAAGCACGCGACGGAGCGGACTTTGCTGCCATATCTCGTTGCTCTATTTACTTCCCAAATCGCGTGCCCTGCGATTACGAAATCGCGTTGTGTAATATCGCGATAAAATTGCAAATGCAATTAATCGTTCAGCCCTAACGTGAATCATGATTGGGGCTGAGACCCTGGCGGAAGATTGCGCTGAAGCTTCATGTCCCCCTAAAGGAACCTTACATATCATCCATCATTTTGAGAGAACAGTTCATAAAGTTTAATAACGTCTGCGCCTGTATATTTCACTTTAGTTTCTCAGAACGGAAATGACCATATTTGGATCACAGCACCACCTTCTTTTTTAAATGAGGCATTACACTGTTGCTCTCCAGTTGAGAAGCTTTTAGATTTGGGTAAAGCCGAACTGGAGAAAATTTGTTTGCTTTATATGAGGGTTAAAAGGGTGAAAACTAGCTACAAATCACAACATTAAACACTGTGGTAAATCGATGTTTTGCCGTGTCTTGCCTTAAAAAAAATCACTGTGCCGTAAACAAAAGTGCTACCCAGACATCTACCAAAGTACGGGCAATTTTCAAATGCTGTCTGCCAGTTTGTAATAGAGCCACTGTCGTCCCGGGGTGTCGTACCATGAGCAGCTACAGCAGCAGCACCAGCAGAAGCAGCAGGCGTTGGGTCGCTGTGAATTGTGGGTGGTGGTGATGGCCCGGCCCCCTCCCGTCCCGCTTAGAGCTGAGGTCTCAGTGTGGCCACCCCCCATGCCCTCGCCGCCTCGCTCGCCCTCCACCGGACCTGTGTACTGGAGAGAAAAAACAAGGGAAGTCAGAAGGATGCACTTTTATTTACATTATGGATAAGAACATTTGCTTCAACAGAAACAAGCGTGTGCTCAGTTAAATTAAGCCTTTCCCCCACAATGAGCCAGACCGACCATGCTTCAGGTATTCTCTGGATTTTTTATTTGATTTCCGTAGCATGTCAACATGACAAAGGTGTGTACGTTTGCAAGAAATACGAGCTCCCAAACACAAAGGCTAAAAATGGCAAATCAGATGACCACTCTGTTGACAGTAATCACATGGAGGAAGTGCAAAAGTATGACGGCTCTGAGTTCAATCAGACATGCAACAAGACCAAAATAAACAGTGTACGTCTATAGCTTTATTCAAACCCAAACCATCTTGGTGTTTTTGTCGTGTAAGTTACAATAATGTAGGCGGCTATTTGTCACACGTTTGTAGTGAGAGCTTTCCTTTTGTTAGTGCCATAAACAAAAGACACAGGGCCTCATCTTCTTAAAGAGCTACTAAACACCCCTTCCAGAGTTTACTCCACCCACTCCCAAAATTCAAAAAACTCAGAGAAAGAGGCGTGGCGGGAGGCTTTGGGGGGACGCGGGGAGGGGGAGTGTGTGGGCGGTCTCTGCTCTGTTGACAGTCTCAGACCAAGGGCCCGAGTGAACAGGACTGACTGACTCCCGTTATGCCGCATTTAGACAATGTGGCGCCACTTTCCCGGACACTGCAGCTTCTCGTACCGGCTAGCTTCTCCGGACATGTGGTGCCACTTTCCCGGACTCTCGAGCCTGTCATCCCGGCTACATGCCGAGCACACGCGGCGGACATTTGGCGCTCGTATCTCCCCGTTCCCCCTCCTGGCTTTAGCGGACACTCAGTCACACACTGCCCCGCTCTGAGCCTCGAAGGCAGGGGATGGCTAACCGCTGCCCCGGTGTCTGTGAGCTCTCCCTGGGGGAGATTACAGTAAAAAGCCCCTCAGCCCCGTCTCATAAGCACGGACAGCCCTGATTGAGCGCTGTCTGCCCGATACAGCTTTATCGTGTCTGTAGTTTCAACGTGAAAACATCCAGCCATGTCACTAAATAAGTGAATCTGGGTATTTTGGGGTTTTGTCTTTATTTAGTAGGAGAGGTCGGGGATGTGAGTGCTGTGGTTCACACAAAGAGCGGAGCTCGTAGATCAAATCCCGTCTCGGGTTTTCTCTCCTCATCCTCCCGCTCCCTGGCCGCTCTGTGACCGGCATGTTGTGCTCACAAAACGGCTACTAAACTACCTGACTAAAGTAACTACACTAGAAACGCTGCGCTAAAGAACTAACTAAATACTATGCTAATAAATTGCTAACCTGAAAATCGATGTAAAACGCACGCTCGCTATTCCAACTCCAACTCGCTACGGGGGCGTGTGCGAGACTTGGCTTTTATACCCCGAGCAGCAGAGCGACGGACGTCACATAGCACAAAGTGACGTCACACAGCTGAATAAAGTTGATTTGGTGCTTAATTGTCCTTTAAGAAACTTCACCAGATTCAAGACACGTTCTGAGGAGGAAAATCCTTTGCACAGGTGTTCTGAAGTTGATGAATGCCGATTTGGAAGAGTTTGCGTGTGATGATTAATAAGAATATATGCCACCACCTAACATTCACAAAAAGTGATTTTGTGCAGCAAGAGGAGAATATGAATGACAAAACACAAATTCAAAACTAATAACTAACAAAACCCCAAAAGAAAAAACCTCTCATACATCCATGAAGCATCATGTTAGCATTCTCTGTTATTTATGTATTTATGGGTTGTGGAACCACTTTGCTACTCTCCATGTCTCTGTATCTTTATTGAGTAGAAACTATATTGATAATTCAGCATTTGTTAAAATCGTTTTGTTTTGTAATTATAGAAATTATTGTTTTCCCCCTCAACTCAAGATATGCCGTCTGTTTCTATCTATGTCACTTCCTTTTTCCTTCCTCCCTTCCTTTTCTGTCCAATATTTCTTCATTTAATTACTGCTTCACTGAAATAAAAATCATTACTACTTACAACAGATGTTATCCATCTAAATATGTCATAAAATGCTTAAAAGCATTAAGACCATAGTCATATGCACTTTAAATCTGACTCAAACTGGCATTATAGACAGAACCCACAACAATGACATTGCTCAGCTATTATTAATGCATATATCTGTCAAAAATATAAAAACTGTGGTCTAAAACAAATTCAGCTGCAGCTCTGACTGAAATCTCACACTCATTTGCTCAAAAGTTACCCGTTGTGTCGAATTTAAATAAAAAATTTACGCTAATTTCTGTTTGAATGTTTACAAATATGCCAAGATGTTTTGAATTTGTTGCATCAGAAATATTGGCTTATGCCAGACTAAGGAACCCTAGTATTTGCTGTAAAAAAAAAAACTAGTAGAAAGCAAATTCAAAAGTACTTCAAAGCCACAAAAATCCACACTCTACGTCAACACGACCGGGACAAACCTTCTTCCTCGTCCTGAGGCGGTGGCATTTGACGGTACATCTGCACAGCGCCATCTACTGTTCTGGTGTGTGCGTTTTCAGGCTTTTGAAAGTTCTCAACATAAACACTACTCAGATGAAGTACAGATCCTAAACAACTCTACAGAAATCCAGTCCCTATACATAAAATACGCTGCAATTAAATAAAATGAACAACTTGCATAACAAACAAAATAAAAGTATTTCCACAGGTATGATCGTGACTGAGTGCAAACAAGCAAAATAGTCTGCCAACCGCTGGTATCGATTAAAGTATACTTGACCCATTTGACCCATCCATCCTTCCAACGCCTTTGGGGAAAAATCTCCCCTGAATCAGCGACTACAACATAGAGTGGATGAAGGATAGTTTCTAATCCAAACTTGATGTCTACCTGGAATGACTGTGTGCAGGAAAGATGACGTGTGGATCTAGACATTGGCCTCAGGAGAGAGGGCGATGAGGAAGCAGACAGTGTAAAAAAAGAGGAAGTGAGAGCAGAGACGGGGCAGTAATGTGAGGGTCATGTGATGGAGTTGTGATCACACACAGCAGACAAACATGAACACACAGACACTGAGTCAGACCGGCAGCCCCGCTCACAGCTGACAGAAGGACAGCATCTACTTGTAAGAGTAAGAGACACTTGGTTTAGTCAAAAGGGCTCTGCGCCAAACGACTTATAAACCTTTCTGGTCGCCTTAGCATTGATACTTTGTTTTACCATATAACGTCTCTTCCTGGAAAGGACTCGTTATGTTTTTGTTTTAGGGGCCTATCTTACTAGGGGATTGTAGACTTGTTGGAGTTGCTGCGGGTCACGGTGATGTCTCCGAGACGTACCCTGGAGTTAAGGCGAGTCTCCAGGTAGTCACGGTGAAAACCAGCCGGTTTGATTTCAGCTGAGTGGTCTCTGCATAGTCTCCGAGAGGTTTACGCAGTCTCAAGCAGTTGTGTCGCGAATACTATTTGTTGTCCTCAAGCTGTGAGACATTTCTGTGACGTCCCTGCAATGTCCCCGAGACCTGCCGGACACCATACGACGCTTTGAGATCTCCTTGGTATCCGACTGGTCTCGTTGCGAGGTTTCACAGCTTGAGGACAACAAATAGTGTTCGCAACATTGCCACAGCAGCTTGAGACCAAGTAGACATCTCATAGACCATGCAGAGACTCCGTTTTCACCGAGACTACCTGGCGACTCGCCCTATTGCCAGGGGACGTATGGGAGACATCTCCATGACTAGCGGCAACTCTAGTCTCCAACTAGTCTCCAGGACGATGAAATAGGCCCTTTAGAGTTTCCTTGCTGCAGAGGAAATGATCTATCTCAAACTGAAAATGCAAGCTTTTATTTTTAGCTAACAGTGCACTGACAAATCCATGGTGGCGTAATAGACACAGTTTGACCGCAGAACTGCTTAGAAAGTTCTGCGCTCAAACCTGTATGAACAAAGCTAAATAGCGTCACCGGTTCCATTATTGATGAGGAAATACCATTATGACCAAAAACTCAAAAAGTAGTCATATTGTAAATGTACACTCGTCGTAGATCAGAATAAGTAGCAGATGGCCATGTGAGGCACGGGTGCACCTTGCATCATGTTCTTAAACACGTAACAAAAGACTGCAAACACATGAATGATAAAAAAAAAAAAAGCCCTACTGTTTGTGAAGGCTGATAAGGCCTCTGAAGCTAGGTTGGATAAAAATGTGTGGACAAAAGTATCATACCTTAAACTCAGAATTTGTAGCAGTTCAGTCGGGGTAGTGTTTTTGTCTCGTGACTCACAAAATAAATTGCAGAAGTCATATTCTCTGCACTTCAATATTGTACACATTTGAGGTAAGGTTAGCTAAACGGATGACACAACACAAATATTTGCCATGTGCTAGCAAGTGTGCGTTAAACTAGCTAACAGCATTTAGCGTCTTTCCTTGAAGCGCACAAACCCAACAGACTATTTTCAGTGGGAGATTTTGAGGTCATGTGTTACAGAGCTGTTTAACATCATCAAATGAGGTAACCCCAACTGTAATAGCACAATATGATTGGTTTAAAGGTTTTTACAGTGTAGTATTTTTAATTCAGTCAGAATTACGTATGTGTCTAGAAAATAAGACACATACCTGTCTTAGGAGTAGGAGTAAAACTTTGGAATTGGATATACTGTACAATACTGTACAGTATATACTGTACAACAAACCATTCATAAATTCAAACTGTTAAGTAGACATAGAGTCTGGTCAAAATATATAGAGGAGGGGTTTTAATTTGAATTTACTTTAGTACTCATAGTTTCCAACCTCAGCAGCAGTCACAGCGGTGAGAAAGAGACTGACTGAGGACAGCACTCTAGCTGATAGGCAAGAAGACCCAAAGAACAAGACAGACAGACAGACTACAGAGCCAAGAAGAAAGGGAGTTGCAGTGCCGTATGTAGCCGGGGTCTCAGAGAAACTTCAGAGAATCTTTAGGCAGCACAGGATTCCAGTGAACCACAAACCGGTGAACACACTGAGACAAAAATTAGTTCATCCAAAAGACAAAACTCCGAGCCACAAACAAAGCAATGGTTTATTCTATTCAATGCAAAGAAGAAGAATGCAAAGAACATTATATTGGAGAAACTAAACAACTTTTACAGAAAAGACTTTATCAACACCGAAGAGAAAGCACAAGCGGCCCTCAGTCTGCGGTGCACCTCCACCTCAAAGCCTCCAACCACTCCTTTGAGGACGGGGAGGTCAACATTTTAGCTAAAGAAGAACGTTGGTTTGAAAGAGGAGTTAAAGAAGCTATTTTTGTCAAGGAAGAAAATCCTTGCATTAACCGGAATGGTGGGCTCAGATTTAATCTCCCGTCACTGTACTCCAATCTCCTTCGGGGAAAACCGACAGGGCACGGCCAGTCCAAGGAGACGGCACCTCAGCCAACAAAAGTACAATAGGCAGGTAATTGGCAGTGATCAGCCATGAATAGGACAGATACTGGGTAGTGATCATCTATGAATAGGACGGGACTGACCGATACTGAGGTGAGCAGATCGTTAAAGACGCTCTACTTCAAAGGTTGTTTACCCACAGGTGAGAGTAGCTTTGATTAGAGGGGAGGAGCCGGGCCAACCCCAACTCCTCCTTATGGTCTTTATCTAAGCTGCGGGCTGAGCGGGACTTTTGTCCACTGACGAAGCCTTTTGGATGAGAGGTGAAACGTTCGATGACTTCAACTACTGAGTACAGAAGATGACTTCATTGAAGATGGACAACTCCTGTATGACTGAGAGCTTACACACACCTCCAGTTAAATACAGATAAAACTGAGATAATTGTCTTTGGCCCACAAAAACACAGAGAGGTTGTTATTGGTCATCTTGAAGCTCTTTCACTGGAACCTAAATATCAAGTTAGAAATCTAGGGGTAATCATGGACTCTGACTTGAATTTTAACCGTCATATTAAGTCCATTACATCAGTGGCCTATTACCACCTAAAAAACATTGCTAAAATAAAAAACATAGTGTCTAAACCAGATTTGGAGAGATTAATCCATGCATTTGTCTCCAGTCGATTGGACTATTGTAATGGTCTGTTCACTGGCCTTTCTAAACGAGCTGTTCGACAGCTGCAATATATTCAAAATGCTGCGGCTCGTGTCCTGACCAGAACCAGGAAATACGACCACATTAGCCCAGTGCTCCGGTCTCTGCGCTGGCTTCCTGTCGCTCAGAGGATAGATTTTAAATAGCTCTGCTAGTTTATAAATCTCTTCATAGTCGGGCATCAAAATATATAGCTGACATGGTACAGCAGTATGAACCATCTCGGGCCTGGTGGTTCCCAGTGTCACCACTAAACGCGGTGAGGCTGCGTTTCATTTTTAAGCAGGAAAAGTGTGGAACAGCCTCAGCGAGGACGTAAGACAGGCCACAACTCTTACTATGTTTAAGTCCAGGCTGAAAACATGCCTATTTACTGTTGCCTATGGCAATTGATGGTTGCTGCTCTTTAGTCGATGGTATTTTAACCACTTTTGATAGATATTTTTAATAATTATTTTGTATATTTTTATGTGTGTTTTGATTGTTTTATTGTGTTTTTATCATGTTTTATCTTGTTTTTATCGTGTATTTGGTGTTGCTGTGAGGCACATTGAGTTGCCTTGTGCATGAAATGTGCTGTATAAATACATTTGCCTTGCCTTGCCTTACACAGACATGCTGGAAAATAATTTAGTCACAGACGGGATCAGAACAAGTATGGCAAGGGCGTTACAGCTGTCAAGTCTCCCATTTTGTCCGGAAAACAACCATATTTTACCCCTCTTTCCCACCATCCTCCCATATAAGCATTATCCCGTTATCTCCCCAGTTATAACAGAATCTAAAAAATAAAAAAAAACATTCCTCTGCCTCCTTAAACTGAACCTCTGTTACTGGCCTCGCGAGAACTGCCACCTGCAGCAGCCTGGGTGGCAGTCATTGCAAGATTAGCATAGCTATCCAGTTTGCCGTTTTTACCAGGGTTTATTTTATTTTTTCCAGATGTTTACACGCCTTGGAGCTTGGTTGTGGTGGTGGGACGGCTCGCAGCGGGTGCAGAACAATTTTCCTCATTTTTAAATCCACTTTGAAGCTGATTTAATCAATTTATTTCATAGCAGTAGTACATTTATTTTGCCACATGTGCTAGCTCATTTTTACCCATCGCTAACGTGGAAGTAGAAGTCTAAATCAGTGCAGTGTTTTGATGGTCCGCTTTGTTCACTTCTCAACACAGGGAAAAAGAAAAGGGCTAGTTCCTGTCCATTGGTATTAACATTTAAGAGAAGTCTGAAATATGAACAGCAAATACAAGAATCACGTGTTTGCGTGGGTTTATAAGTGCGATTCTATTTGATTGTGTTTAATTGTTGCAGCTATAATCAGGCGTTGACATAAATAAAGCTAGCATAGCCTTTTGAACTTCCATTTGCACATAATGCACATAAAGTTCACTGGAGCTCTCTGTTTGCACACTACATCAAATACTCTCAAGTTTCAAGCCGCGACTACCCCGGGCGACACAAGTGAGCGGGCGTGGCTTTCCAATGTGCGGTGGTAGAAAGTAACAAGGACGTAATGGAAGTACAAATTTAAAATACTTCAATACTTTCCATTCATACCTATAACCAGACTAATGAAGCGAGCGATACTGTATTTCTAACCCAGTTAGAAATAGCCAGGCTGCCTCACACACTCACAGCTGTGGTGCCAGCAGGGTTTAAATCATGAGCAGCTCATTTATGAATTAACGGGAGAGATTACGGCGCTATAATCTCACCACCGGGTCACCAATCTGTGCAGGCAGCACTAGAGGTCAGAGCCAGAGTGATGGATTAGGAGGCAGAAACATGTAAATCAGAGGGGATTAGACATAGAATACCCCGCACCACAGTTTGGGGAGCATTGGAGATTGACAACTCTCCTGGAACCGCCACCTTAACGTGGTGTAATAATAATAATAATAATTGTATGGTTATAGTTTATATGCTTTTTACAGGTATTGGGTAGTAGTAATCTCAAAAGACATCTTGATCACTGTTTTACATTTTATACATGTTATAATGATTTCAAACGGCTTACACAAATTCTCCCTTGGCTATTCTTCCTAATTCAACAAGTTCACTGTCCCTAAGCCCCTCTTGCCCTTTCTTTTTAATTTTATTTATTTATTTAATATGGACATAGCAATTACATTGGATGAACCAGATGCATTGTTTAAAGTGTTATAGCACATGTGCTAATGTTCAACACCTGTCCATAGGGGGCTTTTAGTTTACAAAGATAAAATACATTATGAAACAAGGTTACAATTCTGATGTGTTCACAGTGAATCTCCTGTGGATATGTTTGCCTATTGGTGTTCTGTTATAGAGGGATAAACTTTGCAACAGATTGCAAGGTGAGGACAGTATTTTCCTGGCTATGTAGGGTCATGGGAGAAGCTTGGGGTAAAAAGGGTTCAATGCTGCCGTGGCTGCACCAAGATTGGTCACCGGGGATGAAAACACAAACGTATGCGAATGGCTCGTAACATAACTCCTGGAATGTTTTGATGAGGGAACAACAATCTTACAAGGTAGACAACTATGTTGATTTTGGCAATAGCCCCTCAATAAAATAAAGTGACAAATTAAATGGGATACATGCAGCATGTGAATAGCCTGCAGGTTTTCAGTAGGTCTTGTTGAACTGTATTTTGCTGAAGAGTTCTATGATGAAATCAACCATATGGAATAGTGCTATCTGCTCAGCGGACACAAGGTGCATGAGGGCACAAGTGAGCGAGAGCGGAGGAGCAGGTGGATATGTGATACCATTTGTACCATGATTTTACAGAGCTTAGATCACTGCTTTGATTTTAATCACAATTCATGTGCACTCAGTATCTTTATATTGTCTTTAAGTCACGGGACCCTGACCTTTTTTTTAGGCTGCTCGTTGACATATAATGTAGGGGGAGTTCGAGTTAGTAGCGAAGATAATATTTCAACTTGTGGCCATATCGCCTTTGCTATGCCCGGTCCCATCAGAACTTGGAAACTAAGCAGAGTAGGGCCTGATTGGCCGCATTGACCCCGGCTTCTGGGTGTCGCTTGTGAGCGGTCGCTGATGGTCTGAGGGGCCAATGGCGCAGATTGGCATCCGGCCTCGCTTCTGTCGGTTTCCTTTGCTCCCCTCTTTGCAGCTCTTTAGTTGGATTCTAAAGCTGTGTCATCCTCGTGGTTGTGTTCTAATCTCGCAATCAAAACAAATTTCAAGCACAAGCTCGGACGCAACAACTTATGTAAAAATTCACACACTCCTCTGTCATCCCTTGTTGAGTTTGTCCTCCAAGTCTCTCATCCACTGCTCAGGGCAAAGAAAGACCATGCCAGAACAAAAGGGGATCTTTTCTTCAGCTCTTGTCTGGACTTGTTCAACACTGCTGTATCTCAGAGAAGAGCCACATTTCACTTTCACAACTCGTCGGATAGATAGAAGAGACAGAAGAGGGCATGTTACTGATGTGAAGGACCCAATCTCTCTCTTTTACATGAACAATTCCAACTGATCTTGGTTGTGCAAAATATAGAGATGTATTGTTTTTGTCTTTATAATGCCTTTGTAATACCTGAACATGTAAAAGACTCTTTCGCATAAAAAAAAAAAATACATTGAAAAAAACGCTGTACAATTTTTAGAACCTTGTCTTTCAGATGAAGCCAATCCAAAAGCATGAACCTTACGAGGGCAGGTGTGAGAAATCCCGATCAGGAGTCAGACATTTGGCCTGTTTGCCATTTATGAATCATTGTAAACCCTCTTGGATCATGGCATTGAATGGACACATCCTTAGCATTGCTTCGGAAGATCTTAAAACTTGGATAATGTGCCCCTCAGAGATTAGCTCTCAGGGGAAAAAAGAAATCTGTTTGCTCTTGGAAAAGAACAGATCTCAATGCTTCGGCTCCCATTAACGAGCCATAAATCCCATCACTGGAGCATGTTGGAAATGTCCGTAAATCGTGAGCACGGCGCAGAGAAGTGACACAGCCAAGGACTCTGACCAGGGGCTGTAGCGACAGCCTGGATCATCTCTTAATTCTATCCCCTCTCCTCTCCTTTTAAGGACACGCATACCAAAACACGCAAACAGCAAAAAAATAAAAAAAAGGCACACTAACAAAACCTAGACCTTATCTGCCCGAAATTAAAACATGCATTCAATCAAAGCAGGGCTAAAAAGGCTGAAAGGACATCCACCTGCAAAGCTTCAAAACGACACCCTTTGAACGGGACACAGCCGTACAGGCAATAAAAAAAGAAAAGCCATTACAAATACAAGACTTTAAAAAAATCAGGACCAAAACCAGGATAAAGTGAAAGTAAATTAGGAACATCATGACAGTCACCATCGGTTTCGGTTTTAGGCGGCATGAGCCAAAAAAAAGTGTAACTCAGTCAGATTTGTCGATTTTGTAGAAGATTGTGGCTTCTTACAATATGGATATTGCGTCACGTGATATTGCAATAACAATAATTTGGCGATATGTTGTGCAGCTCCTTGATGGTTTAAAATTCCGTACATACAAGCACAAAGATATTTTTTAATAGAGGTCAACCAATACATCGGCCGGCCAATATTTGGGTATTTTACAAGATTGGCTTTCGGCCGATCTAACGCCTATATTTCCGGGACCGATCATGGAAACTTTTTTGAATTGTAAATAGTCTGGGCTATAAAACGAGTCCTCCCACAACTTTCTAGGCCTCAGGGGAACAGAGAAACATCATGATGAAACTAGTCAGTGAAGTCAGTCAATATGGACATGCTGAAGCCCAGAACCTGGAGAATTAAATCGCTGAGTTAGCTTTAACCACCGCAATTGTATTTTGCATGCTAATGCTAATGGCAGCAAATCATGGCTGAGACAAAAACTATGATTGAATCACCTAAAGTGATCAAATAAACTGGGCCAGTACTGGAGTGACCAAGTATTTGTGTTTCTACAGGATTACAGACCACACATTTGAAAAAAATCGGCCAAAAATATTTATTAAAAATGTCAACCGGGCATATCGGCATCGGCCAATGGACTTTTTATATGTTGTATTAATTCATATCTGTCGACCTCTATTTTTAATTATAACATATAGCTATATAATAAAAGCAGTGAAATGCGACTTACAATATATTCTTTTTTGTGAACCTTGCTGTCAAAAAGCACTGCGTACCCCGGTACTCAAGTAGGAAATATGCTGCGTTCTATTTGGCCTCGGAAGTCGGAAAGCCACTCTTTCTGAGCTTTAGCGTTCCAGTCAATTTGGAAGGTTTAATGGCAGTGAAACAAATACAAATAATTGAAGCTACGAAACAGGTGAAAATCTGAAGACATTTAGCCATAATTAGGGTGTTTTAAAAACCCTAACTGTGTGATGTACTAAATAATGTTACAAATCATTTAGAGTATGCAGCTGTCATTAGCCAGTGTTGGATGCTAGCAACATTAAAGGGACTAGATGCAAGCTGTCATTTTTATACTCGTTACTGCCAACTCAGGTCTTACGCGTAACTTCAGTTTCTATATTAAGCATAACGGCACTTCGGACCCGAATTAACACCTTTTTGAGTGACGGTGCAGGATTTTAGAGGCAGTTATGGTGAACAGGTCTGGGCTCATTCTACACATTAGGACATCGCTGGAGCCTGTAGGGGGAGGAAAATACATATACGTTTTTAAACTCCATCTAGTCCCTTTAAGGTGAACACACACTACATGATTTTTCCAGTCTTCAAAGATTTGATAAAGAATGGGGGGTCCACACTACACAACTAGTGCGATTATAGAACGACTGCGGATTCACACATAACGACTGAGAATCTTAAGAATGAACACACTACACATAACACTGCGTCTTCTCTACGGCTTATATTTCTCCTCCGGCTTCAAAAACTGACCCCCGATCAGCAAAGACGGGACTCTTTTTGTGAGCGTGGGAAACACGTGCGTGTCCCGATTGGTCAACATTGTCATGTGATTGCTCTCACAACAACACAGTTAAGTGCTGCACATACGAACCTTCAATTTGTCTATAGTTCTGTCAAATGGAAGTACGGCACGGTAGCGCAGCGGTTAGCGGTTCCGCTTCACTAGCCTGGTGGGACCAGAATGATTCCCCTCTGTATTTTTTTATCCAGCGGGTTGCAGCTTCCGCAAAATCAATCCGTTCACGTGCAATCAGATTCGTTTATTTGCCGTGACGTGTTGTTAGCGAGCAACGTCACTCACGGGACGCGGAAGTCCCTCAATAACAATCTACGAACGATGCACGAAAGAGAGAAAGCGTGTCTCCAGTCGGCGGTAAATGACCAAAAAACACATCGACAGTCGGTGAGTTTCGTTATTCATAATCCTGCGCAAATATTAACGCAAAACCGCTAATAACACCACATCAACAGCAGACGGCCGCCCTTCACTGATTGGTTTACTCCGCTTCCTGTTTGCTTGCGTATCTACCGCTGTGGGAAATGGATTCGACGCAGGGGTGACCAGACTCACTCGCTGATACAGCGGTGAGTCTGGATTTTTACAGGCTACCGCTTCACAGCTCGAAGAGAAGGATCGATTCCCACCAGCACAGGGCCTTTCTGTGTAGAGTTTGCATGTTCTCAGGGTTCCTCCGGGCACTCCGGTTTTCCCTACCACTAAAAACATGTATAATAGGTGAAACCTCCAGCCGGGTGATTCTGACCATCAGCCTGGCTCCACGTCTGGACCCCGGGCACTGCTCCTTACAGATTGCCCCAGCGGCATCAAAGCATGGGTCAAATGCAGAGGACAAATGTGACCCGCCCTGGAATCCAAAGACACAAGTCGCAGCCTGCGTCTGGAGAAAAACGTAAACAAAGATATCTTTTTGAAAATTGGTGATTTTCACTTTTTGGCAGAATCGTTCAGTTGAAGTCACGAAGAAGCCTCTCCATGTTTAAGCTACCAGTCTTGGTATATTTAAAAGCGTAAACTTTTAGGTTCAAACCTGCTTGTTTTTGGGAGATTTCGAGCCACTGTAGGGGCGTGACTTTGTCTGTGTGTATTTACATCATGGATCTATTATACATGCTGAGGAGGAGGAGGCAGCACAGCCACACAGCTGCTTGGTTTGAAAGGCAGTTTTATACATACGCCTATTGTCGATCAGTTTTCAGGTTGAAAAGGTCTTGTTTTGTCAGAGAAATAGCGCACGCCATGGGGCTGTGTGGGCTTCATGACTGTAAGCCTCCCCTGTGTAGCTCTCAGAAGCTGCCACTACTACACTGGAAAATGGATTTACCACGAGTTTGCTGAGCAGAAGGCACGCAAAGGTTCAGACGGGTGAGTGAAAGTTTGTTTGTTTTTATCGCTTGTGGCTGCTGTGCCAGTAGTTTTTTGGTGAGTCTAGTGTGTTGTTGTAAGCTAACGGCTAAGCTAACGTAGGGGAAAAATTTTATTTCCCTACGGTGACAATAAAGTATACAAACAAACAAACAAACAAACAAATAAAAGTTGGCGACGAGAAGAAGCGGGACATGTTTCCAGTGGATTTAATAAAAAAAGAAGACAAACATCAGCCCCGAGACGGAGGAGCGGACAGGGCGTAGCGGGGAGAAGTAGCTGAATAGTCCACCTCCAAACTCGGTAAGTTTCGCTAAACTCTGTTTACGGTTGAAATGTAGCTGGAAATGATGGTTCTCATGAACCTGTGGTGATAGAAAGTTGTGGGGCTCACTGTGGCCATGAAAATAGTTGTCTGTACCGCTGTTATGAGTGAGAAATGAAAAGGGAGGAGGCGCTGATGTGTTTTTCTGTCCATATTTCATTTTGTCATTGGCCGTCGCATTCTGTGTGTTCGCTATTGGGACGCTATAATCACTCACTCTTCTAATGTGCGTCCAATATCGGGTTTAAAAATCAAACATGTTTGATTTACTGTCACTGGAGTCTAGCCGCGTCCTTCTCCCACCCACATTACACAATTCAAGCGCGAGTCCAGTCATGAACCCCCCCACCCTACGAGACACGATTCTGTGCGACTGCCTTCGACTAGCCACGATTCAGGAAGACTCGGCGCGACTGAGAATTTAATAAAAATTGGCCATAAAAATCTTGTAGGGTGTGCTGACCTTTAGCATCGCAAAGCAAACAGTCCATTTTATAACCGCATCAACAGATGTTCCCCCTTTTCTGTGATTCCAAGGCTCTCACCTAGAAACGTTCGCCTCTGTTGGACCATGCTGAGTACAGTTGTGCCTTCCCATCCTCTTGATTCTCTATACCTGGTGCTCCTCAGCATCTAATTGAGCACATGACGTTTCGCATGATCTTATCAGCTGTTAAAAAGGGTACTAGTATCGTCTTGGTTCGTCAAAAAGTTTGCACTAGCGAAGGAACGTCGAAACGCATAGGCAGTCCAAGTAAATAAAGGACTTTTAATTTGCCTCAGATGTTTTTTGACTGCATGGTTCACAAAAACGTATATATATATTGCAAGTCATGTTTCACTGCTTTTGTTGAATTTGAACACACACCTGTGGACCTGTTGAAGCGCTCACCTACGTCTATTTTCTTTATAATTTAAAATATGCTTTAAAGATTCAGAATGAAACATGAGAAAATGACATTTTCCATATATGACTACTGTCCACACTAAAGTAGTACCTCCTCTGATAGGTTCCTATGATAGCTATCATAGGAGGTTTGGCCAAAGCACAGAAGGTCAAACTTCCTGTGCTTTGGCCTTGAAACACAGAGACCACCAAAAGCCCAGAGGAACAGCCTCATCCCAACAAGAGCAAGGAGAGAAGAGGGTTTTCCCGATACTGAAAGGTTGCTGGTTAAATTCCAAGTCCACGTCAGTAACCGACCACAGAAAAAAGGCAAAGAATTCATATAGTAACCATCCAATGATTGTAGATAAAATTTTGAAAACAAACAACCAACAAAAACGGCTAAATTAAGTATCAGACATAAGAAGAATAAGTGGCAAAAAAGTCATCATCAAATAAATTTGCTTCACTCTGGCTTTTTAAAGCACTTTGGACATCTTTGTATTTCTAGAGGTTTAAATTACAAATAACACATCTAGGAATGAGTCGTTTTGAATTGCATTTGTAAAAAAAAAACACCAGCAGAGGGAGCTAGTGTGTGTCTGGAACAATGGGCGCGGAACGTGCTTCGCTATGGTCCTCATGGCGGGTAGTTGACATTGCTGTAATACCAGAGGGATATTCTACTGTACATCAAATTACACAATGGAGGTCATTTTTTTCACTCACACTTGGCTATAAATACTGTTTAAGTGGTGCTAGCCCGCAGTTAGCTTTGCCCGTTAGCCTGTTAGCTTATTCTTCGTAATTCCATTAGTGTGTAATGGCCTCCGACCCAGAGGCAGGGGAGTTGTAAGCGTGGTTTTCTACCCAGAGACACCCAGGGGATATGAAAGAGCCCCCAATCATCCCATTAACACTTGTATTACTCACAGAGGGACTACGGAAAGGATTTATTAAGGTAAACACATTACTTAGTGCTGCTTTAAATCTATAGGATTGAATCAGAAGAAAAAGAAGAACTTGCTAGAGATAGATGAGAATCAACACCATTAGGGTATCGGCTTGATACCACTTGTACTTGTACTCGTACTCGTACTCATTCATGTGGTCCTGATACCAGAAGCCAAATACCACTTGACGTGCGGTTGAGGAGAGCGAAGAGCAACAAACTGGAGAATTCTTCAGTGGTAGTACAATATTCCACATAGAGCTGACTTTATTACAGACTACACTCCCTAAATCAGTCTGTGCTGGATTTAACCCGTGCTAAATGTAGTCTTCATTGTGCCGCAGCACTGGGTCTGCACTGTTTACAAGACGACAGGTTAATGTTGCTAACTAGCGGATAGCTAGCGGCTAAGAACTCTGGCGATTCTTAGGCCGCCTGATTCTTGGGCGCTTAATTCATCTGTGAAACTAAAAAGTGACTGTGGAAATGTCCATCTTTGTTAATCAACAACGTGAGACCCAATAAACAAATCGCAGCATTAATCCTCAGAAAACAATGATGAAATAATATGCAATCAAAATAAAAAATTATATTGAAATGTTACTGAAAAATAACGCAATGTGATATGTATCAGACAAATCATGACAAATGTGGATCTGCCCAGCCCTAGTCTATATACTTCAAAAAGCATGTTTGAAGAAAATGCCTTGTACTCGTATCGGTATTCGGTATTGGCTAGTACTTCAATTAAAGTACTTTAATTGAAGAAGTGGTATCCCTCGACACCATTTTATGACCAAAGCAGAAACGTCTTGTTTTGTTCCAATACGATCACGCCCTGTTTCTTAATCCTTTTACAACACTGCATCATCAAGCACACCCACAATGGAGGTCTAAACGTTATTTCACAAAAAGATTAAATACAGTTAATGCAACATGCTCAAGGTATTTTTGTCACAAAGGCTGATATTCTTGCAGGATATACAATGTCTCGTCTCGCTATGAATAAAACCTGCTTGTTCTCCAAACATGTCCTGAAACGCATGTGATTCTTGTTCAGTCTTCTCTTGGATGTTAATGCTCTCTGACATGTTACAACAACGCAAAGTTAATTCAGATTTTTGTAATGACAAAATGGAAATCTAACTGCAATCACAGTAGTTCCAAATTTGATGTCTTATCCAAGGGCTCTGAACCCCAATTCGGAAATCAACACTCACCTCAACCTTTCCTCGATTTCTTCTCCGAAATCGGACACTAATCAGAAGAAATTGCCTTTACTGGGTATTCAAAGCTAAATGTCAAACGTCGTTTTTTTTGTTTGGTTTTTTTTTAGGAACTGAGAGAGCCAGCCCACTGTGAAGGCTGATGACGAGGCAGCTTTCAAATGCAGTGTTGAAACTGTTTCAACACAGCGAGCCGAATTTCCTCCCCAATGCAATCAGGCATTTCAAGCAACGTGACCAAATATTAAACAGACAAAAGCTGAGACAGAGATATGCTACGCTGTATATACACCACTGTTGACTTTGGGTGAAGTAGAGAAGGAGCAGAGTGAGTGCTAAAAATACTCCACTCTCAATTTTTCAAGAGCTTTCGGACACCTTAGCGCTGATATTTTCAAGGGCTTGTCTAAATCTTATAACACTGGGGTGGGCCAAAGGGTTTTTCTACGTTTTTTTTATTATTTGCATTCTGGGTGGCTGCTTATCACAACTTCCTGATCAAGAACATACATAAAACTTGATATTTCTTGGCAGATAACTATTTTACAAATGAATTACTTCTACTATTTCACAAAAACGTTCAGAAAAGCCGCAGTGACCATTCACACACAAAAGGGAAGAGGGAAAGTAAAATACAGGTGAAGAGGATTTCACCCACAAGAAATATGCACTAACACAAAATACAAAACCATCACAAAATATTTGGCACACAGAAAGATAATGAATAAATATACTATACGAATAGTATATGATAATTTTACACACCCAAAAAATACACATACACAGTTAGGGACAGACCGGGTAAATGTGAGTGTCGCATCGTAGAATAATTCAAAGCAAAATGCACGACTACAACAAAAACGACATCGCAAGTCGTAAAAAACGTAAAAAAATAAAAGTATAATGCTGTCGGGATACGGACAAACATTTAGAACGTAATCAACTTCTTAAAACCCACCTGAAACTAGCCATTTTCTCCAGTTCAGCTTTACCCAAATCTAAAAGCTTCCTGAAAAAATTGGCCAATACAGCAACAAAAAAAGTTATGAAAATGCAACAAAATAGCAACAAAAAAACGCGCCCATAAAAAAAGCAACAATAATATAACAAAAAAAGTGACTAAAGAGCGACCAAAAGGTGACAAACACGAGACGAAATAATAAAAACCACACGAAAACACGGCAAAAACGCTATGAGATCTGGGTAAAGCCGAACTGGAGAAAATGTGCTGGGTGAAAGCGGGGGTTAAGAGGTTAAACTTTTCCTCGACAGACACTGGGGAGACCAGCATGTCTCGTAAAGCTAAATAAATGTTGTTAAACAATACAATTTAATACTATTTTACAAAAAATATGTAATCATTTATGAACAACTGTGGGCATACTTGCTATGTTTTATGACCAAAGGCGGAGAAGCAGCACGGCCAGATGGAAGCTCTGCTGGGCCTGACTTGGCCCGCCGGCCGCTTGTTTGTGATTGCTGGTCATCCATTGTGCAGAGGAGACACAGCTTCAGACACAATTTGTCTCCTCTGTACAATGGACTTCTCGGATTAAGGGAGCAGCGGCGCTTTGTTCCTGCAAATAGGACCTATAACTCTGAGTTTCACCAATGAACAAAGACCATTATAGGTAGAGAAACGGTAAACAAGAAGTGCAATAATTGGATGTATGGCCGTTCTAATCACATCTCATAGCCGTGACATAAAAGTCAAGATACTGCAACATTCTGAGACTCAACTGCATTTTTGAAGAACCGAGCTCATACAGAAAGTGCAAACCCACAACAAAATCTTGCATCAATAATCCCACAAAATACTACACAATAACTCCACTATTACTACGTAACCAAGTATTGCCAACCTTATCAAATTTGGTTGCAGATTCAAGTTTTCTGCCAGAATCCAGCTCACCGCTTCTCCACCGTCCTCCTCCAACAAGTTTAACGTCAATACGTACAACGAAATATCCCAAATGAAGATGCGTGAAGCACAAGACAGCCGCGGCAGCAGGCAGGAAACGGTTGTGACACTCATAGCTTCCCAATTCAAGTGCTGAAACTTGATGAATCAGTTCTGGTGTCTCCATGAAAAAAAAAATAATAATAATAATAATAATGGAGAAAAAATAACTTGTGCATTCTATGGACAGCTCTGGACATGTTGTTACCTCCCAAAAGCTTCACAAAAAAAGAAAGCAAAGTTCACTAAATTCACAGCTCTAGCCCCCAGGCAACGGAAACCACAATGTTCATAATAGAGCGGCACTCCTCGACAAGTTGTGAAGCTGTAATTACGAGTAAATTAAGTCATTTGACAAGAAGGGGAAGAACTGATGGATGTAATTTTTAAATTGGGTGTTAAAATATGATTATTGTGCCATGGAGTTCTAGGAACCACCAGCAATGTGTAGTAATAACATATTGGGGCAATTGTTGGTCCATCATACAAGCAATAAAAAGATATACTGTATAATGTAACTTTTGTGGCTTATACAAAAAAAAATGGTGGAAAAGGGAAGTTATATTTGCAATATTGATGATCAGGGAGTAAATATTAATAGTAGTAGTATAGTATAAAAACAACTAATTTAAGGATATCTGATCATCTAGCCCGTCTAGTCAGTAGACTCTAATGGTTAAGGGGGTATTTCAAGAATACGACTGGTAGTCACTTACTATATGTACAGTACATGGTTGATCCGTGACAGCTATGAAATGCATTCTTCCTATATCACATCCTGTGCCCATTTCTAACAAGGAAGTGAAATCAACAATTCTGATAACAGAATGTCAAACCGAGGAAAAGTAGATAGAAATCTTCAGCAAAATCCTAAATATACAACTACTCGGTTTTTGGTGAAATGGGAAGCCAAACAAACCAACTGCCCACACCTTTAAAAAAAAAGATGGCCAAGAATTTATGTTTATGTACCAGACATTTGGAAAAATCCTAAAATATCGGTCGATAATACAGTAATATAAGCTTTGGCTGCATACCAGCTTTTAAACGTGTAGCTGTAAAAATTAAGAATTGAAATCCAAAAGAGGAAAGTTCTACATAAAATAAATGGTAAAATTGCATGCGTTTTTACCAGCACGTCGGTCATGTCGCCAGCACTTGCAGTGGGTTAGTGGGATAGTCCTCGGCGGTGTTAGCAGCATGGGGGCATGCATGTCATCCCTCTGTGAGTCTCGAACCTCTGCAGTGACCATTCACATCATCCACACGCACAAAACATGACGGGAAAACAAAAAGACACAGCAAAAGCATTTCAGCCACGAAAATGCACAACCCCCACGAAGAAAATAAATATATATACCATAAATATATGACATTATCACCCCCACACACACGGGCAGGCAGACAAATCAAAATGCATGACCACAACAAATGTACAGTACACCAAAACGATAAGTAAAACAAAGGAACAACACAGTCGAACAAAATTGTCCCACCATTAAACATGCAAAATGATAATGCACGACCACAACAGCATTTACGGTACCACATCAAATTACATTGGGGCAGGCAATAGTCACATGTAGTAGATGGGGTTGCGACAAAAGCAAATTCAGTACCACGAATAAAGTAAAGATGGGTTACAGACAGCGGAAAGAGTTAGTGTTGCGCCGTAGAAACAGACACAACGAAATATACGACACAAAACATGGGGCCAGGCAGCGCACGCAGTCACACGCAGAGAAAGAAAGAGAGGGAGAGAGAAACAGATTTAATGTGAATATTTAGATCCGACTGTCAAAATTACAGTAACATATTGTCAACATTAGCGGGACATTGTGTAAGAATTAGACACATCCATTAGAAGTATGTTTGAAATAGGTTTAAACATGCACCAGTTTATAGAACATTACAGTACGTTGTAATATTGCTGTCCAACAAACCCCATATTGCCACTTTGAAAATACACTTCTTGACCAACCTAAAAAAAACAAATACACACACAAAGTCGCCACAATTCTGCAATGTCAAAAGATCCAGTGCTGCATTCATTGTACGCCAAGATTATAAGAGTATTATTGATGTTGGGTAGGGCTGGTACCATTAAATGACACCAGTCTGGTATCGGAAAACAAGTTTAGGTACTACCGGTATCGGAAAAATTCAAGTATCGAAAGCAGGAACTGAATCAATCTTCTATCTTTGGATCCAAGTTTTGATGTTGTTGGTCCAGGATTAAAAAGGAAATTACCTGGTTGTTTCACGTCAAATAAATGATGTTTTCCCCAATTTTCTTCCACCATTTTTGCAAAAAACAAAAAAAAGTGTTTTATTTTGCCCAATGTTTGCCCCATTTTCCCAATTTTGTCTCCTATTTTTGTTACATTTTGCCTCCATTTTTCATTTGCCCATTATTATATTATACTTTATAGTGTAACACTTCATGTAACCATATTTAAATAGGGAAAACATGGAAGAGTTTGGTAGCTTCTATCTTCACCTCCTTTGGAGCTATAGAGGAGAAGAGAGAGGCTAAATGCTAACGCCGTCTGTGCTGTGTTTACGTGAGGGGGGGCACGCGTGAAGACCAGACAGGTACAGATGAACTCGTCTAAGCTAAGGTAAGAACATGTCTCAGTATGTAAAAACTGTGGCCTATTCCTTTAAAAACACAAATGAAACTTACAAAGACGAGGTTTATAGGTCCATAAGTTCCAGATACAGTATCCATGATATGTCCACTTGGCCTTGTCTGAACAAAAACTATGTTAGTTTGTCTGCGGACAACAGACCTCCATTCTAAATTGGAAACCTAGTTACCTCATACTGAATGTAATCATTTCGATATCCCACATGAGAAATAGTCTCAAGCATACAGCTAAAAATACAACGGTTCTTTTTTGGCCTTGTCCAAATATTTAGTGTCCTTACTTCATATTTTGGATTCAAATAGCACCGTGGGAATTTGGACTTATTGCCATTCTCGAATCCAGTCACATAAAAGCAACTGCAAATACAGGCAATGGTTATGGGCTGGATTCAAGCGCAATCAAATACGGCGCAAGAGAGGAAGCGCAACTCGGACACCAGTGAAGAAAGATGGCAGGAAGAGAAAGTATGTGCCAAGGAAACGGAACGGAAAAACACAGTTAGCATGAGCGTATTAGCAACCCAAGGATCCCCAAACTTAAAGCAAGAGACTGCAGGTGAATAGGGTAAAAAACAATTAGAGATATCAATTTCAAGCTTTTGCTGTAGATTGCAGCTTAACCCTTGTGTGGTCCTTTGGTCATTTTGACCCGAAAGCCACTGGAGCCGCAGCCCATCCAAATGGCCCAAAAGCCACTGAAGGATTTTTGTAAAAAGAAGCAGATAAAAATATGAATGTGTGGTATTTTTCAGGCTCTCTTTTGAACTGTACATTTGTTGACATTTAAAGGGTGCAAAATGTAAGGATCACACGAGGGATAATGGCCAAAATTGCCATTGCGATTAAATCTTAAATGATGGGTAGAGCCGGATTCAATTTATGTTTGAATAAGCCATTTGTAAAAATATGTATCAAAATGTCACCTTGTAAAGTTTTGAGGATGAAAACGAAATAAAAAGTGACAAAAATGTGCCAGCAAGCAGCAAAAAAGCAACAAACAAAGCCTCAAAATGTGGCGAAAACACGTTAAAAATACAATGGAAAAAGCAATGGAAAGGCAACAAAAAAGAAGATATGACAACAAAAAAAGCCACAAAAAAGAGACAAAAACGCGACAAAAAACTTACGATGTTATCCCCGTTATTTAATCATTCTACCTTTCGGCTTGCTTGACCCGGACTTTTGTATCGAGAGCTTCTCTTGTGACTTGAGATCACTACAGGAAATGGGCAGAAATACAAGGATATGGTGTATGAGATTATATCTAACTTGAACATGCCACAGACTCAATCTACAAGACGGGAAACAAACTAGTATTCTTGTTTCCCTGCACGATAAGGAAGTGCTAAATTGATGTCAATATCTGAGTCCCTGGGCGCTGCCTGCTGCGCTAACTTGTTTTTCAGGCACTTTTTATTTTTTTTACCGAGGTTTGAAATTTGCACTTTTTATATCAGACTGGCCCAAAAGGCAAAACATAGATTAAGCAACACATCACACCTTTCTAATACAGCGCTGCTTCGTTCATTTCTACTTTTTGCAACCTTTTTCCTTGAAGCGCACTATACGTTAAAGCTAGGGTACCTGAATTTTCCTGTTCAAACAGTGAATTATAATTTTTTTTGGATCAAACTTGTTTCTAGCCCTCACAGTCCCTCCTGTGTATTAAAAAATGTCAAATAATGTAATTATATGCACTTATTATACGGCCCTTCACAATGCAACTTGAATGTGATTTTCCAACGTTCTACCGGTCACTATTTTCTGATAGAAGACCTATGAAAAAAATAATGACCACTGCCAATGGAGTTTGTGCTGGTCAGTTCTTTCATATCACTCCGCAAGTAGTAATAGTGGACACTATCTCTGTCCCAGTCCCGACTTAACCAGAGATTCACCACCATTTCTCCTCTCTAACTGCACCTTCAACTAAGTAGCTAGGCTAGCAATAAGTAGCTAGCCGTGCTGCTACTAGCCTAACCACACTGCCTGGAATCAACAAACGTTGCCAAGCAACGCGTAAAAATGACGGGCA
Organism: Proterorhinus semilunaris; assembly: GCA_021464625.1. NCBI lineage: Eukaryota > Metazoa > Chordata > Actinopteri > Gobiiformes > Gobiidae > Proterorhinus > Proterorhinus semilunaris. Next base: position 31,395,287 of record CM038347.1, on the reverse strand, counting down.
AAACAAGACGCTACGCGTCGGGGGCCAGTTCGCCCTGTCGGTACTTATTTTCCCGATAATGACCGCCGTTCTATACATTATCCCTTTCACACCCATATACAGCATTGAGTCGTGACAAAGTGAAGCAGGGGCGGCCACCCCCAAGATAAATTTCACCAATTTAGATTAGACTTCTATCATCCATTGCTCAATAAAACTTTAGGTGAAGACAATACAACAAGGTCTCTGTTTTGCTGTGTTTACAACATACTCTGAGGTTTCAAAAAAAAATGAATTCTACAACACCAAAAAAATCAGTTACCCCAGCTTTAACACCTTTATTTTATCGCCTAAATAGACAGAAAGCGGTTCAATCCTCGAGCAAGTGTGGCCTTTATCTTGCGTGTTTTGCGACGTGAGTTTCCCGAAGGTTGCATACGGGCTGCAGCATAAGAATTTGATGTGAGAGTCATCCAGTGAAAAATCGATCACAGCAGAGATGAAAAGTCTCAAAGAAATCATCTTCGCCATTTCAGACCATTATGGTTTGAACAGACAATTAACCTGTTAACCCCCACCTTAACTGAGTGCATTTTCTCCAGTTCGGCCGGCATGTTCTTGATTGCGGAGCTAAGTGTAATGTCTCATTTGAAAGCTAAGACCAACAAAACTGATCTTTTTCCTTGCATCACTGTTTCGTTTCATCGCATTTTTGCCACTTTTTCCATCGCTTTTTTGTTGCAAGGACTGATCTGGATTTTTGGGGTTCAATACCGATACCGATATGAAGAGGTTTGGCATAGAGGTCGACTGTGTGGGTTTTTCTAAGACCGATGCCGATTGTTGGGGATTCTGGCGGATGCCAATTTACACCACCTGTATATTATACATTTTATAAAATTTCGGGTCTATAATCCTGTGTATGATGCTGCTAAACGTGCCAGTGTTGAACTGTGACTGCATGGGGCGCTGTTTATTCATGTTTAGTAGGAGCTTCAGAAAGACAAAATCAGTAGATTCAAAAACAAAAATGTCATCTCATATGGTTCTGAAATTATGTACACAAGTCTACAACATAACATACATAAAATAGGAGTACAAATGTATGACTGATTTTCACTGTGATGTATCTTTGCTCCCCTGAGGCCTGGGTTGTGGGAGGGCTCATTTTAAAGCTCTGACTCGTGTCTCTATCACTTTTGCCTGAGAAAAAGGCTGATATTGAAAATAGCCAAATATCAGTCCAATATATCAGCCGGTCCGATATATTGGTCAGGCCCTATTGTCCAATAAACCTTTTGACCTGCTGGGTGCTTTTAAAATGCAAATTGATCTGAATTTTCATTTTAAAAAATCGATTGGTTGCAATCTTTGTCAGATAAATTTCAAATGTGTTTCTCAAAATGGAAGCGCTGTCCATTTGAGATAACGTACACTACAGCATTACTACTACATTGTTCTTTTTTCCTTTTTTCTTATTGAACAGTAACAAGCTCTTATGCCAGGGGTTAAAAAAAAATAGATATAATGAAATAAAACATAACGGAGGCCGTCCTTAGCAGTAGCACTTAAAAAAGGTTAAAGCATCAAGAATGTATTGATTCTTTATATTGTATAATTTCGAGCAAGTAGAGTTTAAAAAGGGACTTTTTACCAGAAAATTTAAATTTATGAAAATGAAATTTTGCTAAAATAATGTACACATTTATCACATGGAATTATATTCGTTTAGAGCTACAGGGATTGTAAAAACCAAAAAGCACATCGGAATATGTAAGTGAAAAGTTAGTGAGGATTTTAGTTTGTATATAACGCAGAAAGTCTTTCCAAAAAGCTAGAGTGAAGGGGCATTTCCAAAATAAGTGGATGACAGCTTCATTGTCCTGATGATCAGATATTTAGAGGGTAAAGTCCATACAGAAGTCCATTTGATATCAGGTACGAATTGCCTCCAGTAATGAATGACATAAGGCACAGTAGCAATATCTTGCTGAAGTAAAGCTCTAATTTTTTTGTTACTCATGGAAGGGCTGGAGGCAAAACAGATTTAGCCCACAACAGTCTCAAAGCTTGACAAAGAAGAAGCAATCGGTCTTTCGATGTGTGAATGAACCCAACTCTGAAATAGCATGAGCACATCTTGATGAATAGCGTCCATAAAAATATATACGTGTATGCATCTTTCTTCTATGTTTTTGGAAACAACAACACCAAGGCAAGTGACTTTGGATTTGACAGGGATATTACAGAAGGACGATTGAGTACGTAAGATTTAATTGGGAGGAGTTCACATTTATTAATATTATGTTTAAGGCCTGAAGCACCTGAAAAATAAGAGTCTCTTAAGAAAAGAGTTGTGTCATCCGCCACTTGGCTAATCAAAACTTCTCTATCAGCAATTGAGACACCACGCACATTATTCTGTGAAATATAAGTTGCCAGAAGTTGAGCTACTATTAAGAAAAGGTATGGTGCCCTGCCGGACACCTCTAGACAAGTGGAATCTAGAAGTAGTACCATATTTCAGTTTGATTAAGCAATTTGCATTATTGAATAATGTTTTAATGGAATCTATGAAGAAACGATCAAACCCAATTTTTTCTATAGCTTTGAAGAGGAATTTGTGCTCTAAGGAGTCAAATGCCTTGTAAAAATCTAAGAACATAACAAAGCTATTTTCATGTATAACCTGACTGTGATTCATCAATAATGGAAGATAAGGTTCTTTTAATTCTTTTCGCTAAAATTATGGCAAATATTTTGTAATCATTGTTGAGCTGACAAATAGGTCTCCAATTTTGATTGATAACTTAAGTAATAATGCCTACATTGTTCTGTTGCAGCTATAGATACAGATGGCATTGTGTCATACAAGGGGGCGTGGCCTTGTCGAGGGGGAAGGAAGTATGTTTTGGAAAACACAATTTTTCACTCTTTTTATCCATTTTCTGGCGGAATATACTTATTACACACAAAAAAGTCAAGTCTAAATAGATGGATGTTCCTTCACAGCAGATTGTTCAGTATAAGTGAAAAAATGGTTGTCGTAGCTAGCGTTAGCATGTAGCATGATGCTATCATGAAGCATCATGTTCTTCATTCTGTTATTTATGTAATTATGGGCTGTTGAACCACTTTGCTCTTCTCCATTTCTTTGTTGGGTAGAAAACTATATTCATAATTCAGCATTTGTTAAAATATCCATCCATCCATCCATTTTCTTCCACTTGTCCGTTGCCGGGTCGTGGGGGCAGCCTTTGGAACTGCCCAAATCCCGTTGCACCAGCCCCTATGGCTCCTCCTGCAGGTGGTGGGTCCACAGAAGGACGTCCTCACGATTCGAACCGAGCCTGTTGGTCTCCCATAAGGGGCTTCTGAACCGCTCCCTGTCTGACCCGTCACCTAGGACCTGTTTGCCATGGGAGACCCTACCAGGTGCACGAAGCCCCCGACAACAGAGCTCCCCGGATCATTCAGGCGCTCAAACCCCTCCACCACGTTAAGGTGGCGGTTCCAGGAGGGGATTTGTTCAAATAGTTTGAGTAATTATAGAAAGTTTAGATTTTTCTTTCCTCTTTGTTTTCCCCCTAAACTGCTTCAAACATGACTATATATATATATATATAGACAATTCCAGAGTTGCCGTCTGTATCTATTCACTCATCTATTCACTCTTTTTGCCTTGTCTCAGCACTTCCGTTGTCTTGACACTTCTGATGGAGTGCAAAGCCGTTCATTTAAACGGAGAACGAGGGGAAATGTTCTCTGCTAAAATCTGATGTTTAGTAGATTGATTTGTTTAAAATGTCCAATGTTCACTTGCACCAACATGTCAACACTGCACTGTTTCTCTGCTCGGCCAAAAATCGGCTTTGTTTTTGTGTTGTAACTGATTTTATCTTGACTTCTCTAGTCCTATGTAAACTGATAGGGGAAAAGGGGAGAGCACAATTCAACGCGGCACCCACGCAAACATCCGGAATAAGGTGAATAGGCTATGTGAATTATAAGTTCTAATCAGAAATATTGATCTAGAAATATTACAGTTGCAGTAAAAAGTATCTCTGGCGAGTAAAGCTGGGAATGATGGTGGAATTAACTAAACAGAATAGACTGAAAAACGTCAATACTGTGACCACTAAACTATATTTGAGCTTTTTTCTTTTTCCTGTGTATTTCCTAAGAATAGCATTTTGTGTTTTGAAATGACATTGTTGCCGAATTGAAAGTGATCAGGATTTTTGGGACCGATTACTGATCACTAAAATTTTTACCAGCTGATACCAATCATGACCGATACCAATAACATGGTTTTAATGGTTTTAGCAGCGCATCTAGAGCTGCTGTGTAGCCACAAATCATATTTAAAAATCCGTTTAGAGCGGCACTATACTTCGGAGTTTTCACCGGAATATCTACTGAAAGAAAGTTTGTGAAATCCGCGTTGATCGCCTCATTTGATCGGCGCATTTTATCGATTTTTACCGCAGCTTTTGGGGTAAAATAAGTTATTGATTTAAGCCTTTATTTAAACAGCTTCACTAGTCAAGGTTTGTGTGAATGGAGCACATAGGACATACTGTAAAAAAAAATTAGGACCAGGCCTTCTCAAACATGCGACATGGTAGTACAGCGGTTAGAGCTCGTGCTTCACAGCTAGAAGGTCCTGGGTTCGATTCCCACCTGGACGGGGCCTTTCTGTGTGGAGTTTGCATGTTCTCCCCGTGTCTGCGAAGGTTTCCTCCGGGTACTCCGGTTTCCCGAAATGGACATTTGCAAATGGCTGAAAAAGCGACAAACTACACCAGGGGTCGGCAAGTTGGCTTGGCTTCGGGACAATGTTTTTTTACGCCGATAGATGGCGGGCCAGCCGGTCAATTGATAAAAAATAGATTTATTCATGCATGGATATTCAATACTAGATAACCCCAAACTATACATATTTTTTGTTTCAAAATAAAATATTGTTTGAAACAATACTGTCCCCGAGTCTGTCGGATGTTCGCGGGTTACACAGCACTAGCAAAACATAAAGTTAGCATCACAAACATGTCGCTTTCCAAAAGACAACAAAGAAAAGTGGACAGTGAAGACAGGAGTTTCAGGGAGGAAAGGCGACAAACATATGGTTTCATCCTACCTGGATATGTGAATGCCAAACCTCTCTGCCTCATCCACAACGAGGTCATCTCCGTTTGCAAAGAGTCCAATATTCAGCGACATCACGAAACGAAACATGGGTCATTCAGTGCGTCCTTTCCACTTCAGTCTGAGTCAAGGCGTCTCAAAATCGATGCTCTTTATGACAGTTATATCCGGAGCAGCAGGGTCTTAGTCCGAGGCCTGACCACACAGGAAAAGGTATCCAGGGCCTCGCTTAAAGCGTCCTGGATTTTGGCCCGGTGTTACGCCAAGTAATGCACCCCCTCTTACCGCGCACAGATGAAACAACGACAGGAAGGTTTCTAGGACTGTCTCGCAACAATTATAGCCCATTTGTATGTATTTATTTATGTAAGACTGACTAACCATAACCATTTAACCAGAAGAGATTGTTCTTTTAAAAATGTCTTTAAAAGTCAGGGATATTTTTTGGCTGAGCGTGTGATATGAGGAGTGTGGCGTGAGAGCGTGTGAAGGCATTCATGCGTGTGTAGGCTGCTTAGAGTTAAATTGCAACAGTGGAATGAAACACAAGCAAAGATCATCGGCAAAATATTTGCGGATAAAGAACAATTAAGTCTCTGTTAGGCTTTTTATATCCTCTGGCGGGCCAAAAATATTGGCAACGGGCCAAAATTGTCCCCCGGGCCGGACGTTGCCGACCACTGAACTACACCATCGGCGTCCCTGCAGCCTGTGTGCCGTTTTGCTCAGCACACACTACACAATTTTTCTAGTCTTAAACGATTTTATATAGAATGGGGGGCCACATTACACGACTACATTTAGTGCGATTATAGAACGTCTGGGGGTTCACACTTAACGACTGAGAATCGTAAGAGGGAACACACTACACGATTCTGACAAACAGCTGATGTTTGATAACACAGCACGCCTGTCCTCTCTACCGCTTCATTTCTCCTCCGGCTTCAAAAACTGACCCCAAATACGCAAAGATAGGCCGTGTTTGTGAGCGTAGGGAAAGATGTGCGTGTCCCGATTAGTCAGCGGTGTCAACAGTGTCACAACATCGCAGTGCAAGGCTCCTACTGCTACGAAGCCTTCAACTTGGCTATAGTTCTGTCAAATGGAGATAAACGTCGGCGAAGAGACAGCGGAGAGAGGCGAGCCGCTAGCGGAAGCTGAACAGTTAGTTTCCAAACTCAGTAAGTGCCGCTAAACTCTGGTCGTGGCTGAAATGTAGCTTGAAAGGGTGGTTATCATGAACTTTTGGGGATAGTAAGTTGTGCCGTTTCGTGTGGGGCTGTGGCCATGAAATTACTTGTTTGAGTCGCTGTTTTGAGAAATGAAAAGGAGGCGCCGCTGTGTTTTTCTGTCTTTATTTCACCGCTGCTTTCTGTGTGTTCACTTTGGGGACGGTAAAATCACCCACGTTTCTCCTGTGCGTCCAAAATCGGGCTTAAAAATCGAACATGCTTGATTTCCTGCGACTGTAGTCCAGTTGCGTCTGTCTGCTGCCCGTACACTACACGATTCGAACATGAGTCCAGTCGTGACCCCTCCCCCCCCACACACACACACTACAAGACACGACTCTGTGCGACTGCCTTCGACTAGACACGACTCGGGAAAACTCGGCGCGACTGAGAATTGTATCAAAATCGGGCATAAAAATCGCCCCCCCCCCTTCTGTACTGAGCTGGCGCCGGGACTGTAGAACACTAGAGCCACTAACAATAAGCTCTTGAGGTCCCGTTGAGATTATTGTGTAGCGAGGTGGAATAAGGTGTCCCGTTTCGCCCATAGGATGTAGGGGCGCGCTTTAAAAAGAGCTGACATTGTCTCATTGTTCGTCGAGTCGGGAGCGTCAAGCCGGCGACGTAGGCTGAACCTCTTAGCTCCATCTTAACCGAGTGCATTTTCTCCAGTTTGGCTTTACCCAAAAATCTAAAAGCTTCTCGACTGGAGAGCTTACAACCTATAGGCCAGTGTAGCGCCTCATTTGAAAGCCAAGACCCACAAAAACTGATGTACACTTTTTCGTCCCATTTGTGTCACGTTTTTATTGTTTTTTTATTGGCTTGTTATTGTGTTAAGAGTTGCTTTTCCAGCACGGAAACTTTTCTTTGCTGGGTTTTTGCTCACAGCGAGCGTCAGACCCCATTTAAAAGCTATAGGACCTGGTAGTTTCTGAAGACATGCGAGTTACGTTTTACTCGCACAGATCGGGCACAAGTGGCGGCTGGTAGGTCACCGGTTCAGCCGCAAATGCTTCATTTTGATGGATAAAACAGACGTGGTTGGTCTCACGCGCTGTGTTCTTTAGAATGATTTAGTCTTTCCGTATTTTCTCGAAACGTCTTCGCAAATGTCACAATGTCATTGAAAATAAATCAGACACTTTTACTGCTAAAACAGTTACTCAAGTACTCCAAGTTTTCAGTGGACAGGATCAAGTACCTGGGTGTTCACCTCAACAATAAACTGGACTGGTCCCACAACACCAACGCCCTGTACAAGAAGGGCCAAAGTCGCCTCCACCTTCTGAGGAGACTGAGGTCCTTCGGAGTGAGCATAAGATACCACTATTTAATTGTTTTTTGTTGTCTCATATTCCCTGCCTCTTCTCCCATCCGGGTACTTTCAGTGCGCCGCAGATATGGAGGTGAAAACAATGGCGGCATTAAACAGCGTTTTTTGCCTGTGAGTGACGGATTGTGTTCGATAAATTCAGTTTTTCTCAGTAAATCCGGCCTAAAAGCTGTTGTGCGGTCGGATGTTCCATTTTGCCGGAACTACAACTTCAATCTTGTGAACAGAGAACGTTTTATGATTAGAATCGACGTCTGCGGATCTGAACACATTGTAACGTAACTGTGCCGGAAACATCAAGCTCCAAATTCGACCATCTACTTTGCTTTAAACATAAAATAAATTGTTAATCAAATGTTTTATGTCATGACATGTGTTAGCTAAGTCACGCTTTAGCTAAATCTAAAGTCGAATAAACTAGACGGAACGTCGCCTAAAAGCTTCTAAAACATTTTCTCGTCCGCATTACATTTAACTTAGATCAGGATTATTTCCCGTAAGGCGAAACATACATTCGTGAAATTCAACACAAAGTTACGATGGATTAGCGACGCGCACTAGGCGACCTCTTTGTACAAACATTACTCGAGACCAATTAAGTCCAATTTCAGTTTAGATCAGACTTTTGCCTCAATAGGCAGGTCATCATGGTAATCAAATGACATTTCATCCCAATCCGACAATCATTCACCTTAATAAATCCTCTCAAACAGCCACCAAACATCAGCGATCTCCCATTGTTTTCACCTCCGCTTCATCTGTGACGTAACGCCGTAAAGCCCTATTTGCAAACCCTGCGTGTTTCTAAGAGCTGAATGTAACAAGTACAATTCTCAATTTTTTTACTTTTACTTGAGTAATTGTTTGGGGTCATTACTTTTGACCATTTTAGATTATTTCAAAGTTTCGTCATACTCTTACTCTATAGTCAATATTGGTGGCTGGTCTACCCACCTCTGCCCAAACCGAGGTCTAGCGTAAGTGTACGCTGTTACGTTACTCCGCTATAGAGGAGGAGTGAAGGTACTACAGGAGGAAAGGAAACGAGGAAAGGAGGAAGGGAGGAGTGGGGAGGGAGAGGATTCAAGGAGAGGAAGAGAGTGACCGACCTTTGCCTTAACACGGGAGCGAAGGGGGAAAGCCCTACCGCTTGCCCGAAGAAGAAGCCCCACAGGCGGCCGCGGCTAAAACACGCACCGCCCACGGGGCTTCTCCACACGCGTGTGCACCCCCCCCCCCCCCCCCCCCCCCCCCCCCCCCCCCCCAAACACCCCCCCTGCCTTCAAAAATTGTTTCACTCACAATTTCGGCATGAAGAAGGTCCGGAGGGCGGTATCCGTTGCGCTTTCGGAGGCACATCCGTGTAGCCGCTCGTGTGGCGCTTTCGCTTCCTCAACCGCGTAAGAAGAAGAGAGAGTGAGGGAGAGTGGGAGAGGAAGAGATAAATCGGGCCGGTTCTGTGCCGTGTTATCCACCACCTCCCGTTGCCGGTGCCGTTGGGGTTCGGGGAGAGAGAGACACACGCGCACACACACACACACGGGCAGAGCGAGTCCGCGAGAGCCCGTGAAGCTGCCTCCTCCCCCTCCGCCGCAGCAGCAGCAGAACCTCGGGTTTTCCCCCCCACACTCACTCACTCACTCACTCACTCACTCACACAAACGCGCACGCACACACACACACACCAGACTGTGCCGAGAGACGCGCACTCGGAGCGCGCGGGGGGAGAGAGAGAGAGGGAGAAAGGGAGAGCCAGCCCGATCACCACCCTCTGCCCGTGCCTCGCGGCCAAGTGTGTCTCGCTCCGGCCGGCAGTGCGCATGCGTGCCCTGCCGATCGCACTTTCATTCACATCCACGGGACTCCCCACTATTTATTTCTCCGGTGAATGGTCGAAATGTAGGGGCGCGCATGTTTCATTTGACTATGGCGATCGAAAAATGTGTTGAAGTTGAAAAAGTTGAAATGGTCAAGTTTCTTTTGTTTACCAGCCATATTCTTTTTTCAAGAAGAGTGCTTACATTTTTGTTGTAATTTGTTACAACGCTCAATACAGCAAACAGAATAATTACATTCTGTTTATTTAGCCTAGCCTAGCAAAATGTGTGCTACCTATATTTATGTTAAGCACAGGACCTTGCACTAAGAGCACCGTCAACAATATTGAACCTGATCAGCACAGGTTTTATGAGGGGCCCCGAGTCAAATTACGCTCAGGGCCCCGTGAAGGATCAATCACAAACGTCACAAACGAAGGGAAAACTATAGGTGACGATTTCAGCAAAATCTTAAATATATTTGTGCGGAGAACGTTCCCGTGAAATGTTTGGCCAACGGGTCATTTTAAAAACCTCTGAACCCCCGCCTTCACCGCGTGCATTTCCTCCAGTTCGGCATCACCCAAATCTAAAAGCAAAAAAGTGTCAAAAGAGCGACTAAAACATGCCGGAAGAGCAACAATAACACCATTTTAAAAAAAAGCGACACAAACGCGTCAGAAAAGCAGCAATAGAGCGACTAAAGAGTGAGGAAAAAGCAACAAGAAAGCCACAAAAGAGTGACAAAAGGGTGACCAAAACACGACAAAATAAAAGTTACAATCAGTTTTGTAGGTCTTAGCTTTCAAATGAAGCATTACTACATTCTATCTATCTATCTATCTACTGACAGAATCGATCGAAACGTTTGCCCCTAAAGAAATCAATCTACTGTCTTATTCTTCTCCACAACTACCAAACACATTTGACGCTTACTGGAGTCAGAAGGGGGCGCCATTTACCAAGTAGCGGCCAGAAAGGATGGGGAGAGGGGGAGAGGAGCAAAGAACGTCAGGTTAAGCACATTGTTGCTCATTCTGAATTCCTATTTATAAAACAATAAGGAAACGTACCTTCTGTGGACAGTCCGGGGTTGTAAGTTACACACAAAGGCCTATATATTCACCCATACCTCGCACTGTATTTTGTTCAGGAGGAGAAGATGTAGGATTACCCTATAATGTTCTAAACAATATACAAATATCAACACATTTTGCGTGGGCACTTCAACGTGGGTAAAATGTGGAAAAGTATTTACAATGTAATTGGTTCGGGATGATGGTATTGATAAATCCCAACATCTCTGCAAAAGCTTGGGGGGGGGGGAACGCATTAACAATACCTTACCAATGCCTGCACTCATAATATAAACATTAAAGCGCCCCCTATTGACAAACCAACACTTGACATGATCAGTTTTAAGCCGATCTTCTAAACATTTTTAAACCCGACTTGTTGCTTCTTTGCTGCAGTTCTTCGTGCGGCCAGTAGGAGTCACTAAAGCTGCACACCTTTCGCTTCTCCCTAATGCAGATGTTTCCGTGGAAGATTCTGACTATCGTGTTTTTGTTGTTGTTGTTGTGTTTTTTTTTTTTTAAGGTGACAGACTTGGAAAATACGTACTTAACAATGTTTTCTTTAATTTCTATAGTTTTCTTTGCAACGCTGGAAGTGACAAGAGTGTGCCTCAAATGATCGGCAGAGTGGGTGATGTAATCAGCGGGGGACACACACTGTGAATGGGTATGAGAGGAGAATAAGCAATTATGCAGACAATGTTGTATAGGTGGCGAACCGGGCCGTAATTATGGTTGTGTAACATGGACGGAACTAGACCACACTTTAGAGTGCAGAACGTTTTTTCCCCGCAACCCTTGAGCACCGCACACTGTGCTGCTGTAACTATGAAGAGAATAAAACACCTGACAGCTCCCTGTAGATGTCGGATTATTAAACAAACGGATGTTTCATGAGGATTTCAGCTGCATCAGGGCAGGTTGGTCAGATGTTTGTCAGCTCACGATCTTTTTGTAAACTTCTGCCATAATGCTAAACTGTTCAAACATTTGCGATCTCTCCACGTGTTTGTCTTTACATGGTGCACGTGGGTTCTAGATGAAGAACAGGCAGCAGTCCGGATGTCTTATACAGGAGGAGTTTATTTACTATCGTTACGGGACCCGGAGACATGAACTCGAGACATTGCGCCAGTCCTACCATTCAAGTTTGTCTATGCTTCCACAGGAGAGGGATAAATACCCTCTAAGAGCGTCATACCGATACGCGAGCAAAACATTCAGTGGCTGCGGGTGGGCACCTGAGCGACTGTACAGCTTGACCCACGGATAGTACGACTTTACAGCTCGACCCAGTATGCCAAATAGCAATTTAATGTTACCCTCTAACAGTGGGGCACGGCCCGACTACACCACGCGCAGGGGGGACTTCAAGCAAAGACGTTTGGGAACCACTGGCTTAGAGTAGCTTTAATACATGAGGAGAATAGACCAAAGAACGAGCTGTGACTCCTAAAGTTCACACAGCACCGAACCGCTCACAAAAACGCCACCGCATCACGGGGAAAGAAGCGATCTGAGGGCACACGCAGCGTTTATCTGTCAGTTAAAGCCAATATCGCCAAAATCGCTAAAGCAATCGCTGAAGAGGTAGAGCAGAAGCGAAAGTCCTCGCTTCAGTCTGAATCACTTCAATCCGCGGATGTGCTGGACGTGACTTCCTACGCGCAAATATAACAAGTCGAATGGATTAAACTGATCAGGAAGTCACTTTGGTTACGCATACGTGGCGTAGTTACGGGATATTGGAATAGTTGTGGGAAAGTTGCGGGCTTTTGGAACAGTGGCAATCCCGCACTGATTTTGCCTGATTTTGCGTTAACAGCTGTGATTGCAACATCGCGAAATCCTACAGGGACTGGCAATGTCTATAGGTCCACTTACCCATGTTGGTAACACTTTACATGACAACCCGGTAACTACTATAATAATAATAATAATGCATCAGTTTTATATAGCGCTTTTCTGGACACTCAAAGATGCACTATTGCACTATTCATTCACTCCATACTTGGTGGTGGTAAGCTACTATTGTAACCACAGCTGCCCTGGGGTAGACTGACGGAAGCGAGGCAGCCAATGTGCGCCATCGGCCCCTGCGACCACCACCAACCACTCACTCACTCATCCCGGCCTATTGTACATGTTTTTGGTGGTAGGGGAAACCGGAGCACCCGGAGGAAACCTACGCAGACACGGGGAGAACATGCAAACTCCACACAGAAAGGCCCCGGCCAGGTGGGAAACGAACCCGGACCTTCTAGCTGTGAAGCACGAGCGCTAACCGCTGCGCTACCGTGCCGCCCACGGGTAATTACCGAGTTACCTGCCCCCTAGGTAATTACCGAGTAATAACGGTAGTAATTACAGTGGTAAGAACTAGTAACAAATATCAATAAAAGTGGTAGTTCTTGGGTAATTAAAGTATTAGTTAATCGTAACTCTGCTCAATAACTGCTAGGTAATTGCCTAGTAATTACTAGTAATACATATAAATAAAAGTGATAGTTCTTGGGTAATTAAAGTAGTTGTTAATAGTAATTCAGCCCAATAACACTGACAATGTAAGACTTACTGATGAGCATGTATAGCTCACCCCACATTAATAACCCAATAGTTATTAGTACTGTTATTATTAAGCAATTACTTAGCAGTTATTGGGCAGAGTTATTTCAACTACCATAGAACTACAACCTTGAATTCATATTTATTACTAGTAATCACTAGATTATTACTTAGTGTTATTGGGCTGAGTTACTATTAACTACTTTAATTACCCAAGAACTAACACTTTTATTGACATTTGTTACTAGTTATTACCACTGTAACTACTAGGTAATTACCTAGTAGTTACCGGGTTGTCATGTAAAGTGTTACCCAAATGTTCTCTTTGCATATTGTTGGCGTCTAGTTTGATAAGTAGGAGCACATTTGTTATCACTGGCATGCATTTGGAGATTGTTATTACAGGCATACTGCGTAACATTTTGGAATATCTTGATGTCAGCAATACAAAACACGCTGCTAATGACCAGCTGGATGAGGACCTAACTACCTATTTTAATCTCATATTGGACGGCCTTTACAGTAGTGGACATCTCCATTGAGATGAGCTGGAGACGTGCCCGCTCCAAGTAACGTTACAAGTGAGGCCCGAGGAGAGGTGAGTCGCTCAAAGCAAAGACACAGGTTGGTTTATTCATTTATTTTGCAAAAGAAATATAAGGAAATAAAATATGTAAATTGTCAGTTTCTTTTAAGTAAACAAACAGCTACCATATTAGCTGAAGACATTTGAGACCAACACATTTCAGAAACACTGGAAAGGCACCAAGAGCCCCCCACACCTGCAGCACAATGGAGGCGTCACAAGCGGAGCTACAGGAGACCGAAATGGAACAAACAAGGAGGTATCCGGGCATGACTCACAGCTAAGCCACACAAATCTTCTATGCCTACTATTGTTCGGACTAATGTTCGACACCTGAACGAAATTTTTGTGGTACAATGACAATTAAAGCACTTATTTATTGGGTGAAATGTGACGCGGTGTGGCTTTATTCTGGTGATAGCAACAGCAAACTGGTGTTCCACTGTAGGCATAGAAGCGACACATGGCTTCAGCTCCCCGTTTTCCTGCGAGGGTCTTGCACAAACAAGAACAGACAAGATGAAGGGCACGAGGCCTGAAACGTCACATACTATGGCGTAAGAAACAATAAAAAAAAAACTGGGAGCTTTCACTGCTGTTACTTTCAATTTATGTAACCTTATTTTTGGATCCAGCACGCAGGTTTTACTGCCTTCGGAATTGGCCTATTTCTTTTTATGCACAGAGACCCCACATGATTTCCGACTGGACCATAAGATCGGCACTGTCCTTCCTCTCTTCTAACTTTTACATTCACAATTAGCAGGGTTCCAAAAAAATGAAGAGATGGCTCAAGATTTCATAAAAGGACAGCGAGTAAAAGTTAGGATGTGACTTTCCTCTCTCTCTCTCTCTCTCTCTCTCTCTCTCTCTCTCTCTCTCTCTCTCTCTCTCGTTATTTAGTCATTTAGCCCAGTACTTTAGAACTAAAATTAGGCTGTTATTTCCAATAGGTCGTCCGAACAGAAGCAATTCCACATGCACTAAACCACAGGCTGAAACCCTATAAACACTGGCAAACATTTAGCCTATTTCCTAACTTTATTGTGTTTTGTAATAATAGAAACCTATGTATTTATGCTAGTCTACATTTAAAAGGAACAGGCCACCGTTTTTCCATACTGTTCTTACCTGAGCTTAGACGAGTTGATGCGTACCTGTCTGGAACGCAAACCAAAGATGTTGTTAGCATTTAGCCTCTCCTAGCTTATTCCTTTGAACCCAAACAGGGGTGAAGTTAGAAGCGACCAAGCTCTTCCATGTTTCCCCTATTTACATATGGTTACATGAGTAGTTACACGATCCAAGTATAGTTACACAAAATTAAACATGTCGATTTTCTAAGCGGATAAAAAAGGGGCACTATATTATAAGGCGTAATAACCTTGACCTTAGGTACGGGAACCTTACGAGAACTTTGACGTCCGCGTAGTAATAGCTTCACTTCACTTTACTCAATAGATTTCTTCCTTCCTGAGGGTATGAGCATATTCCAAGATTTCAATGCCAGGATTCATACCCTCATAGCTCCACACCCACGGGAGGAGGACGTTCGAAAAACATTCAAACAGATCCAAACAGCATCAGGCGAGCGTGTCATCATGACCACTTATCGCTCCGTGGAGACGCAGCCATCCTGAATCCTCCTTGTTTTTGTTTGTAGCGCCATACTTGCCAATCTGAAGGGCTGTGCAACGAAGCGGGCTGAACCTGGATTAATACTTCTGACCCAAGTCGACAAACCCAGACATGGAGATTCTGGATAAGTGGCACGGCAATGTGTGGTATTAATTGGTTTAGTTTACCGCGGGGTTTCTCTGAGGGTTTGTGAAACAGGAGGAGTCAGCGCCAAGTGGCCAATCACAGCAGAGACACTTTCCGACACCCGCCCACTCCCACATTAAGGTTAATTGTCGGAGTGGGGGCACTTCCCCTAAATAGAAAAACCTTACCTTATCCCTAACCTTAAGGATAGTGGAGTTTACAATCACGGGTATCAAACACGTAGGAGATCGCCCAGGCGCTGCCCACTGTCACTGGTCTTTCTGGACAGCTACAGTGGGCCCTCCCAGTCTGAGAGCCAAACATTATCAAGCGTTTACAATTTCACAATCTCGCTATAATATTAAAATCCTCTATGAAAAGCCATAAACATACAGTTATGAATCCAATCCATTGAGATATAAACCTAACCGCACAGGAAGAACATTTATTGCCTCCATTTCAGCTGTTCATTTGACCAGAATTACAAACTGAGGGGAGAAAAAGTAATTAGATTTTTCCCGCAGCATAATGAAGAGTTTAATTAGTGAAAGAAATGGTGATGTTTTGTGCCTGAATGACAAGAGAAACTCTCGAGTTTTCAAACGTGTTCATGGACAAATGTTGGCAACGGCCAGGGGAAATAAGAGTAAAAAAGCAGATATAGGATATACAAAAAAAAAGCTATATGGCTTTTAGTCATCATAATTTGAGCGAGATGTTGCTAGTCCTTTTCTCTCTCCCTTTGTGCGCTCTATTATAAAGAGATGGGATGAGTTTGTACAGACGGAGGAGGTCAGCTCATCCCATTTCTCCAGCGCAGCGTTAATCCTGACCACCTCACCTTATCTAATCGGGTCTGTGCTGCTGAGGGTAATTTATAGACGAGCTTACCTGTAATATCGGGGTCTTAAATAGATACACGTGTGCGAGTCACCTCACACCGGCCTTACAATCTGCTCAAATCAAGACGTTAGGGGCCGATTGGTGGGCCGACCCGAGAGCGCGAAGAAGCCCAATCTAGTGTAGGCTCGGCATGAGTCGGCCCTGTCCGTGTGCGCGCATTCGTTCATTCAAAATGGATGCTCCGAGTCCTTTCTTCACCCACATGAAGAAAGAATGGCACCAAAGATTTCACATAACACCAGCGCCGCTTCAGTGAGTGACTTTTTACGTTGCCCTAAAGGTCCGACGCGATAATCTCCGTCTCTTCATCAACTATAGCCAAATAAATGTATGAACGTGACAGCTAAATAAAAAAAGGCGATGGGACTCTGAGAAAACAATTGACACGCTACCAGAGACGGCCACCACACGCCGTTTGAATGGGGAGGTATTTTGTTGACCGCTCACCGTGTTAGAAACGTTTCACAGACAGCCAGAACATCACGCGGACGCGCACGGTGTGGCTGTCGGGCTTGGTCTTGGGTTTCGATCGCTTCAATGTACATGCTGCTCTCAGCCCGGGGAGACGGGGGCAGACGAGAGGAGACCTGAGTAGACAAATAGTCGCCCTGCACCCCCGAAACAGCATCAGGGCGTTTGATTCTAAACTAGCGTTCTCATTTGAGAGTGGTGCAGGTAGTAGAGTGAGTCGTCTCATGAACAGAAGGTCGAGGGTTCGAATCCCGGCACCTTGAGGTGCACATTGTAGTTGTGTCCTTGGGCAAGATACGTCACCCTCCTTGCCTCCAGTGTCTGCATACATTGGTGTTTGAATGAGTGTGAATGGGTGCCTCATGCATTATATGACTTGAGACCATACTACTCATCGGTGCATATGATTAAAACCTTTGATTACCTATGAAAGTTGATTATATAGGTTCCTTTATACCTTTAACTGATTTGATTGACTTACTGTCAAAGGTAACTTGGGTGTGAGACCGTTTGGAAACATCACGAAGCCTGGGTGAATGAGGGGTGCATCCGAATTGAGCAAATTAGTAAGAGGTCTAAGCCCAAACCGGAAGTGCATCAGTGTTCTGGCAGCCTCGCTTCTTCCAGTCTACCCCAGGGCAGCTGTGGCTACAATAGTAGCTTCCCACCACAGTGAATTAATAATGCATTATAAAGCGTCTCTGAGTGTCCAGAAAACCAATGCATTACTATTATTACTGTATTATTATTATTATGACTGCCTTTGCCACACCATGTGGTTCACTCTAAATGACAAATTCCCATTATTGTCCTCATTGTCACATTCCTACACTTAGTAATGTAAGAAAGTTGAGCGCTAAAATGAATAAAGCAAGTTTTAGGGTGGGGTAACTCGAGGGTGTAGTTTAGTATTAATTTTTAAAGTAATTTGTCTTTACATACAGTATATGGCGGTCTACCCTGCTCCACTCCACTGTCTAATCATACAAGTACAAAACGTGTATTATGAGAGCTAGAAACGAGTTGGGCAATATGCTGGCACATCATGGTTTTGATGCTCACGGCTTGCTCATAAGGAAATGGGTAGAGCAGCTTTAAGTGGCAGTATGTTCAGCAAGTACCCCCCTAAAAGTGTGTCAAAACCTTTTCACAACAACAAGGGTTTTACCTTTCAAATGCCTTTGACTGCATCCTATCTTTTTGGACAGGGTTCTGCACTGTAGTGCTAAGTGATCAGTAAAGAGGAGGGCAGAGGCTGGGGGAGCAGTGTTAGTCATAATAACGGCGTTAACAAGAATAGCCAGCTTTAAGTGCGTCTGTGTGAGTCATTTGTACCAATCCGCTGTTCGTCGCCGGGTCAGCTCTCCTGGTCTGAGCCCATCTCCCGAGACCTTCCGCCCCCGTTTCATTTGCTTTGTCAATGCGGCTCAGGATATTCTTAATCTGTAATATCATGTAGACGGGAGGGGAGAGGCAGAGGATAGTGATTTTTGGTTGTTGTTTTTTTTTAGAATTAGGTGGCAATAACCAAGAGATTTGAGGTCGAAATTACACTTTGGAAATCTGAAAAATTGGAAAGAATTCAAAATGCCTTTTCATGACCTGTAATTACAGCCTCTCATCATCACTGTTGCCTTTGTTCCACAATGCTGACATTACCATGGCTTTTAATGCAATATCTTGTGCGTCCCAGTAGAGATGCACGGGTCAGGGTTTTTTTTCCAGTGAGAAAAGAGAAGCAACGCACACCAAACGTTACATCAGAGGTGCAGATGTTGAGGAAAATCTTCCAAATTCCAAAAAGCAGCATTTTTGAACCACCGTGCATGTGGAGTGGGTCCAGGTGCCTTAGATCTTCTCCAAAGAGTGGGACGTGCCCATCAATCTGGAGGCCACACCCAGAGCAAAGCAGCCAATTTCTACAAAAACAACAATTGTAAAAAAAAAAATAACAATAAATCATAATAATATATATATACAAAGTCTGTAAAATATATCACAATGTCTACAGTTCTTACAAGAAGCATTTCAAGTCATAGACAACATTAAGTCCATCAGGAGTCAAAGTATTTCAATGGTGGATCCAATGGAGTTCATTTCGTCGATATTTAGTTATAATTTTAGTCAAAGTAATATTTTCGCCGAATAAAATTTATCTAAACTAAATGAAAAAAAAAAATCTGAAACTAAAAATTGGACTAAAATTATTTTTCGTTGATTCTATTATGACAAATTAAAAAGAAGAGACTAAAATAATACAAACTTCCAACGAAAGAGCCTCATATCATTTCAGTTCACTGCTGAAGGAACAGCTCCATGATGCAGAGAACCACGATTAAATATGATTATAATAAATATTATACATGCAAATTTAGTCAACTTTGCATGCAATTTTAGTGGACTAGCACTAGACTAATATTGAAGATCATTTTTTGACTAAAACTTGACTGAAATTAAAGAACATTTCAGTCAAAAGAGAACCACTAAAACAAAATTGAAATATGTTGTCAAAATTAACACTGATCCAATGCTGCCTCCTAAGTGTCTACCTTTGGTCTACACGTTCAATCCCAAAATATCTTCAAGATAATATGGGATGATTAATTAAACAAAACTAATTTTGCTGAGTTGGAACTGGCTTCCATTTAATGGCATTTATATAATCTTTATCTTATTATTAACATATTAACACAAAATGATGTTTAGTGGTCATATCATGTGCATCCAACCCCACAAGAAGCAGAAACTTACCTGAATAATTGTATAATATCTGTACATTGATTAAGGATTTCTAGCAAGGCTTTGATGTGGTCGATGGTTGACAACAGGTGAAAACATCTGGATCCAGTACTTTAAGTGGTCCAAAAATAGCTCATGAGCGTACCGCCACCTCTCCGTGCACCAAGAACGTGCTTTTAGCATACTGGTACGCTCATTTGCACGTCTGTTTTAATCCTTGGGCTGCTCCGCCGCTTTTCAGAGCGCCCTTCACAATGCATGCTTCCTACTTTGTCCCGCTGTGAGACTACATTACCCACACACCCTTGAGTTTTACGAGTGAAAAGCCCCATGCGTCGTAGCCACTGTCAACAACACAACGTGGTGCTCATCAATGGCTCGTCCACACAAACAGGCGGAGAGGGTGTGTGAAACGGAACCATAGCTGCTCGGTTAAAATACAATGAGCAAGCTAATGCAAGCAGCACTTGTGCCTCATTTGGCCTCGTAGATGCGCTAAAAACAAAACAAAGGGATGAATATGGCTTGAAACAAACTTTTGTGCCCTGGGATGAGGTGGACTGCCAACAGAATGGAGCACGACAAGAACATGGGAGTGTTCCCTAGACATTTTGGAAAGCACAGACTGTAAAAGAGCTTCAGAGACATCCATCTGTAAAAGCTCAGCTAAAACATTCTAAAGGTAAGACTTTCATTACTGTTGTTTATTATGAAGATGGAAGTTCACAAAGCATTATTATCTTTGCATTGAACTGTCATCATGAGTTGTTTATTTGAGCAGAGTGTAATGATACAGTCCAGCGTTATTACAGCATCATTGATACTGTAGTAATGCTGAAAAAAAAGTACCGGCACTTCTTTTTGGCTACTTAAAGCACTGTCTAGATCATTCATAATTTGAGATGTTTGATGGCTAATGCTAATGGCTATTGGAAGTTTATAAATATTGGGCCTGTTTATGACTGTTGGGGGGGCCCAAGCAGCTGCCTGCCTTGCTTTATGGCGAGCTACGCCTCTGGGTACAAAAATCCTGATATGGGTGAAAGTTTAAAAACTCCTCTTACGTTCTGGTAAATGCTAAAAAGCAATTCTGGTAAACACACAGACACACTTAACCTTATGAAGCAATGCCCTCTGCAGGTGTGTGCATAACTGCAGAGTTCTGTCTGCTCACTAGGCATTTATCACAGCCACTCTTTAAAAGCCTTTAATGGATGCCTAGGCTGTGAGTTTGAGTGCCATGTTTTCCGCAGCCTGGTTTACGCGTTTTTCTTCTTCAAATTATAGTGTATTTTTTCAACAAACAACATCCCGTTTAATGTCAGGATAAAAGGAAGTGTCTATCTTTATACGCACTTCTGCACATGTGTCTGTAGAATAAAGACTCAAAGACTAATAGAGGCAGAAAGTTGAATTTAACTGTAATCTGTGGCCCCAACTCACCTTCACATGGGAGTCCATCCAGGAACCCCTTTGTACAGCAACCCTTTTCTACAAATACAGCATCTTTAGTATTTTTGCAGCAAAAGAGAGGTATTTGTTGGCTGATGTGCGCAAACATATTTGTCATCATCTCTATCTAAGAGCAGAGAATCTGTGAAGTGTTATCCAAATACACGGCCCGACCAGATGGGCCACCTGGATGTAACAAGCCGTTTTGATCTAGGGTTGCTGCAGTTGGTCAGGTCCAGGTTCAGCAACACTATGTGGCCAAATAATGAGATCTGCTGACTACCTGAACATCCTGAAGGACCAGGTTATTCCATCAATGGATTTCTTCCAAATTCCAAGATGACAATGGCAGGATTCATCAGGCCACCATAGTGAAAGAATGGTTCAGTGAGCATGAGACAACATTTTCACAAAGGGATTGACCACCACAGAGTCCAGATCTTAACACCATTGAGACTCTTTTGGATGTGCTGAAGAAGGCTTTGTGCAGAGGTCACACTCTCCCATCGTCAATACAAGATCTGGGTGAAAAAGTAATGCAACATTGGATAGAAATGAATCTTCTGACATTGAAGAGCTTATAGGCTCTATGCACGCGAGTGACACGTGGCTTTGAGTGAATTCTCCGGAGGTCGCGGCCCTTCCTCTCGCCCATTTATATCTTGGTGCTACTTTAATTATTATTTAGTGTTAGCCGTGAACTTCAAATGGTAAAAGGGTCTATAGCGCTTTTACCCAAAGGTCTTTAGATCAAGAAACCACTCCCCCTTTCACACCCTCATTCATACACCAATGTACACCGACACTGGAGGGGAGCTGTTCTCGGCACCGACAGGAGCCGGGATTTAAACCCCCAACCTTCCGATCATAAGACGACTCACTCTACCATCTGCGCCACTGTCACTCCCAAAACACTGTGATGAGCAAGGAATTATCCTCCACTGAATTCTTTGCTCCTGACGCGAAGTTATCATGATGCTAGTGACTGTCCGTCAGTAACTCACTGCTGGCCATCTAAATCTTGAGCTATCGTAATTATTGGGCACACCTGAATATAAGCCGCACCAACAACATTTATAAAGACAAAAAATTGTACAAACAGGCCAGACTGGTCTATAAGCCGCAGCTTTCCACGCAGTTTAAAGCGCCTTTGAAGCGCCTTCAGCGACGGAAATACAGGAGTTTTCTCTTCGTGCGCCTACAGGGACATTTACTTTTCTGAAGGTGTGTTAAGAACTTAAACATATATACATTTGAATATATCATTCTTTAAAGCTCGAGGCTTTTGATTAATTTAACCAATGGTTTGCTTAATAATATTTTAGTGGTGAGAGAATAAAACACATTTATTTTTTGCACCTGAAGCCACGTTAGCGATAGGGTTTGCACCTTTCCGAGTTATTGATGATGAGTGGGGTACGTCCGAAAGGAACCGCGTGAGCTCCCCATCATCTCTGCAACTTTATGTCTGGATTTGGAGTTCTTTCATTAGAAACAGCTGAGTGTTTTTGGACCCACTCTTATTAAATGTAGGTGCATAGTTATTGATAACATGACACAATATTGAGCAACATCTTCCCGAGAATCCACTTGAAAGTCACAGCCCATTGAAACAATGCCACAGCAAATGTCCAACAAAATATTGGAGCTTGTGACCATTATTTGTGGTGACTTTTTTTTTTCATGGCTCGGGATTGTAAAATCTCTTCCTCTTCTAGTCATTCAAGTTGTCTTTTTAAATGCTGATACCCATGTCCACAAGACTGACATTTTGTTACATGATAAAAAATACATACGGTAGATAGAACTGAGACAGACACAAACTGATGCGCAATCATTGGCCTTCAATGTGAAATGAGAGCAGACATTTTATGGCTATAATGATGAAGATGGTGTGAGAGGGGGACGACGGGACATCACGGCCTGATCCTTTTACACTTGACAGTCACTTGGCAGAAGCCTGCGGAGGGCTATTCACACACTACTGTCCTTTTGTCAAATAGAGACATGATTCAGCACCGCACCAGCCAACTGCTCAGAGGAAAAGATAAACACACGCCTTGGCACACTTCGGGTCCATTTCGAGAAAGCCATTTGTAAACGGTGCATTTGTCAAACTGTGAGTGGTGGAGACGTCAACCAAGATGCAGCTTTATCTTAACCCGTGTCACGCTCTGGCGGCGGTAAGCAAATTCTGAAGCCACAGATTCCCAGACCGAGAAGTGGTTGCCTATCATGAGTCCACTATTGTTCTCTTTCCGATTGGATTCAACTGCCAATCTTTAAGTGTAAGCCACTGCACCCCTGCCGCAACTACTACTTTCTCTTTCTTTCAGAGGTTAAAAGTGTAAAAAAAAAACATCAGACTTGAGAGGACCACGCTACAATAGTTTTCAATGCGACTAGAATAATACTGAAGCTTCTCTGCCTGGATTCATCCATTCTAAGACAGTGACAGAAGGAGAAAGTTGAATTTCAAATGTTAGTCGTGTCACAGACTCACGACTGTCAAAGCCATTGCGACCCATACTGCTCTGTTGGTCTCTATGCAGTCCTTTCCAAGTAGCATCCAAAAGACTTTCTAAATTTCTGCTAAAGTTCATTGAGATAAATGTCAATCCAATGTTGAACACAGTCTTCAAACATTAGGTTAGATATACACAGCCTGACCAAAACAAAAGAAAGCAGTCGCCAGATTTAAGTAACAGATCTGAGGTTGCTGCAGTAGGTCAGATCTAGGTTCAATAACACTAGCTACTCTCTTCAGTGATGACAGTAGCTTTCCTCCGCACTGATCGCCTGTACAGATCACAGAGTGGGGCTTGAGAAGTCTGGGTGATCCTACTGGCCTGGTTTACTATTCTATTGAGTTTTGTTTTGTGTTTGACGGTGAGAAAGTTGAACCAGGAAGAGATATTGTGTGTGAGGACGGATTCAATGATGTGAGGATGGATTCAATCTTGGCACTAAGTGTCCACCAAAGTATCCTCAAAGCATAAGTGGCTCTCAATAGTTTCCGAGGTCCCTGCCCTAACTTGTTTCTCGCTCTTGCAAACCCTTCCGCATTCTTACCGATTAGGCTATATACAAATGTTTTACAACTTTAATCTGTCACATCATTGCCTTTTCTCATGAATTTGGGGGTCAAATATGAGTAATGTGGTTCCCCCAGTCCAGTATGAGCTGTTTTACAAATTAAGTACTGCAGCTGCATCGACAATCACTCTTCTGGGTTGGCGATCGATCATAATAAGATCCAAACAGCATGCAGCCTTGTAATTTTTTTATTTGTCTGCGTTCACTATTTTTTCCACAAATCTATACCGGTCCGCAACAACTCTCCATCAAACAGCTCGCAGGAGTCTGTCCCAAGTCCTTTGGGCTCTGTCCTAAATGGACAAGTAATGGAGGAGGCGGTGTCTAGCTCGAAGGACGCTAAAATGTACTTCATTACAAAGAAAGTAATGAATTGTAAGACTAGATTGTCAGAATGTGTTCATGGCTTGTAAATATATAATTATGCCCCTTGACCCCCTTGCTTTAATTAGGAATAATTTGTTAAAAAAGGGAGACTGCAGCTCATTGTGAGGGACCACAAACCCAGAAGTAGCACTGATGCTAAATACAATTAGCATGAGCATGCGGTGCAAATTGTAAACACCCTGCGCCCTGGGAGATTTGCTTATCAGAATTTGTTTGGAATGTGTTGGAAAAGTTTGTCATGAGTATGAACTACAACTTACCGCTTGAATTTAACTGAAAACTGAAAAAAACCCCAAAAAGACAGACTTTAATTTAGAAAAGGCAATTAGGCCAACGACAGCGAAGACATTGAATGGCCAGGACAAAAACGTGCCCCACCTATTCATTTGGATTAGAAGAACTTATTTCCATTCCCGTGCGTGTTCCCTGTTGTCTGAACTGCAGCGTTCTTCATCTACCTCATAGAAATGGCTAGTCACTTTCATTCAGCGACAGGTTGCGTGCACTGGTTTGCCCTCTTGTGCGTGTGATTGAGTGGTCCTGGACAGGCGAGAGTGAGGAGAATGCCAAACAAGATGGCGATAAGATCCGGGGCGACATTTTCCAGGGGATGGGGTGGTGGCAGAGGAGAGTGCACGGTCAGAGAGGACA
Organism: Proterorhinus semilunaris; assembly: GCA_021464625.1. Taxonomy (NCBI): domain Eukaryota; kingdom Metazoa; phylum Chordata; class Actinopteri; order Gobiiformes; family Gobiidae; genus Proterorhinus; species Proterorhinus semilunaris. The sequence continues at coordinate 31,370,085 of CM038347.1, read as the reverse complement.
TGAATACAAATGCGAGTACCTGCTGTCATTTGCATTTTGTGATTTTGGCCGTCAGGACGGGAAGATTAACTTGACACATACAAACAATTATGTACATTTCCTGTCGCAGCAGAGTGGGCAGTGAGTGTGGAATGAAACATGTTTGTAGTTCTCAAAACGTTGTCTAACTAATAATTTTTTACAGTTTTTCATGTCAACAGAGTCTCAGTCTGAGTCAGTGTTTAAGCTGTTCAAGACGTTAGCATGCTACTGGTTAGCAACTGTCATCAATCAACTGTCAATGGGTTCAACACGATAAACACATGTGTGGCTCACATCTATGAACACTGAGGAAAAACTACAGTGACAGCTCAGCTCTGACCTCTGTCACATGATGTATCCAAGGCTAGATGTTTGGAACTTGAGTTATTTCACTTGAATAACCAGGAAGAGCTGGATCCTGTTTCAGTGGTTTTATACCAGTATTGCATTTTCTAACCTACAAAGTGTAAGATAGTGATAAGGATGTGTTCGAAAATTATTACAGCGTACCAGCAAACAGTATAATACTCGCTCTTTATCATGCAGATGCAGACAGATCAGTTCAGTTAGCTTTTTCTGAAGTACAAATGGTGGCGCAGCGGTTAGCGCTCGGGGCCAGGGCCTTTCTGTGTGGAGTTTGCTGTTCTCCCCGTGTCTGTGTAGGTTTCCTCCGGGTACTCCGGTTTCCCCTACCACTAAAATAATGTCCCCTCTGTGGATAGGACCGCCCTTTAAATGAGATTCCTAATCTCAGTGGGACTTCCCTGGTTAAATATAAGATAAAGTAAGTGCTTTATTTGTCATTGTACAATTAAGGTTAGTCCTGAGCTGCTGCGATTCTGAACCTATCTCCCTCGGCTGCATATAAGTGTTCCACAGAGAAGCGTAGTCTAGCTTGATGTCCAATGATGTTGTCAGATATGTGGTGTTTAAATTAGTACTGTATAAGGAATAAAGTTTCTTATCACTTGACTTGGTTGTCATTGATTGGATCGGGCATTGTGGATGAAGTGTCTTGCCCATGTCCACAACAGTTCTACAGCATTCAACCAAGGCTTGAACCAACTTCCATCTGGCCGTTGGCTGAGTACTTAACCCATTTTGCCAGTGAAATGATCATGCTTTTGATCATCTTCATCATCATCATCACACCAGTCAGAATCCTAAACTCCGTCTGCAGACTTAATATGGAACAAAATGAATCATTTTCGTGACTGCAGCGGCGCGCGGGGAATCAATGCGCCCACTCTACCTCATTTCCCTCAATTTAGGACTACTTCTCAGTTCTGACTTTTCAAAACTGCACAGCTGCGGTTTGTAAGGGTTAAGCAATCTAAAAAATCGCAATCTCGCCAGGATCGAGTTCAAAATATATATATATATATATATAACACACACTTCTAATTCCTGGATGTGTTTTGCTAATACACTGCTTTTGTGAAGATAAGTTTGTAGAACGGCTGCGCTCCAAACAAGTTATTAAAAGTTAGAGACGAAATGCTGTCAGTCAGAGCTATGTGGAGAAAACAAAACTTTCTGAGGTAATTGCTTTGGAAATTATGTGTGAGTGGGCCGTGGACTTTTAGCGAGACGCGCCGATGTTTTACAATGTTTCAGTCGATTTCTCCGATCAATACTGGCTTAAATTACCTCATTTATTCGCCAGGCCTGGTATAAAAGCAGACGGCGCAATGGAGTGGGAGGAGTGGAGGTTTCAAGGATTGTGTGTGACAGCATAAGGCACTATTGGTGGACTTGCAGACATGTTTATGGGTATTTTTACCTATCCATCTACTGCAGGCATCTACTAAATTATAGTAAAGCTAGTCTTTGCTGGTCAGTAGTGTTGGAGTTTATATTCAACAGGGAGACAAAGATCTCTGGATTCTCTCATCTACTGGACAATCTAATTAAAGAGTTAGTGAAGTGATATTTTGATCACGTTTCTGGGGCGTGTAGAGGCCCTCGTGGCTCTCTTCAATACCAAAATCAGCGATGTTCTTTCACTTAGGACACTGACAACGTTTAACTCACAGTGGAATCAAGTTTGTAGTTTGTCCTGTAAGAGCTTGAAAAGGAAGCAGCCTAAATGCTGAAAAAAGGGTTGACGGCCCATTAGTCCAACGTCTCATTATTCCGAAAATTGATATGTAAAACTGAAATTGTCTTTCCGAAAATTAGGTGCAAGCAAGAGTCCACTGACCTTAAGGTTAGGGCCAATGGTCGTATATGGCTCTCTAATCCACAACACAACTGGGTTAAACATTTCGGACTAATGCTCAATGCTAATGCTCTGCTCAATGGTCATTTTCGGAATAATGAGGCGTCGGACCAATGGCATGGCACCGAAAGAAGTAGCTGCATGAGCCCGTGCGCGATGTTGGTGTAAAGATTAGCAGCGGAAAGGGGAAGATGCGACTCGTGCTCGTTGCAGTCACACAGCACCTCAGTCGACGCCTTCTTTCTAAGCCACGGCCCCTGCACCCTGGCCACGGGAGCTCTGGCGCAGCGTTTGTTTGCACGCAAGATGTCACACTCTTCTGCGCTAACGCTGTTGTTGCGCCAGGCGGAGGATCGGGCCCTAAGTGTTTAACGAATTTAAATTATTTTGTATTTTATATCGACCGCCTGGGCCAGCCGTTTGTAGCGTAACGTGAGTTAATATTAAATCTGCAGATCTCAGTGACTATCAGAATCCTCGGTACCATCACTTTGACCAATGAGACGAGCTTTCCAGTGAACCGGCCTGTCAGGTCCAATCAGGAGGGGAGGGGGGAGGGAGTTTGGTCGTTTACTTTTGAAATTACTGTCTCTTTCTCCTCACTTTGCAAAGTGGTTTTCCGGACCAATCACTTTAATATACTAACGTGACACTGTGCCAATAACATTTATAAGGACCCTCTTTGGCTCTACTTCTAGTAAATATCTAAAAAGACTTTCTAGGATAACATGGACTGTGTTCCCCCACCACCGGACCACGCCCCATACTATGACGTATTGCTATCTGACGTATCTATCATCTCAAATGTCACAGCAATAAACGCAAAGGTCAACAGATCATTAAAAGAAAATACAGTTCCCTTAGGACAATCAAACAATGGTATGAAGACCGACTGTGCACTTTAGTCAAAAAGCATTGCATGACTCATCTCTGATTTGGTCCTCATCAAACCACATCTGGCATTGAAAATGAAATCTGTAAGAAAAAACTCAACATTTCCACTGGGAGGCCCTACCCAGCCCAGTGGTTCTCAACATTGTCAGGGGCACCCCTACACGTGCCTCGGCGAGTTTGCCTCTACATATTGTTTTGTCATATCTGCACCATAACCCTAATGTCTTATGTGATAATGTGTCTCACAGCTGAGCTTGAGGGACATTGATAGAATGATGCAGGTTATGTTAGCCATCCATGCAAGGCTTAATTCTTGCCAAGTGCCAGATTCTATTCCTTTATGGAGTCAATATTTGTTGACATGGTTCAGGAGCAGGACGACGCCTCAACCAATCACACTCGCATACCAACCACTCCTGCATTCACCTTACCAAGGCTCTTAATTACCCATGAGCCATATATACAAAGCCAAGCCTTAACATCTCAGTTTGTTTGAAACTGTTGACCCCACCTTCACTCCACACTATAACCTCGTGAATAAAATCTTAATTTGCACTTTGTTGTGGTGTGGTCCTTGCTAGTGAATAGCTCCAGAATGATGCGGAAGCCTACTAATGGCCTAAATTGCATTGTTTTAACATGGACTAGTTAAACAATATCTACTTCCAACATATAATAAAACATATCCTGCTTGAAGTCAATATAATAAGTATCATGTTTCAGAATATGCAGAAAAGGGCAAAGCAGAAAGACCAAACTCCTCCCATATCAATCTCATGCTCTCCTCTCACTGCCTCTTTCAGTCAAGGCACAAATGTAATGGGAAGAGGCTAAATGCTTAAACACCTCCTTCTCAAGTCAAATTTCAAAATTGTTGGCTCTCCACAACTGGTCACTGCATAACGCCACAACCCCTCGAACAAAATGCTTTATTACAAAGTAAATATTTGCATGTATTTTTTTATTTTATTGGCGAAACCAACTTAAACTATTATCTCACTGGATTAGGGATTAATTTCAACAATTAAATTGAATGATTTTTGATCATTTATCCCTATCTGGATTTGTCATATAAATTAATTTTTTTTCCCCCAAACTAGACTACCCTGTTAAGCGAGCATCCCCACTGCCCAGGCCAGAGCAAATACGGGCTGACCAGGCACAAGTTTTGGAGCCAATCTGCTGGCGTCTGATTGGCCAGAGGAGCGAAGGCGTGCATATATTCCACCAAATAAAGAAACAGAGAGCAAACTGACAAGAGAAGACATCATCCACAAGGCAAAGCTATCAGAAGATAAAGTAACGACTCAGGCTGTTTCGTTGAATTAAATGCTAATGAGACGGTTAACCATTCCCAAAGAGTGCGAGCACAGTGCAAGCAGCTATACTATGATCCGCAGACAAAAGAACAAGCGTCAGAAGATGAGCAGAGTGATGGATGGCTTTTCATAAGGAGGCTTTCGCCGGAGGAGTGGGAAGATGGAGTGAGCGTGTCTGCGGGGTTAGAATAATGTCAGAGGAGGTGAGAGCGATGAGGGAGAGATCCAGAGGTGATGGGATGAATGTGGAGAAACGGTTCGCTGCAGACTTGAATAAAGGGGAATTTCTACGTTGATTTCCAAGCTTTCTCAGTATGATACTGGCATCTCAAAAACATAGAGGAACAGTTATTTTGTTCTAACTCATTAAAGCTACTCTAACCAATCCCATTTTGCCGGTCCGGCACAGTTGCAATACTGCAGTACATTGGTAGATGCTATCTCCAAAAACTGCGTGTTTGCTGCACTCCTGTAGAAGTAGCACACAGTAGGTAAAACCCGGCTCCCACCCGTCCTCCGCTCAGTATGACCCTGCTTACCATTGTAGTGTCAACACGAGGTCCGGCAATGGCGAACGTAATTCCACTGTCTGCGTACAAGCTAAATATTTGTAACGTGCATGATGAATTGGGCCAAGATAGAGATGAGGAATCCATATTTGATGCATAGGCTTTATTATTTATTATTTTCGCTATGTATATAAACTTCATTCATTACTCGTGTGTGCAGATGCAATGGGTCAGATTCTGATGATTTGTCAGAAATCAGAGTGGATGAAGCTGTGCACCTCATATCTGAAGATCAAGAACAAACACAGAGCTCTGCTGTGCCAGAAATGGAGGGGAGCAATTTATGTCAGATGAGTGCTGAGGGCCGAGTAACAGCAAAGGCTTATATAGTTTACAACAAATGTCTCAAAACGTTGGCAGAGTTAGCTGCAGTCCCATTTCTCCATCCATCCATCCATTTTCTTCCGCTTTATCCGGGGCCGGGTCGCGGGGGCAGCAGTCTCAGCAGAGATGCCCAGACTTCCCGATCCACGCACACCTCCTCCAGCTGTTCTGGGGGGACCCCGAGGCGACACCAGGCCAGCTCGGAGACATAGTCCCACCAGCGTGTCCTGGGCCTTCCACGAGGCCTCCTCCCAATAGGACATGCCTGGAACACCTCACGAGGGAGGCGACCAGGAGGCATCCGGAACAGATGCCCTAGCCACCTCAGCTGGCTCCTTTCGAGTCCCATTTCTAAAATAGCCATTTCGGAATATGGATAATGTGAACTGTTTGCGGCCATCAACCACCTTTCAGAGTTCAAATTTGTAATCGGGGTACTGCGAGTGTCATATATTGGGTAACCATTTACTTACGTACTTATTTATTTAGATTGTCAATTGTATTACCCCATTTACTCATATCTTATAATTGATTTATAATGTTGCCTTATTTCCTTTTATGATTTACAGTTGTATGAGGATGGACACCCTATGTGGAGTTGGACATCTGTTATGGAGAAATTGTGGTTTGGTTTGGTCTAAGTACCCCTCCTGGAACCGCCACCTTAATGTGGTGGAGGGGTTTGAGCACCGGAAATGATCCAGGGGGCTATGCTGTCGGGGGCTTTGTGCCCCTGGTAGGGTCTCCCATCTCAAACAGGTCCTTGGTGACGGGTCAGACAAACAAAGAGCGGTTCAGAAGCCCCTTATGAGAGACCAACAGGCCCGGTTAGAACCATGAGGCCGTCCTTCTGTGGACCCACCACCTGCAGGAGGAGCCATAGGGGCTGGTGCAATGTGATTTGGGCCCCCATGACCCGGCAACAGAAAAGTGGAAGAAAATGGATGGATGGTCTAAGTCACATATGTCAGAGTCAAGGCCCGCGGGCCACGTCCGGCCCGCGAGAAGGTTTTTTACGGCCCCTGGGATGATCTTGATTTATTATTAGAACCGGCCCGCAGACCGCAGCAAGCCGGCAGCCCGCAGATCTTTTACACGCACCAATACTACATTTCCCACAATGCAACGGTGACGCACCGAGCAGTAGGCTGCTTCATTTCAATATTTATTGGCACAGCAGTCGTCAGCATCACAGTAAAATTAACTTTCAGATACCCATGAAAAATGGCAAAACGGAAGGTGGACACTGAGAACCGGGGGTTTCAAACAAGGTGGGAGTCGGAGTATATGTTCACGGAGGTAGCTGGAAAACCTGTGTGTCTTCTGTGTGGAGAAAATGTGGCGGTACTGAAAGAGTATAATCTGAGACGACATTATGAAACGAAACACGCGGACAAAAACAAGAATATGGACATGGAACAAAGGCTACAAAAGGCAAAGGAATTAAAACGAGGCCTCTTTATCTGATCATATTGGAATATATTTGTTATGCTGCGTTTACACATAAGCACGATGCGTTACGAATGTCATTTTTCCGTCATTCGTGACGTTCGTGACGTGACTTAACGCATCTCAATGGGATTCTTAACAGAACGCATCAGTTCGTGTCACAAAGTCGGCCAATCCGCGCTCCAAGTCACGGACAGCACCTGGCGCTGCCGCTCCGCGGGGTGCTGAAAGTGTTCCTCCGACCTTTCTTCCTCCTGGGTCGTACCTGATGTTCGGGAGTTGGAGCCAGAAGAGCCCAATGACTCAGGGGAGAGCACGGCCTCTGCTCCGCCTCCAACCTGGTGGAAGAAGATCACTCCACATTCGCCCAATTCTTGACAGATTTCGGACAGAACGCGAATATTCCCAGTGACCCGTAACAGCGCGTGGCAGCGCGCAACACCACGCAGCAGCACGGGACGCATATTCGTGACCGTGCGTAATAATTCGTGCCATTAATCGTAACGCGTAGTAACAGGTCGCAACAGTTAGTGGCGGCGCGTGAAACCTCGACCCCGAATCATCAAATTCGTGATCCTTGGCCACGAATGTGCATTTGTGGCATTCGTAACGCATCGTGCTTATGTGTAAACGCAGCATTAGGTTTTCAGTAGGTTCAATTAGGTTCACTAGACTATATGCGTCATTTAAAAAATTTTCAATGAACATTCGAACAGTCCGGCCCTCGGCTTGTAGCTAAATTTTTTATTTGGCCCTCCGTCCATTTGACTTTGACACCCCTGGTCTAAGTAGAATGAAAACTGGAGAGAAATTGTCTCGGATTAAGCGTGCAGGTTTATTTGACATGTATATCGATAGGATCTTGCGATATTGCTACACTGGCTAAGGGACATCATAAACCATTTCTGGTGGTGTTGCAATAAGGCTGACACTTTAGTAGAGTTTTACGCGAGTGGACCATTATATCAATATTTAGAATATTGTGTATTAGTCATCATAATGAAGTAAGTCATGTGATTTGTAGGCACACTGAATGGGTGTAGTCCACCATGTCTGCAATGTCCATGTGTGGCATCTCAAATCATGTGAACATGGCGAGCTCAAGGATGACAACCGAACATGGATTCAGCGGGACTCTAAACTTTGGTCTCACTGGTTCAGCGAAAGGGGTGGCTGAAGAATATCCACAAATATCTGCTTTAGGTGTGTATCTTTTGTGTTGTGGATAAGTTGAGTTGATTTCTAATTTCATATGTATGATGAATATTTTGTCTTCACAGATCTATCCACATACTGATGTGTACCAATAAAAGTCATGCCTTCAGTCCACCTGTATACATGCCCTGTATTAGGCTCGCTGCACGATTATCATTTCCACCTTCAGCGGGAGCCTCAAAGGAGGGCAGACGGAACAGTTGTGTGGGTAGTATTTCTGTTAAGTATACACTGTGCGACGTGCGTGAATCAAATGTTGGTCTTTACACCCCAAAGGTTTCATCTTTTGTAGATATGAAAGATATAAAAGGGCAAAACGCATTTGTGTACTGAAGACACCCAAGACATATGGGTGTATTACAGGACTTCAGACCCGCATACTGAACAGAAGGCTCCATTCTCAAAGGGGATGCCATAGAGCGTGTCCACTTGAGCCAAGGGTTCCTTGGACTTTGGATCTGCTTCCACCAGTGTCGGTGCCATCTGTGGCAGAGACTTGTGGAAAAAGAGCTCCCACTACTCCCACACCTGCCATAACTGTGAATTGGACTTTGCATTGACGCAGCAAACACACTACTAATGCAGCACTTACACTATGGTACTAAATTTACTACCAATGACATACTCGTACGCTGCCTTTCTGTCGTGTCTTTGTATTTACATGTTCTGATCCTTCTGTTCACTTGTGTGCATTCAGCATTTTCTGAATTGTAGTGGTACTTGCATTATTAAACTATACTGACATCCATCCATTTTCTTCCACTTGTCCATTACCGGGTCATGGGGGCAGCCGTTGGAGTGGCCCAAATCACATTGCACCAGCCCCTATGGCTCCTCCTGCAGGTGGAGGACGGAAGGACGGCCTCACGATTCTAACCGGGCCTGTTGGTCTCTCATACGGGGCTTCTGAACCGCTCTTTGTCTGACCCGACACCTAGAACCTGTTTACCATGGCAGACCCTACCAGGGGAACAAAGCCCCTAACAACATAGTTCCCAGCATCATTCGGGTGCTCAAACCCCTCCACCACGTCAAGGTGGGGGTTCCAGGAGGGGATATACTGACAGGAGGCAGTTGGATGAACTGTGGAACGGTGCTGATGCGGAACTGCAGCTCCTGTCCACAGCACACCTTTTCTCTTTCTGTCGGCATATCGTGGCAGTATCTGCATGTGCACCATGTTGGTGCATCAGCTGGGTTTAAAGGGCTTTGTGCCTCTCAGTTTCCACAATGCCCATGGCTAGATTGCATAATTCTTCTGGTGCGTTTGGCATTCTGCAAGCAAAAATTGTAAATGTGTGTATGTTTTGCATTTGTAAATTAATACCCGTGGGAAAGATAGCTTTGCGTAGCGCAGTTGCTACTGCCAGGATATCTCCGCTTTGCTCGCAGACCCAACCTACTTAACTTCTGATTTGACCAGATAGCAAGGCAGTGCCAAAAGCCACAAGGATGCACAGGCTCGCTTTCAAAGCTACAAGGTCACATGATAGCACATAATAACCCTTCACATGGGTGAAGGTCGTGGTTAAGGTGGAGAGATTTCTCATGGAGCAGGGGTAAGATGCATAGATATATATTACACAAAAGGGACATGACCAAACCCTACCTCTGTCTACTAGTGCTCAGGATCGAAAACATTTGAAATTTCCAGTCTTACATTTTGACTGCAAGAGCCAGAAGCTTCTGAAGATTGAAGCAAAATGTCCAAAACGAAACCAAACAATTCCAGTCGACATCATTTGAAAAATCTCTATTACGATAATTCCTTGACGACAGAGAGCCTACACAACCATATTGCAAAGATGACGTTTCGATAATAATAAGCCCGAATGAGGACGGCGATGTGAACACAAGAGGCTGTGCTGAACGAAAGACAGGATATTAAATGTGTTGACAATAAGAGTGGATTAATAAGGTTGCCCCAGGGTGCGCTATAGGGGGGGAGATCTTTATGAATAGGGTTTTAGATAAGCCCCAAGGTTAGGTTAGGACAGCGGCCTGGTCAAATCAAAAGGCTTTGCAGCTCCTTCCCCAATCAACCCACGGAAATGTAAGAACTGCATTTAGCCACGGATTCATTACGCAATGGAAATGAGTCACACCATCAATGTGGACAAAGCAAGGCGAGATTGGCCGTTTGATGGGGTTTCATAATGTTTCAAATATTCGATTGTTTAACGTTCAGATTAAGGTCAAAGTAAGGCGGAATGAATTAATGATTTTTTATAATTATTACCCATTTACCCAACAGCAATATCACCTCAATCTGTCCTTTTCTGTCTGTGCAAACACATGTGGCGTCTTCCACCAGCGGACCACCCCAATTAGCACGTTCACGGCTCCGAGCAGCCATTACGAGAGTTTCGATTGGCTGATTAAATGTGCTCTTCTCAATCCGAGGCGTTGATATTGGCGATGGTGGAACAGCGGAGAGTGACGCGTACGTATTAACCGCTTTGACATTATGGCAGAGTTGTCAGCCCGCATCACTGTAAAGGGCTGAATGATTGATTTGAGCATGAAGTGTATAGGACAAGTGCAAGGTTATGTAAATTGATGAAGTACCTATATAGGCCCGGAGCTACGGTTTGTTTGTTGTGACATGGTGTTCTTTTAATAGTACAGGAAAAGCAATTGAAGTGATGTATGTTAAGTGGCATCAACAAACAAAAGCAAAACAAAGCAAAACACTACAGAGAAGCTGAAAGGTATAAGGGGAGAAAAATAGGGTATCACATAGTGAGGCAGACAAAGAAGATATGAAAAAATAAAGATATGGTGGTAATGGTGGTTGGTTCGCTGTATGCCGCAAAAGTCATGTTTCTGGAACTTATTATTATTTTTGTTATTTGCCATTATCGAGGGACCACGGTAAAACTTGAAATCACCCGAGGACGCGGTTTTATGGACATTTGCATGGAATTAGCATTGTCAGTAAATCACTACTTTTTACCAACTTTTCCTAAGAAAAGACGGACAGACTCAATAATGACAACAATTCTGTTATTTATTCATGTTGCTCACACTACTTTAGCCTGAGTTTGTTGGTGTATGCTTTGCAGTAGCTTTAGATTACAGCCCGCAAGTTCCATGTGTGGGTACAGCCAGGTAACAAGAAAGTAATTACACATGTAAGTACAGGTATATAAGCCACAATGGCTAAGCAACCAGCAATGGGACTACAGATGTGTAACTACGCGTCAGCGCAGCTGTAATCTAAAGTGAGACGGCACTCACGGCATGGTGGTGCAGTGGTTAGCACTAAGTTTTCCCCTGGGTTAGACTGGCAGAGGTGCTGCGATGGCACATATCTGGGCCAACGGTTCCTCCATCATTCATTCATGCACACACATCATTCATTCTGGGCTATTGTACATGTGTTTAGTGGTAGGGGAAACCGGAGTACCCAGAGGAAACCTACGCAAACACAAGGAGAATATGCAAACTCCTCACAGAAAGGGAATCTGGTCCAGGTGGGAATCGAACCCAGGACCTTCTTAATGAGAGGCACGAGCGCTAACCGCTGTACCACCATGCCGTGACTGCCGCCTCGCTTTAGTTACACATCTGTATTCCCATGGCAGGTTGCTTAGCCATTGTGGCTAACTGGCATAGTCAAAACACGTGCAGCTACATGTTGTACACCATTGTTACACGTTGTACTCCTTTATTAAGCCTTGCACTTTAATGTGTAATTACCTGTACTTACATATGTGATTACTTTCTTGTTCCCTGTATTTAAATATGGAACTCGTGGGCTGTAATCTAGTGTTACCAATGTTCCTTTACCATGTTAACACTTATATTAATATATTTATAAATGCGGACATGAATATATGGTCATTTATAAGGGCATTATCAAGTTAAAAACGTAGAAAACTCTGATCCACACAGAGTTTGCAGAATCACAGTGCATAAATGATTATTTTCAGCCCTAATCACTTTTGATCATTCCTGATTCAGTCTACACATTTCAGCTTTGGTGAATTGTTCAAAAAGTCTCGAGTTTCCACTTTTCTCTCATTGGCAGTGTCCCCCAGCACTGAAAACCTTCTGGTACTTCTGAACACTTCAGGTCCGTTGCAGCTTCTGAAAAAGTCAGCACTGGTAGATAATGGATTCCTGGTGGCTCCACACTTCATTTTTCTTCAGTCCGTTTCTGTTTGTGTGTGTGACCTTGTTGGCTATTGGCAACAAAACCTTTGGTCTTGACAAGCTTTCAACAGTTTTTGACATTTCATTGTCTGATGTGGGTTTTTTTTCCCTTCCCATTTTGTGTGAGAGAAAGAAGAACTCTGCCGACCTGATGGAGAGCGTGGTGGCTGCTTTGACCAGACTTCCTCGCAATACACGGATAACCTTCACCTGGAACGATTCCATCCAACAGCCTTTCAGTTTGACATAGTTTTAAGTTTTTAAAATGTGAGGAAAAAATAACGAAACATGAATGAAACAATATGGTCAGAAAACGTACTTATGCACGCACTGTCGGTAAAAGTCGGGAATTTTCCCCCTTCAAATTAGCGACTTGACAGATTTGCACGAATATATGAATTTCAAGGACGTCAGTCATTTTTACTGTCTTACCTGAGGTCCTTAGGTAGTTTGGTTCCCGTGTGTAAGTGTTGGTGTTGTTACAAATAGTGTAGTTATAGGGTTGGAAGCAGGGCATGAACCACTACAGATTAAAGGTCAATTTATTTGTCCAAATCGCCAAAGTTGACGACGACATCATAGTACCAGAGCTGGAAAGGTCTGGCAGAGGTTTGCATCAAGTGTCAGAGAAAGTTAGGCTAGTAAAACTATTGAATTGTCACTAAGGCACTAGCAAAAAAATAAAAATTGGGAAACAATTTTCATTCACATCTTAATGGCAAGGCAAGGCAAGTTTATTTGTAGAGCACAATTCATACACAAGGCAATTCAAAGTGCTTTCACTGTTGCATACAATTACAAGAAAACAGATCAAATCAATCATAAAAACATCAACATAAAAATTTATCAATTACAGTAAAAGGTAAGAGTGCAAATAGAATACTTTCAGTTTTCATATGCTCGGGTAAAAAGAGCAGTTTTCAGCCTAGATTTGAACATTGTCAGAGTTGAGGCCTGTCTCACATCCTCATGAAGACTGTTCCAGATTTTAGCTGCATGAAACTGAAACGCAGCCTCAACGTGTTTATTATTGACTCTGGGAACCACCAGGAGACCCCTCCCTGAAGTTCTCAGGGCCCGAGATGGTTCATACGTGTTATGGCCTAGTGGTGGCGGACCCGAAGAGTAGACTGCGATAAGGTAGGTACAAGATTTTAGTAATATTTTGAAAATGGCTGCAGATAGGTTGGGCGAGGCTGGGGTGGTAGTTATTCGGAGCAAGCAAAATGGAGGAGGCCGGAGTGGAGCAGCTAGGTAAGGGCTGGGGCTGGTGCTGGACGAGGCTGGTATCCGGAGTGGGCAGGTGAGTATTGGCAGGATGGTGGCGAACAGGCACGAAGATCTGACGAGGAGCAGGAAAAAGACTGTTAGTTTCAAATTCGTAGTAAAAAAACAACTAATACAAAAATAGGCCTGAGAAGTCTGAGATAGATTAACACACGACTAGTCGACTCATCTAAAATGATGTCGAATAGTGCCGCAGTAGGGAACTAGTCTGTTAAGACCCTGGTAAGAAGCAGTGCAGAATTTTAATAAATAGCAAAACAAATGTTACTTTGGCATCAGAGTGCAATGTAATAGAATTTTCTGGGGCCACCATTTTGTTATTTCTGTTTTATACTATGGACCAGGATTCTGTGTCCTTAATAAAGCTTGATTGATTGATTGATTGATACATGTTTGAATCTGCTACAAAGTATGGAATGCATTCACGTTTTGTTTGTTACTTTTGTTTTGTCCATAATTAATAAGAAGTGGCATTGTATTCCAATCACAGTATGACTCACTGGAGCATATTCCTTTTTTGCCATGAAACAGCAGTGTCTAAACACACCGTGCTGCTACAGTCTCAAATCAATATTTTTATTTCAGGCAGTTCACTACAGCTCAGATTCATATTGATTTTGATACTGTCCCGTAATAGGGGCTTATATTTCAGGCCTTTTTGATAGAGATCCCTTATCTCATCTTTCACAGCCGCCGTATTTCATCCAGGTCTCCATAATACGTGTGAAAAGTCAATACACTGCAAGCCACCGAGTCACTGTTTATTTATAGCGCAAGAAAATACCAAATGGTTGAGTAGGAAGCCAAAGTTTAGTCGTGTAATCGATAAGGGAAGGGAAATAACCATAGACCCTTATCTAATTCGCTTTTATGGTAAGAAAGACCTTTGACAATATTTGACAAACATTTCACTATAAAGAGGCTCCTTAGGCTATACAGCAGATGCTATCCATCTTAAGAAGTCATGCTCTCAAAAGCATGAAAACCCGTCATTATGCACTTTAAAAGTTAGTTGTCGCCCCAACTCATTCCTAACTTTCCAAACGTGCTTGTAGCGTCCCAATTCTTCACAGGGACGAGTTTATAGGAACATTCCCCACTTTTCAGGGTCACTTTCACAGAAATGTGAGAAAGCCGTGAGTTCATGAAATTGATACAAATGCAATTTTTTTAGATTTAGCACTCTGTTTTCTTCAAATGTCTGAGTTTACAATATACAAAAGGAGGAGGAAAACAAACAGTCCAGTCGAGAAGCTTCTAGATTTGGGTCAAGCTGAACTGGAGAAAAAAAAGGGGGCAACGGTGGCGCGGATGGTAGAGTGGGTCGTCTCATGATCGGAGGGTCGGGGGTTAAAATCCTGCCTCCTGAAGGTGCACATTGTTGTTGTGTCCTTGGGCAAGACACTTCACCCTCCTTCCCTCCAGTGTCTGCGTACGCTGGTGTATGAATGAGAGTGTGAATGGGTGAAGCCCCTTATGAGAGACCAACAGGCCCGATTAGAAACATGAGGCCGTCCTTCTGTGGACCCACCACCTGCAGGAGGAGCCATAGGGGACAGGTGCAATGTGATTTGGGCAGCTCCAACAGCTGCTCACACGACCCGGCAACGGACAAGTGGAAGAAGATGGATGAATTGGAGAAAATGCACTTGGTTAAGGCAGGGGGTAAGAGGTTAAAGTAGGTGTCGAAGCTTCACCAGTTGAAAACATGGGCGTAACTTCCTTAAGGTCTGGTGTGGACATGTCCCCACCAACTTTGGCCTGGTAGGGACAGCCTCCACCAATATTTCACAACTTTCCCTTCTGAGCATTTACATTTGTGGACAGGAGTTTGAGCGGCAGCGGCTGGGCAGAGGTCAGAGCGTCTTCGAGCTGCTGTAAATGCGACGCTGCGCAAATGTTTTTAAACCATGCTGCTCCCACTGTGACGTGAGGGGGCACGTCTTCTCATTGGGCGATCTTTCACAAAAGCTTTACACTGATATTGGCACGTTACGCTGGAGAGAGGACGGCCAGCGTCACAACGCTTTTTGTTTCGTGTTAATTGGTGAAATATTTGCGGAGATATTCACATTTTCGGGTTGCCACTGCCCTACAGCAGGTTTATGGAGCTTATTTACGTTCGACGCATTTACGTGAAAACACGCGATGTCTGTGGTTTAATTTGATCAAAAGGTTTTACACAAAAACGATCAGAAAAGAGTTCTAATGCTCTTTCCATTACTTGGTTTTATTGAGAAGTCAAGTGCTGGATGAGAGGAGTGCGGTGTAAGCGCAGCAGTGAGGGGCGGGGCCAAAGGGAAGGCGACGCAGACTCACGTATCAACAAATATATTATATTAAAGTAAATTATAAGAAATTCGACAGGCTTGTTGAGATGATTAACGTTGATGTGAAGGCTTCCATTCTATTCCATTAAACATTTCTGCCATATGTGTCGTTGAAGGCTGACTTATTTTTATTTTTTTAGACTGACTTTTAATTAGCTTATACAGCTTACTACTTGTACCGTTGTGATTTGTTTATTCTAAATAGGCTTCTTTGTTCAAATGGTAGACATCTGTAATTAAAATAGTTAAATGACATCCCAGAATGCACTGGTGTAGCGAACACAGATGTAGATAATTTGCCTGATGAGACAGGAAGTCCACTTTAATGTCATTCTGTCGAGTGTGTGGTTTTGTTACAGTCATGGTGACTCAGCTGCATTTCGGCGTCATATTGGCTGTTTTTTCAGCAGCAGTGGCTCAAAAAGGTAATTATTGCGTTGCGATGTTTAAATCACTGCTTTAATCTGTGAAGAGCAACATAAAGTGACGTTTGTTTTCAGATATAGAAGTGACCTGCTTGAAAGACTCGGTGAGTGTCACATGGAGGATAAAGGCAGATTTAGTGCCTTATGCTGCACGCTTTTTTCTTGGAAACTGCAAACCATCGGATTTTGACGTCTCACCCTCTGGAGAAGGGGAACTAGTGTTTCGCTACAAATTTGCAGAATGCAGGTTTACACAACAGGTAATCTAAATCGTGCTTGTTTTGGATCAGGTGCACAATAGCCTATATGTCTGCTAAACATCCATTTTGCCTTCAGACAAAAGGGAAGCACATCATATTTCACAATGAACTCGCCTTCAGGCCACAACAAAAGGGCTATCCTGCAGCCTTTGTGCATCCCGTGCAGTGTACAACTAAAAGGTGAAGCTTGGCTTTAGCTAAATACTGACACTGTGCTGTTTTTTTTCATTCACCATGTTTATGTTACAGATCTGATGGTTGGGTTCCCCAATTCCTAAATCCTGGAGCAGGTACTTCTGAGGCTCGTGGAGGCCTGCTCTTCCACATGGCACTACTTAATGGTGAGTTCAGACGCAGAAAAATATCCTCGCATTCAATATGACAGCGCTTTTTTATTTTATGTTATTTTTTTATCATTCTTGCAGCTGAACTGACTGGAGTTTCCCAAAATAATCTAGTCCCCCTGGGCTCGTACATGCCAATATGGGCCTCTGTAGATCAGGAGTCTCATCAGCCTCTACTTCTCCTCATGGACGAGTGTATTGCAGCGGCAACTCCTAAGCTGCATGCTGACAGTCAAGTGTACCCCCTCATCTCCAATAAAGGGTAAGAAAAGCATAGGCAAGGCAAGTTTATTTGTATGGCACATTTCATGTACATGTACAACTCAATGTGCCTCACAGCAACACCAGACACAAACACAATAAAATGCAATAAAAAGCATTAAAAATAAAATTACATGGAAAAAATTACATTAAAAATATGTATCTACTTGTTAAAATACAATGAATTGCCATAGGCAGCAATAAAAAGGTGTCCTTTCAGCCTGGACTTAAACATTGCCAGAGTAGCCTGCCACAGTGCACACAATCTCGCCTGTAAACATAACATTTTGAACCTCTCGTTTTAGATGTCTTGAGGAAAGTAAGCGGGGAAATGCTGTCTTTCTCCCTCGATATCACTCATCCTCACTCATCTTGTATCTTCAGTCGGTTGGATTCGGCCTTGGACAAGAGGTACGAAAATGTCAACCAAAAAAAACCATCTTTAAATTGTCGTCTGACTGGAATTCTGTCTCACACAGGTATACATCCATTGTAAATTGGTTGCATGGGATCCAGACCATATAGACAAAACGAAGAAGGCCTGCTATTATTCAAGGGAGAGTGAACGGTATTACTGTCATGACCGAGACATCATACGGTTTTGAATGCCCACCAAGTTCAATGTCACTTCTCGGACTGTTTTTAATGAATCTGATTTATGTAGCTTTTTAAAGTCGTGAATGTCGTGTGTTTTATCTGCACTAATCTACAAAAGTGTATGTCATGAGTTGTAGTGACTTGTCTCTATTGTCTTAGTTGGGAGCTATTGGACGCACCGGATAAGAGTTCAATCTGTAGCTGCTGTGACTCAAACTGCAAGTCAAGACGGAGGAGACACGCCGATATTGGTAATTGAGAGCCTTTGGGATCATTTTATTCTGTACTTTTCCTTGATTTTTTTCTTTTTTTTTTCTTTTTCTTGCGTGTCTCGTTTCAGAGTCTGAAGGTCTCAGTTCCACTTCTGTCCTAGGACCATTAATTATGGTTGATCAATCCGACCCAAAAGCACAAGAGACCAAGACTGCAGCTGCGTATATAAATGAATTAAAGGCGTAATTTGAGTTACAAAACAAACCTACAAAGAAGCAGTAATGGTATTTATTGGCACCTGATCTTGTCCAAATTACAAATGTATGGACTGTACATGATACTCAGTGTGCTGAATATCAATATTTGTCAGTTTAAATAAACGGTGTTGTATACATGTGTATTTAATAAAAATGACCATTGAACTGTATGTGTGGGCTTTGGAATATCAGTTTTTATTTAGAAACACGAACAGGACTGTATCTGTATGTGATGTACTTCAATCTGTTAAAGGTACATCATGTAACGTATGTGGAAATAAAAGTTGATATTTGTGGGTATTTGACCTTGTGCATGGCAGCATGGCACCGTTTTACTTTTGATCACGGTGCCCTCTAACAATCAGGATCAATTGTTTAGGTTTTCTGGTGAGCGTGTGCAGTGAAAACCTTCTAAATAATGAATCCTGAAGTGTTCTGGAGATCACTGCGACGGAAAGTAAAGGCGCCATGCTGACCACTCATGCAGCCGCTGGGTCAAATGCACACAAAAAGGGGAGAGATGAGCCCCCCTTATATTTTGAAAATGTTTCTTGAAATGTGAGATTATGGATTTAATCTTTACATGATTTGAACTTGACAGACAAAAAAATTGAAACATGTGGCTGTAAAATAACCCCACTTTTTACGAAAAAGCTTTTTTGCTGTTCACAGTAAATGTTTGGCCTGCTCCCAAATACCATCGATCGTCACAAACACAAAAACATGCAGGTCAATTTCTTTTCCTGATGGTCATTAAATTACGTATAAAAGCAGATTAATAATTTATCAGATTTTGTCTCTTGGTGTTCTCAAAAAAGAGATAATGGGGTAAATTAAGCCGCCTCTGCTCCATAAGAAACAATGAATTACATTACAGAACATTTTAATGTACAGTTCTATAGTTTTAGCATTTTTTATTGGTGGTCTGGGTCTAGTAGAGACGAGCGAATTAAAATGAGATATTACATTAAATTATTTGGGAATTTTTTAGAGACAAAATGTCATAATCTGCAGAAGGAGGACACGAAAAGAAAACAATGTTATATGTTTTTGGAATAAAATTGCTCATGGGAAACACTGAATTGTAAAAAATTAGACATCATGATGTTTAGTATTCATTTCACCTTTAAATCTGGTGGCTCATTTTACCCCACTCTGGGTGTAAAATGAGCCACCAGACCAAGTTTTTTTTTTTTGAAGACCAACATCTTAAAAACCATATCCATCAGATGATTTTTGAAGATGCAAAAGAATAGAAAACATCCCAAAATGTGTATAAATAGTACAATTTTGCATCTATTGTTTACTGTTTTTACACAACAACCACCAAAGCAAAAAGTGGCTCATCTTACCCCACTCTCCCCTATAAACTTTCTATGTGAATTTTTTTTTTTTTTTTAAGTGTAATTTCCAGGTCTGCGTCAGTGCCATGAAAATATAAAATCACTAGTTCTTAATCAAATGTACACAACTTTAGTTTCACAAGTGCCATCTGCAGGAGTCTTACTCTATATTTAGTATATATTATATTCAGGTTATAAATCAGTGAAGTTTGCTGTGATTTCCTCCTGGTTGTAATCAGTTAAGCTGTGCACCTGGGTTTCTGGTGTAGCAGCAGGTGAAGTGGTTGGACCTCATTAGTTTCCAGCATATATAAAACAGCAGTGGAGTCACCGACACGTGTTCAGTCACAATGGCCTTCTCTCAGTTTGTGGCGCTGCTAGCGTTTGGCTTTCATATTGCCGTGTCTGCAGGTAACTTGGCTTCAACAACTTCAAATCACACCTGAGTAAGTTTGACCCAATCCGACATGTACTATTTCTATTTTAAGATATGCAATTGGACTGCCAGCCAGATTTTGTTTCGCTGGTGTGGACAGAGAGCAGACCCCAAGTTGATACCTCACTGTTTCGCCTGGGGAACTGTCTTCCAACCAGCTTAACACCCACTCAAGCAGCTTTCAAAGTGGCGCTCACTGACTGTCACTTCTCACTATTGGTGGGTAGTATGTCATTTAAATCTTAATGTAAAATTGTA
Organism: Proterorhinus semilunaris; assembly: GCA_021464625.1. Taxonomy (NCBI): domain Eukaryota; kingdom Metazoa; phylum Chordata; class Actinopteri; order Gobiiformes; family Gobiidae; genus Proterorhinus; species Proterorhinus semilunaris. The sequence goes on along the minus strand of CM038347.1, from coordinate 31,349,904 downwards.
TTTGCTCCACATGCAGCAATACTATTTTAACTTTTATTTCATAGGTCACTGGAAAACGCATGGTGTACAGCAATAGGCTTACATATGAGTCATCTCCTGAGTCAGACTTGGTTCCCTTCAGCCACTCTGTGACGTGTGAATATCAAAGGTATTTGCCAGTCTGGTGCAATGAATGAATGGACAAGATGTGCTAAAATCACTCATGTTTTGTGTAGGCTGGAAACGGACTGGTACCCTTTGCTCTATAACCCAGTTTTTGATGTACTTGGACAAGGAGAGCTGGTATTCCACGTTGGACTCATGAACTGTAGGTACATTTTATTTTTTATGTTCCATATTCAAACTGCTTGGACATTACAAATGTTTATGTTTTTGTTATAGATGACTTTACTGCCCCAGCTGAGTCTGCCAGTTTTCCTTTGGGCTCTCTGATCCCAATTGTGGCAAATGTACAGCAGGCGTCCCATCAGCCATTGCAGCTCTTTATAGACGAGTGTGTTGCTACCGCCACACCAGAGCTGTTGCCAAACAGTCCTTCATATGCAATCATTTCAAATAAGGGGTACTGTTGCGCATGTCTATAACCAACACTTGAATATGCAGTGAATTTTTTTAAATTATTTGCAGATGTCTTGTAGACGGTAAACTCTCGCGCTCCAGGTTTGTACGACGAGAATCCTCAGAACTCCTTCTGTTACTTCAAGCTTTCAGGTTTTCAACTGCTGGAGACGAGGTAAACTTGATCTGCATTGTCCCGATGGCTGTTCAGCTTTGACATGCGTGTACCTTGCAGGTATATCTCCACTGCACACTTGTGGCATGGGATCCTGCCGGCCTTGATAAGACGAGAAAGGCCTGCAACTTTGTCCAGGGTCATGGGTAACTATTTAGTGCTCTATCAAGGAAGTGTTGCGTTGGCTATATTCCATGTGGGGGAAAAAAAACGCATTTCTTTGCAGCTGGGAATTGGTGGACAGCCCCTCGCGTAGCAATATCTGTGACTGTTGTGAGTCAACTTGCAATTCAAGACGGACAAGAAGTACTTCCTTTGGTATTTACAGGCATTGAATTTAATATGAAATGTCTCTGCGTTTTACCACATTTCTGTGTTTTCAGGCAATCCTAGAATGATGCATGAAGCAGTGCTTGGACCAATTACCATTACTGACTGAGTTTGGACCCAATCTGCAATGCAAGTAATTCACTCAAAGGCCCTATACCTAGGGGCTTCCCAAACTTTTTTGTTTTTGTTTTTTTTTTTTTGTCTGGGACCCCACAAATGGACACACTCGTGTACTAAAGCTTTTTTTACATCTTGAAATAATCCGGGGACCCGCACACAAGTTCTTGCAGCCCCCCCGAGGGTCCCAAACCCCACAGTGCTATACCTGATTTAATTTTGGAACCATGTTGAGTATATTGTAAAGTAATTTGTTTAATTTTCTAGCCTTCCAGTGAAGTGGTTTAGGGCTTTTAATTTTAATGCCTAATTTCAGCAAAATAACCAAAGCTTTTTCTTTTCTACTGTTGGAATTCCTTCTGGGAGAACTTCTACAATCCCAAAATAAAATTCTAAAGCATCTCAACTTTGGCCTTTATTTTTTATTTGCACTCTTCACCCATAATGCACCCCGGAGCAGCGTGTCTCAAACCTGGTACTAGGCTTTATTTTGGTGACTGTATCTTATGCCTTTTTTTTCTTTGTCCTTCTACACATGCTTTGCAGTCAGTGTAGACATAATTTTGCCCAACTTGAGATTTAAAAAATAAAGACTAGTTTAGCCCTGACTTAAACTTGATCTAGGCCTGAGGGTATTGCAGGTCTCATTTACAGGTGAAAGCCAGAAAATTGTATTGTGAAAAAGTTCATTTCTGTAAGTTTAAAATGCGACAGACTCGTGACCTGTCAAGCGTTTTTAATATTTGCTTACAGCTTGTAGAGGAAAATTGCAGGAAAAAATGATTTTAAACAAATGTGGGCCCTCGGAAAACTCTAATCATGCCTTTGTACTTGGTTTGGGCCTTTTACTTTGACTGCCTTAATGCGGTTGCGTCGCATGGATGCTCTCAGCCTGTGGCACTGCTGAGGTGTAATTGAAGACCAGGATGCTTCAACCAGAGGAATACGTTCGACGTCCAGGACCCGTCTGCGTGTGGCGGCTGTTGATGCACAGACTCCAGCCTCAGTCCACTCCTTGTGAAGGTCCCCTACACTTTTGAATGGCCTTTTCCTGAAGTTTTTATTTGGGCTTTAAACGAGCTGTAAAGGCTTTATCTCACTTTGCATGAATATGTTGGCTCACCGCTTGTAAAAAAAAAAACATTCAATCTGCCAGAAAATAAGAACATTGTGAAAGACTATTGTAGCTCAAAGTGTTTCCTTTTCATCAGCCAAGTAAAGAGTCCCTGAGACTTCAAATGGCCTCCCAGTGGTTCAGTAGAATTCACCATCATGGGGAAGACTGCTGACCTGACAGTAGAAAACCAGCATTGACACCCTGAATAAGGGGGGCCCACAGTTGTAATTTTTTTTTTTCATTGATTTCATGTAATCAAATTTTCAGAAATTTTCATTTGGTTTTATCAAGCTGTAAGCCAAAGGCTTGACATGTCACTTTGCATGCCATGAGTCTATATAATATTAGCTTCACATTTTAAACTGAATTACAGAAATTTAACATTTTCATGATTTTCTGAGTTTCACCTGTAGAAAAAAATACTTTCAAATTAGACATCTCAATTTGTACTTTTAAATACACCTCACGTCAGATAAACCTTAAACTCCTTCAGTAAGATGAGGCTGTGTGTCGCTTAAATGCTCAAGCCATGAAATGAAAATTTTTAAAACAAATTGACCTAAATGCTCACAAAAATCAGTGTAGCTTATTAATCCCTGGCATCCATTTTTGATGTCCCCATTGAAGGGTCGATGGTTATTGAATACTGACCCCTGGTGAATTACTAGTGCATTAGGCTATCGGGAGTTTTGGGCCTTGTTATTTTACATTGTTGTAGAGGTCTCAAAAATGAATCGGCTTTCGCTCAGGTTGAAATAAAGTGGATTTAATCGTTTTGATTATCTTTGAACAATAGGTTTAATAGAATCGCTTTGCACAGTGTTCTATTGGTTGGAACTTGGAATTAATCTTATTTGGGCCGCTGCTTGTCATAAGGTGATTGTCGGACTCTCAATGTCACATCTAGCTGAGAAGCACCTGCATTGAAGATGCAGTTTTAGCTTCTGAGTCAGATAAGTTGAGGCATAGATGTAAATGACAGCTTTGGTGGAGGAGGTGCTATGCGCCAACCTTTATACAGTACAGAGACCGATAAGGCGACACAGCTGGACATTCCGTGATGGACGCCTGACAGTTCATGATTAACCAAATCACTTCTCCAGGGCCAAAAATAAGTTTAAATATCAGTGAATAACATTTGATGCTGTTTCTTGAGATGAAAGACTATACTTTGGGGGATTTGTACCTTTTCCATTTATTTCTTCTCTTGACTTCTGCAGTAAGCCGTGAGCCCACCAGCTGTATTCCCGGGACAGCGTACAGCGGGGGAGAGGAGCGCTCATTTATCTGCTGGTGGACAGGCAGCGTGCTTCAGTCGCGGTAACAAGGTGATTAATGTCTCCGCCGTGTGGTCCAAAGTCCTCTCCCAAACGCCATTCTCTGCCTGCCACGTCCAATCACGTCACAGCGAGCCAAATAAGGGCGAGGGAGGGAGGAAGGAAGGGAGAATAGAGCCGTGTTCACCTCCGGGACAAAAGGCTGCGGAGACTTGGCTCGACAATAGGTGGTAGGACGGACTGTGTGGTGATTCGAACGGACACCAATTAGAACATCATGATCTAAGGCGGGTTTCTCAAACTAGTTTTTCCTCAACTGATAATATAATTTACTTAAATACTGCACGCTGTTTTCTTTATTAGGACCTAATTTACAGCAAGACACAAGTTCAATCAGTATTATTATTATATTATCATTTTGATGATCATATTATTAAAGCTGCCCTCAGCTACCCTATTTTGCCGGACCAGAATGGTCCCATTCCCACATTGCATCACTAGATGCACCACTTTCAAAATAGCAAGCTAACAAACTCTGCACCTTCCTCACCTCACAGCCGATTGCCCTCCATTGCTGCTCTACTTCCATACAGGGGCGGCAAAACAAGATAGTTTTCCATGAACTACCATCGCACTTTGGACACGTTAAAAAACAACTTAAAAGCCTGGTCTCTAATTTTCCTAAACTTTCTACAGTTAGATATTCCTCCTGTGGGTTAGGCAAATTAAAGGGACCAGGTCGTAGGAGGAGCCTGTAAATCCACCATGATTTCCCCGTCAATCGTAGTTATGGCCAACGGGGAGGAGTGAGGAGGAGCTGTCTATTCATTTCTAGTCTATGGTCTGTGTAGTCCTGTGTAGGTCTGATTTAAAGAGGGGATATTATGCAACTTTAGCTTTTTTTTCCTACCATATTACAATGTTATTCTCTTATCCAAAAACAGACCAGCAGCTGTGTTTCAAACCACTCACACATAATTGAGTAATCTTTGAATCTTCTCCAGGGGCTCTTCTTGGCACCGCAGTTGCAGCTCCTGAAAATCTCCTCCTGAGGTCCTTTGTATCCAGGAAATGTTTTGTTTATCACTCAATCTCTTGCTGAGCTTAATGACCTCATGAAATATTTGACCTTCCAGTTCTACCTCAAGATCAAATCAGGATTAAAGCGCATCTGAAATGTGCCTGAAATAGACTCAAAGTAAATTGTGTCTAAACCAGAAAAACTAACTTACATGCATTACATACGATGCCCCAGTACTAACAGTGGTACATGTACCTCAGTTTGAGAACCACTGCACTATGTAACACTGAACCATTCATAACTATAGGGGATCAAGTCACATGGCTGGTCTGAACAAAATATCTGCTTATGCTGAAGCTTCAAAACCAACAGTCAAAACACAGCCTAAAAAGTGTGAATACTGAACTGATACACTGACAAATCAATATCTTTAATTTAATAGAAGCCTTGAGACAATTACCATGATCTTCCCTGACCTTCAGAAACTTTCGAATTACATGCGCCAACCTAACAAAGCTTTGGAGATTGGCTTTGCCGTCCTTTTGTTGCACATCCATTAGCGCTCCCACTATGCCCACACAAGACTGAGAATAATCCATATTATATTTCTCGGTTTGTTTCTAATCAGCCTCTCAAGGCTGTCCTCCTTTGTTCGCCGCGAGTTCCCTTAATCTAAAGCACCACTGCTCGACAACGACCAGGCGTGTCTTTTGTAAAGGCACCTCTTGGCTTCGCTTTGAGGCGTTATCAGCGGATAGAGGCTTTGCACCTGGAACCACTTCACAACGCGCTCGAGTGTCGGCTTCAGGTGGGAAATAGGACTATCAACACCGAATCTCCCTGATGTGGCAACAGTGGAAATGTTAGCACACTCCACATGGTACTGGATGAGATCGGCAGCGTGATGGCCTTTTCAGGAGTTTGACTGAGATTCAAATGGGAGATAAGGAGAGGGAGTCGCAGGTGAGCTCCCGGCAGCACAAGTAAATGGGAAATCTTGGCGCCATGAAGGTTTCATTATGGAGTAAAAATCTGCAGGCAACAGAACATCACGGTCAAAAGCAGAGAAAGGGTTTTGACACTGGAACATTCATCGCAAGAGGAAAACACAATATGGATCTAAAACAGCGGAAACATAAAATATCCAGTACTTTATTTTCCTGGTTTTGCGGTTTATGGACTCATTTTTGTGTGTGCCAGTAGCGAAGAGATTTGTCTTTTTACTCTGCGATGAAAGGATTAAGCTCAGCAAAATATCGAGAGGAGAGGAGTCAAAGATTACTAAAAGTTGCGCGAGTGGGTTGAAACAACGCTTCAGGTGTGTTTTTCACCAGAGAACCACATTGTAACATGGTTAAAAGCTCTAAAAAGTCAACCTTTAATTGGTAGTCTTGCATTTTGATGTGAAGTAAGTTTTTTGTAAAGTCCCTCCTTCCCGGATCTCAGCAACTAATCAGAGTCTAGTATCCTCCCGCATTGACCAATGGGACGAACTTTTCCTGTGAACCGGCCAGTCGAGTCCAACCAGGACGGAGGAGGAGGTTCTTGATCGTTTTCTTTTGAAAATTCTGTTCCTGCTCAACACCCTAGTCCCTAACCCCTCATTCACTACATAGGCCCGCACTATATAGTAAACTACCTACTCTATACCGCCTCAATTTTAAACCATAGGTCATTTCGAATGTTGTCATGTCATGTGAAAACAGAAACAACAAACAATAATTACAGCCTCCAGTTTGGATGTTTTGGTCTCACCTTTATAGGTGAACTATCCAACTTTTTATGTAAAAAAAAACAAATTGATATTAATACATATTTGACCTTTCAGTGATCCAGCGGATGCTTAGGTGGTTAGCATAGCACTGTTACTTACTATTCCGATGGCCTATAGCACGCTCCAGGATCAATTGTTTTGTAGGTTTTCATTGCTGATTGAACTGTATCCATGGTTACAAATACATTCAATTCTGAAAACCAAAAATCCTCAAAAACCTAAAATAAAATGATCCTGAAGCATCATAGAAGCGCAAAGGCTCCAAGCTAACCACCCACACATCTTCTGGGTCACTGAAAGGCCAAATACGCACTAATATGAACTTTTTTATTAGCATAAATAGCTGCATAGTGCCTCTTTAAGACACGGGTTGTGAAGAGTGAAATGCTGCGTTGGAGATGACGTGGAGGGGAGTCGAAACCACAGGTCAAAGGAGGGTAGAGATAGTGTGTATTTATTTAATAACTCGAGAGGTGGCCGGTTGAGAGACACTTCTAGCACTCTGTTATTGCCTAAGCAACAACAAGATGAGGGGGGGGAAATCTAGCTGAATTTATCTGATTACCCTGGGGAAAAGAAAAAAAATATATCAAATCAAAGGTAAGCACAAGCAAAAAAGAAAAGGTTGTAACACTGGGAAGTTCAGAACAGTCTTCAGGAATGATCTTAGTCCTGGTGAGGCTGCTGCATGTCCCTGATGGTTTTGAATGCGGCCTTTATGACCAGTAGGAGCAGAAACCCGGCGGTCATCCCAACGTAGGCCCACAGCACCGTCTTCAGGGCGGGGTAGAAGTCTGGATGGGACAGCACCGACTGGCTCCGTCCCAAATGAGAATACACCAGCAGTCGGATCTGTGCGACTCGCCGCCCCTCCAGCCAGCAGAGGTACTTCCCTGGAGCACACAGCATCATAGTAAATCATCATCATTGACACATTTGTGTTGGGGTTTCATATTAAAGCCACACTGTACAGCATTTAACCAAGGAAAGTGAATAAAATACAAGAATTAACTTCAGTAGACATGTGTTTATAATGAAAAACTCTGCATCTTTACTATGAGTGGCCTCGCATCTCCTCAGATCTGACTTTGCTTCGTGCGGGACCTCACCAGCCTGTGCCCATGGAGATGTCGCTGCCACACTTTGATCAGGTATCAAGATACAAACTTTAAATGTTGGTATCCTTTTCCAAATGTTTCTTTTTTTTATCTTAATAACTCACCACAACAATAGCATTGTCTGGCTGAGGTATGGGCAAATGTTCTGATGCAAGGGCCACATTACAGAGGGAGCTGAACAGGAGGAAGAGGAAGGAGGTGGAGGAGCTGACCAGTGCAGGAGACTAATGAGGGGGTTGCGAGATGATTTCGATTTAAATTCATCACTTTGATGTATATGTATGAACGGTATATTTTAGTGAAATTAAGCTCCTGCTCCAGCTGTTTAACCTTACTTAACAGACGGGGTCACGAGTTGTTGGTCTGGTGATTTTGGGGGGTTACATTCAGAAAAGTTTGGGAACCCCTCTAGTCTAACAGACTCCCATTTCCTAAACATTACCTAAACATTACCTAAACTAGACAATAGCAGCAGTTATGCATTACATTTCTTTATGTCAATGAAATATTGCCCTTTTTAGCCAATGCATTCAGGGCGTGGTCATGTTTACAGACTGGGTAGAAGGGCTTTGTAGGCCACGTTTGGCCCCTGAGCTGAAGTTTGTCCACCTCATTTATTTAAGAGAAAGTTTGATTCGTTGGCTTTTTATGTGTCAGCAATTTGCATCAGTACTGTTTCTTTTGAGACATTGCAGAGTGTAGCTTTAAATGAAAATGAAAGTATGCAAATCAGGTAACAACAATTCACCCCCTTTTATATATGTATATGCACAAAATATCATCATTTCCAACATTTAGATTAGAGAGAGTAGTTTAAAAAGGCTTTAGGTGCACTCGTTCACCTGAGTCCTGCATCTGTGCCGGGTTGAACACCAGATGGTGTCCAGTGTCGATGCTGATCCGAGGGCCCTCTCCATCCGGCTGCACTGTGTGCTCCCATCTGAGGATCGGAGTGTCGCCTCGGTCCCAGGCCACTGCCATGTTTGGTTTTGCTCCCGGACAGCCCATAGTCAGGAGAGTGTCTGCCTGATGGTTCAGGTAGTACACTTTCACCCCCACTGGCCTGGAGGCAGAACTGCCGGGGTATGAAGAAGGGTGGTGAATTTACTGGTATTTGACCTTTATCTGTGTGGATGATGTGGTACAATGCTCAAGAAAGACCTAATGTTTTTCCATAGATTTCTGTCAGTAATCTACAGGAAAGGTTCCAGATTGTCAAAATTAAAATATTTTCCCTATTCACCAAATCACCTGTAGTGTCTCACCTTGCACCACAATTGGCTTTTGTTACGTGACAAAAAGTGAGCTCACTAGCTACATTATGTCTTAAAAGTCTTACTGAAAATATCAAATAGTATTGTCTAAACTAATATTTTGGAGCAATAGTAGTAGTTGTATTTACTGTTTTCTATCTTTCTGGCTCGCTGTGATATTAATTCACTGCTTTTAAAGATCCATTCCTATAAACAGATTCAAACAAAAACTCCTAATGCATCTGCAGCCGCTCTGTCGGACCACTGCACTGCGTCTTTTTCTAGTCCCATTTTGTTGCTGGTTTAGTATTAGTTTAGTTTTCTTACTCATAATCACTATAAATTCACTGATTTAACTTAGTGTTAGTCTCTTAGTTAGTAATTCATCTCTTAACCCCCACCTGAACCGAGCACATTTTTCTCCAGTTTGGCTTTACCCAAATCTGAAAGCTTCTTGAAACGATAAAATGGTTGCCATTTGACCCCGCTGCTGTCGGTTGATATGAATGAGCACTTTGGAGCAAGGAGTGACCGAGTGATGGAATTACACCAGACGGAGACGGAGGTGGACTATATTTTGGCAGGAAAAGGGATGAACTGGGAAGGGGGGTATCTGCTCTGGAGAACTGAACTTATGCTGAGACCAAGTAAAAGCTAAATAATTCTAAATGTATGAATTATTACTGGAATAATTCTCTTCCTCCTGAGAGAGGAGGTTTGAAGCAGCTGGACCTCTTATCTCTCCTACGGCTTCAACACTTTCCCTTCAAGGCCAAACCACGGAGCTAAACCTGATACGGACTGAGCTCTCTGGGTCATATTGTGCATAACACTGGCTTTCAGACTGTAAACAACTGCACACACATACCCCCAGTTTTGTAGTTCTTAGCTTTCAAATGAGGTGTTATACTGGCCTATAGGCAGTGGCATTATGGATTTTGGTAAAGCTGAACTGAAGAAAATGCACTTGGTTAAGGTGGGGGTTAAGAGGTTAAGACCAATATAAAAGCTTAGCTGTCCTGGGATTGGCTGTGTTTGAACATGGAGATACAGAATGGGACTGTCCTGTGTGTGCACATTTACCCGTATCCGAGGAACGCCATGAGCAAAGCCACTTTGGACGGGGTGGGAGGCGGCGACGGGCACACTTCCTCGCACTTCCTGACTTCCAGCGATGCCCCCTCGCTGCCGATTGGCCCGAACACCCGTAGCACCGCCCCCGAACCGCAGGACACGACCGTCTGATTGGCCCGCCGGTAGCGCACATGCAGGTAGGGGGAATGCACGTAGCAGAGCCCCACTCGGACTCGCTCCCCCGGCGGGCCGCAGCGGTCGCACACGGACCAGGCCTGGAAACTGGTGAAGGTCCTGTACGGGGGCTCGGGCTTTGACTGACGCTGGTGCTTTCTCCTCTTTTTGGAGCTGATCAAGGAAGAGGAAAATGAGAAAAAGGAATGTGTTTGAGAAAACTATTTGAACCACTGAACCCCGACTTTAACCGAGCACATTATCTCCAGTTTGGCATCACCCAAATCTAAAAGCTTCTTGAAAAAAGCCTCAAAAACCGTGACAAAAATGTGACAATAAAAGTGATGAAACAGTGACAAAAACGTAACTAAAATGTGTGAAAAAAGTGATGAAAATTTGACAAAAAAAAGGTGATGAAACAGTGACAAAATAGGGACAAAAGCACAACAAAAAAGTGTTAAAAAGCAACTGAAAAACAACAAAAAAGCGACAAAATGCAACAAAAATGCAACAAATGAATGACAAAAAGGGACAAAAGAGAAACAAAAAGGAAAAAAAAACATGACAAAAAAAGTTACTAAGATGTGCCAAAAAAACGACGAAAAAGTGACATAAAAGCCACAAAAGAGACACAAAAAATTGGAAAAAAAGTGACAAAAGAGCAACAAAAAGGGAATTAACATGACAAAAAAGTGCTGAAAATGCAAAAAAAATGTGACAGAAACGTAACCAAAAAACCTGATGATAAAGTTACAACAAAAAGCCACAGACGCTCTTCTGTCTTATTGACAGAAGAGCGTCAAAAATGTGACAAAAATGCAACACGGCAACAACACAAGGAAAAAGATCCATTTAGATCAATAATCAGTTTTGTGGGTCTTTCAAATGAGGCGTCACCCTGGCTTATTGTCTGTAAGCTCAAGAAGCTTTTAGATTTGGATAAAGCCGAACTGGAGAAAAGGTGGGAGTTAAGGGCTCACAAGACTTGGAATGTCAGCAGACCCTTTGAGGTAGGGATATAGTTTGGTTTTACAGTTATGTCATACATGTCTGACATAACTGGAAAACAAAATGATCTGGAAGACACTGGAAGAACTTAGAATCTACGTGACCCCCCACACAGTCTGGAACTTAATATACAGTCTATCGATATGAGAAGATCGATTTATGGCTTCACTCGCCCATCACTACGATAAAGTATTGAGCCAAGCTAAAATATTGATATTTTCAATTAAATGATGCTCTCTTTCTATGTCTCTGTCTCTGTACCATTACTTTTTCGTCCGCCTTTGGCACAAAAGCAACAGCAGCAACGTTCCCGAATTTCAATTGCCTCCTTGATCCAGCGTTGGTGTTTGTCGTCCTCTGGTGTGATGATTTTAGCTCTCTCCCCCAAAGAGAAAGCCACATCATCGTCTGGGACAGAGCTGAAACCATCGGGAGTTTAAAGCAAATCCATATGTTTAGGCTTTCACTCTAACCTGTCCTTCCTGTTAGAAACACAGTCCATTTCCTCCTATTGAAATTCTGTCGGGCTGCTTATTTATCAGCAAGTCCAATGGCGCGTACCCTCTTATCTCCACAGGAAGCCTGAATAAATTGATGCTTTGGGGAATAATCAAGAAAATGTTAAAGCCATAATTGGACGTATTCGGCGTTTCTACACCACGTCTTGATTTGGGACATCAGTAACTGCGGATCCATTATTTTTGTTGAGCCAGGTGTTGATATTTTTCATTTGTGCACAAACACGAATATAGGATTTTCAGTTTACAGTGACATCGCTTGAAGGGAAGTAACCAGTTTGAATGGTGTGACGTCCTTGTCCAAATCTTCTGTAAACGCAGACACGTTGCTGAGGTAAAAGAAAAATGAGACCGCCGCACTCAATCTGCGACTGTAAAAAAAAGTAAGCCATGTGCCCGACAAAAGGGACGAATAACCGCTCAGTTTTAACACTGATGTCAAGGCGGAACTGCTTTTCCAACGGTGACTCGCGGGGTGGCGCAGGAAAACACATAAAAACTGAGCATTGCCTTAAAAAAAATGTAAATCTCGGAAATGGATATAAGCTCCTGTATTGCATTTTATCTCAGAAAATAAGCTGGTATTACTGACCCTACATGCGATTAAAAGTCTACATTATTACATGACGGATTAAAGCCGTACAGACACTGTGTAAACTAGAATGCGTGATTTGACGTGCGTGAAACGGGCCGAGGACATAACATACTCTATGTTCTGTAAATGATTTGAAATAAGCAGACCGGTGAATTCATTGTTCTAGTAATACACAATCAAATAATGCTTGGCCTTGATTGCATTAAATTGAGATTATTCATTTTTTGCCTCATTACTTGTTGAAACAGTCTGCCGCTGTGGTTATCGGTCTGACTGAGAGACTCTATCTCATCACTGATCATTTTCACTCACATCACATAAAATAGTTCACAACATTGATAGCATTAGCACCACTAAAAACATGTACAATAGGCCAGGATGAATTTGAGAGTGCGCATGGGGGACGACGGATGCAAATTAGCCCAAGGCTACAATCCGGTGTGGCTTGTTTACATGCATGGTGACACCCATTTATGTTCATTAACATGCACTGTCCCGACCAAAGAAATAAATACATAAAATGCTAAAACAACACAGTTTTGTAAGTTTTGTTTTGTTTTCTTCCCCAGCCGAAGCACTGGTCTATTTTAAAGAAGAACAAAAACAGCTAATATGGCTTGTTCACACCTGACCAGTAACACCCAAATGTCACGGCTTCCTCATTCAGTTTTTTCTCACTTGATACGACACTGTCCCTGACACATGGCACACACAGTAACACACAATCAGTGCTTTTTTTTCCTCTTTACACTTTTACCCATTGTTTCCAGGAACACGTTTGGACATGTGTGATGGGAACATTTACTGGAAATACACGTTTTACATCTCAAATATTGGATGAATCCTCCAAAAAAGGTTTTCCAGACCCTTTGTCCACAAAATTCGAGAGCGGGGAATGCGTTCAAATTAAACCCCGAATCTGTTCAGTTTTTGCATCGTGTAAGCTGTGGTTATGTGGTTAAAAATGTAAATAATAATAATTATAAATAATAAATATTTAATGTTAAATAAATAATGTGGTACAAATGTGGTTAAGATAAAACGAGAATGAGCTTGGTGCTCTGAAAAAGAGAGAGTACTCTGGGAGCTGCATGCAAACCATTCATTGTATTTCAAAGCTTTTCTCGGTGCAGCGAATAACAAGTTAGTGTCAAATCAATCGAGGAAAACATGATCATCGTCGCATTGTTTATTTTCCGAGTGTTCTTGAGTATTTCAAAAACACTGTAATTGCTCAAATCGCAGCATTTGAGCAATTCCAGCCTCTTATTTTCCATTCAGAGCCAGAGATCTTGAGTGCTACACACTTCACCACTGAAGGTCACAGTATGTAAATCCACTCTGCAAACCTCCATAAGGGGAAATCATGTGCTATGCAGAGTTAGCCGGCACAGTCAGACTCCTCGCTGTGTGAGCCAGTACACTGTGTCCCAAATTATTATGCAAATGACATTTTTCTCAGATTTTCTAAATGATCAACTCAAATGACAGTCAGCATAATTTTCAAGTCTTTTACTGTTAGAGGATAATATGAATGTGATTGAAAAAACCTCCCAGTGATAACAGTATTTTATTCATTCAAAAATAAATATAGTAAACAACTCAAAAGCTACTGTTCCAAATGATTATGCAACTCATAGTTTCAAACATTTTAAAGGTTCTAATTAACTAAAAAAATGTCATGTGTTGAATTAGTAGCATTGGGGGTCATATTTACTGAAATCAAAAGCTATTTCAATCAAAAATATCTTAACAGGTCAAGTTATATTTTAACATAGGAGCCCTTCTTTGATAGCAGCTTCAAAATACTTGCATCCGTTAAACTTGTGAGTTTTTGGAGAGTGTCTGCTTGGATTTCTTTGCAGGATGTCAGAATAGCCTCCCAGAGCTGCTGTTTGGATGAAAACTGCCTCCCACCCTCATAGGGGTTTTGCTTGAGGCTCCAAAGGTTCTCAGAAGGGCTGAGGTCAGGGGAGGATGAGTTTCTCTCCTTTTATGCCCATAACAGCTAATGATGCAGAGGTATTCTTTACAGCATGACATGGTGCGTTGTCATGCATGAAGATGATTTTGTTAGGGAAAGCACGGTTCTTCTTTTTGTACCATGGAAGACAGTGGTCAGTCAGAAACACATATTTTTCAGAGGTCATTTCCACACCTTCAGGGAGCCTAAAGGGGCCGACCAGCGCTCTCCCCATGATTCCGGCCCAAAACATGACTCCGCCACATCCTTACTGACGTCACAGCCTTGTTGGGACGTGGTGGCCATTCACCAACCATGATCAATCTGAGATTGATGTCTGTGATTCAAAGAGCCCTGAGACACAATACCATCCATCAGTTTAATTTAACAACTTTTTACCGTTATGACACTGAAATACAATTTGCATAATCATTTGGAATGCAGTGTAATAAGAGACACGTTGGTCAATTCAATTCCTTCTGTGAGTGAGGCAAACAGACGCGGACTAAACCAATAAGAAATGCAATGCACAGACTAATTCTATATCTATGATATGATTATATGATATTTTCAAAACACATTACACAACAAGTTAAACGTTTTAGAAAACACGTATCTTTTTTAAGTGAAAGGTGCATTATGCACATTTTTATGCAAAAAAAGTTGATGTTTGTGCGTACCTTGTGGTGCTGAGTGGTCAGCATGGCGCCTTTACTTTTGATCACGGTGGCCTCTACAACTCTTCAGGATCAATTACTTTGTGGGTTTTCTGGTGTTAGCGCAGTCTGCAGTGAAAACCTTCCAAATAATGAATCCTGAAGCGTCCTAGAGACCACTGTGATGCAAAGTAAAGGCGCCACGCTGACCATGAGAATTGAATACACATTACCACGCTGTTCTAACCTGTCAGCAAACGTGATCTTTCGTGCCTCCTGTATGTCCAGGTCATAGGCGTAGAAGAAGTCCCTGTGCTCGGACCCGCAGATATAAACCCCGGAGTCTGCTGGGCTGGTCCTGAAGATGATCAGGCTGAACATGCGGATGGAGAAACGGCTCTTGAGTTCCGCGTTGTGAGGAACAGAACCCGGGTTCACCACCTTCAAACCGTGGTTGTCGGTCAGGGCCTGGGTCTGCTCCGAGCTGGACATGTGCTTTCTGTAGAACCACACCACTGTCTGCACCTGACGATAAGGAGAAGGACAAACGGAGATCTTACAAACGATGTACGAGTCAATGAAAAGTTCTCATTGGTCAGTAACAGTTAAGAGACGTGTATTAGGAGCTTGGTTTGCCTTTCTCCATGTTCAGGAAGGAGTTGCCCAACAAACGCTTCTCGCAAGTGCTAATATGTTGTGGTTTCGGTGCGATTGTGAAATAATAATTTTTTTGGGGGTTGCAAACTCCAAAACCTCAAAATACTTACGAATATCGCTTGATATTTCAACAACACTATGTGCAAAAGAATGAGATCAGCTGGATGCCTGAAGAGTAACAGAATGACCAGACTATTCCATCTATAGATTTTCCTGACGGTATGGGCATACTCCAAAATGATGATGCTAGGAAAGAGTGTTCCAGGGAGCATGACATGGATTGGCCGCCACAGAGACCAAATCTGAACCCCACTGAGAATCTTTGGGACGTACCAGAGGAGGCTTTGCGTAGCGGTTGCATTCTTCCATCGTCAGTACAGGATGTTGGTGACAA
The DNA here is from genome assembly GCA_021464625.1 of Proterorhinus semilunaris. Classification (NCBI taxonomy): domain Eukaryota; kingdom Metazoa; phylum Chordata; class Actinopteri; order Gobiiformes; family Gobiidae; genus Proterorhinus; species Proterorhinus semilunaris. Next base: position 31,334,125 of record CM038347.1, on the reverse strand, counting down.
ATGAATGTAACACTGGATCTTTTCACTTCGCAGAAGCCACCTTTCCACTGAACACGGTTGTACTAGCCTCGTCACGTAGGGTCGATGCGTGACAAGGCGAAACACACGCTTGTGTTTCCACTACACTACACAACCGCAGTTGTTGTGAGCGGCGCCCTCACAGATGTGCAATGAACAGATCATCATAAAAGTGTTGTAAGACACTATGAAGGTAAGTAACATGCAGATGTTATGCTAAAGTTGCGCTAACAGCGGCTAAATGCTAATACCGGCAAAATCCCATTTTAGAACAGCGGTTTGATGTTGTGAAATATAAAATCTGTATGACCTGCATGTTAATAGTGAGGGCTGTCCTCTCTCTCATTTGCCCATCCGAGGCCAGCGTCTGTTCAGTTCACATTAATCTCGGTTCAGCGCTTTGGCCACAGCCATACGTTGGTGCCAAAACAGTGTATGTTTGTGTAAGCTCTGCCACGCAGGTGTTTTCCATTGTAGAGAATCGTTATTACGTCTTCTTTCATACTAGGTTGTCTTTAACCCGGCCAGCCAGAACACACACTTTTCCCGTTCTTTCCAAAAACGTGTAGACTGGGACCAGGGATGATCAGATTTCCTTAGCAATCCAGTTCAGATTTTAAACATTAAAGAATTCAACACGAATGTGCAACGGCTGTTTTAAGCAAAACATGTTGGGAACGAGACAAAAATACTTTTGATAGACAGCAACAAGCAGAAAATACTCTTAGAAGATGAAGCGTTAGCATCTATAGGAGGTACATTCTTGTTTAACACATTAAAGAAAATATCTTATTACTGGCTAATTCGGTTCTTGTCGTGGCAACGTGGTCTGTGATTTGTTTGGCTGTTAGCAAAGTTCCAGATGGTCCTGCTTTTGAACAAGAAAAAGCAGAGGTGGATGGCTACCCAGGCAAGGTTGTTGTAGCGTCGATGATTTGTCTCTCTCAAGTGAATTATGATCTTTAAGTGAATATTTTTCGATCGACAAGCGAGTGCTTTCCTTAGCCAAGGAGAAAAGATGGTTTGAAAAGGTGTGAAAGAGGCCAAGATGTGAGCTATTTTCTACAACGTCTAAATACTAGTCAAGTGCACCATTTTGTCACCTCTACGCGTTTTTCCACCATACATCAATACACCATACACCATACAGTACATTAAACGATCGGCCGTGGTAAAAAGTCTGACTCACTCTAACTTGGAAAGACCATGTTCTTCACGACTCAGACAGCCTTGGACAAATGAGAGTGCCACTATCGGTCAGATTCCATTGTCCTCCTAAAGTCTTTACGAAAGTACATTATTGTGATGAAACTAGCAAAACATGGGCCAATTGTATACTAGTAGCAGTAGCAGTAGTAAGTAGTTATAATATACCTGTTAAATATGTTATTAACCCCTCACTTTAATCAAGCAAATTTTCTCCAGTTCAACTCTAAAAGCTTCTTTAAAAAAGCATTAAAATAGCAACAAAAACAAGACATACAGTGAGGAAAATAAGTATTTGAACACCCTGCTATTTTGCAAGTTCTCCCACTTAGAAATCATGGAGGGGTCTGAAATTGTCATCGTAGGTGCATGTCCACTGTGAGAGACATAATCTAAAAAAAAAATCCAGAAATCACAATGTATGATTTTTTAACTATTTATTTGTATGATACAGCTGCAAATAAATAAGTATTTGAACACCTGTCTATCAGCTAGAATTCTGACCCTCAAAGACCTGTTAGTCTGCCTTTAAAATGTCCACCTCCACTCCATTTATTATCCTAAATTTAGATGCACCTGTTTGAGGTCGGTAGCTGCATAAAGACACCTGTCCACCCCATACAATCAGTAAGAATCCAACTACTAACATGGCCAAGACCAAAGAGCTGTCCAAAGTCACTCGAGACAAAATTGTACACCTCCACAAGGTTGGAAAGGGCTACGGGGAAATTGCCAAGCAGCTTGGTGAAAAAAGGTCCACTGTTGGAGCAATCATTAGAAAATGGAAGAAGCTAAACATGACTGTCAATCTCCCTCGGACTGGGGCTCCATGCAAGATCTCACCTCGTGGGGTCTCAATGATCCTAAGAAAGGTGAGAAATCAGCCCAGAACTACACGGGGGGAGCTGGTCAATGACCTGAAAAGAGCTGGGACCACCGTTTCCAAGGTTACTGTTGGTAATACACTAAGACGTCATGGTTTGAAATCATGCATAGCACGGAAGGTTCCCCTGCTTAAACCAGCACATGTCAAGGCCCGTCTTAAGTTTGCCAATGACCATTTGGATGATCCAGAGGAGTCATGGGAGAAAGTCATGTGGTCAGATGAGACCAAAATGGAACGTTTTGGTCATAATTCCACTAAACGTGTTTGGAGGAAGAAGAATGATGAGTACCATCCCAAGAACACCATCCCTACTGTGAAGCATGGGGGTGTTTTTCTGCACATGGGACAGGGCGACTGCACTGTATGACCGGGGCCATGCATTGCGAGATTTTGGGGAACAACCTCCTTCCCTCAGTTAGAGCATTGAAGATGGGTCGAGGCTGGGTCTTCCAACATGACAATGACCCGAAGCACACAGCCAGGATAACCAAGGAGTGGCTCTGTAAGAAGCATATCAAGGTTCTGGCGTGGCCTAGCCAGTCTCCAGACCTAAACCCAATAGAGAATCTTTGGAGGGAGCTCAAACTCCGTGTTTCTCAGCGACAGCCCAGAAACCTGACTGATCTAGAGAAGATCTGTGTGGAGGAGTGGGCCAAATCCCCTCCTGCAGTGTGTGCAGACCTGGTGAAAAACTACAGGAAACGTTTGACCTCTGTAATTGCAAACAAAGGCTACTGTACCAAATATTAACATTGATTTTCTCAGGTGTTCAAATACTTATTTGCAGCTGTATCGTACAAATAAATAGTTAAAAAATCATACATTGTGATTTCTGGATTTGCTGTCTTTGGACAGCTCTTTGGTCTTGGCCATGTTAGTAGTTGGATTCTTACTGATTGTATGGGGTGGACAGGTGTCTTTATGCAGCTACCGACCTCAAACAGGTGCATCTAAATTTAGGATAATAAATGGAGTGGAGGTGGACATTTTAAAGGCAGACTAACAGGTCTTTGAGGGTCAGAATTCTAGCTGATAGACAGGTGTTCAAATACTTATTTGCAGCTGTATCCTACAAATAAATAGTTAAAAAATCATACATTGTGATTTCTGGATTTTTTTTTTTAGATTATGTCTCTCACAGTGGACATGCACCTACGATGACAATTTCAGACCCCTCCATGATTTCTAAGTGGGAGAACTTGCAAAATAGCAGGGTGTTCAAATACTTATTTTCCTCACTGTAAATGAGGATGAAAATGTAGCCAAAAAAAGCATCAAAAACACAATGGCCGATAAAAAAGTGATGCAAAATGAACAAAAACACAACAAAATGTCTGACAAAAATGATTTAAAAGCAACAAAAAATGTGAGAAAAAATCTGATATCAGTTTTTTAGGCCTTAGCTTTCAAATGAGGCTGTAGGCTCCAGTCGAGAAGCTTTTAGTTTTGGGTCAAGCTGAACTGGAGAAAAATGTGCTTGGTTAAAGCGGAGGTTGAGAGGTTAAAGTGAACATACATTGTAGCTTATGAACCTGCTTTTGACTTTATCAGCATTGATATTTCACATTTTAAAACTTAAAATTATTTCTTTGTATGGAAAAGACACTTGATCGATAACGGCTCCTCTCTCAGTGTATTGTTTTTTGTTGTGGTGTGCCCTCCGCTGGCTGCAGGGGAATTGCTCTTGAAGAGGAAAAAAAATCATGCCACCATTTTCAGCTAAAGGCAGCCGTTTGCCGTTTTCTGGCAGACTATAAACATATTTATCACACCCCAATAATAATAATAATTTTGCACGCCCAATTTTTCAGTTTTTTATTTGTTAAAAATGTTTGAAATATCCAATACATTTCGTTTCACTTCATGATTGTGTCCCACTTGTTGTTGGTTCTTCACAAAAAATGACAGTTTTATATCTTTATGTTTGAAGCCTGAAATGTGACAAAAGGTCGAAAAGTTCAAGGGGGATGAATACTTTCGCAAGGCACTGTACTCTGGCCTAGGCTGTAAGCTTCAGTCGAAAAGCTTTGGGTAATGCCAAACTGAAGAAAATGTGCTCTGTTAAGGCGGGGGGTAAGAGGTTAACATGTAGCCTACTGACCCGTGTACACTGCCCGTCGTAGAACAACATAAACGCACTCCTCTTGTTAACGTTACCCTGATCCATAGCTGATCAAACACGACTCATAGTAGGCTAAAACAAAATAACAACCCACAGCTTGAATGTTTGCTTGAGAGAGAGAGGAGTGCCGACACATGCTAACGTTCGCAAAAGGCAATTGTTTGTTTATTACTTACCCTTCCTGTGACCAAGAACATTGTGCGGCTCGTCACCTGTATATTGTTATCCGTAACCCATCCTGAGATAAAGCAGTGATAGGCTTCCGTGCTCTTAAAAGCCTTGAGGGCTACACCGGTGTATGGGGAGGGATTATGGACCAAATAGATGTTCGCAAAAATTAGATGCGGTAAACTGTCACTGGTTTTAAGTGGCGTTAAAAAATCTCCAGACAGTTGATAAGGATCAAATCCCAAGGTTTCGATCTTCTTTGTGTATCTGTTCAGCTCATCTGCTGTCAAGTGTGCAATTTTTTTGATGTAGCATCTTGAATTCAATAGTTGAGACGCAGGTAGATACACTGTAGCACTAGCCAGCGGTGTTCAAAATGGCGGATAGAACTACAGAAGTCACGTGACTGAAACGCATGTATAAACGGCCCAGAACAGTTCCTGGAGTCTTCTATAAAAATGTGGACCCTTTCTCCAGGAGTACAACATTAATGAATGAAGTCAAATAGCCTAATATTCCAGATACGTTTTTCATGGGGGAACATCATAATAATAGTTAAAAGTTGTTTTTCTATATAATAACCTAAATGTCACCTAAATCTTACTTCTTCTGATCCATGTTACAGTATGTACCAGTGTCCTCCATCCACGTTCGCTCATTTCGAAGACTATTTCCCTTTCAAATCTAACCTCTGGAGGATAATCCCAGGCTTTAGACTCACCTCCCGTGGTTTGCAGGGGCAGGGCAGCTCAACTGTGGTGTCTGAAACGTACGCTGCGTTCACAAACGTCAGAAAGGCAGGACAGGCCGTCTGGGCAAAGACGTCCTCTTTGTCCTCTGGTGCTTCGTAACACCACACCACGACCGGGAGAAACAAGAGAAATATGAACATGTGCTTGAGCATTTTGGCTGCAGGTTTGGAGACTCGTCCTCATTTCAAGACATAACAAGTTTGATTTGAATTACTGTCGTCATTCTAACCATAGAAATAAAGGAGAAGCGCAGTTCGATCCTAATGTATGCTAGTGTAAGTAACTTTTCAGCTTCCTATAGCTATTAGCATTTAGCCATCTAACATCCCAAATTATGAATGTTCAGATATTTTCAGCTGTTGTCAACCCATCAACCTCATTTAGGTGAGGCCAAAGCCGAGTTGGAAATCTTTAATGCAAATCTTTTGGATCTTTTACTTTAGACCCAAATGACCATGTAAAGGTGGCTTCTGAGCTAACTGCTAACTCATATTCAGTTAAGTTATCGGATAAACATCTGATTGCCACTAAACATCATATTATAATATGTTTATGATGGAGAAACTACAGAAAGCATGTAAATGATCTGAAACTGACATATAGACATATATAGTGCTACCTCACTATACTGTAACCTATTACGTACCGTCCCCCCTGATCAGGGGACTGAACAGGGGTTTGGTAAGGGTCAGGCATTAGGGTTATGATTAGGGATAAGATTGGCAAATGTCAAATAAGTTGTGTTTTACTCACACAGATGTGTGACACACAGGTTTAGAAACTAGAAGGTCTTGGCTTTCAAATTAAGTCTCTCACTGGCCTATAGGCTCTAAGCTCTCCTGTCAATACACTTTGGATTTGGATATGCAAAATTGCTTACTCTAAACCTAATCCTAAAATGCCAGAGAACAGGTTAATAGCGCCTGGCTGCCCCATTCATTTGTATAGGGATAAACAGGCTCAGATAGCTGACTGCGCTTCTGTGATTTCTATGAATCTACAGGTAACATTAACCTGAATTGAAAATTGATTTTTATTCAACTGACATGCATATGCTTGTGTATCTTCCCAAAGTAGAACAATTGTGTACATTAAATGAAAGTGGGGGGCGTTACCCAATAACCCATTGCAAACAGGATTTTATGGTTTACCTGTTGTTGTGTGGGATATGTTATAAGTTTCAAATGGTTTTCTGTCATTAAAGAGCGGATATCTCTTAGATCAGAACATAACAGCTACCAAATGAGCTAACGTTGACAACACAAACAACACCAAGCACATGAGCTAAATAGGTGTCACTGACTCATGGCCCTGTTATGTTTGCAGTAGCCTTCTCTTAGTGACTGTTGACAAATTGCATTAACATAACAAGAGTATAATTCAAGTTCAATATACTCTTTTTTTACATGAGGTAGTGGTTCCCTCCCTGACCCCATATCTCCAGTGCTTCTGGGAAAAGATGACCAAAGTCAGATTTTAAACAATTATTGATGGGTCATCGATGTAGCTACTGGTAAAGCAGTGGTCACAGAGATAAAGGCGTTCTATGTCTTAGTATGTCCCAAATAGTAGCTATGTTTCTTACTCAAGCTAAAGACATTTTGACCTACAAATTTCTTCGACTGAAACACTGAAGAGGCACCAAGAACCCTCCACACCTCCAGCACAGTGGCATTACAAGAAGCGCTACAGGAGACAAAAATGGGACAAAGGAGGAGGTATCTGGGCAAGACTCACAGCTAAGCCACACATGCCTTCTATCCCTACTATTGTTCTGGCTAATGGATATAAGACAGATTATATTCACCTGCTACACTCTTCCCAAAATATGGTGAAAGACTGTTGTGGCGCGGAGGGAGCTGTGCAGGAGGAAGGGGAAGGAGGAGGTCGAGGAGCTGACCAGTGCAGGACACCACGCTTTGAAATAGGGGCAAACGGTGTGCCGTTTCAGAGGATCAGAGGAGCCCTGAAGGCAGTACTCCGGTTTCCCCGACCTCCAGAAACATGCGGGTCAGGTGGGCCCACAGTGACGGGACGCTCAGTGGCAGCGGCTCAGGACTAACCCAACATCTGATTTTGTTGTACAATTGTACAATGACAAATAAAGCACTTACTTTACAAGCATGTGATCCATGGCCCATTAATTACTAATGCTTACGTTATTAACACTTCACAAGCACACCTTAAACTAAAGCATGACCCGATTTTCCTTATAACTCTTTTCTAGAAAGTCGATTTAATTAAAAAGGTTCATCATTATTAGACCATTTCTATTCCCTGGTGAAAGCTTACAAGCTCAGAAAAAAAGACCTCAGAATTTAAATGAAAGAAATGGCCTGCAGTGTATTGGTTTAATCATATCTCTCTCAAAATGAATGAGAAATCGGTTTTAGTTTCATTTTTTTCCCCCTCTTGGACTGAATGAATAGTGAATGAATAGTCCTCCCACACAAGCAGAAGTTTGGTTGCAGGAGGGCGGGGGCTCAGTCAGAGGTACCACGATCAAACACGTAATATCCCCTCAGTCTGCGTGTTCTCACGGACCTGTCCCTTTTTAAATCCAGATTAAAGACTCATCTTTTCAAACTTGCTTTTAATACTTAGGGCACACTGAATTGTGTCTGGGTTGTAATCATTTTGTGTTTTTATATTGTTTAAATCTTTCTGTGAAGCACTTTGGTCCTCCTGGTGTTGTTGTAAAGTGCTATATAAATAAACCTTGATTGATTGATTGATTGATTGATAATATGGAAAACGACCACAAACTGTATTGTAACAGGAGGCATCTGTAACGGATGCCTCCTGGTCGCCTCCCTCGGGAGGTGCTCCAGGCATGTCCTATTGGGAGGAGGCCTTGTGGAAGGCCCAGGACACGCTGGTGGGACTATGTCTCCGAGCTGGCCTGGTGTCGCCTCGGGGTCCCCCCAGAACAGCTGGAGGAGGTGTGCATGGATCGGGAAGTCTGGGCATCTCTGCTGAGACTGCTGCCCCCGCGACCCGGCCCCGGATAAAGCGGAAGAAAATGGATGGATGGATGGAATACAAACTGTACTGTATATGGGAAAGTAATTTCGATCTCGAGTTTGCTTGTTCATTTGCCCAAGAACTTTGGATTAACCACGAATGGACCATGAATTTGAAAATATTCTGAAGCGTGATGTGTGGTGACTGGTTTAAAGGCGCTGCAAGTGACTTATTGTTTCCACGCTATAGGGCACAATCCTTTTTTTCTTATCGAGCTGTTGTTCTCAAACTTTTCATGCCAATTACCACCTCGTAAAATACAATAGTAAAAGTACCACAAGGCCGGGATCAAACGTGGACAGGATTACTCAAAACTGAAGCTAAATATTTCTCCAGATATGACTTTGGGGAGGGAACATTGTTATAACATGAATAAAAGCTCAATAAAGTCCTTCTTGTCCAACACTACTGTATTACACCGTCGTTCTCATCCCAACCTGTGCATTCTTTGTAATGGCTCATATGCCTCTTGTTGCCTTTGTACAGACGGTATAGACACAAGCAGCTCTGAAGGGTGGCTCTGTCCTCCCCCGCACCCCCCTCCTGAGGGCTCTCAGGGCTGGAGCTGTGCTAGATGAACAGTAATACTGTGCTCTGTGGAGAGGCAGGCCTGTGTCATCGGCCTCACTGCTATAATGGAAGCCACAATGCGTTCGGCGAGTGTGCAAAAATGTACAAGGACACACACTTATAGGAACAATGGAGACAGAGAAGACCAGAGAAGAGATGGCAGAGGACAGGAAGTAAAGAAAGGTCTTGAGTATGTACACTGAACGCAAAGATGTAAAACATGTTCTATAAACGCAAAAAAAAAACAATTTCTCTCAAATATGCTAAAATCTGTCTAAATCTGTGAGCACGTCTCCTTTGCCGAGAGAATCCATCTCACCTCACAGATGTACCTTAGGGTGGCCACAATAAAAGGACACTCTGAAATATCTTACACACAGCACAATGCCACAGACGTCGCAAGGTTTGAGGGGGGCGTGCAACTGACCTTTCATAAAACCCCGCCCCAAATCGGTAATTTTCCAGTCCGTCGCTACCAGGCATTCTCCAGGTCTCCTACCGGAAGTAATGTTGTGCGGCGTGTTTTCTCCCCTTTCACAGCCCAAAAAGAACAAACTTTTAGGCCAAGGTCAGACTAGACAAGACGAATGCGTCTTGTCGTTTGCGGAGAGTTTCAAGAGCTGTCCTTGCTGGACATAGTCACAAAAAAGCAGTTTCTCCCACCTTCCAATATCCAGCAACTTCGCACAGCCATTGAAGTTGAGTGGACCCACATTCCAGAGGGGTCGCCCCATTAGTCCGACAACCCACTAGTCGGACGCCTCATTATTCTGAAAATGTCCCATTGACTAGGGGTTGAAAAATACAATTAGGGTCAGGCAAGAGTCCACTGACCTTAAGGTTAGGGCCAAAGGCCATACCGCCTCTGCTCTGCTCAATCCGTCAGACCTTGGAAGCTAAGCAGGGAAGGGCCTGGTCGGTACGTGGATGGGAGACCGTTTGGTAACACCAGGAAGCCAAACGAATGTAGTGTGTGAGTGGTTGTTGGTGGGCGGAGGGGCCGATGGCGCAGACTGGTTGCCTTGCTTCCGTCAAGTCTACATTGGGGCAGCTGTGGCTACAAAGTAGCTTACCACCACCAAGTATGGAGTGAATGAATAGTGCAATGTAAAGGGAAGTGGGAGCAAAAACAAAAGTGCTGTGTTTATATTCTTGTTCAGTAGTTCCTTTACCTCCCATTTGGTGTTTTCTTAGCGATGATGACACATCCTCTTGTGTGCAGTTGTTGTTTAGGTTCTCCTGTACAATATATTCATTGCAATAATCTTCTTTCGCATATAATAATTTATGTCTTAACTAGTGGCGTGACACAGTGAACAGTTCAATTTACCATGTACAAACTCAAGAAACAGTATAACAATGTGCCACAATGCTTTATCTATAGAGGCTTTTAACAGTCCCACTGTAAGTTTGGCTGCACTTAAAAGGTGTGCCTCTCAGCAATCAAGTCTCGGATTGTATGAGTTTTCTGGCTGGCATCTTTTGAAAATATATAGCGCATACATAAAGAGCCAGTCTTTTGAACAGCTCCTGGAAATGAATGGATCCCAATTATCAGACTTCCATCAAAGGACCGTATTTCCAATCACAATCGTCCTGAAATACAAACCGGTATGTCATGCGTCTTAAAGATGCGCTGGAGGTTTTCCGAAGTTTATTCTACGACATCCAAAACATCCACTGTACTCCAACAGCCCAGTACAGATGACAACTTGAACAGCACTCTATGTTGTTGAAGTGCCGGCTGCTCACAATTTCACCACTCTGCTGCCAAAAAACACATATTTTTATTCATTATTCCCCCTGCTGCCCTCTTTTCTCTCCCATTATCTGTGTTTTTCTGTGAGTACCACTTGGCATGTTCTCCTTAGCCTGTTCCCTCCAGCTCCTCCTGCAGCCCGTTAGCCTCTTTCCCTGTCAGACCCTCTCAGATCGGCCTCGCCGCCTCTGAACCCCATTACCCATAATCCTTTACCTTTAAAGAAAACCAGCCGTTTTCCTGTGTTGTCGCTGTACACAATAAAATAGTACCGCTACGACGGCGGTTACTTTTTCCCTATTTAACATTACCTTTAATTGACAACACCGCGTATTCAAACTGGAGGAGGAGTTGAGAGTCGTCAAAAACTACTCTACATAAACTAATAATTAAATACCAGGAATTGATGACACATCAAGGAGTTAAACAAGTTAAACGTTTATTTCTCTAACATGTCATCTCAATACAGAATTCTGTTTTTCCTATCCATCGTGAGTCTGCCTTCAGCCGTTCCCATGGTCAGACTGACTCTTCCTGGGGAAGCACAGCACTCCACATTCCATTGTCCACAAGATTTCCCATTGGCTCCCCAAAGCTGTCCATTCAGTTCCGTCGTAATTTGACCCCTTCTGTCCAAATGGCCAGTGGACCGGGTGGGGGTTGCTGTGTCTTGAAACAAAAGATTCTGAGGAACCCACACCTTTCTGCACTGAATGACAACTTTTGGTTAGTTTGCTAAATAGCCAAGGAACAAAACATCGTATAAAAATATTATATCTCTTCAGACCCCCTTTTTGACCTCCCAAAGGAGGACAACAAAACCATAATATTTTCAAGTTCACAAAAGTACAGCCTGTATCAAAAATCACAGTACAATTTCACATATTATAACACCAAAAAAACATGTTCACTGTATGTAGGGCATACTCAACCAGCCGCTGAGTGGTTTCAAAATCATCTCTCTCTTCCCATGTGTAACTTCCGCTTACTAATCTTTCCAGGCGGAACTCAGCTGGTTTTTATTCCGTGTCAATGGTACATGTCAACTTTTATGTCCCCCTGGGACCGTCTCTGATTGACACAAAAATAAACATTCCTGCACACAAAACACAGCAAGCGCAACAACACCGAACAGTGTTGTTTAGATATTATCTCCACCACAATATTCTCCATCACAGCCTTGTCGGGGGTCGTTCCATTCATATCTCAAAGCCTGCCGTACTCTTTCCAAGTACAGGCTGGGACCACCCCCTTCTGGCGTTTCCCTTGTCCCGAGCTCCGTGTCCCCCTGGGACGCATCACCCATCGTATAGATGCCCCCAGTGGAACCCAGAGCCCTGGAGACCATGCTGCGAATGAGAGGCACAACACAACAAAACAAAATACAACAAAACAAGAGTATTACACCTATAAGAATACCCACCTTTTGAAGGATATGGATCCAGGAACCGGAATTCAACCAATTTAGCCAGGTCCACTGAGGACCCTGGTCTTCTTGAGACGCGAGGAAGTCTTTGAGTTCCTTTACTTTATTTTTAATGGCTGTCCAATTGCCAGTTTCGTCGGGGAATATATGTACAGCAGTGGTCAAGGCCAACTGCTGCGCACATACCACCCTGTTCAGCGTACATGGCGTCTAACGCCACTCTACTTTGCATAACCACAACAGCCACTGCCTTAAGTTCTGGACTCCGTTCCATTTGGTCCAAGATGTCGCCTATTACCTCAGTTAGGTCCTCCAGGATCCACCATACCTCATTTAGACGCTGCATGGAGGACGCCACACCGATCATAGGGATCAGCGTGGCGATAAATCCTTTCCCATCTCCGAACAGGGGCTTACGGCCGCCGTCATCAGAGAAAGGTACGTATGATTGACCGAGGGTACGGTTTCCCACCTGCAGGGTTGAGTTGGTAATCATGGCCGTGTGCTTAGCTAATTTTACCCATTTATTCTCTCCTGGTGTATGACCCCCCATATTGAAAGACCGTCGCTTCCTAGATCCATCTCCCTCTGTGGAAACAGACATGTTAGATACATCATAAATCACAGGTTTCAAAACAGCATATTTTGTTCCTTCTTTGTTTTCCCATGTTTTTATCATTTTTTCTGTACAATGGGTAATCCAGTCTAGGGTGTGTTGGTCCGACACTGCTTCTCTCATTTTCACCAACATTGTACCTGCATTGTTGCAGTAGATGACCAGATTTTCTCCAGGTGTTTTACCTACTTCTTTGCATACCTTGTAAAGGGCCAATTTCAATTCTTTGATAGGGTGTCCTCTGACCCGTCCCTCACAACTATGTGGATCGTCTATTTTTATTACTGTTGGTATGATGAGCAAGCAAAGAGCAAGTGTCAGGCCCCACACCCCGTATGGACACCTTAAAAAGGTCCTGGTTTTAAAACCCAGGCCTTAAGTCCATATTTGTTAGTCTTTTTTATGTCTTTGTGACCGTGTGGGTCGGGGTTGGTGTCCCCCACCCCCTTCAGTGGGGCTGTTAGACCCACTACCATATTCGTCAGGATGTGTCAACCGTCCGGGATGCGTATGAGTCCAGTGTAAGCCGGTTTTCTCAGAACAGGGCTTCAAGTGTGACCAGTGGTACCAGTTGTCACGCCCCTCTACCTTAACTGCGGTGGCAGTCCTTTGAGTCACTTCAAAAGGTCCTAAGTATCTGGGAGCGTCCAACAGGTCCTGGTGTTTTTAATGTAGACCCTCGATGGTAAGTCCGCTCAGGCAAGGTCGCTGAGTTAGACTTAGGCGGGCACCCGGGCATGGCCATTTTTATGCTCTTCCGCTGATAACAAGTTCGCAGCCGCCACGTCCACCAGTCCATGAAGGGTTATTAACTGGGTGTAAAAAGTGGAGCCGGACGCCCCGCTCTGTACATATGGAGGAGGGGCCGATGGGGCCAAAGCGGGAGCTCCTCCGCTCGGGAGGGGCTCTCGAATTCCTCCCCGTATTGATTCTGTCAGGTCGTTGTCTCGGTTCATGCTCCCTCCGCGTCCGCTATATTTTCTACATCACTATGCTTTGGTCAACTTTGATTATTGTAAGGCGCTTTAGAAATAAAACTTGATTGATTAATTTGGGTCAAAAACTCACAATTACGACCACTCACAAGCACCCACCGAGACAAGGAACCAACAGAGATCTGTAACAGAAACACAAAAGAACAGACGAAAATTACAAAAACAAAAATTCTCATCAGGGCCGCTCACCGTTAGAACGACCATGCCAGCTAATCTTGCAAATTATGGCTGGACTCAAAAACCTATTTAACTTAATCTATCTGTTGGAATGCTAGGGTCAATTTTATCTGGAAAATTCAGAAATTCAGGTTTCATTAATCTACAGAGAAAAACTCTCTTTTAGCTTCTGTTTCCCACATTTACCACAGATTCTGTGTGCACTTCAGAATCACAGCAAACGTAAAAAACAGAGTATTATAAATTGATTTACCTATCTGAAACTGAAATCTTAGTTGGCCATAACATTTGTCAATTCGTCACTTTATGTTTTCGTTTGTCTTGTCATTTAGATATATGTGTATCAGTTCCTTCTCATGCCAAAATAAACCAAATTATAATAATTTCCCCACATAAGTAACACCCCCTCTTGGACTGAGGACACTCAGTCCAAAAAAGAGTCACGTAACATGCATAAACAAGTGAGACCTCAATCCTTGTACAGGAAACACAACAAACCAACTCAAATTGCACTGGAGGTAAATACCTCCGGCACCTACATAACACAAAGAAAACAATAGCAAAATAACAAATGTCAGGTGCAGGCCAGGGAGGCTGAAAGTGGGAAGAATTGGGTCGACAGGGCGAGTGAGAGGTGGACACCACTCGTCAGGTTCGCGACCCGGACAGCATGTGAGGTCCAGGGAGTGTCCCCAAAAGAGATCACACCAGCACTGGTGCAGTCCAATCGCGGCAGAGGACCGTCAGACAGGCTTGGGAAGGAGCTCTCAGCGGCTCCCAAAGTGAGAATAACAGTCACCTCCAACCTGAGTACACAAACTAATGAGTGTAGATGGTGTCAATAGGGATCATAACATACAATCTTAAGATCAGTGTCCACTGGATTCCCGTGGAATCAAAGAGGAGGCTGAACTCAGGCAACAGAATGGCCTATCAAGTTCATAAAAGTTTCCTCTCGATCTGCTCACGGATTGACGCCAGGAGCAGAGCAAGAGAAAGGATCGAAACCCAATTCACTTCAGCTTTTTTTTCTTTTTTTTTTTCTCACAGTTCTATCACATGTCAATGCCCTCTAAGGCTTCAAATTCAAATTTTGTATTAAAACATTCAGACAAATGCATTTAGTTGTAACTTAAAGATTATCGATTCAATTTAGTAAATAAACCAGCATCAGTAGGTCCTAAAGACCATCTTTATCTGGTGCATTAAGATATTTTCAGTCAGTTCATAAACACATAATTCTCTATCATGGTGTCGTGGAATGATGTCCCAAAACGGACATAAGTCTAGCATTAATGTCTATAGAGTAGGCATACATGGATGGAGAGTACAGGACATTTTAGAAACTTCAATTTCTTACCAATCTTTTGTTTAACTCACGCTTTGGTCATGGAACAAATTCTGTAGCCTATTGTCCAGGAGAGAGAGCAAATAAGTTATAAACACATTATATTATTGTTCTATAGGGTGTAAACAATTCACAGTCACACCTCGTTTGCCTAATTAATTTTGTTTTTTAAAAAGGACCATTCATGTCCACTAAGGTTAGCCTTAAAAGCTTTTCTATATCATTAAAGTACAGTGATCAATGGGTGGGTGGCCTTGGCAAAGTGAATGTTGGATCCAAGGTCAAACGTCAGTTGTACAGTCCTTCAGCTCTTCCCAGTAGATATATCTGCATGCAGCAACCACTGTCAGACAGCAAGGTGTTTGTCCAATCAGGGAAAAGTCACTGTTAGTCCATTCAGAGAGCACAAAACTGTTGCTCTCACTGTCATCAGCATATCACATCCGAGGAGAGAAACAGGAGTCTGAGTTGGCGTGTCAGATTCAGTCCTGTGAGCTGACTAGGCAGTGGCTAGGTGAAAGGTTTTGGGTGGTCTTCCTGTATCCACCCAGTAGATGGTGTCCGTTAATGATCACAGTCTCATAGTTCACAGATGAGTGTCGTTCACCTTTATCCACCAGCACGTCAAGAGTCTGTCCGTTCACCTTCACAGGTAACAGAGTTCTGCCGTCCCATGCCACTGAACCCAGCAGCTGCCAATGATCAGAGTAGCATGGTTCCCATCAGCGTTGTTGTAAACGCCTCGATCTCCTCGAACGTTGTTGGTCATCTCGTCTGAAACAATCCTTGGCCACAATTACCAACACCACACCCACAGGTCACTGCACATTCAAGTAAACTCATTATTACTCTTTTTTCATTATTACTTTCATTACTCGCTCCTTTAAGCTGCACCTTTAAAAGTTGCACTCATTTCTTTCAGTTCAATTTTGCTCTCGCTTCTGGTCAAGGGCATTCTCAAAATGTATTCATTAATTTATTTGGTTGTCTTTAACAATAATTTGAATTTTGCATAATTGCTCCTTCATAACTTTTGGTAATGCGTCCAAAATGGCGCATAAAGATCAACTTAAACTCTAAATCAATAGTGGTTTGTACTTTCAATCAATGTATTCAAACTCACGACAGGTCTTCCCTGCTTCAGTTTTCATACCACGGCGCCACCGTGTGGAGAGAGGTTCTATTTTTTTTAGCAACATCTCTCAGAGCCCTAAATGCTCCGTCAATCACAGGCTTAAAAAAATAGCATTTTTCTGTCACTGATATTGGATACTCGTTCTTCAAATGTATGCTGTGGAGACATAACTCTACCACCAGCAGAAATGTTCCTCTTTAAAAACAAAACAAAATAATAACTTTTAAAACAATAACCTTTAAAACAAGAAATTTGGTCAAAAAATGTTCTTTTTTCTACTTTTTGTTTTGCAATGAGGGGCGGAGCAATCTCTCCACTTACCCTCCTACACGGATGTCTGGGCACAAAGGAAAATGGCCACTTTCCCAATGCGCCCATCACTTCCCGTTTAATCAGTCCTTTGCTGCGTCTACACAAATGCAGACACAGCAAATGCACTTTTAGTTTCACTCCGGACACACTCAGTCACTCTACAATAAAGAGAACATTACACAAAGAGACAACAAGACACAATAATTTCCACAAACAAAACAACAGTTAACAAAAAACCAAACAGACTAACAAGAACAACAAAAACAATTTAGTATTCTCCCCCTCCGATCAACAAAATCAGATAAGTGTATAAAAATAAAAACACGCGTTAAATAGTATAATGTGCCTAAAGTCCGATGCCTTTCAATGAAAACCTAGAGGCCATACGGTTGCACTACAGCGATGGCGGCCAGAAACTCCGGTATTACAAAACAACAGCCAAATAACAGTACCACATGGAAAAAACTAAATGCTAAAGCTAATCCTTTGTTCTCAGAGCTAACTTAGCAACCTCGCACACCAACAGCAAACAGATCATATTGAAAACAAACCATGCACCACACTTCAATAAAATCCTACACTACTACACAGAACAGCCTTCAGTGTCCACACACCGAGCTGGGTTTAACACATGTGTGGGTTTAGTACACGTTTATCAACAATATGCTGTATGCTAACGCACTAAGCTAACCATGCTGTATGCTAGCGCACTAAGCTAACGAAGCTAACGAAAGCTAACAAAGGCTAATATATAGAATTCAAGAAACCCCGTTTCTCAGGCCTTCAACCTATTTATAGAATCACCGTTCTAAGGGCCTTCAACCCGTCTTTTAGACAGACCCCAAATCTGTCTACGATTATTTCAACGTTTTATTTCAGACCGTGCGTCCACGGCCTTGGGCGATTCTGCCTACGTGCATTTCAGCTTTTACAGGGGTAAAACCCAACGCGCAGCCCGTTAATTACTCGTAATTTCAGTTTATCCCACTTATTTTGTCTTCTGTGGTATCTAAGATATCAAATTATAACGTTTCTTTCCTTAATTCCACCATCAATTCACAGATTACACCACACAACAGACAACTCCGTTAAAAAGTAATCTAAAATTTGGAAAAATATGCCAACTAGACGTACTTTGAGACTCACACAATAGTAGAGGTCAAAAGCAGTCTTACCTTAAGCTAGAATGACGTCCATGAAATTGTTGTTGTATGATGTGGAAGAAAGAACCTGGTATTTCTAACGCAAAATGGGTTTTTTTTCTCGAAGACCGAACCTCGTCGCGTCTCCGTTTGACGGCTCTTCAGCACCCCCTGCAGTTCTCCCGGGGTCACCACATAAAGAAAACCAGCCGTTTTCCTGTGTTGTCGCTGTACACAATAAAATAGTACCGCTACGACGGCGGTTACTTTTTCCCTATTTAACATTACCTTTAATTGACAACACCGCGTATTCAAACTGGAGGAGGAGTTGAGAGTCGTCAAAAACTACTCTACATAAACTAATAATTAAATACCAGGAATTGATGACACATCAAGGAGTTAAACAAGTTAAACGTTTATTTCTCTAACATGTCATCTCAATACAGAATTCTGTTTTTCCTATCCATCGTGAGTCTGCCTTCAGCCGTTCCCATGGTCAGACTGACTCTTCCTGGGGAAGCACAGCACTCCACATTCCATTGTCCACAAGATTTCCCATTGGCTCCCCAAAGCTGTCCATTCAGTTCCGTCGTAATTTGACCCCTTCTGTCCAAATGGCCAGTGGACCGGGTGGGGGTTGCTGTGTCTTGAAACAAAAGATTCTGAGGAACCCACACCTTTCTGCACTGAATGACAACTTTTGGTTAGTTTGCTAAATAGCCAAGGAACAAAACATCGTATAAAAATATTATATCTCTTCACCTTCAACACAACAGGTCCTCCAGGGTTCCATATATCTATTTGAAATTATATTTCTCTCATCCTTGTACACAAGCAGAGCTGTTTTAAATTCTATTCTCTGAGTGACAGGAAGCCAGTGCAGGGACCGGAGCACTGGACTAATATGGTCGTATTTCCTGGTTCTTGTCAGGACTCGAGCAGCAGCGTTCTGGATGTTCTGCAGCTCTAACAGCTCGTTTAGAAAGGCCAGTGAGCAGCCGTTACAGTAGTCTAACCTGCTGGAGACAAATGCATGGATGAGTCTCTCCAAGTCTGGTTTTGACACTATTCCTCTGATCTTAGCAAAGTTTTTCAGATGGTAAAAAGCTGATGATGTTATTGCTTTAATGTGGCTGTTTAAGTTCAGGTCTGAGTCCATGATTACTCCTAGATTTCTAACCTGATTTTTTGGTTTTAGAGAGAGAGACTCAAGGTGACTGATAACACTTTGTCTTTGTGTCTGTGGGCCAAAAACAATGATCTCAGTTTTGTCTGAGTTTAGTTGGAGAAAGTTGTTTTGCATCCACAAACTGCAGTGACAGAGAGTATCTACAGGTCCACGTTCACCTGCCGTCAGTGACACGTAGATCTGAGTGTCATCTGCGTAGTTGTGGTACGACGCATTGTTGCTGTGTATTAGCTGACCCAATGGAAGCATGTACAAGTTGAATAGGAGGGGTCCCAAGATTGACCCCTGGGGGACTCCACAGGTCATGGAAATTTTGTCTGAGACACAGTTGCCAATTTCGACAAAGTACGTCCTATCCTCCAGATAGGACTTGAACCAGTTTAGCACAGTACCAGAGATTCCCACCCAGTTTTCTAACCTGTGAAGTAAGATCCCGTGGTCCACTGTGTCAAAGGCAGCGCTCAGGTCCAGCAGAACTAAGACTGAGACCTTACCTGCGTTGGTGTTCATACGGATATCATTTGTCACCTTGATCAGAGCTGTCTCAGTGCTGTGGCAGGGCCTAAATCCTGACTGGACCTGACATTGTTAGATAGGAGAAAGTAAGTGAGCTGTTGATATATTACTTTCTCTTGGACTTTTCCTAAGAATGGTAGGTTTGATATGGGCCGGTAGTTGTTCAGTATCTTGGGATCAAGGCTGCTCTTCTTTAGAAGAGGCTTAATGACCGCGGTTTTCAAAGCCTTTGGAAATGCTCCAGTCTCAAATGAGATGTTAACTAAGTGAACAAGTTGTGGTAAAAAGCTGGTCAGCACAGACTTCAGAAATCTAGTGGGTAATTCATCAAGGCAGCATGTGCATGCCAGATTTTAGATGTGCATGCCATCTCGGCTTCTGTGGGACAAAGTTAGCACTCAGTTTCATAGGTGGCATAATCTGCAATGTGTGAATGCAGCAATTCTGGCAAATGGAATTGCTTATAGTTGATACAGTTGCACAATGAAACTGCGTTGATCAGATGGAATGTTTAATGCAACACTCATGTCGTGTGATTGAGAAACAAACCTACAGAATTTCATGTAGTCATCTAAAAGCGCATGAGCTGCACATGTAGAAAAGGAAGGTCACTACTGACTACCAACAGAGCTTGCCTGATAGAGCAGAGGTTTCTCTCCTCAGATTGGTCAAAGAGACGTCTTGTTATCTTAAGAAAACTTAACCATCTCCAGAGGTTGGCATGCACTGTGAACCATAAAGATCTACCCTAACCGAAAGTCATCCAGCTAGTTAGTACCACTACCACCTAACCAGAATTAACCCTGAAGTTATCGCACTAACCTTCTAATCCAGCTTCGCACTATAGGGCCAATGAATGTCAATACACATGAACAATCAATAAATGCATAAGGATTTAGTATTGTGAAAGCTAGATAAGAATTGAGAAAGCAACTAACTGCTCACTCATCCAACTCCAACTTTCCCGGCTATAAGAACGAAGAAAACGGGTGGTGCCCAATCAAATTCTAAACTTTTACATTTACAGCTTGTTAAATGTAAATGTCTCTATGTCACATCTGGGCCCGTCCCCCTCCCATAAAAGATGGCAATCAAACTGCCTCTTCCTCTGCCACTCACTACAACTTATTCCTCTTTCCTCTCATCCATGAAATCAGCTCAGGCACCGGAGCGGAAAACCCATCCTCACCTCGCGCACCCACAGCGGCTAAATATCTCTCTTTACCTTACCAGACTCTCATTAACTGGGCAGTGCTCGCCGATCGGTCTGACTCCACACATTCATCACGTTTATACGACTACAACTTATACGCCGTGTATCTTCTTCCACTTGGACCTTTCAGTGGATGTGAGTGGAATGCGAAATCCGCCGGGGAGAAAAAAAACGTTCGACGGTCCGAGGGTCGCGATGTCTATTACGACCAAAAGGGCCGAGAACTGTGGCGACAAAATGTGAATAAAAGATACACCCACGTTTCAACTAATGCGTTTGTTTTGTTGACATAATAGATGCATTTTATTTCTTCAAGGGTAAATGGTGAATGGTCTTTAGCACTTTACTACCATCATTCGGCTAAAAGCGCTTTAAAGCAAAGAATCAGTCACCCGTTCACACTCTCATTCATACACCAATGAAAAGGTGGATGACGTGTCTTGCCCAAGGACTCAACGACAGTGTGCATCTTCAGGAGCTGGGATTCGAACCCCCGACCTTTCCAATCATCAACCCGCTCTCCACTGGAGGGGGGATTGTGGGTATCTTTTTTTGCTTTGAATAAACTAGTTATTCCTGAAGTAATTGCCTAAACATAAAGCTGGGTAACTCCCACACAAAGGTTTTAAAGCAAGCAATCATCTGTACGTGGTAATTCAAGTGAAGAAGAAGAAGTAATTTATATGTGGCCTGCTGCCAAAGATTTCTGGTCATAAGGGGAAACAGGGCTGCTCTAGACCAAGCAGGTTATGCAGCTACCAAGGGCCCCGAGATTTGCAGTGGGTTTAATGAATTTCCTCCGCAGTGTGGCTGGGCGCTCCTTTAATGATAGGGTTGGATGGCTGTCATTCATGAGTATTTGAGTAATCTTTTAAACTCCCGTAGCAACTATTCGAGGTGCGTAATGCCTTCCTCAAGTTGTTGGAACACAGCCACTGGTCATGTAGCTAAAACATAAAGCTCTGTCCTTCTACTGGTTCTACTTATTCCGAAGTAATTTTCCTCATTAACTAAAATGGGCTGTCACAAAGAAAGCGGACTTTCTTCAGTAGTTGAGTAAAATTCAATGTAAGAAATCCATTTAACCACAATGAAAAGATTTTTGGGAAAGCACACAGAGGGCATTTTAACATGACCAACGTTCAGGGCTAACCAGTAAAAGATGAATGAGGGAAGACGAAAGCTGTAGCACTCATCGTGGGGAATATCTTTGGTTGGAGCACAAAAATGCAGGTCGCAGATTGTACAGTGAGACTGAGCCAAAGATTAAAAATAGAACCGTTGTACAACCAAAGAGCGACCGACATCAGGCAGTGTCTGATATTTTGGAATGGCTCATCGCAGAGTGAGCCATCCACTCGCTGCAGCTAGGATCTCTGGCAAGTGCATAGTTGAATGAAACTAAGAATGTACATATTACTACTTCCTCTAACCATATGGAAATGGCGGCTGGCTCCGGAAGTTCCTGGCTCCTACATTTTTTCTCCCTCTTTAAGTCAGTGTTGAACACAGGCTCATTATTCTGACCTCCATGTGTTTGCCTGAACATGCAAAACATGGTTCTAATTATATCCTTTTACTATTTATATTTTGCCCTATATTCTGTTCTGCCCTATGCTAGCATGAACGAGCGCCAGCTAGCCTGCACTGAACGCTAGGGAAGCCTTTAGAATTAAATTACGACCTCAGTCCATTCTTAATTTTCTATGGTCTATTCTATGTCTATGGTCAAGAGTCTCATAATCAAAATACAACATCAGCGCACTGCTAAAGTCAAAGCAATAGAGCTCAGGCATGAACGGGTCTGCATTTTACCTTTAGCAAGCCGCACTTGCCTCAGTTAAACACACGCACAACTAGAGCCTGAAACTACAACACACTTTGGTCATAGCTATGGCCGTTGCTCGATCTCGTCAGATCTCGGAAGCTATGCAGGTAAGGGCCTGGTCAGTACTTGGATGGGAGACCATTTCGGAACATCATGAAGCCTGGGTGAATGTGGTTGGTGGTGGTGGTTGGAAGGGCCGACCACCACCAACCTTAAGCTGTAACTCCAGTTTAAGGCAATACCGCAACGGGAAAAAGTTCCAGGTTTGATTTGTGGACTTCCAGTTTGGGCCAGTTTGCGCTCTTCACATGAACATGGAAAAAATATTTACAATGCTGATTCAACATTTCTTCTCAGGTTAACTTCAAAGCCCATTTGGCAAGTCATGGGCAACATTTAGAAAAAATAAAATCCAGACGAATTTTTCTAAATGTATTGACTGATTTATCGAGCTCAGTTTGAACCACATACAACTAGACAAAGATATCCAGGATCTCCCCTGAAATAATCTGTGTATTTCCTTTGTTGACATAATAAACCCATTCAGCATACTTTTATAAATTACTGTATCTATTATTCAGATTTTGTCTCTACAAATACCTTTTTTCCCCCCAAAAAAACATAAGGTGCGTGTTACCATGGGCCAAACGATATTCTTTATCTGAAAGGCACTGGCATTTGATGTGCCGTTTATGCTTTAAGATCAAGATTCAGTTCACTGTGCACATTTTAAAAACAGCCAGGAGCACTAACATTTGGGAGAACATGGAAATATGAACTGCAAAAACGCAAAAGTCACGTGCGTTTCAGGGCACGTTTGTTGAGGTTTTGAACAGTGAAAGCTTTTCAGGGTTCACATATTGGGAGCGTGGAAATCGAACATTGTTTTTGATTTCAACTCCCACCCCTGCATCCTCTATCTGCGATCTCATCACGCTTCCCTCCTCCAACGTCATCCGAGGACAGCCCACACTTGTTTCTCTGTCTCCTCACGTCCGCAGACCTCTTCAGACTACACGCTGGCTTCATTCCTCCACTCTCTCCCCCGAACCCAACCCTGCCTGGCGCCTGCCCTTGCAAACTGCCGGTTTGCTTCCCCTCCCCCTACCTCCACTCCGTTTCTTGGCATCTTTAACGCGGCGAGCCCATCACGGCGCACTGAGGAGGCCTTGTTGAGCCGGGAGGAGGGCGAATAACGCGCTCATTTTCTCCACTCCAAATCTCCAGCTGCTCTCTCCCAAAGACGGCCATCTCGGGGGAATTGCTTTGCACTCGAAGGCTGACCTGCCCGAGTCTGTGCGCTGTTGACAGATTGAAATGCGGCCCTCAATGTTTATGGGACACAGAGAGCAGATTCTCGAGTAAATTTGGTGCGGAAGCTTGAGGATGACAAGTTAAATTTAGGTAAACGGGATAAAGACCAAGCAAGCCTTGATCTCAGCTAATTTAAAGGTCCTACTTTACATTAATAATGACCTTATCAGTATTGCTGCATGTCATTTTTACCCTTGTACTCTATTTCAACAAACTCGATTTTTTAAGATGGGGTATTACAGAATGTAAAATTAACTTTCTAGTGCTTTTCTTTAACCATGTTCACGATGTTATTCTATCGTCAAAAATGCACAGTGGGAGGGAAAAGTATGTGAATCCTTTGGAATTTGTCACATTTCTGCATAAATTGGTCATGAAATGTGTGCTTAAACTAATACCACCCGAACATTTACATGTTTTCATATTTTTATTTGCCACAATGTGTAAACATTCACAGGACAGGGAAGAATAAGTGAGTACACCCGCAGGCTAAGGATGCTCCAAGAGCTAATTAGACAAATGTATGCAGATATTTAGAGGCAGGTGTGAGCCAACCTGAAGTCCAATCACTGAGGTGTGGCTTAAAGCTGCCCTGGGCACTGGAAAACACACACTAGTTAAGAATTGTCCCTTGTTGAGAAGCATTGTCTGATGTGCATCATGCCTCAAGAATGATTGATTTGTATAAAGCTGGAAAAGGTTACAGAACCATCTCTAAAAGTCTTGACGTTCATAAATCCACGGTTACAGAAATCACTGGCTGTTGACACATCTACAATACGTAAAACATTGAACAAGAATGGGGTTCATTGGGGAACGCCACTGATGAAGCCATTGTCTAAAAAAAACATTGCTGCTCGTTTAAAGTTTGCGAAAGAGCACTAGGATGCTCTACTGGCAGAATATTCTGTGCCTGATGTTTGTCTATTCACATTTTATGATAAATTTAGGCAGAAATTGAAGAAATTCCTAAGGGTTCACATAATTTTTCCTTCCCCTGTGCCTGGAGTTGGGTTTCAAGCTGCTAGCGCATCTTTGAGTAATCTTTGGATCTTCACAGGGTGTCTGTTCTTCGCACCGTGGTGATAGTTCACAACACAAAGAGAACGCTAAACAGTGAACACACACATGATAGTCATCGAGTTGCACTTACAACATGGGGTAGGTAAGTTTTCCGTGTCAAGTTGTTCGATTGTTTTTGTTTTTTAGAAAAGTTGGAAGATTTAAAAACTACCTTTTTTTTAAAGGAACTGACCATAATTGATATGTTGGGTTGTTGCATGACTTACAGCAAGGGTCAGCAAGTTGGCTTGGCTTCGGGCCAATATTTATTTACGCCGATAATTTATCAATTGATAAGCCGGTCAATTGATAAAAAATTTATTTATTCATGCATGAATATTCAATACTAGATAACCCCAAACTATACATATTTTTTGTGTCAAAATAAAATATTGTTTGAAACAATACTGTCCCCGAGTCTGTTGGATGTTCGTGGGTTACACAGCACTAGCAAAAAATACAGTTAGCATCACAAACATGTCGCTTTCCAAAGGACTAAAAAGAAAAGTGGACAGTGAAAACAGGAGTTTCAGGGAGGAAAGGCGACAGACATATGGTTTCATCCTACCTGGATATGTGAATGCCAAACCTCTGCCTCATCTGCAACGAGGTCATCTCCGTTTGCAAAGAGTCCAATATTCGGCGACATCACGAAACGAAACATGGGTCATTCAGTGCGTCCTTTCCACTTCAGTCTGAGTCAAGGCGTCTCAAAATCGATGCTCTTTATGACAGTTATATCCGGAGCAGCAGGGTTTTTTTAGTTTAATAAAACTAAATAAGTTTAGTTTTGATTATATTCTGCATACAATAATAATATTACATGCCCCAAAGATAACTATCTTTTTGAAGTTAAAACAATGTTTATAAGTATATTTTAAAATATAATTGAAGGTAGGTAGAGGCAACAGCCCCCCCCTGGTTTTCACATCACCAGCCGCCACTGAATTATAGCCTATTTGTGTGTATTTATTTATGTAAGACTGACTAATAGCTCATTTAACCAGAAGAGATCATTTAAAAAAAAAAAGTCTTTAAAAGTCAGGGATATTTTTTGGTTGAGTGTGTGATATGAGGAGTGTGGCGTGAGGGCGTGTGAAGGCACTCATGCGTGTGTCTGAGGTAAAGTACGAGGATCGGGACAAACCACAATTTAATCTAGAAGTTAGACAGTGGAATGGTGTTGTGCCAAACACAAGCAAAGATCAGGGGCAAAACATTTGCGGATAAAGAACAATTAAGTCTCTGTTAGGCTTTTTTTTATTTTTTTTTATTTACATTTTTTTATATCCTCTGGCGGGCCAAAAAATATTGGCAACGGGCCAAAATTTCCCCCCGGGCCGGACGTTGCCGACCACTGACTTACAGTATAGATCAAGTCTATTTGAAGTATGAACTAAACCGACCAGACCAAGCAACACACTCGGCCGCAGCAAGATGACGAGAGAGAGGCGCCCTACAGGTGGTCAGGTTTTCCTCTACCACTAAAAAATGTAATGTGTTTGTGAGTGCGCGCGCTGGACGATTGACCCATGGCTGCTGTCCAGTGCCTTTTATGGGTGAGGCCAACAAATTCTCAGTGCTGAAAACCGGCACATTGATTTTACTGTTGTTAAAATAAATAAACAATCAATCAATCAAACTTTATTTATAAAGCGATGGTTAAAAATAGACAAAAGGCACCTTGGAGAAGTGAAGATTCGGTCAGGGCACAGAAAAGGGAGTGCCGAAAAGCTGAACGGAAATGGCGCAAGTCAAAGCTCCAGGTTCATTTTGAGATATACAAAGAAGTGCTTTGTGAGTTCAACCAGATCTTGCGTGGAGAAAGGGAGAAGTACTTCTCTAAAATCATCGACAACTGCAGAAACAATTCTCGTGTTCTGTTTTCCACAGTAAACAGATTAACTAACCCTCCAGTTTCACTGCCCTTAGAACTAATCTCTACATCTAAGTGCAATGAGTTTGCAATATTTTTTTATGACAAAGTCCAAGGCATTAAAAATGCCATAATTTCAACAACACAAATGGCAACCCTGCCACCAGATAAACACCTTGAGCTGACACATTTCACACCTGTTACTGACAAAACAATGGAAGAGGTTATCTCCGGTCTGAGTTCATGCACATGCTGCCTTGATGAATTACCCACTAGATTTCTGAAGTCTGTGCTGACCAGCTTTTTACCACAACTTGTTCAGTTAGTCAACATTTCATTTGAGACGGGAGCATTTCCAAAGGCTTTGAAAACCGCGGTCATTAAGCCTCTTCTAAAGAAGAGCAGCCTTGATCCCAAGATACTGAACAACTACCGGCCCATATCAAACCTACCATTCTTAGGAAAAAGAAATTCAGTCCTATCTGGAGGACCCAGGGGTCAATCTTGGGGCCCCTGTTATTCAACTTGTACATCCTTCCATTGGGTCAGCTTGTTTTTGGCCCACAGACACAAAGACAAAGTGTTATCAGTCACCTTGAGTCTCTCTCTCTAAAACCTAAAAATCAGGTTAGAAATCTAGGAGTAATCATGGACTCAGACCTGAACTTAAACAGCCACATCAAAGCAATAACATCATCAGCTTTTTACCATCTGAAAAACATTGCTAAGATCAGAGGAATAGTGTCAAAACCAGACTTGGAGACACTCATCCATGCATTTGTCTCCAGCAGGTTAGACTACTGTAACGGCTGCTCACTGGCCTTTCTAAACGAGCTGTTAGAGCTGCAGAACATCCAGAACGCTGCTGCTCGAGTCCTGACAAGAACCAGGAAATACGACCATATTAGTCCAGTGCTCCGGTCCCTGCACTGGCTTCCTGTCACTCAGAGAATAGAATTTAAAACAGCTCTGCTTGTGTACAAGTCTTTTCATGGTTTAGCACCAAAGAACATCTCTGACATGTTAGAGCCGTATGAACCATCTCGGGCCCTGAGAACTTCAGGGAGGGGTCTCCTGGTGGTTCCCAGAGTCAATAATAAACACGGTGAGGCTGCGTTTCAGTTTCATGCAGCTAAAATCTGGAACAGTCTTCATGAGGATGTGAGACAGGCCTCAACTCTGACAATGTTCAAATCCAGGCTGAAAACAGCTCTTTTTACCCGAGCATATGAAAACTGAAAGTATTTTATCTGCACTCTTGCCTTTTACTGTAATTGATTAATTTTTATGTTGATGTTTTAATGATTGATTTGATCTGTTTTCGTGTAACTTTATGCAACTGTGAAAGCACTTTGAATTGCCTTGTGTATGAATTGTGCTCTACAAATAAACTTGCCTTGCCTTGCATGCTAATTGTTTAGGGGCGGTCACAACCGTTTTGGAAGCCCTCCTTTGAATGTCTCACCACGCACCATTATTACTCTATCAGTGTCTGAGAACCCCTGCTGTGATGGATTTGGACTTTCAGAGAGGAGCAGCATGTTCCGTAGCATCTTCCTGTTTGGACCAAACACAAAATGTCATCTCGACCTCAGCTGAGCGTGTCCGACAAGTCTGCTCACAGCGGGGAAAGTCCGGACTAAAACTTTGAATTCAATCTCCCCAGTTTGGCATAGCAAGGGTTTCTATGCCTCAGGGTAAACATAACCACTTTAAGACCGTTTCAAAAGGACTTCATTGCTGAGATATCAGTGCTGCAAGAAAGGCATTTGTTGTAGTTAAGCTTCAGGCCACTTCTCAACATTTAGCTAGCTAAAAGACATGCCTCATCACACACAAATTAGGACAGGCCTGTTGAGAATTGGCTGGGGTCAAAAACATTAGTAAAATGTATTTCGCTTACAAGACGTCATTAAGTCCCTAATAGATTAGGAATACCAGATTCAGCGAAATGGAGTATGCTTAACTTTCATTTAAAGGAGAAAAATGAATAAATGTTAAAGAGACGGTGGCCTGAAATAATATTGTTTCCCCTTTTATGAGAAAAGAAATGCCGTGAAAGAAGGCAAACGCTGCATACAGGTGCAATGTCTTTTCGTAATCAAACGGCTAACCTCGCCTGCAAGCTGAATTCTCACTGTGTAGAGTTCGCAAACATTTCCCATTGACTAACATTAGCTAAAAAGGGTATACAAAGTGGAGGGAAAAGGCCGTGGAACAACAGTGTTAGCTGCGGAGTCACTCCAAGTGTTTTGATCTGAACAATAACTGCAATAGTTTACCTTTTAAAACCTCCATTGGTTTATTATTGCAGCAAATGATGCCTCTTTTTTCAGGATGATTTGTTTGAATCTGGACCAGCGGTGGCGCTAGCCAATCACGTGGCAGTATTGCCGTGTGTGGGCAATACGGATACACAGTGAATACGAAAAAAAAAACATGAGCTGCTGTTACATACTCACAAACACATACCATTGTGAAAAACAAAATATTTATTTGATTTGCTATTATAGCGGTTTGTTGTGACTTGGTTGTGATTGGCTAAAGCTTTCATTAAGTGATTTAAACTGGAACAATCCCATGTTGATCAGTGCTAATGTCATTTGCTCTGTAATATGAACCTGGGCTTTCCCAAATGATAAGCTATGAACATGACAAACACAAACTGCAAACATTTAAATAAATATAAATGCAACATTCCCCTCCTGGAACCGCCTCCTTAACGTGGTGGAGGGGTTTGAGCTCCCAAATGATCCTGGGAGCTCTGTTGTTGGGGGATTTGTGCCCCTGGTAGGGTCTCCCATGACAAACAGGTCCTAGGTGACGGGTCAGACAACAAGCGGTTCAGAAGCCCCTTATGAGAGACCAACAGGCCCGGTTTGTTTGTTTGTGTGTTTACTTTATTGTCCCCGTAGGGGAATTTGTCCTCTGAGGCCAAATTTGAGGCAACCCATAAGTGGTCGATGGCAGTGCCGCACCCAGGGACCCATCTACATGATGTGGAGCCAGGCTGATAGTCAGAATCACCTGGCTAGAGGATTCACCTATTGCACATGTTTTTAGTGGTAGGGGAAACCAGAGTACCTAGAGGAAACCTACGCAGACACGGGGAGAACATGCAAACTCCACACAGAAAGGCCCCGTCCAGGTGGGAATCGAACCCGGACCTTCTAGCTGTGAAGCGGAGGCGCTAACGTGCCGCCATGAAGCCGTCCTTCTGTGGACCCACCACCTGCATGAGGAGCCATAAGGAGCTGGTGCAATGTGATTTGGGGCAGCTCCAACAGCTGCCCCTACAACCCGGCAACGGACAAGTGAGAAAATGGATGGATTGATAAATGTAACATTTAAAATTGATGTGTTAAAGCTGCCCTCAGCTATGTCTTTTAAAAAAGAAATTGTCAGTAGGTGTCAGTAGTGAACCCTGCTCATACATTTCAAAGACAGAAGGGAAGTATCAGTAATCTTTGCTACATATCATATTTATCCTGATGATAATCTGTGTTGCGCACAAGTAAACATTTGATACTTATATTCATTTGCTAAACTGCCAAATTCACGCAAGTCTGAGTTGTTTTGGCATTTAACCGCATTTTTATTTGTTTGAGGCTTTATTGTCACATTTCTGAAGTTTGTGGCTTTTTCATCGCTTATGATCTATGATCTCTTATGATGCTTTTTCGCTGCGTTTTCATCCTTGTTTTCATCTAATTTTATCGATATTTTGATGCTCGGTTGCTCGGTTCAGGTGGGGGTTAAGAGATTAAAACATTTATGTTGTAGTTAGAACAAAATTTACAGTGCAGCCTTCCGGTGGTTGCTTTTTAGGAGGAAAAAGACCTGACAGCTCCCTGTATATGTTGGATTATTAAACAAACGGACATTTCATGAGGATTTCAGCTGCATTAGAGCAGGTTGGCCTGATGTTTATCTGTTTACCATCTTTTTCAAACTTCTGTCATGATGCTTTACTCTGTAAAGAGTGTGTTAGCCGCTAACTGTTGCTAAATTTCATTTAGCCTCTGTGTGACAATGTGACACTTGCACAGAAAATAGAACAAGACTGACAGTACATGTGCAGTCTTTGGAATAAAAAGAAAAACACACCGTGGTCAATATGGACTCAACTTATATACCGCTTTTCTACCTTTATCAGGCCCAAAGCACTTTACAGCAAGGGACCAGTCACCCATTCACTCTCTCATTCATACACCAATGAACCCAGACACTGGACACTGAATATGAAACTGCTCCATGGATTTACGATCTACAGAGGAGACGAGGAGGTGAATTTATGTTTCAGACGTGTTTTCTAACGCAGAAACACTCAGTGAATCCACTTTCACTGTCAGCCCAAAAACACAGACTGAATGGGCTCGTGGTGGAGCTGAGGAGCCAAGGATTGGGCAGTAAATGTCAATATAAGATCAGTCTAATATGGATAACAGACACTGGCGCTGTGATGTCATCGTTTATTCATCGGGCTCACATTGCAAAAGAGTAGTTCAGGGAGCACATCATTTTCACACATGGATCGAGTCCAAGATCTTAAGCCCACTGAGAATCTTTGGGGTGTGCTGGAGAAGGCTTTGTGCAATGGTCAGACTCTCCCATCTTTAATACAAGATCTTGGTAACAAAAATCAAAAATCAAATGCAATCCCGGAAAATATAGCCTGCACATATAATAAAGAACCTTTTCGAAGGGTCATGTCTGCTTTGAAATAATGGCTTTTCAAAGGGCACTGCGGTGGAGGCTCAGCAAATGTTGATGGCGATAAAACTGGATATTTGTGGAAACGTTACAATACAGATAATACATTTAATAAGATTGCCTTTTCTCACCGAGCCACTTTTTCCAGTCAAAGTGATTAAACAAGCAGGTAAACAAATATTTAAAATGTAAGGTACAGTATGAAGACAATTCACAGATTGATAAAAGACATAACATACTATACTCTTGTATTTTAATTATCTGTAATAAAAATGCCCGAATATTGTTGACTGGGTTGAGTTGAGAACTCTTTACCACAATCTTCTGTGGCGTCTACAGCTAGTTTGGTGAAACGCAGGTTTAGCTTGAGAACTGTAGAACTTTATTCGGGGTTTTAGTATAATAGTGACATTACCAGTTCAATATAAAACTATAATAACATGCACTTTCCCCCGATATGACAGAGCGGAGACATTGAAGTGTGGAGCCGGTTAACACTATGGACATGAGACTGCAGCCGTGGACTGGTCCCTGTCTGTCACTATCAAACCAGCGACAACTCAGTCTGGTTAGAAGGGAACTTACTGGGGGCTTTTTCATTCATTCATTCCCATATTTTAATCATCTTTCCTCATTAAAACCAAATATGGAGGGCTGTTCTGATTACTAACATTTAGTTTAAGTGCAGAAACAGGTCCGGTTATTATTTATGCTGTAAAAATGACACTGACCTCTCTATACATTTACTCAACCAGATCCAGAAGTATAGATTGGAGTTGGGCGATATGGACGTAAACATGTATCACAATAGTTGTTGGTATGTATCACAATTTGACGATGTGATATTGTTAAATTTGCTGGTCTATGAAAATCACATTCCCATAGTCATATCTGAGGCAGCCTATACCTACTGCTCACGTTGTAATGATATTCGGACTCTTTCACAACACAGCTTTCCTGGCTGCTGTAACATTGAGGGCTTTTATTTTGTAGGGACAACAGGAAACGTTTTGCTGCTATTAGGGGAACGCTGACATTGACGTTAGAGCAGATATTGCTGTTATCTGGTGCAAAAGGCAAGTTTGGACAGGGCATTTTGAGACGTGGGACTTACCTGCACACGGAGAGCAGCTGGATCGGCTCTGAGAAAACGTACAGGGTGCGATGGTGATTTTATTAAAATCATGGAGGGTCAGATAACATTTGTTGCTTTCCATGTTTCCAAAAATAGTCCCAGGAG
This sequence comes from Proterorhinus semilunaris, assembly GCA_021464625.1. Lineage (NCBI taxonomy): Eukaryota > Metazoa > Chordata > Actinopteri > Gobiiformes > Gobiidae > Proterorhinus > Proterorhinus semilunaris. Next base: position 31,301,518 of record CM038347.1, on the reverse strand, counting down.
GTTTGAAAAGTGTCTGAATCTGTGTCAAACTTGACGACGCTCGGACCAGCTCCATTCCGCAGCTTTCCGCAGTTTGTTTACATCTTGTGACCTATATCACGTGAGTTATCATTTATACCGGTATGAGACCAATTCCAATCACGGTGAGTGTTAAATTCTCTCCCAACCAAATGAAGTTCCCTCAAGGGAAAAATAAAGTTATTTGAATTTGAATTGAATTTGAGCTATCCCTTCAGTAGGAGAACATGGAAAAAATGTTACCAGGATAACTCAAACCTCCATGAATAAAGTCAGAGACACACATGCCGCAAAAGTTAAGGCGAATGTTTCGAAAGTAGTTCCAAAAGCCAGAATAGAGCTTATTCTACCACTATGGACATCAGACTGCAGCTCCGGGCCTGTTCCTGTCTGACAGTATAACACGGCCTGTAACACAGTCTACAGCCAACTTATACAAAGAGAAGTGCAAGAGAGGTGAACTGACAGGAACAGCATGGTAGCTGAGGGCGTTTTTACACCTAACAGGCGCCAAGGTTCAGGCTTTGAACTTGCAAAGAGTTCCATCTTTTTTTGTCACTTTGTGTTACATGAAATGTATGAAAAGCGCTATACAAATAAAGATTGATTGATTTTTTGTCCAGACGTTTCCCCTCATAAGCAAATGTTTTCAAAAGTTGTGATTGGGTTTGGATTGTAAACAGGTTAGGACTAATAGTCTTTGCTGCTCGAGCTCATTCAGTCATAAGGAGAGCATACATTCAGTCTCCAGACATTCTGAACTGAAGAAGCTTCACATAAAGCAGGTACACCTTTTTTAATACATTTGCTACAAGTGTTCTAGGTTAGCAACCTTTTGGTTTCACACTATTTGTAGCGGCCAGTTTACCCTGTGCAAACGTCCGCTCTGGCAGCAGTGATTAGGCGTCTCGGACGCGTGTCTTCCTCCACAAAGAACATGAAATGTACTGTGTTCCAAGGTTTATTTGCATAGCCGACATGTATATATACACAGGTTTCAGACTCCGTAGACACGGTCAAAAGATGTTTGCCTCCATACTGCCACACCCGAACGCCCCCCCTCCACCCACCTTATATAGGGCAGGTAATTACATAAGCGCCCACAGAGCGCCACGCAGTGGCAGGAGGATCAAACAACATAAGGCTAAAAATGGCTCCAACACTATTCTTGTAGGTCAGACAATCGGTCTTTCACTGGAGCGGCCTGGTTTCTATGATTGTCATAAAATAGAGTTGTGTAAATTTATTGAGAAGCTACTTCGCTTATGTTGCCTCCAATGTGTGATCGGTGATTGGTAAAATGCGCTGATCAGACATACTTTCTTTCAATAGATATTCCGGTGAAAACTCAGCAGTTTAGCGCCGCTCTAAACCGAAATAACTAAATGTAATAAGTGGCTACAAAACAGCTCTGGATGTACTACTGCAAGTGCCGACCGTATCCCTCCACGCCTGGCGGGTCTACGTGTATCCAGAACTATGGAGCTGGAGCTAACACATTACAGCGGTTTTAGAGTCGCTGCATTGACTCCCCTTGTGTTTCAGGATCGATTTTAAAGTTCTTTTAATGGTTTTTAAATGTCTTAATGGTCTTGGTCCTTCTTCTGGGTTGGCGCTCTGTGGCTGTGGGCGATGGGCTGCTCCTGGTGCAGACGGCTCCTTGGATGATGTTTCCTCTTTCGGTCTATCTGTACTCAGCCTTACATACTCAACTCTATGTCCATTTTTATTTAAGACTTTTATCTGCTGGGCTGTCTGTACGTATATGTGTCTGTGTGTCTGTGTGTGCGGGTGGGGTGGGGGGAGGTGGGGGGTTGTAGTTATTTATGTATATTTGCTGGTGGGGACGATTTTAATGATTTTTAAGCACTGTAAAGCACTTTGTGTTACATTTTGTATGAAAAGCGCTTTATAAATAAATTTTGATTTGATGAACCCTTTAAGACAAAAGCATGATGGAGGTTCATGACCATAAAGTATCCTTGTATGGGACTTTTGACAGGAGGCGAAGGAGACAATGTGCCACGTGCCATTATTTACCACCTGAACCGAGCACGTTTTCTCGAGTTTGGAGAAAAGTATCAAAGGAGTGACAAAAACAAGGATGAAAACGCAAAAACAAAAATGTGACGAAAAAGCGTCCACAGAGCGACAAAACAGTGGTGCATACACAACAAAAAAGTGACATAAACGTGGAGAAAACGCAACTAAAACGTGACAAAAACGTGACAAAAACGCAACAAAAATGAACAATTTAATGAAAAAGCAATGAAAAAGTGACAAAAACACATCCAAAAAGTGACAAAAAAAGCGACAAAATAGCAACAAGAAAGTGACATAAACATGGAGAAAACACAGACGTGCAAAAACTGCAGTTTGTCTCATTAATAAAGCTGATTACGATCAACATACTCATAATCTGTTTATCAGCTCCAAAGTCTTGAAAATGTAATGACTTAGTTGAGTATAAAATTAGCAATTGAACGTATAAACTATAATAGCACCAGATTGTGTCCCGAAATGGTTTGAAATAAAGAGCGCTCCGTATGAACAGGATCATTTATATTTGCTAAACCTAGAGCTCGAACAGACGCTGAATTACGAAGTCTGTTGTTTCAAGGTGTGATTGAGTAACTGTTGAGCAGATCACTTCAGTCCTGTTCATCATTATGTGTGTTTAAACGGAAGCTTAAAGCTAAAATGGAGAAATTGTGAAATCGTTGTTTTTTTTCTTCTCATTTCCTGGGGAATGTGAATCCCTCTTGCACACTCACCTGGTTACCTCAGTGTGGACATTATAGTTGGTGAAAAGTGGAGGCAAAACGCTAAATAAGACTAACTAAACCAAACTTGAGTTAGTTAGAAACAACATTAGATTGGTATTGAAACCTGAAAGAACTACAGAGTCTCTTATTACATCTTCAAAAGTAATGATGTTACTTTTTTTTAGGCATACTTCGTCCTATGTACTGTTTTCATTTTGGTTCATTCTATAAACAACTGTAACAAGCTGCTGTGATGTGCATTTAAATGCTCGATGTGGTCAATCTTGCTCAGTCTCAGTTTAAAAATGATGATTGTTTCGCGGCTAATCTGTATCTGTAAAACTACTTATTCACATGCATGTTGTGAATGTGCAAAATATCTTGATAAACTTGTGAATTATTTTTTCTATTGATGATCGCACGTTGTCCAGGCCCTGAGGCAACAAAACAGCCCCGCACCATGACTTTCCCTGCCCCGTACTTCACAGTGAGGAGAGGGTTTTGACGTCGATGTGCTGATCCATTTTTCCTCCACACATGATGTTGTGTGTTCCTCCCAAACTATTGAACTTTGGGTCCAACAGTCCACAGTATAATTTTCCAGTAGTCCTTTGGAGCGTCCAAGAGCTCTTTCACAAACCAAAGTTGAATATTTTGGGAGGAACACACAACGTCATGTGTGGAGGAAAAAGGGAACAGCACACCAACATCAAAACCCTCTCCTCACTGTGAGGGACGGGGCAGGAGAATCATGGTGCGGGGCTGTTTTGTTGCCTCAGGGCCTGGACAACGTGCTATCATCAATAGAAAAATGAATTCACAGGTTTAACAAGATATTTTGCAGAAAAACCTGAGACATTCACAACATGCATGGAATAAGTAAGTGAACCCCCGTATTAAATAGCCGACTGATCATTCCATTCCATTCCGGACCATTCCTCTCAAAACTGCTGCAGTTCAGTGAGATTCAGGCGGTGTACTTAGTTATTCTACGCTCTCCTGTCAATGTTTACATGTCATGGCCAATAAAAATATGATCAAATGTAATTGTTTGGGTGGTATTAGTTCAGGCAGACACTGTTTAATAATTCCTGTGATTTTGATGAAGATCAGACCACATTTAGTGACCAATTTAGGCAGAAATATGAGAAATTCCAGACGGTGTACTTACTTTTTCTTGGCACTGTATCAGTACAATGTACAATTAAATTATGCTCGTGAGCAAAGATGCTACCAGACTGTAGCTTTTTTAAACAGAATTAAAAAGTGCATTATATACAGTGCAAATAATCATTCAGCCACCACCATCATGTCCATAACACAGACTAAAACGCATCATAAGAGCATGTTTGTACAGAGATTCTAGTTTCTTCATGTTGGTTATGTTTGCTTGGGACCAGCTGGTAATGCAGTAGGAGAAGTGGGCCCGAACCATAGCGTTAAGGAAACTTAACAGATGACAGGGCGCAGCGGTTAGCACTCGTGCTTCACAGCTAGAGGGTCCCAAGTTCGATCCCCGAGCTGTGTGGAATTACTCCGTTTTACACTACCACTAAAAACATGTACAATAGGCCAGGATGAATGAGACTGTGAGGGCGAGAGGGGGAAAACCAATGGAAATGAGTTAATATGGCTACAATCCGGTGTGTTGTGTTTACATGCGTGAATCCCATTCATGTTTATAAACATGCAGTCCAAATAAATCTTTAAAAAAAAAACTCTATGTATTCATTCAAATTACGTGTTAAACCGAGATTTGTGTTTATATGACATCACAATGACATTTTATGTAATAGTTTTTTTTTATTGTGCCATGTATAAAAAAAGTTTAGTTGTAGAGAGAGAAAAAAAGTGATTCGTTCAGTTCTAGTCTAAGGGAAGGGGAAACATAAAAAAAACAGAGCCGTAAGATAGCAATGTTGAAAGTGTACAATATTCTCATTATTTTCATCCTTGAGACAGTCGGTCACACAGTGCAGCTCTCCCAGAAACCCAGGCAAAGGGAGTAACCCAGGCAGATAAGATTCATTCAGTTTTATAAAGCAAAGAATCTGTAACTCAAAGCACAAACATTAATAATATATATTTCAGTCAGCAGGTTATAACCTCTAAGACTAAGCAAAATATAGAGAATAGATATATTTCCCCAACACTTGTTAATACATTAATGTGTTTTGTGTAGTTCATTTTAATGAGCCTAAACCCCTTTCGGTCAGGTATCATTTAGCACTCAAATACATAAAGTACATAAAGTTTTTCTTATTGTATAATGTATAAGATTTTGAAAAACATGTGACCTAAGATCTATATGTTCCTAATGACCGAAGAAAATAAACTACTACTACTACTACCACTGCATACTTAAATATATCATTTTTATTTTATGTTTGCCTATTAGATATTTGGGACCTTTTCCTTTATGACAGAAAGGAGAGAAAATGACTATCATAAACTAAAGTGAGAGTCTATAACCAAACCCACAACAGTTGGAGAAGCTGTAGCTTTAACCAAGCAATACAATAACAATAAAGTGCTTCCACAGAACTTTAACCCCGGCATAAGAAGAACTATTAAGAGTTGCAGTGTATAGCAATTATAATGAATCATTGTAGGTTCTAGCTGGTAGAAGTCAGTCACAACAATTCACATTTACAAAAGCCCAGCATTTTTTACAATGAAATAATGAATCATAAAGATCAATTGGTATCGGTCATGATTGGTATTGGCCGATCAGAAATTTAGTGATCGGTAATCGGTGATCCTGATCGGTGCACCGCTACCATTAACCTAAAACATGTGCAACAGGCCGATCCTTCATCTAACTACTCTTGAACCGTCCTGGCTCACGATCCACACTGCCTTGATGTTTTTTTTTCATGGGTCTCTCCTTTAGTTGCGTTCGTTGTGTTGAGAACTGAAATGAAACGGCTTCGATAAGTTGCAACCGTCACCAAACTAACCTTTTAAACCGTGCACTTCTACTATTATTAACCCACTTTTGACCCCCCCATTGTGCGTTAGCGGCAGTTACAATAACACCCCTGACAGTGAGCATGACGGAGTGCGCCGGCGGAGACTCGGCTCGAATGGACTCCTCTCTCTCTCCTGCCCCTCTGCTTCCTGAAAATGATCAAGCTAATGCGATTACCGCACCAACATGGCGTCACCGTGCCTCTCCAATCGCTACGCTATGCTAGCTTGACTTCCTCGTCGTGGGGAAATCGAATCGTGTCAGAGAGAGAGAAAGAGAAAGAGAGAGAGAGAGAGAGAGGTGTGATTGATGACAGCAATCTCAGCGCGTTCATCGGACGATTGTCGGTTCTAATGGCCCCCAGACTCCGATGGGTGGAGCGGAGAGAAGACCTGTAGGATTGGAACAGTCTTGACAAATTAAGCTATGGATCAAGTGAGGTTGACAATATTACGACTGCTAGAACCAGAAAAAAACGTTTATTTTACCCGCTCAAATACTCTCTACTTCATCCTGTCTAGCTAAAGCTGATAAATACTGTAATTTTCCAGTTTCCTTGAAAAACAGGCTATAACTGCCTACAAGAGGGAGGTGGACCAGCAACCTGGAGCTGAACACCCAGAAGACAGTGGAGAGGATCGTGGACTTCAGGAAAGTCACAGCCCAATGAATGAAAAAAGACCCAATAACTCTGTATCCAACTCATGAACCTGTTCCAGCCATTTTCACTGCTCTATTGCATTATGGTCTGTCCACTCAGATCTGCTGCTAACACTTAATGCACCTGCACATCTGTAAACTCCACATTCACGCTCACGCTCATGTTCATGTTCTGTGTCAAATGTGTTTGTTTCCATCATATTTCATTTGTATTCTACTTCATGCAAGAGCTAATAGTTTTATGGTTTTAAAATGTTTATAGTGTATTATTTATCAAAGTTTTATGTCTTTTTTTTTATGCTGTTCATTGACGATGGCCATAAAACCGATTCTCATTCTGAACTGCTCGGCCACATCATTGTTCTGTCCACAAAGCTTCCACACTCATGTGTTTGATGTAGCCAGGGTTAGCTTCTCACAAAGCTTGAGAAAGAGAACCGTCTCTTCGTAGCAAAAAGGTCCCAGTTCTGACCTCGAGCTGGTTGAGGCCTTTTGTGTGGAGTTTGCAGATTCTCCCCATGTCTGTTTCGCTGTAATATGAGCAATTGGGTACCTTCTGGATCCAGGACTCCCCTGACAAAATTCTGAATTTCAGTGGGACTTTCCCAGCTAAATACATATATTTAGATTATGGGTAAACTTTCTGAACCATTTTGGGGTGATGTTGTTTAGGCTCTCTGTCATTTAGGAGTTATCCACCATAGTATAGTCTCCCTGACACTACTCCAGACACAAAAGGCATCTGTATTTCTTGAATTTCGTTGTGTAACGGATCGAAAACCAAAGTGATTCTTAACTGGTGTGGCATGGGAGCCCATAGGATGACAAGCCACAACCCGAAAAATAATTTAATGCAAAATGCTGTATTTCCCTTGGTCATTTAAGCAATAAATAAAAATCACGAATCATGGTTTTTCTACTTTCTATGTAGATATTGTGAGAAAGGTTTCTTGGTAAAGGCTCCCCGTGAAGATGATTCCCCAACCACATAGTGGTTCTTAACCCACCACTGTAGAACCACTGCTTGAAACCAAACAAAGCTGGAAAAAACTCAAGTCTGCATTATTCCAGATCAGTATTTCATTTATTAGGAGATCACAGCCAATCTTCAACATATTTCACTCTAAAAATAAACTGCTTTATCAACGGAATTAACCTAAATAATGTAAAATCAAGTCTAACAGACTTGATGGACTCAACCTCTGTAATGGCTCAAATTGAGTAATGACAGCCCTCTTTCGAACATTTCTTTGTACTTGGGAATCTTTGCAATCGAATAGGAAAGGAGTAGTCTATTCGGGCTGAAAATGATTTTAAAAAAAATAGTAAGGACAATTACGGCAATGGGACAGACCAGTGAGTCGGTGACATTATTAGATGCTGCTATTGTCCTTTTCATTTTCTGAATGTGTAATAACTTCCCTGAAATTAAGCTTTATGGATGTTCAGTGAGAGGTCGTAGAAAGTGCTTATAGCTGTGAACGCATTCCACAGGGCGGAGTTCACATGAAGAGCTGCTCCCAAAGGAAGGAAGGGAGGGAGGGAGAGCCCGGGTGCAAGTGCCTCCCGCCCGCCTGTCTCCGCGCTGGCTGGACCGGAGGCTCAGCCAGGGGCCTTCTGCGGCTGAGCACAGCGGCTGAGACCGAGGATATCAGCTGCTGTGCTCAGCCGCGGTCCAGGTGGCGTTCGCACTCGCTCAGAGTGAGGACAGAACGTGAGCTGGTTACGTTGGGTTGGAATATTCATTAATTTTTTTAACATACAGTATTAGATATAAAGAATTTTTCAGAGGGGATTTAGGATATTTTTTTTGTGTAAACATGGGTTCAATGCTCACTAAATCAATTCAGGAGTTAGATAGGTACTTTACTGTCCCTCAATGGGAAAATTTGTCTTTGGAATGTGGTGCTGCTTTATATACATCTATATAGACAAGGGGCATAAAACAAGTAAGACAAATGTAACATTAAAAAGGAAAAAATAAATACAAATAATAAATGATAAGATGCCTATACACATTATCATTTACAAAACATATGAATAATGGAATTAAGGAACAACCCCGTGAACTGCTACCTTAACGTGGTGGGGTTGTTTGAGTGCCCGAATTATCAGTTATGTTGTCTGGGGCTTCATGTCCCTGGTAGGGTCTCCCATGGCAAACAGGTCTTAGGTGACGGGTCAGACAAAGAGCAGTTCAAAGACTTCTATGGACAGTACAACAGCAAGGACCGTGACGTCGCCCGGTATGGCGCAACCGGGGCCCCACCCTGGAGCCAGGCCTGGGGTTGAGGCTCGAATGCGAGCATCTGGTGGTCGGGCCTCTGCCCACGGGGCTCGGCCGGGCACTGCTCGAAAGGACGACGTGGGCCCGCCCTCCTGTGGACCCAACACCCGCAGAGGGATCCGTAGGGGTCGGGTGCAGAGAGGACTGTTCCCGGTACGTGTTGTGTCACCTATGGTCGTGAGATCTGAGTAATGACCGAAAGAGTGGATTTCTGACCAGCGCAGATTTGACGGGCATGGATCTGTTATATTATGACGGGGAGAAAGGGAGGTGCCTCAAAATACGGGACAAAAGGCATGCCTTATTGATTCAATATGGGATGCGTCTTCATTTAAAAAAAATATGGGACGATTCCGTATTCCAAGGGAGGGTTGGCAACCCTACTGACAAGTCATGATCACAGTGGGTTTAGCAGCTCAGTTTTAAAACGTTAACCGTCTTCTCAGTGAATTATCTGAAGCAACGGGTCACTTCATTGGCTTCCTTTTCACGTTCAATAATTAAATAAAACAAATAAAACGTTTTTTCATGTGTAAATTAAAAGTTCTCAGATGATCTTTCCTCATTCATTGTACAGGAGCTTCTGTTTGCGCCTGAAAAGGGGCGTTAACCTTTTGGCCCCACTGATACTCCCATCTATTGCAGGCAAGCGGTCAATTAAACACAATCTGTTCAATCTGTTAAACATTTGGACTTACAGAGTATCACTTTAAGAATATGGAAGTTAAAGTTGCAATTTCCCTCCCGGGGAAACTTCGCAGACACCTTACTGTGAAGATTAAACAATTGATTTATTTCCAGGTGAAAATGTATCATGTAAGAGAGCCAATTGGTCCCAAATCTGAAAGTAAAATCGGTTTCGCCTGAAGTCCCCCCTTGAATTGTTGTCATAAATTACACACTCGATAAAACATTGCTGTCTTGTTGGTAGAGTGTGGGTAGAAGGGCTTTGATAAAGACTTTTTTGAAAAATCAGCTTTTGCATTCTTTGTGTTGTCCCACTCTCCACCTCCTCTCTCTTTTATTAGTCCAACCTGTCAGTCTCGTTGATGTGTGGAGGCTATCAAAGTCCACACCAAAGCATTCGGCTGCCTGGAGACAAACGATGATGGAGAGGCGTTGGAAGACAACTGACAAACTACAAATGATGACTGCAGTAAACTTTTAGGAAATATTGTGGCCTGAATGCCAAATAACCAGCTGGTCTGCATCAGCAATTCTTATTTTCTTGAAAGGCCGAAACTGTGTCGCAAGTAAAGAGCTACTCAAACAGATCTATCAGTGCATTTATCATGAAGATGGACAGGTTTGGACTCCTACTGCAACTATTCGCAGTTTAGTCTATACTGGAAGCTCAAAAGATGCCCCTACAAATCTCTGCACCTTCGAATGGATTTTAACTGTCGTTTATTTGTTTTGAAATGTCTTCAGTGGGATTTGCTCGTGCCCTACACACGCCGTCCCACCCGCCGAGGTCGACGGATCCGGCTCTGCTTGTTGTTCCCAAAACAAAAAAGAAAGGTGAGAGGTGATTGTGCCTTTTGCAGCTCCAACATTATGGAACAAACTTTCTCTGAACATTCCTCTCGACATGCCAATTGCCTTCGGGTCTTCCTGCTAAAACCCCTGTCAGAAATTTAACTTCAGTTAAAGTTAACTTTAGTAGGTCTTCCTCATGGTAAATGGTCAATAGCCTCAATTTATATCTCGCCTTTCCCTCAAGGAACCAATCACCCATTCACACACTCATTCATGCCCCCATACCACATTATTGGCAAAATGTATTTGTTGTAACAGTGAAGCTCATTGTGTATAATAATAATGAGAAATGGGGCTGGGATAAAATACGTTTTCTTCTTCCCAATCCCTTTGAGGCAAATCGGAGCTTGAATTCTTGTTACATTTTTTATTTACCCAAAACTGTTTTGTTAACGTTTGTTTCTACATCATCAGGTCCTACAAATCTTAATCTAATTTGTAAAATCCCATTGTGACTTGATATGTGTTTTTTTCCCATGACAGAAATACAATCTGGGATATTGTTGCTTTGATGCCGGAAGTTTGTTATTGAGTTTCTTTGAGACTTTGAAAATGTGCCGACTCCAAAATCTCTAAAAGCAGGTGGGTTTAGCCGGTGCGGGTAGATCTATTAAGTTCTTCCATGGGAAAATACTCTTCAAGTTCTCTCACAAGATAAATTCAACTTTAAAGTCCATACTCTATACCTGAAAATCCCACTTGTAAAGCTGTGAGCGGCGAGTGCTAACGATAACCGTATCTCACAGTTCTTAAAACTCACCTGCCTAAAGTCCTCAAATGTTCTATAAAAATGTCCCCATCAAAAGAGGCAAAGAAAGACTCATTTATTGGCATTTTTTTTTTCCTTTTTATTATTTATTTAATACGTCAAGGGGAAAAATATACATTTCAAAATCAAGCAAAAGTTCAGCAAAGGTTTGTTACACATTGACAATAAGCCAGCTATGGTCAACCAACCCCACAACGGGCCGAACGGCAGCCATGTTTATTCAGCTACAGCCCGAGTTATGTGCCACCAACAGCTCTGTCAGGTGACTAAGGGTGGATTAAAGGGGTGTCCTTTTGTTAATGTTTTATTTTAAAGTCTGACGTAGAAAAAAATGGGGCACTGTAAAATAATGATTTTCCATTATGGATCGCAGAAATATACAAAAATATAAGCTCACTTTGTCTATATTCCTCAAATAAACGCATCACACCTGACCTTTTTTTTTTTCTTTAAAGAATATAACAAAAACAATGTAGAGATCCAAATAGGGCTTCATCGGCAACAAATTATGTTTTAGCAGCAGGCTGAATATCCAAGGTGGCCAGTAACAATGTAAATGTACTTAAGTTTTTTTTTTTTCCTTGAGTAGTGTTTTGATTGAGAACTCACTTCGTTTACTCCATTACATATAAACAATACAAATACTTTATATTCTCTTTATATTACTTCACCAAAGTAAAACATAAATAAATGACAATATGTTGTGTTTATTTTAAAAGCCTTAAAAGGCACACTCAAGAACAGTAGGTGGCGATGTGCAGATGTTCTGTCAGTGCCATTGCCTGACAACAAGGTACGGGTAGTGAATTTGAAGCCGCAAAGCCATTTTTCATACCACTTACTGACACTGAATTTGTGTACTTTCTACTTTGAATGGTCAAGTATTTTCTACAGCAAATACTAAGCAACTTTTATTTACCTGGAGTAATATTTTACCTGTAGTATCTGTACTTTTACTCGAGTACGTTGGTACTTTGGCTGCCACAGCGGAAAATACGCCAATAGATACATTGGTATCTGTGAACCTCTCGTGAAAGTCACAATTTAAAAAAAAATCTTATCCAGTGGGAAGTTTGCTTGTTATTTTGTTCTCCATCCAATTCCATTCCTCATTGAGTGTAGCTTTTTTTTTTTTTTTCACATCAAAATGGGTGGAACCAACAACAAGGCAGAACCATCCTACTAAATATGTCTACATAGCCTGCTGCCACAAGTTGCTGACGAAGCCTCTTGGGTTGAGTGGCGAAATGTCCTCAACACCTATTCTCCTCCTCATCCTGAATGATCGAGTGCTTGCGCAAATATTATTCTGATGATTCTTAAAATACGTTTTAATGAAATAGAAATGCATGTTTTGTCCATGTACATGCACGCGAATGCCCCAATATTTGTATACGTCTTTAAGTATTACGCAATATCATGTTTTATGCTTAAAGCAGTACTAAGTAACTTGTTTACCTTAACAAATCCTTTTTGTAGTCCCTCTGGGGGTAATACAAGTCTTAATGATATGTTTGGGGGGTCTTTCATCTCCCCCTGGTGTCTCTTGCCAGAAAACCACATTTGCAACTTGACTGACACCGGACCGGAGCAACCAATACGCACTAATGGAACCACAAAGAAGAAGCTAACAGGCTAATGGGCAAAGCTAACTGCGGGCTAGCGCCACTTTAAACAGTATTTACAGCCAAGTTTGAGTGAAAAAATTATCTCCATTGTGTAATTGGATGTACAATATCCCTCTCTCCCTTTGTCTTTTCTGTCAGCGTAAAATTTACTCTCATGGACAATTAATGAGTAAAAAAAACGCAACATGCTACAACACCTGCAGTTGCGCTTATGGCCTCTAGGGGCAAGAGTTACTTAGTACTGCTTTAATAATCACATAATATCAAATGGCAATGGCTGTCTGCACAAAACGCTAATTTAAACTAGTACATTTTCAAATATTTCCTTACAAAAATCTATGTTTTTTTCAATGTGTTTGTTTTGTCGACGGGCTCGGGATTACAAGTCTCTGCGTTACTACATTCAAAAGCCGCTTCAGAACCGTTGGTTTCAAAGACTCGGGCTGTTTGCCAAAAATGCAGTCCACAGGTTTTTACGCGTACACACTGTCTCCCACACGGCAAATGAACACCAACGCAACACTTGATAGATTTTTTTCTTGTTTTTTTGATAGCAATAATATATAAACAACAATAACAATAGATATCTTTCTTCGGTTTCCATTTAAATAGTGTGTTTGTTTTTTATCATCAACATTCATATGGTCTGTAAAATGTAAACCAATGAAGTCTCCGTAACGCATGGCGGTAAAGCAGCAATATATCAAAATCCCAATCTGTGGATTTTTTTAAAATTATTATTATTTTCTTACAAATGAAGTAGTCATCGATGGTATGTGGTAGTTTATACAAAGCAAAGGGAGTCGGAGCCCTCTTTGAGTCCTTTCAGAATGCTTTTATGCTACGATACAAAAACACTGGACATTGTAATAAAAATATTCTCACTCGGAAACAAGCTAAGTAAGCATAGGGCTGCGTTATAGTCTTCACAAAGAGGAAGCCTTCACTCTGTTAAGGCTCCGCACAATTTTCTGCTACGGCTGATCTTGAAAGGGGACGCATTGTGCTGAATCTTTAGTCCTTTACCCTCGATTTAATACTGTCCGCGACTCAAAGGCATCGACCACAAAGCATCAATCCGTCGTCATTCCGAGCGGGACCATTAAAAATGCAGGCGCACGTTAGAAACTATTTTACGTTATTGAAAGTAAAATACCAATGCTAAGGCGTCCAATAGGCACAATCAGTCCCCTTTAAGACGCAAGCGTGAAAGAAATCAACAGCTACATCGGCTAAGCTGAGACTGCGGGCTCAAAGTGACCTAAATTCATTTGTTTTTCCGTATCTGGTCTTTTCATGACAGTCTGAACGACACGGAAACCACGTTTTTAATAAGTTAACCACAGATAGAGGTCGATTTTATTAAGAAAGCGCAAACAAACTTGAAAAAAAAAAACACCGGAGTCGAGGTGAGCGTAGCCTTTGACTCATCGTTCTAGATAAGAAGTTATCGGTTGCTGAAGAAACCAATGGCAACCCTAGCGCAATATAAAAGATACCATTAGATTAACATTTACAATTTCAAGCCGCTAAAATAACAAAATAAACGAATAGTCTTGCCAACTGCCAATCAGTGAAGTTGATTTCTTGCACACTGTTTGCACTAGTATATTCTATAACAGCAAAGCACCATTAAAATAGAACTTTTTTTGTGTGTGTGTTTGTTTTTACCAGAAAGAGCAAGCTTCAGTAACAGACGTCACTTGGTACAGTATTTAAGGCAATGCAAGGTCATAGGTAAGTCGACAACAATCGCGTGAAAAAGAAACACTACAATACGAATGAAATATTTAAAGACAATGGAATCGAACTGTATGAGAGATAAACAGAAAAAGAAGGCCAACCCTTAAACAGGAGAGACATAGAACTGCATTGAAGATAGAACTGCATGTAATTAGAGAACATTTATGAATTTGACCCATGCGTCAACGTTGGAGGGGGGCAACCTGTCAGGATTGGAGAAGAAGTGGGTGACCGCAATTTTAAGCTGTCGTGGCCCAAAGTCATTCCAAAGTTTCCCAACACATTTTATGGATGAGTTCATACGCACGCTTCACAACTTCAATCGGACAACAAGTAGCCTTCCAGTTTATGATTGGAAAGTCTGGACAATGGAGCAACATCTGGGCAATTTTGACAAGTATCTGCTCCTTTCTTGGTGATACCAGACATGGAATTTTCTGGACGTCTTATTCTGGACGTAAAAAATTCCATACCAAATCAATGGACAATCAGAGCTGTAATTTGAACAGTTATGGGCAGTTATTATCGCTGCTAAGGTTTCATTGACAAACCAACGATCTGAGAGGGTGCTACAGGGCGCTTTACACAATCAGCACAGATGTATTAAAGAAGAACTAAGTAAATTCTTAGTTCTTTAAGAACAAGAACTTAATAAATCCTTTTCGTGGTCCCTCTGGGGGTAACACAAATGTTCATGGGATTATTGGGGGTTCGTTCAGCTCCCATGGTGTCTCTGGCCAGAAAACCACCCTTGCAACTTTCCCTGCACCGGGTCAGAGGCGCTATACACACTAATGGAATTACGAAGTAGAAACTAACAAGCTAACAGGCAAAGCTAACTGTGGGCTAGCGCCACTTTAGCAGTGTTCACAGCCAAGTTTGAGTGAAAAAAATTATTATCCATTGTGTAATTTTGTTGTGGCACAATGTACAATATCCCTCTCTGCCTTTGTCTTTTCTGTCAGCGTAGTATTTACTCTCATGGACAATTAATGAGTAAAAAACACAACAGGCTACAACACCTGCAGTGGCGCTTATGGCCTCTAGGGGCATGAGTTACTTTGCATGAGTTCTGCTTTAAATAATGAGGAAACGAATTTTGGTCTCACAACATTAGTGAGCCTGTTAGAAAACTTAATTTCAAACCTAATCGCCTTCTGATGAACAGCATCCAATAACAAGTGGCTCCCATCTATAGGTTATACCGCCAACAACGTTCTCTTCACCTGCTAATTGATTCCTACCTCTGAAAGGTTGCACCAAGCTGCGTCGAAGTATGGGTCACAAACACAAAGGACAGATTTATCTTTGGGAACAGTGACAAATTGAATGTTTTTAAATATTTGAAACTGCATGGATGGTTAAGAAAAACAAAAACAGGCCTATGTGATTTCTATTCCAGAGTTTGCCTTCCGTTTTAAGACACTGAATCTAAATAGCCCCATTGTCCCTTAGAGTGGGGTGAAAAAACACATGACCCCGGACTTCTCCTTAACCACTGTGACACTTGGGATCTTTGTAAAACCTTTTCAAAATTCCCATCGTCCATCGGTTTAGCTGTCCTGTCCATAGACTTTGATTTTAACTCCAAAAGAATACATTTCCAAATTTCACACATCGCAGCAATAATAGGCTTGACTATTCATTTCGGTTTATAGGCTTAATCACTGCCTAGTTATACTTATTCATCATAGCTTTAAAGCCACACTGAGGAACATTTCATGTAAAATTTAAACAACTGTTTTGAAGCATTAATTACAGATAAAAACAACTCTAGTAAAATAAATGCTTTTAAATACTGCTGTTTTATTCTATTTCTCCAGTGAAATGTTACGTAGTAGGGCTTTAAACTGCAAACTTATTTTTGACTTGACTGAAACTTCGGAAAAAACTTCCATCAAGTATTTGAAACAAGTTAAACATAATTTTACCATTGTAACTACTACAATATATATCTGAAATTGCACCCCAATTTCTAAAACGGCGAATTCTTCACCTCCGAAATACATGCTAGGTCAATGTTGAAGCGAGAGTAACCAGGAGAAAGACATCAGTGTAACTGTGCCAGAACTGTAGAAACATGTGCGGGACAAGGGAATCACAGCTTAAAAGCGTCATGAAGAAACTTTGAGCTCGAGCCCAAGGAACGCTCCCACAAAGCAGAGAAGAAAAAGAGAAGGTAGGTATATTTGTTGTTTAGCAGGTAGGTCACCGTGACTTTGTCAGTATCAGTATCACTCGGTCACTAATTTAAATCTCTATTTATCATATTAGGCCATGCTGTACGGCCAAACCATCTCTGTAGTACAGCCATAACCTAAATGGATCTGTAGGCTACCAGACTCGCAACAGACTCGCTAATGCTAACGTAGCTAGTGCTAATGTCCACAGCAGCTTATAAATACACTAATTGAGGAGGCTTTGCACCCGCGAAAAACAAAATTATTGCAAGGAAAAATTACCTTTGCAGTCCTTCTATGTAGCCTTTAAAGTACAGTCAGAACTCTTTTGTTTACACGTATTAAGTAGCCATGTGCTCCTGGTGAGTCAGGCTTTTAAAGTAATACAATACAAGTGGGAAGGCCTTTAACACAACAGGACAATAGGGCAACTCGACTCAACATTGAACATGCACATATTTCAGAAGTGAAGAATTAAGCATAACTTTCCTTATAAGCAATTAACTCCACGTACCGAGCCGTGAAATTTCTCATATAATTTTCAGAAAACGATCGAACAATTTTCTTTCAACCCAAGAATCACCAGTCCCCTCTCCATATCATATAAAATGTTATAAAATTTTAAGAATCTTTTGTTGTCCTCTTCTTCTTCTCAATGTCCATTTTTAAGGAAAGTAAAACATTCATTCGACCAGGTTTGGCCACTCGGTCAATATGCTGTGGTTTTTATACATTTTCATGTAATGTTGCCCATTTATAAGTCCTCCTTTGGGCTTAGCATGGCACCATAGATTTCAAGTCCTTAGACAATGAGTTTATGATATTGATATTTTAAACAATAATAGTTTTATTCACAAAGCTTCTTTTTTTTTTTTTTTATCACTGACGATCTTCTCCCGTCTTCAAAGTTACAGTCATGCTTGGTAGCAAGATTTGGTATCAGTAAATTCTTGTAATACTCGCAATAGATTTCAAATCATTCAGTGTTCATTAATATCCACCAGGCTCGTACGTATGAACAAGACAGACTTGGTAATTTGTACAGTTGACGGGACTGGTACAATAATGCTGCTTAACTTGGTTTGAGTCCATTGAAGAGTTTGCGAAGGTCCAAGAAATCCTATTTCACAACTAAAGGCCGTTCCATAGTGAAGTCAGGGAGCTCAACTTGAATGGAATAGAATTGAGTGTCACAATTTGATATTTTTCTTTTTCGACAGTAGATGTTGAGGAGACATCTTCGTTTGAAAGACAAAGGCCGACATTTTGGGAAACTCTTTTCACTTGCTATTTATGCGGGAGTCCATATTAAAAAATGAGTAATCTAAAAGGAACTCCTCAAGCATCACTATGTTCTTGGGTCCACCTGTAATCATCTGGAAAATAATTTGATGGACATAAAAGGGCCAACCAGGCACAAAGTCAAAAGGTAAGACCCTTGTAATTGGATTGAATGTTCAAAAACAGTATTTTTTCCCTCAAAACAGCATAAGATGACCAAAACAGGATCGATCAACATCATTTCATGGTTCAATCCAACCTTGAAAATGACGCTTCTATAGATGCCCCTTTGATGACGGACCTTAGCTAAACCCATTTGGATTTGTCCCTCGTTGTACCCCTTGCTGTCCTGAAGCTTCAGCAACTGAACTGTCTGTCCATTAGAATGGATTCATGGGGTTCCTCTTGTTTCCCCACTGATTTTTTTTTAGTTTTTCCTTGCAGAGAAAGAGTGCCTCACTGGACTAGTTTGCTGTTTGACAGTTGACTTTTGGACATTTCTTGTTTTTATTTTTATGGTTTATTGGTTTGGATTTCAGATTGTTCTTCTGTTCAATGGAATCCGCAATTTTAGGTGAAGACCTGTGAGTGGACTTTTGTTGGGATTTTGGTCTCACAAAATTAGATTAAACTAAAAAATGCCCCCTGAAACACTGTACAATTTGGGCAGTCCTGGCAATCCGCAAACCATTTATTCATTTTTTATTTTCTAAACAGACAGGGTATTTTCTATCTTTGCAGAAAAAGCGAGCTACCAAACTACACGCAGACTTGGCCCTGTTTGAGAATACTCCACAGACTGTCACCCCAAAAACAGTCTTTTTGAGTTGCACTTCTCTCGAACTGGCGTCATCCTTCGGCCCTAGATCCTCTTCCTCTCCAGCCCCTGGGCCTCATCGCGGTCCCCCTCGCCCCAAGCCAGTCGTCTCGTGGGGGGGCGAGAGGGCTCGTGCCGCTAGAGGGCCGTGATCTGAGTCAGCTCTGTGTTGGAGTTCCCAGTCCCCGGTGTCTCTGCCCTTTGTGGAGGTTCCACCCCCACCAAGGGAAGCTCCACGCCTAGTCATGCGGGATTCGGCGTCCCTCCCCCGTGCCCACCGCCATCTCCGCCTTTGCAGCTGTAGGCGTTGGCCACCTCCCGGGCAATGCTCCTCATCCTCCCGGACTGCTGAGTGTCGAGGCGGAACGGCGAGGGGTTGCAGAACTCTCGGAAGCAACGCTTGAAGTTCTCGTCCAGGAAGGCGTACAGCACCGGGTTCAAACTGCTGTTGACGTAGCCCAGAGCGATGCAGAAATGCATGAGCACCAGAGTGAAAAGACTGCTCAGGTTGAAGCCCAAGAACTGAGCCAAGACCATGATCTGGATGGGGGTCCAGCAGACCACGAAGACGGCCACCACCACCAGGACCATGCGGGTGATGCGCCGCAGGTTGCGATCCTTCTCCTTGGAGCCCGACAGGATTCGGACGCTGCGCAGGCGTTTGACCATCAGGCTGTAGCAGACGCTGATGATGGCCACCGGGATGAGGAAGGAGAACATGAAGATACACGTCCCAAACACAGGGTCCCAGTAGCTCCTCGGCTCAGGCAGGGCCACGATGCACTCCACGCCTGAAAAGAAAAGCATAAGGAAAACAATAGGAACATTAGGCAACTATTGGCAACCTTCAATGGCACAGTGAGTCCATCTGACATCAGCTGGTGGGGAGCAAGCGTTTGGAGAGTCAGGCTCAAAATATGGGATTACTGAAACGCGAGTGGATGAAATGAAACACAATTAAGGGACTATTTTGATATTTGACATAAAAGTACTTGAGGTCGAAAGATGAATTATAAATGTACAGCTGGACTAACTTGATAAAAAGGCCATGGTTTTGTTACCAATCAAAGTAATGTTCAAGCTCAAGGAGTTTTTTATCTGGCTAAATAGTGGATTGAATAAAAAAAAGAGAAAACCTTCTATTTTCATTGATGTTCTTAAGGACCTTTAGGACTTTCAACATTTATTCATTTATTTAAACAGTACATATTAATTAACATGGGGCGACAGTGGCACAGAGCGGCTCGTCTCAATATCGGAAGGTCGGTGGTTCGAATCCCGTCTCCTGAAGGTGCACACTGTCATGGGCAAGACACTTCACCCTCCTTGCCTCCAGTGTCTGCGTACATTGGTGTATGAATAAATATGAATTTCAGTGCCTAATGTAGGTGGAAAAGCGCTATTTAAGTTGTGACCATTTACTATGAATCCTCAAAGTCCACATGTAAATATGCCAGTTAGCTATGGCTAATTTTAACTGTAGTCATGACAAGCCAGAACCCCCATTGCATTGTTGATACTTTTTTCACCATTCAAAAGATAGAATGCTGTAGTTTGTTTCAATGTTTTGATCACTATTGCAGGAATCACTTTGACCCACGAATAGTAAAATCAAAGTGCAGTATTTCCAAATTTTTATATTGATTCAAGCAGTGATTTTAAGACTATCAAAAGAACTTGATGATCATCTTTTTTTGGGGGACAAAAGCCCGCAACCTACTCAAAATGGTGCCCACACCCACCAGTTGACAACCACTCTTGATCTTGAGGTTGGAGACAGGATTGGGTTAAGTTTAGATAAGATACCAAATACTTTATTCCTTCTGACTGCTTTATTGACAGCCAGATGCTAAGTTCCATTTTAACTGACGCGCATGTCATCAATTCAATATACTGTCGACCACTTGGGAATCCAATAGGCTTGCTTGGCAGCTTCACAAGCATTCTACTCCATCTAACTGCCCTCTGACGCATGCCGATCCCAAAATAGCTTTTTCGATTAACATGTTATGTAACATTAAACCCCCACTTTGTATACAATGCCGTAAGAATTAACTGCGTATATGCGAATGCTATTGAGCGGATTAAAAATGCTAATTGCATATGCTAATGCTGCCCCGGTGCTAATATTAGGAGACAGGCCCGTGGGAAGGGGTTGGAGCTTGAAAGGAAATCTACATGTATATTGCCAGGTACAAAGACAGCGAGTTAAAAAAGTTAATAAATTAGCATTGACAGATGAGTTGCCATCGGGGGAGACAGGTTTAGTCAGTGCAGTGTCAGAAGTGGGAAAAGAGTTACCCCTTTGCCTGATTTTGGAATGGAGGAAATGCATTCAGTTTTTCTCAACTGACAGGATTCTGACGCATTTCAACTCTGCACACTAGTATTTTCACAATTCTCAGTGAGTGCGTTGTCTTCATTTGAAACTGCAATTGCAAATAAAGATCTGTAAACGGCTGTGAATGGCAAACAGTGTATGGTCATATTAAATATCTGTCCTCCTGATGACTAATTGCAGAACTATTTTCTATGAACGATCCGTGTAGGCTCATCGCTGCGAAGCTTTTGACTAAGAAATAGATGGTCGGAGCAGGGAGCTATCGATTTGTTACATTACGTGTCCTTTTTGCAAGTCACTGGTCTAAAAATTGTCAATAAATGGTCTAAAAAGCATACTGTATAACATCTGTCACATAACAATTATTGTGTAAAAACAAATGACATAAGTCAATTCAACCCCCGCCGGCCCATGGCGTGGCTGAACGCTCTTGTGAATTAACCCCAGCCTGAGTCGAGCACATTTTCTTCAGTTTGGCTTCACCCAAATCTAAAAGCTTCTCGAACAGCGACGAAAACGAGGATAAAAATACAACAAAAAAAGTGACAAAAAGCAACCGAGGAGCGACAGAAACACGATTAAAAAGTGATGAAAAAGAACACAATTGTGACGCAAAAGAGCAACAAAAACATGCCGGAAAAGCAACAATAAAACAATTTTAAAATAATCAATAAAAACATGCCGAAAATGTGCCAAAAATGTGATGAAAATGTGACGAAAACATGACAAAAAGAAAGGGAAAAAAAGAAATGAAGCAAAAAAAAAAAAAAAAACTAGGAAAACGACAAAAAAAGAGACAAAAATGCGGCGACAACGAAATCAGTTTTGTAGGTCAGCTTTCAAATGAGGCATTACACTGGCCTATAGGCTTTTAGATTTGGGTAAAGCTGAATTGGAGTAAATGTGCTCGGTTCAGGTGGGGGTAAGAGTTTAAATAGCCCTTGTGAACAGTTCATGACTGATCAGTTTGGGTTGGGAGCCACTGGTAATTTTGACTGGTTTAAAGGGACTAGACAGAGTTTAAAAATGTTAAAACTAAGTATTTTCCCCCTACACTTTCCAGCCATGTCCTAATGTGTAGAATGAGCCCAGACCTGTTCACCACAACTGCCTCTAAAATCCTGCACTGTCACTCAAAAAGGTCAGGTCCAAAGTGCCGTCATGCACGAGCTTAATATAGAAACTGCAGTTACGCGTACGACCTGAGGTGGCAGTAGTGAGTATAAAAATGACCAACTTGCATCTAGCCCCTTTAAACTAGCGGAAAGAAAACAACAGGGGAGGGCTTTGACAGAGCTAATTTCAATCCGGGGTCCGGACCACAACCAAGAAGATATGAGCGGTAAGTCCAGTTGTTTCGTTTTAACTGGTAGAACTTTGAACTTTCTGCGTCATGTGAATGTTGTCGAAACGTACGCGTCTACGTAATGGAAACCAGGAACAAATCCAACGCGTAAACAACATATGTATATGTCAGGGAGCGAAGGAAGCAGGGAGAAGAATAAATTAGCAATGACAAAAAGAGTTTCCATTGGGAGAAACCGGTCTCGTCAGTCTAATGACAGTGTGGTCTGGCAGACGGGAACAAAGTCCATGCCAGATGAATGTGTCTGCACCGGAGAACAGATAAGAGGAGATACTAGAAGGTCAAAGAGAGGCCAGAGGGAAAGAGACAGGTAAAGTATGCTGTCATAATTCAACAAAGGATAAGACTCATACTGTGGCCATCTGAACCATCTGAGAGAGGATTGTCATGATTATTTATGACTTATTAATTTTATTTGCAGTTTTAGTATACCATGGGTACCGTTAAACGATACCAGCACGGTATTGGAAAAAACAGGTTAGGTACTGCTGGTATAAAAAAAAAAAAAAAAGTTTCGAAAGCATTTTACCTATTTTTTCCCTGAATGTTTGCCCCATTTTTCCCCATTTTTTCTTTTTTAAAAAAATACATTTTCCCCTTATTTTTTCCCTTTTTTTTTTTTTTTGCCACGATTTCCACCCATTTCTCCCCAAATTATTCCCCATTTGTCATACATTGGAAATGAACCCGATATTGTAAATTTGCAGATCTTCCACACATCATTGTTCTGTTTTCTGGTTCTAGATGACAAATAATTTTAGTATAGGTAACGGGAAAAGTATCTTTCAGGTATCGGTATCGAAAACCAAGTATTGTTAAAGTACCGGTATCGCAAAAAACATAATGATACCCAGCCCTAATAATAGACAAAGGTTCTTAAAGGACTTTCTAGAGCCATTTTTTGTGATGAGAGAATTATGTTCTGAGCCACTAGCACATCTTTGAGTAATCTTTGAATCTTCCCCACAGCGACTAGGGCTGTCAATAATTACTATATCAACATATTGTTCAATAAATGATGAATAAACTATACATTTTGTGGCTCAATGTTTATTGTTTGTACATTTATTAGCATTTTTTTGTCAGTTTTCAAATGTAACACTATATTCTTTACCCTAAAATGTGTGTATTTCAGTGTATGTCATGTTTATTGTGGGATATTTCAAGATACTGTTCTAAAAAAGCGTTGTCATTTTTTAAGCTTAGATTTTATATTGACAGTATTGATTCATTTACCAATCAAAAAAAGGAACGCGCGTGATTTTAGCGTCACGCTGCTATAGAAGAAACAAAAAAATAGGTTTGAAAACTTGCCAAAGCTCCGTGCCTTTGAGAACATGGGTTAAAGTCGGCACGCGGCGCATGTTAGACTATAGACCAAATCCTGCACTAACACCTCCTCCCGCCGCAGCACGGGGAGCACATCTCGAACTGCGGAGGTGTGGAGTGGATGTGCCAAGAGAAGCACTTTGATAGCTTTTCTTTTTTTTTTAGCTTTGTCAGCGACTTCAAACTCCAGCCAACGCCGAGTTGAGCAGTGCATAAGGAGAAAGATACAGCATGTGCACTCTGATGTATGATCTCAAATGTATCTCTGCAAAATGGTCAGATAACGCAAAACATGTGTCTCCTTTAAGCTTGAACCAAGGTCAGGAGGGTCTAGAATTAGTCAACGAAATGTCAGCGATCCAGTTAGTCAACCAGAAAGCGTTACAAATACACTGTATTGTTCATATTGCATGGACTACTTCCTTGGGGATCAGATTTGTATAGTTTTATATAATTTTTGGACCATCTATGTTGTAAACTCAAAAGCATAAATGAATGTAAAGGTCTCGTGAGCCAGGGGAAACACAGCAGCTGGCTTTTCCGACAGTTTTCACCCTTGACCTACTTTTACTTTGAAAAATTGCCTATTTTTCAAAATAAGGTGTTACATTTTTCCACTGAGTCACCGTTGTGGCATCTGCACTGAAAGTAGACATTTACCAGCCTTGTACTTAACAAGATTTTAAAAATGTTTCCAAGCTCTTTCGATCTCTAATTCTTATCCTAATTTGGTGGCGACCTGTCCTGTCAGAAGGTCAGCACACCACGCACCTTTTCAGTCTTTAAAGATTTTGTGAAGAATGGGGGATCCACACTACACGACTAGATTTAGCGTGACTATACAATGACAGATGGTTCACAAATAGCGACTGAGAATCATGAGAGCGGATACCCAGATCATAATCAGAATCGTTTTTATTGCCATTTTTTGGGAACAGGTTCACAAACTAGGATTTTTTTCTCGGTGAAGACGTGCAACATTAAACATAAAACATATAACACAGAGTTTAGATAAAAAATAAGCAATACAACTTTAACCCTTAGATGCAAGAGATCCCACGGGTTGTTATTCTTCAAAATCTTTAAAATGAAAAGTTGTAATATATTCATATTCCAGGCATTCCTCATAAAACATGTTTGTGACATGAGGCCATTTGCATTTTTATTTATTTGTTCATTAATTTTAAGAAACTACAGTTTTTGTATTACTATCCCATTCTTCCACAAGTGGGGTCAAAAATGACCCCAAGCAGTTCCTATAGAATCTTCTATGAACCTTTAATTCTTAGCAACTCTGTCTGTCCCACTTACACTTCTGATGTCATCTCTCACATCTGATGCAACTTTGACTGTTAATAGGCAAGGCAACTTTATTCATGCTGCGCATTTTGTACACAAGGCAACTCAATGTGCAAATACTGTCCCACTTACACTTCTGATGTCAGCAGTCTCACCACCCAGGTCATTTTTACAAAGCAACATACGCCTAAGTATTACCTCTATTTATGAATTTATTTTTTATTGACCTGTTTTTTGAGAAATACCTGGAATATGAAAATATTACAACTCTTTTTTTTTTTAAGAATAACAACCCAGTTTATTGCAAAACGCATTGATTTTAATTGGGGGGATTTTTTACCCCACTCGTGGAAGAGTGTAGGTATTGGTAGGTTGTGCATCCAAGGGTTAAACTGTGGGTCTATAGGGGCATGCATAAAGAATATTAAAATAAATAAGATAAAAAATAAGAAGTAAAATATGGTGAGACGACAACAATTTGACATAGAACAGCAGTGGGATTGGATTTACATATTGTGTAGGTGTATAAAGTGATAAAGTGATAGCAGCGGATCTAAGTGTGGACACACCACACAGAGCAACAGAGCAGATACATCCATGAGTCTGTGACTGAGTTATTAGGTCTTGTTATCGTTCATGAGTCTGATGGCGGAGAGGAAACATTTTAGACCGTAGGCTCCTGCGTGAGGGGAGAGGGGTGAATAGTTCTTGTCCAGGGTGCGAAGGGTCAGCTGTGATCCGACCCACACGCCTCTGTGATGGGAGCTCACGGCCAATCACCTTCTCTGCAGCACGCACAATGCGCTGCAGTCGGTGCCTGTCCCGTTCTGTAGCGCCGGGGAACCACACGGTGATGGAGGAGGTGAGGATGGACTCGGGGATGGCCGTGTAGAACACAGCAGTGCGTCTGTGTCCTCTCTTCTGCTTCATTTCTCTCTTTGGGGCAGAAAAACGGACCCCAGATCAGCAAGTATAGAACGTGAGTCCAGTCAACACTATGAGACTGCCTTCGACCAGCGACGACTCGCAAAGACCCGGCGCGACTGAGAATTGTAGCAGAATCAGCAGAAAAAAAAAAAGATTATGTTGATAGATTTAAGTTTTGATGAGCCAGATTTTGCATTGATACATGTGGACAAACATTACATACAGTTGAAATGTCGTTTATTTGTTTCAGTTTGTAGTTTCACTCAATACGTCAAATAAAAGGTCATCACACCTGTCAATTGTCGAAGAGTTTATCTATCTGCTGTGTCTGAGTCTCACCGTGACGGCACAATACCTGCTAATCCTGTAGCTTAGACCTCTACACACAGCTCTGCTCTGTATTCAGTTCATCGACATGGAGAATGACCAACTTGCAGTAAAAAAGTTCCATCTCAAGCCGTGTCAAGGCTGCCAGACTCGCGCAAACTCCGTATTTATTATTTAGTTGCTTTCCTCTGCAGTGCTGCCAATACACGCATTGCAAGTGATAGTTGTAAGATTTCAGAAGAGTTGGGGGGAGAATCTGATCCAAGATACAGCGAACGCAAGTCAATGTCAATTTTATTTATAAAGCACATTTTAAAACGACCTCAGTTGACCAAAGTGCTGTACAAGTACAGTAGCAACATGTACAAGATACACAATAAAACTTAAGCACAGGTAATATAAAAGGCACACACTGTATCTGGTCTACATAGAACCGAAGGCCAAAGCAAACGGGTGAATTTTTTTTTTGGTTTTGAACTCCTCTACAGACTGAGCCGAGCGTACATGTAGGGGAAGGCTGTTCCAAAGTTTAGGGGCCGCCACTGAGAAGGCTCGGTCACCTCTGGACACACGCTTTGATTTAGGAACAGACAAAAGGAGCTGGTCCGCAGACCTCAGAGCTCTGGAAGGACAGTAGAGCTGCAGCAGCCCTGACAAATACTTAGGTGCAAGCGAATTAAGACATTTAAAAATTGAAAGTTACTGGGAGCCAATGTAAAGAGGACAGAATGGGAGTGATGTGCTCCCATTTTCTTGTGCCAGTCAGCAAGCGGGCTGCGGCGTTTTGGACTCCCTGCAGGCGCTGGAGAGACTTCAGGTCCAGCCCTGTGTAAAGGGAGTTACAATAATCCAACCTTGAAGTGGTGAAGGCGTGAATCGCTTTCTCTACATCTTTTTGTGGCAAGTAGGCCTTAAAAAAACAAGTATCAAAAGTCACTCCAAGGCAGGTGAGCCTTGAACAGTGAAGCAGAAAGCCCTAAGCCCCTTTAGAGAGATCCGCGTTGCATCTTCCCGGCCTCTTGGTCCGAATAATTACACAACCATTTGCAACTGCACGCTACTCGTAATTACCCAAGTTAACTTTTACTATTCCTCCTGAGAGCATTTTCAGGCATAATGTTAAAAATAGCGCATCATCGAATGCCTCCGTTGTTGACAGGGAAGAACCTTGACTTGTACCCATGGTAATACAAAACATGTCAAAAAATGATTTTACACTGGAATTCTCCTTTTACTTTTGACTTGTACATATGCAATCATTTTTGAAAATAGTTTGCTGTTCACAAATGTATCAACATGCTACATTCTGTTTATAGAGTTAAAAATATGTTTCAATAATTCAAAATGTTTTTTGTTGTGCTTTTGCAGACTCATTCACTCCAACTCCGTCCCCTGCGTGTTCTTCTCCAGTGTCTCTCATTTCCTCTGCCTCCTCAGTCACGACCTCACCATCAACATCCACAGGATCACCATCAACATCACAAAAATGTTATCCACCTGCCTCAAACTGGGAACAAAACTTTCAAATACCATGGCAGAAGCTTCCTGAAGAGTTAGTGCAGAGTTTGGAAAGACAGAAAAGGCCGAGTGTGCGAGTACGACGACAGATGATAAGGATCGTGGTCTCCGAAATTATGAGGATTTGTAAGAATCCAACCAAACACCACACAACTGAGATAGCAAAACGGATGGTGGCGAGATATCCAAAATCTCTTCAAGACGTGATTGATGGGGATGTTATTGGACTTGGACACCATTCCCTAGCAAAGCAACTCCAATCAAGAGTTGAAAATATGAAAAGACCCGACACACCGAAAATAAAAAGAAGAAAAGTAGGATCAGACGACGACACGGACAGCAGAACAAAGAGCCAGTGGTCAAGACACTTACGGATGTGTAAATTGGATGCCAAAATATCTGCCACTACCCAAGGATGAAGAGAGTCAGCGAGAAAAAGAAAAGCTGAAGATGTCTAAAGACATGCGTGCAGATGCAGTGAAGGAATTAACAAAATCCACCTATTTCACACAACGTCAAGAAATCAATAGAGGCGCGAGCATCCAGAAGTTCTGGCATGATTGGCCTTGTTTGTTCCAGGAAAACGGCATGTCCGTACACTTCAAAGAATTGACGGGTGTGAGTTTGACGGAATCCTTCCTGGCAAATGTGGAAAAAAAGGGGGCACGTCTCCTGAACTATTTCAAACGTGTTGACGCACAGAAACGCAAAAATGTTCTGGATGCTCTTAAGGTTCAAAACGAAAGGGGTCAGTCCACTGGTACATTGAGATGGTGGTGCTCTTGCTGGCTCATTTTGATGAGAAGGAAGAGCATCTCTTCCATTTCATTGAGAAGACCAGCCTTGCTGAGGATGTTCAGATGGAGAATGTGCCACCAACACCCTGCCTCATCGTGTGTGGTAAGTTCACTGAAGCAAACCTGCAAGCTTTCTTCATCGCTCTACACACTCATTTGTAGCTTGCAGCCCACTTTGAGACACCGACTAACAATGTACCTGATAATAAGTTCTGTCAGTTGTATGACTCATCCAATATTGTCTATTTTGAATTCCATGTTAGGACCATCCAGCTTTGCTGCTGAGGCATTTCTGTTGAGCATTGACCAAGGGATTGTCAATAACCACAACACTTCCTTTGCCTCTGCTATTTGCCAGTTACTACTGCTTCAACATACACTACCCAGTGGAACTAAGATCTACACTGGAGTTCCTCCAAAGGTAAAATGTCTTTCTCTTTGAAATATCACAAACTGCAAGGCATTTGATATCCTACCTGAGGTAAATCTCGCTCTCTTTCATAAAGGTGTTCCTTTTCAATAAACCCTGAGAGAGGCACCAAAGTCGAGTGGAAGAAGAAAAAGGTGTATGCAGTCAATCCCAGAGTCTTCACTTTGATCGCTGACCTTGCTGACCATGAGTGGACCTTCCAGTGATGTTGATGGATATTCAAAAAAAGATACTATGGACATTATAAGTAAAGATGGGACATGTACAAACTGTACCAGGCAATTTATCTTCTAAACCACAGCTGTTGTGTTGGTTAAAGTTTAGAAGATAACTTGTCTGGTACATGTTCATCTTAACTACACCTGTTGAGGTATGAACATGCAGATAAGAAATTCTGTTGTTTTATTTTGCACTTTTGTTCCCTTTTTAGGGATGATTTTTATTTTGATGCTCTGAAAATTATACACTGTATGTTCACTGATGCCACCGTGATCAGCCATATTCCACAAAAGTACACTTGTGAACATTTACACAATGTACTTCTCATTGTTTTATATTTTGTGTAATTCCAGTTGATATTTACAACACCACAAATTGTGAAAGAGTTTTAGAAAAAATATTTGACATTTTTTCAAATGTGTTTTTGAACGTTAATACTTTTCACGGTAACAATTAACTTTTTTTTTTTTTAAGGGTAGTACCTCAACTAATTCTGTAATTTACCGTAAATAGAAAAGTTGTTACATTTAAAAATGATGGTGTTAAACCGGTAGAAAATAAAAATTTTCATGTACATTTTCAGGTTAAACATTGTTTTTTTTTAAAATACCTTGACACTTTTTTTTAACGGTAAAATACTGTAACAAACACATAATTTAGCTGTTAAATCAACTCTATCACTGTTAAGTGAAGGTAATGTTCTACCGTAATTTAACGGTAGTATTTTGGCAACCCCAGCTGCCGGTATTTTTCTGTAAAAATATATATATATTTTTTTTACAATGTACCAAGGACATTTTCAGCACTGTTTCTCCAGGTCTGTTCGACAATTACACATTGCGTTAAACCTTGTATCTCTACAGTGCTTGCGAAACGTTTTTCTTTATATCATATTGTACATCCATCATCGCTTCTCCCGACCCTGAAGAGTCTATAACTCCATTAGACCGTCTTTGAAGAAATGGCCGCTGCATAAGGAAAGATCAAACGGCAGTTACTTGACAACTGCTTACCTTTAGAAAGGCCACTAAAGAAGTTAAACTACCATGGACCACACATTACCTTGAAAAGCAGGTTACAGCAGTGTGGCAGTAGAAAGGTTATACGTACAGAAGTAAAAAGTCAAGTACAGAAAGCAGAAAAATATTGAAGTTATTTTCAGGGAAGCAAAGGAAAGAAAAAGTGGATTTATCTGTGGGCTGAGATGTCACGCATGACAGTCGGGTTTAGGTCGGGTAGGGCTTAATTTTTTTTATTTACTAGAGGCGGAAGATGTGAAATCTGGCGGTAACCCAACACCTGAACGCAATTTCATTCTACGGTTGCACAATGGCAAATAGCACTGGGCCATACCGCCTTTACTATGCTGAACCACGGACCATCTTTTTTTTTTTTTTTTAGGGCACTAGGGCCAGAGTAATCAGTGTTGCCTCTTCCTATACGCTCATAAAGTGCCGTGCGTCGGGCACCACGTGTTCCGAGGCACCACTTTGAGGCCACTGTGATCTAAAGGCATTCTACAGTATTTGCGCTGCTGTTTTAATAATGCAATGAGAACGATGAAAAAGAAGAGTTATAGAAATGTGGCCAATGCGACCGATGATGCAATGCATGTGTGAATCTCTGTGTGCAAGGAGACTCTAAACACGGCCTGCTCATACAAACATAGTAAATTCACTAGCACACTTAAATTCAGATGTCCTAACAAAACATTAGTGTTATATAGTGTTCTCTGATCCCTGGTGTCGCAACGGCAAGTGAGAAAGGAAAGAGGGGAAGGCGTAAAGATGGAAGACATGTCTGAGCTGAAGTGCACAATTATTTGAATGCCACCCACTCCAGTGTACCTGGATCCGGGACCCAAAAGTCCCTGGCCTTGACTTAACTAACTAATATAATTCCATATGCATCCAAACAGTCCGCTGGCTTAGAAACAATTAGTACAAATATTGTTTCTAAAAGCACCTTGTAAGCGTTCCAAACAGTTCCACTCTCCACTGGACATGGTTCACCGTAATGAACCATGTCCTCCTTTCCTTTTCTTTTCGGCTGCCTTATTTCGAATCATCAGGCTACCCCTTAACTCGGAGTCCTTCCTCGGGTTGCTCATCCTTTCAAGCTTGTTAGGAACTGTCTCCGTGTGGCTGTAGTTTCCATTTCACACTTGAACATTCTCACTTTGGTCCGGGGGCTTCGCATTCGTCACCTCTGCCCCCTCCCAGGCATTGTGCGTATTCCACCACTTTTCCATCTATTACACATCTGGCATTTCTTCTTTCCCTTGGCTCATGGATTGGTTTATTAATCAATGGATAAAACACAAGTGGATGACACAAGACACGGCATACTGTTATTACACTGTAAACTTTAGGTTAGCTTTATTGCTAAAATACTATCCCCTGTAATCTTTCCCATCGCCTCAGATTGGAACACCCTTTTCTCCCTTTTAATCCTCAAACTCATTTCTCCAACCCTGCCCCTTTACCTACCCCTCCGTGCACAGAAGTGGCTTGTTTGTAATCACCGGCTGCATCTGGGCTCCCACGGCGCACAAAGAAAAGATTTTCAGCTCACTTTTTAATGGCCTAATGCCTCAAACAGCGTACCTCTCATATCCCAGCGTTACAGCGCGCAGAGGCTCCCCGCAGATGAGCGAAAACACATTATCCTTCCACAGCAGCAAATGGCGGAGACAGACATGATTATGGCCTGGTCAGAAGTTATTTTTATCAATGTGGCTCTCAGTGGTTCACATAATGGCACTTGAAATTACAGTTGTTAATGGTTCTAATGCCCTTGGAGGTCGGCCACGTGACGTTGTAGATGTTGAAGTATGGTGGTGAGGGAATGAGAGTGTTTCATTTCGTTTCATTAATTTTATTTATTATGCAGGAAAGATGGAAAATTAAATCGGGCCTGGCTCAGTGCAAACTAATTTTCAGCAGCTTGTTTGTGGTGGATCTGGTCGAACGCTCAGATCTAGAGCTGGGTCTTGGGACAAGAGCAGACAGTGAGGCCGATGGGCACTTGTTCAGCAGATGGCACAGCACCCTGTGGCTCAGAGCATAGTTCTGGAAGGTCAAGGCACCAGACAGTGACAGAGCAGTGCTATGGTGGGCCCGATCAGGAGCCTGTGGTGGATCTTGTACGCTCTGTTCAGTCTTATCACAGGTTCAAGTATTTCCTTGCTTGTTTATGTCCAAACGGGCAGACATTGCGTCAGGGTGGGGGAAAAAAACGGTACCATGTAAATACGTGCTTGAGGCAGCTAGTGACCAACATGCAATCAGTGTTTTGATTTTGCCTCTGTGTTAGGTTTTGTGGATATGCAATCACATTATCATTATCTTACGGACAATCCAGAACCTCCACTATGAAAGCAAATAAATAATACTGTTAATATCAACTAAGTAAGTGCTTTATTTTTTATTGTACAATTGTACGACAAAATTGCTTTCAGGTGTTGGTCCTGAGCCGCAGCAAATGAATGCGCCGCCACTGTGGGCCAACATGACCAGCATGTTTTTTTGGGGGGGGGGGGGGTGGAAACCGGAGGAATCCTGGCTGGCTGCCTTCACTGCTCCTTTGAAACAATGCGCCGCCTTCTGGGTTTGTCCCTGTTTCAGAGCGTTGTGTCATGAACTGTTCAGCTCCTCCTCCTTCCTCTTCCTCCTGCGCAGCTCCTTCCACGCCACAAGTCTTTCACCATCTCCTCATTTGTCCCTTTTGGTTTTCTGTAGCACCTCTTGTGATGCCTCCACTGTGCTGCAGGTGTTGGGGCTTTTGATGCCTCTTCAGTGTTTCAGACGAAGAAAATGTGTTGGTCTCAAATATCTAAAGCTCTTCAGCTAACGTTAGCTGTTTGTTTACTTAAAAAAAAAAAAAAAACTAGCCTTCATGGCTAGTAAGGACTCTCTGCAGTACTCTCTGCAGTAAAAAAAAAAAAACGCTGAACCTCACCAAAACACAGTATCCAGTGAAACAATGTGGAACACAGTAACCACAAATGTAGTTCCCACAAAAAGGCATAAAACACTGCTGTACCAAGAGAGAGGGAAGTTACTATTTGTTTATGCGTCACCATGACGCCAAACTGATCAAATTAAAACATTTTAAATTCAGCTTTACATTGTTTATTTTTTTGCATAAATTCACAAATATGAATCTGTTTTCCATTAAAAAATATGTTTAAATACACTAAGTATATTGAAATGAACTATAAAAGGTTGTGGTGTTACCCCAAGGGCAAATACTTGACCCTATACTTTTTCTGATATGCAAATAATTGTAATGATTATCTTTTTAAAGATGGTTACATTTACGGTCT
This sequence comes from Proterorhinus semilunaris, assembly GCA_021464625.1. NCBI lineage: Eukaryota > Metazoa > Chordata > Actinopteri > Gobiiformes > Gobiidae > Proterorhinus > Proterorhinus semilunaris. The sequence goes on along the minus strand of CM038347.1, from coordinate 31,267,980 downwards.
AACTAAACCATCTGACAGTGGTTCTCAAACTTTTCACACCAATTTTCATGCCTCATCAAATATTTTACATTTCAGGTACCACCAGGCCTGGATCAAAATCAAATCAAGACTAAATTTGGACTAAATAAACCTGGAAATAAAAATCCAACTTAAATGGCTTGCTAAAGCATAATGTGAAACTATATCTAATTTAAATCAAAGCCGACGCTTGCAAATGACCCCAAGTGCTATGTGAAGAAGTCAACTATGCAAATAAAGTCAAGTGGTGAGAACTATCGAGCAGAAAAAACAACCTTTAAGGAATAGGCCACCGTTTTTTACATACAGTTACGCATCAACTCGTCAAAGCTCAGGTAAGAACATATCTCAGTATGGGGAAAAACAGTAGCCTGTTCTTTTAAAGGCACAGAGCTTCATTTTTACTGTAAAGACACAACTACATTCATGCATTCAACATTTCTACAATTTACCATTCACCTGTGCAGTCAAAACCATTTAAAATATTGTGGAATGAAAATTCCACCTATGTACCTATTGTAGTTTACAGTAGTGTAAATAGTACTGGAGCATTTTCTATTACAATGACAAGCTTGTTAAGCAGTCTAAAGCAAAAGCGCAGCTTTAAGCTACTGTCAAAACAGCTTTGTCCTAGGAGGGTGTAAGTACTGGATCTTTGTATCTTTTATACTAGGTCAGAACCCTGGGGTGTGCTGCTTCTGACTTATGTGGGTCATCACAAACTTCCACCAGTATTTGTGTTTATCTGTGTGTTTCATAAAAGATCTTCTGGGAATAAACTGTTTGTGGAAGGCAGAGTGTACTTGGAATATGAGGCAGCAGAAGAACAAAAAACATATACAACGTAGATAAACAGTTTAGTCAATTATTTGTGGAATATCTAAGTCCGAAGAAGTGATCAACAAACTCTTAAGAATTTTTGTTTCGCTTATATCAGACATGACTTTGCCTCCTTTGTTCAATGGTCTACTGAGATCAAGGAAGAGGCAAGGCTTTGTAAATGCAATAACGACTCCCATTGTGCCCCCGCCCAGAACAAAGATTATTCTAATTCCCAACCTTTTTGAGCCATGGGACATTTTTTTTTACGTTCGAAAAATGTCATCGCACTTGACCAACCGGAAATGTCTCAAAAACTATATTTGATGAAATATAATTCAAGTCTAGTCTAATTTACTTACTTAAGGCATTAAGCTAACTCCTCCCCGTGGTCTATATCTGGGCTGCGAGCTGAGCTGAACCTTATGTGCACTGACGAAGCCTTTTGGATGAGAGGCGAAACGATCGACACTTCAACAACAGAGTACAGAAGATGACTTAAGAACCTTCATTGAAGATACTTAAGGCATGTATGCATTGTTGTTTTTGACAGCCGTTTTAAGTCAAACATGCTTTTTAGTCATTTATGATAGTTTTAGTCCAGTTTCAGATGACAACAACTCAAAAAGATTTTAATATAGTTGTATTCAGATTCAGAAGTATTTCGAAAAATTCATCTAGGTTGATATAAGTGGGGGAAATTAGGATCAAGTCCTCCAGCGTGTCCAAGTTCTTCCATAAGGCCTCCTCCCAATAGAACATGCCTGGAACACCTCCCGGGGGAGGCAAACCACTTTCTAACATTTTTGGTTCGTCTCGTCAACAAAACTCGTCATGTTGTAACAATGAAGGGGTATTCGCAGTTACGTTATTGTTCCTAAAATAAGGGCGGCCAACGATATTCTTGCGGGAATTGAAGCCAGACCACTGTGTCATGTGAAATTGGATCATCTTCCTAGGCACACCTGATGATTTCACACTGGTTGGGGAAAGACTGTATGCGATTTGTCCAACTGTAAATAAGAAGTATACCTTGTTTACTTCCTCCTGCTGCTACCCGAGGTCATCCAAGCGACGTGTGTGACGCTTAAGACATGACTTACTTTATATTTCATATCAAATAAGTGAAAAGAAAATTGTGTCATAATTGTCAACAGCGCCCCCTCCTGTTTTGGAGGGTCAAATGGCTTTTAAAATGAGCAAAACATGCTTCATAGTAGTGAAGCTTAATCGTCAATTGTACTGGGTTTAGTTGAGTTGAGGCCATTTCGCTTCTTCTTAGCTCTTGTGGTCAGAATGTGACCCTGTACCCCTTCTTCTGGTTTTATTGCGAAACATATACAACTGTCATCCCTCCTTACTTGTATGTAAGGCCGCTCTAGCTTCGGGTACAGTGTCACATTTTGACCACAAGAGGTAAGAAGCTTCTGTGAATAGAAGCGAAAATGCGCCATACTTTTTTCTACTTTGGATCCTTGGATTGGAAAACTGCATCTTTGCAAATGTTTTTATATTTAAACACTTGTGCTCATCAGATATGTTTACAAAGTCTAGTTTTGTAAGATCCAAAACGGTTATCATGAAGATCTGTGAATGCTTTTGAGTGCATCGAGCTTAAACCCCCTTGTCAGCCCCTGCCCTGGTATAAAAACCTATTACACTCTAATTGCAGAAGCAATTTTACATTAAGCTGCTCATCCACAGTGGCTTACGTCTGCGATAATGAGGCATAGAGTAATAGCTTTGCATTACCATATCCACTTTCTACATAATTACTTCTATTATACTTTACATTCTGTGCTTCAATGGCTTGAGAAGGAACGCTACAAAGCGAAGACTCCGCTCAAGAGTGGACGCTTTTCCTTATTAAGTTAAATATGCTCATTATATTTGTAACATAAGTGATTGAAGGAATGTTTTATATTGTAAAAGAGACCCAGCAGGCCGTTTCCTGTTGTGTGCCTAGTTTAATTTTTTTCAGAGTGGTTTTGTAATATCTAATATCTAACCCTGACATAATGAATTTTGAACCCCAAATAACAAGACATAACTTCACCAATAACTTTTTGAAAAACTACATAAGATATTCAAAATCCCAAGATATTAACCAAGTAAAACCATACATTTAAACCTGGCTCGATCCATTATTCAGATTGTGTCACTGAAAATATAGACAAAAAGGAACCCCCTCATATTTATGCGTTTGATCTACAGCATTTATATTTCCAAATGTATTTTTTCCCCATTCACCGGCAGTGTTTCTCTTTAAAGCCATCGTGCACGTTGTCACACACTTGAACTAGTGCTGTCAATTGAGTAAAATATTTTAATCACTGCGGCCTCCTCCCACCATAACAAATTCCGGACTGGCGTGCTTTGGACGGAGTCGCTTCTCCACCGGTTTCCTCGCGGCCTGCCAGGCGCGTTAAACCTGGCGCACGTCGGAGTTGTTGCTGATTATAGCATCCTTCCTGTCGACGTGTCCTTGGGCAAGGCTTTTGGCCCCAATTACCGAGAGCAGCGTGGCGTGACGCGACTGCCCGCAGCGGTCAGGTTATGGACACATTCGGCGAAGCTGATCACTGCTACAGTATATGAGAGTCGTAATAGTAATGAACGAACTTGACGGCCCGGGGCGAAAACACTGACAGCGGTGGGACGGAAGAGAGGAAGGAGGATAGACGAGGCGATGAGAAAGAGTTTAATGTCAGCAGGAAAAAACTGCGATGTCCGACAACCATTTTGAATATTGCAATAATAATATTGGTATATTTTACAAAATCTCAAGACAGAACATTCCATTAACCTGTTATCTGCCATAGAGTTAGCAATTATGCATATAGATCCCAAAACTTATTGACATATTGAGAACTTGCAGCCTATGCCAGTGTAATTCCCTTATTTGAAAGCCAAGACCTTCTAGTTTCTAAAACTATGTGTAAGATCTGTGTGAGTGAACCACAACTTACATCACCTTTGCCGTTCCTAACCCTAATCTTAACCCTAACCCTTGATCCTGATCCTAACCCACGCTCCCTGAGCAGCAAGTAACAGGTTAAAGGCCCTATATAGACTATAGACTTTCCCCCCTTCCTTTTGCCCCATAAAAGTATGTCGGAAAAGTAGTAATTTGTGGGGAAAAAAAGTCCAGCCTGGTACGTGAAGTTTGCATTGTGTTATAATTTGTTGATGTTGTATATGGTCAACCCAAATAGTCAATATACTATACCTCTTTTAGTCCAAATCTGACGAAATGGATACAAATGAGGCATAGTGCCTTTTAAGTTTTAACTAAAATGAAAAAAATCGAAAAGCAAAGTTGTCATAACAAGACCAAAACTAACTAAAACGAGGCCAAAATGGAAGTAAAAACAAAACAAAAAGTTATGACTAAAACTGAACGTTTGCCAAATATTAAGTTTCGTTTTTGTTCCAAGTTGTGTTTGCAAGAAATATGGAAATGTCCGTCAGCTGGAAATATCATGGCTTCTTGTGATATGGATATTCCATCACCAATTACGATAGCGTCAACGTGGCCCTAATGGCTACAATCCAGCATGGACACATAACAGTTTAGACTGTGGAAATCACGGAAAACTCAAACTGTAATAATAGAAAAACAAAAGAATTCTCAGGGTTTCAGTTTTTCTAAAAATGTTACACAAACAATGGTCACTTCAAGGGATCATGAAGGATTTATCAATATTACTACTCTTAACGATTGATACTTTAAAAGCAAAAAATATATATTTGACCACTTTACATTTGGGCCTAATTAATTTCGCAGGGATAAACTGATCAGATGAAGGAACGGAAAGAGACTTTTTTTTTTTTAAAGCAGCAATTTTCCCGCGTGACATCCGCGCGACTCTTCAGCACCGACAAGAGGGCCCTGAGGCTGTTATGATTCCGGCTTTAGTACCCACCCCTTACTAGCGTGTACATCATTTTTCTCCAGTTTAAGCCATGAAGGTAGGAAGCCGTTGAGGAAAAAAATAAAATAACTGTTGCCGCAACTTGTTTCTAGCTCTCACAATACCTCCTGCCCATCCCGATAGTCCACTTTGATGGACTAATTTGAACCAGTCAATTTTAACTTCATCAATGGCTTGACTCCAGCTATTAAGACCTGGATGACTGTAAATGACCTCCTCCTTAACCCTGATAAAACCGAGGTTATTATATTAGGTCCTCAAAAACTGAGAGAGTCTTTATCTCAGCAGATCATCTCCCTGGATAATGTTAGCGTATCGACGAGCTCTACAGTCTCTATAGATTGTCCGTCCATGGGAGTGGATCTCTCCTTCTGTGGTTCTCCACAAGGTTTCTCCCACTGGGTTTTTGAGTTTTTCCTTGCCGTGCTGGAGAGTCTAAGGACAGGGGACACCGCGCCGCTCGTCGCCACCCACTGCTGACGCTTATTTGGACATTATGTTTGCCTGGATACTTTACATGTTGAACTTTACATTGTCTTATTTAATGCTCTGTTGTATTGCCTTAATGTTCGGTGCAGCCCTATGAGGAAACTCCTGTTGGGCTATACAAAACCATTGATTGATTGATTTACTTTTTAATCTTAATAACCTATATTAAAACCTCTTAACCCCCGACTTAACCAAGTGCATTTTCTCCAGTTCAGTTTGACCCAAATCTAAAATCTTACAGCCAACAGGCCAGTGTAACGCGCCTCATTTGAAAGCTTAGACCTACAGAACTCATTTAAAAGGATAGTTTTCATTGCTTTTTTATCACAGATACTCTTTTGTAGCATTTTGGTCACTTTTTCATCGCTATTTTTGTCACTTTTCTGGTGCGTTTTGTCCTTGTTTTCGTCTCATTTTTGTCGCTATTATGCCGCTATTTTTTTTCTTTTCAAAAAGCTATTCGATTTTTAAATAGATCCAGCCAAACTGGAGGGAATGTGCTCGTTTCAGGTGGGGCTAAGAGGTTAAATATGTATTCATTTTATTTATGTGTTTCATTTTATTTGTTTCGTCATAAAACGTGTGGTCACAGAAGATGAAATCGAACGAGCGTTCATTAGAAGTAAGTTGTTTTTCGTTTTCAAATTGCCGGCGAGACTGTCCCGAGCAACTAATGCAATCGCGCTCACGGTCCGAAACGGTGGACCGTGAATGAGTCTGTACGGGAGTGAGCAGTGGTCATAGGCGGCGGGAGCGGCGGCAGCCCAGCGCGGAGAGCCGGGCGGGAGTGGACTAATAAAAACGATGATTGGATTTAACTGTTGCTTCAGGCCGAGCCAGGATCGATATCACACGAGTACAGCGGGGTAACGGGGAGAGCGAATCAACACGAGGGCACCACTTAGCGCTGTGGACACATAGGGCTATCGGGCTGCGCTCCCGCAACGGACACTAGGGGGGGAAAGTCCTTCACTACATTTCTTTAAAGGCTCCAGGGTAGAAAAGTATAACGTTTGTTGCAAGTTTTGAATGTAGGAGGCAGTAGTGTGCATTAACTTGGACACAATCTTCATGACATATTTAAGGCGAGGCGCTGCAGGTGAATAGTGGAAAAAAATAAAACATTTAGAGATATCAATTTGAAACTTTTGCTGAACATTACTGATATAAATACAAGACAAAAAAAACATGTTTTCATATAAAAATAAGGCATTTTGTGCATAAACATTGCCAATGTTTTCAGCGAATCGAAATAATGGATAGACCCAGACTTCAATTTATTGTGTTATTTTATTGACATTTTAGTAACAAAGATTCTTTTCAGAGGGGTTTCTGGATCTTGTTTAGTTTTTGAATAAATTAATCATACGTGAAACAATCTGTACAAACTGAAATTTATCCTTGTTTCTTTGGGGTTCAAAGCTGAATAAATCTGAAAAGAATATTGAAAATCTCGTGAAGTCCAAGACTTAGCTTGGCGTCCGTATGAAGTGACTAAAGTGGCTGTGTCGTTGCATGAGTCGAGCAAAAACCTCATTTGGAGAAAACCAAATTTCTCTAAAGTCCCTCCCATTGCTGATCTCAGACACTAATCAGAATCCCCTGTGCTGTCACTTTGACCAATGAGGCAAGCTTTCCTGTGAACCGGGCTGTCAGGTCCAATCAGGAGGGGAGGGGGAGGGATCATTTACTTTTGAAGTCCCGGGGCCCGATCTCCCGCCTGGCGCAAAGACAGCCTTGGTCATTCTTCATAAAAAAATCCCCCTGTTGAGTGAATATTAACATCGCTTATTACTTATTGAAAGCTTATAGTAATGTATGACAGAGTGAAATAAAGACAGAAAAACACAGCTGCGCCTCCTTTTTCATTTCTCTGTCAAAACAGCGGCACAAACAACTCATTTCATGGCCACAGCCCCACACGAAACAGCACAACTTTATATCACCAAACGTTCACGAACCATCTTTTCAAGCTACATTTCAACCGCGCTTACTGAGTTTGGAGACGAACAGGCTCGCCTCTCTCCGCTTTCTCCTCCGCCTCCTCCATCTCGGGGCTGAGGCCCGTCTCCTTTTCTTATTAAATCCACTGAAATACGTCCCGCTTCTTCATGTTGCCGACTTTTATCTCCATTTGACAGAACTAAAGTGGAAGGCTTCGTAGCAGTAGGAGCCTTGCGCTGAGATGTTGTGACACTGTTGACACCGCTGACCAAACTGGGACACGCACATCTTTCCCTACGCTCACAAACACGGCCTATCTTTGCGGATTTGGGGTCAGTTTTTGAAGCTGGAGGAGAAATGAAGCAGTAGAGAGGACAGGCGTGCTGTGTTATCAAACATCAGCTGTTGGACAGAATCGTGCAGTGTGTTCACTCTTACGATTCTCAGTCGTTAAGTGTGAACCCCCAGGCGTCCTAGACGCACTGAATACAGTCGTGTAGTGTGGACCCCCCATTCTATATAAAATCGTTTAAGACTAGAAAATTGTGTAGTGTGTTAAGTAAACACACTCAGAACTCACAAACCTTTCTATTTTGTATTGTACTGTATTGTATTGTATTGTATTGTACTTTGAAATTGGGGTAGGCACTCCTTTTGAGTCATTATTTATTTAAATGTTTCTTTCTTTTTTGTGTGAAAATGTAAATGTAATGATGTAAATATTCTAAATATTAACGCACTGTAAATAATAGCTTGAATAAATCAAATCAAAAGCTTTTTGCTAAAAAAATGACCGTAATATTTCAGTCATTTCGAATGGGCTCGCCATCAATCCCCACGGCCATCACTCATGGATATAAATGTACTGTACGTGCAAATTTTACTGAACCTATTTTTTTTTAAACAGAGATCCTGTTTAATAATATATTCTGTCAGTTTTGCTCGAAAGTCATTTTGCCAACCTTCATAAAGTTGGCGCAGGAAGCAATAGTACTTTAAATTATTGATGCGCACAACACAGTAGCATATGAAATCCCATATCTTACAGAGGGGATATATTTCACATCGATATTTTGGATGTTCTGGGAATGAAGAGGGGAAATAATGGAAGAAAGTAAACATAGAAAGTACAGCAAGACTTTTATTGACCCAAAAGAGAGACGAACTCGGCACTCCATTTTTCCCCCCCAATGATGTCCTTGTAGCTTTTATGCGCACGCGAATCTGCCATGTTTGTAATTTAGAAGATACAATTCCCCACAAATGTGATCAGGGGTAATTGGGCACATCCCGAGGTCCTCAAGTAATTCTCACCCATCAACATATCAGTGTTTTGAAAGCTTTATTGCCTCAGTAACGGCCTTCATTTGGGTCAAGGATTGTCCAGTGTCTTGTCTGACGTCCAATCGGATTCTCCGGCTCAGCACTGGTGGCAGTTTTTTGAGGTTTTCTACTTGACTTTTGTTGTTCCATAACCCTGAGGATCTTTTAAGAAATTCAAAATGACTGTTTTACTGCGTCCCACCTCAGAAGCAATGGTGCGCTGCGAGAGAAGCTCCCATACATTGGAATGAATGAGGAAAGATCGTCTGAGAACTTTTAATTTACACATGAAAAAAACGTTTTCTTTCTTTTATTTAATTATCGAACGTGACAATGAAGCCACAGAAGTGACCTGTTGCTTCAGATAATTCACAGAGAAGACGGTTAAACGTTTTTAATGAGCAGCTAAACCCACTGTTATGGTGACTTGTCAGTGACTTTTGCTTGTGTAACTTTTTTGCTGGTTGCTTTACAGTATAATGCCACTACAGCTTTTAGTCTGTGCCTTTTATAATATCATAAAATAAAAATCTTATAGCCTACAATTTAGTTATGAGAGCAAGCTCTCAGCAGCTAACCTACTAGCTGCTAATGCTAACGTTAATGTGTGATTTAAAACCGAGACAGATGCTAGCGATCGATAAACCAGCTCATGTAAGTTTCCACACCAAAAAAAAAAATCTTCAAGTCGTCTCCTGACAGTGAGTTGTCCCTAATCCAGAACGGACATTGTCCTGTTGTTCTGATCACTGGAATATTTTATCCTTAGATTCCTTAGAAATTATCCTGTTTCCACATACACACTAATGCAATTTGTAACTCTCGATTCCCCCAAAAGGGGACGTTGCTCAGTAAAAGTTCCCGGATGTTGCTCCCATCCACGTATATGGATGTTTAGCAGATTGTTCAGTAGAAGCAAAAAAACGGCAGTCATAGCTAGCGTTAGCATGTAGCATGATGCTATCATGAAGCGTCTATGGCATCTCTGATATTGCCCATATATGATCATGTTTGAAACTGTTAAGAGGGAAAACAAAGAAGAGAAAATCCTAACTTTCTCTATTTATTCAAAAACTACTTTAACAAATGCAGAATTATTGAAATAATTTTCTACCCAATAAAGACATGGAGAGGAGAAAAGTGGTTCAACAGCCCATAATTGCATAAATAACGGAGGTTAGCATCATGCTACATGCTAACGCTGGCTAGCTCTAGCTCTATGACTGCCATTTTTTTGCTTCCTCTGAACAATCTGCTGTAAAAAAAAAAAGCCATATGTACCCTATTTAGACTTGACTTATCTATGTGTAATAAATAAGTTCATATTCCACCAGAAAATTGTTAAAACGAGTGGAAAATTGTGTTTCCCAAAAGATGATCTTTTCCCCCTCAGCGAGGCCACGCCCCCTTCTATGACAAGATGCCGTCTGTGTCTATGTCACAAGAGCAAAAAGCTGTGCTAAAAACGTTTTTTATTTTTCTAAACAAAATCGTTTTTTTTCTGCCATGCCTCAGAATTTGGAAGCGATCCGCAGCTGTCTCCACTTGCACTGGGGTAAATGAGGAGGCAACACGTCTTTCCGCTTGGTTCACACAGCGCCTGTTAACAGTCATTCAGCAGAGCATAGTGCTCTTTTCTGGGCAAAAAAACTGAAATCACTTGAGTAAAATGTTTGGTATTTTTTTTCTAAAAATCCAAGTCATTCCTTTTTCCTTTTCTTCTGCCTCAACGCGCTGCCATTAAAGTTAGTTTGCTCTTGTGATCTGAACACTTATCTATAGTTATATCACACCAGATTTGATCAAGTGGGCCGGTATAATTGGAGGGTAATGTGATTGTGCCGTTATAAGCAGCTGTTATCTCTTTGATTCAGAACGCCGCAGTAAAGTAATCAGCAAACCAAATGTCATCATCTTCCACGGGCGATAAAGCACCCAGGGAGCAGTGAAAGCACCACTAAGCCTGCTCCTGTGGGTCTACGGGCGGACGGTTTACGGCCAAAGCGGCTATATTAATGCGCTTGACTACACTTTATGCGCGGGTAAATGATCTATGGTGTGTTCAGATTTAACGCGAGCGCTTGGGAGCGTTCAGAGGGAGACGGTGGGCGGCTTTCAGCTGCAAATGACCAGGCACACAGCACCTCGCCATTGTGGATTTACTTTACAAATATATATATATGTTGTGATTTCAGTAGTTTATTATGGTATACGTGTCTTCAGATTGTAGAAAGTTCCCATATTGATTTTCTTATGTCAATTGTAATACAAGTAAAGAGTCTTGCTTAACCTCTTAACCCCCGCCTTAACTAAGCACATTTTCTCCAGTTCGGCATTACCCGAATTGAGAAGCTTCTTGAAAGAAAGAGTCAAAATAGCGGCGAAAACAAGGCAAACAAAAAAAGCTACAAAAGCATTGACAAAAATAGTAACAGAAAAAGCAACAAAAAAGCGCCATAAATGCAACCAACAAGTTTCAAAAACGTGACCAAAAAGGGCAACGAAAAAGTGTCAAAGATGAGACAGAAAAGTGACGACAACGGGACAACAATGCAAGGAAAAAACGTAGCTTTCAAATGAGGCGTTACACTGGCCTATAGGCTGTGAGTCTCTAGTCGATAACGTTTAGATTTGGGTAAAGCCAAACTGGAGAAAATATGTTCAGTTAAAGTGGGTGTTAAAATGACACTGCATAACATGTCGCCCAGTAAATACAATTATTAATTTCATTACCATGGCCACAAACTTGACAAGGAACTGACGTTAAGAGAATAATAAATTACTTACTTCTTATTTCTGAAATTCTTTTTCAAACTGCAGATAAGAAAAACGTCCGCTTAGTTTTTGAACATCGAGGCCTGTCTCATGCCTTCAGAAAGGCATCTTCAGGAAGACACACTTAAGCTGCATAAACTGAAGTTCTCAGAACCCAAGACGCTTCATACGGCTCTAGCATGTCAGAGGGTGCTAAACCGTGAAAAGACTTGTACACAAGCAGAGCTGTTTTAAACTCTATTCTCTGAGTGACAGGAAGCCGGTGCAGAGACCGGAGCACTGGACTAATATGGTCGTATTTCCCGGTTGTAGTCAGTACTTGAGCTGGCTGCACCCCTGATCTAAAGGCTAAACAGAAGGTAACAGGAGTTTTTGTAATAATGATGTTTTTAGCAGGTGCAGAGCCTCTTCAGTGAGAGTAAGCTGCGTTAGTAGCCGCAGCATTAGCAGGTGCAGAGGCCTAATATTGTTTATTTGTTCAGGGAAATTGCAAGTGAGCCAAACCAGGTTGTTTGTCAGACTGGAACTGGCCCCTGGATCTGCTAAAAAGGAGAACTCATGAGAAGTCCACATCTACATCTGGTTTAGACACTATACTTAAACACACATTTTATTACCTTTGGAAAAGATTCATACGGTCTTTTGTATTATACTGGTAATCAAAAGTACTACTATTATAATGGAAATCAAAGAATGGATTTGGATGAGGACCAAACTTATTTAAATCTCATATTCGGCTGCCTCTAGTCAACATCTTCATGGTGACGAGCTAGAGACGTCTTGTAGTGTTACATTCAGGTCTGAGGAAAGGTGAGGTATTGATTAAATGTGTCAGTGGCTCAGCTTCCAAGCCCATTAGTGACAGGGAGCGGGACATTGCCAGCTCGTCTCCATGGAGATGTTGCCGGAGACTCCATGTATCCGAACAGCAAAAACAACATTATCAGTATCTTGCTGTTTATCAGGGGCACATTTGGCATATTTATGTTTTAGCCTGGAAGTAATTTGGTGATTGAGCCACCAAAGTGCAACTGTCTACGTAACTTTATGTCAAATTCATTGTGTTAAGTGTAAAGCTCATGGACACACACACCATACCCAGTACCGATCCAGCCATAAAGCCCATTCATCAGTCCATCCAGAGTCACTGTTCTCAACAGTCCATAAAGCCTTTGAAAAATCGCTATTTAGATAATTCTCCACTCTAAACATGTCATCTTACAGGTCTTGTTTAACCCTTAACTGCCGTCTCCCCTGATCAGGGGGTTAGGGTTAGTTAACCCTAATCAGGATATAATTAGGGTTAAGAACGGCAAATGTAACGTAAATTGTGTTTCACTCACACAGATCTCACACATATTTCTAGAAACTAGAAGGTCTTGGCTTTCAAATTAGGTATCACACTGGCATATAGACTGTAAGCTCTCCAGTCAATACGCTTTGAGACTTGGATGTAAATAATTGTGAACCTTAACCCTAACCCTTAACCCTAACCCTCTAACCCTAACCCTAACCCTCTAACCCTAACCCTAATCCTTAACCCTAACCCTCTAACCCTAACCCTAATCCTTAACCCTAACCCTCTAACCCTAATCCTTAACCCTAACCCTAGGGTGGCAGGTAAGTGGTTAATAGCGGTCGGTTTTCCACTTTTCACACATTGGCGTTGTCTTTGAGCACTAAACACTTGTACTTCTGGACACTTCAGGTCAGTTACAGCTACTGAAAATGGCCGCACTAGATGATGGATTCCTGGTGGATTTGACCGTTATTTTACGTCTTTCCCAGTCATCTCACTTCTTGTGTGCCAATATTTTTTTTGGAAAGTCTGCACACTTGATTCCGAGCATGGACCTGCTTTGACCGCACTTCCTCTATAGTTACGATCACCACCATCACCTTGGGACACTTCACTCCAACTGTCTTTTACCGTTTGGAGTTTGAAAATGTGAAGAAAAAATAACAATATAGTAAAAAAAAAAAACTATAACAATATAGTAAAAATGACTTGTGTAATAATTTGGCACACAGTGTATACTCAAGATTGGAACTGACAACTCTCTGAAGGACTCCAGTTTCAAAGTACCTTTAAAAAAAAAAAAAATTCTCATCTCATCAGCCCAATAACCGAGGATCGTAAAAGTGTTATCTCGAATGTCCCGCAGTTCTCTCATCTTTCATTGCTAATGGGACACTGGGACAAACCTTTATCACAAAACTGCAAAGCTGCACATTCTCTCTAACCTCGCTGCTGCTGATGGCGTTTTGATGAATCGGTCGATATCGGATGAAAGCAAAAGTACTTGGAGCAGAAGACATAATATTCATCATTTTAACCTTGGAATGCGAAGCCCACGCTGCACTTCAGATGACGAACACTTTCATTGCTTTTGGACTTTTTGGGGCCATTGTTTGTGGATTTGTTTGCTTTTAACCATGCTATAACGCTGCTCCCTCATCAACAAACTTATCTGGAGTAATAGTTCACTTTATTCATGTAGGAATAATCGATTTTAAACCCAGTTACACTTCTTTGATGTGTGGAGCTCCTTTGTGCATCAAAAGCATCAAGCACTGTACCTGATTTCCACATAAGTATAGCCCATATGTCAGGGATTCGGGAGCTATAGCTCTCCAGTCCTTTCTAGGTCGCTCGCCAAAGACTTTCTACATTTCTTCATTTCTACATAGGCTTAATGTCTCACATTTTAGATGCATTTTCTTTTTGTGCTGAACACAACATTTGGATCAATATAGTGAGATATATAGATTTGCTTTAAAAGATCAACTTTGCTAATTCTCCTGGGTCAACTCCTCCAAAGTCACATAGTTCCACGAGTGTCTTCAAGGAATAAGTAGCCCTCTGACGTCCTAGATGGGTGGGTCAAATGCCAATTACAAATTACCTTAAGTCCACCACCTTTAGGTGTCAGAGTGAACATCTTTACTCTCCGGGCCGTAAAAATTAAAGAGGAGAAGCGACGTTCGGTCTTAACGTATGCATACGAAACTGGGAAACTTGGCCCACTCAAAGTATTTTTAAATGAGCCGTTAGCATTTAGCTATCGAGCGTCCCAAATTCTGAACGATACAGATGTTTTCAGCTGCTGTCAACTAGAGATGCCAGTCACAAACTGCTTAGTAACGTGTTACTCTTAGATTACTTGTTTCTGATAAAAGTGGTAATTTAACGCGCTATTTTCAAACAAGTAATCCGATTCATGTTATCTAAATCCTGGTTCACACGGAAACATTTTTAAACCAGGACTAAACCAGGAAGTACAGATACAGACTCTGAGATCTTTTTTTTCTTCTTCTACCCAACAGCTCCAGGGCCGGGTCTAACAGCTCCAACCCGGCCGAATACAGGAAAAAAATCTTTATGCCAAGTTTCCGCTAGAGACCAGCCTGCTGATCCAGTTTAAAGATCATCTGGTTACTGTGCTCCAGTTTCCAAACTGCCAGCAAGAGGTATGTGTCTATTCTTTTATTCTTATTTTTCTGTTATGTCCCCTCTCTTCCTGTCTCCATCCCTCTCCTCCTCCTCCTCCTCCTCATGCCTCCATCCCTATTTTATTTATATTTTATGTACATTAATGTTTTGATTTTGCTCAGCAGGTGATCTTTAACACACATTCACTTTACTTTATTAATGTCCCTTAAAGGGCGATTTATGCATGAGAATAAGCAGCCTGATACTAGCGCGAAATAATGCAGAATAGCATCAATATAGTAATTTGCATCATTTCTTCTGCAACTTTGGAGTTGGAGAAACGGAGGTGGATCTTCATTGTGACAACTGCAGTGGGCAGAAGAACAACTTCATGCTCTGGTACCTTGCCTGGCGTGTTGGACACAAGCTTCACGATAAAATTGAAATCAACTTCCTTATTGCTGGCCTCACTGTTTTCCCCTGACTGTGGCTTTGGACTGATCAAGCCTACATGAAGACAGGAGTCAACACTTTGGCAGAGATCGCTGAGGTACTTTCACTTTACCGACTTCAGTGCCGTTTTCTGATTTGCTTCAATGAAACATTTAACTGAAGATGTTTTTTTCTTCTTCCTCTCTTCTCCTTTTTCTCATCAGGTTGCCAACTATTGCGCGACGGAGCAGATCTTCCTGCCCTGGCCCCACCTGGACTAAACATCCACAGACAGACCTATCTGTATGGAAACATCAGGCCATTCTAAAAGTGGTCAGGACTTTGTGGAGGAGGAGAGTTCACCCACTGCACGGGACTGCAGAGGAGCAGCTCTGCAATGTCACTTTATCAACCGACCACCTGAATTTAGTTTTAGAGACTTTGTGTTACATTCACCCACCACTACCCACACAGAAGAAGCAACGCCGATTCATCTCAGAACATCCTACTAGACCTTCATCAGAAAGAAAATCTGTTGTGCATTATTTTGGCATGATTTTTTTTATTTATTTATGTTTGATTTTTGAGTAAATGCCAAAATAGTTATGTGCCTGACTCTACATGTATTCATTAATTAATTACATTGTATGTTCTCATTTGAATGTTTGTACTACCAGCTTCTCCAGGGTCATTTGCGTCACCGCACTGTATATTTACATTTTTTTCTTAAAGTGGACAATGACCAATCAAGGTTTCACTCACAATGCTTGCCAAAACAGAAAACCTTTTATTTATTTATTTATTTATTCATAAAGTGCAAATGACACTGTGCATACTATGTGGTGCAGATTTGGAGGGAAATATTGTTTAAGAACAGATGGTGTTGAGTGTAAAAAAGCTTCTGTATGAAGAGGCTGGGATAGCAAACCACGTTCACGTGATTATTATGATCCGGGCAACTGCCAAAAGGTGCTAAATGTCTTTTTGATTGAGACAAGGCAGCAGTAGGCACTGCATCAACTCAATATCGAAATCAAGCCGTAAAAGTAACTCCACAGCTGTGTTTGCAGTCTTCAAAACAGACTGTGTATCTGTTTCCAATTCTTTCAACAGCTTCCTTCCATCTTCCATCAGAACTCTTCAGTAACCTTGTTTCCATACAAGTTATCACTTTGAAAGGCTGTTATGACAGAACACCTCAAGGTTAACTGTGCACCTGTTTCTGTAAAGTCACAAAGGCTTGTTTTTGCCTTTTTCGGTGAGAAGAGCAGCTGTGTCCTCCATGAAGCAGTTTGGGTGGAGCTGTCAAGGCAGAAAGAATACTCTCAAAAATACCAATAGTGCATTAGTCTTACGGAGTGCCTTTCTAGACACTTGACATAGCTTGAAATTTGCACCATTGTTAATTCTCTCTGTACTCGCACTTGACACTGGTGTGGATCATTAGTTGTAAATGCATTAGTTTTACACAAAAATTATGCCTTGTTTTCACAGATACGACGGGAGTAGACAATGGCCATAATGGGAATCAAGACAATCGGAACTACAGCTGGAGAAGTAAATTATGGCATTGAATGATTCGGAAAAGGAACAAAAATGAAACAGGACTGCAAGCTATATACAGTGCCTTGCGAAAGCATACAAATACACCTTGAACCTTTGCACATTTTGTCATGTTTACAACCCTAAACGTAAAAGGTTTTTTTCCTGAAAGGTCACACACAAGTAACAGACAACTGTGAAGTGAAAGCAAAATGATACATGATTCTGTTTTTACAAAAAATAGAAAAGTGAAAAGTGGAGCGTGCATAAGTATTCATACAGCATTTCCGGGGTGCATTAAATTGCCTTTATAACGTTCCTAATGACTGCAGAAAGTTCACACCTTGCCCTAACCATTAAATACAGGCCACCTGTGCGTAATCTACTCTCAGTATAATTCCAGATGTTCTGTGAGGGCCTCAGAGCTATGGTCAGAGTGTATTGGTCTCTATGCAACATCATGAAGGCCAAGGAGCTCACCAGAGAGGTTAGGGATAAAGCTGTGGAGAAGTTATACAAAGATTTCCCAAGATTTGAACATCTCACGGAGCACTGTTCAATCCATCATTCGGAAATGGAAAGAGTACAGCACCACTGCGGACTTACCAAGACACGGCCGTCCACCTAAACTAACAGACCGAACAAGGGCTCTCCTTGTTCGATCTGTTAGTTTAGGGGGACTGGTCAGAAATGCAACCAAGTGCCCCAAGATAACTCTGGAGGAGCTGCGACGTACTGCCGCTGAGCTGGTCGTACTCTACACAAATCTGGTCTTCATGGACGAGTGGCAAGAAGAAAGCCATTATTAAAAGGAGGCCGTAAGAAATCCCGTTTGAAGTTTGCTAGAAGTCATATGGAGGACACAGCTGCCATGTGGAAGAAGGTGCTTTGGTCAGATGAGACAAACGTTATGTATGGAGCAAACCTAACACTGCTCATCGTCCTGAGTGCACCATCCCCAGTGTCAAATATGGTGGGGGGAGCATCATGCTATGGGGCTGCTTTTCCTCAGCGGGGACTGGGAAGATTGTAAGAATAGTTGGGAAGATGGATGGAGCCAAATACAGAGACATTTTTGGAGGAAAACCTGCTGGAGTCAGCAAGAGAATTGAGGCTGGGGCGGAGATTCACCTTCCAGCAGGACAATGACCCTAAACACAAAGCTAAATCTACAATGGAATGGTTTAAAAACAAACATATGAATGTGTTAGAATGGCCCAGTCAAAGTCCTGACCTAAATCCTATTGAAAATCTGTGGAAAGACCTGAAAACTGCTGTTCACAAACGCTCTCCTTCTAATTTGACAGAGCTTGAGTTGTTTTGTAAAGAGGAATGGGCTAAAATGTCAGTCTCTAGATGTGCAAACCTTGTAGAGTCATACCCCAGAAGACTTGCTGCTGTTATTGTAGAAAAAGGGGGTTCCACAACATATTAAGTCATGCTGTATGAATACTTATGCACGCCCCACTTTTCTATTTTTTGAAAAATAACAGAATCGTGTATCATTTTTACTTGTGTGTGAACTTTCAGTAAAAAAATTAAATATTTACGTTTAGGGTTGTAAACATGACAAAATGTGCAAAAGTTCAAGGTGTATTAGTAGTTTCGAGAGGCACTGTATAAACCTTCATCATTTTGGGAGTTTTAGGCATAAATAAACATCATTCCTGAAGCTGCCATGTGCCCAGCTAATAACATAATGCTATTATTACTGAATGCAGCAGGGCATTAGAGCACAGCCGCGTTTAATAGTGAAGTTCTACGAGTAAAAGAAACAGAGAGAATGTATTTAAAGTAACGCAAAC
This sequence comes from Proterorhinus semilunaris, assembly GCA_021464625.1. NCBI lineage: Eukaryota > Metazoa > Chordata > Actinopteri > Gobiiformes > Gobiidae > Proterorhinus > Proterorhinus semilunaris. The sequence continues at coordinate 31,249,465 of CM038347.1, read as the reverse complement.
TCCACCTTTGAGCTTTGAATCATTTTTTAACAATGTTCCCCCTTCAAAAGACAAACCCAGAGTAGCGTCTGTCTTCATTCACGCGGCCTGGAGTAACCTTATTACTTTGCTAAGTTCCACTTGTCCAGCTGAAGCGCTCCGATCTGTATCTCCTGAAATTTCACACGTCATAGATGGACAAGGAAACTGCCTTCCACATTTGTAACGCCCATAATCCACCGTTTCTGTGCTCAAAGTATGTTCACCACGGCGCCACCAATTTGGGAGCATGCCGTTAGCTGGAACTTAAAGCTTGTTTTCACTTTTTTTTTTATCACGCATCATTCCCAGAGGACACGCCGGGCCAAAATTGAAATCCTGACCAGCCCAATCTCTCATTACTCCACTTCCACATGAAACGTAAAATAGGTATTGTTTTGGATGAGGGGGAGGGCGTCAGTAGTCGTTACAAGCTCAAAAGAGTCCATTTTGCATAATAGCATATTCCCTTTCCGCCTTTGAAACTTTACGCGCTTTCATAAACGCGGCAGATGTGAACGCGGTGATTTATTTCTATATGAAATGCACGCACATAAAAGCTCCAGCTGCACACTCTCAGCGCAGTCAGATAAGCAGCGCGGCGGGGAAAGATGGCTCCGTTTAAACAAGCATGTGGGATCAGGTGTTATCCGATGTCACACACACTCTTTCCAACACCATTTCCAGCTCGATTCAACTCCACGAGCCAGGTGGCATGATTTATGACATCTGCAAGTGCTCACCTAGTTCAGATCTTTAAAGAGACTCGAGAGTTACGGACGGCGCAGATACGGTACGTACAGAGTTACATGAAACACTTTCAAACACTTTCAGACTGAATTCAAGCTGTAGCCTATTGATTTGTGTCATGCGGTATTCTTATTATACTTGTTGAAGGTATACGATAGACTGAACAAAAATGCTCCCAATTGAACTGAACTCAATGACATTCCTCCAACATATTGTGGCAAATCTGTCTGAATCTGTGTAAGTGAGGACTTCTCCTTTGCCGAGATAATCCACCTCCAACCAACCCCCCCACATGGCTCTACATTATTATATATATATATTTTTAGGTACCTGCTCTTGTTGTTTTCATTTTTAACGGTACCCAGCCCTAAATGCATGAGACTCTCCTCCGCAGGGTGGCTGGGCGCACCCTAAGAGGACCCGGGAGGAGCTCGGAGTAGAGCCGCTGCTCCTTCAAGCCGAGAGGAGCCAGCTGAGGTGGCTCGGGAATCTGTTCTGGATGCCTCCCTCGGGAGGTGTTCCAGGCATGTCCTATTGGGAGGAGGCCTCGTGGAAGTCCCAGGACACACTGGTGGGACTATGTCTCCGAGCTGGCCTGGTGTTGCTTCGGGGTCCCCCCAGAACCCCGTTCTTCAAAAGACACATATACCCGTGATTAAAGGATTTTGGTGGTGGAACTCTAAGTCTCATACTCAGAACACTACATTTGGTTGATATATGAAAGGCTGTGTCACAGAAGGTGTTTTATATTACTTTTAATGTATTTACTTTAAAAATAAGTTTCAAACCATTTCACAGAATAGGATTTCTTTCTATGTGCTCTTGTTTGAGATACTCCCAGAAAGTTAGAGCAACAGCCAGTCCTCCCCAGGAAATGTTTTGCATAATCAGATTATACTTTCCTAAAAATAAAGAAAAGAAAAAAGCAACACATTTTTATACCTGCAATTAGACTACTTTTAATATTTACAGTCAAAATCCTGTGTAAGTGTTTCCCTCTGGGGCCCCTCTGCTGTGGGGCCCCAGTCCCTCTGCTGCACGTGTCAGCTCCGCCCCTGTTTCTCCTCCATCTGTAGCTGCTCATCACGCTGAGCAGTGAGGAGCCCCACAAGCCCCAGACGAGTCTTAACTTTAGCCAGGATTCATTACTACTGCTACTTTTAAACCGCGGAGACAGATTCAGAGGATCTGAAAACTTTGTGAAAAAGGCCGACATTGCGCCGTAACCGTAACGCCGCAGTTTTATCGCCTTTTTCTCTTCATTATGCCTCCTAAATTAACCTTTAAAACCGAAAATATGAGGCTGATTGTTATGAAATAAAAAACAGGCTTGGGAAGACGTAATGCCGTTCCTTCACCTGGCCCGAATTAGTATTTTTTGTTGCATTGATTTTTCTCACAGGCAGACTTTCGTATGTGTGCGAAAATGACAAAGCCGCAAACTTTTTGTTGTTGTTGGGCCAAGCGAGGGTGCGGGAACACCGTTCCCGACCGTTCCTGCCCACTTTAGCCCCTGCATATAAACACCTATAGACCTTCTAAAGCTTTGATGCAATATCGTCTGAAAGCACATACCCAGTACACAGGTCTAACGGTCTTACAATGGCAGTCCCACTGGCCTTCATATCCTGAACACATTCATGTCCCTTTCAATTCCATGTACAGTGCCATAGCTCAAAATGGGACATGTTCTTTCATGAGCGGTCCTCACTTTGAGAGAGAGAACGGCTAATTATCCGTAAGACGTTCCATTAGAACGCTGTCGTCCTGGGACAGCATGAGCTATTATGTTCAGCTATGTTCACTTAGTCGGTTCACTGGACTCTTCTATTTACTGTACAGTAGTGAGTTAGAACAAGGACTCAATTCGAGTCAGTAACAACTGCAGGAAAAATGACTTGAAAGCACATTTTATTCTTGATGAGTTTGTCACCATTTTGGATGGTTTGCTCAGATGATTGATTTGATAAAACAACGTGCAACACCAGGAATGATGATTTGCCACTTAAACCCACATCAAATCAAGCAGAGAAATAAAAAAAAAGAACAAATAAAATGTAATCTCTGTTTGAAACACCATGATGCCAAACAAACAAAAACAGGCCTGCCTGTTTGAAGGTGCGTCTGGATGTTGTTTGTTGATGTGACAGCTTGATATTACAAATGCGACATTCAGTTTTTGTGTTCTCTAAGTGCATCCAAACGCTGCTTCATTTACTATTGCTCCTTTTATTTATTTTACAATGTGAGTGAGCCTCCGAACCTCTCTCCTGTTCAAGTTTACCTTTCAGAGGAGCATGCACTTAGTGGCGCACCAAGGGTGTCATGGGTCCCCAGTTGACAGGGGGCCCTATATACAGTATATAGAGTGAGAATAAAAGTCAAAAATAAAAGCCCAAAAGAGCGTGCAGAGGAAAGAGGAGGAGCAACACGGCTCGACACCTGACTGCTCCCATGATGCTCCTCCGTGCATTTGTTTCCCTCAAAACAGTTCTGGGGTACTCTGGGTCAAATGTTACAATAAACTGGTATAATGCCAAAAAATAAATGGGAACGTGATGGCTCTTTATACCGATTTGTTTGCGGGTCACGACATCGCTTGCCATTTTTGGTGGAGCTTGCCAAAGGAGAAAACGAATGAAAGGCAGCACATACATGGTTTGGGGCAATGTCTGATGGTTTTCAGACCACAAAAGTCCACAAAATTAGAAGACTTACACTAGAGATTAGATAAAGATAAACTTGGTCTTGACCAGGCGTTTGTACTCACTGTTGTGCTCCGGTTCCTCCTCCACATTGCCCATGACCATGGCTGGGACTCCAAAGGCCGAGGCCAGCACCCACACACAGATATTCACCACCTGCACCAGACACATGCAGTGACTTTGATATTTTATTTTATTTAAAGTTTGATCATTTGTCTATGTAAAGAAATCCGAAGAAGAGAGAACACAAGTTTTTACGTCTAGCTAATGGCATAATAGCACGTCAATAGTGTGGCATTAAATACAATCTCAGAGTAGAACTCTAGTGGATCCTAGACACATTTTGGAAACTTTGGTTTTGGTACAGCAAAACTATAGAAGAAAAAATGACCAAAGTGAACAGGGCCAGAATGACGCTACTCTAGATATGTTTTTTTTTTTTTTTTAAAGAAAACAGCATCATAACGTGGTGGAAAGCTCAATAAAGTAAATTTAGTATTATCATCATTTCAACTCTGTGGAATTGTATTGGGAACTGCATTAAGGAAATCTATTCGCTTAACAAAGAAAAAATTGCAAGCTTTTTTTCTTTAGAAACGATAATAAAAACGAATCAAGCGACAAACATTTCATGTCGTAAGACTGACATGTGCATTCTAGCGCTTTCGCCGAATTGACAGTTGACTGACGTTTGCCCGTGAGTTGCTGGCCGTACCTTGGCCTTGTGTGGCGTCCGCATGTCCAGAGCTTTGACTGGGTGACACACGGCCACGTAGCGGTCCATGCTCATCACTGTCAGCGTGAAGGTACTGGTGAACATGTTGTAATAATCTATGGACACCACAGCTTTGCAGAGAGAGTTCCCAAAAGGCCAGAATCCAAGGAAAACGTCTGTGCCCTATGGAGTGGAGGAAAAAAACTAAACATTAGTTTTTGTACAAAGGTACTAAACAGACATACTGTAATAGGCGCATTGAAGATGTTTTGCTGTGATCGCTAATGCACAGAGGCAACTGACAGGAACGCGGATATTCAGTGTCGTCGTGTCCAACTTAATGAGTGCAGATCAATAGGGGAAGGCAAATTGCTGCGTTTGCTGTAGCTTACTAATATAAATATGAAAAAAAAAATGCATTGAAAGTTTTCTCATTTTATGTTTTCATATAAAAAAATACATCAAAAAACAGCATCGCACACTCAAGTAGCCGATGTCCAATTTTTAATCAAGATTTGATGAAGGCGAATGCCGAAACGTTATCATCATGCTTGATTACAAAATTGGACATCGGCTACTTGAGTGTGCGATGCTGTTTTTTGATTCATGAAAATTTTCCTCAACATCTGCACCTCTGAGACTGGTGTGCGTTGCTTCTCTTTTCTTCATATAAAAATCAGGCATCATATGCATAAAATGGCCAAAATTGCCTGTATTTTCAGCGAAAATAAATAATGCATAGAATCAGGTTTATATGGTTTTATTTGGTTAACATATTAGTTACAACCATTTATTTATTTAAGCTATTTGGAGATACTGGATGGATGGATGGATTGAGCGAGAGATGTTGCAACAGTGTAAAGGAAACGTCATTCAGAAAATGGCCATAATGGATTACAGCATCATCCCGGTTGCCTTTCCCGTCACACGTGGAGACAAAACATGTCAATGAATGCGTGTGGTAAATTAACCTCTCACCCCCCGCCTTAACAGAGTACATTTTCTCAAGTTCAGCTTTACCCAAATCTAAAAGCTTTTCGACTGGAGAGTCAGTGTAACACCTCATTTGAAAGCTAAGACCTAGATGTTTTTGTCACACTTTTGTAATTGTTATTGTTGCTCTGTTGTCACATTTTTGTTGTTTTATTGTTGCTTTTCTGGCATGTATTTGTTGCTCTTTTGTTGCTTCTTTGTTGTTTTTTGTGTCGTAACGTCACTTTTTTCGTTGGTGTTTTGTCATGTTTTTGTCACATTTGTTTTTTCATTTTGTTAAACGTTTTTGTTGCACTTTCATTGCTCTTTTGTTAATTTTTTGTTGTTCGTCTCGTTTTTGTCGCTATTTTGACGCTTTTTTCAAGAAGATTTGGGATTTCGGGTAATACAAAACTGGAGAAAATGTGCTCGGTTCAAGTGCTTTTATTGTCATTGTACATTCAAATTGTGTGGGTCCAATGGAGGGTTAGCCCAGAGCGGCACACATTTCCCAAAATAATAAGAACTATATATATATATATATATATATATTATTTTGTGACGACCAAATTCACAAAGCACTGAACTCTTGGGTCAACAGTTTTTGGTTGTTTTGTTTTTTACCAAAGGATTTCTGGCTTACTCAAGCTTCATTTACACAGAAAAAACAACTCCCATATAATTGTTCAAAATCTAATTACACACTCAATTGGTGACTTTTTTTTGTCTACAGGTAATGGAAGTATTCCCATGAAGTAAAAAGACTCTACAGCACATAAATAATAAAACCAATTGACACAGTATGTGCACCGTTTCAGACCTGGAATGGTAAAGTTGCCAGAAACAGGGAATCCGCCAAGGCCAGGTTAAAGATGTAGATGTTTGTGGCAGTCTTCATCTTTGTGTATCTGACAAAAGAAAGTGAAAGAAATAGTTTAAAAACCGTGTCAGACAGTGCTGGAGTGAACTGAAACTCCCGACCACATCAACGCCACTTATTTCATAAAAGAAGAAGAAAAAAAAGAAACCCATCCAGACTCCAGTTGAACATTAATACAGTATTTATTTGAAGCACCTCTCTTCTGATTATAATGTCAAGTATTTTCAAATACACATTCAAGCGTTAAAAGCCAGGCCGTGGTTCCTGTCTTTGATTGTTAATAGCACTCATCTCAGAGGTGAACGACGTACAAAAACAGCAGTGATTTTGTCCAATTACTGCATAGAAAATCAAGGCTTGGTTTGTATTCCATTTCCAGTTCTCAAAGCAAATACAGTAGGCAACAGTCTGGAACTATTGCCAGGTCCTAATCGAGGCCAGCAAGACCGAAGACAGGTAAAACTCACTCTAACTTTCAAGGTAGTCTTCCCGAACAGTTAAAAATCATACTTTCGGGAATAGACATGTGGGTAGAAACCTGTTTAGACCTCTTTTTTTTGGTTTTGGTAGAACACAGGGAACCTCAGAATCTCATCTCTGCTGTTTGCAGACGATGTTGTTCTGTTGGCTTCATCAAATCAGGACCTCCAGCGCGCACTGGGGCGGTTTGCAGCCGAGTGTGAAGCGGCCGGGATGAGGATCAGCACCTCCAAATCTGAGGCCATGGTTCTCCACCGGAAAAAGGTGGTTTCCCCGCTTCAGGTCGGTGGGGTGTCCTTGCCTCAAGTGGAGGAGTTCAAGTATCTCAGGGTCCTGTTCACGAGTGAGGGACGGATGGAGCGTGAGATCGATAGACGGATCGGTGCGGCGTCAGCAGTGATGCGGTCGCTGTATCGGACCGTTGTGGTGAAGAGGGAGCTGAGTCAAGCGGCCAAGCTCTCGATTTACCGATCGATCTACGTTCCCACCCTCACCTATGGTCATGAGATTTGGGTAATGACCGAAAGGACAAGATCGCGAATACAAGCGGCCGAAATGAGTTTCCTTCGCAGGGTGGCTGGGCGCACCCTCCGAGATCGGGTGAGGAGCTCAGTTACCCGGGAGGGGCTCGGACTCGAGCCGCTACTCCTCTACGTCGAAAGGAGCCAGCTGAGGTGGCTAGGGCATCTGTTCCGGATGCCTCCTGGTCGACTCCCTTGGGAGGTGTTCCGGGCATGTCCTATTGGGAGGAGGCCTCGTGGAAGGCCCAGGACACTCTGGTGGGACTATGTCTCTGAGCTGGCCTGGTGTCGCCTGGGGGTCCCCCCAGAACAGCTGGAGGAGGTGTGCGTGGATCGGGAAGTCTGGGCATCTCTGCTGAGACTGCTGCCCCCGCGACCCGGCCCCGGATAAAGCGGAACAAAATGGATGGATGGTAGAACACATCCGAGTTTGGTAAACCACATGAGGCGATGTGACATCTGTATCTTCCTCCTCTCGCAGCCTTCCCTGATATTGTGTATTCGTACTTGCACTTATTTGGCCCTAAAGGATTTTGAGATCTGTTGTTATTTCTTCTCCGTCTACCCTCCGGCTCTTGTCTGGCTGTGAACGTTACAGCATGGAAGACACTCCAAGCGTTTTGAGGTCAGCGCGGTACAACCAAACACACGTCTTATGAAACTTACTCTTTCAGATAAGTTTATTGCCTGGTCTTTTCTCTCTGGCTTTCAAATACAAATGTGGTGAGTTTATTTATTTATTTTTTCTTCAAGAGTCTTGTGATGAAAAGATTACATTCGTAAAATATTAGGAGGAAAATATCAAAAGATAAACACAGGACTGAAAGCGATTGGACTGTCGGCCTTCAGTAACAGCAAAAAAATAAAAATTAAATACGGTTAACGCTTGCGGTAAATTGAATGAAGGACATGCACTCACTTAACACACTGCAACGGAGGAGCTCATTTATGCAGGCTCTCGAAAATGAATTGTCGACTAGACAATTCATTTTCCACACGACATTGCCAAAAGTATTCCCTCACCTGCCGTATGAACTTAAGTGACGTCTCATTCTTAATCTACAGGGTGTACAATGTCTTTGGTCCACTTTGTACAAGCTGTAACGGCTTTAACTCTTCTGGGAAGGCTGCCCAAGAGGTTTCGGAGCGTGTTTATGGGGATTTTTGTTGTTTAATCGAGTTGAGATGAGGAGTCTGTGCGTTCATTAGCTCGCCACTGATTGGTTAGCAAGCCATTTGCTCAAAACAGAAGCCTGTGTTTAGTGTTTCATCACATGTTATCCCCACCGATCAGTTCAGGTTCAAGATGCAGGCCAACACAGTCTTCACTCCATAAGTGTCTTTTCGCTACAAATATATTTCACATTATAAAAAAGTATACTTGACTCATTGGTGTCGCAACCATTAGTTCGACTCTCTTCATGCCTAAGTATTAACAGACAAAGCATTCATCTCTCAGCAAAGAAAGTTTGTTGGGAAGACTTGACCCATCCTTGCACTGCAGTTTGCTCCTAAGGTACACACACCGAACCGGAGGGCTCGCGCTACCGCTTGTATTTGGTTCGAGAAAGGCTCGCAATCGGACAAAAAACTCAAACAAACTGTTGCTGATAAGGACTAAGATATGAAAAGAAATGGTTTCCTATTCTTTGCTTGTGCTTTGGTGACAGTGCAATAGTTTTACTGGCCCACCTTTCTCTGACATTTGACATCTAACGCAAACCTCGCCACCATCCTCCCTCTTGGCCTCTCATGGACATTATTTCAATATGTGTGGCTTGGAGTGTGCAGTACCTGTCTGTACAGCCTCGTGTCATAAAATCCTGTTTGAAACCAAGTGCATTCTTTACTACGTCTGTGTTTTCAGAAGTTTATTGCTGCCACTCCCTCCTCACGCTGCTCTGCTCTAAGCCCTAACGCGTGCAATGCCTTTCCGCACCTCACCTTTACGGCACGTGGGTGCGCCTTTCACATTGACGATACACAGTAATCACCTGCACCTTCCGCATGATCCGCGTTAGGTCTGAATGCACCTTTTAGGCGCGTACGCACCTATTGCTGGGTTACAGGTGACATCACAGCGTTCTAAAGGCCTACAATATTATATAGAGGTACAATTATTTTGTTTTTGAGGAGATTTGTGGTCTTGTACAGAGAGATCATGGACCCAGTGACTGATATTAATGATCATTTTTGTAATTCACAAATGTTCTTTTTAGATACGACTTGTGAAAGTGTCATGCAGTTAATAGGAAAAACTGGCTCCTGCCCCCCACTGGGTTCGGTGACACCCTCACATTCTAGAACCTGCAACCCGGCAATAGTCTGACACTCGCCGTCTTTGTCGCGTGCCCGCCCTCGCACTCAAACGCGGCTCTGAAACGACTTGTCCTCATCATAACAATGCTGCAAGCTAAACTATTTGACCTTATTTTATTGTGGTCACCAGAGAAAGGTAGAGCAGACATGTGTCTTGTTAGCAATTACAAATTACAAATTGTCATTGTAATTAAACTTTAATATCTAATCATGTCAAGTCACAAGTGCTGTGCCGGTTGTGGAGCTACCGTTGGCTTGATTCCACTTAAATGTCAAGTTTTCTGGGTCAAAAATGAAATCCAACCTCAGAGACTTCAATCTGACAAGTTTTTTTTTCATCTTCTCCCTTTTGCAAAACACTTGTTTAGAGACCTTCATGTGGTAGAGACATGGTGCTTCAAGTAAAAAGGGAATATTCTAAAAATAAAAAATGAAAAGGCCCAAACAAAAAATGGTGAGTGATGAAAGGATGGAGAGGATAAAAGATGAACATGGAATAATGAGAGCTTGAGAACACTACAGAGAGAAGGGAGAGGGCTCTAAAAGTGGTAAAAGGGAAAGAGAAATTTCCCCCCCAAAAAATAAGAGGAACTGATGCCAAGAAAGACGGTCTTTGATAGCCCGGAGACTAGTTGGAGACTTGAGTTGCAGCCGGCTTGATTAGCTGCATCTAACAACGTTTCTGTCATATTACGAACAGAAGCACAAAGAAGAGCTAAGCCAGAGTGCAATTGATTCCCTTTCAGCTGTGTCTTCATTATTCTCAACTCTCCGTGTTAAGCCTGCGTGCTGTTCTATTTTCCACTGACATTGTGTGCGGAAGAAGCAATACTTACGCCCTATCCGCCCGCGATTACAATGACCAAGGGTCTTCAGGTAAAAAGTTAAAATGATTGATTTGAGTTTCTACGTCTGAAGCTGTTTGTTCATCCAAGGATCAAGTATAAAAAAAGAAAACAAACGACACTGTTACAGACGAGAACAGGAAGCACGACCTCATTGTTGTGGCAACATTAGACATAGGGATGGGGACCGTCAGTTTTTGTCAGATACCACTGCTGACAATTGGTTGTTTTCAGGCTCAGCAGCGACACCTGCAACACTTCATGTTTTGAGCAGAATGTTTGTGACACTTTTCCTTGGCATAGCTACTGCAGGTACCAACATTTACGTTTCGGCGTGGCGTTTGTTTCTGTCAATTACGAAGCGCCACTACGCATCACGAAAGGACGCGCTCCGTTGCGAAACTCCACGAACAGAGGGTGATTCGTGACATTCGTGGAAGACTTTTTGACAGACAAAAACTTTCTCCACGAACGTCTCGAGCTGATGCGTTCTGTTAAGAATCCCATTGAGATGCGTTAAGTCACGTCACGAACGTCACGAATGACGGAAAAATGCCATTCGTGCCCATGTGTAAACACAGCATAAAGTTGCATCGGCTGCATCAACTCGGGGAGGGGGGCGGAGTTAACTGAATCCAAGCGTCTTGTCTTCCGGGTTAGAAAAATACCTCCAGAAAATACTCATAGTGGTGTCCATAGTGGTAAAGGTACAATATATCATATAAATGCCTATACTTCACTTTGGAATGGCTAAAATAGCATGATACAGATCCTTTAAGACCCTATATATTCTCTGGAGAGAAAAAGTACCGAAACTTGGCACCGCTTCCTACCGGAGCTTTTCGGTCGGTACCAAGTGGGACCCAGTTAGACAGACCAACATGGAGCATGGAGGCTATAAGGGAAAGTTTGGATGTGTTTAAGTCGAGTGGGCTGCCGTTTTACGAGAAGAGCAAAATCCATGTGACGCATGTTGTTCGTCGTAGCATGGGGTAAGAAATGGCTTTTGTCGCTGAGACACAGGACATGCAGACAAACCAGTCAGCGCTTGCAACATGAATTAATAAAACGCTTGTTGCCATAATTCAGTGCTGTTATATGCCTGTCATTTCCAGAAAAATAGTCTCTAAAAATGAGTGAATTACTGACATTGCTCATGCCGTGAGAATGCTCATTAAAAACTGCAGACATCCCGGGGTAAATTCAGTTTTTCTCGACGTCCCTATAGGAAAGTCTAATCTCATGCGAATAGAGCTTACTTAGTTGTACTGTTGTAGTAAAGCAGCCGTTCTAAAAGCATTATACAAGCAGAAATATGCAATGTACGGATTTCTCAAACATAATTGAAATGAAATGAATAAAACATTCAGTTATTGATTCTTATAAGGTTAAGGCACACTGGCTTCTGTTTCCCGATGCTCCAGCAAGGACTGGACGTTACCTCCACGGTCTACAGCTCCTTTCTGCAGATGGATTTCTGTCAGCCCTGGGTCATCTACAGCCTGTCCGGCCATGGGAGTGGATCTCTCCTTCAATGTGGTTCTTCTCGAAGCTGAGAAAAACAATCCGTCCACTGCACATGTTCAAACCATCTGAGGCTGGGGCCAAAAAAGCCACACACACAAAAAAAAATAACTGTCCCACTTATTTCTAAAACTAGTGTGAACTTCTCACCTGCTTTTGCAGCATGAACACCTACACCTGCTCTATCTGCTCCAGCGCGGGGTCTCTTGGTTCACATGCCAAATAAGTGCGCTGAATTTAACACTCCATTTGAGAGAATCAAAACCATTTCAGAAAGTGAGTTTGATCAAAGAGTTCAGACCAACGTGCACTTTGCCTCTGAGGAATGGGCCTCGGTTTGAAGAGAGTTTTCCATTGATTTTGGCTTTTCATGAATAAAAAGAAGCAAAGAAATACACGGGTTTTGTCATCATCATATTTTTTTGTTATGTTTCCATGTAATTGTAAACAAATATGTAGAATTTATCACTTCATTGTTGTCATAGTTATTTCATTTTCCTAATTGTCTTTGCTGGGATGTGTGATGTTTATATCAAGCACACCATTCACACATTTGCCCTGATGAAGACACGCTTTTGTAGAAACGCACTGGCATTTGTTTCAATAAAGGATTTCTTTAGAAATCCACTGAATTGTGCCTTGGCATTTTTGACTGCGTTTGCACAATTTTCAGTTTCTCATTTGCAAAGTCATCCTCTTGCCGTCAAACAAATGGGTCCGCTGATGGCTTTAAAAATGCGGAAGACGCTTCTTGTTTTATTAATGACGCAGCATAATCCCAGACATACAGATCAGCACGTTTCAGCACTAGAAGGAAAAACTAAAGTACGCAGGGTAGCACAGGAATATGTTTTAAGGCTTCATTGTTCATTGTTAGGCGCACTATACTCCTGCGTTGAGAACTTGATGCTTGCTCCCTTGACATTAGGGGATATGGCAAAAATAAAATATCACAATTTTTGAATTATAAACTCACGATTCCGATTTTTTCTTTCTTTCTAAATGACAAAAAAATACACTTAAAATGCTCACTGGGGAAGAAAATATTGGATGAATATAGTAATTTATTTAACTTTGTGATAATCAACACAGCAAGAATAGACTTAGACCTAAAGCAAACTCACTCTATAGCATTAAGTTTGGTAAATGTTAATCACGTCAAGCTGCTGTGATGTGATTCTCTGTCACTGTGTGACCCTTTCTCAATAAGAGTCTTACTAAAGCGATAACATGAAGTGACTTTTATTGTATAAAACTCAAACAGGAAGCAGTTTGTCACCGTTGGGCGACTTGACAAAAAGGAACTGAGATTCACGGCGTTTTTGGAGAACTCTTATATTTTCAGAGACATGAATAGACGGCGCATTTGTGAGCGCAGTCCAGCATTGAACTGAAAACAAATGAGAAGGATGTGGCGGCGTACAGAACGAAGGACACACTCGCTTCTTCGGTAACATGGTCCGGGTAAATAAATAAGAAAAGAGAAGCAACGCACACCAGAAGCCGCCTCCGAGGAGCAGATGTTGGGCAAAATCTTCATAAATCAAAAAACAGCATCGCACACTCATTAGCCGATGTCCAAATGATAGTAATTAAAGCCGCAAGCGGCGATGTAGGCCCTCGCCCCTGGCGCAGCCCCCCCTTGCGACCGCCTCCTTTGCAACCGCCCCCGATCTCGCCCACACCTGCTCTCCCCTCGGCCTCACACACAACCTGTGTGCTCTCTGTCTACTAACTCTTGCTCTTTGCAGCAGGGGGCGCTATAGCATGGATCATTTTTGTGTTCATGTAAAAAGATTCAGGGCCATCTGGTGTATAAGTGATAACATTTAAAACTCAAAGGGACAAAGAATGCATAATAATGATGCTCTCAGGAACACGTTTACACTGGCCACGCCCACATCTTACACAATATGATGTATATGTAATATAATTTTTTGTTTAGTTTATTGTGTAGAATATACCGGCAAAGTGGGAGATAAATAATCCAGACTGCAATATTCAAGGTATAGATAGGTGGCGCTATAGTGTTGAGCACTGTGAAGTTATTGAGCTCTATCTGTTCAGACCGTGAGTGTCCTTATGTCAGGCAAATATGATCCAGATTGGATAGAGCGCATGCCTGCGAGGGGTTGTGAAATGTACTGCAAAAAGGCCTTTTTTTTGTGGGGGTGCCATTTTAATCTCTTAACCCCCACTTTAACCGAGCACATTTTCTCCAGTTCGTCTTGACCCATGTCTTAAAGCTTCTTGAAAAAAAGCGTCAAAAACACAGTTACAGAAATGAGACGTAAGTGCAGATAAAACCACAGCACACAAAGAAATGCACTTGGTTCAGGTGGGAGTTAAGAGGTTAAAAGTGAAAATGGCCGACATCCTGTGCGTCATTGCCACGCCCACACCTTAGAAAATATCAAACACATGTAATATATTTTTGTGTTCGATTTAATGTGTAGAATATACCTGCAAAGTTTCATATAAATTGTACAAACTAAATGTTTCAAGGTATAGATAGGTGGCGCTATAGTGGTGAGCACCGTGCAATTATTGAGCTCTATGGATTCATACCATAAGAGGCCTTATGTCAGCCAAATATGATCCAGATTGGATAGAGCGCATGCCTGCGAGGGGTTGTCCAAGGTACGGGAAAAAAGCACGTTTTTTGTGGGGGCGCTATGTGAAAAGTGTAAACGTTATCAAAAAAAGCTGGCTTGAAGTTGTAGCTCAATTTCTCTAGATTCTATTGAGCCATGTTTGAGCTTATTCTGCAGAAAAACCAAGGAGTAGTACATTGAAACATCTGGTGAGAGATTTCTTCTCCAGGATTTCAATCCAAGATGGCCGACTTCCTGTTGGTCAGAGGGCGGAGCTACAATTATGTTTTGTGACCATCTCCATGTGCTCTATCACTGTGCCAAAGGGGATTGGCCTATGCCAAAAATGCATGTCCCCAAAAGAATGGGGGTCAACTTTGAGGGGGCGCTGTGGAGCCATTTTGTTTAGGGCGTGTGCATGTCGCCCACTGACACGCAATTTTTGCCGACTCTGATTCACTGTGCCCATTTCTGCGTGTACTTTTGCTCGGGAAGGCACTGAAAAACAGGATCTTAGAGGCGGAATAATAATAATAATAATAATAACAAGAAACCGGGGGAGAACAATAGTCCCTCACCAGGACTAAGTCCTGGCTCGGGCCTAATCACCAGGACTAAGTCCTGGCTCGGGCCTAATAATAACAAGAAACCGGGGGAGAACAATAGTCCCTCACCAGGACTAAGTCCTGGCTCGGGCCTAATTACGTTTGGGCATTAGCCTTCATCAGATCGTTCTTTTTTCTCCTTTGAACCAAAGTGTATGTGGAGTGGACCAGCCCAGGTGGCTTCGATCTTCTCCGGGTAAATAAATAAACGCACAATGTGATCCACGGCGTTACGGGGGGAAGACACTAACACAAGCTTCGCTGAAATGGAGAACGCAGGGTTTAAAAGCTCTGCCTTGAGGAGCCTGGACGTAAACACGCACTGTAGAGGAGCAGCTCGCCGCTAAATGCTCGCATTAGCGTCCGACATTGACAGATCGTCAGCTCTGGAGATCGTAAGTCGGTCTAATATCGTCATATCGCCCAGCCCTATTTGACATGCTCATATAACTCAAGAACAAAGACTCTGTTCGGTCCTGTAAATATTTATATTTATTTTTTTTCTTTATATTCGAGCCTGCCCCTTTGCCCGTCTTACATTTCAACACTTTTCCTTAGCGTGACTTCTCCTCTCATCACACGTGTTCGTTATGGAAGCCACGGAAAAGGAGAACCTTTCATCTCTCAACGCCGTTTCAAATATTCATCATATCCTTGAATTATTCACATGCAGGCAGTTGGCTCTCTGTCGGGATGAATGAGCTGTCACAGGGCGCTTTTTTTCCCCTCCTTCTTGTCGTCAAGGTAAAAAAGGAGAGAGAATAAGATAAGATAAGCCTGAACACACATGACTGTCACAGTTAACACAAAAGAGCGCCAATTAGAGGAACAAATTCTACGGCTTAAGTGCATGACGGGTTTCATGTTTTTATAATCATTAGTTGGGGCGAGAAGTGTTAATCACAGTTTTACTGACGAATTCTTTCTTAAACAAGGACTTATTGGACAGCTGAAAAATATGCAGTTTGTGTCAATCCTGTAATGTGTTACCTACCGTACGTCCGATCAGGTGGCTAGGGTTAAGGACAGGGATTAGGGTTGTGAACGGCAAATGTGATGTAAGTTGTGTTTCAACACATATCTCATGCATATTTTTAGAAACTAGAAGGTCTTTGGTTTAAAATGAGGTATCACACTGGCATATAGGCTGTAAGCTCTCAGTCAATGAGATTTGGATATGCATAATTGCTAACCCTAAGGTGGCAGGTAACAGGTTAAATGGGTATGGACTCTCCATTTATGTTAGGCTCCTGTCAGCTGACAAGAAAGTCAAAGAACAATAACATGTCGAGTGAAGTTCTATGTCACTGCAGGGATAATATATCCATTTAAAACAATGCACGTGGCAACTTTTTGGCTTGTAGATGGCTGCTCTCCTGCTCTGAGTAGTACGTACGCTTAAAAAAAAAGTGTTTGCAGCAATTAACAAGAGACAAACACATCCATGTGCACCGGGGGAATCAAAGGGACGGGTGATGGGGCTGAATGATATTGAAGTGAAAAAGCGCAGTAACGACATCACTGTGATATTTCACTAAACCATTTCAATTCGATATGTTCCATTCTAATTAAACACAAATTGTAAGTAACTAGTTTTTCAGCAAATTGTGCCAAAAGAAGACATAACAAAAGACCACATCAGGACCAAAACAAGGCTATTATTGAACTAAGTTAGCAGATGTTTAACTGAAACTGAACTGCCACACAATGCGTTGTTTGTTTTTGGCTGAGTTTGCAAAGAAAATGTCACTTAAGTGATGTTCTTACGATACGGATATCGCATCACCTAATATGATATATCATGTGCAGCCCTAGCGGATTATGGCGGTTAATTAGCGTAACGGCAAACAATTGAATTCCGTTACATCAGTATAAACACTATGTCCATCATATGGCCGTGATGTAGCTCGCACCTGCAGAGTGAAGCGCACACACCCAGACTTATCGCTTTCTCTCAACCGTCTGGATCTTTGCTCAACACTACGGGCCTGGCGACACTCTCCTTTCCCGTGGGAAAAGCGTGTGGGGCTCGTGTGCACGTCGGAAGGCCCTTCTCACAAGAGTCGCCTGGGGTCTGCAAGTGGATGTTGGTAAAAGGCTCAAAGAAGAACGTGTTGATATGGCATGACACTCATCTTTCCGAATGCGTGGGGTAAGTGTGACTGCCTCTACTGTCTGGACTGACTTTAGAACGGTGCAGTCCATTTTGGCGAAGTACGTCTTATGGCAAATATGTCTTTTTAATCAGAGGTGGGAAATAATACTGCTGACAGGATGATATTTACATTGTTAGTTATGGATAATGAACAAAAAAGCGACAATACTGTGGGCGATGAATGAAAAATCTGTTGAACAAGCCCTCCAAAATATAGACAATTATCACCCATCCCTATTATAACGTATCGTAACCCTATTTCCTTTGTATTCCAAACTTCAAAAGAAGTTTTATACACTCACTGCTGGCCCTGTCGCATCCACCCTCGACGTTCCATTCAGCTGCCGTGGCGTATTGTCATTTTGATACATTACTGATTCGTGAGGTTGCGAAGAGGTGAGTAACTGTGCGTGTCTGAATTATGTAAAAAGTTGGGTTTTTTTGTGGGCAGCCCCGGGCGATCGGGGGAAACTCGGGACGAGCCGACCGACCTGTGCGACCTGTGATTGAAACTGAAATCCCACACGCGCCGCATCTCCAACACAAGGTCCTGTCATTCAGCAATGACGCACACACTGCGGGGAAGTACGTGTGCCAAAACAGTGAAAAACACAAACCCTGCATCGCCAGCCATGGAAATCTGTATCAAAGGGACTATGGGCGAAAATGAGTCCAATAAGGTTAAGGTAGGAAAAGAAAATTGGTTTTCCGAGTATCTTTCATATACACTGCCTGATCACAGAAAAGAGTGACCACGTGGATTTAACTCGCTGTTCAGGTCTGGGGTTGCTCCAGGTTTTTTTCCATACTGAAAAAATTTTCTTACCGGAGCTTAGACGAGATGATGCGTACCTGTCTGGTCTTTACGCGCGCGCTCAGTCACGCAAAAAGACCAAAGATGTTGTTAGCAATTAGCCTCTCCTCCCCTCCTCTATGGGGCCAAACGGGGGTGAAGTTAGAAGCGACCAAGCTCTTCCACGTCGTTCCTATTTAAACACGGTCCCATGAGTAGTTGCACGATCCAAGTATAGTTAGACAAAATCAAACATGTCCATTTTCTAAGCGGATAAAAAAGGGGAACTATATTGTAAGGCGTAATAATACCTTAGGAGAATTTCGACGTCCGGACAGCGGCCTGTTCCTTTGAGGCATTTAAACAGAAGCATCAAGATCTTAAAGTCAATCCTATAGGGCCAATGGAGGGGGGCCGTGCAGCACAGGGGTGATATGCCCCCGCCTCCTTGTACTTGTACTTGTCTGGTCACTAACCATCGCAATAAAACCTATTCTGATTCTGACTTAGGAGCTGGCTTTTATCACAGAATTGATTCGCTTCCCAAACTTTAAGGCGCTATCAACTTGTATTGATGATAGGAGAGTGTGGCCATTGTGCAAAGTCTTCCCCAGCACATCCCAAACAGCCTCAATGGGGTTAAGATCTGGACTCGTGCTCCCTGAACCGCTCGCTCAGGGTGTTCAGGACGTCGGCTGATCTCCTGCTATGGGCGCATAGTGTTGCTGAATCTAGATCTGACCAACTGCAGCCACCCCAGGTCACAACAGTTTGTCAAATCCAGGTGGCAACATTTATTTGTTTTTTGGTCAGGTAGCGTAGTAGCAAAAGCAATAATAGTTGCACCCGGGAATTGAACCTGGACTTTCTTGTTGCGAGGTGAGATTGCACTCCTTAATTTAATTGGTGAGTGCCTCGTTCCAGACCAACAGAATTGCCCCATTTCCACTTAATACTTGTTTTTTTTTTCTACAGTACAACATGACTGTCAACGTTTTGTTTGCCTTGAGCATCCGTCCACATAATCTCTCCTTTCTTTATCCTGTTACAATAAAACAGACATGATTAGCTTGCAAAGCCTGTCAGTCCATGTTAGCCTCCCAAAGACTCATCACTTTGTCTTGAAAATCCCCCTTTTGCTCTCTAGCCTCTGTCTTCCTGCCACTTCTCCACAGAGATATACTTATTTGGACGCACTTCAGCATAAGCCTCCGTAAGATGCTCCCCCGTTCTGTGAAGAGGAGATCCAATTCAGCTAATGCTTTCTCCGTGGCGGGGCACCATGCTCCCCTGTTATAGCTGGCTCCTTGGGTGACACCACAACTCTATTCTTCACGGGCGATCCGACTGGTGCGTGATTATCTCCGGCTCAAAGGAAGGATTTGAGAGAGCAGAAAGGTGGATTATGGGAAATGAAGGCGACATAAGATTAGCTCCAGTGGTAAAGGCAAAGAGGAGGCCTTTAATGACATTCTGTACAGCTGAGATGGGGAAAGATGGCAAATAACATACGCTATTATACATATATCATGATGCATAGAGGCTGATATGATTTGCATCGTGAAAAAGTTAGACAAATAGTTAAACAAAGTGCATTATATGTTTTGGCTACTAGTGTATTGCAGTATTGGCTTTTTAAGACAATATTAGTATATTAGTAACAAAAAGTGTGATATTTATCACAAAACGATATATAATGTCTCAGCTGTTGATAAGTATCAAAATGGGTGGCCTGTGTAGCATTTAGCAAATAATCTGATCCAGTCTAGAACGATACCATTCTGTGTTTTTTATACATCGACTGCACTACTCAGTACTGTACTTGAATTGAGTTTCTTTTGCAGATCATTACTTTGCTGGAGTAGTTTTTTCCCACTACATTTGAAAGATAAATATAACACTTTCTACCCCAATACATTTCCAAAAAGGCTCCGAACTACAAAGTGATAAATAGCCCACATAAAAGCCCTATAATGCACACTCCAGAACAGTAGGGGGTGCTGTGCAGATATAAAGTCCTCGTCGTTGCCGTACGGAGGCTTTATGTTTTCGAAGCGGTTACTACTTCAACAGTCTGAACAGAGCCCTCGTCTTTCCAACGATAATGGACATGTTTTGAATGTGCCTTGTGAACCTTGATTCTAAAACTCAAATCTAATCACACTTGCAATACATCCCCCTCATTTGTTTAAGCCTATTTGAAAAACAAATAACTTTGAATTATGTGCCAGTTTTTGTCCCATGTGGATAGGCCCCGTAATTACCGCAGTATTACCTAAACTCCTTTACGCATCTGTCTCTTAAACAGATTCTACCAATTCTACCACCTGCCCAGCACAGTTTTACTTAAGGCCTATAGATGTCACCTGAAACCCCGCTATTAAGATGTTTTATGTACTCTACATGGCTTTGAAAGAAACATCTACAACCGTAAAAGGCCAAACAGGCTTGCGACATGCTAATTTACGGCATTTTCCATTTTAACGCTAATAGGATAATGCTGGCTCGGGCGAACACGAGCTGCTTTTTGATCCCGTTCGGACTATTCACGTTGCAGGCAGCACCCACGGGTCGCCCTGATAATGGCGGCACACAAACACTCGACGGTAATGTGCACTTGAAATGGCCGCTTTTGGCTCACGAGTGGATATAAATGGCACTTTTAAACCATTCAGAGTTTAATTCAATTTGAGAGAGCCCGATGAGGACGCGGGTGGACATTACCCACACGAAGGCTTTTGGTTTATTATGGGACTGAGCCACCAGTCCTTTTTCACTTGCCGCTTTGAGTACAGACTCCAGAGAACACTTAGCTACATGAGGAGGTTTTGTTTGGGCGGCGCGGCCCGTGCTGTATGGACGGGCCGTGCGGGATGTCTCTCCAAGCGCCATAGACACCCCTCCAGGCGTCGTATCATCGGTCACGCTGGGACATATTTCTTTCTCATCGTTCTCATTGATTACAAGGCCGTTTTGTTGTCAACTGCATTAATAAAACAGCGGGGCAAATACTGTATGTCAGGGAAATACTAAAGAAGTCCCGAGAGACCTGAGCGGAAGGATGGGACGAAGTCTGGATGTCTTAAGTAGAAGAAGTTTATTACCGTAATACAGATCTGGAGACATATGAACAGTCAACACAGTGTTCAGGGCATTGATCATCCAGAGTCTGGCGATACTTCCACATGAAGAGAGTTAAATAATCTTGGTTACACGTAGGCACTAACAGTCTATGCATAGACGATGTGCCACGTTTACTAGGCCACATGTCATGTAGAAGGTCGGCGCCCCCATGTACTGATTTAACGGTACGATATGATAAGGGAAATATGTGAGGGCCGAATTAACTCTATAATTCCCCATCACTGTACAATATCATTTAAACACAAAGGCTTCAAAGCGATGCCCCTCGATGCCCAAAGCATCAAGTGTTTAGGACAAGGCGGCGCTGGTTTTAGCAACAGATGAAAATGCAATCAGATTGTATATTGTCCACATTACATGAGATTGGCAAGTGGAATCGGACTGTCAAAAGTCAAATTCCTTGAATTACCGCTCAATCTATGTTCCTACTAGGGCAAGATATAAAAAACTATATAGATTTTCATCAATAAAACTGCACTCTTTTGTATTATGATGTTATTTTTCTGAAAAAATGCTTAGTTTTCACCTAACCCATAGTTATATCGTATCGATATCGAGATATCTGGCATGAATATCGAGATATGAAATTTTGTCTACATCGTTCCTACCCTTTAGGTCATGAGATTTGGTTCATGACCGAAAGGACAAGCTCATGGATACAAGGGGTCGAAACAAGTGTCCTTCGCAGTGTGGCTGGGCACACCCTTTGAGATAGGTTAGAGATAGGGGGCGTACCCAAACTGTGGGACGCCCCCCGGGGGTACGTAAAGACATTTTTGGAAGAAACAAATATGTTAATCACAGTCTAATAGAAATTGACTTGTTAAAGCCGCCGCATGAGAAACACCCTTTTACAGGCGGACGTACTTTCTAATTCAGACGTGCTAAATTCCGTCCACTCCAGAACCGAACCTCAAGAGCTGCTTTGGACCCGAGTCCAAAATGTGTTTAAATGTGGAAAGCTTGAGTTCACTGTAATAATGGATGAAATAAGCATGTTATTATATGAGCTGTTATTATATGAGCTATATCCTATTCACAGAGTTTTCAATCGCATCAAAGTAGGGGGTACGCGTCTGGTCATCCAAAGCTTCAGGGGGTACACATGCACCTATGAAACGTTTGGGAACCACTGGGTTAGAGCCTTTGCCACTCCACGTCAACAAGAGCCAGCTGAGATGGCTTAGGAAATATGTTTCTCAGCTGGCTTGGAAGCACCATCCAGAAGAGCTGGGCTGTGGATAGTGAACTCTGGGCATCTTTCTTTACCTGCCTTCACATCCCAGCCCGGGATAAAGCTGGATGGAAGTAATTTATTCACAAGAAAATAAGTAATTTACTTGTTAGTAAATGGATGGGAGAAATTGAAATGTGTTTTTATTACGTATTGGTGTCCCTAGATGCCGAAATATTAGGTCTATAAGTGACGTGTATATTTGGCCTCTGAGCTTTGATTGTAAGTAATTATGAAGCACATATTAGGTGCCTGGCGAACACCTTCTTACCTTTGTTATGAAGCCATTAGAATTGAGTATGATAATGCATATCCCTCATTAGCACTCATTGTGTTGCCAGTGCTTACAGTAAAACCCCGGCACGGTGAAGCTTGAGTGAAATCTGCTGCTATAGAGGCCGCATTTGTTGCTTTGATGCTATAATAGTCAGTAATATAATGCGTGATGGAGAGAGCATGGCAAAGGTGGCTCGTCTGCGAAAGGTGCTGCCATTTCGTAAATATCATCCGACGACACGGCGAGAACTCTGAGCTGGCTAATAGGCTCCAATAACAAAGGACACAATGTACAGCTATGGGCTTTTGTGGCTAATGGAAAAATTAGCCTCAAATACCACGTCACTGTGTTTAGCTGCTCCAACAGAGAGAGCCTTTCTTTTTCAACATGAAGGGGACATTTAGAAAATTCAAGTGCCTACTTTCTTGTTTGTTAAGGGGAGTAAAATGTATCTAAAATTACCCCTGTGCATGAGAGCTAAAAAATGAAATACATTAGATCCTAATAGTAATTTGAAAAGCTATTTTGGAACAAGATTTTTGGCAGATTTTTCCAAAATGTCTGGTCTATAATCCTGTAAAAACACACTGTAAAAACGCCGATTTTATTTTATGACTTTAGGTGATTCAATCATAGTTTCTGTCCCAGCTTTGATTAGTTTCCATTAGCATTAGCATGCTGCTGTTAGCATTAGCATACTGTTGCATGCCACGGCAATTTGCACGGCGATCAAAAATACAATTAAAACTAACTCAGTGACTGAATTCTCCAGGTTCTGTGCTTCCAAATGACACACGGCATGTCCATATTCACTGAGGTTTAGAGAAACGTGTGTTTAACCACTTAACTGCCACCCTAGGGTTAGGGTAAAGGATTAGGGTTAGGGTGAATAATTATTTATATCCAAGTCTCAAAGCGTATTGACTGGAGAGCTTATAGTCTATATGTCAGTGTGATACCTAATTTGAAAGCCAAGACCTTCTAGTTTCTAAAAATATGTGTGAGATCTGTGTGAGTGAAACACAACATATGTTACATTTGCTGTTCTTAACTCTAATTATATCTTGATTAGGGTTAACTAACCCTAACTAACCCTAACCCCCTGATCAGGGGAGACGGCAGTTAAGGGTTAACAAACTTGTAGCTATCCAGTCATCATTGCTATGTGTCTCTGTTCCCCTGAGGCCTAGGAAGTTGTGGGATGACTCATAAGGCCATTTAAAGCTTCTTTCCAATGAAAAGAAACGAGAATCACTTTCGGTCCTGGACATATCGGCTTTTAACGGCAGCTAGATCGGCTGATACCTGATATCGTAAAATCCCCAAATATCAGCCCGATATATCGGCCGGCCAATATATCGGTCGACCTCTAATTTAAACCTACTTAAAGGAGTCAGGATTTCCAAAACCAACCCAGACTACAACAAAAGACCCTAGGAAGTAACCGAGGTCGTTTTCGCAAAGACTCTAGTTAGAAAATGGGGCTAGCGACCTGAGAGCGGCACTTTTGGGTCAGTGTGAATCCAACCGCAGCACTATGGGCCGGTCTTCTGAGACTGGCTGAAACAGGTGGTCTCGGTGTGCAGTGAAAGCGGCCGACCTTGACCCGAACTATTCTCACCTTATTCCTCCTTTGTGTATGAAGTAAGAATACACGCTCCATGACCAGACGTTTGCTTCACTGCTTTGACGACGCAAAATGGATCAACTTTGTATCATCGAGGTACGCCTCTCTTCTGCCGCTTGTTCCCTTCCTGCCGCACAGTAAAGCTTTCCTCTCCATGGGCCGATTTAAGTGCATTTGTCCTCGCCTCGCATATCAGCCTCCCTGTATTTAACCACGAGAGAGCCCTGTTGCTTCTCTGATTTGAGATGTCCATCGAACAGCGGTGACACATTGTGTCTGAGGATACCAAAGCTCAGGCTCCAGGCAATGAATCATTTTAAAACGAAAAACTTCTTTTCTTTCTCTAACACCTACAAACTTCACGAAACCTTTCATTCATTCACGCCGTCCAGTTTGATCTCCGAGCATCACTAAGAGCCTGCACATGTTCAGCACAGATGGGGTTCAGCCCAGTCACTGCTCGCACGATGGGCACATATGCTGAAGACCATTCAGAGATTTAGCTCAATGACTGCTCCACAGCCTCATCAAAAACATGTCCACTGGCCTTGGGGACATTTGAGCGTAGTGAGATTAGAAAACGGAACAAATGGTGAGCTAAAGTGACCCATGGGTGATGCTGTCTGAGAATATGAACGTACATTGAACACTCCATTGCCTATTTTATGACGTTGTGCAGAGCATAGCTATCCAGGAAATCATGTTGAAAGTTGTTTCCTCCCCCCCAGTTTAACTAGTTTATTTAAAAACAAGATATAATTTTTTTTTTTTTTAAACTACTTTCTGGCGGTTTCCAGAGTCACGACTTACCACGGTGAGGCTGCATTTCAGGTTCATGCAGCAAAGGTCTGGAACAGCCTCCATGAGGACGTGAGACAGGCCTTAACCCTGACTATGTTTAAGCCCAGGCTGAAAGCATGGTTCTTTACTGCTGCCTACAGTAATTGATTGTATTTTAACTATTTTAATATATAATTTTAATATATACATATTTGTATTTTATTTTTATATATTTTTGATCAGTTGTATTGATTGATTTGTTTGATTGTGTTTAAATTGTATTTGTGTGTTTTTGGTGTGGCTGTGAGGCACACTGAGTTCGCTTTGTCTATTGAGCCCCTAGCAATCAAGTTAAGAGCAGAAAATAGGATCCAAGGCATCCATAGAGCAGGCCAAGAGCACACACTCTCATTGTACGCTGATGACCTCCTGTTATCTGCGTCTAATCCTCTTGGGTCTCTTCCTCATGCTTTTACTATCTTTAACAACTTTGGCAGTATATCAGGCTACAAGTTAAATATTCACAAAAGTGAGTTACTCAAAATTAACTCTATGGCAAACAATATTTTATTTGACAATTTCCACTTTAAGGTTAAATCAGACAATATCACTTACCTGGGAGTCAATGTAACCCGCTCATATAAATTACTCTATGAAAAAAACTTTGTGCCACTTTCTGAAAGAACAAAAACTGATTTAGAGAGATGGAATAATTTGCCAATATCACTAATTGGCCGTGTTAATTCTGTAAAAATGTTACCAAACATATTACCAAAGTATTTATATTTATTCCAGTGTATTCCACTCTATTTAACAGTTTTTTGTTACTTTAGATAAACTTATTTTAAAATTTATTTGGAATGGTAAATCAGCACATATATGCAAAGAGTTTATGCAAAGGCCTAGATCACTAGGTGGTCTTACAAAGTTTTCAACTTTACTATTGGGCAGCTAATATACGCAACATGCTTTATTGGTTTAGTGATTCAAATTTCGAAACTCCTTCTTGGGTGCACATTGAAGCATCGAATTCCCTTCCCTTCCCTTAGAATTGCACACATAGAAATGCAACCCTCTACTTTATGACTCCCTTAGAATTTGGGTACAATATAGGAAGACATTTGGTCCATTTGGAATATCAAGGAAAGCACCTCTGTGCTCAAATCACATGTCTCCACCCTCCATTAATGATGCAGCTTTTGAGACTTGGCGCAATAAGGGTTTACAGACTTTAAAAGACCTCTTTATAGATGGAATTTTTGCTTCATTCTCACAGTTGACTAACCAATTTAATATACCTGGTACTCACTTTTACAGTTATCTGCAGATGCACCATTTTATAGCTAGCAGATACACAACCTTTCCTAACTTGCCAGAGGTAACTCCTCTGGATAATATTCTTGACATCACTGCTCGTAAGAAGGGAAATACACACCCCTTCTCTCTCCATTATTAAAGCTCACTGGGAAAAAGATTTGGCAATACATTTATCAGATGATCTTTGGGACTCTATCCTGAAGAGAGTGCATTCAGCCTCTTGTGCCAGACATGGGCTCCTCCAATTTAAGGTCCTTCATCGTTTGCATATTTCTAAGGAGAAGTTGGCCAAGTTTTATCCAGATAGTGATCCAATGTGTAATTGCTGTAAAGCAGATATTGGTTCACTTTTGCATACCTTCTGGATATGTCCTAATCTCAATAATTATTGGACATCTATATTCAACACTTTTTCTAAGGTGTATAGAGTTAATTTCCCTCCTCTGTTTTGACTGCACTTTTTGGAGCGGTACCCTCTAGCATTTCTTTAATTAAACTTTATTCATACGCTATAGCTTTTGCCTCTTTGCTTGCACGGCGAGAAGATGAGATGAACTTTAACTGGTTCATTGACTAAATTTATAATAAATATAATATAATAAAGCATGGCAGCCATTCTTAAAATATATGGAAACTTTTAAAATGTGCACTATACCATGTCATGAAAAATCAACCACATCTTAAATGTGATGGCTTAACTGCTAAATATCTGATTCTACTTTTTAAAAGAATGATTTAATGTATTATTATTATATTTTTTTACATATTTATTTTATTTTTTGTAATTTTGATTTAGATGATTTTTTTATTTAATTTTTTTATTTATTTTAATTTTTATTATATATATATATTTTGTGTGTGTCTTGTTTGTCTTTTGTTAGATCGGTTTATTGGTATTTAAACTGCTTAATCGCCTAATCTTAAATGTCTAATTATGTTGTCTCCTATGTTGTGGTTTTTGTTGTTGTTTGAAAAAGGCTCAGCAAAGAGAAGTTTCATTGTGCTATGATGTTATATGCTGTGAAAAATCATAAATAAAAATAACAATTAAAAAAAAGAATAAATGTGTGTGTACGAAAGTGTCGTGAATGAGGCCCATTGTTTGTGAGGCTGTCTGCGCGGTAAGAGCAGCCATAGCAATACACATCTGCTTTTTGCTGAGAGGTTGCTTCGTTGAGAGCCTCCTGTTTTTTTTTATTATCGTACCTCCGCCTCCCTGACCCCGTGACATGGAGCGTTGAGTAGTGCATTCTGCTCCAATTTAAAGTGAACCTGTAGACCTTTAAATCAGCTGAGTGAGCGGGTCGATGCTACCGTCTAAGAAATACGGCCACGGTTCAAATAATACACTGTCGCAAGCAAATAGGAGCATTGTGAAAGAATTTAAGACAACATAACACACAGTGACAATTTTCTGTTCTTCAGTTGTGATGTACATCATTTAAAAGTGGATTTTCTCTTTTTTTTTACTTTAACCATGTTAAAAGAAACATGCGTGGCATAGTATTTCACTTGGCTCACGCAAGGTAAATCCTGTTTACTTTGGTCGTTTCGCCTTCAACTACTGAAGTGCTTCGATCTGCATTTCCGGGATTTTGTTTGCGTAACAGAATGAAAAACAGACACAGAATTGTCAACTTTCGCCAAAGTTGCGAAAATGCGACCAGTGATTTTACTGACAACAACAGGTTCTTGTACAAATGTTTCCTCCTGAACTCCATCAGGGGTTTATCAGGAGCTCGAACCACACAGCAAAATCCACTTTTAGGGTCAAAGTAATGCTCAGAACTGGCTGTAGTACTGTTTTGTGTTTTAACTTTATCATATAAATGCCATAAAATGTATATACAAAAAAAAATCTGTTAGCATGCTGTTATATGATTGCTTGTATTCACTGTTCAATCACAAGTCAATCCCATGGCTACCTGCAGAGGGCGCTCCAGGCCAATGCCAACCCAGTCTGTCACCCCTGAATGTCTTTTCCTCAGACGTAGACCCTATTCACACGGGATAAGCATTACCTAGGAACCTCATGTAATAAAAAAATAAAAAATATCCCCTCATGTCTGCTTTTTATGTGGCCATTCGCACGGGACCGGAGCCTGAGGTTTTACTGAAATTTACAGACATCTCCTGGATGTGATGTCAAAGCGCTGCTTTATGAGTTAACTTGTAGTGCAGGCATCAAAAACATACGATGATGCTCCTCTGTGTCTCTCAAGCGTTAAGTTAAAATTGAGGAAATGCAAATAAGCTCTAATTTGCTCGTCAACATTAAAGCTGTATTCTTCCCCTTAGAGGACATAAGCGCAACTGCAGGTGTCGTAGCAAGTTACGATTTTCTAACGTATTAAATGTCTTGGAGAGTAAATACTACACTGACAGAAAGGGCGAAGGGAGAGGGGGATATTGTACGTCCAATTACACAATGGAAATCATTTTTTTCAATCAAACTTGGCTGTAAATACTGTCTAAAGTGGCACTAGCCCACAGTTAGCTCTGCCCGTTAGCCTGTTAGCTTCTTCTTCGTGATTCTATTAGTGTGTATTAGATGCTCCGACCCGGTGGCAGTCAAGTTGCAAGCATGGTTTTCTGGCAGATGAAAGACCCTCCAATCATCCCATTAACACTTGTGTTACCCCCAGAGGGACTACGGAAAGGATTTATTTAGGTAAACACGTTACTTAGTACTGCTTTAAAGCTGGGGTACCTGACTTTTGGTTGTTGGAAAGAAAACGTGTTGCATTGACTTGATCTATTTTTTTTTTATTGAGCGATAGAAGATGGAAGTAGAATCTAAATGAGTTCTTCACTTTGCCACCACTCAAAGCTGTACCCGGGCTGGAAACGTGCATGGAAACAATTTGCCTGATCAATTCGGAAGTGCAGGAGGGATTGCGAAAGCTCGAGACGGATTTTGACGGATTTTTTATGATCCCGCTTGTCAAAGTGATGGAGTAAAATTGTCCCTCGCAAAACCGCTGGCTTAAACACACTAAAGCAGCCTCCATTCTTCGCCAAAATGAATAGAAAATGCGCATAGGAGACAAAAGACGTCTACTCACGTACCGGATCCTGCCCAGTTCTGTCCAAATCAAACCATGCATGTTCACATTGGATGAATATTATCACAGGACCTCGGAGTGCAGCAAAATAGAGCAATTTCTTTACACGGGATTAACATCACAGACATTCTCCGCAATTACTACAAATTGAATGTGGTCCTTTGGTAAAACTAATCCCGTCACAATAGGGCTTCAGACGTCATTTCAAATTAAAAAACAATTCAATGTCGAGGTACCAAGACAAAACATTTATTATGAGCCACAATTATATGCATAACATTACAATATATATATATATGTGGATGTAGCGCATAGTGTAAAAAACAAACATCAAGTGGAGGAGAAAGACAATGTTACAAAGGATTCTATGCAAGCTAAAACCTTGTCTGCCAAAGGTGTATATTCCAGCCTAGCTTCCCAATGGGGACAACAGAATCGACTCTATTACCAAAGGGGAAATCACGCTGAGCTCCCTTACGCTGAAAAAGGTGAATCCGTTTGCCGCTACTGAGGATGGAGATGTTTGTTGCGTCACCCACCCTGGCCACATTTCACCCACTGTCAGCCGCTAAACACATAACTCCCCCGGCTACGCACCGCCCGCACACGAGACGGTAAATAACCTCCGACTGCTCCGTAAATCCGACGCGCCGTGCCAACATTACCCCGGACAGGCGGCTTTTGCATTGGCAGCTGGATGGAGACCTCGCGGGAACATTAGCAAACAGGTCGCGTGGCGTGTGCTCGACGGCCTTCGACGCTCGAGGCCGTGGAGAGGTCTGGTACAAGTCTACGCCGACTGCAATTAGATGTAGAGGCGCTATATGAGCATAACGGGGCGACGGGGGCGCAGGTGGGTAGAGCGGGTCGTCTCGTGATCGGAAGGTCGTGGGTTAGAATCCCAGCTCCAGCAAATGCACACTGTCGTCGTGTCCTTGGGCAAGACACACTGCGCACATTGGTGTATGAATGAGAGTGTGAATAAGTGACTGCTTCCTTTCTGTAAAGCGCTTTGGGCCTGATGAAGGTAGAAAAGTGCTGCATAAGAGTCTATTTACCATTTACCATATTACCGGGAAAACAGTTCGATACTTCTCGCTTTAGGTCAAATTTCAAGTGGGACTAGCAAGTGCTGTCAGTCAGAGTACTGGGATGTGTGGCTCTCTTTCTTGAGAGAAGCCTTTAAAGAAGGGTGCCAAGACCCATAGTGCATTATGTATTTATTTTTAGTTAGGGCCTATGCACAATAACCAACCTTTCTATAAATGCGCCCGTTTCAGCTATAAAGTTAGTTTTTAAGGGCACTTAAAAACTAACTTTTTAGTTAGGTTTTAAATAACTAAAAACTAACAGTACGATTCTGCTAGGGCAGAAGTATCTTAAAGGGTTTTCCTACCAACTGCAGTGAGAACAGACTTCTCCAGAAATCAAACCTTTCATAGACCTTTCACTGAACCAGTGCTGTCGTTCTCGTTGGTGGCTTGGTTTGGAAGCTTGGCGCTAAAGGACAGGAACAAAATGAGCCAAATCCTTAAATAGGCTCCCGATGGATTGGAGATTCTCAAATAAGTCTTGAAACCCTGTACTAGTGATGGGCAATGCCACATGTTTGCAATATACAACACCAATACTTTTGGGGTAATTTTTGTCAATTTTTGTCAATATCAATACCAACTTCGGTGAATGCATTTCAATCAATATACATTAATAAAACTGGTTAAGTTAAATTATTATTAAAATGATGTCACTTTAAAGCAGTACTTTGCAAGTTTTTAACCTGTAAATATATCATTAATTTGATCCTGGGTGCGCTTGTTAATTGAAAACATCAACAAAACGTGCGATTGTGTCCCTCCTGAGGGGTAGCCTTTTTTGGAGACTGCATTTGTAACTTCAGAACTTAACGTCCCGCTCAGCCCACGTCTCCCAGGCAACCAAGCTAAACTGAATTACGGCACTTATGCTGAGCAAACGCTACATGATTTTTCACCCGATGTTGTTAGAATTTTCAGTCGCAGAGAGTTTTCTCGAGTCGTGACGAGCTGAAGGCAGTCTGTGTCTCCGAAAAACACCGTGGCGCCTCCCGTTGCATTCCTCTAGCATAACTAATGTCGACGTGAAATTAAATGCTTGAACAAAGTTGAAAATGAATACTTTTATGACAAACAGAACCTAAACCAGAATTATATGGATGGCTCATTCCAATCAGTGTTTTGACAATAAAGTAAATCGTCCTTTTGTGTTTATGATTGCTGCCGTGCCTTCTTTTTACATATGCAAATGAGTATAGATACGTTTTACCCAATATCAATACTTAAAAAGTAGAAGAAGAAGAAGATCTTTATTCATATAGGTAGGTTCGTAGGTGTCAGCTGCGAAACAAAGCGCTATAGGAACAGCTTTGTTTCCTCACCAGCTGCTCTTATAAATGAAGCCTAGTGAGCTGGCAATAAACCAATGAATGAATGTCTTTATTATTGTTGATACAGTGGCACTGAGATAGATTTTCATACTATGTATCCTCGTGAGCCAGTATGCTAATGTTTGTCTGTGCGTGTGCCTGTTGGTCCTGACGCCAAACCTGTCAAATGCTGCGAGACAAATCCACCTACAGGTACTATCAAAGTAAACTTTTAGAAAATGGACTAGCAGGTTTCATACATAAGACTGCATGGAGACAGGATATTTTGTCATTTGCAGAAGATATTGCTAAATGACTGCGGACTTTGCGATTTGCAAACCGTGACTATTAAAACTGCAGTTAACATTTGGTGATGAACTTGGCGCCTCTACCTACCTTGATCTGTGGCGTCAACGCTACAACCATCCCAGAGAGCCTGCCCTTTAGCAACCTATCTCGCGGCTAACCTTTGGACGCTGGCTCAAAGCGAAAGTTCCTTCCCTAAAAAGTTCCCGACTTGCTTTTATTATTCATGAGTCGTCGTCGACAGCAGCAGGTACTGCCGAGGATAATTTGTCTCAGTGGGAGTTGTTTTACCAATTCAGATGAGAGCACTGTGTCAGAGATGCTACTTCGCGGTCCTCTCGGGGGTCCCATTGAGCTACAGTTGCACTTACGAAACAATGGCAAATTTCGGATGGAAATTTGTACAAAGGGCCCTCAAATTTGATTGCTCTTGTTGACTGAGTGCCCCCAGAAGAGACATTAGCATGAGTGAATGGGACTATGGCGTCGGGGCTTGAGAGCACTGAGGTTTTAAAGTCAGTTATTGTTGGAGCAAGATATTGGAGGAAGATTGTAGTTATATATTTTTTTAATAGGATTTTTTTGGGCCCGTCGACTTTATTGAACAGGACAGCTCAGGGGGTGAACGGCGGTTAGAGATTTCGGCAAATTGTCGGACTTGGACCCGCTATGCTTACAACAGAATAGTGAGATGTTCTGCTGCATTAAGCACTTGACTATCGGATGCACACAAAAAAACAACTCTATTTCATTCATTTTCAGAAACGTGATTCCCACATCTGATGTTTTAAAGCTACACCATAATAAATAAATAAAAACAGCATCGCACGCTCATTAGCCGATGTCCAAATTTCAATGATAGTAATTACGTTTCCGCATTAGCCTTCATTGAACCATTGAAGTGTATGAAAGCTACACCCTATCATTTGTTACTGTATTAAAAAGCACACAAACAGGAGTAACACATTTACTAGATTAAGATTAAAAGTAGCAGGTGAAAATTGTGCAGTGGCAGGCTAAAAGTATCCATTGTACTCAAATATACTTAAAAGTATATTTGTCGGGCAAATACTAACTCCTGAATGGCCTCCTGTTTTCTTGTCAACTGTGACTTGCGTCGAGTACAGTTTTGAGCCCTGACAAGAGCACAAGTTCACGCGATAACAACTGTGCTAGGCCATGGCAGTATTAAACATAGAGTCAGAAACTATATAATACTAGTTTTCACTTCCTATCAGAAGCTTCAGAGTTTTTTCTCTGTGCCTTATTGAGGCACACATGATTTTAAGTTTAATTACATAAAATACAAATGTGCTGCTCCGATGAGAAAAAATATATTATTGTATTTTAAATGCGTATAACATAAACAAACAAGAATTAGAACAGCCTGCATGTTTTCCTAGCACTAACCACCCCCCCCCCCCACACACACACACACACACACATTATCATGGTAATTAGCGGACCTAAATTGACCATAATTCTCGGTATCTATGTGCAATGGCTGCTCTGTAAATGTTAGCCTTGTTGTAATTAAGAGTGGATTGACCAGGAAGTAGCCCGTGCCACGACCCGACTCCGATGGGATAACCCCTCCTGACCCCAATCAAGAACCACGAGAATGAATCAATAGACGTTTTATGGTAATATCCGGATGTTATATAAAGGCCAGTTTAATTAATGTTTTGCTCTCAACAGCACATGATGGACGATTTGTATTTGTACAAACGCACCAAGTCGTACCGGAGGCTGGTTTGTTTCCAGCATACATTCGCTGTGGCATTGTAAGCGTCTGCAAAGTCAGAAGCTCAGGTGTTGCGTTCATTTTTCACCAAGATCGGGTATCGCTGATCGGAGAGCCTTACCCCAGCACATCCCAAAGATTCTCAGTGGGGTAAAGATCTGGACTCTGGACTGTGGTGGCCGATCCATGTGTGAAAATGGTCTCTCGTGCTCCCTGAACCTCTCTTTCTCAATGTGAGCTGATCTTATTCTTTGGGCACATAGTGTTGGTGAACCTAGACCTGACCAACCCCAGCAACTCCAACTAAATAAGAAAAAAAAAAAAGGACACACACTGAATATGCAGCATTCCTCAAACAAGCCTGAATGAAACAACTCTCTGCATATTTTCCAGAGAACACCATGGCTAAAAGTGTATTTTAGCACAGTTGAGGGGCTATCTGCTGCTATTTCTAAAACCAAATATCAAATCTATCTACCTATCTATCTAGCTAATCTAAGAATTTAAATGCTTGCGAAGGCCGTTTCATGGTTACAGCTTTGTTTACGCGCTCTGCCTTTAAAAACCCTGTTGTTTACAATAGAGACACGGGCTTTATTGCACACGCCTTGAAGACCTTTTTTTATGCCCGCATTGTTCAAACGCTTGTCTCCGCGCAAATATTCCCCAAAGTTTGCCGGGCCGTTGAAGTGGATCTGCTGTCTGGCGGATCATATCTCGATAGCACACAATTGCAGAAGGGTACAAGAGCCATGGGGGTAATCATGGATGAAATTAGTTTGGATAAGGTCCTTTATTGTTCCTCGTGTCTCGGTGGATGGATTCTAAAGGCCCATCTCATCACGCAACCTTGCGCTATGGATACAGAGCGCAGACCTTGGACCTTTTCTATCTGCCGCTAATCAAGACTGGCACCATTGTTACCAGTGTTGAATAATTGGGGTAATGTGGGAAGTGTCCATGGAGACACTATGGCTGTGGCAATGTGGACGGGTGGAGAAAACATTTGTAAACGACAATGACGGTTACTCTTTGGGAGTTAATGTGATCATGCTAAGTTTAAAGTGGACATTATTTGATATTATTATACTTTATTTTATTTTTTTTTTAGCTTTCACTTATGTTGACCACATTGGCTTCTTTGCATGTAGTTTATTGATTTCATTGGTTTCCTAAACATGTTTTAAGTCCTTAAACCCTCACTGGACCCACTCTGCGCTATATTTAGACTGTATTTAGATTATTTCATGATTAAAAGCAGCACTATTTCAAGAGACCAAATTTCAGATCCAAGTTTTTTTTCAGAGGTGCTTTTTCAGAGAGGGAGAAAGGACCACAGTGGCTCTGAAATTTTGTTTAAAAAAAAAAAAAAAAGATTGGCAATTCCAGCCATGCCATACTGTATGTACGCGGGTTTTAGGTGGTTTTTCAGATATTTTTGGCGGGTTTGGCTGCTGAGACCTTGCAACCCTGCTGCCCCTTTATTACCATGGCATTTTATTTATTTATTTATTTGCATCAACTTAACTAAACCTACCCTTAGATACAGCTCGAGAATTTAACCCAGGACCTTCTTGGTGTGAAGTGTGCGACTGTCTATACCACTGTAGAGCCCCATCTGCCAAAGTTTGTGTGCTCTTTGTATTCCTGGCTGGGTTTTCCCCAGGGACTGCTGCTTGCCCCCATCAACTTCAACGTGCGCCTCCGTGATATCTTCCAACAAGCTACTCTTGACCCGGGTAGTAGTGGCATTGAAGATGGGTCAAATGAAGGAGACAGTGCAGTCTAGCTTGTTCTTACCTTTCCTTTTAACTTTACTTCTGCTTTGTCCTTTTAAGAGTTCTATACTGTCAGAATTGTTCTTCACATCCTGCCATTTCCAATGGTGTATTACTTCCTTCCATTGACCTTCATAAAATCGCAAATGTGGGAGCTTCTGCCATAAAAAAAAAATACACTAAGTGCTCTTGTAGACTGAAAAAGAACTCTATTAAACCGGCTATTATCAGTTATAGGGCAGTTTGGATTGGGGTCTTAACTAAGGAGAGTGTGAAAAGCTTTTTGGTGCCTGTATTTCTCATTATCTTTTGCCCGTGCTTTGTTTGGCTTTGGATCTATATTGTTCCGGGGTTGGCAACCTCAGTCCACCATCACATATCCTCTAGCCCCCAGCAGATTTTGAGTAAAAAGTAGAGATATCCGGCACTAGGTGTTTTACTTGAGATTAAAAAAACCTTTAAAGTCATACAACTACATTTAAATACTGTTTATATATGTTAACTTTTCGTTATGTTAAAGGATCTGTATCATGCTATTTTAGCCATTCCAAAGTAAAGTTTATGCATTTATATAATATATGATATTGTACCTCTACCACTATGGAGTACTCAGTTTTGACAGAAATATAGGTATTTTATGGGGTCTTTTCCAAACCCGGAAGACAAGATGCTTTGATTCAGTTAACTCCGCCTCTCTCTCCGCTCATTCCACATTTGCAGTATTATAAATATAAATATTAGGACCTAATTAATCTAATTAATTAGAGGCTTTGTAATTAATTAATCGAAATTAATCGCATATAAATATTTGACCTGAGAACAGTGAGAAGTAAGTTTTTTCATAAGGATTAAGCAACAAAATATTGTTTATTTTTGTTCAACCAAGTCCAACAGACCAGTGCAATATTGCCATTAATTGTGCGTCTGCAGGAAAAAAGGAAACTGAAGTGTGGAAAGCAAAGTGTGATTAATTTCGATTAATATTTTTAATCGCACTAAACCTCATGTAATTAATTAATCGCAATTAATCGAAAAAAGTCCCGGCCCTAATAAATATTGCTGCAAAAAGTGAAGTTACTTCACATAATGCAGTTATAAGGAGTGCAACACAGTTTCATAAATGGCTCACACACGCAAACACACGTTTTGATTGATTCACCGCACAGCCTGGGCTCCACATCATCGGGTGTTTACGCTATGGTCCTCGCATTGGTTATAAAAGTTAATCCACTTTGATTCTGGCCAAGATTCACCAAGCATCCATCAGGTTGGTTGAAAAGTAATTAAGTAAAGTTAATTTAGCTAGCTGAATCCCGGAAAGAAATTCCAACTTCTGGCGAGTGCACTCTTCTTTAGGAAGGTTAAACAGTCCTGTTCCTCTCGTAGCCAAATGCACATCCGTGACATTATTGTTGGGTAAGAAAAAAGAACAGGCGGTGTCCAGAGTAGGTTAGAAAGAGCTCCTTCTTCACAAACTTGACTTCTCTTCGGATCCTCCGGGGGTGCATTTGTTTACTCTTTATTTCTCTCTTATAACAAAAATAATGAAAAAGCTGTTTTAGAAATGAAAGGTAAAGGAGATCTGGCCCTTCCTGTTTGACACTCTGACGTAAAATACGTCAGAGTGTCACAACTTTTCCAGGAGAGGGCGGAGCAGCTGCTCAGAGAGCAGGATTCAGGAGGATTACTTAGAACTGCGTGAATGAAGCCAAAAAACACTCTGGGGGTGTTTTTGATAAGGAAATAGCATAACAACATGGTTAAAAGCTCCAAGGTTTTGCTGTTTTAATCTAACATGCAATACTTGGCAACACCAGCAGATGGCGCTTAGTGCGTTTGGTATCAGTAGCTGGCGCTGTAGAAGAAGTCTTGTCAGTACGTGAAGCAAAGCTCCGGTTGTAATATTATTCTTACATGTTTTAAGCTGGTTGGTAAAACACACATTAAACAGTAGTAGAGTTTCCCCTTAACCCTTTAGAGTAAGTTTTGTTAAGCTAGGAAGTGTTTTGTCAATTTTATGTGTTTAAATAGGAGTCACGACCAAGTTCATGTTTTTAAGATGGCGGACGTTGGTCCAACGGTGACCATGATAACCAAACAAAATACTGTTTTAATTCTGTACAAGGTTAAGCAGACGCACCGATACCGGTATCAGCTCGATGCCACATGCTTGTACTCATACTCGTACTGGTACTGATACCAGAAACCGATACTACTGGCCGTGCGGCGCAGCACACCTACCGACGTAATGCACCTGTAAAACTAATCCAGCGACTAAAACGTACTCAGAAAATGCGAAATAAACAGCTTATAGCACTTCTCTATCAATGAAACTCAGCTGTAGCGAAGATCATCAAAATGGTGTAGGCTACTAGTTAAGTTGCTACACGCAAACACACGGGAAAATCCATACGGAGTTGTAGCCCATTTAAGAGCCCATTTAGTAGTAGTAGTAGTATCAGTAATAAGTAACCATCTTAATACTATTATTGAATAAAAAAATAAATGAATACAGCACTGGCATTGAGTGACTTCTAGACATGGGCTGTTCTGTCTCAGTGTGGACTTAACCGTCTCCATTAAACATCTTTATAAATCAACAACATGAGACCAAAGAAACAAATCACAAGCCTCAGAAAACAATGATAATGAAATTATATGCAATAAAAATAAAAAATGATATTGAATGATACATAAATAAAATAAAATATCATATGTTCAATCCAATCTACTGCGCAAAAGTCTCTCTTTAAACCGTCTATACACTTTAAAATGATGTTGTCCTCGTATCGGTATTCAGAATTGGCAAGTACTCAAATGAAAGTACTCGTATCACTTTTAGAAAAAGTGGCATCAGTGCATCCCTAGGAAAACCTATTGCACACAACAGAGATCAAATAAAAAAATCAGCCCACTTTAAAGCAGATTAGAAGTGATGCAGTCGATAATGCACTCAACCTTTCTCATAATGGTGTTTTATGCCTTGGGGGAAACTCACTTAAACATGACTGCCATGACAGATTAGCTGGGATTGGGTCAACAATATTACTTTGGTAGGCCCCGTAATTATAAAGATAATTTTAACCATAAATCCCTAAAAAAAAAGAATTATGTTTTTTATTATATAAAAGGTAAATTATATGATTTTTGGTGTGTCCTCTACCACAGTATTCCATTATGGGCTCTTTAGAGTATTATCTTATCCCACACCATCACTGATAATAAACGATCATTACCAACTCCTTTCACCTCAATATTGCTAAATAACTGAAAGAACCTCACATAATCTGCATAACCTTAATCGCGATTAACTCCTAAAATAGATTTATTAATATCCATCTCCTCTGATGAATACCGATAATGCTTTGCTTTTGTAGCCTTTTCTTACATATTAGATTCGCAAATGCTTTTATTCTTCATGTTAGGAGCTCAGACGGTGAATGCAAAGCTGTTGAATTGCTTACGTGACATTGAAGAAGAAGATCTTTATTTATATAGCGCCTTTTACAGACATGGTCACAAAGCGCTTTACATGAGATCATTTTACATTCACTACATACTCGGTGGTGGTAAACTACCTCTGTAGCTTCAGTTTCCCCTGGGGGAGACTGCACACGTCTGCGCCAACGGTCCCCCTGACCACCACCATGCATTCACTCACACACCTTGCTTCTCATATTGGCAATAACCCGTGTACGAGTGGGGATGATATGAATAAATCAAGGTCGTCTGATATGTTGAAACGCTTAGGGAGCCATCCTCTCGCTACAGCTTGGCTCTCTGTCGGTCGTAGAAACATAATACAGCAGCAGCACAAGCAACAGGGCCCAGGCATGAATGGGACCGCTTCTGACGGTCTCTGCACTCGTCTTCAGTGGAGGTAAACACCACTCGCTACATCAAAACTTTGTTCGTAGTCTAGATTCTTCCTTTGGAACCATCGCACAGTGGAGATGAGCGCAGGCTCACAATTTCACAATCCCCCACGTCTTGCAAAAAAAAAAAAAAATCTTACAGGTTTACTCTCATTCACTCGTCGTCACATCCCAATCGACCCGATCAAGCGGTGTCATGCGTTGCTATGGTGATGCCCGCAGCGGAGTGGGACGACAGTGATTTCAACTTGCCGGACAACGTGTGCGGTTATGCACGGCAGTTTGCATTTGACCCATGGTGTCCCTTTAAGACCTTCCCGTCGCTCGTAGTCGCAGCTTGGGGTCAGGGCAGACAGGACAGAATGGAGCTTCCTGGTGCTGTAGGGCCACGGGAGAGGAACCAGCTCCATAGATGGAACTGGGTGGCTGTGTTTTGAGGTATCAGCGGCCAAATCCGTAATTTCGCACACATTTTACTAGTTTACGAAGCCACTGTGCTCCTAACTTGCTAACGTTAATAGTGCAAGTACTGACAAAAGGTCTAAGCTTCAATTATCGGAGACTTGGACTAGCACTTATTGGGACCTGATTGGAGATGACCAAAAGGGTTGGTTCTTTCATGAAATATGAAAAAAACTAAAATCTTACATACCCATTTCTTTAAGTATGCCAATTAAAGGAGGAGACCTTTCCTGGCGTATTGTCATTTACATTTGAATGCTCTTCAACCAAGCTCATGCATTCAACTTAATTGCTCATTGAAGCAAATTAAGATACAAAAGATAATTAGCCAGAATAATGTCTGAGAGGCATCTCACGCTATAAAACCCTCTCCAGCTATTCAATCTCCTCTGGGGTCCATTGTTAGTTCATGCACTTGACAGTGGCAGTTTCTACTGTGTTCATTAGGCTCATTGTATGATCTGTAGCTAAGAATAAATAATTAATTAAGTCATTAATATTTCTTGGAGGATACAGAGAATACACATACAGGTTGCATAACTGGGTAAATGTAGCTCTTTCTATGTGCAGTCAGCCGTTGAAACACTGGTTCATAGAAAAGCAAAAAGAGTCTCCACACCTGGCGAAGGGACCACTTTAGTCGCAGCTGAAGAATTAAAGAATGATAGTAAATGGCGAACGTCTGTGCCTAATGTTTATGTTGGCAGCACGGTCAGCAAAATACTCTAATCATTCATATGCTGTTCTTTATAACAATTCAATTCATCTCTTTTATTTGAGCATCTGAGTTCTACACAGTCCTACATATAAACAGAGTTCAGCACAGTAATCAAAGCCAAAGAGAGAGACATGCGCAGGTGAATAAGTCAATAATTAAATAAATAACGTGGATATGACGCTCAAAAGGAGTAGGCAGAAGCTTAAGCTTGTTAGCACCTGCCCCCTTTTGAGCTGAAGAGATTGATACATTCATTTACAAAGCATAATCAAGAAGACACGACACACAGTTATTTTGTCCTATTCCAGTGACTATACAATCAGCAATATTAACGTTACAATATTCTGCTGATCCCGAGACAAGGAAAGAAAACACTAACCTTTTCTTCAATAATTACAAATATCCATCACTGCCAATAACGACTAGTCAGCAATCTTTTAATTTGATCATTTGTTCCTTGTTATGATTTAAATGCTTTTAATGGACACAATATTATGGATTATGTTATTAACAACCGTATTATATGATTTATTAATAATGTAATTTATTTCATATTTTTAACTATTATATTATCATTATTGATTACCTAATTTATTATACAATTGTAATATTTTATTATTATTATTATTAGTTCATAATCAGTCACTTTGTTGTCACCATCTACAGCAGACTATATGATAGTGTGAGCCCTATTCTGTGAGGTGCATTAAAAAGCGGAGTGTGGGCCAGCCGGGAGGGGGCAGTGGCCCCCAATCAACCGGCCCAACCCCGCTGCCCTGAGTAATTGACTTTACAAGTGACGTTGGTAACCTGTGCTGTGTGATACGTTACATGACGAGTTTAATGAACCCATTGGGAGGAGGGGGGGCCCTTCTCTCCAACAGGTCCATGTCTCACCTGCCCTTATCCTGTGTATAGTTGAGGAGCAGTGATGGTGACAACAAGCAGCCACAATATTGTGGTTCTTACGTTTTGTCTAGCTCCTTATGAGAGACCAACAGGCCCGTTTGGAACCATGAGGCCGTCCTTCTGTGGACCCACCACCTGCAGGAGGAGCCATAGGGGCTGGTGCAGCTCCAACAGCTGCCCCCACGACCCGGCAACGGACAAGTGGAAGAAAATGGATGGATGGAAGTTTTGTCTTTGTTTCTCTTAGTTTAGTTATAACACATCAGGAAAAATGATAGTGATAGTAAATGATCTAAGTAGATCTAACAGCAATCTGCATTTGTACTTATAGCAAGATATAGTCAAATAGAGCTTTAACTTCAGAATCACATAACTAATACATAAGCTATGAGATTACATTCAGAATCACATAACTAATACAAAAGAGAAAAGAAAACAAACAAAACAAAAACAAAAATAGGGTAACAGACAGGTATATACACTATATACATAAGCGGATACAATCCGTTTTGTTTTTTTCTCCTCTGCATAACTACATGAGCACAATATGGCCAAGTAAATATACAGTGATACTCCATCTTTAGTTTGTCGGTTACAGTAATACATCATAAATAGATTACTCTGCAGTTATTTCCATTTCCACACTCAAGGACATTCCTCCGTCCTGTACTTGGACAATATGAGTTGTTTATACTTTAATTTGAACTGATATATGGATGAGCACTGCTTGAGTTGGGCTCCCAGTTTATTCCAGAGCCTGACACCACACACAGACACACATACTTTTCCTCGCGGTACTAATAGCTGTTCATAAAAACTCTGAGCACAAACCCAGCCAGGAAAAACCTTGTGAACTCATACTCATGACGACACATTTGTTTGTCGTCATCAACAACCCAACGGAGCCTGCTGCCTTGACTTCTCACCAAATCATCATCTGGAGTAAGTGCAAGTAATTCCAAGTCTTTGGATTATGCAGTTTGCGTTCCGTCACTATGTTGTTGAACACTTTGAGGCAACAAAGGCCATTAAAGTCTACCTATGCCACGGGATGAGGTTTAAATACTCCGAAGAATGGCGTTGAATGGAGAGCTAGATTCTAAAACAGCTTTGTCAAAGTTTCCTTTATATTGCATGCAGGCTGGACATGCATGCATTTTGTCACTCCTCTCACTTGCCTCAAAGCAAACCTCCGTCTCCTTGAAGAGACCGTAGTTTCAGGACATCTGCGCGAGTATCAGAGCGGGCATGCAGCATGTTGTTTTGCAGTAGTGAAGCTTTGATGGGCACTACAGGTTCACTTTGTCTTGGTAAATTATGAGTACTTGCACTCGGAAAATGTGCACTACACCACTGGTTTTGAGCTTTTGGGAAGGAGACGGACTGGGTGAGACGGACAGATGGATCAGTGCGGCGTCAGCAGTGATGCGGTCACTGTTGTGGTGAACAGGGAGCTGAGTCAGAGGGCAAAGCTCTCGATTTCCCTATGGTCATGAGATCTGGGTAATGACCGAAAGGACAAGATCGCGGATACAGGCAGCCGAGATGAGTTTCCTTTGCAGGGTGGCTGGGCGTTACCCTTAGGCACAGGGTGAGGAGCTCAGATACCCGGAGTAGAGCCGCTTCTCC
The DNA here is from genome assembly GCA_021464625.1 of Proterorhinus semilunaris. Lineage (NCBI taxonomy): Eukaryota > Metazoa > Chordata > Actinopteri > Gobiiformes > Gobiidae > Proterorhinus > Proterorhinus semilunaris. The sequence goes on along the minus strand of CM038347.1, from coordinate 31,206,323 downwards.
TTCACGTTGAGCGGAGCCAGCTGAAGTGGCTCAGGCATCTGTTTCGGATGCCTCGTGGCATGTGGGAGGGGGAGGCCTCAGGGAAGACCCAGGACATGCTGGAGGGACTATGTCTCTAACCTGGCCTGGTGCCGCTTTGGGAAGAGTGCATGGATAGGGATGTCTGGGCATCTCTGCTTTCCAGACGTGTAGCAGACGCACCGATACCGGTATCAGCTCGATGCCACATAATTGTACTCATACTCGTACTAATACCAGAAACCGATACTACTGGCCGTGCGGCGCAGCACACCTACCGACGTAATGCACCTGTAAAACTAATCCAGCGACTAAAACGAACTCAGAAAATGCGAAATAAACAGCATATAGCACGTCTCTATCAATGAAACTCAGCTGTAGCGAAGATCATCAAAATGGTGTAGGCTACTAGTTAAGTTGCTACACGCAAACACACGGGAAAATCCATAGCGAGTTGTAGTAAGTAAAATGCAAAAAAAGGCCATTTAGTAGTAGTATTAGTATTAGTATCAGTAATAAGTAACCATCTCAATACTATTATTGAATAAAAAAATTAATGAATACAGCACTGGCATTGAGTGACTTCTAGACATGGGCTGTTCTGTCTCAGTGTGGACTTAACCGTCTCCATTAAACATCTTTATAAATCAACAACATGAGACCAAAGAAACAAATCACAAGCCTCAGAAGACAATGATAATGAAATTATATGCAATAAAAAGAAAAAATGATATTGAATGATACATAAATAAAATAAAATAAAATATGTTCAATCCAATCTTCTGCGCAAAAGTCTCTCTTTAAACCGTCTATACACTTTAAAATGATGTTGTCCTCGTATCGGTATTCAGAATCGGCAAGTACTCAAATGAAAGTACTCGTATCGCTTTTAGAAAAAGTGGCATCAGTGCATCTCTAGGAAAACCTATTGCACACAACAGAGATCAAATAAAAACTAGAAACTTGCAATGGCTGAAGCCATTGCGATTGACTGCGGAACAGATCTAATGTGGAATTTAGCTGAAAAATCCTTGAAATCCTTGAAAAGGCCTTGAAACTGTTAAAATACTTGACAGATATTTGAAACTCCTGAAGTCCTTGAAACTGTTAAATCCTTGAAACTGCTGAAGTCCTTGAAACTGTTGAAACCTTGAAACTGTTGAAGTCCTTGAAACTGTTGAAATCCTTGAAACTGCTGAAGTCCTTGAAACTGTTGAAACATTGAAACTGTTGAAGTCCTTGAAACTGTTGAAGTCCTTGAAACTGTTGAAACATTGAAACTGTTGAAGTCCTTGAAACTGTTGAATCCTTGAAACTGTTGAAGTCCTTGAAACTGTTGAATCCTTGAAACTGTTGCATTATACTGGTTTACATGTAAAAAACCCTATTAAGTTGCATTATACTGGTTTACATGGAAAAAATCCCTATTAAGTTGCATTATACTGGTTTACATGGAAAAAACCCTATTAAGTTGCATTATACTGGTTTACATGGAAAAAACCCTATTAAGTTGCATTATACTGGTTTACATGTAAAAACCCCTATTAAGTTGCATTATACTGGTTTACATGTAAAAACCCCTATTAAGTTGCATTATACTGGTTTACATGTAAAAAACCCTATTAGGTTCCATTATACTGGTTTACATGTAAAAAACCCTATTAGGTTGCATTATACTGGTTTATACTGGTTTACATGGAAAAAAACCCTATTAGGTTCCATTATACTGGTTTATACTGGTTTACATGGAAAAAACCCTATTAGGTTCCATTATACTGGTTTATACTGGTTTACATGGAAAAAACCCTATTAGGTTCCATTATACTGGTTTACATGTAAAAAACCCTATTAGGTTGCATTATACTGGTTTATACTGGTTTACATGGAAAAACCCCTATTAGGTTCCATTATACTGGTTTACATGTAAAAAACCCTATTAGGTTCCATCATACTGGTTTATACTGGTTTACATGAAAAAAAACCCTATTAGGTTGCATTATACTGGTTTATACTGGTTTACATGTAAAAAACCCTATTAGGTTCCATTATACTGGTTTATACTGGTTTACATGGAAAAAACCCTATTAGGTTCCATTATACTGGTTTACATGTAAAAACCCCTATTAGGTTCCATTATACTGGTTTATACTGGTTTACATGGAAAAACCCCTATTAGGTTGCATTATACTGGTTTATACTGGTTTACATGTAAAAAACCCTATTAGGTTCCATCATACTGGTTTACATGTAAAAATCCCTATTAAGTTGCATTATACTGGTTTATACTGGTTTACATGTAAAAAACCCTATTAAGTTGCATTATACTGGTTTATACTGGTTTACATGTAAAAAACCCTATTAGGTTCCATTATACTGGTTTACATGTAAAAATCCCTATTAGGTTGCATTATACTGGTTTATACTGGTTTACATGTAAAAAACCCTATTAGGTTGCATTATACTGGTTTATACTGGTTTACATGTAAAAAATCCCTATGAAGTTGCATTATACTGGTTTACATGTAAAAACCCCTATTAGGTTGCATTATACTGGTTTATACTGGTTTACATGTAAAAAACCCTATTAGGTTCCATTATACTGGTTTATACTGGTTTACATGGAAAAATCCCTATTAAATTGCATTATACTGGTTTACATGGAAAAAACCCTATTAGGTTGCATTATACTGGTTTATACTGGTTTACATGTAAAAAACCCTATTAGGTTCCATTATACTGGTTTATACTGGTTTACATGGAAAAAACCCTATTAGGTTCCATTATACTGGTTTATACTGGTTTACATGTAAAAAACCCTATTAGGTTGCATTATACTGGTTTATACTGGTTTACATGTAAAAACCCTATTAGGTTGCATTATACTGGTTTATACTGGTTTACATGGAAAAAACCCTATTAGGTTCCATTATACTGGTTTATACTGGTTTACATGGAAAATACCCTATTAGGTTCCATTATACTGGTTTACATGTAAAAAACCCTATTAGGTTCCATCATACTGGTTTATACTGGTTTACATGGAAAAACCCCTATTAGGTTGCATTATACTGGTTTATACTGGTTTACATGGAAAAACCCTATTAGGTTCCATTATACTGGTTTACATGTAAAAAACCCTATTAGGTTGCATTATACTGGTTTATACTGGTTTACATGGAAAAAAACCCTATTAGGTTCCATTATACTGGTTTATACTGGTTTACATGGAAAAAACCCTATTAGGTTGCATTATTGCACTGAAGTCCTTGAAACTCCTGGAAACCTTGAAACTCCTGGAAAACTTGAAACTGTTGAAACTGCTGAAGGTCAATCTCCATGGCTCACGCCATGGAGATTGACTGTCCTTAAAACTGCTGAAGTCCATGAAACTCCTGAAAACCTTGAAACTGTTGAATCCTTGAAACTGTTGAAGTCCTTGAAACTACTGAAGTCCTTGAAACTGCTGAAGTCCTTGAAACTGTTGAGTCCTTGAAACTGTTGAAGTCCTTGAAACTGTTGAAATCCTTGAAACTGTTGAAGTCCTTGAAACTGCTGAAGTCCTTGAAACTGCTGAGTCCTTGAAACTGCTGAAGTCCTTGAAACTGTTGAAGTCCTTGAAACTGCTGAAGTCCTTGAAACTGTTGAGTCCTTGAAACTGTTGAATCCTTGAAACTGCTGAAGTCCTTGAAACTGTTGAGTCCTTGAAACTGTTGAATCCTTGAAACTGTTGAATCCTTGAAACTGTTGAATCCTTGAAACTGTTGAAATTGCATAAACTGTTGAAATGTATGAAAGACCTGGAGTCCTATTAAAATGCATGGCAGAATTCTCAATGCAAATTAATTGCAGAATTCCCAAGCCCGTAGAAAAAAACTGGAAAACTGCAGAACTCTAATTTTTTCTGAAAACTCACAAGTTGTGGAAGCTGAACATGCACAAACTGCAGAAATTGCTAAAAATGTTGAAGAAAATGCTGAAAACTATGAATTTGTTGAAGCCCCATTATACGTCAATGGGAAAAATCGACCGATTTTTGTCCGATTGCGGAAAAATCGGAAATCGCTGAAGTCCCAAAAGTAATCGCAGAATTCTCTTGAACATGCTGAACGTTTTGATGTATAACTTGTTGAAATTGCTGAAACTGTGAAAGAGTTGAAAGCTGACAAAAAACTGGAAAAAGATATAAGTATAACTAGAAACTTGCAATGGCTGAAGCCATTGCGATTGACTGCGGAACAGATCTAATGTGGAATTTAGCTGAAAAATCCTTGAAATCCTTGAAAAGGCCTTGAAACTGTTAAAATACTTGATAGATATTTGAAACTCCTGAAGTCCTTGAAACTGTTGAAACCTTGAAACTGTTGAAGTCCTTGAAACTGTTGAAGTCCTTGAAACTGTTGAATCCTTGAAACTGTTGAAGTCCTTGAAACTTTTAAATCCTTGAAACTGTTGAATCCTTGAAACTGTTGAAGTCCTTGAAACTGTTGAATCCTTGAAACTGTTGAAGTCCTTGAAACTGTTGAAACCTTGAAACTGTTGAAGTCCTTGAAACTGTTGAAACCTTGAAACTGTTGAAACCTTGAAACTGTTGAAGTCCTTGAAACTGTTGTATTATACTGGTTTACATGTAAAAATCCCTATTAGGTTGCATTATACTGGTTTATACTGGTTTACATGTAAAAATCCCTATTAAGTTGCATTATACTGGTTTACATGTAAAAATCCCTATTAAGTTGCATTATACTGGTTTATACTGGTTTACATGTAAACATCCCTATTAAGTTGCATTATACTGGTGTACATGTAAAAATCCCTATTAAGTTGCATTATACTGGTTTACATGTAAAAATCCCTATTAGGTTGCATTATACTGGTTTATACTGGTTTACATGTAAAAAACCCTATTAGGTTCCATTATACTGGTTTATACTGGTTTACATGTAAAAATCCCTATTAAGTTGCATTATACTGGTTTACATGTAAAAACCCTATTAGGTTGCATTATACTGGTTTATACTGGTTTACATGTAAAAAACCCTATTAGGTTGCATTATACTGGTTTATACTGGTTTACATGTAAAAATCCCTATTAAGTTGCATTATACTGGTTTATACTGGTTTACATGTAAAAATCCCTATTAGGTTGCATTATACTGGTTTATACTGGTTTACATGTAAAAAACCCTATTAGGTTGCATTATACTGGTTTATACTGGTTTACATGTAAAAAACCCTATTAGGTTGGTTTATACTGGTTTATACTGGTTTACATGTAAAAATCCCTATTAAGTTGCATTATACTGGTTTATACTGGTTTACATGTAAAAATCCCTATTAGGTTGCATTATACTGGTTTATACTGGTTTACATGTAAACATCCCTATTAAGTTGCATTATACTGGTTTACATGTAAAAAACCCTATTAAGTTGCATTATACTGGTTTATACTGGTTTACATGTAAACATCCCTATTAAGTTGCATTATACTGGTTTACATGTAAAAACCCCTATTAGGTTCCATTATACTGGTTTATACTGGTTTACATGTAAAAATCCCTATTAAGTTGCATTATACTGGTTTACATGTAAAAAATCCTATTAAGTTGCATTATACTGGTTTATACTGGTTTACATGTAAAAATCCCTATTAAGTTGCATTATACTGGTTTACATGTAAAAAATCCTATTAAGTTGCATTATACTGGTTTATACTGGTTTACATGTAAAAATCCCTATTAAGTTGCATTATACTGGTTTATACTGGTTTACATGTAAAAAACCCTATTAGGTTGCATTATACTGGTTTACACTGGTTTACATGTAAAAATCCCTATTAAGTTGCATTATACTGGTTTATACTGGTTTACATGTAAAAATCCCTATTAAGTTGCATTATACTGGTTTATACTGGTTTACATGTAAAAATCCCTATTAGGTTGCATTATACTGGTTTATACTGGTTTACATGTAAAAAACCCTATTAGGTTGCATTATACTGGTTTATACTGGTTTACATGTAAAAATCCCCATTAAGTTGCATTATACTGGTTTACATGTAAAAAATCCTATTAAGTTGCATTATACTGGTTTATACTGGTTTACATGTAAAAATCCCTATTAAGTTGCATTATACTGGTTTACATGTAAAAAATCCTATTAAGTTGCATTATACTGGTTTATACTGGTTTACATGTAAAAATCCCTATTAAGTTGCATTATACTGGTTTATACTGGTTTACATGTAAAAAACCCTATTAGGTTGCATTATACTGGTTTATACTGGTTTACATGCAAAAATCCCTATTAAGTTGCATTATACTGGTTTATACTGGTTTACATGTAAAAATCCCTATTAGGTTGCATTATTGCACTGAAGTCCTTGAAACTCCTGGAAACATTGAAACTCCTGGAAAACTTGAAACTGTTGAAACCTTGAAACTGTATAAGTCCTTGAAACTGCTGAAGGTCAATCTCCATGGCTGACGCCATGGAGATTGACTGTCCTTAAAACTGCTGAAGTCCTTGAAACTCCTGAAAACCTTGAAACTGTTGAATCTATGAAACTGTTGAAGTCCTTGAAACTGTTGAATCCTTGAAACTGTTGAATCCTTGAAACTGCTGAAGTCCTTGAAACTGTTGAATCCTTGAAACTGCTGAATCCTTGAAACTGTTGAATCCTTGAAACTGCTGAAGTCCTTGAAACTGTTGAATCTATGAAACTGTTGAAGTCCTTGAAACTGTTGAATCCTTGAAACTGTTGAATCCTTGAAACTGCTGAAGTCCTTGAAACTGCTGAATCCTTGAAACTGTTGAATCTATGAAACTGTTGAATCCTTGAAACTGTTGAATCCTTGAAACTGTAGAATCCTTGAAACTGTTGAATCCTTGAAACTGTAGAATCCTTGAAACTGCTGAAGTCCTTGAAACTGCTGAATCCTTGAAACTGTTGAATCCTTGAAACTGCTGAATCCTTGAAACTGTTGAATCCTTGAAACTGCTGAAGTCCTTGAAACTGTTGAATCCTTGAAACTGTTGAATCCTTGAAACTGCTCAAGTCCTTGAAACTGTTGAATCCTTGAAACTGTTGAATCCTTGAAACTGCTGAAATTGCATAAACTGTAGAAAGACCTGAATGTGCCTGAAGTCCTATTAAATTGCATGGGCCTATTAAAATGAATGGCAGAATTCTCAATGCAAATTAATGGCAGAATTCCCAAGCCCGTATAAAAAAAATGGAAAACTGTAGAACTCGATTTTTTTCTGAAAACTGACACGTTGTGGAAGCTGAACATGCACAAACTGCAGAAATTGTTGAAAATGTGGAAAAAAATGCTGAAAACTATGAATTTGTTGAAGCCCCATTATAAGTCAATGGGAAAAATCGACCGATTTTTGGCCGATTGTGGAAAAAACGTGAATTGTAGAATTACCAAAAGTAATAGCAATAATCTCCCAAACATGTGGAACGTTTTGATGTATAACTTGTGGAAATTGCTGAAACTCTGAAAGCTGTGAAACGTGTCAAAAATCAGGAAAAAAATAATTGTTGAATAATAATAAATAACTTGAAAACCAATTATTGACTGCGGAAAGTTCCGCAGTCAATCAATAATAATAATAATAATAATAATAATAAAGAGCTTGAAAAACAATTATTGACTGCGGAAAGTTCCGCAGTCAATCAAAAATCAGCCCACTTTAAAGCAGATTAGAAGTGATGCAGTCGATAATGCACTCAACCTTTCTCATAATGGTGTTTTATGCCTTGGGGGAAACTCACTTAAACATGACTGCCATGACAGATTAGCTGGGATTGGGTCAACAAGATTAATTTGGTAGGCCCCATAATTATAAAGATATTAACCATAAATCCCTAAAAAAAAGGGTGTTTTTTTATTATATAAAAGGTAAATTATATGATTTTTGGTGTGTCCTCTACCACAGTATTCCATTATGGGCTCTTTAGAGGATTATCTTATCCCACACCATCACTGATAATAAACGATCATTACCAACTCCTTTCACCTCAATATTGCTAAATAACTGAAAGAACCTCACATAATCTGCATAACCTTAATAGCGATTAACTCCTAAAATAGATTTATTAATATCCATCTCCTCTGATGAATACCCATAATGCTTTGCTTTCGTAGCCTTTTCTTACATATTAGATTCGCAAATGCTTTTATTCTTCATGTTAGGAGCGCAGACGGTGAATGCAAAGCTGTTGTGGTTTTATCAGAGATGGAATTGTCTCTAACCTGGCCTGGTGCCGCTTTGGGAAGGGGAAGGCTTTGGATAGGGAAGTCTGGGCCTCTCTGCTCAGACTGCTGCCTCTGGGACCTGGCCCTAAATAAAGCGGGGGGGGGAAATGGATGGATGGACGATCTGAATATGCACACACACATCAGATTGTGTTTACTTCACGAGGGAACAGCTACGAGGGCCCTGTATTGGAAAGAGCTAAGACTGTGTTGTCTCTTCGGCGCAGGTTTTTCTATTATTCTGTATATGTCAGTGCACAGTTGAGTGAGTTGACCTTTTCATTCTGTTGCTGTTTGAGAAAACAGAAATCAAAATGTCTGTCAGTAGTCAAGTCAATACGGCAGCAGACGTCAGGTCTTGCCTGGAAAAAAATGCTGTTTTCCTCATGTGAAGGTTTAGCAGACAGGCCAACTCGTTTTCACAACGATGTTTTGTGGCCACATGGTAATTTTGGAGTTGGGCTGGAGGTGTCTTTGCTGCCCGGTTAAACATTACCATTTGGCGGTTTGGGTAATTGGTATTTGCGATTGGGTTAGAAATGTGTTCTCTCGGTTTCTTTGTGAGGTTGTTGAGAAGTTGGAAAAACAGACATGCAAATTTGACCCAATTTTTTTTATTTGAATTTTTTATGGAAAGGTTTGGCACTGACATTTTGGAGCTTTTTAGTCATAATGTTTTCCCATCACCAGCGTAGGGTCTCGTGGAGTTTTCAGATGTCTTTTTGAGAACAATGTAACGTGTTGGTTTTGTTTTCAACACATTAATGTGGGAGTTCAGGTAATCAAGCTTCTCCAGTTGGCTGTTTACCATGTTTGGTTCACATTCACAATAAGATGTTTTATGTGTTTTATATGTATACTGTCGTTTCAGTCAAGTGTTAGACCCCAGGATGAACTGCAACAGCCTGCCAGCGCTAATGGGGATCCTATCAAGAAAACATAAATTAACGGAAACATAAACTCAATGTGCTTTACTTATGTTTTTTCCCTTCACAGTAGCATTTGTTGACAATCTCCGATGTCTGAAAGGTTCGTTCAGTTAAGGTAAGACACTGCAGGTGGAAAGGGAAAGAAATAATTTATAGTGTATCAATTTGAAAGTAATGGACAGAGCCCAGTTTAAATATTTAGTTGGTTGATTTTGGATCTTGATTTTTTTTTATAAGCTATATTTACAAGTAAAATAATAAATAAAAATGTTCAATGTTGCGCCCTGTTTTCTGCAATTCAAAGCTCAATAAATCAGGCTAGAAATTAGATATGTAAAATATCCCTGTTAAAAAATATATATAAAAAATATTATTAAGTACAAGACTGGAAGGTTTGGAGTAGGAGTGTAGAGGAGGGTATGCCAGACTTATTACGCTTTTACTGACTGACCTGTTGATCTTTGAAAAACTTGTTAGTGAAAACATAAATAACAAACCCAACAACTTAATTATTATCCTCATAATTTCAGGATATCTCGCGCCAAATTTCATCATGTGTTTTGAGTCCTGGGACCAAACAGGGCCAAGTAGGAACGAAAGATTATCATCTCATAATGGCCCAAATAATGGTTAAAAACTGAAGCCTTGTATTATGTAGCATGGGAAACCTTTTTGAAAATTGAGCCCAAGTTCATTTATGTTTTTAATATATAAATATTTTCATTTAACACAGGTTCCTAGGCAATCCATACTCGATTTGGCATTTGTTTGGCCTTAATCTGGTCCACGCATGCACCGATGACACATAACACAACTCCAGCTCGATAGAAAGCTCTGAAAAGCTGACTTTGGCCTCATAGCTTTGGCTGGACCAATTTGCGTAATTTCCCCGAGCTCGTTTCTCTTCTCCTGTAGCCTGCTCTGACTTGATTGGCTTGTTCTCATATTGCGGACAGACTTCTTCCCCTTTCCAAGTTGATCAGGTCTACCTCACCGCCACTCGAAGGACAACAACCACGCACACATACCATTTTACCAATTTGTCAGCCTTTTTTAATAACCTGCATCTCGGGGAGGAGGGTGCAAGCAAGCTCTATTCTATAATGAGGTTCTTCAGCGACCAAACACAATCTATAGAGAGTTTATCATCGAGCTCTGCCATCTACCCCCAGTGGAGTATAGGCTGCAGAGACCCGCAATGATTTCAACAATAGAGTGAGATGAGGGAGTTATTAGGTTGACACCGGGAGGGCTTGGGGTGAAATGAGTCTGACATAAATGTGAGGTGCTATTTTTGGAGATTTTATAGGGGTTATAGGGAGAGGACTTTTTTTTTGTTTACATTTTGTGGAGGAAGTAAATCATTTTTTTTTTTTTTTACATTTTGTGGAGGAAGTAAATCATTTTTTTTGTTTACATTTTGTGGAGGAAGTAAATCATCAAGTAAGGAAAGGTGAAAACCGATAGATACAGACGGCATCTCTGGAATTGCCCATATATGGTCATGTTGGAAGCAGTTGAAGGGGAACACAAAGCATAGAAAAATCTAAACTTTCAATAATTACTTAAACTACTTTAACAAATGCTTAAGTATCAATATAGTGTTATACCTAAAAAAGATACAAAGACATGGAGGAGCAAAGTGGTTAAAACGGCAAAATACATAAATAACGGAGAATGCTAACATGAAGCATCATCATGCTACATGCTAACACTAGCTATGATTGCAGTTTTTTTTTTGCTTCTACTGAACAATCTGCTGTGAAAAAAACATCCATAGAGACCCGATTTAGACTTTACTTTATTTGTGTGTGAAAAATAAGTTTATATTCTGCCAGAAAACGGCAAAAAATAGGGAACAATTGTGTTTCCCAAAAAATGCCGTCTGTATCTATAGTAGTTTGACTCCCTCATTTCCCATTGATATAACATGGTTGGCACGGCAACAGTTTAAAATAGTTTGCTTCTCACTATGTCACTTCCTGTCAGTGCCCAATAGGGAAGTGAAACTATAAACATCACAAAAATGGTTAAACTAAAGAAATCTAGGTAAAAATCTTATTATTATTGTGTGCATAATGTGTCATATGCACTTTAACATCTTAGTTACAATGTCAATGTAAAGATAGACCACACTCACCATTCTTATCTTTCGCCTTTGCACCAAATGCCTTATTCTTATATGAAAACAGAAAATGACAGAAAACTTGCAAAACATTTTCGTTCTCATATTTATATCAGTAATGTTCAGCAAAAGTTTCAAATTGACATCTCTAAAAAAAAAAACATTGTTCCCTCAAGGTTTGCTCAGAGGGATTTTTCTCATCCCGACAGCCTGATTTCTTGAGCTCTGAAACCCAAAAAACCACAAGGCATAATTTGAGTGTTTACTGATTGTATTTTCCCTAATACCTAGCTTATCCAAAAACTAAAGAAAGAAATCCAAAGTCCTCTCTGAGCAAATCTTTGTAACAAATGTATCAACAAAATAAAAACATGAATATAGGCCTGGCTCTATCCATTATTAATATTAGATCATCAAACATATAGGCAATTTTGAGACAAGATAAATAAAAAGAAGCAATTTTTGTCAGTAATCGTACAAGCAAAATGTCCTTTGATTAGCGTCAAAAGAGACTGCACACATCTTTACAGCTGCAGGCCCTTCAACCATGCTAAATCCATACAAAAAAACAAAACTAAAAACACCAAAATTATCATCTCGTTGTCCAACCGCATGCATTATGTGTCGTGCCGCGGACAGCGTGGACTAGAAAGGGACTTGAGGCGGATCACACTGGTGGAGGATAACGCTGAAGATCAGGGAGTGAGACTTGTATAATGAGCAAAGCAACAGCACCGAGGGGATGAGAGCCGGAGCGCATTCTCACTTCCAGACTCTCCTGTCACCACCGCACAGATCAGGTCCTGACGAGACTAATGGTGTTCACATGGAGCTGCAGTGAGTCTGTGCATAGGCTACTTATTTTTGTATCTTCTGACTCTGTCCTTTATTCAATTCCACGCTTCCGAAATACGTGCCGGGTCAATGTTGAGTCGAGCTGCGCATGCACAAACGCGTTATGCTGTCCCAGCATTTTAAACACCTTTAAACACCACAGCAAGCGGGCAGGATTTACGACCCTCACAGTGCGACACATGCGATCTAAGTCCTATTGGCGTCTAAAGGTCCTCCCAGTTTTATTGTATTACTTTGAAGGGCTGAGTCGCACCTGGAGCACATGGCTACTTAATATGAGTAAACAAAAGAATGTACTTTAGCTCCGATTACAGCGGTTGGGCTCGATTCTACCAGAGTTCAGACACTACTCTAAAGGCGACATGGCAGTGCAGAGGTATGTCTTTCCTAACAATAATGATGTTTTCAGTAGGTGCAGAGCCTCCTCAGTGAGTATGTATAAGCTGCTGTGTATGCTAGCCGCATTAGCATTAGCGAGTGCGTTGCGATTAGCTTAGTTCATTTACACTAGTTTGGAAACAGTTTTTTTCATGTATTGTTTTTCCTTTGATTTCAAGACTATTTACATTGTAGATTCTCACTGAAGGTGTTAATTTATGAATGAACACCAAAAAAAGGGAAATAGATTCTTCAAAATTCTTCTTTTGCTTTAATTATTGCTTGGCACACTTGACATTTTCTCAATGAGCTTCACAAAGTAGTCACCAGAAATGGTTTTCACTTCACAGACTGTTGAAAACTGTTTCAGGGACAGCCTTGTGAAGCTCATTGAGAAAATGCCAAGAATAAAGGGTGGAAAATATTTTGAGTTATTTCACCCTTTTTTGTATCCTACATAATCCCACATGTTCATTCATAGTTTAATGTCTTCAATGAGAATTACACAATGTAAATAGCGTTGAAAGTAAAGAAAGGCCGATACATAAAAAGTGTTTCCAATCTTTTGACCGAACCGAGGTTTTGGCTGCAGTACAGACACAATATGGCCGTACAACATGACCCAATATGATGAATAGTGATTTGAATGAGTGACCAGGTGACGAGTGATACTGACACAGCCACAGTGACTGGCAGTACCTGGTAACCAACAAACAGACCATAGTGTGTTCTTCTCTGCTTCGTGGGAGTGTTCCTCAGTCTCTTTTCCACTGCCAGGTTTTTCAATTCTACTTCCCAATGCTTTTAGACTGTGATTCCCCTGTCCCGCAAATATTCCAACTGTTCTGGCACATTTACAGACTGACATCAGTCCCCAAATCTTTCAGCTCCATTATGAAATATGCAAAGAGTCCAAGATATTTGAACATTTGCACTCTCCCAGATTCCACGTATACACAAGTGGGAGAGAATTTGACCTGTTCAGCATGTTGAGGGGCTTCATTATCACTGCCAAGTGCATGTCCCATAATGCATTGCGGCGGTCATTAGCAAGAGGAAGGAGCAGTAATTTCCCCCATGGTTCAGAGGAGCAGTCAGACGCACAACAACAGGTCCTAGCTCCGATCCATTTAGTGCCATGCCATGCAAGCTTAACAGTGGACGGGTAGAAAGGGCTGGCGCTAATGTGCGGTACTAGGATAGCACAATGGATCGACAAATTATTATTATTATTATTATTGCAGTATTTACCGCAAGAAGCTACTGTTGCAAACCCCTTTATTTATGCTACACCTACACACTGCGGAACTCAAGTGTCCTGCATGGGCCGCCCCAATAAGCTGCCTGGACACGCGAGAGACCATTTTTGAAGGAAGATTCTGGTAGTGACTCACTACAAATCTCCACAAATCTGCCTGAATATTGCCACTACTTTTCGACACCTTGATGAGAAAGTTGATGCACCTCGTTTCATACTCTGCCCGACCCAATAGAAAAGTCCCCGCAAAAAAAAAAGGGGACATGCTCTGGTGTGTTGTTGGACCGCCTGACATTGTGTCAATCAGCTTCTACGTTGTCTAAAGGTCCAGTGTTGCGTTCATTTCTCGCCAAGGTCTTGTACTGATGATGGGAGAGTGTGACCAAAGTGCAGTAATTCCAGATTTTATTAGCCATAAACCAGGTTGAAACATCTGGATTTGAGCGGATACCGTGGTTGCCCCATTCTTAGCCTAGCCACCACCATCTTTTGAATGTTGCGAGAGTTCGAAGGCTTGACAAGCTGCAGAAAACTCTTCACGCTAGGCTGTTATTGATTCCCTTCTTGGTCACAGCTACCTACGGTATTTCGGCAGGGAACGTACAGAGATGTGGCTCGCATTCAGCCACAGCCAATCACTCAAACTCACATTCGCAGAGGTAAGACGGTTAAAGTGTCTTTTACTTCTGTTTGAGTTGTATTATTTTGGAAACCACAAAGCTTTGTTCTCACTTCACATGATATCCATAAATTGATATAATAAGCTTCAGATGAATTATTATCAAAAGACAAAAATATCTCTCCTTAATATGAGTCCCAAGACCAAGATGGCGCGCCGCTGTAGATGCTGGCTCCAGGGCTATCCAGCTCAACAATGAAGACTTTGTGAGGCTGTTCTGTCCTTGTCTGTGCTCTCTGCCTGTGGACATGTGGAGAGCCACACATAAGGTGTAAGGTCGAACTTAAGATTTTTTTTTATAAATGTAGATATTTGCGTGTGGGTCTACTGATCACGCTGTTATCTTTCTATAAACAGTGTATAAACGGAGATGTATAAAGCTGGATATTCATTTCCCCATGCTGTGCGTATCCATAGCGACGCGTGGCCCGATATGTTACACGAGTTTGGAGCTGCTCTGCTGCTGAACTTTAGATAAACTGTGCAGTTCATTAGCCGCTCTGTTTATATCGTACTATAGCGTCGTGGTGTTGGGTCCAGCTTCATAAGTGGATACGGCACCATGCACATGTGTGAGTATGTTTTGAATTGGCTGGATGTGTGGTGATGTACCACTGTTGTGTCTTCGGAGCGCACTGGACCCACACTGTTTTGGATATAACAGAACTAAAGGTGAACTTTGCTAAACAAGGGAATTCACCGGAAAATATTAGCCTCTTCTTCAGGGCTTTGCAAAAGTGGATTCATGCGATATAACATCGTGTATAAGCAATGATTTCCCTCATGCATGTCAGCTTAAAATGCACATTTGGTGTGGTGTTGTGGCACATGAAGGCGTCTGTGGTTTGTTTATAGAAAAAGTGTAACTGTTCTGGTGTCAAGGTTGTGATCGCAGTGATACACACAAATGCAGGAAGTGTGCATGTCGTATGCGTACGTTTAGGCAGACATACCCACAACCATTGCACATGTTATTTATGTATTGGGGTTAAACAATTGTCTTTGGTCCTCAGTACTAGCGACAGGTGTCTCAACCCCAGGGTTATTGCTAAAGCAGCGCTTCTGTGTGAAGCGATAAGCTAAGCCGTGACTTCTGAAATCTGTTTTTACGAGGCAGAAAACCTCTTTGCTATTACCGCTAAAACAGTCGAACTGTTTAACCAATAAATGAGCGTGCCCATTGAATGCTGCTATAATTCATGGTTTCTGCGAAATATCTGTCATTTAGACAGAGGTTTTTTTTTATAAGGTTGTAGAAAGATCTGTTTATAAAAACATCTGGACTGCAACAAAGGAACAATTTCTCACTCACTTTGATGTGCAAACATGACATGGCTGCAACAGCTGTTTCCTTCTTTCTACTACTACAGCCCCAATTGCTGCTTAGCCTGACCAGCCAGCCTCTCCGGCTTTCTTTTCAAAAACAGGAGCATCTGGGACTTTGCTGGCAGCCAATCCCAAAACCGCAAAGGTTTTTCTCGCTCAAATCACAGATGCAAATTAGTAACGCGTCACTCAAATGCGGAAGACTCTCAAATATTAATTCAGGACAAACTTTACTACTTCTCTCAACTGGAATTACAAGAGTTTAGTTGGTTAACTGTTCATTTGACAGAAGATGGCGATATTCATATTTACAGTTTTGGTACTTTGTCACCATTTTGGACGGACCGCACGTTTCCCTGATCAGTTAATCCGTTGATTACCAGTCTTCTCTTGTTTGTGTAGAAATGGAAAAGCATGTAGTCTGGCTAGCCGGGCTAATTGCTGCTCCTACAAATACAACGAAAACCACTTTCTACTACTGGGGAACAGCAGTCTTTTTTCCGCGTCGTCCTTCACTGACGGGTCCGACATCAAGCCTCCAATCCAGACCCCAAAACAAACTCTAACCCCAACCAAATTCTGAGGAGAAAACTGCGAAGGCAGCGAGCCACTTGAACAGTGGTCCTTCCAGACTAAGACAAGTGCTGCTGTCTTGATTTGAGTATTGATTTTGCTCTCGTGTCACTAGAAGCAGATCAAGATATCTACCCACAACACATTACGCAAGCCTCGCCACACACATACCCCTCTCCAGCCAACTACTCTGCCCCCGCCCTAGACCTCTGCAGCTGACTGTGATGGGTTTTCCTCTGGACACATTACAGTAAAAGCAGTTTACAGCCCTTTCTCGTAAACACTACGGGCCATTTCATTAGCTTTGCCCAACACATGTCAATGTCTACGCATTGGAGTATGCAAAGAAGCTTGTTTGTCCACAAAGACCTGTTCACCTCCAGACGGGAAACTATCAAATTGGTGTGTAAAGTCTTATATACCTCAAAGCTGCTATACATTTTTGAGGATAATTCATTCTCTCTCCATACTGGGTAGCGACAACTTTATGTCTACAGGGGCCCAGAGGCTGCCAACCTGCACCATCTGCTCCGCAAACGCATGGGTGGGGGATGCCAAACCACAGAGTTTGCGATATGAGAACAAAAGGTCCCCAATTTCTACTGCTGTTGTGAATGCATATCGGTACAGGTGAAAACGTATAGTGCTATTAGAGTAAGAGTAAGTTGCAATAAGTACTATGCTCCAAGTCCAATCCGCTAACCCCCGGAGAGAGCTATCCTCATAAATGGTTCTTGTTCCAAACACCAAACACAAGAAGATGATTGTGTCAGTTTGGATGAATACATAATGATGGGCAGATGGTTGAAAGCTCAGGAGAGGGCCATCGGTGACTCAACGTTTACGCACAACATTTGGTCCAATTCTGCTTAATAGCGAGAGCTTGTCCCCCCTACCCGGAGAGCTGTGTCTGCTATCGCTTCCATTACAAAAAAAAAAAAAAAACTGGAAGCTGGAAATGACCCGCGATATGATGCAGACAATGATGATTGGCGAGCGAGATCTCGTTGGGTTCAGTGGTTTAGTACATGACATTTACTAGTAGTATGCAGTGATTATTTAACACACTATCGCTACATTAATTTAGGTAGCGTGTTTGCCTCACAGCCTGAAAGCACCATTTTCAATTACAGGTTTGTAAAAGTAAAAATAGTACGCTTACCATAGAGTAACAAAAGAGTAGCAGGATAAGGAGAAAAGTCAAATCACACAGCCAACATCTCCGTCTCCCTTAGTCGTCCTCGCGTGTTTAGCCAAAGGTTTTCAAAAACTGTGGATTATTTATGACCATGATACTGTTTTCAAATATATTGTAGCCAAAGCCAAATATATTGTGGTTTTTGCATGTTTTTGGTCATCATTTCAGAGACATCTTGCTATCTTACACTTGACTGCTATATTGATCTAATATGCCCCTCCTGGAACCGCCACCTTAACGTGGTGGAGGGGTTTGAGCACCTGAATGATCCTGGAGCTCTGTTGTCGGGGGTTGGGTGCCCCTGGTAGGGTCTCCCAGGGCAAACAGGTCCTAGGTGACGGGTCAGACAAAGAGCGGTTCAGAAGCCCCTTATGAGAGACCAACAGGCCCGGTTAGAACCATGAGGCCGTCCTTCTGTGGACCCAACACCTGCAGGAGGAGCCATAGGGGCTGATGCAATGTGATTTGGGCAACTCCAACAGCTGCCCCGGCAATGGAAATGTGGAAGAAAATGGATGGATGGATGGATGATCTAATATGGCTAATCAAAGTTTCCATTGGCTTTTACCCTGGTTCAAGTAGTGCATTCTCCCTAAGAAATCACAAACCTCAGTATTGCTTTGTATTAAGGTGTGCTCGTTAATTATGAATAAGGTATTAATAAGCATTAGTAATCTGCTTAAGGTGCATTGGAGTGTGCAATATGTATGGTTAAGATTAGGGTTAAGGTTAGATTTAGGGTAGACCATGCATAAGCATATTATTCATGGCCTATTAGTATGATAATAGAAGTTTAATAAGCAGGTTATAGATATCTATACAAGCATATGCATGGCCTAGTAATTATTAATACTTATTAATACCTGATAATACTTAATGAGCACACTTTAAAATATTCGTATTATTACATACAGTTTGTGAAAAATTGAGCTGTGGTCTGACAGTGGAGCCTCAGAATTGCCAGAGAAACATAGTACATTTTTAGAGCCTTATCCAGATGACTACTTAAAGAGCGAATAAACACCCCTTCCAGAGTTTACTCCACCCACTCCCAAAATTCAAAAAACTCAGAGAGAGGCGTGGCGGGAGGCTTTGGGGGGATGCGGGGAGGGGGAGTGTGTGGGCGGTCTCTTCCGGACACTGCAGCCTCTCGTACCGGCTAGCTTCTCCGGACATGTGGCGCCACTTTCCCGGACTCTCGAGCCTGTCGTACCGGCTACAGGCCGAGCACACGCGGCGGACATTTGGCGCTCGTATCTCCCCGTTCCCCCTCCTGGCTTTAGCAGACACTCAGTCACACACTGCCCCGCTCTGAGCCTCCAAGGCAGGGGATGGCTAACCGCTGCCCCCGGTGTCTGTGAGCTCTCCCTGGGGGAGATTACAGTAAAAAGCCCCTCAGCCCCGTCTCATAAGCACTGACAGCCCTGATTATCTCTGTCTGCCCGATACAGCGTTATCGTGTCTGTAGTTTCAACGTGAAAACATCCAGCCATGTCACTAAATAAGTGAATCTGGGATTTTGGGGAAACATTTGTCTTTATTTAGTAGGAGAGGTCGGGGGTGTGAGTGCTGTGGTTCACAGAGCGGAGCGGAGCCTGTAGGTCAAATCCCGTCTCGGGTCTTCTCTCCTCTTCCTCCCGCTCCGTGGCCGCTCTGTGACCGGCATGTTGTGCACACGTCACAAAAGGGGAGGGGTCAGCTTTTATACCACAGCGGCGGACTTGGTGACGTATGATGGCTCTGAGACGTATGATGGTACGTCATCAGCCAACCCCTGAATTCAAATGTAGTGAGTGCTGTTCAAACGTGAGAGGCGCTGAACAGACGGTTTTGTACAAAAATTGGATTTTGAACAAGTTTGCACTAAAATGTCAAAATAATGATAAGGACATGTAGATAACTGTGGTAGTGACCCATATAGATAGTTTATCAGCAAAAAAAAGTTGATTAGGTGTTTAGTTGCTCTTTAAATGGTATATTTTTTTTTCTTTTTTTTTTTTAATTCTCACCACTTTGTCACAGTAAACATCCATCCCTATACAAAAATGAACAGACACAGACAGTCCTTTAATCAGTCTCCCTCCTCTTTGTGCGTTGCCAAACATGTGCGTCATATGCCAGAGCACATTAGCAGCTCTGGCAGACGACACATTCTGCACGGGCAAACTAATGAATAAAGAGATTTCTCCGATAATGGATCTGAATGGCGGCCAAAGACAAACACGCAAATTAAAAAAGGGGAAAAAATAGCAACGATGACAATAGGATCATCTCAACATCTTTAGTCGTGTCGCCCGCGGTGTTGTCAAAGCACAGCATTTGGTACCACTTTGACGGACTTCAATGGGTGTCAACAGGGGAAAAAATCTAATTAACCTTTTTATTTTTACCCAGGTTATATCCCTCATCATAAACATACTTGAACGATACGACAACACCATTGCTAGATATGTGATTACTGCAATAGGAAAATGGCAAAATACAAAAACAGAATCTAAACAGGAACTAAATTACTATGCAATTTAAATCACAGTCAGATAAAAGAGTGATTCCGGGCTATATTGTCGCTTCTTACGTTGCTTGATATTGTGCAGCCCTACCACGCAGTTTTGAGTCATTGCTTTGGTTGCTTCTTCTTCTACAGCTGAACCGTCTCGATTTGTATTTCCTGGATTGTGTTGCGTAAGTGTCCAGTGCATTTTCAACGCCCAAGAGCCTCTCTGAGCGGCACTCTCTTGATTGCTCAACTTAATTTCAAGAAGCAAAATGGACGCTCACATACAGTACTGGTGGGTGTCAACGAAGCCCAGAGCCCCATGGTTTGGGTTGACAGACCCCATGACTAAAGGCAAAAAATAAATAAATAAATAAAAAAGAGTATGTGGCGTTTTAGCACCGTTTTAGCTACCCTATCTTTGATACTATGACACCATGTCATTATGTCTGTTCATTGGCTAACACTTAACACACCACTACAGTTTAATAGGCAGAGGTGGGTAGACTAGTCAAAATATTTACTCAAGTAAGAGTAATGTTACTTTGAAATTATTTGACTCCAGTACAACTAAAATGTTTCAATTGTGCCATAAATTAAAGGAACAGGCCACCACGAGTTGATACGTACCTGTCTGGTCTTTGTGCGTGTCCGTGGAAGAGCTTGGTCGCTTCCAACTTCACCCCCGTTTGGAGCTATAGGAATTAGCTGGGAGAGGCTAAAGGCTAACAACATCTTTGGTCTTTTTGCGTGACTGAGGGCACGCACAAAGACCAGACAGGTACGTATCAACTCGTCTAAGCTCAGGTAAGAACATATCTCAGTATGGAAAAACGGTGGGCTGTTCCTTTAAGAGAAACAAAACACGTAATAATGTGAAAATCCGAATATATTTACATGTATAAAGAAAATGCCCCAAAAAATGTATTAAATGAATTAAAATTCTTGAAGAAAAAGTACTACCAACAGGCCCGGTTAGAACCATGAGGCCGTCCTTCTGTGGACCCATCACATGCAGGAGGAGCCATAGGGGCTGGTGCAATGTGATTTGGGCAGCTCCAACAGCTGCCCCCATGACCCGGCAACGGACAAGTGGAAGAAAATGGATGGATGGATAAAAAGTACTGAATGAGATAACTACAGATAAGAACAGTTTATTCAAAAAGTTACTCAAGTACTTGTACATGAGGTAAAGTACTACACGCCTCTCATAATAAGACATATCTGTAAAAGCATTTACAAACATAAGTTAATAACTAATACACAACTAATTATGAAGAAATAAGGAACCAGGAATTACAACCATATTAGTCCAGTGCTCCGGTCTCTGCACTGGCTTCCTGTCACTAGGAGTACACAGCTCTACTTGTGTATAACTATTTTCATGGTTTAGCACCAAAGTACATCTCTGACATGTTAGAGCCGTATGAACCATCTCGGGCCCTGAGAACTTCAGGGAGGGGTCTCCTGGTGGTTCCCAGAGTCAATAATAAACACGGTGAGGCTGCGTTTCAGTTTCATGCAGCTAAAATCTGGAACAGTCTTCATGAGGATGTGAGACAGGCCTCAAATCTGACAATGTTCAAATCCAGGCTGAAAACAGCTCTTTTTACCCGAGCATATGAAAACTGAAAGTATTTTATCTGCACTCTTGCCTTTTACTGTAATTGATTATTTTTATGTTGATGTTTATTGATTGATTTTATCTGTTTTCTTGTGAAGCAATTTGAATTGCCTTGTGTATGAATTGTGCTCTACAAATAAACTTGCCTTGCCATATCATTAACTCTGTAGTGTTTGTACATGCCTTATAGCTAAAGTTTTACTTGCTTTTGTTTGTTATACATTATTGAAAATCATACTTTTTATTTTCTGCAGATATTTTCTGCATAATTGTACCATGATCCGCCCACATTGTGTCTGTTATTGTTATGGCCAAGTAAACACGAGACTTTTGTTCACAATCTGATGGCTGTTTTCATTCCACGTGTCAAGCCCATGTCACTTTTATGAGCCCCTATATTAAACACGCCATATCTACAGTGACAATAACAGCATCACACGCCCATCAGTAATGAATAAATGCGTGTCATTTGCATCTAATTTGGGGCCGTAGCGAGATTGTTCGGCCGCGCTTGGCGATGGCAATCCATCTCCCTGCGATGGCTTCACGTCTCAATAGCACGGTTAGGAACCGTGGCGTTGCATATAGAGCTAATGTGTGGCAGTAAATTCATATAGCGTCGCTTGAGTGTGTCGGGTAATGTAGGGTTGATAGATGACATAAATTAGGACAGCGAAGTTGACAGCAAAAGAACCTGTTGGGGGGAAAAAAGGCAATGACAATCAAAAATTATTTTATATTTGGGAGGGAGACTTGACTTGGATTGGGGCGCCGTCTGCTGGCTGCATGGAGGACTAAACATGCTAGAAGCAGTGAGCGAGCTTTCTTTTTTACCCAACGGCATGGTAACAAATCGACGGTGCTGTGATAAAAGAAAAAAGGTTGAGTGCAGATCGGTGTAGAGGAAATTGTCACATTCTTTCTATTATGTCATGCAATGCAGGAGATAAGAGCTAATAAGCATAAGGGGATAAGAGCGTGTCTGTTGGAGAAGAAGACACGACCAAATGTAAAAGGATTACTCAAAAGTGCGTGAACGAAGCCAAATACTTACTCCAGGTATTATTTTGATGAGGGAACCACGTTAGCTAAAAAGTTGGTTTTGCATATGTGTCCTTTAAGCCAAACCAAGCTCGGAAATCAGTCACTGTCGATTTAAGGACATGTACTACAAAGGCAGCCAGGCAGCAAGAAAGTCATAATTTGAGTCCCAGACTATGCAACCTGACTTCACAACTGCGTCAAAATCTACTTAAAGGGACTAGATGCAAGTTTTGCCGCATTTGCCGGTTGTAGTTCGGCAATGGCGGCGGATACGAAAGTCATGGAAGCTCTTCAATCCGTTCTGGCTCGGCTCCCGAATATCCAGAAATTCAAATTGACCTTGAGCCTTGGAATGCGCCAGGAATGCTCCCAAGAGGTATGAGAGCTCGCTTCACTGGCCCGGGCGCATTACATACGTCACGACCAAACGCTAGCGAAAATCAGATCCAATCGAGTTCACCCCTCCCACCTGATAACGGAGCTCAATTGTGAAGATCCAGACCCTCTGTACGAAACGAAATGAGTACGAGGGTATGGTAAACCCAGGCTAGTGGTGAATAGGTCTGGGCTCATTCTACACATTAGGACATTGCTGGAACATGTAGGGGGAGGATAATACATAATTTTTACATTTGTAAACTCTGCATATTTGTCCCTTTAAAGCTGTGGTAATCAAATTAGTTTATTGTAGTAGAGTAAACTTCATTTGGCACCATACATCTTCATTGTACACACGACATTTGTGAAAGGAAAACAGACCATGGGTGTTGTTGTGTGTCACAATATAGTGGCGCGTTTTCCTCACTACCTGCCGTGTCTCGCCTTAAAGCCGGGGTACCTGATTTTTTTGTCCTGTTCAAACAGTGACATTTTTTGTTTTGGCCCAAACTTGTTTCTAGCATTTACAGTCCCTCCTGTCTGTTCAAATTGTTCAAAGAATCGAATTATATGCACATTTCACTCCCACATACAGCATTGAGTGGTGACAAAGTGAAGCAGGGGCGTCCACACCCAAGATAAATTCCACTAATTTAGATTAGACTTCTATCATCCATTGCTCAATAAAACGTTATGTGAAGACAAAACCACAAGGTCTGTAATTTGCTGAATTTGCAACATACTCAGAGGTGGCAAAAATACATTTATTCTACAACACCAAAAAAATCCGGTACCCCAGCTTTAAGGTATTTTATAACAATAAAAATGCTTGCATTTTACTCTATTTATTGGGTGAATTGTTACGAGGTGCGGCTTTAATCTACTCAAAATCAGCATTACAAAAAACGTACATTCCCTACCTTTAAAAATAAGAGAAGACTTGCAAAGAGCCTGCGTACTACTTTGTTACTGCTCCTGGTGATTTGAAAACCAAAAGTAAATGCAAAACCATGTATATAAGATCTGCTAAAATCTCAACAAAGCTATAATTGACTTTCATTTTTACTGTGAACATTTACACATAAAACACCCAAACGCCACTCTTACCAGTCTCTCTTGCTCCTTTCATCTTCTCTTATTATTCCTGTTGCATTCTGTAAGTCATGTTTGAGCCATTTGGCCGTCTCTGAACTAATGTGAGGAGCTTATGAAGTCCCAAAATGCGGCGCAGTCGTCGTGGAAACACACGCTGCCGTCGCTTTCAGAGAAATCCCTTCAGACGCTGCGGTCGTTTGAAGGCAGAGCCGCAGCCACCGTCTCGGGGCGCGGTGTGGTCTGACGTAAAATATGCTGAGAAATCCTTCATGCGCCCTTTTTGTCATCTCCTAGTTATTCCTAAAGTCAACAGAAAGACTCACGAGGCGTCTTTCTAATATTACGGCCCTCGCCTCTGGAACGACCTGAGGAGGAGCTCAGGACCACAGAGAACGTTCATGTTTTTAAGAGCAGGCTCAAGACCCACCTTTTTAGCTTAGCTTTTAACTGACATCTATTTATTTAGTCCTAATGATATATTGTATATTGTGTGTATGTACGTATGTGTCTATATGTGTATGTGTGTGTGTATATATATATACATGCGCACGAGCCCTCCACCTTTTCACTGGAACCACGTTGACTTGTCTCCAAAGCTGCGCATTTATAATGCGAGTCCCCAAATGCGCGCGGCTAATTAGCATGATTAATTCTGCAAAAATAGCGTGAGCGACCTGTGGCCTTTGTCACTGTATTGGCCTGACTGCAGTCAATTACAATAAATATAAGGAAAGAGAAACTTTAGGGGTTAAAACGAGGAGAGAAAGAGCTCTGTCTGTTGCTCTTTCTCTGACTCTGCACCTTCCACTTCTCAGCAGGCAGAGGCAGGACTCGCCTCACTTCATGTTTAACTGTCATTTAGTTGCATCTAAGGTCCGCTAGAATAGGCTAGTGTTAAATAAGAACGTGGCAAGACTAATATTTCTCTTTCCTAGCTTAGTGTCATTGCATTGCAGAGCCCACCTCATCAAAGTCACTGTTGAATTGAAGCGCGCTGTGCTGAACGCCGGCGTGTGGGCTGAACCATTTGGCACATTTTTAAAGGGGTGTCAGGGCCCTGAGATTCATCCATCATTATTGTTTGTGCAAAATTCTGTCCAGCAACCACTGTATTTCAGCCCTGTTTTGTTCAGTTCTTATATCAATTATGAGGAAATTTAGAAAGTACAATACAGAAGGCTTTTTGCAGCACTTTTGAGGGCCCCTACCCCTGCTCTGGGCCCTGGGCACTCAGTACCCTTTACCCCCCCAGTCCGATGCCCATGGTCTGGACTATTGGACTTTTGGACGTTTTTTCATGATAGTTGCTACCCCATCACACAGGTTTGACTTTCGTGTTTACTCAGAGCATAATTTCACAAGATGAATATCATGAGTTCAAGATTTGACAGCACGCAGCACATTAGCCTGGCCTTATAAAATGTCTGCTGAAGCACTGGCTGTTTCCACTAAGTGCATTATTGACAGTAATGTGATGAATTGAGTTTTACAGCTGTAGTCCTCTGTGGACACTTACGAACCTAAGCCTGATCCGATCCAATCTTTGGAAATGGGAGGCCGAGGAGACCTGAGGGTGTCTTATTGGATGAGCCCTTCATTACAAAGGCCCAACAGTCGGAAGATGGAAGGAGCAACAGTCAATCAGCCACGTAATTAAAACAGACCTCAATTGGTTTTGAATGAATTTTGGCTTGAAGTTGCTGTGTAATACTTTGAACTCTTCTTTAAGGTTCTGCGGAATAATGTTCTGTTGACAATACCTAAAGGGGACACGATATGCTTAGCTTAAATAGTGTAAAATACATAATTTCACATTAGATTCTTTCACTTTCCTTTTAAACACATGGCGCTATTGGTGCCAGTTGTAACTGGAAGATAGAAATATAGTAGAAATATAGACAGGTATTAAAAAACTCAAAACTTTATCTTGTTAGCCTTATTGTATAATTGACAGATGTTGCGTTTCATTTGTACTTTCCTACTGGGAAAGTCAGCCGATCCACATAAGTCCGCTAGCTAATGTTGCTAATGTCCACCGTGGGCTAATGGCAACACGAGCTAACGGCGCTCTCCGAATTTGTCTTTATTTATTTAGTAGATCAGTGGTTCCCAAGAGGCACTACAGGGGGGCCCTCAAAGCTGGTCTACAAAATAAGTACACTGAAAAAGAATGGATTAAAAAAAAAAAAACATTTATTTGATGAATGTATTTCTTTAAACGAGTTTTTAACCTACAGGCATTGCTAGATGTTGCTTTTCATGTAATTTTACCTGTACAATTTTTGCTGAATCTGTAGAGCAGACCCTGAGGAGGAGCAGTTCACTATTATTACATTTTACACTTTTTTTTTTTTTTTTTGACCAGGACTACCAGAGAAGCCCATTGGGCCTGACGGCAAACCACTGCTTAAATTTAGTAACAAGCCTTCTACTTGGTTTAGAATGTGGCCAGTGATAACGAAATGCTTTATTTATTATTATGTGCATTCCAAGCGTAATTTATGAGAATTTACAGAAACAGAAGAAAAAGAGCAATATGAAAATCCTCATATTTGTTGCTGCTCTGCCTCTACCGTTTTGTATTCCATATATACCAATTATAACTGAGAAGAATCGACAATGACTGAGCGTCTTTTTGTGCCTCGCACTGTTGAAAACTGTCTATTTTCAGTTTGTTTTCACCAAACAAAGAGCGTTCAGAAAAGCCACACATACTGTTCGCAGTGCCATAATCTGCTTGTGAGCCGTGGTTTAACCTGCGTCTTCTTCTGCCTGATGCTGTTGATGCATGACCAGCTCTCGCTCGCGTTATTTTCATGGGTTCAGAATGAGGGAAAAATCCTGTAGGTCGGACTCCTACAGGTATGCTTGGGTTTCATGCGATTGAGCCGCATACAAAGCCTCCTTCTGAAACTGCTGTTAAGCATCACGGTTTATTACATTTCAGCTTTATGCAGCAACACGATGTAAATCATCAAGAGGCAGCCCAGAGGCATTTTAAGGAGTTGTCAGAAAAACATCCTTAGCTTTAATCATTCTTAAATGAACGGGCCTGGCGAGTCTCATCCCTTCCCCTCGCTCTGGTGCTTTGCTCAGGGAGCAGATACCAGGTAAAACCAACTCGCGCACAGAAAACCATATTGTGGACATAGGGACAATAGGTTGCGTTCACGTTATAGAATTCTATTTCCGTTGAAGGGCAGGTGCCAATACAACTCTATGGGAGAGAAACAGTTTTTGAAAGAAATTTCCAAAAAGAAAATGTCCAAATGTTTTCTCTGATCATCATGTGATAGTGATTGGATTCACAAACCTGACATGTGACTTTTATGACTGAAAGACCTTTCTACTGGCCAACGTCAAGCACATGTTTTTGAATATTTTCTCCACTTTTGGACGCCTTTTGTGAAGAAATAATTAGACATATGTTCATATCTGCTGATATGAACATATGTCTAATTATTAAGATATGACTTTGAACTTTGTTTCATGTGAATTGGCCCAGGAATTACAGAGAAATTAGCAATGATTTAAGACTAGAAATCTGCATTTTGAGCGTTACTATGGTTACAGCCATTGAATTTGGCCCTCGTTGCGAGGGCGAGTTTTCATTTCACATAGCGGTTTATTTTTTACATATTAAGATGATTTTCCAAACGATCAGCCTCCGTAACATTTGAAAAGATGTCCTCGCGCAGCTCTGGATCACATTACGCTGTTCGTGGTTTAATTAAAAAAACGGAGAAAGTGACACTTGTGGCTCTGGAACATGCCGTGTTTGGGACGTGCTAAAACTGGTGTTGTGCTGCGGTGCTAGCGTTAGCTCTGAACAAACGCAAGAAAATGCCAAAACCGACCAAAATAGAGGCGAAGCAACAGGCAGATTCGGCGGCGGAGGAGGACTATGTAAGCCTCAGTCGAGTCACTGAACTCATGGAGCAGCAGCAATGTTCAGGGAATTAATTCAACAGCAGCAGGAAAACTTCAAAGGATTTATCAAACTCATCATGGAATCAACAAACACCCGCATGGATTCACAGTTAAAAGACATTCAAGAATTAAAAACAAGCCTGCAGTTCACGCAAGGTGAGGTGGACACTATAAAAGAAGAAAAAAGGAAACTCACTGAGCGCACGGACACAATACAAAACGATTTCTATAAAGTATGTGACAATCTGCATATAATCACGGATAAACTGGAATATTTGGAGGGGCAGAGCCGCAGGAAAAACCTGGTCTTTGAGGGAGTGTTGGAGTCGCCTGGGGAGACCTGGGCTGACGCAGAAGAAAAAATCAAACAATTGCTGAGGGAGAAACTACAACTACAACACCCGGTGGAAATGGAGAGAGCCCATCGCGTAGGGAAACCTGGCGGGAGAGACTGGCCGAGACCTATCATCGCCAAACTACTGCGTTGGAAGGATCGAGAAGCAATCCTGCAGCGCGCTAAACAACTCAAAGGAACTAAAATCTATATAAACGAGGACTACACGGACTCCATTAAAAGGAAAAGAAAAGAACTGATGCCGGAGATGAGAGATGCACGGGAACGAGGAGACATAGCTTTTTTGCGCTATGACAAACTCATTGTACGTCCGCGCACCAGTACACCAAATCAAGCTTAAACACCTGGAAAAACGTATGGATTTTGGTATGTAAAAACACATAATTTCACATGTCCTGTAATACATTTACTCACTCAATGATGTCCAATCATACTTCATATGCCACTGACGGCAGTGACCTAGGATTACAGCAAAGGATTTTGGACTGTGAGCTCTTGGAGTTAAAAACTTCAGAGTACACTGAACATAATGCACTGGACTTGGAAGATCAGTTGGACCCAGATAACCTGTTCTTAACATCTAACGCAAATAGTTGCAAATACTACACTGAGAATGAATTTAATATCTCTGTTAAAACAAAAGGGAAATTCTCAATTATCCATTTCAATAGTAGAAGCATGTACGCGAATTTTGACGCAATCAAAGAATACTTACAACAGTTTGAGAAACCATTTAGTGTCATTGCAATATCAGAAACATGGTTTAATGAGGATAGAGGCATCGTTTTTGAGTTAAACAGTTATACTTTAAACTATGTAAATAGAACCAATAAAGGGGGAGGAGGAGTTGCAATATATGTCCACAAGAAATTTAAATATAAAATATTAGAAAAAATGACAGCATCAATAAACAACTTGCTCGAATGCCTATCAATAGAAATTATCAATGCAAAAAAGAAAAACATAATAGTTAGTTGTTTATACAGGTCACCGGGCTCATGTGTGGAAACATTTACAAATTGGGCAGAAAAAACGTTCTCAGAATTGAGTAACAAGGTATTATTTATCTGTGGGGATTATAACATCGATTTGATAAATCCAAATAAACATAAGACAACTGATGAGTATATTAATAGGATGTACAGTATGAGTTTATACCCGACTATCACAAGACCTAGCAGATTAACAACGCACAGTGCTACCCTCATTGACAACATTTTTACTAATAATATGCAGTTCACAAATGTCAGCGGTCTAATGGTTTGTGATATAACGGATCATCTGCCCGTATTCACGGTGTATGGTGATAATGAGTTAGAGCAAAAATCACCTCAAAAATATTTTTGTAAACGTATAAGAACTGAGGATACAATTTACTCACTCTATAGTGACTTAACAAAACAAGATTGGAACGAGGTATATAACAAGAATGATGTAGACGGTGCGTACGATACTTTCATGGAAATTTTCAGTGTAGCATACAATAAAAACTGTCCAATTCAGAAATACAGTAAAAACAACAAAATGACTAAATGTCCGTGGCTAACCAAGGGTTTACAAAATGCTTGTAAGAAGAAAAACACTCTATATAGACAATTCATTAGACTAAGAACCGAGGATTCTGAAAGTAGATATAAAATATATAAAAATAAACTGACCAATATATTAAGGAAGGCTAAGAAACTATATTATGCCGATCTGTTGTATAAAAGCAAGAATAACATGAAAGGGGTATGGGGAATACTAAACACCATAAT
The DNA here is from genome assembly GCA_021464625.1 of Proterorhinus semilunaris. Taxonomy (NCBI): domain Eukaryota; kingdom Metazoa; phylum Chordata; class Actinopteri; order Gobiiformes; family Gobiidae; genus Proterorhinus; species Proterorhinus semilunaris. The sequence goes on along the minus strand of CM038347.1, from coordinate 31,176,043 downwards.
CAAAGGTAATGCAACAAATAATTCATATCCAAACTATTTCACTGATGGGACCAATGACAATCATAATATGAATGATATTGTAGAAAACTTTAATAGTTTTTTTGTAAATGTTGGACCGGATCTGGCAGCAGAGATTCCGGTGTGTAGTAACAACGAAATGGAGTCATTGATAGACATTAACTCAAAAACGATGTTTTTGTCTGGAGTAACTGAAACAGAAATAATAGATGTCGTTAACGGGTGTAAGAACAAATCGTCTACAGATTGTTTTGATATAGATATGACACTGGTTAAACAAATTATATACAGTATCGTGAAACCATTAACTTACATATGCAACTTATCGTTTCAAACAGGAACATTTCCAAATAAAATGAAAACTGCAAAAGTTATACCTATACATAAAAATGGGAACAAACACATCTTCACCAACTATAGACCTGTCTCTCTGCTCCCCCAGTTTTCCAAAATTTTAGAGAAACTTTACAACAGCAGAATGGATAATTTCATAGATAAGCATAAACTAATTAATGAAGGTCAGTACGGGTTTAGGGCAGCAAGGTCAACTTCAATGGCCATCATCGATGCAATAGAAGAGGTTACTAATAGCTTAGAGGGAAAGAAACATGCAGCTGGAATATTCATTGACTTGAAAAAAGCATTTGATACACTAAATCACTCAATATTACTAAAAAAATTAGACAGATATGGCATAAGGGGAGTGGCTTTGAGCTGGATGCAAAGCTATTTAAATGGGAGACAACAGTATGTGAAGATGGGGGAGTTTACATCAGGGTGTTTGGACATTAGTTGTGGGGTCCCACAGGGATCGGTTTTAGGACCAAAATTGTTCAACTTATATATTAATGACATTTTTAATGTGTCTAAATTATTAAAATTAGTGATTTTTGCAGATGACACAAACATTTTCTATTCAAATGACAATTATAGTACTTTAGTAACTAACATAAACTGTGAATTAAGGAAATTAAAAACATGGATGGACAATAACAAATTGTCCCTCAACCTAAATAAAACAAAAGTAATGTTTTTCGGTAATTATCATGGAAAACCAGACTCAGTAATTATAGACGGTGTAGTTTTAGATACAGTATCAGAAATTAAATTCTTAGGAGTCACCATTGACAGTAAATTAAGCTGGAAACCACACATAAGACACATAAAAGGTAAAGTCTCCAAAAGTATTTCAATCATTAATAAAGCAAAGTTTTTCTTAAATTACAATGCATTATTTCTATTATATAGTTCATTAGTCTTGCCATATCTAAATTACTGTGTAGAAGTTTGGGGAAATAACTATAAAAGCTCATTACACCCCCTTGTTATGCTCCAAAAACGGGCTGTAAGAATTATACACAAAGTAGGATATTGTGATCACACTAATATATTATTTCTGAAGTCTAAACTGTTAAAAATGAATGACTTAGTTGATTTCTCTACTGCTCAACTTCTATTTAAAGCCAACAAAAATGTACTACCTGCAAGGATGCAAATGCTTTTTGCACGCAGAGAAGGGGGATATAACCTGAGGGGGTGTGATAACTTTAAGGTTCAAGCAGTGTCTTCCACTAGGAAAAGTATGTGTGTGTCTGTATGTGGAGTTAAACTCTGGAACAAATTGGGGGCAGAATTAAAACAATGTCCAAATATTCATAATTTCAAATCAAGATATAAAAAAATTGTATGGTCAAAGTACCAGAAGGAGGAAATGAGCACTTGACTTGATTGCTAATGGGTGCTACAAAGTGCTGTAAAGGTCAGATATAATTAAGATTGTTCCTCTATAATCAAAGAGGGTTGCTACTTGGAACGGTTGTCATTCTATCGCTCAAATTACAAATGGAGAATTAGGGTTGGCAGGTTATGGATCTGTTGAGAGGAATCCTCCCAACAGGCTCTAAACCTTGTCTTTTAATGACAATGATACCAATTATGATAAGGGTGGATGACCAAAACAGTTGTGAGGGGCTAGTAAGGGGACATCCCTTTCCCCAGCTAAAGGCGGAATACCTGAGAGTGTGTCGTCAAAGAGGCACAAAACCAGGCGGAAACTTGGTAATCTATTGTAGTCAAAAAGGAACATTGGCGGATGCACCACTCAGCATAGGAACATCATTTACAAAATCAGCTGTTAGGGCAGTCATGTGGGGGTTTGTTAGTGGGGAGCTACTGCCCTCTTCAACTGGCCCGCTCTACACTCTGGCTTTTTAATGCACTACACTATGCAGGGCTTACATCATACTTCACATATAATTCAATTAAATAAATATATAAGTTGAATGGTTTAAATCTGTGAATTGATGGTGGAAGATAGAAGAGTCGTAAAAATAACGGAAGAGTTAAGGTAACAGAGTTATAGGACTACGCGTTGGGTTCATCCCTCTAAAAGCCGTAAGGTACGTGGCTAGGACCTCCCAGATCCGTGGACACACGGAACAAATACTACAGAGTTGGGGACTAGAACTTAAAGGGTCGAGGACCCACAAGAGTACTTAAAGGGTCGTGGACCCAGGGTCGTGGACCCAAATAAAGAGTACTTAAAGGGTCGTGGACCCAGGGTCGTGGACCCAAATAAAGTGTACTTAAAGGGTCGTGGACCCAGGGTCGTGGACCCAAATAAAGAGTATTTAAAGGGTCGTGGACCCAAATAAAGTGTACTTAAAGGGTCGTGGACCCAGGGTCGTGGACCCAAATAAAGTGTACTTAAAGGGTCGTGGACCCAAATAAAGAGTATTTAAAGGGTCGTGGACCCAAATAAAGAGTATTTAAAGGGTCGCGGACCCAAATAAAGAGTATTTAAAGGGTCGCGGACCCAAATAAAGAGTATTTAAAGGGTCGCGGACCCAAATAAACAGTATACTTTCATGAGGAAAAGCACGTAAGTTTACAATGAATAAAGGACGAAACGAAGGTAAGAGAATGTGTGAATTAAAAACTTGTGAAGAGTGGGTGAGGGATTTGGGAAATTCCTCACCATGGTGGAAATGGTAATAATAATGATAATGATAATAATAATGATGATGATAATTTAAACCCAAATTAAAATTATACTGAGGATGGTAATGACAACTGGGAAGTATCAAGATCTCGTTTTGCATTCTTTTGCTGTTGTTTCTTTATTTAATTGTTGTTCTTGTTGCTTGTTCTTGCCTTGCCCATGTTCCCTTGTTTGTGATGTGTTATATGTATATGTTATTGTTTTATTCTGGGATGGGCGCTTATAAGCCTTTGGCTTCGGCCCACTCCCTTTGAGCAGACAAACTGCTCAAATAAATAAATAAATAAAACTGGCCTTAAACTGACATGTTTGAGGCGATTTTGAACATGCTAAATGCTACTGACACACGGAAGGATGGATTTAGCGGAGAATAAAAGGAGACCGGCTTCAAGCACCATCGAAACTCCAGCCCAGACCCCAACTAACGAAAAGAAACGAAGAGTTTATTCGAGTGTGACAAAAAAGGCCAAAGTCGAGTCTGATCGACGTAGGCAAAGAACCAGAGTAAACATCGGAAAATGTTGAGAGACTCTCTCAAAAGACCCGCAGTTAATTTTTGCTTGAAAGTAGGGCTGGGCGATATGGACCAAAAGTCGTATCCCGATATATTTAGGTTGAATATATACGATATATATCCCGATATTTTTTCCACAAAGTGAGAGCTGTGAAATGAAATGTTAAGTCAAAGTCACTGCCAAATAGGAGTGTTTTAATATTTTATATTGCAATTTTTATTTTATTTATTTATTTTTCTTCTACCCCCTTTGCTGTTAATAACTTTATGTTGCATATAACTAAACTAAAGCCTAAACTGAGACAATGAAATATGACTTATTAAAGTATTACTTACTTTTTAGTCCTTAATAATCATGAAATATAATAAATAAATAAATAGCCCAAATAATTTCTTGATATGCTCTTGATTTTGCTGTGTAAAACTGTGTTTTAGTGGTTTTGAGATAAGTTCTTATCTTTATTCAAAGCATTCCCAAACATAAGCTCCTCAACTGAGCCTCAAACGACTCTTTACTCTTTACAAGCAGCACAGGCTCACCATCTCTGCTCATCATCAGAGCGGGTATCAGCGAGGGACTGGAGGGATTAGCGCTGCGGCTAACGCAATGCTAACGGGGAAAAAGCAATAGTCCTTCGCACTGGCAGCATTACAAACGCTGATATTTTCACAGTACATCCACGATCTACCGCAAACCTTAATTAGACTGAGAAGTAAACAAAAGCACATGGCGCAGCACACGTAAACAAAAGCACATGGCGCAGCGCATGTCGCCACCATATATCGCCGCTACATTCACTTCTGTCCAAACCATCTCCAATTGATTGAGCCACTGGTGTTTGTTTTACCAACCAAGGGGCTCTCCTCCGCACGCTTCACAGACATTGTTGCTTTCTTCATGTTTGTTGAAGAATGCCGGACTTCACTGAAACAAGCCATAAAATAATCATATTTGTTACCAAAATAGTTGATCTAATAGTTTTTTACCTGCAGAGAAGTTGTGTAGTATTAGTAGCAGACTAGTAGTGTCAGTAATAACAGTATTGTGCTGTACCTACAACACATTTGAGTAGTAACGGTGGTAATGGTGCTGTATTTACAATGGCAAGAATAATGCTGCTAATGTTAGCTTTTCTTGGCCGCAAAATAAGCATGACTGTTCACGTATTTAGAAGCAGGGAAACAAGTACAAAAAGTGGACATGTGCCATTAGCAATCTAGTTTACGAGTTAGCTATGCTAACTTTCTGCCCAGGGAATTGAACAGACGATTTAGGCTTTTCCTAGTAGCATTTCTACCAGTGGAATTATTTTATTATTACAATTAGGCCTGCGTTTATGCATACAGTATATGAGTTTTATATTTTTTTTCTTCAAACGTCAATTATTCGTTTATCTGTATTACTTGGCTTCTTCACTTTGCTGCATTTGCTCAAGTATCGCATCTTATACACTCAAACTGATTTGGTCTAAATATCTTACAAAACAGTAACGTTTCTTACCTCAGTTGAAGTCATGCCTGCAAATCTGTAAATAGACCAGGACGGGACTGTTATTTCTGGTGCTCGTAAAGCCTGAGCGCCTCATGCATGAGCTTATCATTGAGGCTGCAGTTACGGGTTTGGCCTGAGGGGGCAATTGCGAGCACAAAACTGTCAAACTCCACAGAGCCCCTTTAAGCTACATAAGCAAAACGCAGCTTGTTTTATAAAAATCCGTCACATATTTTGGTCAGAAACCTGCTGTAAAAATGCTACAATTATATAATACAATGATACACATGTAGGGCCATGCTGGTTTTTGGTTAGGAACCCACCACGCTCCGCCACAAAAGTCTAATTCTATTATTCAACTTAACCCGAAGGCCGTGAAACACATGTTTTTCGTTAGTAGCGGGTTTGTTTTGCACAGCGCGAGACACACGTGCCGTTTTAGCAGTGTTGTTTTTGGCAGCCCTCTTAAGCTTGTCTTTTGGACGAAAATGCTTTTAGTTTTAGTGGCATTTTAGTCATTTCTATATGTGACAGTTTTGGTCTATTTTTATGGTTGTGTGTGTGTGTGTACAGTCTATGTATATCTTCTCTAGTTCTTGTGCATAAATAAGTAAGTCAGCCTTCCATTGGTTCCTCTGCACCTGGCAGGTTGCATGATTCACTGCGGACCGTGAACCAATGAAAAATTAATGTGCACGGCGCATCCAGGCTGTATCTGTATGTATTAGACACAGGGACAGTGCACTGCCTAGATAGAGGGCTCAGTAGGATGTTGCAGTCTCAATAAACAGGGCAGTTTACGTTGGTACGGAAACACTTGAAAGAATGCAAACGAACCAGAGCATTACCATACAAAAGATAGTCTGTCAACCAGAGACAAACAGATGGCGATTTGGGGAGAGGTGTTCGCAATGCCACAAGAGGACACAATGATGGATTTGAATCTTCATTTCGGATGGGGGGGATCAAACGTTGTCCGACCATTGGAATTGTGTTCATTTGCAGTTACGTCGAAGTGGATTGGCCACGTTCCCTTATCAAGTCACTTGCAGCCATTAACGTAAAACCAAGCCAACTACGGAAAATCCGGGCGGCATTGCAACTTCTCCAAAAGCCTGCAACTTGCTCGCAACTATTCCTGGACCCTGCACCTCCTGCGCAACTACGTGGAGTGAGTTTCTGATCCGTCAAATCTATTTTCCTTGTTTGCGCGTGGGTCGTCATGTCCAGCGCCTCTGCGGGTTTAATTAATTGAGACTGGAGCCAGGACTTTCACATCTGCTCCCCGCTCTCCTCTCACTCGCCCTGGTCTGACTCAATGGCCGTGGGTAGCCCCGTTTCGTGATCACCATGCAGGGGGCTGCAAATGGCCCCTATTGCGGCAGTACCTCAATCTACAGTAAAGGCGGCAGAAAAAGCTAATTTTGCTCTAGAAAGCATTGCTGTTTACACACGTCTTAAACAACTATTTTGCCTGGTTTCCAATAATGTTAATCTTTCTACAGCCATATATTGCTCTTGTGATAACGCTGAGTCAGGTACAATTAAATAAAACAATTTTAGAATTCTTGTATATGAATGAAGGCCGGACTTTGATTGACAGGCCGTTAGCCTCAGAGCAAAAGGCGCGGGCGCGACCGAACTACACGCCCTGTGAGGGCCGAGTCTACAGTGAAGATCCCGCCTGTTTTCCCTTTTTAAGAACATGCTCGATTGGAGCAGGGTAGGAGGAGTCTGTAAATCCATCATGAATTCCCCATCGAATGATTGTCATTAACGTTAACAGGGGGGGGTGAGCAAAACTACTTATTATGTCTAAGGTCTGACTTTACAGCCGCGCTGCTGCGTTATCCTACCACCCTCTGTCCGAGTTTCGTTTCTGGATCTTTATTTCGTGATATAGGCATCATCTGACTAAACGCACTGCACGTGCATTTAGATTGTTTCTTTACCCTGTGACGCGGTTGCATTTGTGTCAGGGGCTGGTTTCTTTGCTGCGTGAACTTTAGGAGCTGAAGTTCAATGTTAATGAGTGAAATTAAACAGACATTCGTCCTTTGGTTTGTTCTCCTCGGAGTCCTGTTTATTAAGGGCTCTTATCAGAGTTTATTATATGGCTCTTTACAATGCAAGTAGAACGTTCCATTGACTTGAATGGGATTTACCAACGATCTACCAGTCATTATTTTCTGATAGAGGACCTCTAAAATAAATAATGACCGCTGCTACTGGCAACAGAGTTTCTGTTTGTAATAGAGGTCTTTCATATCACTTTGCAAGTAGTAGTAGGGGACACTATCTCTGTCCCTGTCCCTCTGAGAGAAGTTGGGGGAATCGCTCGTGAAGTTAACGGGAGTCCGACTTTCAACTTACCCAGAGATTCACCACCATTCCTCCTCTCCAACTGCACCTTAAACTAAGTAGCTAGGCTAGCAATAAGTAGCTAGCCTTGCTGCTACAAGCCTAGCCACACTGCCTGGAATCAACAAACGTTGCCACGCAACGCGCAAACTTTTGGGAACTATTTGCCGTGGAAATCATTAAATAAACCTTTCTGCCTTCTTAAAAGTGTATGAAGTTTATTTTGTGTGTGTTCAGTTGGCAAATAGCCGTATAATCAGCGGGATAATGTATAGAACGTTGGTCATTATCGGGAAAATAACTGTTTCGCCCCTAAAGTACTTATTTCCCTTACTTATGGTCTCTGAGCCTGGTGCTCACAGAGACAGACAGTTGCCCATTTGCTCTGTCCACTGTGAACAGCTGAGCGGGGGGAGGGGGGGCGCACATGCTTCTGTTTTTTAGATTATACAACTATTTAAAATAATGCCCATTTTAGGTATTTTCTTATTCCCCAGAGTCTCTTTAAACTGATGTAAAATGCAAGACAAGTTTGATTTTGATGTAAAAAATATAATGTTTTGAGCAGAAAACAAGTTGAAACCTATTCCCTATCGCAGAACAGTCGGGAAGACAAACATTTACTAAGTCCGATCGATAGGCTCAGTCTGTCTGTATTGCGGACGCCTTGACGAATAATAATATTCTGACTTCTCCATGAATTTGTCGGGAGAGCAGGGCCCGGCTTCAGCGTCCTGTTCCTGTGCCTTTAGATAATCACAGAGTAGGAACTAGCTATTCTTCTACTGCCATTACAATCAATGGTTATTCTACCCCCGATCACCACCTCACAGGAGTAACACCCACAGCTCCGCAGCCCAAAAGGAGCACTGATTGGCGGCTATTTGTGGAGCTTGAGTAAAAATGGAAAAAAACAAAAAAAATCAATGGAGTCGACTCACGAGGGAAAGATCTGACAGACTTCCTGAAATGTTCACGCAGGCACCCGTATAAACCTTTCATTTCTAGCTGGTGCTCGGTTGGATACCTGTGGCTTGTGAGCTTTCTTCTGAATACCTCGGCTTTGATATTTTGCATTTTGTCCACTGAACCCTTTTAGTCGGTGCAATGCTTGTCTGTTTGCAAACCAGACCTAAGAGTCCAGCAGAAACCGGACGGATGTGTCAATTTGTTTGTCTGAGTGTGTGGGAGCAAACACAGGAGGGAGCCGGAAAGTGAAGAGTGTTTTAAGTCTCCCAAGTTAAAGAGAAATCCCGACAATGACGAGGCGGACGAAGGTTTGAAAAATAGTGGAAACCAGGGACTATGGATTAGAATATGTAGGATTCAATGAGATCTTTGTGAGGGAGTTATGTAGTGGAAAATAACTTCCATTCATTTTCATCATTAACATGCTTACTTAGAAGTGCTATTCTGTGGATGATTTGAAAGCAGCATTTTCCAAATCAGCATCGGAAATTGCTTTGTGGATACCCAAGCAGAAATTCTCATTGTCACAGCCGAGGAGAAAAACTGAGTTATAATGAAAGAATGAAGCAAAGATAACCCAGGACTTATTAAACTAACACTCCCCCCAGAAGATAGTGGGAAAATACTATTTTAACATGGACTGCATTGGAAAAACTCCAAATAGATTGATCGCACTAAACTACAGGAAAAATTGTCAATTATTGTACACATTTTGCGGGGGAAGTACAAAACCTTACATTTGGTTCTAACCCACATCTATGGAAACATTATTCAAGTTCAAATACATAAAGTTTGGAGGCCGTTCTTTTGCCGTCCAAGGCCCAAAGCTGTGGAACGCACTTCCGGTACAGCTTCAAAACATCACTGAGTTGAGTCTTTTTAAATCACAGTTGAAGACACATCTTTTCAGACGAGCTTTTGATGCATAGCCACTGACTCGACTGCTGTTTTTATGTACATTTGTGTTTTTATTGATGTCTATTATATCTTTTATTTCTATTCTGGAAAGCGCCCTGGGCACCTTCTGGCTGTTGTAAGGCGCTATACAAATAAAATTTGATTGATTGATTGATTGATTGATTATGTCATACGTTTTAATGGAATTGTTAGGTCAAGTGTGTGTGATGCAGCGACAGCCAAACATTCCCGAAAAATACTGTATTGGGCATATTTCCAATACTATAAAGAAATTGGGATTGTGAGATCAATACAGACTAAACCAGGACGGCGTCTCCATTAGGAGCTGCCATTCACAGACCACAGCTCCATTCGGTTAAAGTGATGGGAGGCACGGAACAGCACGGATCATTTATTATCACAATTTCCTCTCACTGTCTCCCAAATCCGCTGGGAGTTCACACATTACCTTAAATCCTTTGGGCTGTACAGTGCCTGGCGAAAGTACTAATACACGAATACACTATACAACTTTTGCACATTTTGTCATGTTTACAACCATAAACGTAAAGATTTTATTTTGAACTTTTTTACTGAAGGTTCACACACAAGTAACAGACAATTGTAAAGTGAAAGCAAAATGATACATGATTCTGTTATTTTTTTTAAATAGAAAAGTGAAAAGTGGGGCGTGCATAAGTATTCATACAGCATGACTTAATACTTTGTGGAACCCCCTTTTGCTGCAATAACAGCAGCAAGTCTTTTTGTGGTATGACTACAAGGTGTCCACATCTAGAGACTGACATTTTACCCATTCCTCTTTACAAAACAACTCAAGCTCTGTCACATTAGAAGGAGAGCGTTTGGGAACAGCAGTTTTCAGGTCTTTCCACAGATTTTCAAAAGGATTTAGGTCAGGACTTTGACTGGGCCATTCTAACTTCTTGTTTTTAAACCATTCCATTGTAGATTTAGCTTTGTGTTTAGGGTCATTGTCCTGCTGGAAGGTGAATCTCCGCCCCAGCCTCAATTCTCTTGTGACTCCAGCAGGTTTTCCTCCAAAATGTCCCTGTATTTGGCTCCATCCATCTTCCCAACTATTCTTACAATCTTCCCAGTCCCAACTGAGGAAAAGCAGCCCCATAGCATGATGCTCCCCCACCATATTTGACACTGGGGATGGTGCACTCAGGACGATGAGCAGTGTTAGGTTTGCTCCGTACATAACGTTTTGCATTTGGGCCAAAAAGTTAAATTTTTGTCTCATCTGACCAAAGCATCTTCTTCCACATGGTAGCTGTGTCCTCCATATGACTTCTAGCAAACTTCAAACGGGATTTCTTATGGCCTCCTTTCAATAATGGCTTTCTTCTTGCCACTCGTCCATGAAGGCCAGATTTGTGTAGAGTACGACTTATAGTTGTCCCATGTACAGATTCCCCCAGCTCAGCGGCAGGACGTCGCAGCTCCTCCAGAGTTATCTTGGGGCACTTGGTTGCATTTCTGACCAGTGCTCTCCTTGTTCGGTCTGTTAGTTTAGGTGGACGCCCGTGTCTTGGTAAGTTCGCAGTGGTGCTATACTCTTTCCATTTCCGAATGATGGATTGAACAGTGCTCAGTGAGATGTTCAAATCTTGGGAAATCTGTGTATAACTTAGCGCTGCTTTAAACTTCTCCACAACTTTATCCCTTCATTCATAGTGACCAATACACTCTGACCATAGCTCTGAGGCCCTCACAGAACAGCTGTAATTATACTGGGAGTAGATTACACACAGGTGGCCTCTATTTAATGGTTAGGGTAAGGTGTGAACATTCTGCAGTCATTAGGAATGTTATAAAGGCAATTTAATGCACTCCGAAAATGTTGTATGAATACTTATGCACGCCCCACTTTTCACTTTTGTATTTTTTGTAAAATAACAGAATCATGTATCATTTTGCTTTCACTTCACAGTTGTCTGTTACTTGTGTGTGAACTTTCAGTAAAAAAATCTTTTTGGGCAAACACAACATGTATTTGAATGGATCTTTTTCCTTGAGTTGTTGCCGTGTTGCTGTTGCATTTTTGTCAAACTTTTTTTCACTCTTTTGTGATTTTTTGTGTGACTTTTTCGTCTCTTTTTTGTCACGTTTTGGTTACTTTTTCGCTGCATTCTCATCACTTTCTGTCTCATTTTTGCCCCTTTTTTGAGGAAGCTTTTAGATGTAGGTAATGCCAAAATGGAGAAAATGTGGTCGGTTTAGGTGGGGGGGAGGGGGTTATAAGAGTCATTCTACTGAAGAGATGTGAGCATGATGTGCTGTACCAAAAACAAATTCCACCAACTCTGTTGTGTGGCCATTAATACACGATTCTGTGTTGTTTTGTCTTCAGGCATTAAAGTTGTTTCTTGGACGTGGTGGAACCATTGTTTATTATAGCAACACCCACACTTTTATAGCTGGTGTTAGTTTCATGTATGTACTTTTTCATTTAGGGTATTAGCGTTTGACTAAGATATATTTTCCACTGCCAGGTAACAAAAAGAAAAAAATTAAAGTACCTCAGGTATGTTCTTGAAGTAAACGGTAATACAGTGAAATTAGAACACCCCAAAGGTTATACTGTACATCTCCTTTAAACACAAAAGGCTTTATTATGCAGGGCCTACAACATGCTGAGGTATTCTTAAGATATTCTAATAGTTCCTGGGCACGTTGGATCATTGATGTTGAGAAATTACACAAACATAAACGTGCTGCGGTCAGCCGTATGTAGATGAGCATTTCAGATGTGTCAGCTGAGATGTGCGTCATTCTGCTTCGGCATTGGACTATTTTGAGCCAGGCAACATTTCTTCGTGGAAAATCCAATATTGTACATTATTCACAATATCTTATATCAAGGGGTGGCCAATCAAGATCGTGCGGTCTTTTCCAGTTTGCATTGATAATTGATGCATTGATTGCTAGTTACATAAATAAATCGAATCAAGGTGAGACACAGCAGGTGAATAGGAAAAAAATAATGGAAAACATACACATACAAGGCTTTAGAGTTGGGATCAACTTGAGACCATATTTCCTCAGGGGTACTATGCGATGATTTCTATAAGCAGTAGGACCATATATCAGCCAGCCGATATATTGGGCCGATATTTGGTGATTTTACAATATCGGCTATCTGCGTTAATTTAGCGCAGAAAAAAGCAGATGTTTCCGGGACCGAAAATGATAGAGACTTCCTGTTTTTGCATGGGTAAGAGCACAGTCAGGGCTTTAAAACGAGTCCCTCCGGGCCTCAGGGGAGGAGAGACACATCGCAATGAAAATTGGTTAGCAACAAGTTTGTTAAACACAAGTTTCACTAAACCTCCGTCAATATGGACATGCTGCATGTCATTTGGAAGTGCAGAATCTGGAGAATTCAATCACCGTTAGTTTCAACCTCCACTATTATATTTTTGATCGTTGCGCAAAATGCCGCTGCTAGTAATAATATGCTAATGCTAACGACAACTAATCAAAGCTGGGACAGAAACTATGATTGGATCACCTAAAGTAATAAAATAAGATCGGCCAGTGCTGGAGCGGCCAAGTATTTGCTTTTACAGGATTTACAGGATTTACAGGACCAGACATTTGGAAAAATCGGCCAAAAATATCGGCCGAGCATATCGGCATCGGCCAATTAACATCCCAAAATATTGGCATCGGCCTTAGTAAAACCCATAAGTTGTCACATAATATTATTTATTTTTTTAATTAGAAGGGCAGAGCAGGAAGGGTTGTGTCGTGGGGAGCGTTGGGTCACTTATTGATTCAGAGCTAATAAGAGAGACAAGATAAGATTGATTGATTGATTGATTGATTGACAAGGCTAAATTGAGAGGTCAATTTTTGAGATGATCAACAGCAGCTGCCTAAAAGGTAAGTAAACAGGAGCAAAATAAACTAAAACATCCCAACTTTTGTCAACTTTTGGTTGTTGAGTGAGAGTCAACTTTCACACTGAAGAACTTAACTTTCATTTATCATAATTTCCAGGATGAATAGTCATAACATTGGCCCATTGGCCGATATTGTAAAATCCCAAAATATTGGGCTGATATATTGACCGGCCTCTAACCTTAGTGTGTCAAGTTCAGTGATGACGAACCCTACGGTTTAGGAGTTTAGTTTTAATATATATAGTTTTCTATGTGAAGGACCTGTTTCACGTTTTAATATTGTAACTTTTAACAATTTAACAATACAAATTCTATAAGATATCATCCTGTCATAGATACATTTTAGTGTGTCAACCCAAATGGCCCAGGCTCCCGTTGGACAAATCTTTGCAATAATTTATTCAGTTTGTAGTGACTATTAAAGCCTCATGATTTAGAGGTCTCTGCACGTGGTTCTGGAGAGTGTGCAGACTTCGGATCGTGCCAAAATGTTGAAAGCCTTGGCAGTAAAGCTAAGAAATGCCTCATGTGGCCCAACCCTACCCGCTTTCCCCTTTGCCTAAATTATATCTCAGTGCAGCCATCCCCCATGCAAATACCCTCTGATTTTGCCTAACAAGAGCTGTTTAACAAAGCCCTTGAATACTGCGTTAGTTCACTTTGTGCATACCCTGTTCTTGAACTCCTTTGTTGATCTTCTACACCAGTAGCTTCAGAACACAACATGGATCTTTTACCCAATGAAAGCCTGAGCGTTTGAAAGAAGTACAGCTACTGTTTTCAACCAGTTAGCTCAAAATAAGGTTATTGTAGCCACGTATCCCCGCATATTTTATTTTTTTGTCCTTCAAAAGAAATGCTCCCCGCTACTAATTTGTTTTGATGTTGGAACAAAGCGCGTTTCCAGCTGCCACGGCTTGGCGTGTGGGCTCAGAAAGGAGGTGCCCGTAGGCTGCGGCACTCGACGGTCCATGCACTGTCACACTGCTATGTTCACCTACGCTCTTCTTCAATCATACCATACCGCCTTTGCTATGCCCCATCCCGTCAGACCTCGGAAGCTAAGCAGGCAAGAGCCTGGCAAGACTTGGATGGGAGACCGTTTGGGAAAACCAGGAAGCCTGGAAAATGTAGTGTGTGTGTGTGTGAGTGGTTGGTGGTGGGGGCTGATGTGCGCAGACTGGTTGCCTCGCTTATCATCACCGAGTATGGAGTGAATGAATAATGCACCAAATTGTAAAAGCGACTTTGAGCATCTGGAAATATATAAGACTAATGCATTATTATTAATCACAGCGCGCCTCACATCCTCCACAGACATACACATCGGCAAAGACAGAGACAAATTACCCAAAAATGACCTCAGCATCCCCGCCATGCGAGCAGAGGCGAAGAACGCAACAATCTGACAGATCCCTGTAATCACTTTTTGTCTGTAGTCATTCAGGGAGATGCCGCTTTTTGTTTCAATGATGAAATCGTCAGCATTGCAGTCTTACAATAACATCAAATAAGGTGAGTTTGGTTTATTTTTTATTCAACTCGGACAAAAAAAGGAAGAGGTTAAGGGAGAAAACTAGCACCCAAAGAGTTCAGTCACGTTTGTAGCTTGTTGTGCTACAGAATAGATCGATTGTAACCGTCAGAGCCCCAGAGCGCCGTGAACGACACCAAAGATAAAGTTTTACTTACCCACGGATATCTTCCGATCCATAAATGATAGAAACTAGCTCTTTTTTTCCACGGAAAGAGAGTCATAGCTACACGATGATATCCGGGATATCCCTGTACGTCACTCAGCGTGATGACAACATCAAGTTCTCCAATAGTAGCGCCCCCGTCTGTCACATGTTGCGCTAGCTCTAGCTAGCACACGGCGTGGTGGTGGGGATTTTCCCCCAAAGATTGTGTGTTCTGCTAAGATAGTTCCTCTCCGTTTGTGCATAGATGCAACTGGAAAAAGCCATCACATACAACTTCCTTTGTTGTGGAAATGATTCATCTTGAGGTGCTAAAGGCATTTGTTTGGTTTACGACGGAGGAGAACGAGTTTGTAAGTAAACAAACGCTATTCCATGAGGCGCTTTTCACCGGTAAAAAATATCAAAATATTGAGCTAAAGCTGGGTAATTATGCTCCTTGGTCCACAGGGCCCCTGGAAACATATTTCACATGTCTATAAAGTCCGTTGTTGACCTTGTTTAGGAATCAAAATTTGTAAAAAATAAAATAATAATCTGCCTAAATGTTTATTTGGTGTTTCTCTTATAACTTTTTTTTACATTCTTTAAAACCGACTTAAACTTGTTTATTATGAAAGTCCAGGTTCTCCTGAAAAAAAAAAGAAAGTATAACACTTGAAGGGTACATTGAAAGGGGATGTTTTTAATGGCATGGGAGTGTGACAAACTACTCCAGACGAAAATCACCTAAAATACCTTTTGGGGCTCTGACGGTCAATACGAATTCATACGAAAACAAACGGCAAAAAACCCAAATCTCCATGGACCACATCTGACGGAGAACACTATAGCGTTCTGGCTCCTACCTGATGATGACGTACATGACCAGGAAGTTGCCGACCAGCCCGATGACGCACACAATCATGTAGACGACCACGATGGTGACTTTGACGCTGGTGGGCAGGAGCGTGGTCTCGTTGTAGGAGCTGGTGAGGTTGTCGTGGAAGAGTGAGTCGTTGTACAGGTGGTAGTGGCTCAGCTCCGCCAGCAGGAAGTCGTCCGGGAAGTCCATGTTTGGCTGTGAGCTGAGAGAGAGAGGGGAGGGGGGGGGGGGGCTTCACCTGTGACAACGAAAAGAAATAGACTGAGGGTTGGTTCTTTATTTAGTCATTTGTTATTTGGTTTAAACAAAGAATGTGTTGGGTCTTGGATGGTGATATCTCAAGTCTCTGCTGTATTGGACCACCAGTAATTAAATACAGTAACCAGTAATTACACAACCATGTAGTACAGACTCTGCTCTGGGCGGCCTGGTAGCGCAGCGGTTAGTGTTCTCGCTTCACAGCTAGAAGGTCCCGGGTTCAATTCCCACCTGGACGGGGCCTTTCTGTGTGGAGTTTGCATGTTCTCCCCGTGTCTGCGTAGGTTTCCTCCGGGTACTCTGGTTTCCCCTACCACCAAAAACATGTACAATAGGCCAGGATGAATGGTATGTGTGTAAATGTATGGTGGTGGTCAGAGGGACCGTAGGCGCGATGTGTGTAGTCGCGACGCGCTTCTGTCAGTCTCCCCCAGGGGAGCTACTAACGTAGTTTACCACCACCGAGTATGGAGTGAATGTAAAATGCTCTCATGTAAAGCGCTTTGTGGCTTTGTCTGTGAAAGGCGCTAAATAAATAAAGGTTCTTCTCTTCTCTGAAAAGTTCCGCAGCCTCCCAGAATACGCTGCATCAATTCAGACTTGAGGGGGTTTGTCATGATGGCTCTGTAGCAGCAGTTTTGTGTCAGTGTCAATCCAACTGCTCTGAGAGTGGTTGAGACAGGAGGTCTCGGAAAGTGTTGGGGGTAACGCGCTACTTAGTAACACGTTAGAGTACTCCGACGTTCAGAGTAACAAGTGGAGTTAGTTTTGCCTACTAGGTAATCTAGTACGAGTTTCTTTTTCAAATCTCCCTCGTCTCATTCGCAGCTGCTGCTCAGACTGACAGCGTGTCACGTCAGTGCTCAGGCGCTCGTGTGCGCAGACTGTGTCCACTGTCCTCCAAAACTTTACATCAAGTCAGCAACGTGGAAGAGATTTCAGTGAGCGAGTTCACATCGTGAAAGTACTTACATTATTTTTTACTTACTGGTGAAAAGGACAATACAGCGCTGGTGGCGAAGCTAAAGAGGAAAACCCAGAGGAAGCTCGCTCCAAACAACAACGCTTAGCTTTTGGCAGTATTGGTCCTTCAAATAATCAACAAACTCGTAGCTGGTTATGTGGTTGAGGAGAGCTGTACAATGAATCTACATCAAGTTGAGTATGTTGTGTGTTTACTATTACAAATTCAATGCACTTTGTAATGCATAGGAGCTCCCTTTACAGATGTTCTTTTTGTTGAATAACTGGCGCGGTTTATGACACAGCCAAACTGTTGACATAAAAGTGAACAAAGCTAAGCTTTTACAGTATAAGTCGACTATAAGCCTGTAGTTCATGCTCAATATTGTTGCCTTTAGCTGTGATTTATCAATTTTACTAAATAAAACTTAGTGAAGCAACTGTATTGTGCTATTATTGAATATATTTACTGGTATCGGGCTGTTTAGCTAGCTTTTTTGTCGACTCCGTTTGTGAAATGGTGCATTCTTCATCAGAAAAAGTGATCGACAAATGAAAGCTATAGATCAGGGGTCTCCAAGTAAATTTCCCTGGGAGCCAAAATATATCGGAAGTGTATTGCCGGCGTCCACACACAAAATCTCTAGTAAAATATGTGTTTATTGGTGTTTATTAAAGAGCAAATATTGACTTAACTGTGTAAAACAATATTCACCAATGCTAACAGTATTCCCTTAAGACAATAAGAAACCAGTGAATCAGGCTCGATCCAAGATTCAGTATCTTCAAAATCTGCAGTTAATTGCTTTCCTTCAGTTCACAGAGATGTGTAGATTTGGGTGATCTACATTTGCAAATTGAACTTTTGCACTTTATCAGCTTTATCACTTTACCAGCCTGTGTCACACGTTTGTGCTACATTGTAGTCATTATTCATTCGCACCACACTCGGTGGTGGTAAGCCATTGTATCAGCCGCCCTGGGACAAACTGACTGTTTACCAGTTGGCTATAATGTGTTCTTATTATATCATTGTCCTCTGCTTGACACGTGTGGAATTATTGCCTTTTTTTTCTTTTCTTTTCGGCTTAACTGTGTGAATAAACCCGTTTGATTGTTTTTGGCTTCACGCGGTGTTTGTCCCTAAGCGATGTCTGCAGGAAAAAGGAAACTGAAAAAGTAAAGTGCGATTAATTTCAATTAATTTTTTAATCGGACTAAACCATATGTAATTAATTAATTGAAAAAAGTCCCGGCCTTACTTTTTTACACATGGGTGTAAAAGTGTGCTTTCTTCACAGTGCTATAGTACCAGAGGTTGGAATAGAATGAATGGAATTTTATTGGCTGTTCAAAAGAGCAGAGATTTGTCTTTCAGCACGGCTCAATTAAAAGTCAGTCAGTAAAAACACACACAACATCATAAGCCGTGCTTGGAGTCACCTTCCTCATGGAACAGCGCCCCCAGATGCTCCTTGCTCCATGTTTGCTATAGCGAAGCTCAAAGGGATGTTTTTTATTCTCTTTTCCCTGCTCTGTGAAGGCGGGTGAGCAATGTAATGGAAGTTTTTGGTTGTATAACGCAACCTCAAGTACGTGTTTTGACGAGGGAACTACATAGTTACATGGTACAAAGCCCTGCAAAGTTGATATTGCGTAAAACACCTCGTTCGAAATAAGAGAATACAAATGAGACACATCACACTACCACATCAGCAATTATATCGAAACCCTCCTGCCATTAGGCTTTTGTGGGACTGCAGGAAGCAAACCCTGGGGCCAGCCTAGAGCTCCGGATCACACTTCACCATGTTGCCTTAAAACGCCTCGGGGGAAATCAAGACAGTACAGCGCATGGTTAAAGAAACTGAATCTTGGCTGGGAAGTAAACATTTTAGACAGTGTAAGAGGCACCGGGCGGCAGACAGCTCAGATGTATTATGGCATGGAATTGGATTTTTGGTTTTGAGAGCTTTGAGAGAGCAGATATTGTCGAAATGCAGGCTGTTTGGAAGGAGAAATTAATTGGTGTCTTTGGATGAGGAAAATGTGTTAAATATTGTATCATGGTGTAACCCAGGTTAAAATCTCCCCACTAGATGTAGTGGTGTAGTACATGCCCTTCGACCTCTTGCACCACCCAGTCATGTGATCGCTATTGTTAGGAGAAGGAAGTGAGTGGGATATGCATCAGAGTCTTAGGGAGAGTGTGGGGGGACAGGCTGCGGCCAGCCTTCCTACTAGACCAGTAGGTTCTGTTGGATGTTAGGTGAACACAGTAGGTCCCAGCTGTAGGTTTGTGGTGATGATGTAAAGGATGTAATTTTCAAATTTTTTAACACCTTTGTCCCTGCCTTTTATTTGGTCCATTACAAGGTTCAAGCTCGCCATCAAAAGTCTCCGAATAGAACCACCTGATCTGCAGTACAACACAGGACCAGTGAATAAACTAAAATTCAACTAAAGGGCTTCTTTAACTCTTTCTGTTGCCGGGGGCTTGGTGCCCCGGTAGGGTCTCCCATGGCAAACAGGTCCTAGGTGACGGGTCAGACAAAGAGCGGTTCAAAAGCCCCTTATGAGAGGGGCTGGTGCAATGTGATTTGGGCAGCTCAAACAGCTGCCCCCACGACCCGGCAATAGACGAGTGGAAGAAAATGGATGGATGGGCTTTTTTAACCTTAGCTTTACATATTCATAAATTCCATGTGTATACATTCTTAAACAATGACATTAATGCATAAGTTAACAAAAATAACCAGTCAAAAGTGCTATTAAAGTTGCATGAGTTCAATAAACAAGTCAACAGTACTGTGTAATCTAATTATCATCCATCCATTTTCTTCCGCTTTATCCGGGGCCGGGTCGCGGGGGCAGCAGTCTCAGCAGAGATGCCCAGACTTCCCGATCCACGCACACCTCCTCCAGCTGTTCTAGGGAACCCCGAGGCGACACCAGGCCAGCTCGGAGACATAGTCCCACCAGCGTGTCCTGGGCCTTCCACGAGACCTCCTCCCAATAGGACATGCCTGGAGCACCTCCCGAGGGAGGCGACCAGGAGGCATCCGGAACAGATGCCCTAGCCACCTCAGCTGGCCCCTTTCGACGTGGAGGAGTAGCGACTCGAGTCCGGGCTCCTCCCGGGTACCTGAGCTCCTCACCCGATCTCGGAGGGTGCGCCCAGCCACCCTGCGAAGGAAACTCATTTTGGCCGCTTGTATTCGCGATCTTGTCCTTTCGGTCATTACCCAAATCTCATGACCGGTGAGGGTGGGAACGTAGATCGATCGGTAAATCGAGAGCTTTGCCCCCCGACTCGGCTCCCTCTTCAACAGTCCGATACAGCGACCGCATCACTGCTGACGCTGTACCGATCCGTCTATCGATCTCACGCTCCATCCGTCCCTCACTCGTGAACATGACCCCGAGATACTTGAACTCCTCCACTTGAGGCAAGGACTCCCCACCGACCTGAAGCGAGGAAGCCAACTTTTTCCGGTGGAGAACCATGGCCTCAGATTTGGAGGTGCTAATCCTCATCCCGGCCGCATCACACTCGGCTGCAAACCGCCCCAGTGTGCGCTGGAAGTCCTGATTTGATGAAGCCAACCGAACAACATCATCTGCAAATAGCAGAGATGAGATTCTGAGGTTCCCAAACCGGACACCCTCCGGCCCCTGGCTGCGCCAAGAAATTCTGTCCATATAGGTAATGAACAGAACTGGTGACAAAGGGCAGCCCTGGCGGAGACCCAACACGCACCGGGAACAGGTCTGACTTACTGCCGGCAATGCGAACCAAGCTCCTGCTGCGGTCATACAGAGAACGGACAGCTCTTAGTAGAGGGCCCCGGACCCCATACTCCTGGAGCACCACCCACAGGGCACCACGAGGGACACGGTCGAACGCTTTCTCCAGATCCACAAAACACATGTGGACTGGTTGGGTGAACTCCCACAAACCCTCGAGCACCCGATGAAGGGTATAGAGTTGGTCCAGTGTTCCACGACCGGGACGAAAACCGCATTGTTCCTCCTGAATCCGAGGTTCGACTATTGGCCGGAACCTCCTCTCCAGCACCCTGGAGTAGACCTTACCAGGGAGGCTGAGGAGTGTGACCCCTCTGTAATTGGAGCACACCCTCCGATCCCCCTTCGTAAAGAGGGGGACCACCACCCCGGTCTGCCAGTCCAGAGGCACTGTCCCCAACCGCCACGCAATGTTGCAGAGGCGTGTCAACCAAGACAGTCCTACAACATCCAGAAACTTAAGGTACTCAGGACGAATCTCATCCACCCCCGGGGCCTTGCCACCGAGGAGCTTTCTAACCACCTCGGTGACTTCAGCTTGGGTGATGGACGAGCCCCCCTCCAAGTCCCCAGCCTCTGCCTCCTCATCGGAAGACGTAACGGTGGGATTGAGGAGATCCTCGAAGAACTCCTTCCACCGCCCGACCACATCCCCAGTCGAGGTCAGCAGCTCCCCACCCGCACTGTAAACAGTGTTGGTGAAGCACTGCTTCCCCCTCCTGAGGCGCCGGATGGTTTGCCAGAATCTCTTTGAGGCCGACCGATAGTCCTCCTCCATGGCTTCTCCAAACTCCTCCCAGACCCGAGATTTTGCCTCTTTGACCGCACGAGCTGCAGCACACTTGGCCTGCCGGTACCTCTCAGCTGCCTCCGGAGTCCTGATTGTGACACACAATCATGAAGTGAAATGAAAAGTGGGATGTGCATAAGTACTGGCCCTTCTGAAGGAAAGTGGTTGCATTAAAAGGAAAGGGTGCCGGTATTTATCCACATCCCACTTTTCAGTTTTTTGTTTATAAAAAAAATATATCTAAATCATGTATAAACTTCATGATTGTGTGTCACTTAGTTTCTGTCTTTTGCGTAAAATTTCAATTAAATATATTTATGTTTATGGTCCATAGTGTGGCAAAATTAAGTTAAAGGGGGTCATACTTATGCAACCCACTGTACACGCCACCATGTGAGCTGAGACTCGTCCTGAAAATCTTTAATTCTGAGTAATGTGAATGAAGACGAGCTGTGGAATCTATCTTTACAAGGGGGGGAGGAGGATCTGGTTTCACTTTCTAAAGCCAGCGACAGGAGTACCTTGAGGTTCTGTAGAAGCAAGTAAAAGCACACTTTGTGTTTATTTCATAATGTCATGCAATGTTGCGTAAACAGGCTCTCTCCTTAGTAATGTAGGTAATTTCACTGAGAGTACTGCAACTCTCCAGCACTGACCAGAGGTGGACCGGCTCTGGAGCCATAACTTGATCAATACACCGTAGGCATTGTGGTCATAATAATATGACAGCATGAGTCGTGCCTTGGACTATGTTTTGATGTTATGTTTAAACTTTTCCGCTGTAAGAAGCACATATGAGCAACAACAGTGCTCAGCAGAGTACTACTGCATCTTTAAAGCGCTGCTGTGAAGCAATCCACGCTCTCTCCTCTTTGATCTTTTACTCTGGTTTAACCCTCTCCTTACCGCTCCCTCGCTCACTCTCACAACACTTCTCTTTCTCTCTCTTCTCCCTCTGACTATTTCTTTCAGTTCTTTCTCCCTCTACCATCCTCTTTCCTCTCACTCCTCGCTCCCCTTCTCTCTCTCTGCTTCTGTAATGATGAATATTCATTAAAAGCAGTACCGCAGTGCTGCTAAGGCTCCCTCAGGTTACTGCCAGCCCCACAGACACACACACACACACACATATAAACCCAGTACTAGCTCCATCTACAGTATCTGATATCTTATTCTGTTTTCTTCCCTCTTGAACTCAAGTCTCTGAGAATTAGTGTTACAGCTAACCATAAGTACGCGCAGAAGAGTCGAAAAATGCAATGTTTTCGAAGGAAGGGGGCGGGCGAGGCGTGAAACAATAGTGGTGGCTATTATTTATGAAGGTTTGCATTGTGTATTCTGTCTGCGTCACTGCTTAAAAGACAGTGTTTTCAACACGCGATAGGAGGGGGACTTCAACCTTTTTTTTTCCATCCCCAGACACTTACTTTTCACAAATATGTGAAAGTAGGCTATGTAATGTCAGACAGTGACATGTGTAAAACTCTTACCAAATATGGAAGAAAGCTTAATATATCTGATTAAAATCACCCAAACTTGTGTTTTTTACCCTGAAGTACATAGAGATGTTTTTCAGTATACTTCTACTGTTATCCTGTCCAGTGCAAAAAATGAAAAAGATGTGTTCAAAATGTTCAAGAGACCGATATACCGGGCCGATATTTGGAGATTTTACAATATCGGCTATTGGCCGATCTAGCGCCGACAAAAGCAGAGGACCAAAAGTCCCGTTTTATGCATTGGAAAGAGTGAAGTCAGGGCTTTCAAACGAGTCCTCCCAAAACTTCCTAAGCTTCAGGGGAGCAGAGAAACATTGGGATGAAAATTGGTTAGCTACAAGTTTGACTAAAGTTAGTTAGTTTCACTAAACTTCAGTGACTATGGACATGCTGCATGTCATTTTGGAGCACCGAACCTGGAGAATTAAATCGCAGAGTTGGTTTTGACATTTTTGTTGATTGCAAGGGTTGGCTTGAGACACTGTGGAGCTGCTTTTATAATTTTGTTGTGCAATTGTACAATGACAATAAAGGGATTCTGATTCTGATTCTAACTGCAGGATGCTAATGCTAACGGCGACTAATCAAAGCTAGGTAAAAAACTATGATTCAATCACCTAAAGTAATAAAATAAAATTGGCCACTGCTGGAAGTGACAAGATCAACTTTTCATGCAGTGGTCAATGTTGATATTTTTAGCTAGTTTTCTCACAGAGTATCGGCATGTAGCACGAAAGCCGATCTTTGTATTTCCAAATATGGTGATTTCCTTTATGGGGGACTAGAGTCGGGAGATCATGCAGATATCCATCTTCTGGAAAGAGCTTAGCAGTTAATCTGTTTTATTCTCCAGTGAACGTCTATTAGCCCGAACACTAGTAGGGATAAAAGGCATGTTTATTTATTTTATTTATTGGTTTATTTGGTCAGGACAGTGCATGTTAATGAACATACATGGGTCTCATGCATGTAAACAAGCCACACCGGATTGTAGCCTTGGGCTAATTTGCATCCGTCGTCCCCCATGCGCACTCTCAAACACACACTCATTCATCCTGGCCTATTGTACATGTTTTTAGTGGTAGGGGAAACCGGAGTACCCGGAGGAAACCTACACAGACATGGGGAGAACATGCAAACTGCACACAGAAAGGCCCCGTCCAGGTGGGAATCGAACCTGGACCTTCTAGCTGTGAAGCACAAGTGAAGCACAAGCGCACGGTACTACCGGCACGGTCCCGATCCTCATACTTTACCTCAGACACAAGCATTTGCGTGCCTTCACACACTCTCACGCCACACTCCTCATATCACACACTCAACCAAAAAATATCCCTGACTTTTAAAGACTTTTTTTTTTTAAACGATCTCTTCTGGTTAAATGAGCTATGGTTAGTCAGTCTTACATAAATAAAATCCAGGACGCTTTAAGCGAGGCACTGGATACCTTTTCCTGTGTGGTCAGACCTGGAACTAGGACCTGCTGCTCCGGATATAACTGTCATAAAGAGCATCGATTTTGAGACGCCTTGACTCAGGTTGAAGTGGAAAGGACGCACTGAATGACCCATGTTTCGTTTCGTGATGTCGCTGAATATTGGACTCTTTGCAAACGGAGATGACCTCATTGCAGATGAGGCAGAGAGGTTTGGCATTCACATATCCAGGTAGGATGAAACCATATGTTTGTCGCCTTTCCTCCCTGAAACTCCTGTCTTCACTGTCCACTTTTCTTTTTAGTCCTTTCGAAAGCGACATGTTTGTGACGCTAACTTTTTTTTGTGCTAGTGCTGTGTAACCCGCGAAAATCCAACAGACTCGGGGACAGTATTGTTTTAAACAATATTTTTCTATCAATTGACCAGCTGGCCCGCCATCTATCGGCGTAAAAAAAATATTGGCCCGAAGCCAAGCCTACTTGCCGACCCCTGATCTATACTATACTATAATAATAATAATGATATACTGAAACTACAATAATAAGATTTTTCCCCCATTCACCTGCAGTGTCTTGCCATAATTCTACAACTATAGGACACGACTCTCATTCATAAATTGTCGCCAAAGTCTGCCCCTGCGGCTGCTCCTCTTGGCTCCGATTCTCCTTGTTTGTCCCGTCATCTCCACTGTTTAGTTTCCCAGGCCTGACTTTAGCTCCACACCGCGTTGGTGTTTGGCTGAGTTTGATGAATTGGCAGTTAAAAGTGTGCAGTAGCTCCAGCGCGTGTCCATGTAGGGCTGCGCGTTCGTGCCACTCCGAGTGCGGGTGGGCCGCCGCCGGCAGGAGCGTCGCACGATGGACGAGGTGACACCAGAAGGATGTTTGGATCATATCAGCGCCTGAATCAAAGTGTTTACAGAAAGCTAAATATATATTTTTTTATTTCAGTTGCGTGTATTATGAGCCAGAGTATGCTGCTGTTGAGATCAATGAGCAAGTTGTGAGAGCGAATGAGTGACCGATGTGAGGCGAGACATTGCAGGTGAATGGGGGAGAAAAACTACATTTAGAGATGTCAATTTGAAACATTTGCTGTAAATTACAATATGAGAAAGAAAATAATTCATGCATTGTATGGACAAAATTGCCTACATTCTGCAACTAAATCTAAATTATGGAGTAACGTTTAAATGTGTGGTTTGTTGATGTGTAACTTATAAAGGTTTTTTTCGGATCCTGTTTCTGAATGAGCCAGTAGTTCCCAAAGTGGGGTATTACTTTAAAAGCAGCATTTAGTCTACAGTCATGGTTAGATGTTGCTTTTTATGTACTTTTAGCTGTACAATAATAACAAAATCCTTTGAATAAAGTAAATCCAAGGACATTTTGGATTGATATGGGGGTCGCGATCTTCCAGACTTTAGGAAGAGTTTGAATAAGCTATTCATAAGAAAAAAACATCCATCCATCCATTTTCTCCCACTTGTCCGTTGCCGGGTCATGGGGGCAGCTGTTGGAGCTGCCCAAATCACATAGCACCAGTCCCCTATGGCTCCTCCTGCAGGTGGTGGGTCCACGGGAGGACGGCCTCATGGTTCCAAACGGGCCTGTTGGTCTCTCATAGGGGGCCCATTCACTCTCTCATTCATACACCAGTGTACGCAGACACTGGAGGCAAGGAGGGTGAAGTGTCTTGCCCAAGGACACAACGACAATGTGCACCTTCAGGAGGCGGGATTCGAACCCCCAACCTTCCGATCATGAGACGACCCGCTCTACCAGATGGTAGAGCCACCAGAAAAAAATATGTAAAAATTCAAATTTCATCTTGTATTGTGATGTTCAAAGTTAAGGAATTAGACGTTAAATCAGCCCTCTAAAAAAAACATTACAACTATTGTAAAGTAAGAAGATTTTGGAGTCTGTAGGAGCTATTAAAGTGGAGATATTGTTGCAAGAGTCGATGTAAAGAAAGCTTCATTTTGGGAAAACAGGTCCTGTATGTTTGTTACGTCTGCACATGCGCCTGTATATTTCTCCGGTCTTTAGTCTATGGCCCTGGCTAGGGCTGGGCGATATGGCCTAAAATCTATATCATGATATGAAAAAATAAATATCACGATAACGATATATTTGACGATATAATTGACAATGGACGAATTACTTCAAAATCCCAGCCTTACGCCTATTGGGAAGATTCATTCAGTGATATTTTATTCTTTTTTTTTTTTACGGCATAATTGTCTTCCAAATATGATCTACTCAGGCAGTTTACATCCTTCATTTCATTTTACTTTTTCAGCACGTGTCCCCGTGTTCTACAGTCACCGTTTATGCTGCTCTGATGGAGCAGAGCGTAACATAAATTATATTGTGTCCACAACGATATAAAAAATTACAACGATATCAAAACATTATATCACGATAACGATATGCGATACGATATGGCCCAACCCTAGCCCTGGCTGTCTCCCAGAAAGGAAATGACCGTATTTAGATTACGGCATCATCTCGGTTGCCTTTCGTGCAACACGTGGATACCAAACTTGTTCATATTTGTGAATAAGTACGTGTGTGAAAGACGCTGTTGTGGTTATTTCCTTGAAAACTACAAAGAGCTATTGATCACTGCGCGGGTGAAAAAAATCTCTTTTCATCTGCCGTGTCTTGCCTTAACTGAGCGGATTTTCTCCAGTTCGACTTCACCCATATCTAAAAACGTCTTGAAAAAAGCGTCAAAATAGTGACAAGAACGGAACGTTAATGAGGATAAAAAAAAAGCATCGAAAAAGCAACAAAAATGAAACAAAACCCCCTGTTCACAAGATAGCGATGAAAAAGCAACATAAACAGTTACAAAAAGCATAAAAAACCCGACAAAACAGGCGACAAAAAGTTATGAAAAGCATCCAATGAGTGACAAAAAGGCAACAAAACAGGCAGCTAAAAAAGCACCTATAATGTGACAAAAAATACGACGAAAAAGTGACAACAACACAATACGTTTTGTAGGTCTTAGCTTTCAAATGAGCTGTTTCACTGGCCTATAGTTTGTGAGCTCCAGTCAAGCAGCTTTTAGATTTGGGTAAAGCTGAACAGGAAAAAATGTGCTCAATTTAAGGCTTTAGGTCACTAACCAGCCAGGGCCACACTCAGAGAACTGGAGTTACATCCAGTTACTACCAGTTACTACCAGTGGCGGCTGGTGATGTGAAAACCAGGGGGGCTGTTGCCTCTACCTACCTGTAATTATATTTTTAAAAGATAGTTATAAACATTGTTTTTAACTTCAAAAAGAAAGTTATCTTCGGGGCTTTTAATATTATTATTATTTGCAGAATATAAATCAAAACTAAACTTATTTAGTTTTATTCAACTAAAAAATAAAGAAGCATGGAATCAATTTATGCTTTTGGAAAATCTTTTTTCTGATGAAATGAAATCAAAGTGTAAAGATAGTCACTATACATATTTTGTGTTTTGTACCAACAGAACAAAGGCAGGAGGTGTTTCCTCTTTGATTTCATGGACAGTATTAGTCCCAGACCTGCTATGGTTCCATGATGAGCCTCAGAGCCACGGGTTTAAACCTGTATAAACTGTCAGACAAATGATCCGGTCAGAAATAACTATGTGACTTACATGTTTAGATGAGAGTCCTCCTCCGAAGCACCTGGAGCTCCACCTCTGTTTCACTCAATGAATGACGTTCCCCTCTTCTGTTGTAGCTCCTCACGGTCCTGAATCTTCTCTCCATCAAATGTCCACGTCCTGGGACATAACTGTCCAAGTCAGCGAGGGTGTGAAATAAACAAGCAGTAGCTAAAGCAGACGAGCTAGTTAGCATCGTAATGCTACCTCCAGTAAAGTCCGTTTAGACGTCACTTCTGACTGAAGAAAGTTGTCAAAGTCCATAAGTTTGACTAAATCCTTTCACGTCCTCTCAGGAAACAACACGAATATTCCCCGGTCTCTCAAATGAGAAGTTTTTCCTCTGATCGACCGTGAGCTCAGAGCTGCTCCTCGCGTTTGTTTACAGTAGACGTTTCCTCGGTTTTTACCTGTTAAATCGGAGATTTAACATTGCGCGTCACTGATTGGTTGAATTAATGATATGTAGTGACGTTTTTATACCATATTAGAGCGCCATTGGTGATATCGCGAGGGCGCTGTTCCTCGCCGCCCCAGGCATTAAACTACACATTTATGATGCTGTTGCGGCGCACGATGAAGCTGGCAGACAAAATGACACACTCTTTCCCCTCCGCTCCCCCTCCCTCCAGTGTTTAAAACACCTGTACAGAAGAAAGTCATGATTTTGCTAAACTGAAAACTTATGGGCGCCCCACCGCCCATAATGGACCGGCCGCCACTGGTTACTACTTATTTAGATAGTAAAACAAATCAGTGCTTATACAGTCATCAAGATGCCGAATGTAAAATAAACTTGAATGTGAGCGCAGTAAATGTAATCTACTCACAGAAAAGAATGCCGCGGCAGGAGCGAGGTTAGCCAGAGGAAGCGCCGCACATAAACAGTACTTAATAAGTCCGTACACACAGCCAGACTCTGCTTATTTTAACTCCCGCGACTGTTAGTATCTGTGAAGATGGTTCTGTGACACTCCGACCTACGCTCTGCCAGAACCCCGCAAGCTTTTCAAGTGCAGGCTTTTAGCAAAGGTTTATCAGCCAGTGCTGGTTCCATGAATAGAAATGGGCTCGGTGTGTTGATAGCATTAGCGGCACAGGCCACAGTCACTGGTGTGTGGTTTGCTAATACTGTTTCAAACTATCACTTGCCCTTTATTAAGCAGCTTAATAAAGGACTTTCATCCTACCTCTCAGAGTACCTCGGACACTTCAATTTTTCCTCTCAGTCCATGTTTTCAAGGTTTTTGTCCTCAAAGAGCACCTGAACATTTTCAACAACTCTGGACCCACTGATGCACTCATCTTTAATCTTGCACTGTTTCAAACTATTTTGTACTTTACAGTGAACCTGACTTTCATTCCAGATATGATTGTGATTTTAGTTCTGTTCCAATTACCAGTCGTCAGGACCATGATATTGATCTCATATGTGTTTATATTTAAACTTGGAACAACTGATACTTACTCCAGTATAAAAATATCAATATTTTAGTATTGATCAATCAATCAATCAAACTTTATTTATAAAGCACTTTTCATACCGAAGGGTATCACAAAGTGCTTTACAGATTACAACATTTAAAACAATACGCCCGGCATTTTATGTATGTGTATATATATATATATATATATATATATATATATATATATATATATATATATATATACGCACACACATATATACACATAAACAAACAAACAAACAAACAAAGCTAAGCTAAATTTTAGTATTGATCTGCCTAATCATCTAGTGGACCTACCACCTACAGGAGGAGCCATAATGGATTGGTGCCTTGTGATCTCCACAACCCGGGAAAAGATGGATGTGTGGTCTGCTTATCTCTATACCTCAAAGTGAGGCATCTACACCTGCTACCTTTACAGTACAGGAGCAATTTACAGTAAAGGCTTTACCTCCAAAAAACATGAATCCAATCACAAAGATTGGCTATGTGCTTTAGATGGTAAAAACCTGAGTCCTCCCCATTCTCTCTCGGGCCAACACATTAGACACTAATGCATGCTTTTATCACCAGTCGTATCGACTACTGTAATGCCCTGCTTTCTGGTCTTCCCAAAAAGAGTATCTCAGGTTTACAACTTTTGCAAATTCAGCAGCTCGTGTCCTGACGAAGACCAGGAGGCGGGACCACATTACACCGGTTATAGAGTCGCCGCATTGGCTCCCCGTGTGTTTCAGGATCGATTTTAAAGTTCTTTTAATGGTTTTTAAATGTCTTAATGGTCTTGGTCCTTCTTATCTCTCAGAACTTCTTTTACCTTATGAACCTTCACGGCCCCTTCGCTCCTCTGGCAGGGGTCTCCTAGTTATTCCTAAAGTCAACAGAAAGACTCACGGCGAGGCGTCTTTCCAATATTATGGCCCTCGCCTCTGGAACGACCTGAGGAGGAGCTCAGGACCGCAGAGAACGTTCATGTATTTAAGAGCAGGCTCAAGACCCACCTTTTTAGCTTAGCTTTTAACTGACATTTATTTATTTAGTCCTATATTTATAATATATATATATATATATATATATATTTATAATATATATATATATATATATATATATATATATATTAAATAAAAACTCTTCCTCACCCTCTAAGGGCGGTCTCTTTTTCCTCCAAGCTCGGGTCCTCTACCAGAGGCCTGGGAGCTTGAGGGTTCTGCACAGTATCTTTTCTGGACCGGACTGGGTGTGTGAAGTGAAGTTTGGGCTCTGGCACGTTCAGCAGGTGGTAGAGAGGGCGACGCGGGAAATTAGATCAAACTACATCAATTTCGAGATTGGACAAGATTTGGTATGGTAGTAATATTTCACAATATTCTAATTTTATGATTTTAATTAGGTTTTTTTTTACAAGCTGAAAACCATAATGATCAAAATGATAACAAATAAAGGCTATACATATCTCACTTTGCATGTGATGAGCCTATCATATATTAGTTTCACTGTTTAAGTTGAACTACAGAAATAAATGCACTTTTAAACAATAATCTAATTTTCCATGCCAATCAAGTAAAACTCAACTCCAAAGAAGATGATGTTTAGCTTGATGAGAAACTT
This sequence comes from Proterorhinus semilunaris, assembly GCA_021464625.1. NCBI lineage: Eukaryota > Metazoa > Chordata > Actinopteri > Gobiiformes > Gobiidae > Proterorhinus > Proterorhinus semilunaris. Next base: position 31,144,808 of record CM038347.1, on the reverse strand, counting down.
CAAGGAGATGATGATTTTAATGTTAGATAATTCTAAGATAATTTTTGCCAGAAACTGTTCTTTCACACAGCTTCCTACCAACTAACCAGAAAGAAAACCAGCCTTTTGAACCAGAGCAAAACCTATCGACCAACAGAGCAACAGGAGGGGCGTGCCCACAGACGACCCTGACAACAGCTGAATGCCTACAGGCTCCCAAATCCACTTAACGTAATAATAATAATGAGAAACACACAACAACAAAGGACATGCGTCAAAATATGATTCAATTCCAACATCAGGGCCCAGTTCAAGCGTGGTGGGTAATCAGAGTAATGCTTTGGCTCAGCCTGGGCTCCTGATGTAATGCAATCATAAATCAAGAGGAATGGAACAGTTCTAGTTATTTGTTTGTAGTGTCTTTGTATTTGTGGGCTTTATTGTATCCGTATGATAATTCGTCCTCTGCGTCTGACCCATCCTTCAACCAGTGTGAAACCTGGCACACGGAGAAAACCCGAAAGATCACGCCATCTCCACTCATAGACAGACGCTGCACTACGGATGCACCGATCCGATACAGGTATCGGATATTGTATTTACTGGAAAAAATACGATATCGGGTATCGGCTACAAATATCCGATACTGAACCGATGGCGGTTTTGGCTCTCACCGCTTTACTAAATGCAAGTGAATATGGGCATGCTGTATGTTATTTTGAAGCTAAGAACCTGGATAATTTGTTTAAATCTCCGCAAACATATTTCTGATTGCCGGACAAAAAGTCGTGGCTAGCAACAGCATGCTAAAGCTAACTGCTACTAATCAAGGCTGGGTCAGAAACTATGATAGTAAATACCTAAAGTAGCTTAATGAATAAAATCGGTCACTGAGTGGCAGGGTGTTTGTATTTTAGTTTATAAAATGCTGTTAAAGAATAACTGATAATATTTGTAATACACAAGTTGTAATCATCAGATCACTTTATGCGAGTTGTTTTATTCATGTAAAATAGCCTGTCCCAAGGATTGTATCGAATGTCCAGTGATACTTGTTCAATGTTTTTCTTAGTTTATTAATAGATATAATTGATAATTGATCTGTAACATCATGACAAGGAAAGATAAGACGTTATTGATCTCACAATGGAGACTAGTCACTTCTCCACTCAGAGAAAACAACTTTTAAGAAAGCCTCTTGCCACCAGGGAAAATAACATTATGTGTGTACAAGTGTGACGAAAAAGGGCTGAGAACCCCCTGAAGGCAAGTCAAGCTTTAAATGGGGGTGTTATGCAAAATTGACTTCTTAGGAGCTTTTTGCCTTGTTATTATACTCTTGTTCTCTCATCTAAAACATACCTGGAGCTGATATCAAATTGAGACTAAACCGAGACTAAATAAGATAGACATAAATTGTACTAAAACATGTTAAAACAATGTCTAAACAAGGAAAACACCAAACCATACAACTTTGCTAAAGCATAAATGGTAATGACTAATGGGGATCCAATAATAAACAATATAAGTAAGTAAGTGCTTTATTTGTCATTGTACAAGCGCACAATGAAATAGTGTTCAGGTGCTAGTCCCGAGCCGTGCTGCTGCTGTGGGCCAACCTGACCAGCATGTTTTTGAAAGTAGGCGAAACCGTAGTATATGGAGGAAACCTGGCTGGCTGCCTTCAGTCTCCTCTGATCCTCTGAAACGGTGCACCGCCTCCTGGGTTTGTCCCTGTTTTAGAGCGTGGTGTCCTGCACTGGTCAGCTCCACCTCCTTCATCTTCCTTCTGCGCAGCTCCCTTTGCTCTACAACAGTCTTTCACCATCTTCTGGGAAGAGCTTAGCAGTTATTCTATTTTATTCTCCAGTGAACGTCCCTTACCCAGAACACAATTAGGGATAGAAGGCATGTGTGGCCTAGCTGTGAGTCTTGCCCGGATACCTCCTTGTTTGTCCATTCCTTGTTTCCTGTAGCTCCTCTTGTGCTGCCTCCACTGTGCTGCAGGTGTGGGGGGGGGGCTTTAGCTCATAAGCTGTTTGTTTACTTTTAAAAAGCTGCTTTCTTCAGGACCATTATGAACTCTCTGCAGTAAAAACCTCCACAAAAACACAGCAAAGACTTACAAAAGCATACAGTAAAACAGAGTGAAAACCAGGAACCATCAATACAGTTTGCAGAAAAAAGCAAAGCTGTACCAAGAGAGAGGGAAGTTGCCTCTTGTTAGACTAAACCAGGACTCATTAAGATCGACCTACGGTAAATTGGTTGTAAACAATGTCTAAACAAGAGAAACACCACACCATACAACTTTGAGGAAGCATAAACAGTCGACTAATGGGGGATCAAAAAATAATAATAAATAAAAGTCCATCGTGTCATATTTTGAATCAATTTCTCCTCACTTTAGACCGCTGTACAGCCTGCAAATTCCAATCTCGTCTTGAAAAACAAATCACTCAAACAGTCAACAGCTTCTGCAGCACGTCGCTCCCGTCGTGCGGCGTAGCAAGGGGGAAAAAAAGTCCCAGTATGCTTTAGGAGTACCGTCAAAAACATTCCTGTCAGCTCTCCAAGTCCTTGTAGGAGACTGGGACATGCCGTCTATGTCCGCACACGGAAGACACAGACGGACAGCGCAAGACACTGGACAACTCGTATGGCAGGCACAAGAATGCATAATATGTGGATAATATGTGTTTGTTAGCTTGCTTTTTTTTTGTGGGGGGGGGGGTTGTTTCTTATATTCAAAGCTTTAGAGAATTCTCAGCCTACCAACCAATGGGCGGGTCAGGATTTCGAATTGACCACGAACGCCCTCTCGCAAGCTGTAGTAGGGATGAGACCTCATTAAACAGTGAAAACAGCCTTTCACTCTATACAGTTAATGGCATGCTGGCAAATCCGCAGCGCAAACCTCGAGTGCAGCGCAGAACAGGACCGGGGGTGAACAACAGGGTTTAAAAAAAAAAACGTGAATCACTTTTTTGTTGCCGCAGTAAAATCCAGGAAATCCATAGCGGAGCACTTTGGCGGCAAGAAACAGCCAGATTAAACTGTTTTACTTGATGCTAATCTGGGTGACAAAGAAAGCCTACAACTTTGCGTATGTTTTTGACAGGGGAACAACTTCACTTAAGTCTTTAGTTTAGCCCTGGACCATATGTATTGTGTGGTCCTGGATTAGATATGGTTTAGGCTAGATTTAGGATTAAACCCTGTAGACCGGGTTTAATCAGGGTTCAGCTCGTGGGTTACACCTGGTCAGTGGTGGCCAAAGTTTCATTACTAGAGAGATTTGACCAGGAGTAGGCCTATAGACGCTCCAAACTTTATGACTGAAGTGAAAGTACTGAAATATATATAAGTATTCAAAGTATAAAGTATAGGCTACAAGTCAGTTTCAACAGGTGTTACGGGAAAAAACAACTTTGCAGCTGCGGGGGGAAAAAAAACACAACAATCAAGCCCAAGATTACCAACACGACGGGGACAAACTTTCTTCCTTGTCAGTGAGTTAGTGGCATTTGATAGTACATCTGCACAGCGCCACCTACTGTTCTGGGGTGTGCATTGTGAGGCTTTTTTAAAATGAACAAAGCGCATGGTCAAACGTACTTTTTTAGAAATGCCGTGGAGTAGAAAGTGTTGACTATGTATCTGTCAAATGCAGCGGCGTGAAAGTTCTCGACAGACATATTACTCAAGAAAATGTACAGACCTTCAAAAACTACCTACAGTACTTACGCAAATGTACATCGTTTCAGAGCACCCCTATGGTCTTTGGTTTAGTCCTGGTAGAACAGCTCCATTGCTTGATAAACTGTAGTCCTGCTGTATACCGTTTGGACCTCATTTACCCCTAGGCATGGCGCTTATGTTTAGCCCATGTCCTGCTGAGATCTCGTCCTTATCCTACGTCAGTCTGTCAATTTGAAACCCTTTTTATTTTCCTCTGCGGGGGTTAAAAGTTTGAGAACGCCTAACCTAAACAACAACAACAACAACAACAACATCAACGTCTGATGCGCAAACGACCATCCGCTGCCCATTTCGCTGCTCTCAACACATTTAACACTCTGTTGTGGCAACGTTTCTGCCCTATAGTCCTGCATAAACACAGACCCACGCCATCCAGCCCAACTGCACTCACAACCGAGGCGGTATGCACGGGTCAATTCCGCTCTATGATGTGCGCTGACGTGCCGCATGTGCCCTACCTGTGACCGCTGCCGAGTGGCCGCGTCGCCGCCGCCGCCGCTCACTCGTCGCTCAACTCCGCGCTGCCCCCTCTGCCTCTACCGGCGCTGGAGATGCTCTCCGTGTTCGTGGTTCCACATACGCAGCGAATTTCACACGTTGTCATTAAACCTAAAAAAAAAACAAAAAAAAAGCAAGTGGCCGAGTTGCAATTTCACGCGCGGTAAGTCGAATGGTTTTAGCTTTGTTCTTTTTTTTTTTTCTTTTTTTTTTTGCCTGTATAAACCGGAGACTGCCGAGCTCCGGGAGACTCGTAGTGGGCTCGAGGGAGGGCTGCAGGGAGGGAGGAGGGGTGTAGTCGCTGCTGTTGGGATACTGAAACACGGCTCTGCGCTCTGGCTCGCGCCGCTCTCTCTCGTCGCTCTCCTCGCGTCAGTACGGTTGCCCCTCTCTCTCTCTCTCTCTCTCTCTCTCTCTCTCTCCCTCTCTCCTCTCCTATCTGTCCCTCAGCAGACACTTGTACGCGGAAATTGTTGCATATTTGCCAATCTGCCGCCCGATTATGGGGGACGTTGTGTATGTCTTCATCAGTGTTTTCAAAGGTACGCTTCTGATGTCCAAAAATCCAAATTGATAGGATTTAATGACCTAATTATAGCAGTAAAAAAGATGATTATTGTTATTAAAGATTATTGTTATAGTACTATATTCAGATGAAGTAACCTATACCAAGTAAGACTAACATGAACATTAAATCGCTTAAGCAGCAACAAAAAGCAGTGGTTCTCATCCTGGGGGTCAGGACCCCCAAGGGTATCTCGAGACAACTTCGTTGGGTCGCCAGATCATGTAGATAAAATATACATATTTGTAGTATTATATAATATAATACATTATTGGAGCATGTGTGTGCTATTTTACCAGAGTGCCATTATTTGTTCGTAATTTGATGAATTTTAGCCATTTGTGGGGGGTTTTCTTCATTATGTAGGCTAATGTTCCTATTTCCAAAAGGTTGACAACCACTGGTTTAGAGCATAAAGTGACAAAATCCTTTTGGAAGGACATGTTAAAATGAAAATTCTGTATTTACAATAGAAAAAAAAGATTATTCATCATCACGGTTCTTATTTGCCTGGCCTGCCAGACACTCCTCCTTTCTGTTCAAAAGAAGAACCGTCTGGGCGGGTCCAATCACGCACCAAATCATTTGGAAAATATGAAATCCCTAAAACTGGAACAAGAAACAGCGTTCGAAGCGTTCCTCTCAAAAAAGGACATTTTTGGAAAGGCTTTCTGCCGCTTGTTACTGCAACGTATCTAGCGTTGCTCTAATTGGTTGATGCCGTCTGTCAATCACGCCCACCGGGAAATTGTTGAGATCATGCTTGCTCCCAGACTATATGTCTTTGAAATATATTTAAAAAGGCATGTCGTTTGGCAGGCCAGGCAAGGTCCTTATAGTCACAGGGGTTTTAGTCTGGCCTGTCATGTTGGACGTGTTGTCAATGTCTCTGAGCTGGCCTGCTGTCGCCTCGGGATCCCCCTGAGCAGCTGGAGGAAGGCGCGTGGATCGGGAAGTCTGGGCATTTCCTGTTCAGCCAGGGGATTCTGACCATCAGCCCGGCTCAGCTAATAAACAGCAACAATGTGTCGTACCACAACTACGCAGATGACACTCAGATCTACGTGTCACTGACGGCAGGTGAACAGGGGCCTGTAGATACTCTCTGTCACTGCATCGAACAGATCAGTTTGTGGATGCAAAACAACTTTCTCCAACTAAACTCAGACAAAACTGAGATCATTGTTTTTGGCCCACAGACACAAAGACAAAGTGTTATCAGTCACCTTGAGTCTCTCTCTCTAAAACCAAAAAATCAGGTTAGAAATCTAGGAGTAATCATGGACTCAGACCTGAACTTAAACAGCCACATTAAAGCAATAACATCATCAGCTTTTTACCATCTGAAAAACATTAAGATCAGAGGAATAGTGTCAAAACCAGACTTGGAGACACTCATCCATGCATTTGTCTCCAGCAGGTTAGACTACTGTAACGGCTGCTCACTGGCCTTTCTAAACAAGCTGTTAGAGCTGCAGTACATCCAGAACGCTGCTGCTCGAGTCCTGACAAGAACCAGGAAATACGACCATATTAGTCCAGTGCTCCGGTCTCTGCACTGGCTTCCTGTCACTCAGAGAATAGAATTTAAAACAGCTCTGCTTGTGTACAAGTCGTTTCATGGTTTAGCACCAAAGTCCATCTCTGACATGTTAGAGCCGTATGAACCATCTCGGGCCCTGAGAACTTCAGGGAGGGGTCTCCTGGTGGTTCCCAGAGTCAGGACTAAACACGGTGAGGCTGCGTTTCAGTTTCATGCAGCTAAAATCTGGAACAGTCTTCATGAGGATGTGAGACAGGCCTCAACTCTGACAATGTTCAAATCCAGGCTGAAAACAGCTCTTTTTACCCGAGCATATGAAAACTGAAAGTATTTTATCTGCACTCTGGCCTTTTACTGTAATTGATACATTTTATGTTGATGTTTTAATGATTGATTTGATCTGTTTTCTTGTAATTTTATACAACTGTGAAGCACTTTGAATTGCCTTGTGTATGAATTGTGCTCTACAAATAAACTTGCCTTGCCTTGCCTCCACATCTGGAAATGGGTCTGCGGGCGCGGTACAGGCGCCGCCCACTGCTCCGACAGGTCGTCCCAGCGGCGTCAAAGGATGGGTCAAATGCAGAGGACACATTTCGTTGTACAGTTGTTGTGTAATTACAAAATAAAGCACCTTAACCTTAAACTGCTGCCTCCGAAACACGGGCCCGGATAAAGTGGAAGAAAATGGATGAATGAATGGAAAAACAGTCCGGCAATTTCAAAATAATAACTGCTAAGAAAAAATCTTAAGACCAATTAACTTAATTCCAATCAATTAATTCAAATTTCAATAAATGAAATATAATAACCCCTATAATATAATCCCCCCTATGAGAGACCAACAGGCCCGTTTGGAACCATGAGGCCGTCCTTCCGTGGACCCACACCTGCAGGAGGAGCCATAGGGGACTGGTGCTATGTGACTTGGGCCGCTCCAACAGCTGCCCCCACGACCCGGCAACGGACAAGTGGGAGAAAATGGATGGATGGATGGATGGAAATATAATCAAACAGAATATGGAATGAATCCCTGTGATACCGTGAAAAAGCTTTGGCAAATGACCAGCACATAGTGGAGCGAGTGAGCAAGTCCAGAATAGTCCTGATTTTAGGGAGTATCCTCCTCTCCAACACCACAGTCAGAGAATCCAGCTCCTCCCCACAACGTGTCAAAAATGTCAAGTATTAGGATGGTTTTTAACACAAGTAAGCGATACTTCCAAACAATGTTACCAAAGTAGAAGTTGAGAGTAATGTTTGATTAAAAAAGCAACTTCTTCTCAAAGCACTCAAATAAAGGTAACAAATTCTAAATGTTGCAATACGTACACACACGTATACATCTAATCTATATCTAAATTCAGGAGTAAAGACATTGTAAATAAAGACCTCTCAATTACATTTAGCTGTAACAATTAAGCTATTGTTCAAACACCTTTGAATAATAGGTTTCCTCAATGTTTCATGTTTGCCGTGATCAATTGGGACAAAGGCTGGAAATATCGGGTGGTATTGTTCTACTCCTGACTCATATTGACAAAGTGCTTACACTACTGCTGTTATGGTCCGGCTTTTGTCTGAGTTAGACAGACTTCTGTTAGAAATCATGAGTGACAGTAACATAACGCTAAATACTACATTGTGGCCATTATATTCAGTAAAAAGGCTGAGGCCTCACTGTTCATCTGTCTGTCACAGACCGACAGGTGAAGAAGGAAATCATGGAGATTCTGCTTTAGACAGAACTTTACACAGGTGCTGTAAATTCTGAAACAAAGGTAAGTAGTGAATAAATTAAACATGTAATGGAAATCTTTAAACAGTTTAGATAAAAATAAAAAATTGAGGCAGATAAAGGTTGAAAAAATATCTGTATGTATTATCTGATGGTGGACCATGACAGATGTGGACAGGACTGTGATAGATCTACTTTTACTGTGCAGTCAACAGTTACTAAAGTACTTCCACTTGTCCGTTGCCGGGTCGTGGGGGCAGCCATTGGAGTTGCCCACATCACATAGCACCAGCCCCTATGGCTCCTCCTGCAGGTGTTGGGTCCACAGAAGGACGCCCTCACAATTCAAACCGGGCCTGTTGGTCTCTCATAAGGGGCTTCTGAACCGCTCTTTGTCTGACCCGTCATCTAGGACCTGTTTGCCATGGGAGACCCTACCAGGGGCACGAAGCCCTCGACAACATAGCCCCCAGGATCATTCAGGTGCTCAACCCCCTCCACCAAGGTGGCGGTTCCAGGAAGTGAGCATCAATCATGTGATAAAAAAAAAAAAGGTGTTTAATAATAATTCCCATTTCATGTTTAATTTATTCACCACTTACTTTAGTTTCAGAATTTATCCAAATATTCATTATGTTACTCAACGCATTGTGCTCCGGGTCATGATTCCCATGAGACCTCTATCATCTCACATACCAGATGAAAGAGCAGTTTCCGCAAAGAGCATATTATAATGTGTAATGCATGTGTTCCGACGATGTGGTCAGCCCTTTAGTTTAAATGGAATGTCTTCTTCTGTGGGGGTCAAGAGGTTATCTTGTTCCCTCACGTTTCCATTTTTTTGTCGTCAAGTTTATGTTTAGCGTATCTGTTGCTTTCGCACCATTTCTTTGTAGTCTTTTAATTCCGACCCTTTTGATGCTTTTTTTTGTCATGTTTTTGGAACTTTTTTGTGGTCTTATTTGTTGCGTTTTGTAATTTTGTCGCCGAGTGAGTGAGTCAAACTGCTATGGAACTTTACTTCCTGTCAGCAGCTTAATTCAAATAAAATAACTGTTCTGCCCAACATTTCTTCAATAAAATTGCTGCTTTACTGAAATAAAATAACTATTACTTAAAAGAGATGTTAACGTATCATAACCTGTCTTATGCACTTTAAAGGTACAGCCGTGCACGCTCCCGGTCTCCGTGGAGTTTTTCACACTCGGGTGGCCAAAAACTCAGCTCCTTGAAGTTCGGTTCTGGAGTGGAGTTTGTATAACTACGTTTCCCGCATGCCAGTTTTAAAGGGTGAAGGTTTGTGAATCACTGCTCTATGGCATCTATTCTTTTTTTTTTAAACTGTTCACACTGTTGACAGCAGACCTGACAAACGACAAAGAAGACATTTACTGTATGAGTGGTAAAAGATAGTGTGAGCGGGGGCTGCAGAGGAGTTGTTTTTTCCCACTATGCTGGTGACTTGAAGCTAAAATTATACACTGTGAACTTAAACAATAGCCATCTCTGAGTGACTTATCGAACACAAGCAGCGCTGAACAAGTGACTGTGGAAGTAGTGTTAGGAAAATTACTCACTTGTATCAAAACAATGGCCTGCTTTTAACCGGGAGGGAATTTCAACACATTCTGTAAAGTTATACTTGTAAGCTTTACCCTTTTAGTTGTAAACTCAACTGTATGAATACGGGTGTTAAGTTATGGGGTATTAAGTTATCATTTCTAACACATTTTGACCACTGTCTTACACTTTGTTGGTACGAAAATGCTACATTGATCTGAAACTTCCCATGACCTTTATTTTCCTGATTCAAGGGAGGGAAGAGGTAAAGGTAAGCACTTCTTGGTTATGTAGTACCACGAGAGCATATAGATATGGAGGGGCGTACTGTAAACCGGGGAGATATTTAGAGTGGAAATAAGTTGATGGTTGAATGGTATCCAGAGCAAGATTCAAAATAGAAACTATCGTACAACCAAAGTCGAGCTATGACCGACATCAGGCAGTATTTGATATTCTGGAAGGCTAGTCGCAGAGTGAACCTCAGCGAGAGGATCTCTGTCAGTGTCTCGTCAACGCCCCACACCGACAGAGTCGCAAGCACCCCCCTGAGCGGGTCCGACTATGCATTTTACACGACTTTCCTTACACTTTTCCGCGGAAATAAACACCGCTAGCATGCGGCACTTGCCTCAGTCGACACGCCGACTGTAGCCTGATATTCGCTACGATGAACTTTGGTCCGAGCTCTTTGAACCATCGCACAGTGGAGACAACTGCAGCTCACGATTTTAAAATCCCCACGTCACGCAGTGTGACATCGGAAAATCTTATATGACAAAAAAATGGCAGTGTACACCTGCCATTAAATAGCTCATCTGTGTGTGCCACTGATGACGGCACCGTTTTTGTATAAAAGTACTGCATAGAGACGGTACATGTTAATGATTTGATGGGTTTTGATGCAAAGCACTTCCTTGTAAAGTGCTCTTGACATAAACTTTGATTGATTGAGGTTCTACGCAAAGATTGCAATGAATTGCCCTTGTGTTCATAATAATTAGAAACTACCATGAACTGTTTCAAATGGGCACCAAACATGACGTCCTCAAACTGTCTCCTAAAACTCTGCAGCGTTTCTTCATCACGTTTGTTTTGTTTAAACACCACTTTTGCCGCAAAGCACTTGAATGCCCCTGAACCTCTGTGAAGTGAATTACCCATCAGGCGGCTGCTGCTGCGCCAGATCACCGCTTAGTGACATTAGTCGGCTCACGAGTGGCGAGTGCGTGGCGAGGATCTGGGAGGAGAATATCAAGTATCAAGGAGAAGATTTCGTTGCACCAAACTGGTCTCACTCTGAAAGCTCTAGATTTCTGAACAAACGATTGCATCAACGGCAATGTGTTGAATCTGCTCTGCGTGTGAAGATGTCGACAATCTGCACCTTTGAACTAGTTTGAAGCACATTTCATTAATTCATGCCTGCTGTCCAGCTTTTTTTTCTTTTTTTTTTTCAAGGGACTATACATAAGTTTAACCACAAATAAATGTATACAAATTGAAAATGTCTTCCTCATACATGCTCCAGCAATGCCCTGGTGAGTCGAATGAGCCCTGACCTTTTCACCGTGATTGCCTCTATATGCTGTAAAGTCACTTGAATAGTCTATGTTCTTGGCGAACAAGCAAACCGCAGAGCGAGTGGTAACTTTGGATAAATGGATTATCGGCAGAGAACAAAAGGAGACCGGCTTCAAGCACCATCGAAACTCCAGCCCAGACCCCAACTAACGAAAAAAAACGAAGAGTTTATTCGAGTGTGACAAAAAAGGTCGAGTCTGATCGGCGTAGGCAAAGAACCAGAGTAAACATCGGAAAATGTTGAGAGAATCTCTCAAACGACCCGCAGCTTATTTTTGCTTGAAAGGTAAGATATTATTACTAAAAACAAAAGTGTTGTTGATGCTTCAAAACAACAGTGTCCGACTGTCCGTGCATGTTGTACAAACTTCCCTGAAACAAGCCACAAAATAATCATATTTGGAAGTTACCGAAATAGGTGATCTAATAGTTTTATACCTACAGAGAAGTTGTGTAGTATTAGTAGCAGACTAGTAGTGTCAGGAATAACAGTAATTGTGCTGAACCTACAAAACCTTTGAGTAGTAACGGTGGTAATGGTGCTGTATTTACAATGGTAAAAATAATGCTGCTAATGTTAGCTTTTCTTGGCCGCAAAATAAGCATGTGCAGTTCATATCGCTCTTACACACCTACATTCTTAATCCGTTTCATTCCTTCTTCTATAAATCTGACGATAGGAAGCATTCCCTGTGCGGCTTCAGTCTCCTGCTGTCGTTCCACAATGCGCCTGGCCTCTGGGCTGAGGGTTGGATTCCCAGGGGAGCACTTAGCTGCTCGAGCTGTTCAGATCTCATTGCGGGGTGGAAGTGCTTAGGCCAAACCCGCTCCCTACAGCTCGATCAACAATCTTTTGTCTCCGGCGTCGCAGGCTTCCCAATGTTGAGATGTGGAAGCAACATGAGGCATTTTCTAGGCGTTATTCTAAAAGGGCTTAAAAGACCTTCAAATCAGTTTGTGGTTTCAACACATGATACAAAGTACAAAGAGAACATTTTCCCACAATAAATAAGTGCGAGAAAACACATATCCCCGTTTTCTGTTGAGATCGGTGATGTCGATTGTATTTACCTGAGGTGTTTGAACTTGCATTGCTCTTTACCGGCTTCTCAAACACTCGAGACATGATAAAATGGCAGCGACCAGCGGCAAAAAGTCATTGAGACTTATTGTTGGGCTATGAAATTGGAGGGAATATGAATACGATTTAAAATAGCATGCAGAACTTTGCACTGACGAATGCTGAATGTCGCTTGAGGAATTGATTTATGTATTGACGCAATCCAATAGAGAATCAATTGAGAAGGAGTCACATATCAATTGAAACCCTATATATTCAATCATATAGCTTTCGTCAACGCCAACCCCCTCGCTCCCATCCCACGCTGCATTAAGCAACGGGGCCTTGAGGGACTTAGCTCACTCCCACAGGAACTTGGACTCGCTACAAAAAAAACGTGAAATCGCTCTTGGAACCCCATTGGTTTAAACGGGCTTATCCTTAATGCTTAGGTTCCCACATCACGACGACAAGTCACGAATGCCACGAATCCCATTTGTGACCGAGGATTTCGACTGTGGATGGAATTTGACGATTCGGGGCAGAGGCTTCACGCGCCGTCACAAACTGTTGTGAACTGTGGCCATGTGTTACAAATAATGGCACGGATTTTTATGCACGGCCACAAATATTGTCGGAGTTCGTGCAAAGTAGCCATGTGGACTGTTCAGAAGCGGGAAAAAAACTATGCAAAGCTGCCTTCATTCAATATTTTGAACATTGAGAAACAGCGATTCCTAAGAATGCTATCACGCTATCGCCACTAGTCATTGCGAAAGGACACACTGTGTTGCGACTTCCATGAATTGAGGGTGAAGGAGGGCGAATTTGTGAAAGATTTTTTTGGGGCCAAAAACATCTCCCACGAACATCACGAATGTCATGAACCAATGTGCTCTGTTAAGAACCATATTAAGATGCTTTAAGTAACGTTACCAATGTCGAGAATGATGAAAAAAAATGCCATTCGTAACGCATCGTGCCTGTGTGTAAATCCAGCGTTATTCTTATTTACATTCTCATCATTTTTGCTTCTTAACCCCTTAACTGCCTAGGGTTAGGGTTAGTTAACCCTAATCAGGATATAATTAGGGTTCAGAACGACAAATGTAATGTACATTGTGTTTCACACACACAGATCTCACACATATTTTTAGAAACTAGAAGGTCTTGGCTTTCAAATTAGGTATCACACTGGCATATAGACTGTAAGCTCTCCAGTCAATACGCTTTGAGACTTGGATGTAAATAATTGTTAACGGTCGGCCCGGCTCCTCCTGTCTAATCACAGCTACTCTCACCCGTGGGTAAACATCTTTGAAGTAGAGCGTCTCTAACAATCTGCTCACCTCAGTATCGGTGTGTAGTTGAAGTCTTCGAACGTTTCGCCTCTCATCCAAATGGCTTCGTCAGCGACAACGGTCCCACTCTGGACGCAGCTGAATATATAGACCGATACAGCATCTCTGCTGTGTACACGGAGCACACAGGCCATGGCCATAGGGATGTCCTGGAAAACTTGCAGGAGGCTAAGCAGTACTTCTCAATGTGGGACCTAGGATTACAAGGTTTTTTATCATAGACTCTTTGAAAGCAGACTTTGAAAAGGGATAACGGGAGAGGAACAGACGTGCTTGCACTTTGGAGACGTTTCGGAATGAAAGGAACAGTAACAGCGGCACATACTATGGCTCGTGCCTCCTCCAGTAACATTGACTTCACAAGGACTTTATAGGGAGGTCAGACAGACTCTTGAAACCATTTGATGGACAGCTACGGTGAACCTCTCCCGCACAATGGTATAGGCTGGTAGTCGGGATAAGCACAACAGTACTCGCTAACCCATACTATTAGCATTTTTTCTGCTCTACGTTTTGCGCATTTTGCCCCATTTTACGTATAGATAAGGTCTCATGAGCTAAATTTGTGCTGGGGCCTTTTGCCGTTCTTTAGCAACGCAAATCTCAACTGTACTTGCTTTTTGCTCCACTTTAGTCCTACTATTGTTTTTGCACGTGGGCAAACCCTGCGTAACCCTAACCCAACCCTTAGTAAATTGCGCCTTAAGTGTAATTTTATGCACTTTTAACACCATTCCTGTTCTGCAACTAGGACTTTGTGCACGAATTGAGCTCTACAAATAGACCTGCCTCGCCTAAAAAATTGATGTGCTTTTTGATTTAGTCAGACCAGGACTTGAGATCAAACGGATCCAGGATGAGGACCCTGGACTCGACACAACCGGACCAGACCAGACCAGTGGTGGCATCAGGTGTGCGGAGCGGCAGGAGTGGACTCTTCAAAAACCAGATCAAACCAACCATCAGATCAAACGGATGGATTTGATTGCATATTCATACTTTTTGACAATTGCTAGAATAGGAATAATATTACCAATGCAAGACAAAGTAAATACAGTAAATACAGATTCATATTTATTAACCACTTGAAATTGTGTGTGTGTTTTATATTTGCATTCAATTTCTCATGTTATTTTAGAGAAACAGAAGGTAGAACAGAAGGGTTGGCACAAAGACATCTCTAACACCAGTCACAATAGAGGTGGCTACGTACTTTATTGTCCATGGACTCATCTATACTGAATTCTTTATGTCTCTAGTCAGTCTTCTTGTACACAGTGTCCGTTTGGCTCGACGTTAACACATCGGTCTTTAATGGCATTTAAGCAAGTAATAATACCTTATTTTCTCTAGCAAAAATAGAACATGCGCGCGTGTGTGAGGAAAAAAAGTTCAAAGCCTAGCCGTGCGCTGGTTACTCTTCAGCTCACCGGTCATTTGGACCATAGACATATTATTACTAGACCGCCATTCCTCACTCCTCACTCACATTCAGTCGAGAGAGAATCCATAATGGCAGTCTCCTCCGACTGAGCACGTTCCTTAAAAGGACTAAAAAGAAAAGTACGAAAATCTTTATTGTCTGTCCTAGTAGAGGCAGAAATGAATAATCAACACGGCTCAAAAGGCATTTAATCATTAAGTCCGCTCCTGTGGAGAGGGCAGAGCAGCTACAAGCCTCCACAGCGCTCCAGGGCCTGTCAATCAAAGCCCAATACTAAAACGTTAGAATTCCATAAAACAAAGACCAGTGTGGTTAACCATTAGATATTCCCCTCAGTGGTGTCACAGGAGAAAACTGTATGTTTAGAAACAATAAAGGTCTTTGAAGCCTGGCTTTTAAGTTTCTTTCGACACATGCAACGTCCCCTGTAGAATTCCATATTACGTAGGCACTAGGGGGTGTTATCGCAGGAATGTCACCACCCCACCATGACCACCAAAAATAAGGGCTTTCCTCGCCCATAGGTTTGGAATGCCTCATTTCGATTTCCAACTAAGTTAAGCCATAAGCCACGCGCTTTGTCAGTTGGCTTTAATAAGTTAATATTGTAGTTTTACAAATGTTTAAGGTTGGGGATTAAGGCTAGGGTTAGAACTAGGGATGCACCGATCCAATACTGGTATCCGATATCGAAGCTGATACTGGAAAAAATATGATGTCGGGTATTGGCTACAAATATCCGATCCTGAACCAATACCAGTTAACTCAACTTTCACCAATTAAAACGAAGTGAATATGGACATGCTGTATGTCATTATGTCATGCCGCAAAAGTATTTTCAATCGCCGCGCAAAATGCCGTGGCTAGCAACAGCACGCTAAAGCTAATCGGAGCATGCTGTTGCTAGCGGCAACTAATCAAGGCTGGTTCAGAAACTATGATAGAAAAACCTAAAGAAACCTAATAAAAATAAAATCAGCCACTTAAGGCAGTGGTGAAGTGGTTTATGAAATGCTGAAATAACTGATGTTTGTAATGCACAAGTGGTGATGATCAGATCACTTTATGTGAGTTGTTTATTCACCTTATTCCGCTTCACCCACTTTTGACTCTTTTTGCTTTGGATCTGCGCTTTCTTGTTTTGACACTTCCGGTAAAGCACCAAGTCCATTCATTCCGCGGAGAACAAGAGAAAATGTTTGCCGCTAAAGTCTGATGTTTAGTAGATTGATCTGTGTAAAATGTCCAGTGTTCATTTGCACCAACAAGTCAACACTGCACTGTTTCAACGGCTTTGTTTTCCTGTAATAACTGATTTTATCTCGACTTCTCCAGTCCTATGTAACCTAGATATACATAGATAGATATAATTGATCTGTAACATCATGGCAGGACTTTATAGATCTCATATTGGAGATAATAGGACCATTCACTTTTTCACTCAGAGAAAGCCACTTTTAACTGAACATTAAGATAGACAAGCTCTTGGATTTCTCAGTGACATACTCCATGTCGGAGAGTGGGTTTGCGATACGAGAGATGGAGATGGATTTAATATGCAGTTACTGAATACTTTCTCTTTTCAAGGCTATACAAAACACCCCTTTTAATTGTGTCCGGGATGCCTCAGGATGCCGTTTAATCTCTGCCTTGACCTTGGAAGAGGTATGAAAGTTTAATTGTTTCTCAATTATTAACAGTCCAAGGATATAAAACTGCCAACTCCTGTTCTGCTTTGTGTCCGTTGGTCGACAGTGAATTAATATGAACATAAAAAGGCAAGGTCTTTGGGCTGAACTATAATGCTGAAAAACATTTTAGACCTGTTACATTTGATTGAATAGGTCACTGTGGTTACTTGGTTGGTTTATTTCTTTCCCTTTTTTTTTATCCTCCTGCAAACTCCTCGAAGCAGACATCAGCAAGGCGTTGTTCACCGGGTTTTGCAATGCTTTGTGGAGAACACTTAAACATCAGCATCCTACTAAACTTGCATGTGTTTTTTTATTTATTTTTTGTCACGGTTTGGTGATACATTGTCAATAATAATGTTATATACTG
Organism: Proterorhinus semilunaris; assembly: GCA_021464625.1. Taxonomy (NCBI): domain Eukaryota; kingdom Metazoa; phylum Chordata; class Actinopteri; order Gobiiformes; family Gobiidae; genus Proterorhinus; species Proterorhinus semilunaris. The sequence goes on along the minus strand of CM038347.1, from coordinate 31,127,653 downwards.
CCCCAGCCCTTGTGAAGGGTGGAGCGGCACCGTGGGTGGATTGTGTCCCAAAGGCTTGCCCCCTGTATTCAGACTTCAGACTCTTCTGCAGTTCAGATCTAACAAGTAGGGATTTCCAACCAGTAGCTTGGGAGCTACCAACTCTCCTGCCCTTTCCAAGTATTTGTAGAACAGTGGAGTCAAATTTGGGATGCATTGTAGATACATTTGCATATTCTGAATATGTTGAACACAATGTGAAAACAGGTAAATACAGTATAGTTACAAAATACGAAAACTTTATTGTGGAAATTTGCCTTTGGTATCACCTTTAAAACATAAAACACATCAGCATCCAGCATCCAAAACACGGTATATCATGTGGCACTACAGTTCGTGTATTACTGGTTGGAGGAAAAGGCTGTTGTACATAACATCACCATTGGTCGTGGGTTTGTCTCCAACCCACGTTCTTCCCACTTAAATGCACTAAGTCTCGAGTGGAAAGATCTCAAGATCTGGCCCAGAATCTCCGTCCGGACGGCACAAGTCCGAACTCATTGACAGTGGACCCAAACCACCATGACGCATTTGCCACCGGGCCGCAGAGAACTAGTAAATAATCTATAAATGGCCACATTTTTTCCAATTTATCTTTGGCCTGTCCACAAGCCACTAAGCTCATTCATAGATCCTTTGGACTTGAATTCATCTGGTTTTATTACAGACAGAATCAGCGCAGCCTCATGCAGCTGTCACCAATACCCAATATTTGACAACGGATGCTCTCCACAAAGGTCATACACCAGATCAAGGATAGACTGACTCACTCCAAAGTTATTCAGTGTGCAAAGCAGATACACAATATGTGAGCATTCAAAATATTGTCAGTCTTCTCAAGAAAAGCGAGGGCGTAGTCTTTGTATGCGCCTAGATATTCGTTTCGATACAAGTTTAAAGAGAGAAATTCAAGTCATTTTTAAAAATTGTGATGAAATATCATCTTGCACTGGAAAAAATACCATCTTAAAGGAACAGACCACCGTTTTTCCATACTGAGATATGTTGTTACCTGAGTTTAGACGAGTTGATACGTACCTGTCTGGTGTTTGTAGCTGCCCTAAGCAAATTGTTTTCATCAGTAGGTGGAGTAGTGAACCCTGCTCTGCACATCTTGTCCAATGTTATTGTTTTATCCATATCAAAAATATATGAAATCATAATAATCCACACACTGGACTGTCCATGTTCCTGTGCTCCTCCCACATAGGCTTGTCTCCTCCTCACCCTTCTGTCTCCTCAGCTCACACTGTGCTGGCCCTGGTCTACGTCCAGCCCTGACTTAGCCTGAGTAATATAGCTCATTTAAAGACCATTTTATAGCGCGACAAACAGAACTAGTTTGTGCATTAAACTTATCGAATTGACTTGTAAATTGTGGCGAGTAGCCACAATTTACTCAAACGGAGGAAACACGGGGATAGTGCGGCTTCTTTGATCAGGAGTAGCTACATCCGCACTGCCGTCGCTCGAGAGGCAGAGGAGGAAGAAGGAAGCGTGATTTGGATTTGAGCATAAAAAATGTATTTTCAGCACTTATTGCCTTAGTAGGGCAAATATTAAAGAACATAAAATATATAATTATTAGGGCCGGGACTCGATTAAAAAAATTAATCTAATTAATTACAGGCTTTGTAATTAGTTAATCGAAATTAATCGCATATAAATATTTGACCTGAGAACAGTGAGAAGTAAGTTTTTTCATATGGATTTTTAGTATAGCATTGAATAATGACTGAATACATAAGCTTAAGCAACAAAATATTGTTTATTGTTGCTTCAGAGGCCATAACAGACTTTGTTGATTTAGCAACAGCTGGTTTAAAGGCACGTAAACTATTAGCGCGAGGTCGCAGCTGAAGCGCCCGTGCACGCACACTACACAACCCGAAAACAAACGTAATGGAAAACTCTCACCGGTCCTGTTGAGCAGTATCCAGAAACTCCAAGTCTTTCAGAGTCGTGTACCCGCTTCAAACCCGGGCTTTAGTCCATGTGAGGAATAGTCCGTGTCGTGTGACTGGAGCGAGGGCGCGCGCACACATGCGTGAAGAAATACAATGAGCGCGCCTGCCTCAGCTGGAGGGCCATCAGCTGGGCACGTAAATAACAACACAAAGTACACACCGGATTGCGTTTACAATAAAAATAATGTTAAACATAAATTATATGTTGACTGTGCTACAAGTTGGTGCTCCAGTATAATCGGTCCGCCTAAACTCATCCAGTGAGAAACGTTCCGCGTTGTAAAAACATTGTGCGATTAAAATGCGTCAAAAAAATTTAACGCGTTATTTTTGTGTAATTAATTAATCTAAATTAACGCGTTAAAGTCCCGGCCCTAATAATTATTATAAAGAATTGGGAGTTACTGCTCTCTGCAAATGGCCCGCTCTACACTCTGGCTTTTTAATGCACCACAACATTGCAGGGCTTGCATCATACTTCACATATAACTCAATTAAATAAATATATAATAATAATGATTATGAAAATTACACCCAAATTAAAATTATACTGAGAATGGTAATGACAACTGGGAAGTATCAAGATCTCGGAGTATAATACCTATTAATGTACCTTCATAACATAACTCTCGGTTATCAAGGGTAAAAATCTGAAAGAAATATATTAAGGATCACATTTTTTTTTGACTTCTTTGTACTAGACATCGTACATGAAACAAGATTGTTGTTGTAGCTGTGCGTTGTTTCAATTAATTGTATAAACAGTTCATATATTTTTTTGTAAGTTTGTAAGTTGGTCTGTACGAATGTAGCTGCTTGAAATGTTTTGAAATGTTCTTTTTTTATTTATTTTATTGCACTTGGGGGTGGGCACTCATAAGCTTTTGCTTCAGCCCACTCCTTTTGAGCACTATGTGTACTGCTTATTTTATTTTATTTATTTATTTTATTTATTTATTTGAACAGGGACAGTGTACAATATACATTAGCCTCAGAAAGGAGAGATGCATTGTACCAGGTTATAGCACTTGTGCTAATTTCCACCTGCAGTCCCTGGGTCTATTGTACATGTTTTTAGTGGTAGGGGAAACCGGAGTACCCGGAGGAAACCTACGCAGACACGGGGAGAACATGCTAACTCCACACAGAAAGGCCCCGTCCAGGTGGGAATCGAACCCGGGACCTTCTAGTTGTGAAGCACGAGCGCTAACCGCTGTGCTACCGTGCCGCAAATAAACAAATAAACTAAACTAAACTAAACTAAAGAATTAAAAAAACGTTCTCGTGAGAAGGGCACTTAAAGGGGACAGGACAAAGGGGCAGGTGCTTGAGCACCACCTGGGTTCTATCTGTGCACGTCCCCCTGAAACATCTTTGTGTTTGTTCATAAAAGGTTGGAGACCAGTGAACCAGCGACATCATTATACATGTCTTTGTTCTCTTTTAGATTTGTCCTTGTTTGCATCTAATTTAGACATGGTTTATCCAATCCAATCCAATCCACTTTATTTCTATAGCACATTTAAACAACAGAACAGTTCCAAAGTGCTGCACAAAAAAGTACACAAAAAATAGAATAAAAAAATAAAAAAATAAATAATCAATTTATAAAATCAATAAAAATCGTAAAACACTAAAAATTAAAAAGACACAGGGACCACACAACTCACGCGGTGTTAAAAGCCAGAGAATAAAAGTGGGTTTTAAGACGAGATTTAAAACACTCCAATGTTGTGGCTGTTCGGACGTGGAGGGGCAGAGCGTTCCACAGCTTAGGGCCGACGACGGAGAACGCTCTGTCCCCTCGAGTTTTACGTCTCGTCTTAGGAACCACGAGCAGGAGCTGGCCCTCAGACCTCAGAGCGCGCGTTGGGGTGTAGACTTCAATGAGGTCTGCGACGTACTGAGGGGCCAGTCCGTTCAACGCTTTAAAAACAAACAACAAAACCTTAAAATCAATTCTAAATTTGACTGGAAGCCAGTGCAAAGATGCGAGCATTGGTGAAATGTGGTCACGCTTTTTAGCTCCAGTAATAAGTCGTGCAGCGGAGTTCTGGACTAACTGTAAGCGTGAGAGTGCATTTTGGGTAATGCCTTTATAAAGAGCATTACAGTAGTCCAGGCGTGACGAAATAAAAGCATGCACGACTTGTTCAAAATGTTTAAAAGATAAAAACGGTTTGACTTTAGATAAAAGGCGAAGATGGTAAAAGCCTGACTTGATGACTGTGTTAATCTGTTTAGTAAAATTAAAATCACTGTCCATGGTGACGCCAAGGTTGGTGGCAGAGGGGAGAACGTTGTCTTTAAAGGGGCCCAAGTCCATTAAGGGGTCAGTGGGCCCAAAAATAACAATTTCAGTTTTCCCCTCATTAAGACTGAGGAAATTTTGGGCCAACCAAGCCTTGACGTCACTCAGGCAGGCAAGCAAGGGTGTCAGGAGGCCTTTAGCTGTCTTGGAAAGAGGCAAGTAAATTTGACAGTCATCTGCATAAAAGAGTTTAGTCCTCTTTTATATTCTGTTTAGACCTGGTTTAGTCCTGTAAAAGCTGCAGATCTGATTCTACCCAGACTTTTTTATTTTCGTGGGTGGTACATGGTGTGAAAAGTTTGAGAATCACTGTAAAGTAAGACAGTCTGGTGCTTCTACTGAATGTAATTTCAGACACGACTAACAGGTGCAGAGTCAATCGGTGAGAGAAAAGTATGAGCTGTAGGTCACTTCCAAATGCAGTATATTTTGAATGTTTCGGTTTAAGATATTCAGACCGTTTGCTGCATCTCCAACCTACAGGGCTGAATGTGATCCCCAAGCCTTAGTGTGGACACTCTCGTTCCTCCTGTAGAAGATTTGTTACAGGAATAGGTATGATAAGCTCTAAAATCACCAAAGATCCCAGTTACAGTGCCTTACAAAAGTACTAATACACCTTGAACTTTTGCACATTTTGTTTCCAGCTTATTTTATCTAAATTCTGTGTTATATGTTTTATGTTGCACGTCCGCATCATGAAAAATTCCTAGTTTGTGAACCTGTTCTCAGACGATGGCAATAAAACCTATTCTGATTCTGATTCTGAAAATGTCTCTGTATTTGGCTCCATCCATCTTCCCAACTATTGTTACAATCTTCCCAGTCCCCGCTGAGGAAAAGCAGCCCCATAGCATGATGCTCCCCCACCATATTTGACACTGGGGATGGTGCACTCAGGACGATGAGCAGTGTTAGGTTTGTGCCATACATAACGTTTTACATTTTTCCAAAAAGTTCAATTGTTATCTCATCTGACCAAAGCACCTTCTTCCACATGGTAGCTGTGTCCTCCATATGACTTCTAGCAAACTTCAAACGGGATTTCTTATGGCCTCCTTTCAATAATGGCTTTCTTCTTGCCACTCGTCCATGAAGGCCAGATTTGTGTAGAGTACGACTTATAGTTGTCCCATGTACAGATTCCCCCAGCTCAGCGGCAGTACGTCGCAGCTCCTCCAGAGTTATCTTGGGGCACTTGGTTGCATTTCTGACCAGTGCTCTCCTTGTTCGGTCTGTTAGTTTAGGTGGACAGCCATGTCTTGGTAAGTTCGCTGTGGTGCTCATTTTACTTTCACTTCACAGTTGTCTGTTACTTGTGTGTGAACTTTCAGTAAAAAATTCAAAATAAAATCTTTATGTTTAGGGTTGTAAACATGACAAAATGTGCAAAAGTGTTAAGTCAGAGCTTTAAAATTAGCCCTCCCACAACTTCCTAGGCCTCAGGGGAAGGAGAAACATCACGGTGAAAATTAATCACAAGTAGGGCTGCAACTATCGATTATTTTAGTAATCGATTAAGCTATCGATTATTTCTATCGATTAATCAATTAATCGGATAAGTATTTATTTATATTGAAAAACTAAATTCCATGACTTTAGAGCAGATTATAAAGGAGAAAAAACATAGTTTTAAACAAAGGATTTTTCTGCTAGAAACAACATCATTTATTCTTCATTTCTTATCAGTTTGTCCCAAAAGCAGCAACATTTCACTCTCATAAAGAGACACCTGTCCTTATGTCTATGAGCATGAGAGAGCACCTTCATAGTGTCTTTTATATCAGTACTTTTACTCTTATTCAAGTGAAGTAGGTCCTGACTTGAAACAGAATCTTGAAATGTTCTGCTGAAGCTCAGGTGATTCATTTCTTTCCCAGGATTTCAATCAGAGGGGTTTCCTAAAAGAGGGAAAACATTTTAATTTTTTTTGTCATAGTATTGCTTTAGAGCAGGGAATAATGTGTCAGTTTGCATGGTTCATAAATGTATTTGTTGTGAGCAATGAAAGGATGGATATAAGAAACTTTAAAGTACAGGTGAAACAGTATGACTGTGTTGGAGTTTTATTTTGCTTTTGAAATAGTGTGACCAGTGGGACAATTTGGCAGAACTGAAGGACAGAGGAATTATTATTATTATTTTTTTATAGATCAGGCATTTTCATCCCACTAAAGAACAACACACACAACTTTTCATTATTACAACTTATATAACACTGGGCTAGCAACAGATCGCAATATTTTATAAAGCAGTTAGACGTAAAAAAAATAATAATAATAAATTAATCATGAGGTAGGCTTCAATGAAAAAGTGGGACATTTTAAGCACCAGCAGGGACAGGGAACGACATTGCTCTGCAGTACAACCAAAAGGTGGTCACTCTATTTAGATCTGTGGATTTATTTATCTGAATTTAAATTGTAGATACAGCATAAAGATATTTAGCGTATTAAACTTTGCAGCATGGGAGAAGTAGATATAACAACCCCAACTCCTCCCTGTTGGTCTATATCTTCAGCTGTGGGCTGAGTGGGACTTTTGTCGCTGACGACAACTCCTGTACGACTGAGAACTTACACAGACATTTAACTATAGGCTATTTGAGAGATACAAAAAAAGACATAAAATTAATTACTTAAAATATCGGCCAACCCCTTCATATCGGTATCGGTACTGGACCCCAAAAATTCATATTGGTCGGGCCCTACGTAAGCAGAGCTTGTTGCGTTACCATAAGTGCAGTTACAGTTTTGGCTTGTATGGGTAGCGCATAAAGAGATGCACAATGGCAGCCAGAAGTAGCTGCCTCTCCCTTTTAAACACAGCTTCTAATAATAAGCTTTTAAGGTTCCGTCGAGATTATTGGTTTGTATCAAAATCAATTAATAAAGATAGTATTATAATAGATATACTTTCAACACCTTTCGCCTTTTGGTGAACTCCAAATGGGCTGCCATGTGCAGACAGAGTGCTGCAGAAATGGTTGTCTGTCCATAAGTTTCTCCCATTTCCTCAGAATAATGCTAAATCTCTGTCAAAGTGACCATCGGGTTCTCGGTCAAGACCCCTCTCCCCCGACAACTTAGTTTGGCCAGGAGTCGGTTGCTCATGAGAATATTAACATTTGTTACAATCTGTCAGTACTTTGGACACAAACACCTGCAGGATTCAAACCGATCTTCCGATCACAAGACGACCCCTCTCTCTGCGCCACCTTCGCCCCACTATTATCACAGCAGCGACAAAACTCTTCAGCAAAAATCTGCCCTCACAAAACCTGCTGCACTCCAGTCCTTTCATAAAAAATACAGTACTTATTCCAATAGCGGTGTGCTTGACCAGTGTCCACAGCCTAAACCTGGGTTTCTTGTTAGGAGTAAATTGGTGGGTCCTCTTTGAAAAGGGGTAGTTGTTGAGAGTTGCTGCGAGTTGTGCTGAGCTCGAGGATACCTGGGTGTGGAAGATACTGAGAAAGGGGCATTGGTCAAGGTAAAAGCACTCGACTGGAGAATTGCAGATTAAATACGGAGAAATGTACACATGCGTTATGAAAAGGAAAAACCTTGTGTGAATTGTAAGTAGCCTTGGGCACATTTCCCTCCGTAGTCCCGTACTCGCACTCACAAACACATTCAGGGCCCGATCTTGTGTCTCAAAACGCAGACTATAGCGTAACATTCTGCGCTTCGTAGGAGCGCACTTTGTGATCTTGCCACACTTTTTCCTCCAACCAGCGGACGGCTGAAGCTCTTCCTCTCTCGAGACATGAACATTGTTTAGCTCACAATGGGGTTAATAAAGTTTTTTGTTTGACCTGTGAGAGCCTATCATATGGTGCTCCCATCAGAACAGTCACCTCCTCTTGTGACGCCCTCTCACATGCGGCGAAGGCACAAAGCGCATAGCTCCGCCACTTGAAAAATGATCTGCTGGAGATCGAACCCAGGACCATCTAGCTGTGAAGCACAAGTGCTAACCGCCGCTCCACCGCTGATATCTTTGTTAAAACAAAACTGGAAGTGCAAGAGAGGTACTGTAGGAGCTACAACAGTGTTGGGCCAACACCTTATTTTTAAATTCATTAGATTTCACGGCTCAAAAACGGGGGAAATGGGCAGTGCCGTTATTTCTTAAAAAAAGGCCAATGTTTTTTTGCCTCTTTGTCTTGTTTCTGTGTCCTACTTTGAGAAACACAAACATAATTAAAGCAGGGCACTCTTTCATGGTTCGCACTTTTGGCACGGTTAAGGGCACCGCCGAATGCTTAAAACACATCTGCTCCCAGCCATATTTCACAGTCAAATTAACTGCCTTCATTAGGATTGCATAATGAATACTTAGCTTGTTCCAGTCCTAAGTTAAAGCCGTGTGAAGTGGTGCCCTTGGGCTGCAATTTAGAATTTCAAATAAGTTCTGCAACAGTGAGAGAGAGAGACCTGCTGATGAGGTGGTACTGAATGGGAAAGTCAGTGGCCTAGATACATCGGTGAAACTATTATGGGGTTGTTTAACATCTAAGTGCACATTTAAATGCTTTTTTTGTGAATCTTATTTCCATTGCAACTTTAATTTACGTAACTTAAGCCGCGTTTACAACAAAGTCGGAGATGTGAACCAAACCACGGTCTGGTTCCGTGTTGCATGGACGCTAATGTTCCGAGTTTTTTCCGAACTCACATAGACATGTATAACGAGAGAAGGAAAAGGAGAAAGACGGAGCCTGGTTTAGAAGTACAAGAAAGTGTAGATACTTTCCACAGAGGTCATTGGGGATTTAAAACAAGGCGTAAACAACCCTTTTCATGTTAAAGTGGTTACTATTGCTGTTAAAGTATAGGCTGGTATTTGCTCCGAAAATCAGTTAACTTTCTTAGCGATTTACTTCATGGGGCGCACCTCCACTTTTATGGCAGAAGCAGCTCAAGGGAAAGTCAACAGTTTACAGGCTTTACTGTCAGTTTCGACATTGGTACAGACTTTCAGGTGTACAAAGCTGCCCAGTTTTCTTTTCTCTTTTTTTGCAAGTCTCTGTGAATGTACCAAGAATCAAGTAAGGAACAACTACGTTTGATTGCTTGCAGATTGGGACTAATGCTGAAGTATTGTTTTGATTTCATAACAACTTATGATATCATTTTTCCTATAGATATGCATTATTATTACTCTATCCTGTAATAAATAATAGGAGCTCAAATTAAGCAGAAGATAGAATCTTTAAATGTTTATGTAACCAGGGTTGAAATCCCAGAGTATTGTTTTTTCCTACACTTTCTCCAGTCCCTAAATACTCCATGTCACATGACACCCCACCTCAGTCCATTACTTAATCACATCCCTCACAAGCTCTATAAGCTGCCTTGATGTCCCTGTCCTCAGTTGTGTGGGCAAGCAGCCAAGGGACAGCAGCTACAAGTCAGTCTCCAAACTAATTTGATTGTTTTCACTGTTATGCATTTTTTTTTTTCTTTAAACCAAGTTGAGTAAGCTAGTAAGTATTTTTAAGCGAAATGTTGGGACCTCGTGGTTCGCTTGTCTACTCCATAACGCGCCCCTAGTGGTCTCCCCTTATGCTGGACACTTGATATATGTTTTCTGGTGAATTGGTGAGTTTAAATTGTTGTAATAACATTGTAATGTATTGGACTTTGCCCTGTTAGCATTAACCACAATGCTAATGTAACCCAGAGGTTAACCGAAAAGCATGTTAATAAAAACATGAATAAATACTGTAATGTAAAAAGCCAATAAATGAGTTAATATGGTGAAATATATCTAAAAACATATAAAAAGTTATATTTCATTCTACTGTATATTATTTGAGTTCAAAACATGCAAAATCATTGTTATTTACATTTTATAATGGTTAAAAAATGTAGACTTTTATTTTTAAGGGCACATTTTTTGCAACGCCCCTGCAGCAAACAGCAGGATTGTTGTAAAACATCCCCAATGCTAAATGTAAGATTGCAGACACGTGCAAAGTGCTGCGTTGAAAATAGCAGAGATATGAGCGCAAAGAATCAGTCTCAACCAACCTAAAAGTTATGTTTGTACACCGAAGAAGGTATTTTTGTTTTCCGATCTGTCCTGGTGTTTTGCAAAGCAACGGGGCTCGGTAATGATGATTTTCCAACCAAGCCGGGGTTTCGGAGGTTTGTGTACTTAGATTAAACGGGACTTGTCAATTAGACACTGGATTTGAAGATTAGAAGAACTCGTGCAAGATCCATGATGGCGAGCCTCCCGATGGACCTCGTGTGAGCTGTGGGTGAGGATTTGCCCTCTGCTGGGCGTTGCATGGGATACATCTGAACTGGTAGGATCTATCCACCTTTCACAAAAACGAGTGGATTCAGGATAAAAACATTGGACTGCTCATTCAGAAGACAAAGGATTAGTAGGCTCAGGAGGAAAATACTTTTTTCTGTGGTTAACAGATTGTTCAGTCTTTTCGCGGAATATTTTGAGTGTTTGATTGACTATACATGATTACTGCAAAGGTATTACTACAGTATTGTTAAAAAAACAGCAAAAACAAGGCTAAACTTCAAGGGTTCCTAAAATAACTTGAAACAGAATAGAAATAAACGTATCTAACAAAAGAGTTAATTCAAGAAAGAAATAAGTTAAATATCAAAAAACTTAAAAGAACCAATATCAACAGAACCTAATAGAAATTAAATATTTTTAAACTAAACTATGAGGTTTGAACAAAAGGGATTTATTCCACATTCAATGTTTAAGGTTATGCTGGGTTTACGCATAACGACAAGACACGAATGTGGTGGAAATGGATGATTCGAGATAGAGGTTTCACGCGCTGCCACAAACTGTTGCGATTAATGACACAAATTATTACGCACGGTCACAAATATGTCCTGCATTGTTGTGGGCCGTTGCGCCCTGCTGCGTGCTGTTGCGGGACATTGGGAATTGTTGCGTTCTGTTAGATATCGGTCAAGAATTGGGCGAATGTGGACAAGACCGACTGCCGCACACACCGGGTTGGAGGTGGAGCAGAAACATCTTGCTCTGTCCTGACTCATTGGGCGCTTGCCAAATCAGGTTACAGGTTTAAAGCGGAGTTTTTTTTCACAAATGCGCGGAAAATCGGGACAGATATATAACATTTGGGTTCTCCAGCGGGGTGGCAATAGGGGTGGCAGGGACCGGCTACCGAACATCAGGAGGAACGACGGCAGGAGGAAGAAAAGCCGGAGGAAGTACTTCAGCACCTGAAGAGCAGCAGGTGCTGCCCTGGCCTGGAGCGCGGATTGCCCGAGTTTGTGTGACTTTTCTTTGGCATACAACATTTACTTTTCGGCATAGCGTGTGTTTCTATCAATTTTTAGCGTGAAAACAGTGATTCTGCACTACGAATGCCGTACGAATGCTCTCACGCCGAATTACGAACCGCCACTATTCCTCACCAACGGACGAAAAGTCAGAAACGCCACATATTTTTCAGAGGTCATTTTCACTACTTCAGGCAGCCTTAAGGGGCCGACCAGCTCTCTCCCCGTGATTCTGGCCAAAAACATGATTCTTACTGACTTTGCAGCCTTGTTGGGACAAGTTTGGCCATTCACCAACCATCCACTACTCCATCCATCTGACCATCCAGGGTTACACGGCACTTATCAGTGAACAACATTGTTGAGAAAATGAGTCTTCTTTATTTCTGGGCCACTGCAGCCGTTTCATCAGCGTTCAATGAACAGTTTAGGGAAGGTCGGATTATGGTCGGTTTAAGCACAACTGCAGCCTCTGGAGGTTCCTACACCTTGATGTTCAGGAGACTCCAGAGGCACCAGTGGCTTCAAATACATGTTTGCTGCTTTGTAGCAGGTGTTCTATTAATCTCATGTATTTGTCTGTCAGAAACCGTCCTCATTGTGCCTTTATCTGCTCAAACCCGTGTGTGCTCTGAATCAGCCACAAATCTCTTAACAGTACGATGATTACGCTTGATCTTTCATGAAATATCGAAGGTTTTCACACCTATTACAAGGCATTCAACTATTTCACGCTATACTAACAGTGAAGCTAATGCTAACATTATGTCCCATGTATTCATTGAGTTTTGAATATGATAATTATTAGCATGCTAATACTAATTTGCTAACATTGTCTCAAATGAACTGAAATTCATTGTAATGGTATTTTGTTTATTGGTTTATTTGGTAGGGACAGTGCAAGTTAATAAACAAGCCACACCGGATTGTAACCTTGGGCTAATTTCCATCCTTTTTTTATGTTAATGTTCCCTTCGCCTTAGTTTTACCTTTTAAAATTGATCCGTTTTCTAAAAAGAGTATTGTTGGTCCATGCAGGCCAGGTGCCCTGTCTTGGGTTAAAACTCTGGATGGCGAGCTACGAATTGACACCAGGAGCCGAAGGACGTGACCAGTTAAAGTAAACCTGGGTCTGGCGGGAGGCTTCGCAGCCAGTCCATTTTCCTCCCACCTTCTCAGACCGAACTCAACTCAAACGATACAAACAGTTTACGCGTTTGGACTTTTCCTCTTGCCTCCATAAAATATGGACAATTATGTGCTTGTACGTTTGTAGCCCACAAACCGTTTGGTTGGGACGGACAATTGGGTTTTCGTTTGGTCATTGCTGTTTGTCAGTTTGAACCGAATATTGAGCTGAACAATAATTGAGTCTTGTTGACTTGTGCACTTTGTGAAAGACCAGTACCATCTATCTGCAGTGGTGGAAATATTTGTTAATTGAATTAATAGTGAAAATTAAAAGTTTCACTTTAAAATTGACATCACTGTTTCATTGTCTTTATTTACTGCCCTGCCCTCCAGTAGCTGTTCCTTGTCTAGACATTAACTACTAGTCTATAATTCCTTTTGTAATAACCACTTTATAACCTTGTACACTTACGAGCGAGACAACATGATGATTACCATACACAACATGTTACATGTTACAAAGACAATTTACTTAACACCTGTCTCTGTCGAAGCAAAAGTAGCATAACCAACAAAAGAAACATTGTCTTTACAACCTGTTTGATCATCCTTCAATATGTTTCCAGTACCTCCCTCTATTTTGCAGTGTTTGGATACAGCCGTCCCACACTCCCACACCACATCCATCTCCTGTCGCTCTCTGAGCCAAACCTGACAGAAGGACAGAAACCTGGTCAGATTCTCAGTGGTCCTAAACTCACACACTGGCTGGACACAACTCTAATTTGGGGACTGTTATCTGGAGAGGGCACTGATTTTGTTGGGGAAGGATTAGATTTGGCTTTCCTGTCACCCATGGAGGAAAACAAGTCTGATAAAGCAGATCCTAATCCAGTCAATCCATCAGACTGTGGCCAATATGGAGCTTTTTTTCCCCCGTTTTGATCCCAGCAGTGAGCGCATCACCGCTCTTATCGCCAACTATTATTTACCCAGAGAAAGTGAAGCCAGTATTTCACAAAATTATACTTTGAGCCTTTCAACTTGCAAATTGAGTGCGCTTCCAATGTAGAAACCGATGTTTGTCACCAGGCCTTCAAAATCCAAACTCATACTTTAGATGGAAGTCAAAGTGACAAACATCCATGTTGCCAAATCAAATCCATTGCCATATTGGACCAATGATCACAGAAACGTATGGTCTGCTGATGTCAAAATAAACATGGCATTCACACAGGTAAAAATGGATGAACAAAGATCCAGCAAGACTAAGAAACAGCAAGATAATCCGCCGAATAAACAGTGAAAGTGTTGCAAGATGTTAGTCAATGTTAGCTGAGCTGAAGGCGGCGTGATTAGTCCAAGAAGTCCATTTTAAGTTTACTGTCAGAAAATAAATTCCATTAATAAACTGACGGAGTGGAGCAATGGAAGAAGCTACTATGGACCTGAAAGTGGACATGTCTTGCCACCACAAGTGTGCAGCCGCCGCGTGTCATGGTCCTGTTTTAATCCATGGCTTGCCGGGTCTTTGCCGGGCTTGTACCTGGGGCTTGTTGCCCTCTGAACCTGAAGAGGCTTAAGGGGCATAAAGCAGAGGCTTAGAGGGCATAAGCACCTGATTTTTGTACGTTTTTTTCACAAAAGGATTTCTACTTTAGCCTATTGATCCAGCACTCTCTACCTCTTTTCTAAAAATGTAAAATGTTGAGTGAAAACTATGAAACAACACATCTACAAGAAGTATTGTGCCAAAAGAGTCTGAATATATACCATATTAACATCAAGATAGTGTATTTGTGGTGATTCATTATAAAACAAAAAGCATGCATCCAGCTCATGCCAGCGCTGAAAGTAGAAGCTTCTACCCCATTAGGTGCAATAAGATGAGGATAACCCAAGCATTGCATGCCTTTCACAGCCTTACATAACATCACATATGGGCTGTTTTCTTCCAAGGCGACATTTCTTTGTTTTTTTTTAACACCTCACTTTCATCCGATTCATTTGTGCAGGCTGCCGCTTCTCTAAATACAGTGCTTTCATCATGAAATGAGCCACACAAGTGCTGTTGCAGGGGAGGCGGAGAACTATCATACATGAAGCCTTACGGCCACAGTGAAGTTAAAATAGAAGTCTTTGCTGAGAAGGATGGACGCCATGGAGACAGTATTGATTGCATAAACGTGTGGGATTGTTTATTGCACATTGTCAGTGGTGGAAAGTAAGCTACAGTGTCTCCATGGTAATTATTGTCCATCTGTACCGATGGCAATCCCTGGAATCGCCCATAAATGTTGACGTTCGAAGTGGCCAGAGGGTGAAAAACAAAGGGGGAAATTAACTCTTTGACCAACTACCACTACTTTAACAATCATTAGATTATGGATTCCAAATAAAGATAGAAAGACCCATGTCTTTGTATCTTTATTTGGAATCCATAATTCCCGTAAAAAATTGTGGTTAGCATTGTCTGTTATTCTTAATAAAGATACAAAGACGTGGGTCTTTCTATCTTTATTTGGAATCCAAATACAATAGTCAATTTTCTAATACCTGAATGATTCACAAGGACCTGATTTTTTGTACTCAACTTTATTATGTGATATGAAGTGTGTTAAATATGCTCATAGTCCACCAGAAAACGTCTAAAATTGTGAACAATTGTAACAGGCGTCCTTTCACCTCGGCTAGGTCAGACCCCTCGAATGACGCGTAAAGGTTTTGTCTCATTCTGGTATCACTTTCGATAACGCTTTATAATTACATGTCATTTTTCACAGACCATTGCATATTCAAAATGCACTGCAGGAAGACAAAATAAATCGCAACACTTTGCACCAGCTGGCATGCCTTTGAATCAGCAGATGAAGAGTTTGGGGTCAAGACGCCATTATCCCAAAGCATTAAACTAAAAAGGATATTCACCGGAGTTATTGTTAACGTTAAAACATTTGGACAATACAGTATGTTACATGTATTTATTCACTAGTGACTCGGCAGCAAACTGACTTGTTCTACTGCTCTTTGCTCCACTTTTTATACAGTCTTATATAACGTCACTTATGGGCTGTTTTTCTTGCAATCCAGGCAACATTTAGTGCTCTTACTTTTTCACACCTTACTTCCATCTGATCCATTTGTGCTCAACCGGCTGCCGCTTCTCAAAATATGTATAATCTAAACGTAGTGCTTTTGCAGGAGAGGGAGAATTATCGTACGTGTACCTTGTTAAAACGCACATCTTTGAGAAAAAAAAGGCAGATTCCAGGGAGACAGGCCATGATTGACAGTGGCGGATTTAGCTATTTGGGGGCCCAAGGCGAACACAGACATGGGGCCTTCCTCACACTTAATGTTCAAAATCTTTTCAAATCCTTGGGTTTTATTTTTCAAGAGAATCTTACTTTTAACTTGATTTGTGAAGCCCTCCAGTCTTCTGCCATAAGTTAGATGCTGGAGATGACGTCTGTAAAGAGAGAAAAGGGTAATGTTTCCAGAAATTATTGACAGTAAAGTAAATGCAAAAAATGAAGATTATGTTTTTTAAATAACATTGTTCTCAAACACTTTAGATTTCATTCATAAGGAAGATCTGAAATTCCATACCAGCAATTACCTTGTTTTTCTGCAGAATTTTGTAAAGATGATGATGATGATGATCTGCCTTTCTGTCAAATCTTCTTTTACTAGAGCGGGAAAGAAACAAATGAGATCCCAAATATAGGAGTCATACACATAACAACAATCTATACTTATGCCGGTACAGTGCTCAACTCATTCATAAATCAAAAGGCATTCCGTTGTTTAATGACTTTTTTAATTTTAAAAAGTAAGAAAAGATTCATTTGAAGTTTAACAGGTGGTCAGGGGGTCCGGGGCCCCCCAACGTTAGGGGGCCCTAGGCGGCCGCCGACCTATGCCTAATGGTTAAGTCCGCCTCTGATGATTGATTGATGTAAAAGTACTTGTACACAAAATGTTACGTTTTAAATGGGTAGGTTAAGGTGGCTCTACCAGTCCAGTATGACAGTGGCAAAGATATAGGTTTGTGGTTCTCAAACAGTAGGGGAGGGCCCAAATTGAAGCTATTATGTAACCTTTCTCCCCGGGTCTAGTTAAAGTAGAACTAAGTGGCTTTTTTTTATTTTTTTACCTCAATAAATCCTTTTTCTAGTATCTCTGAGGGTAAAACAAGTGTTAATGGAATGATTGGTGGGTATTTCATTTCCCCCTGGTGTCTCTGGCCAGAAAACCACAAAATCACCTTTGGCTCCAATTTCTGAGGTTTATGAAATGGCGGACACGTAAGTCAGGACTGTATTCTGTCAACAGCTTTTGGGTTGTCGATGAACATTTAGCAAAACGTTATTTGGTTTATCACGATCAGAAGAAGCTAACAGGCTAAGCTAACTGTAAACTAGCACCACTTTAACTGTATTTACAGACAAGTTTGAGCGGAAAAAATATCTCCATTGTGTAATTGGGTTGTGGCCCAATGTACAATATCCCTCTCTCCCTTTGTCTTTATTTTTTATGTTGATGTTTTGTTGATTTTATCTGTTTTCTTGTAATTTTATGCAACTGTGAAGCGCTTTGAATTACCTTGTGTATGAATTGTGCTCTACAAATAAACTTGCCTTGCCTTTTCTCAGCGTAGTATTTACTCTTACGGACAATTAATAAGTTAAAAAAACGCAACATGCCACAACAGCTGCAGTAGCGCTTGTGCCCTCTAGGGGCAAAAGTGACTTAGTTCTGATTTAATGCATGTGACTCTTTGACAGTAAATGGGTTCTCCCTCCGCCAATTATCCGTGGGATGTGTGTGGCCTTTCTGCTTACAGGGCCCCAGCAACGGCTCTACAAGGACAATTTAAGATGAATGAATGTGTTGTGTGTGGTGCGAAATACGACCCAAGCGCAGACAAGCCCAAAAGTCCGGGGAGAACGTAAATTTAATGGACAAGTCCAAGTACAAAACATGCAAAATCGCAAAACCGGGCACCAGAAACTCACAAACAGGAACGGGGACCAGAACAGGCGACAGACACGGGCACAGACGGACAGGACACCAAACAAGGACAGGAACAGCAACATACAATGATCCGACAAGGACAGGGGAGAACACAGGGGTATAAATACACAAGGAAACGGGGCACAGATGACACACATTAGGGCGGGGCAGGCAATCAACAAAGGGGAAGCAAAGCAAAAGCACAGGGACAGAACAGACATGTCAAAATAAAACACAGGACAAGACCGAAAACATCCAAAAACAGGGGAACACAAGATGAACCGTGACAGAATGAACAAAATGTCACTTTTACATCTACAGTTCCCTCCACAAATATGGAGTACACATTTACTTTTGGTTCAGATGTCTTTATATAGTCACATATATGTTTATAATATTTTTTCTTTGTAGAAGGTGACTTTAATAATGCAGTAAGGTAGTTCTGATCAGAAACACAATACTGCAGACTTGGGCAACAGCACTGGGTGCATTCTTGTTCGCAATGGACTATTTCATGGCAGTATTAAATTAAGTCAAATCATGTGGTCACATCAGCCTGGGAACATTAAGTCATTCAAGTTTAATGCTATTCCATGTAACAAGATTAAATCTGGATTGGAGAGCTTTGGACAGATGGGGACACACCAGACCAGATAATTTAGGATCAGCTTCAAAGTCTTTGAACTTTAGTGGCTGAGTGGCCCTCACTCTTGGATCACAAGAATTACATTTATACTTGTATACTGATGCTAGCTTGTGGCAGGTTTCTGCTCTGGACCTGCTTCCTGTGATCAGACATCCGATGACAAAGTCTAATGCCCGAGTTAATACTAATATTGGCTGCTCTACCCATCTCTACTTTCTGTGGGGAGAACCACAACTTTTCCCTCCATAAGCCCAGCACATGTACCAGTCCTGCAACTCTGGAGGCCATGTTAGACGATGATTGCTATTGATTCGAGGAAGACATTCACATCACGGACATAAATGTGGCCAAGATCCCGAGAACACTACGTAACGAGGCCAACATGAGTGCTTTTCATTATTATTAGACTTGTTAACTGTAATGGATGTGTTTGAGACACAACATGGCGGCACATTATTGTACTACAGAAATCGCCAAGGACAGACCTCATTTCATTACTTATGCCTATACCTTTATTGTATAAACTTTAGCGTGCGTACCTATGTTCCCCGGGTGCGATTTTTACATCAACCAATCGTAATATTTTTTTGTAGGTGAGTTGCTAGATCACAAGTCATGAGAGTGAAATGTCATACATATATCAATCAGCTTAACCCTGACCCTGCCCTAACCAAACGTAAGTATAGTGGGCTGGTGCCTAATCTTAATACATCTATGTTACCCCACTTGTATTGACGGGGGAACATATGTACCGGGGAACATAGGGCTGACCCCGGTTTTTTCCATCCCCTATGCTCCAGCAATGTCCTAATGTGTTCATTACAACTGCCACTAAAATACTGCACTGTCACTCAAAAGGTTGGTACTTTGGCGATTGCTAAAAGATGCTCTCGGTATGAAAAAAGACCCACCGTTGGCTTTCTTTTCACTCGAAAGGAAAGACATAATTACAAGTTTACGTGAAAAATAAAATCCAATGCTAATAAATGTAAATGCTATCATGGTAGCGTTGCCTTTAGCCTGCAGTACGTTTTGCTTATTTTGCGTAGCCTGTAGTGTATTGATCCTATTTAGGATCAATAGTCCTAAACTATTGATCTTCTGCAAAAACAGACTATTTCAGCTTATTTGTTGTTTTCAATAAAAGCTTTACTCAAAACCTTTTTTTTTGTCTCACTCCCATGTGTTCTTGTTGCAGATTGAAGTTCTACTTGGAACCTTGTTGAGATCCAACCATGCAAAATGTGATTTAATTTTTTTTTAACTTTTGATCAGGACTGTAGATGTGCCAGCTTTATAAAGGGCGTACAAGTTTCATAAATTAGGGAAAATTACCAAATAACTAATGTGCAAATACACTATACCTCAGTTACCCCAGCTCTAAGCTGCCCATAGCTATGTATGTAGATACATTTGAGTTTAACATTCCTGAGCTTGACATTTTTCAACAATAATAAGTTTAAGCCACCTTTTAAATGTTTTAGATTCTTCTATTTTAATGTCCAAGTTCTTCCTGAAACTAACCCTTTGTACAGAAACATCTATGTTTTTTATTTGACGTTGCCTTGGGTTTATTATTTAAATCCTAGTGCCACTAAGGCTATTTCAACTCTCTCTATGTTCAAACATCTGAATATGAGGAAAAATATGATTATGTGCTTCACAACACCGCTAGTGTGTCAAGGTCAACAATATAATGTATTTTTAAAGTATTTAACAGGACAAAGATAGGATTTGTTGGTGTGGTAGTAACCATCTAGATTTAAACGTCTCAAAAACAAAAAAAGTTTATTGATTTTCGACACATCACATCGTCCTCTCTGGGCTGTAGTGTCATTCACAGCGAAGCGGTGAAGTGCAAATATCTCGGTTGTTCTTTGACACAAATACAGACTCCATTTTTAAACGTTGTGAGGAGAGAATCTGTCTTTTAAGGAAACTGAACTCTTTTAATGTATTTAAATAAAAGGATTCTTTTACTGCTGTTTCATAGAGAGCCTCTTCACTGTTTCATTTGTTTGCTGGTTCAAGTTTGTCCATGAAAAGAAGGCTAAATGTATCTTGGGGTCAGCCACTCCATGCTCTGTTCTCAGAGTTTTCACTCATGCCTGTTTTTATGTACCTTCTCAGAAAACTAATCGTTTCTCCAACTCTGCCACTGAACTGTTAAATTCTGAAGGGAGTGTTTTTTCAGTAACATAGACGATTTGTAATGTGCTCTATTTTATTATTGTTATTGTTTATTTTGAGCCTCCATTTTTGTATAAACTGTTGAGACTGACACACAGTGACTGTTTTGGATGTTTATTGTGAAATGTTCAGAGGTTTGCTACAAATGAACTGGCCTGTGGGATCAATAACGTTTTCTGAATTGCAGAAAATGTTGTTCTGTTGGCTTCATCAAATCAGTAGGCAACCTTCAGCATTCACTGGGGCAGTTTGTGGTGGCTTCCCCATCCTCGTTGGTGGAGAGTCCTTGCTTCAAGTGGAGGCTTCCCAAGTATCTTGGGGTCTTGTTCATGAGCGTGAGATTGACAGAGGAATCAGTCAGCAGTGATGTGGCGCTGTATCGGACTGCTGTGGTGATCAGTGAGCTGAGTCACAAGACAAAGCTCTTGATTTACATTCTCGAAAGGATAAGATAGTGGATCCAGGTGGCCGAAATATAGACAGGGTGCCCACGGTCCTGGGGGAGGTTTTTCAGGTGTGTCCCACTGGGAGGAGGCCCCCGGGAAGCCCTAACTATACGTCTCCAAGCTGGTCTTGGCTCTGTATCCCCCCAGAAAAGCAGAAGGAAGTGTGGGTGAATGGGGAAGTCCGGGCATCCCTGCTCAGACTGCTGCCGGCCCCAATTAAGCGGGAGAAAATGGATGGATATTTAACTTCTAACAGAGATGTAGGTCTTAATTCTACCTAACTTTTTGTGTGAATTTGCACATTATTTTACAAAGAGTAGGGGCCAAATCCTTTATTGAGGCTATTTCTTTATTAAAATCTTTGTTCAGTTTATCTCACCCATTAGTTTCAGGCTTCTGTAAATGACAAATTAAGTAACGCTTTACAAATGTGTCACAAAAACATTCATAGTGTGTAGTAGTAAACCAAAGAAAGTTAAAATTCAACCACAAACTTTCTAGATAGCACAGTTACATTGAAAAACTAAATTCCGATGCCTGTTTTTCCTACAGAAGCGATGTGAAAAAAGGCCGACATAATGGCTGGTTGTGGTGAAAAGAAAGACTTATACCTGAAATAAAATGCGGTCACAAAGCCGATGATTACAGCTACAGTACCTATTTACGCAGCAGATGAGGAAAGGCAGAAAAGAAAGCAGAAAGTGGGCCATTTCAAGGACCAGAAAGACAACACAACAGGAAGTGGTTATTGGGAATGTGATTTATCAAGAAAATTGGCAGTTTTGTATATCTATGTCTTTCAGTGTTGAAGAAATCCTTCTAGCTTGCAAGCTTTTAGCTTGTGGGGAAAGCACTGCAAACTATGGCGAGTAATCAAAACGAAATTGCAATTTGAAAAGACACAT
Organism: Proterorhinus semilunaris; assembly: GCA_021464625.1. Taxonomy (NCBI): domain Eukaryota; kingdom Metazoa; phylum Chordata; class Actinopteri; order Gobiiformes; family Gobiidae; genus Proterorhinus; species Proterorhinus semilunaris. The sequence continues at coordinate 31,105,704 of CM038347.1, read as the reverse complement.
CACAAAGGCTGAAATCCATTAAAGGAACAGGCCACCGTTTTTCCACACTGAAATATGTTCTTACCAGAACTTATATGTGTTGATGCGTGCCTGTCTGGTCTTTATGCGTGCGCTCAGTCACACAAAAAGACAAAAGATGTTGGTAGCGTTTGGCCTCTCCTCCTCTCCTCTATGGGGCCAAACGGGGGTAAAGTTAGAAGTGACAAAGCTCTTCCACGTTTTCCCTATTTAAATACAGTTACGTGAGTAGTTACGCGATCCAAATATAGTTAAAGAAAATTAAACATGTTTGTTTGTATACTTTATTGTCCCCGTAGGGAAATTTGTCCTGTACATTTGACCCACCCTTCGATACCGCTGAGGCAACCCCTAAGGAGCAGTGGGCGACGGCAGTGCCACGCCCAGTGACCCATTTCCATGATGTGCAATCACCTGGCTGGAGGATTCACCTATTATACATGTTATTAGTGTCGATTAAAACATGTTGATTTTCTGAGCGGATTTGCCAAGCCACTCCCCGCAAATTCTCGCTGGACGACACTCCAAATGGCGCTTCTTCAGTTAGCGTTATTAAGTCAATAATTTTGTGTGTTTAGCAAAACGACATGGTAAAGAAAAGTAGGGGAGATTTGTTTAAAGTTCGAACAATGTTGGGCGCGGGATCACGGTGTAACTGTTGGACGATAGAAAGATGCACGGCCATGCCACGCTACCTGGTTAGGCCATTTTGTTTTTACCACAAGTCTTTTTGTTTGCCCAGGTGTGACCAGCTGTCCCATTTTCGCTTTTTTAAATTGGGTTTACTTTGGGATTTTTGACTTAATTTGGACCAGATCGAATTTGTTTGTGTTTTTGAGGAGCTGCGTACGAGTGAATGTGACCAATGAGGAGCCTCTGCGTGACTTCAGCGTTCTTTGCGCACTCCGTGATCTCAAACCAGCCCCAATGTGTGTATGTGCCGGGACCCTGCACGACTGGCATCTACTGGTCACTGTCGTGTTTGAGCGCAAGACTAATACAAATTTGTCCGTTTTTCTGTTCTTTGTGGCAAAAATCGTAATCAGATGCATACAACTACGATGATAATATACATTAATGACATTAGGCGATTAGTTATGATATAAAATAAACTACTACTACTACTTTTTCAAAAAATGACCTACCTGGCCCATTGATACCAGCCGTCCCGGCGAGAAATAATAAAAGACTGAGCACAATCAAAAGAACCCTTCAAACCCCCAAGTCCCTGTAACACAGATAGATAAAACACAAATTTACATTGCGTGAACCTTGTTCTGTACAGCTAATGTACTTTACGTCTCTACATTTGTTTTGTATTCTGAATTGACTGTGACTCTTGGATTAGTTAGGCTGTTCATTTTTCAGTCTTCTGTCAAACACTGAATCTCGATGAGTAATGGGGCTTCCAGATATAGACGGACAGAATGGTAATGGCGAACCAACGGGACATTGTGGTGGTGGACAAAGAGCAGAGGAAAGCCGTTGTGGTCGACATAGCAATACCAAGTGATTGCAACATTAGGGAAAAAGGAACACGAGAAACTAGAGAAATACCAGGGGCTCAGAGAAGAGCTGGAGAAGGCCTGGAGGGTGAAGGCCTCAGTGGTGCCTCAGTGGGCATTGATGAAATAAATAAATGTACTTTAAACAGATTTTTTTAGCCCACAACGATCACACAAAATGCACCCAAAATCCTGGACGGACTTAGCCTGGCCTTTGCCATCCGTAAATTATATTAGGTTAATTATATTTTCCCTACATGGACGTCTGGGCCTGATCTCAGTGGCTGCGTTTCATCAGTTGAATTTCAACCTACCATTCAGCGAGCAGGGGAGGCAGGTTCTCTTGGTGACGTGCACCGGATTGGCTGGTTGTAGTTTGAAAACCGATCCAAACGTTTCAAAGGAGTTCATCCCTCCCACCTGAAAACGGAGCTCTATTGTGAAGTTCCAGACCCAGTGTACGAAATGAGTACGAGGGTATGGTAAAACCAGGCTAGGACGGACTGGCTCTTTATATCAGATTGTAAGTGCATTTTATATTACTGCTCCAAAAGTTAGCATGAATCAAATCTTTCTTGATGCCCTCCCCTTGAAAAAATGTGTGAAATAAGCATGTCAGACAGGCTACAGGCTATTTATAACCCTACTTTCAAGTCGATGTGTCTTTTGAGCCTCTGTTGGCGTTACAAGGAGATCTAGCAGATTGTGTTCACTCCCTATGACGCGGGAATGGCGCTGCTGTTTCAAGAAGCCGTCTGCCTCGGTCATTTCAGGTCAAAGACAGAAAAATCGTAAGTGACAAGGCAGACAGAGGAGGAGTGAAGGCAAACCGAATGTGTGTCTGTCTCCAAGCTGTCTGCTGGGAAATGTCAGTTTGAGCACTTATTGTCTGTCAGAGGGTTTGCTTGCTTGGTCAAATTTGCCCTGGGGCAGAGGGATTGAAATGTCATGCCATTCTGAACCGAGGCTCTCCCAACCACTGGTAATCCCCGTAGTACAGCGCATGGAAGCCTGAGGAAACGATTTATCAGTTTGGGGGTCATTGGAGGGCAGTTTACAGGAGGCATAGTAATGTCTGAGGCACTGTTTGGACTCACATTGTTTTCACACTTTTCTTTGCAGACTGTCAGTATGATGAACTTGAAATACGACAATTGCACAGTTTGGTCATTAACAACCCTTCATAATCATAACCATAATATAACTATATTATAGCCAAGTTTAAAGCTACCCTCAGCTACTCCATTTTGCCGGACCAAAATGGTTGCATTCCCATGTATAAAACCAATGCCCATCTCGACTGCGCATGCGTGAGTCAATCAGGCTCTTAATTTCGGTTACCAAACAAACCACCACCACCATTGAAACGTGTGAGTGAGTTCAGGTAGCGGAGCGTGAGCCATAACCGTGAACTATAAGGCTCACGGGCACTGGTTTAAAGACTATAAGTCACAAGTGACATTTCTTGCAAATATTTAAGTTGTCAATATCTTAAAAGCGAGTCAGGGGGGCGGCTCCGTAGACAAGAGCGGACCATCGTGGACAGGGGAACGACAGGACCTGGGATCAGCCCGACACAGACACCCTCACTTTTTAAATCATTTGTATCCGTCTTGTAATCACAGGGAAAAGTTCCAAAACGGTGTTTATGTTAAATATAGTGGGTACATTTCCGTCTGTCAAATTAGCGACCGACTAGCTATGTTGTACACCATCAGATCACTCGTAAAAAAAATAACTAAATAAAGTACATTTAGATGGCATAGCCTATGTGTATATGTGGATCTCTCTGGTCACAATTAAGAAAAAGATTGTGTCTACTGTCCACCTCCCTCATTCTATATTTTTATTTCTCATTTCAGTTTAAATGTTGTGAATATCGGCGACATGAGGCCACAGTTTCAGACCCTGGACTTTGTCCAACAGTCGCCTTCAAGGGTCAGACATTTTTTTCTGACATAGTTATTCCAACTATGTGAACAAAGACTGGTCGTCACTTTTGAAGCATCTCTTCGTATGAATGGCAGTTTCTTTTCTGTCTATCTCCGTACGCAGCCCTGGTTGTAAAAATAGATTTCAAGCTAATATTGTAACAGGCTCAACGGGCGAGCCGAGATGGGCATTCGGCTTATTGTACATCTTCACCACCTTCAAAACAGCAAGCTAACTTTGTCCCGCAGAAGCGATCGCCGCACCTCCCACTTCACCCCTCACCCTCACCTGCCCCCGCACCATGTAAACACACGTGCAGAGATCGCCAATGTTGAAGCAGCAGACACAGCAACAGTTAGCAGCTAACGTCTGACCGACCTGTTCTGATACAGCTGAAATCCTCATGAAATGTCCATGTCATTTGTTTAATATCTACAGCAGGGGTGTCCAAACCTTATTCATGGGGGGCTGCATATAGAAGTGTACACGGGCTGAAAGGCCACATGCAGAAGCTTTTGAATGTGTGCGGGTTCGGGTCGGCAAACTGAGACCATTTTTTGGGGTCGGGTGGGTTCATTGGGTTGGGTTGGGCCAGGTCAGGAAAAAAGCCGACCTGCACATCTCTAGTGCCTTAGCTCAAAAAGGTTGGGAAACTAAACTTTCTGACTAAATTAAATGTGCACGGTTCAAGATTGGAACATTTGGAATTTGTAGATGCTATGAGTAGATGTTTATTTTTGACCTTTGATTTAACCAGAAAAAATTTATGTATGAATACATACAGAAAAGTTAATCTTGCAAACCTTTCATTTTTCAACTGCTTTTACTACATCGCAAAAGATTCACTCAAATAATATACATGTATTTACACCAGCTTCACAAAGAAATAAAGGTGTTTCACAACTTGGCATTGCACTCGGGGAGCACAGTCAGGAGCGAAGGAAAAGACAAAGCTCAAATGAACGTCTAACTATGATCAGGGCTGCAAACTCGAGCATGGTGAGTCCACCGGCAAGACACGTACCATAGAGTATCACTGAGGATACTCACTGGGAATTGATAACAATGTCACACATGATATATCATTATGAATCAGGTTCTATAATGTGCTTCTCCAGAAGTGGGGGGTTAGGATAAGGTTTGGAGCCCCCCAATTTAGAGCTCATCATCCATATTTTCCTGCATTCTAGTGCAATTCAGAAGGTGAAAATTGTCTTTAAATATAACCACTTTAAAGGGAAAATTATAGTTTTAAATTTGAAACAACTTTAGCTTACACAGTGTCACTCACTAAACATCACACTCTTTTAGCACGAATGATGTTTCTGAGCATCACAGGCTTCGTATCACTGCAGACCAGAGATGGGGCAAAAGTATCATTTAGGTTCAGTCATAGAACTTATGGATCAATCGTATAATAAATGGTACTTCTGTAACTTGTACTTGAGTAATGATTATTTATATAGAAAAGTTATGATACATGAGGGATATTGGGGTAATATGTTTTACTCTATGAGATTCACTTGGATTTTTACTGTTTGTATTTGCCTGAGTTTCCCACTGCAGTGAGCAGTGACTGCACAAGACACCGCCAGAATAAGATACTAACGATATAGTTTTGTTACTTTAATATGACCTCGGAGACGATTGAACTGCACTTAAAAAAACTATTTGAGACCTACACATTTCTTCTTCTCAGACACTGAAGGCACCAAGAGCCCCCCACACCTACAACACAGTGGAGGCGTCACAAGAGGCGCTACAGGAAACAAAAAAGGGACAAATGAGGAGGTATCCGGGCGAGACTCACAGCTTAGCCACACATGCCTTCAATTGTTCTGGCTAATGGACGTTCACAGATTAACTGCTAAGCTCTTCCCAGAAGATGGTGAAAGACAGTTGTGGAGCGGAGGGAGCTGCGCAGGAGGAAGAGGAAGGAGGAGGTGGAGGAGCTGACCAGTTCAGGAGACGCTCTGAAACACCTACTGATATAAATCTCTGTGCCAATATAATATTTTTAACCATTTTGCATTTAAAATAACTTGTATTTGAGCAGCATGTGATACAAGGTCAGTTATATTTCAAAAAATATTCTATTAACACAGACATTTATATCGTTGGTCTGGCGTTATACGTGTTTTACCTCAGGTGCACTGTGGAGTGGGTCAGACTGTTTTTTAATGCAGGGTTGCTGATACCATAGAAATGTGTTAGCCTAGCATTAGCCTAGCGCCACTAAGCTCTTCAAATAAGAACTGCATGAATTTAAGAAAAAAATATCTCCAGACATCAACACCACTCTGGATAACTAGGAAATGAGGCCCAATGTCAAAAATCCTGAATTATCCCTTTAATGTGAACAAAAAACCTTTACCACAACCTAACCTGGGCTCTGCTCGCTGCGTTGGCTTGCAGTTCCAGTGCAGGAACCAGTCAGTTGCCATGGCAGGTGAATCGAGACTCATTTCTTTATCTAATGGCAATGAGTCCGTGGACATAAAACAGTGTTATTTATGAGACAAATTAACTGCAGCTCATTTAACCAGCAGCGCGGTATTTAGTCACAACAAAGGGCCTCACTAATGAATTTAATTAAAGGAAAACAAACAGCTGAGAGACGTGTTCCCCGTCGGAGCTGCGCTAAGTGTGATTTGACATTTACTTGTGGCAAAGTCGGGAGCGGTGCAATTTGCGAGCGAGAAGACACGTTACGCGTGAGCAGTCAGGAGGCTTTTTAGCCTGAGCAAAACAGGGTTAAGTCATTTGTCATTTTGATTCGGGACTTTGATTTAACACCTTCAATGGGAAGAGTTTCTAATTTCACAGTAAATTCAAGTAGACTACTAATTTGTGCTCCCTCTTCTGCACTCACGGCACCAGCCAACACGCCGATCTACATCACACAAAGGAGTCTAAAGGGGCGTCTAACCCTTATTCCGACAACCCTCCATTTAGACAGCCCTCCAAACCTAAAGCTAAAAAGGTGGGTCTTGAGCCTGCTCTTAAATACATGAACGTTCTCTGCGGTCCTGAGCTCCTCCTCAGGTCGTTCCAGAGGCGAGGGCCATAATATTGGAAAGACGCCTCGCCGTGAGTCTTTCTGTTGACTTTAGGAATAACTAGGAGACCCCTGCCGGAGGAGCGAAGGGGCCGTGAAGGTTCATAAGGTAAAAGCAGTTCTGAGAGATAAGAAGGACCAAGACCATTAACACATTTAAAAACCATTAAAAGAACTTTAAAATCGACCCTGAAACACACGGGGAGCCGATGCAGCGACTCTAAAATACAAGGGGTCACTTACTTGTTCCATGCATGTTGTGAATGTTTCAGGTTTTTCTGCAACATATCTTGTTAAACTTGTGAATGATTTTTTTTCATTGACGATCGCACGTTCTCCAGGCCCTGAGGCAACAAAACAGCCATGATTCTCCTGCACCGCTGTTCCATTTCTCCTCCACACATGACGTTGTGTGTTCCTCCCAAAATATTCAACTTTGGGTCCATCGGTGTCCAGTGAATATTTTTTCCAGTAGTGCTGTGGAGCGTCCAAGTGCTCTTTTGCAAACCATTCCTCTTTACAAAACTGCTGCAGTTCAGCAAGATTCAGGGGGTGTACTTACTTATTCCACGCTCGTCTGTGAATGGTTTACATGTTGTGGCCAATAAAAATATGATTAAATGTAAATGTTTGGGTGGTATTAGTTCAAGCAGACTCTGTTTAATCCTTTAATAAAGATCAGACCACATTTTGTGACCAATTTAGGCAGAAATGTAAGAAATTCCACACGGAGTACTCCCTTTTTCCTCCCCTAAATTACTTACTTACTTAAAAAATAAACATTGTTGAACAATCACAGTTGGTACAAATAGGGCATCCGAATAATTAGAGGAAATTGGTTGGTTTAGGTGTGGTCCTGCTCCTGAACCTAGTCAATACAATTATAACTCCATCTCTCCGTGCATATCTTGGTTCGGGGTCAGCCCTATGTTCCCCGGTACCTATGTTCCCCAGTACCTATGTTCCCCCACTTCTATTGATTAAGATTAGGCACCAGCCCACTATCCTTAAGGTTAGTGGCTAGGTCAGGGTTAAGCCGATTGATATATGTATGACATTTCACTCTCATGACTTGTGACTGGGTGAAGTACCAACTCATCTACGGAAAAAAAACATCGCACCCGGGGAACATAGGACCCGGGGAACATAGGTACGCACCCCTTGGTTCTTTCCATCAGAGCTGCTGTGTTGTTACAATTTGTTTTTTGTTCATCCAGTCCTCTAGAGGGCGTTAGGTTTTGGCTTAATTTAGTTTTAGCCCATAGGTGGCAACAGAGAAGAACATGCTGTTGTATCTTGCGTCATCTGAAGCCATCCACCCATTTTTAGCCCTTTGAGTGGCAATATTAGTAAGTGTTGTTGATTAATGTGATGTTTAGACCAGGTATATTTCCATATTGGTTTAAGTTTGATTAGTTATATTGGCATTTTTGAGAGATGTGTCCTATGAGTTCCTACAGTAGAACTGCTCAGCTAACTCAAATCCTTGAATGCACATTTTGTGCACTTATCTTTGTTTTTTACTTATACGCGTTTGTATTTGTGTCTCTTTCAGTTTCACACTTTTTTGCTATTAAATCCAGTCCAAAACGTCAAGTGCCTGTTACTTGGAGGAGATACTGCAGGAAAGAGTTTAGCTGGCTGTGAATCCCAATATAGGACAGGAGTCACATTGGGTGCAACAGTACAGCTGCATTGTTAACTAGTGTCAATAATATTTGTTGTTGGATTTCAGATGTCACAGCAACCGAGCTTGCAGCATGAATAAGTGACGATTTGCGAGTCAAACCCTGCTCTGACCAGGGCATACTATTGTTGTCCTCGGGCCACGCACTTTACCCACTATTCCCGCGACCACCATCAGAACCGTGGAAGAGTTTATACCGCATTCTGTTTTAAATTCATCTCGTGTTGAGGTTTCAGAGTACATATGCGTCTCTCTGTGTGTGCTCAGGATTCGGGAGAGGAGCCGCGGCTGCTGCAGTCATTCCAAAGCGAGTCGCCCCGGAGCCGAACCTCCAAGTCCTCACCTCTCTCTCAAATCCCGTTAGCGTGACCAAACCTAGGAGGCTAGCATTGGACCGACTTCTCTACCCGATCTGCAGCAACGCGCCGTTTTATCAACTGACAGGAGTGGGGAAAACAAGCAAATGTTTGTATTCTGAAATCCTGGCTGTGTTTTGGCAGGTGGGTGACTTAATTTGACCGAAAGCTGATTGAAAATTCCGTAAGCGTTGCAACCGTGACCCGGTTGACCTGCGCATTTCAAACTGGGCATTTATGGCTCCCAAGCTGTGTGCACGTCTAAACGCTTTTTCACATTTTCTGAAACCAGGTCCGCATTCGGTTTTTGACACTAACATTTATCTCAGTGACTGATTTTTTTTTTTCCTGAGCTCACACAGCTCTCACAGCGGCACAATACCTTTCAGTCAGTTCATAGTGTTTTTGTCAAATTTGTCGGCTCCTTAGTAGGACACTGCTGGCTTCAAACTTCCTGCGAGGCATCTAAACTTGCAAACTGATCAACTGAATCGGCATTTGGACCAGTGCTGTGAGTTTGCAGATATTTCTCATCTCTCAAACACATCTTTATCATTATCTGACACTTTGTTGGTTAGAAAATACAATATTGATCTAAAACAGCTGTCACAACAATATTAGGCGGCTACAAGGTCTCACGTTTGAGTCCCACCTGGACGGGGCCTTTCTGTGTGGAGTTTTACATGTTCTCCCCGTTTCTGTTTAAGTTTCCTCTGGTTTCCCCTACCACTAAAAACATGTACAATAGGCCAGGATGAGTGAGACTGTGTGTGTTGTGTTTGAGAGTGGGGCGTGGCTGTGCATGAGTCCCATGTATGTTCATTAACCTATTAATGCACTCCGGTAAAGTGGGGGTTATCTCCAGTTTGGTTTTACCCCAATCTAAAAACTTCTTACAGCCAATAGGCCAGTGTAACGCCTCATTTGAAAGCTAAGACCTACAACAACAAAAATTGAATATTTTTCCTTGTTGTGTTCCCATGCCCCTTTTTCCTTGCTTTTTCAAAAAAAATTGTTTGATATTTGTATCTTTTTATCTTTTTTTGTGTGTTAGCATTGCGTTTTCATTGCTTAAATTTAGATTTGAGTAATGCCTGGATACCTGGATAATAACTGGAGAAAATAGAGGTTAAGGTGTTAACATGCACTATACCAACTATATAAGTATTCTTTATTTCAGACTCAAAAAGGTCCACAAGAAACATGTAAAAGAGACAGACAGACAAATAAAACAGGGAATTACAATAGTCCATATGAGCAATTTCTCCAGTGCCTCCAAAGCACCGAGCTGTACCTGATACTGCTCTGGTCAGGCCGTTTAAAAACAATTATAATTTCATTTTGCGAGTCCATGAGTCTCATCATAAATTTATAAACAACATTTCTTATTACAGCATTTAGTGTGGTCACATGATTCTGCACAAACAACTGACTGGCTCTGGTCCAGCGAGGGACTTTCAAAAGAATCCTAGAGCATCGTTGTATGCTACTTGTAACTTGTGAAATGTAGCTTTTGTGTAGCAACACCACAGGTGGGCGCTGTAGAGCGGTGTGCAGTAGACTTTAAACAAGGCTATTTTTACATTTTCTGTACACATTCCAAATTTGTGTACTAGCATGTTAGCTTGTGCATACAATTTACAGTACTGCCTGTGGATGTCATCATTATCAGAGAGGTCACTCCTGATGATGTGACCGAGGTACTCCACTTTTTCCACAACTGTCAGTTTCCCTCCTGACAAGTAGAACATGGGAAATACAGCCTTACGCTGCTCTCTAGTCCTCACTATCATAACAACACTCTTTTTCGGGTTAAACTTGATGACACATTGTTGACCATATTCAGTACACACTTTGAGCAATTGCTGGAGGCCTGCAGAGTAGGGTGACACAATGACCAGGTCCTCAGCATAAAGTAGATGGTTTCATAGTCTTTCCCCTATCATGCAGCCGGTCTTACAGTTGTTCATTGTGCGGGAGAGATCGTCCATGTAAAGGTTACAAAGCATGGATGACAGGATCCCACCCTGCCTCACCCCATTAGTCACAGAAAAAGGACTTGATGTCGCACTTCCCCATTTAACCTGCATTGTTTCATGTGTGTACCAAAAACCTAGGGCCCGGATTAGGAAGGAAGGAACCCCTCGCTGCTGCAGTTTTTCAAACAGTTTGCCATGATTAATGTGGTCAAACACTTTGGAGGCATCCAAATCAATATAAACAATGCTCCCATTCACTGTGCAGCTGTTTTAATAAAGAGTACAGAATAACAAAAAAAGTCCATGGGGTTCGTGTACCTGTCGCCTCTATGGTGTTTTTTACTCCGTGTTGGAAGGATTAAGCTTAGCAAGAAATCGAGAGGTGAGGAAAGCATTTCCTGGATTCGTAGGACCTTAGGAGGAGTTTTTTGGGAGCAGTTACCGCAATGCCAAGAATAGCTACAGGCAGGGTGCAATGTGCTGCGGGGGATTTTCCCCCCTTCTGGTTTTTCTTGTCCCCATCTCTGTTTCTTTTATTCCCAAACCCTACTCCTGCCGTATTTTTGTATTAAACGGGGGGGAACTGTGTGTTCAAGGTCCGTGCACCTGCTGGCCAATTGATTTCATTTTACATAAGATGTGATCTCTGCTTGAGCGGCTTTGATGCGCACGGGGAGCGAGGTCTGGAGAGTCAGAAACACTTTCACCTTTCGTGGACTTTTTAAGTGTAGCCTATAAGGCTATACTGCGTGTGTCATTTCTGATGAATCAATCTTATGCAGAGAGAACTGTGTTATGTTTCCTGATTGACTTTAGGATCAGTTAAATCTATTTTGCACACATACAAAAATGAGCTTGAAATGAATGGGACTGGCGTGTAATTATCCCCTCATGCTCTCTCTCCCTCTGTGCAGAGCTGGAGAGGGGCAGAGAAGTCGAAGACCTGATCCGTAACCTGTGCATCAGGTGCGTTAATGCCCCCAGCCATGTGAAATCCTGCCCGTTTTACAATAGCTACAGTTTGACAAACAGGATGAGGAAACTTTACGCACAGTACATGTGCATTCCGTAACATTTCCAGCTCTGTCCCTGAAAAAAGAAAGACACCTGTCGCCTTGGTCACACTACGCTGGTCACTCAAAGTTTGATCAAGAGTTTTCCAAAACGGCCCAACTCTCTGAGCAACACACGCGCCCTGGAGGGGTCGCCCCCCTAGTTCCGATGTGGAAGGCAGATCCATATCCGCCAGAGCTGTTAGGACAAGACGCCATGAGCTCCAGTCAGCGAGTCAGATGCAGAGTCTGGGCCCCTCTGTCAATGGTGAGGGCCCTACTGAGTCCCGCTAAAGCATGCAGGACAGAGCGGTGCTCTCTCTGTTTGTACAAAAAGTCAACAAGAAAGCACTGACATCTTTGTGCAGAATAGAACACATCTTATAACACTGGGTTTCAAGTTCAAAAGCATGAAATGTATGTGCTTTTAATGCAATAAAGTAATTGAGTAACTATCCCCCACTTCTGTTTTTTGGACAAATCGCACCCTGGCTACAGGAGGAAAGATTACGGATACACAACTCCAGGTGTGTTTTTGTTGACATTGTAACATGGTTCTTTGGCTCTAAAAAGTTGTTTTTGCTCTGACTCCTCTGCCCACGCACCCTGATCCCAGACCGAGAACACACAAACCTATCGCCGCAGGAGGGGAGATAAATGCCTGATGTTCGATATTACAAAAATGTTTTACTTACGGCCAGCAGAGCGTGCACGTTTACCTTTTGTACACCGTCCGATAACCAGAGCAGCAGGGTCAAAGCGATATTACAAAAGAGGCATGATCTTCAGCGTTGAGAACGCAGTTTGGCCAATGAGGGAAACAAGTTTGGTGAAGGTGTCTGGACCTTAAAACACAGAGGAGCTTAATGGACATCTCCGTGTGACGTAAGCCAGAGTGTGGGCTGGCATTTTGAATGTGGAAGAGGGAGGAATATACAGGATTACTGAAACTTGTGTAAATGAAACACAACAGCACCTGAAGGGGCCGACTGAAGAGCACCAACAGCAACCTTTTCCAACACTGCCGAGAGATGAGATTTACAAGTCATCCTACACACTCCTTTGTATGCGTAATTAATCTTTCCTTTTACATTGCTTCTTGCTAGCTGCTCCATTGCTTTTCGTTCTGCCCCCTCAATTCTTAGTCAGCATACTTTTCTTTAAAGACATGATTCACACCGGGGCCTGCAGGGGACAATAATCCGCCTTGTTTATTTCAAGGTCCTGATTATGCTTTTGTGTTTTGCAGGGTAAGCACTTGCAGGTGCAGATGATGCCACTAGAAATGACCTGTTCACTTACGCCAATGGATCCTGTTGAAAATGGGGTTGGAAAAATTACGTTTACACGGATTTTACATATTACATATTAATTTGTTTTGTCTGTCTCCGTACAGTATAACACTGTATGAATGGTTAGCATGACGCCCAAAAGTAGTGACAATATTCAACATGTTTGGCAGTAGAAAGGACTTTAGCCAAAAAAAATGTATGACAGGTTCGTGAATCCAATCACTATCAAATAGTGACCAGGGAAAACATTTGAACATTTTTGGAGGGGAAATTTCTTTCAAAAACTGTTTTTCTCCTATAGGCACCTGGTCTGACTGAAACAGAATTCTAGAACATGAATGCAACCAATTAGCTACTTCCGGGGCCAAACTGTAGAGAGTCTGGACCACTCAACCAACAAATCGGGACCCCCTTCTGTAAAATATCAATAGCATTTATTATCATTTAAGGTGCAAAACATTTGAAATCTGGTTGAATTATGTTTGGATTCTGTATTTTGATATTTTGCTTCATTTCACTTAAATATAGCCTACTCTTTTTCAATCAAAAATATATACTATTTAATGTCAGAAATGTAAAAAATATTGTCTCAAAATCATCTTGGTTCACTTCGGGAACCACTATAGACCGCGTTGTGTGTCCTCAATAAAGTTTTAAGTTAATCAATGAACAAATAACTTGCCAGCACTAATGTGAAGTGATACTGAGATCTCGACTGCCGTAAATAAACCATGTCTGGCTCAAAGGCAGTGGTTTATTATGCGCAAGATGTCAGAGCCTTGAATGTCTGTCTGCATTTTCTTAGCAAATGTTCGAATCTCTCGGATCAGCTGGTATCAAAAGTAGACGAGAGGGAGCTGTTTGTGCTGACTGCGACTCTCGACGTAACAGTGGAGCTCAGCTCCAGCCGCAGGTGGTCAGGTGGGTCACTGGGGTTCACCGTGAAAGGCAATAGCTGCACAATCCCGAAAGCGCTGTTGAACCTCCTCAGTCAGAGATGCGATGTCTGCTGCATGCCTCCTCATTGGCGCACTGACATTGTTCTGTGGAGAACTGGCCTTTATTTCCTGCAGCGCTGGGAAATGTGGGGTTCTTTTTCTAACTTCGTTCGGTGTTTCACTATGGGAATCGCCTCGGGCGTGACCATCCACGGAAGCTCCAATGGCACCACGTCTGTCCATGACAGACAGGTTGACTGTACCTTGGGCTACGCCCCCTCTTCTAGGTACAGCCAGCCTCCTCCTTCAGTAAACATTCTCGCTTTCTTCCCGCGTGGAAGCCACATCTTTATAGCTCCCTCAGCGCTTTTCTTGCCAAGCAAGCTAGCTTCTGTTTAACAGTTCATAGACGAGCCGTAAAGGACATCGTTGACGAGCGCAGTTGTCGGCTTTGGCTCGGATACGCTGAGTAAGTTCTCACGGACTTGATACTGCTATTACACGGTTATTCGTGCAGCGACCGCGTAGAGGCGAGCTGTATTATAGGCTGCTTGTATTAGTTTACTACGCACCGTTAACCGTATAGCTTATAATAAGCCAGGTTGGTTAGCATTTATTTGTCGACTGACTTAGCTCTTCCATTCTGCTACCGTCAAGGCAGCTTTTTGCGGGTGACATTTACCTGTTGCCTGCCCTTTTGATCGGTTGACATTAATTTGTTGACTGATTCGGCTTCTCCAGTCGTGTTTGCTTCGCGGCACGACTAGCACTGCCCTTATTTCTGGTCTTTTTTCCCGGTCTTAGGCATTATGTCCTCGGCTCCTACCCCCGCCAAAGGGTCGGACCCGAAGCCAAAGGAGGTTTCATCCCGCCCTTGCCCCGCGTCGTGCGGGGCTACTATTTCAGGGAGGGACCCTCACCCGATGTGCATCGCTTGTATGGGCGCTAAACACGCTCAGACAGCGCTGGCGGACCGTGACTTTTGCCATCACTGCACATCAATGCCGGAGAAAATATTAGAAAGGAGACTCAGAGTAGCGGTGGCTAATTCTCAGGACCCGTGCCTGACACAGGCCGCCGCTAAGCCCACAGCCGATACCCACCAGCGAGCTGCCACTACCTGGGGCAGCGCGCTGGATGTATCAGACGAAATGCCGCCACTGTTCGAGGACCTCCTCGACATGGATGCAGGCAGTGAGGACGCAGAGTGCGATGCTGCCTCTGACCTCCTCGAGGCTGTGGATATGGAGGATGTGGAGGAGGACTCCACATTTCCACTGGTCCAGTCCAGACCCCCGAGTGCGTCAGAAACAACGTCCCCTCTGGACAGCAATTTGTACGACGTGTGCAAACGCGCTGCAACCAGGCTCAACATACCCTGGCCCGCGGCTGTAGACGCAGAGGGAGGGGTAAGGGACCTCTATGATGGCAAACGGCTCCCACCGGTCCAAGCACCTACAAAGCAGCTCCTTCCTGCTGTATCTGCATGCATGAAGGAGATGAGCCGGTTTTGGTCCAGCCCACTTAAGAGCAGGCTCCCAGTCCAGGGCTACTCTAAGCTGGAAGTACATGGGATGAAGGAGCTGGGGTTGGCCGAACCCCCAGCGGTGGAGTCTTCATTGGCATATCACCTACATCCCAATTGCCGTGCCGTCTCAGCCTCAACTAATATCTCCCTGCCCAACAAGATGGAGAGGGTCACATCCTCCATCTTCCAGCGGACGTACAAATACGCCGCTCAGTCGGTGTGCGTACTGAATACAGTGTCTCTGCTGTCCGCTTACCAGGGGGAATTACTTGAGGAAATGGGCCAACAGTTGGACTCGGGGGCACCCAACCCGGTCCTCTGGGATGAAATCTGTGTGGTGAATGACTGCCCCTCGAGTTGACTTCGCTCAACTCGAGGGGCAGTCCAGGGCTGCGGCCACGTGATGGGACTGGCTGTGGCGGGTGAGCGAGGTCTATGGCTAAACCACTCAGGACTGACCGACACACAGAAGGTCACGCCCGAGGCGATTCCCATAGTGAAACACCTCACTCTGTTATCAAAGAACCGGGGTTACGTGAGTAACCTTAAGTTTTGGGTTGCGTTTGTGACAGGTGCCTTTGGAAAGGTTGCCAAAGGCTTCGATGTGTGAATTCAGTTCACTCACCGCTGCATTTTGTGCCTGAAAGCTCAGGTTCAGCATGTTCAGATGTCATGTTAGGTCAACTAAAAACCCCAAATCAGCCAGCCAAACATGATCAGATAGTTCTTGCATCGGTTGTCCCTTTTATGCCAAGAATTGTCCGATTTCCGAGAAGCGCTGCAGTGCAGAAACTCGACTGAGCCATCTAACGTTGTTGTGATAGACCACATCCTCATGTTCAGCCTGGAGTTTCATAACATGAGCACATCTTAGATGTTTGGCGCACTTGCTGGTGAATAATACAGTGACATTTTATGCTTCCTTTGCTGATTTTGTTACAGACTAGGGTTGCAAACCCACTTCTCTCGCCGGCAATCCATAATAACCTCAGTGACTTTTTTTCATATTAGTTTTATGCCATCAACAGTGGAACAAACGGAAACAAATAAATCTACTCCTCTCGTTTGGTCCTTTAGGAGGTAAAGTATCTCTTGACATACATTCATTTCATCGTCCACTCCTCTCGTAATTGAGCGGTGTCAGACAAAAAAAAAGTCAAACTCCACTTCTTTTGCCTCTAATTGTCTCTTAATCTCAAGCTTTTCCAATTGTCGTGGACTCAGACTCAGAATTATGAAAGACTGTAAGCTTCCTGTACTTGAGGAGGTGATCAATGATGAGAAAATGAAAGTGTGACCTCTGCAGTTAAGTGTGCCAGTCAGACACCTCAAACATGTGCCGAGTTGAAACATTAGCAAACAGAAGTGTTTGAAAGTGTTTGCTCAAAGATCTTAAAAAAGCCCTTCGACTGTGTGGATGTTTATTTCGAGAGGATTTCGAGAGGAGCTGCTCTGCCTGCGTCCACTAAGAGCGCACACAGCGGGCGATATATTCTTTGATCAAATCTAAGCATTCTTTCATGCATTTAAATATAAGTAAAACCCAATGGTCTTGACGTCTATTGCATGGTTTCAACCAATTAAGTTTTCCAAATAATTGACAATGATGTGTTCGAGATGTGTTCAAGAGAGTTGAACAGCGTGTTTAAAGGTTTTAAGTATTGCTCAAATGTATTTTGGTAAATTATAGCTGCATAATCAGTGATAGGTCAAATTAACTGCATAATTATTCTTTTTCTGACTGCTTGGGTAAAGCAATTGACAGATTGAAAAATAGGGTTCATAGTGGAATAGGTTTGTCTTATAATATAATCAATGTGAGGTTTAAAGTCTGGGTCAAGCCACAGTCCTAGATATTTTACAGCTTCTACATTAGGGACGCTAGAACCATTTTGAAATTGAATACTAAAATCTGAAAGGGAAGTAGACCGTAATTTAAAGTATGTACCAAAAAGCATAGAGCAAGATTTTTTCATATTTAGTGTTAATTTGTTATTATAGAGCCAATTTTGAACAATATTAAAATCCGATTGAAGCCGACTTCGCAGCTGAAAAAGATCAGGGTGCGGTGTGTAAAGAACAGTGTCATCGGCATATAAATGTATTGAACAATTGGAGATGACTTGTGGAAGATCATTACCGACTGGACACTGGACTCTCCCTGTCTCTGTTCAGTGGAAAAGTAACTTCCGCGCTCCAAACGTTCCTTGGTTGATGCGTGACGTCATCGGTTTTCCCGCAAAACGCTGAGCAAAGAAAACTGTTCACTTCTGATTCTTTTGGACATGGGTATTTTTTTTGTGTGTGAGTGTGTTCCCCCCCCCCCCCCCCCCCTGTGCACTTCAAAAACTCAATTTGTCTGAGTGCTTTTTGGTTTGTCCTGTGTTTATGTCACAGTAAAAAAAAATACAAAGTACACGTCCTTGTGAGTTTTTTTGGCACATAAAGTAAACTCACCGACTGAACTGACACTATGAAACTTGATTTCAGATTACAGTGACTCATCAACCCCTAAAAGCCACACATAAAACAAACAAACAAACAAAATGAATACAGTATAGAAATGTATATACACAATATCCTATACGCCTGGAGGAAAACCTTAGAAATAAGAACCTAAAATAATAATAGAACAGTCACCTGCTAACCGTTAGTTAATCTCACTGATTTATTTAAACACCTGAATCAGTTAAATGTGGGGCAATGAGGAAGAGACAACACTGTCATAGATCTTCATGAGCAAACAAGTGCATTCCAAGCAAATCTGAACGGGTCTGCCGCAGACTTGCTAGTAGGGAGAATGCTGCCTTTACCACATGCTCCACAAATACACCCAGCCTCTAAAAGGCAGACTTACAGTGCCTTGCAAAAGTACTAATACACTTTGAACTTTTGTACATTTTGTCATGTTTACAACCCTAAATGTAAAGATTTTATTTAGAATTGTTTACTGACATGTAACAGACAACTTTGAAGAGAAAGCAAAATGATACATGATTGTTATTTTTCCAATATAAAAGTGAAAAGTGGGGCGTGCATAAGTATTCATACAGCATTTTCTGAGTGCATTAAATTGCCTTTATAACATTCCTAATGACTGGAGAATGTTCACACCTTGCCCTAACCATTAAATAGAGGCCACCTGTGTGTAATCTACTCTCAGTATAATTCCAGCTGTTCTGTGAGGGCCTCAGAGCTATGGTCAGAGTGTATTGGTCACTAAGCAACATCATGAAGGCCAAGGAGCTCACCAGAGAGGTCAGGGATAAAGCTGTGGAGAAGTTTAAAGCAGCGTTAAGTTATACAAAGATTTCCCAAGATTTGAACACTGAGCACTGTTCAATCCATCATTCGGAAATGGAAAGAGTATAGCACCACTGTGAACTTACCAAGACACGGGCGTTCACCTAAACTAACAGACCGAACAAGGAGAGCACTGGTCAGAAATGCAACCAAGTGCCCCAAGATAACTCTGGAGGAGCTGCGACGTACTGCCGCTGAGCTGGGGGAATCTGTACATGGGACAACTATAAGTCGTACTCTACACAAATCTGGCCTTCATGGACGAGTGGCAAGAAGAAAGCCATTATCGAAAGGAGGCCATAAGAAATCCTGTTTGAAGTTTGCTAGAAGTCATATGGAGGACACAGCTACCATGTGGAAGAAGGTGCTTTGGTCAGATGAGACAAACATTTAACTTTTTGGCCCAAATGCAAAACTTTATGTATGGAGCAAACCTAACACTGCTCATCGTCCTGAGTGCACCATCCCCAGTGTCAAATATGGTGGGGGAGCATCATGCTATGGGGCTGCTTTTCCTCAGCGGGGACTGGGAAGATTGTAACAATAGTTGGGAAGATGGATGGAGCCAAATACAGAGACATTTTTGGAGGAAAACCTGCTGGAGTCAGCAAGAGAATTGAGGCTGGGGCGGAGATTCACCTTCCAGCAGGACAATGACCCTAAACACAAAGCTAAATCTACAATGGAATGGTTTAAAAACAAACATATTAATGTGTTAGAATGGCCCTGTCAAAGTCCTGACCTAAATCCTATTGAAAATCTGTGGAAAGACCTGAAAACTGCTGTTCACAAACACTCTCCTTCTAATTTGACAGAGCTTGAGTTGTTTTGTAAAGAGGAATGGGCTAAAATGTCAGTCTCTAGATGTGCAAACCTTGTAGAGTCAAACCCCAGAAGACTTGCTGCTGTTATTGCAGCAAAAGGGAGTTCCACAAAGTATTATTTGATGCTGTATGAATACTTATGCACGCTCGACTTTTTGGTTTCCTATTTTTTGAAAAATAACAGAATCATGTATCATTTGTCTGTTACTTGTGTGTGAAACAAGATGAAATGTGCAAAAGTTCAAGGTGTATTAGTACTTTTGCAAGGCACTGTAGTTGCGAAACTACACGACAAATTTGCCAATTGGCTGGATGGAATACCATTTCCCACGGATGCTACGCGCCTCATTAAAGATCCATTTGCTACTTGCTAACCTACTGACGAGGGACCATTCCTTCTCGAGCTTACAGACATGCAATACCATTCACAATGCCGCAAGAGCTGCGCACACATGGCCCTACCAAGTTTTGGAGTCAAGTAAATGCTCGCCAGCCCCAAAACCTCAAGAATGTAGCACTGACTGTTCTCAGCATCACTGGATCCAACTATGTTTGGGAACTTATTTTGCCACTCCTCACACTGAAGTTGTCAGATTGACTGTAGAAAAGTTATTATAATTCACTTTGGTAAATGATAGTGCTGTCATTAAGTTAATGCAGGTTGGTAGACCAATAAAAATGTTGCTCACTTAATAACAGTTCTGCAATTGTTGAATTAATACATGAGAATACATTAAAATACCCTTTTATTGTGCATGATTATGAGTTGTGGGCCAACCTGACCAGCATGTTTTTGGAGGTAGGGGAAACCGGAGCACCTGGCTGGCTGGCTGCTTTCAGTGCTCCTCTAAAACGGTGCAGTGCCTCCTGGGTTTGTCCCTGTTTCAGAGCGTGGTGTCCTGCATTGGTCAGCCTTCTCCTTCCTCTTCCTTCTGCTCTGCCTTCCTCCTTTCGCTCCTTCTCATCATTGTCCTCCTCCTTCTCCACTGGCCCTGACGCCATTCTTCACCTGAGGACCACCTGTGAAAGTCTGCCTTACAGTTGAGCCATGACGCGGGGAATATGGAAACACAATAGTCTCTCATCAGCTTCTGCGAAGAGCATAGCAGACGAATATAATCAGTTTTATTCTCCCATTGAACGTACATAAATCAGAACAATTGTCGTGATAGAGGGCTTGTGTGGCTTAGCTGCAAGTCTTGCCCGGATACCTCCTCGTTTGCCCCTTTTTGGTTTACTGTAGTGATGCCTTCACTGTGCTGCGGGTGTGGGGGGCTCTTGGTGCCTTGTCAGTGTTTCAGAAGAAGAAATCAGTGGATTTGTAGGTCTCAAATGCCGCTCAGAGTATCCCATAATTTTGAAATCTGTCCCAGTAGAAAAAAGTAATTCAATAGGCCAGCAATAAAGTATAGCTTTGCCAAACCTTGAGCCGGGACGATGATTTGTTCGCAATTCAATAAAACAACAAACGCAATTTATAGAACCCAACATTATGACATTGGTCCAAGGAAGGAGCAGTTGCTGATTATTTATTTCCCTTGACGCAAGAACGTTTAACCCACGTTTGAATTCATCTGCCACTATGATGGAACATGCTATGTGTATTGTTTTTTCTCTCTCTTATTTTTGTCATACCGATGTCCCCGATGACAGCCTGATGGCAGCCGAAGCACTAAGTTGTCCCTTAACATAGTGGGGAAATGTCATAGGCGTTTCCTGATGCAAATAAAATAATTCATCTGTGTGACTCATTTTGTTCGAACAGAAATAAAAGGTCAGCAATTAAAAATGATAGACTTGTCAATAGGAGACACAGGCAATGGCAGACATTTAAAGAGAAGAATGTGCAATTAAGGTTTGCATATTGATTGAAATCTTTTTTAATAAAAATGGTTTGGGGTGTGAAATGTAATTTAATGTGCCATTTAAAAATGGGTGACATTTTGGCTTCTTTCATTAAGAGAGAAAGAGCTCTGACTAAGTATTATGTATAAAATGAAAAATTATGATGAGGTTCATACTCCAAAGCATTACAAATGAATTCTTTTTAGATGTATTCATGAAAAAGTAAGGCCTTTCAGTGCATTGAGCTGTTACCAAAACAAGTCCGGACAACAAGCCCGGACAACAAGCCCTTCTTCCAAAAAAAAAACCCCAAACCTTTAAGTGTATCAATTACTATTTCATTCGCAAACAATAACAATATTGTTTGTATACATGTTTTGTCCTCCTTGTAGTGAAAATGTGGGGGATTTAGTCTGAATGTTCATGGAAAGTCTCCTGTAAAGTCAATGTCACAATACCAATTGACCTTCTGTTTCAAATGGCTGTTGGTCAAAGTTGCTTGTCAACACAAAATATCGATGGATCAACCCCCCAGTCACGTTTGTAAGAGTTCGAAAAGGTGCCTCAGTTCTTCACTACCATGCAAGTGGATTGTCCTTTTTGGGAAGAGGGTGCTCCTCAAAATACATAAGCACCTCTCTCTGAATGAGCTAATTTATTCGCTCGTCTGAGTCCTCTTCTTCACTTCCACTGGAATCTGATGATCCAAGAACCTTCTCAATGAATGGAAGTTCCTTTTTTTAAGTGATCTGTTGAGTCGGACTGTCTTCTTGGTTTGGAACTGGATTCAGGATTGCCTTTTTTGTCTCTAAGGCCGTGGTCTGAACAGTGCTTTGAACTTTGAATGTATACTCAGGGGCTAAAAACTTGAGTCTCCTAAATCACGGATCTAGAGCCATCACTGTTTGACAGACCGTGACTGAAGGCGTATCAAAAGTATGATTCTTTTTTTGTTTAGGTTGTACACGAGTTGTGGGAAGGCAGACTGGGTGACATACAGTTGTCCACTCAGAAAGACAGTTGCACTTTCAATTGGAGCAAGGGCCTGGTTAAACTCTTTCCCTAAAGCCCACTGATCAGTAGGGATGTAACGATATCATAATCTCACGATATGATACGATATCGATATTGAGCTCACGGTACGATATTTATTGCGATATTGTGGAGAGGCTCACGGTATTGTAAAATAGCTCACGATATTGAGTTTATGATGATAATAATAAAAAACTGACATTTAAACTGCTTTTGCCAGTCACTAGGGCATTTATTGTTATATTCATGCAGCATAAAAACATATGTAAACGCTGATCACTTAATGCTTTTAAAGTGCAACCTCAAGTCACATCAATATACCGTTGAGCAAGTAGAACTGTAAACAAAAACAAAAGGGAATTCCCTTCAAGTGCAAACAAAGCTCAAGTCTGGTTCAAATGTGTAAAAAAGCATAACACTAAAAGTAGTAGGCAAATAAAAACCTGACGTGACTTTCTTTGTAAACTTTTCATGGTGATGGGTCGTCAGATGGCTCCGCATGTTGCTAGTGTTTCCCGTGGTGTATCGTAATTTCACGTGACAGTGTTTGCACATGGTCCATTGTTTGTCCGCCACCCTCTCTCCTTTATCGTTTTTTGACACAGCGAAACCAAAATGCTGCCATACGTCTGACTTAAAAGCTGCAGAGGCTGGCACAACTTCGGGGGCGTTTTCATCAACATCTACGGGAGCCCCACCGCCATGTTCACTTGTTGTGTGGACACTACAGCGTAAAACATGCGCTCCTATTGGCTCAACAGCTCATTTGTTGTGACGACGCAGCGCAAAGGATCATGGTCTATGTAGTTTACAATGTTTTTTCCGCGGGATCTGACTTTTTCTAGTTGTTTTTGACGGATAACTGTCCTTTTAAATATCGTAACAAGACCACGACGATACTGAGGCACTTTTACTACCGCGATATCGCGATATTGTCAATATCGTTACATCCCTACTGATCAGGCTTCAGGTCCAGATAGTGCTTCCCTCTGGATGTCACTGTTGGGTCAGAAAGTGCAGCAGTCACTGGCCATCTTTGTTCCAAGAGCCATGACAGCATGTAAAAGGTGCTGTTCCACCGCGCGCTGATATCCTGTATGTATGGGTGTACCCATCTGCACCCGTTTAGCTTTCAGTTTGGTACAGGCTAGTTCACTTTTCTTGAGGTGTTCAACATGACGTCTGGCAGCAGATACACACTTTGATACAGTAGGATTGTTTTTGAGGGAGGTTTGGAGAACTAAGTTTAATGTGTGCGCTGCACATCTCACAGATACCCACTCATACTTCTCCCTCAAAAGCTTAGCAGCAGCAACATTGGCAGCATTATCATGACAACAGATTTAACCTTATCTGTGCAACCGAGTCACATCTCTCAAGCGTCTTAATTAGCTTGTCCTTATTTCAGAATACCTTTCATCTATTTTTTGGGTAAAGTGGGTCCTAGATGGTAGTTCATATCGAGGACTGATCATTTGCTTGCCATACACACACATATATATATATATATATATATATATATATATATGTGTGTACTTAAAACGTACAGTTACTGACATATAATTGTACATTTGTATTTGTAAATATGGACACGTCTCCACTGCGTAGGTCACCAATATTTGCCTATCAACACACAATTGATACCACGCGATATCAATCGTGTGTGTTGATATCTGAGACGTCTTTTCTTTCTGTTTGAAAAACGAGACTTCAGTTATGTGAAGCAAACAAAAGTGTGCCTTTTACCTTGTTTCTGGTTGTTTGCTTGCTAGATTTGCTGCTGGATGCTTTCTTGCCAAGTGCTGCTGCATGGTCGTAGTGCTGTGGTGATAGACTAGCTCCGTCTGGCAATGCACACAATGTACGACGTCTATGTTGTCAGTCTTTTATCTTCAAATGCTCCCAAACGTTTGACATTGACTGTCATTTTTTTTTGTCCCCCGTGCTCCGTTTCTCTTTTGTTGTTTTCTCAATCATCGCCGTGCACTATTTTCAGCAAAACACAACTTGGTTCCGAACATGCCCACAGACAAGCTCCGCTCTGTCGCTCTAGCCTTGGCTGGCCTCGCTTCCGTTTCCAGCTGCTGCCGTGTGGAAAAAAGCTCAGTTAATGTTCCAGGCAGTACACACCGTCGGATTTTAATTGATTTTAATGCGCCACACAAATTAAATAGGTCATCAAGACAACAAAATAGTAATCAAAGCTCTTTTCTAATCGAATTAGCCCTAAACTGATCATCTTTGTGTCTTTGCATGAGATGGTGATTGCTCAAAATGGTAAAACAACAAAAGACAGATATAGTATTTAATAGGGATTTTTTACAGATAGTTCTCTATGAGTAGTGGAAACAAACACTTTGACGTCCCTCATTCTCCCACAGAGCAGTGTCCGAGTTCAGACTAGGTTTCTCAGGCAAGTAAAGTAAGTGAAATAATAAACACCAAGTTTGGAGTCTGCAAACTGACATCATCATTTCATCATCTTGGCCCAAGCAAGTGCAACTGCGGTGCACAAAACTGCTGAGTTGCATTTTCCACAGGGCAATCTTGGATTAATTTTGGACCATAAACTATATTCCTAAGGGTGACACTATTTAATTTTGAATGTAAAACACAACATAATAGCACACATGGTCTGTTTCTGTTTCACAAATGTTGTTTCACAAAAAGTTTACAATGTAAATCTACGGCGTCAAATGAAGTTTACTCTACTACAAGAAAATAATTTGATAAGTTGTTGGTTGTGTAATCTTGTTTGATGTTGTTAACCTCTTAACACCCGCCTTAACCGAGAACATTACACATACGTACAGCGAAGGGCCCGTGAAGGTTCATAAGGTAAAAGCAGTTCTGAGAGATAAGAAGGGCCAAGACCATTGAGACATTTAAAAACCATTAAAATAACTTTAAAATCGATCCTGAAACACACGGGGAGCCAATGCAGCGACTCTAAAACCGGTGTAATGTGGTCCCGCCTCCTGGTCTACGTCAGGACACGAGCTGCTGAATTTTGTAAAAGTTGTAAACCTGAGATACTCTTTTTGGGAAGACCAGAAAGCAGGGCATTACAGTAGTCGATACGACTGGAAATAAATGTGCTTTAAGGCACACAGGTTCGACCCATAAGGACAGAGGCAGCATGTTCCTTGTATAGTTTAGCTCACCAATACCCTTGTTGAGCAAATTTTCAGGACCCCCTTCTCGTTGGTGCCCCTTTTTGGCAGCTTTCCTCAGTTGGCATGTAAGAGATGCAGTGGCTAAAAGATTTTGTTTTACAGCTTCACCTTAGGAGCGCATTGGTTCCTTCGGGCCCGGCTAGGGCGCCACTTGGCCTTCTGCTTCACCTGTCCTCACTGTAACATTGTACCTAATGTAAGGACTGGTTGTGGATCGCTGAATGGGTTGAAGGGATTGAGGTATGTCTGCTTGAGGTACTGGGTTCTTTTCATCTTTGACCATCAGGAACGAGAGGTGACAAGGGAAATGGTGCCATCTGCCGCCGAATGTGTGGAGGCCTTTGGCTTGCGGACTAGTCGCACATTGTCCAAAAGTAGATGCTTTTATTTAGGAGGGTTTCTGTCTCGTGTATGGTAGAAACTGGTTCCATGGTTTCTGCCATTACTGAGAGTCTGGTTTAGAGTAGTTTGCACAGTAGGGTCCTTGTTAGGGATCTCCTGGCGCTGATTAGTTCCTGGTAACTTGGGGACAGATACGACGGTGTTATGCTGGACTTTTAAATGCGCTCAGCTCCGCGGAGCCTACTTTCTAGAAGGTACTTCAACTTGTTGTCGTAGCTCTGCAGTAAGGCTGCGAGGCTTGCCCAGAGAGGGATTTGGTGGCTTATACCATCCAACGGTAAACGTAAGGCGAGTCCTCAATTACTTGCTGTATGTTGATGCCCCTTTTGGTACCTTCTGTGGTCTTGACTCGCGTCTTCTACCAGATGGTCCTACCACTACCACTGGTCCCATGATGCAGTCTGGCTGTTTTAATGTCGGGGGGAGTGGAGTGCTTCAAAGCGCCCTCCCATTTAGGCGTTCTGAATGGTCTTATCGTCGGGACGCCGATACATTTTTGGGGGGGTAATGTGGAGTGCGCCTGCCTTCCCCTACCTGTTTCTTGGAGCGCACCTGGCTTGGCACTGATTGCGGGGCGGGACTGCTAGGTTATAAGCTCAGGTTTGTTGCGGCTTCCACTCTGGTCTTTCCTGCGTGGATCCCTCCCTTCCTGGGGTCCGTTGGAGTTGTGCCTGTGGCGGCGTCTGGGAAGGCGCTGTGGTCATCTGGTATAATTACCATCCCCTTTTCTATGGTGCCCTGCTGGCATCTGACGCCTGGTCGGTTGTTTAACTGCAGCCGTAGTTCTTGGAAACACCGTGCTGCTGCTCGTGGGTGAGTCTACATATTGACTTTTTCTATGCCACGGCATTGTGCGTGCTTGGTATTCATTCACGCTTTTGGTTCTAGTTTCACCGTGGCTCCTACAGGCCGCCAGCAGCTGGGTGTTTGGGTCATTCTTCTTTCAGCATTCTTCTTTTGACCCAGCTGGGCTGTACCTCGCCACCCTAATGTTGCTTCCTTGTACAGTGTGGTTCTACTATTGGCGCTCTAGTGTGCGTTCTGTGCGGAGGCTGGGAGCACGCCTCCATTGAGGTCTAGAGACTGGTGCTTCTCCTGATTGGTAAGCTGCTGGTTTCTGCCTGACTCTGTTCCAGATTCTAATCTTTCGGTCTCCTAATTTGGTGCGCGTTGAGGCTCCACCACAGTGGGACCAACTGCACCTCCCGCGTCTGCTGGGGATACCGTCTTGGCCCACACCATTCACCGCTCTGCTACTGGTGGTGCAACTCCTCCCCCCGCTGCTGTTCTGGATACCATAACTCCAAGAGTAACTTCCTGGACTTCTCCCCATTCCGAATGTACTTTTGCCCAGAGACTGATCTGAGTTATATGCACGGACCTCTAATGCTCAACAAGGGTATTGGTGAGCAAATCCAATTATATATATGTGGAACATTTTGACTGTAAATATTCCTGGTGTTTTGGTTTAAGTTGTTTGTGAACTTTTGTTTTCCTTCTATTTCTTGCATGTTGTGTTTTGTTGGAACTTAAATTGTGTTTATTAACTTCCTTGGTTTAAAAGAAAAGCAACCGATTTTAAGGAAATATACTAAATAAAGTATATTTGTATATTTAAATGTCCTGTCTCTGCCCCATAATTAAAAGGTAAACGAACCTGTGTCTGCCTCGTGCAGGGTCCTAGGCCTATCCTAGGTGGCATTGTTGACAATCCTTAGCTATTTATTTACCTGCATTTCTCACCATGCCACACATGCATTAGCGTCTCCGTGTTGGTCCGAGAGAGAACGGGGCGTGTCTTATTTTATGATAAATGTATAAACACGTGTTTAAAGCACCACATGGTTTGAGAAAAGCCTCTGAAATGCCGTGACGCTCTGGTGTGCATTGGGCCTTTTGCAACTCGTTCAAACAACATTGGCAACACGTTAAAACGAGTTGGTATTATGTTCGAACGAGAAGGTGCGGTCAAAAATGTTTGAGTCACTTTGGCAGCAGTGAGTTGCCGTAGGATGATGACAGTGGGACAGTTGAGAAAGAAAGACGATTAAGAATCACTCTATGTTTAAAGTTTAAAGCCCCTTATCTAAGCCTGCTTAGATACTAAATCTAAACCTGTCTCCTCCTCCTCCACCTGAAATCAACTTTTAAGCTTAAAATTCTGTTTAATTATCCATTATTACAATCGCAATTAGCACATTTAATCAGAATACACCTGTTCAAAGCTTCAAATGTATTAGCCTTGTTCTACTATTAAACTGTTTGCACATAGAGCCTGCATAATTTTACCCATGATATTAGTAAAATCTTAACAATTCCCATCCTTATTATTGTGTTCATTTTGTTACAAATATTACAATGAAATGGCTCCCTACAAAGAAAAAATACAAACAAAATATTATTTATTATTGCAAATTATGTCAAAAACTCGTCTCGTCTCCTTCTCATGGACTCGATCGTGTGTCTCGTCTCGTGGAATTTGTATCTCGGCCCACCCCGAATATTGCTTTATTTTGGGAGCCAACTAACTCCTCCGTTTGTCACCGTCAGTTAAAACTCCGCCCCCTTCCCTAATGTTAGCTAGCTCCGTCAAGAAGTCAAGGAGTAAAGCGCATGTCATAACGGGGGAGAAGTGCGTGTTAGTGACTCTTTTTGGAGCAATACCGGCACGGTATCCTCCCCATTAAAGCAAAATGACGCAGTGAGCATTGAAGGACAAATATTTAAAGCATGCAAAGAAAGGGGACACAGTACAGCTGTCGAGGCTAAAGAATCATTTTTCTACTGAAATCGGGAAAATAAATTTAACCGGCACCGCTGCGTTTTACTCAGCGAGGTAACATTTTAGTTTCAATTCTCCAGCCGCGATGTCCTGTGTGTTATCAGTGCAGTGGCAAAACAAAACAAAAACACCCACTGCTGAAATCTCAAGGCTCTGCTACAGTCGTATAGCTGACTCTGTTGATTCTGTTAAAAAGCAGCTGAAGACATGGCCGTTCTGAGCTTTTGGTTGACAAGGCTGTAAACTGATTCTATGTATATTTTTCTGTAATCTGTTGTTTTTGTGTCTCTGTAAAGCCCTTTGTGATGTTATCTGTGAAAGGTGCTATATAGGTGTTGTAGGTGACGTCAAGCATTTGCACCGCATTTACCGGTTGTAGTTTGGCAATGGCGGCGGATACGAACGTAAAGGAAGCTCTTCAATCCATTCTGGCTCGGCTCCCAAATATCCTGAAATAAAAATGTAAGCCTTGGAATGCGCAAGGAATGCCCCCAAGAGTTATGATAGAGTTATGATAGAGTTTTGATAGAGTTATGATGCTGCTTCACTCACTCGCATTACATACGTCACGACCAAACGCTAGCGAAAAACAGATCCAATCGTTTCAGAGGAGTTCACCCCTCCCACCTGTTAACGGAGCTCAATTGTGAAGATCCAGACCCTTGTACAAAACAAAAAGAGTAAGAGGGTATGGTAAAACCAGGCTAGGGAAAAACAGGCTACGCCATTACTTTCTATGGAAGTAGATCTGGAGTATGTCTGGTGGCAGCGGGTATGTTTGGATGATTGTTTTGGGGTGGGGTTAAACAAAAAGTCAATTAGTCCCAGTGTACATATCGGACGTCGTGCAGTAGAGACTGCAAACACATATTTATGTTTGGTTGAACGTCGCCCATTACTTGAATTTAAGGCGAGACACGGCAGGTGAGAGTATCGATTTTTCACACAGGGTTCGAAGTGGAGATTTTTAGCCAGTTTCCTCCCTTAACATCTTAGTTTTCACGTCATATGACCAAACCTACCCCGTACGATGCTTATTTTATTATGTTTTGTCGATAGCAAGGCAGAGATAACATGGAAGTAGCTCCTGTTAGGGAAATACTAAAGGAGTCCGGAGAGACCTGAGCGGAAGGATGGGACAAAGTCTGGATGTCTTAAGTAGAAGAAGTTTATTACCGTAATACAGATCTGGAGACAACTGAACAGGCAACACAGTGTTCAGGGCGTTGATCATCCAGAGTCTGGCGATACTTCCACATGAATTCACAATAATGACGCCATCACCCAAATATGGTATTTTACCTTCTGCGAGACGCCCAGTACGGATGAGCGGAGAAATGTGATTTATTCTGCTTTGAACCCAAAAAAACAAGACAAAAGCTTTTTACAGCTTATTCAAAAAATAAACAAGATCCAAAATCCCTTCTGGAAAAATCTTTGTTACTAACATGTCAATAAAATGAAACCATAATTTGAAATCTGGCTCTATCCATTATGTTGATTTATACCATGGCCTGGGTGAATACTCGGTAACGCTTTATATTAAGGTGTGCTCATTAAGTATTAATAAGGTACTAATATAGCATTAATAATATGCTTGTAAAGTATTTATTGTATTTTTATTTGACCTTTATTTAACTAAGAAAGTCCCATCTCTTTTTCAGGGGAGTCCTGGCCCCAGAGGGGAACCTATTGTACATGTTTTTTAGTGGTAGGGGAAACCGGAGTACCCAGAGGAAACACGGGGAGAACATGCAAACTCCACACAGAAAGGCCCCGTCCAGGTGGGAATCGAACCCGGACCTTCTAGCTGTGAAGCGGAGGCGCTCACCGCTGCACAGTGCCGCCCGAACCGTATTAACACCCTGCTTATTATACTTTTATCTGTTAACATACTAATAGGCCTTTAATAATATGCTTATTCATAGCTAAAACTAACCCTAACCTTGACCCTTACCCTAACCCCTAAAATCATTACTAATGCTTAATACGTAATGAGCACACCTTAATCTAAAGCGATACCGAATACTCCATTCTGATTGGCTTGAGGGTGTCCATGAAAAAGTTATCATGTACACCTAGTCCAGTAAAATCCCGTTCTATATCACTCCACTGAAGCTGCTTTCATATTAATGATAAACAATTGAGCTGGAACTAGCTTCAGTTAAAACAGCTTAAAAAGTGAAATAACTCCTGCTCGGGACTTAAAAAAAAAAAACGAGGCAAACAGGCCCCCAAGGAACAGTTTCAGTTAGCCGGACCATGGTATAAGCGGGATGATGCACGATGAGGTGTCCATTATCGGCAATAACTGGACTCCGCGGATGCAACCGTTCACCGGTTCACGCCTCCGCGTTGTCCAGTTATTTCTGATAATGGACACCTCATCGTGCATTATCTCTTATCTCGTCGCTGAAAATGTAATTAATTTGGGCAATTTTTATGCACAAAACGCCTTACTTGTTATACATTTTTTCTCATATTTATATCAGTGATGTTCAGCAAACGTTTCTATAAATTTAATAGGTTTCCCTTATCACATGCAGCATCTCGACTTATGGAAACATACAACCTTTCAACATCCCTGCACCTCTACTGGACTAATTTTTAAACATCAGTATAAACAGTTAAAGTCAGAAAACATAAAATACTATATACTATAAAATATACTATAATATGGTATCCCCCTGTGTAGTATCCGGATGTCTTCAAAGGAATGACTTTACATGGAGGCAGTCTCGGCGAGCACAGTTAGATTATAGCGGCTGCGTTTCCGGCGCCAAACCATTTTAGCGTTGACAGGACTTGTTTTACATCAGCGCTAATGAGGGGGCCGGATACCGGTGCACGGGCAGATAAATGGGATCACTCCACTTCACTGGTCCAATAAGCACCATAATAAAAGATATAGAACTGAGATAGACAACAGGACAGTCGAGTTAGGCATAGATCAGGGCCATCACGGAGGTCCATTAACGATTAAGCCCTCGGGCAATTTTAGAGAGGATGTTTTTTTGTTCTTGGTCCTACTTTATTCTGTTTTTGGGCTTTTGTAGTAACACGTAAAAGGATTAGAAAATATAGAGCTATACAAAACGTCAGCATGAAATTTAAGAGAGTTTGACCACAAACAGGATGAGAAGGTGAATGGACTTTATAACACAGGATCTTGATTAACCTCTTAACCCCCACTTTAACCAAACACATTGTCTTCAGTTCAGCTTTACCCAGTGTTACCCCTCGTTTGAAAGCCAAGACCTACAAAACTGAGCTCAATTTTTTCCTCGCATTGCTGCCAAGTTGTCATCACTTTTTCTTTCCTTTTTTTTTTTTTTTTTCCGCTTTTTCATCACTTTTTGGCCGCTTTTTTGTCACGTTTTGTCAACTACTTTTTTGACGATTTTCCTTTGCGTTTTCATCCTGCTGCTATTTTGACCCTCTTTTAAGAAGCTTTTAGATTTGGGTAAAGCCCAACTGGACAAGAAGTGCTCAGTTAAGAGGTTAATTAGTCCGTGTGACATGTATCGGACTGAGAGCTGTACCAAGAAATAAATAAATAATGCCCTGTTATGGAATATATTATCAAAATTAGGAATGTCCTGACGCCTATATTCAGTAGTAGTATCGATAGCCGATCCAGGCATTTTGAGAGAATCGGATTGGATCGGATGCAATGTCTGGATCGCGTCTAGTATTATAGACTCTGCACAACAGCTGTGCTTTTTCATTCTCACTGAGAGTTTCTTGATCTCCTCTCCATATATTTCCATGAGTCTTTTGTTTCCCGTATAAAACGATTTGTCAGAGACTAATTGTTTGTTCCATGCAGCGCCGTGTGCATTTGTTTGTTTTATTCACTTGGGCAGCGGTGAGTTGAGGCTTGGAGCTCTTGTGCCGTTAATGAGATGTCTGGAGCTACTTGTTGACAGGCTGTGCGTGTTTTCCCGAACGCAACAGTGACAACGCTTCATGATTAGGTCTCCCAAGACCGATACCTGACCTCCGCGGCTCCTGGTGAGGTTACAACAGCAAAAGTAAGTGATTCAAAATAGCTAAATAATACTCAAGCAGCCAGGAAAGATGTTTTTTCTGAAGCAAACAATGATACATGAAAGAAATTACTCTTTTCACATGGTACCTCTATGCTAAAGGTGCCATGCCATTGGTCCGACAACCCATTAGTCCGACGTCTCATTATTCTGAAAATGTACCATTGAGCAAAGGTGCAATTAGTCCAACCCAGTTGTGTTGTGGATTCGAGAGCCATATACAACCACTGGCCCTAACCTTAAGGTCAGTGGACTCTTGCCTGAACCCAATTTTATTTTTCAACCCCTACTCAATGGGACATTTTCAGAATAATGAGACGTCGGACTAATGGGTTGTCGGACTAAGGCGCCGACCTCTATGCTAAATACACTTTTTAGACATGTTTTGTCATCAAAAGCAGTTTGAGTCATCCTTGAATCTTCCATAGCAACTAGCTATTCGAACACCCCTCATACATTGCTCATCCAAATTTCCCATTCCCGCAGCCCTACGTAACCAGGTAGCCCCCTTCTTACCTCCCGTTCAGCTTACTCTTCGTAGCATACCTTATCCCTCTTTAGCAGTTCGCTTCGCCACAAAGCAACCTGGCGTCTTCTAGGGAGTCTTCTAACACTAGTGCCGATGTTCGCCAGTCGCATCCACAAACCTGGCAAGGACTTGGGAGTTTGTTTTGATGGGGAGCAGGGTTTTACTCTCGTCCATCTTTCAAGATGGATGACTTTGATTAACCCATTTTCAAATGAGTAAAATCTCTTAGCTGCTGTCCGGATGCTTTTCGAGCTCAAACAGACCCTTCGGCACAGTCCGGTTGTTCAGGTGAGTTCATTCAATATGCTGTGTTGAGAAGTGAACTGGGCAGACCGCTATAGAAAACGCTGCACAAATTTAGACAGCACTTCAGCATTAATGCTCGAAAAAATTAACTATTTCAATGCACAACAATGCACAACAGATGGGAACACAAATTTTGCTCTACTGCAAGAAAATTACAACAGCCCTAAAGCGACAAAGCCGAACTGCAATGCATGTCAAACTGAAAGAGAGGCCATGGGAGTCTTGAGTAAGCAATTTGAGATCAATACAGCAAATTTTCCAACCAGTTAAATGCATACTGTAATTTCCGGACTATAAGCAGAAACTTTTTTCCCCATGCTTTAAACCTTGTGGCTTATAAAATGGTGTGCCTGATTTATAGATGTTTATGGTCGCACTGAATATTGTGTCAAGTTATCAATAACAATGCACCTGGGTCATTGATGGGCATCTGTTCACAGTATTTCATAGGGTCGCAAACAAAAGCGCTCTAGTAGACGCAATGAGCTTCTATGCTTCAAATGCCATACCCAAACAGGAAACCACTTGGAGTTGTGTTTTGTTTCAGTTGCACTCTTGCTCCAA
Source organism: Proterorhinus semilunaris (assembly GCA_021464625.1). Classification (NCBI taxonomy): domain Eukaryota; kingdom Metazoa; phylum Chordata; class Actinopteri; order Gobiiformes; family Gobiidae; genus Proterorhinus; species Proterorhinus semilunaris. Next base: position 31,071,547 of record CM038347.1, on the reverse strand, counting down.
CACATTTCCAGTATTTTCCATTTTTCATTAATTTGCAAAAGGCCAAGATGTTCATGTTACTTGGTTAATGGCTAATATCAATTAACATGAAATTCAAACTGGCAAAATGTTCAATTCACATTTGAAGTCAGTTTTTTTCTCATAATGTCCTCCAAAGGTGGTGGCAGTATTGATAAATATGTGCTTGATGTTGGCCAGTTGAAAAGACTTTCTGCAGAGAGATTGATCTGGCAGGTTTGGGGACCTCATCCTCCATCTGTGATTTCAGCTTCGTCTAATTCTAGACCATGAACGCAACCTGTTGTTTGAATATATACGGTTTTCTGGTGCAAAAGAGTCTGTAGAAAAGATCTGCTACCATTTCCCACCTGTATCGGGTGATTTTCACATTTGTCCGACCATCTGCACGTCAGACTATAGCAGCACTCCGTCTCAATCCAACCATTTGGCAGAAAGCAAAGCAAAGAAAACACACGCCATAGACATAATAAATAACAGATTCCTTCTGCCCACTACCCGTTTACGTTAATGACAGTCGTTCGAGGGGGCTGCTGAAGCTCTAGTTCACTCACTGCATAGAGAGGTTGACCCCATGAAAGGTTAAGGATTAGTTGCTAGTGTTAGAGGCAGTGTTGCCACAGATTACTTGAAAAAGTAATATATTACTGATTACTGATTACTCCTTTGAAAAGTAACTAAGTTACTTTACTGATTACTTAATTTTAAAAGTAACTACGTTACATTACAAGTTACTTTATTAGTTACATTCAGATGCTGCCGACAACATCTCCACCGCCTCAACACTAATGACAAACCCTTTTACCAACACTCACTTTCTTGGAAGTGCATTTTAACAGCAACATCAACAAAGCTGACGCAGACTCAGAAAAGTGACGTATTTCCATTTTTCTCCCCCGGTGTGAGTGTTTTTAAGATGAAAACATGACATTATGTTACGTCACCCGTCGAGATGCAAAAATATTTTTTTTCCAAAGGAAAATTACTAAATAGTAACTCACAGTGATTTGGAAAAGTAACTTAAATCTGATTACTTGTTTTGAAATAGTAACGCGTTAGATTGCTAGTTACTGAAAAAAGTAATCCGATTACAGTAATCCGTTACTAAGTAATTAGTTACTGGCATCACTGCTTAGAGGCTATAATTTAATGGTTTCGGATGCAGCCTTTGCCTTGTCCTATTTTTCTTCCCCATACAAGTTTCAAGTTATGGCTGCAGATAATCATACTGTACTTTGTGATAAAGCATGGCAAATGAATAGCTTATTCAATGAATAATCTTAACCTTTCTTAATGCCATCAGGCACTGATGAGAAGAAAAAAAAAGGTCTCAAAGCTCATTCACAGTGCTGTTAGACCAAGGTATCACACAGTCTCCTTTTATCATCACATGTTTGACCCTGTGTATAAGTAATGGAAGAAACACATTGAATCCATGGTCAGACTGTACATTCCTCTCTGCTTTGTATTAGGACTAAAGTGTGTGAACTTGGGGATGTGGGTTGATAAGTAGGATTTGGAATTATATGCAATGGCCGCTGTGATGAATGGTGAGTGGATGGAGGCTTGATTGAAATGTCTGAGAATGTCTCAATAATGCACAATAGCAAAAATGCATCGAAAAGCAAGTGATTCAATCTCATGTTGGGGGGAAGGCAGCGTACGAGCAAATAGGCTACTGGCAAAATTGCCAATATGTTTACATTGTTTGCCATCTCCTGGCGTGGAGGGGAATGGGGAAACAAAGTGGAGATTCATTTTGAGCATATTGGATTCAAAACATTGTCATGATACACAACGTGCGTCTTTTTCTGGCTCCAGCAAATGCTAGTGACGTTTGCGGTGATAAGTATGTTGATCTACGTATGTTCGTAAACCGAATGCCATTCCAGATTTTTTGTTACTCCTATTTCATAAACATGACCGACGTGCAGTAGCTCACAGTCCACAGTTAGAATAGGCTTTATTGCCATTTTTCAGTGTAATTGTGCAACATGTAACAAGCTAATAATACATCTACATGTCTAAGTTATCTATATAATAATTCTATAATTGAGATGGGAGAGTCTTTCATGGTCCATGGGGGGCAGAGGGGCTGTGGGGCTGTGACTTTCCTGAAGTCCATGATCATCTCCACTGTCTTCTGGAAGTTCAGCTCCAAGATGGTATGGCTACACCAGGACACCCTCCGGTCCTCTTCCCTTCTGTACCGTCCAAGATGAGGGTGGTATCGTCCGCAGACTTGATCAGTTGTACGGACTGGTGGCTGGAGGTGTCGCGGTTCGTGTAGAGGGAAAGGAGCAGGGGGGAAAGTACACAGTCCTGTGGATATCCAGTGCTGATGGTTAGAGTGTCCGAGACAGTCTTCCCCAGCTGGGAGAGTTTGTCCTGGAGCAGAGCTGACGTCCACAAACAGGATCTGTGTGCCCTGATATAAGGCAAACGTGTTCCCAGCAAATACAGATTTGTTTATGTCTTTTTTGATAATTGTACTGCCACAGCAGCCAAACCATTCGAGTCTACCACCAGTATGTAAGGCCCAGGCTTCAATGCGTCTACTAATTTCTCGTTGTCTGTTAAACGTGTACATTTCATACATTATTGTCACTTAAGTTTGTTTAGATTTCGATGTTTGTTAGAAGCACCCATGGTAGGCAGCAGTGCGAATTAATTGCAGGTGATTGTTTATGGACGTTACAAAAGCGGAAGAAAAATCTATGTTCCACCTGCAATGCAACAAAATATAGGACATACAATTTAAGTGCTCCTGTAGTAGAAGAAGAAACTCTTAACTGAGTGTGTGAAGCAGTACACAACTCGCTTTTATGCTTTTGACAAGGGAACGACGTTGGTTAAAAGCTTTAAAAGGTGGATTTCGCTTTAAATTGGCCTTCAAAGTCCTGTCGGGTTGAAATATTTTGATGTGGGGAAAAGGTTTAAGGATCACTCTACCGTAAGTGGTGAGATAGACGTGGATAGATTGATAGCCCTCATACACACTAACTAATGGAACAAAGTCAATGGGGGATACTTAACTGCCCTTGTTATGGAGCTGCCACCCTCGCACCCAAGCTATAGCTAGTGTGGTTAAGAGAGTACATCCATTACTGTTACAGGCACAGACTTCTCGGGGAAGGTGAGTGTTGACTGGAGAAAATGCATGCCCCGCGAGTCTGTGATTAGGAGGATGGCTACTTTCAGATTTGTTGCAGCCTATTGCAACATGTCCTCACTGCAGCCAGAAATACGGGGCAGATAGTGGAGCAGGAAGGAAAAGCACTTTCTGGAGTGAACCAAATATCAGCATACTCGAGTAAAAAATTCTCAAGAGACACTACAGATTTATTTTCCCCAGCTTTGAGGACAGATTAGTCTTTAGAAATACTGTATGTACTCTTCTACCTGAAAAAAGAAAAAAAAGAAATAGTCCATTCTACATAGATATAGACAAAAATAACCTGCTTTTATTAACAAACGTTTGATTCTAAATGTCTTTCTCACTGTACGAGTAACAACCAGAACAGACGGTTGCCTCAAAGCCAGCATGTTGATGAATTAGTGGAGAGACTGGAGGGAGCCACATGTACTGAAATAGCATATTCAGTCAACAACATGCCACTCCGTAATATTGATTATTTGTTTCCCTCCATTTGAAGTCCGCCTCGAGGTTAGAGCTGAAAGTACAGACCTCGTGTTTTGAGAATTGCAAACAAACCAAAGAGTGAAGACACAAACACAATTATGAAATTACTTGATTGTTACTTTCTACAGTCTATTACGTCTATAGTTTTTGATGAGATGGGGGGGGGGGGGGGGGGGGGCAGGTAAAACTGATCATTGTTTTGTTTCAGTTGTAAATGTTTGGCCTATCATTTTTTAAGCTTTCTCAACTTTTCTGCTGGTTGTAAACAGGGCCTTTATACCCTTGCAGGGGGGAGTATTTAGCCACTTTGTTTATCCTAAAATCAGCCCTTAATTCTTCAATGGCCTGATAGTTCTTTGTACAGTGGCCTAATACAAATGTTGAATTGAAAATGCGGCGGGCATGCTAATCCCCGCAAGGAAGAGAGGTTCAGAATAAACTATCACAAGTTTGGTGAAAGTGTCTAGAGATGCCTCATGGATACTTCCGTCTGACGAATATCGGCGAGTGGGCGTTTTTATTTCGAGTGCGAAAGTGAGAGACGGATTAAATGTTTTTGAAAAGCATACATTGTTATCAATCAATCAATCAATCAATGGTTTTGTATAGCCCAATATCACAACAGGAGTTGCCTCATAGGGCTGTAACAAACATTAAGGCAATAAAACAGAACAGTAAATAAGACAATGTAAAGTTCCGGTGAATCAAATATCCAGGCAAACATAATGTCCAAATAAGCGTCAGCAGTGGGTGGCGACGAGCAGCTCGGGTGTCCCCTGTCCTTAGACTCTCCAGCACGGCAAGGAAAAACTCAAAAACCCAGTGGGAGAAACGAGAAACCTTGAGGAGAACCACAGAAGGAGAGATCCACTCCCATGGACGGACAGGCTGTAGAGACCCAGGGCCGAAGGAGTCCCTCAGCAGACGGGCCAAGATCACAGACCGTCCAGTCCTTGTCAGTAGGCAGGGTTCCTCTGTTCAGCCGGGTCCCTCCGTTCGATCTAGTCAGGCACTCCCAAGGGGGAGTGGGACAGGAGACACCATGTGAATAGTAATGAACAGACTATCCATCCATCCATTTTCTCCCACTTGTCCGTTGCCGGGTCGTGGGGGCAGCTGTTGGAGCTGCCCAAGTCACATAGCACCATGCCCCTATGGCTCCTCCTGCAGGTGGTGGGTCCACGGTAGGACGGCCTCATGGTTCCAAACGGTTCCAAACGGGCCTGTTGGTCTCTCATAGGGGGCCCAATGAACAGACTACAGATAAAATAAATATTGTATCATAATAAGACAAAGTTTGCAGTAAGAAGTGGAAGAGGATAGCACTCAGTGTACCGTACTTCCCACAGCAGTGTTTCTTCTAAGGCAGCTTTACTTCAGGCTGTGGGTCAGAGCTTTACCTAACTGACCTGATCATAAGCTAATTCGAAGAGGTACGTTTTGAGCCTAGTCTTAAATGTAGGGACTGTGTCTGCTTCTTTAAAGAGCTACTAAACACCCCTTCCAGATCTTACTCCACCCACTCCCAAAATTCAAAAAACTCAGAGAAAGAGGCGTGGCGGGAGGCTTTGGGGGGACGCGGGGAGGGGGAGTGTATGAGCGGTCTCTGCTCTGTTGACAGTCTCAGACCAAGGGCCAGAGTGACTCCCGTTATGCCGCCACTTTCCCGGACACTTCAGCCTATCGCACCGGCTAGCTTCTCCGGACATGTGGCGTCACTTTCCCGGACACTTCAGCCTCTCGAGCCCGTCGTACCGGCTACATGCCGAGCACACGCGGCGGACATTTGGCGCTCGTATCTCCCCGTTCCCCCTCCTGGCTTTAGCGGACACTCAGTCACACACTGCCCCGCTCTGACCCTCCAAGGCAGGGGATGGCTAACCGCTGCCCCCGGTGTCTGTGAGCTCTCCCTGGGGGAGATTACAGTAAAAAGCAGCTCTCAGCCCCGTCTCATAAGCACGGACAGCCCTGATGAGCGCTGTCTGCCCGATACAGCTTTATCGTGTCTGTAGTTTCAACGTGAAAACATCCAGCCATGTCACTAAATAAGTGAATCTGGGTATTTTGGGGTTACATTTGTCTTTTTAAGGAGGAGATGTCGGGGATGTGAGTGCTGTGGTTCACACGCGGAGCGGAGTCCGTGGAGCGGAGCCCGTAGATCAAATCCCCGTCTCGGGTCTTTTCTCCTCATCCTCCCGCTCCCTGGCCGCTCTGTGCGGCCGGTCCCTGGCCGCTCTGTGACCGGCATGTTGGGCTCACGTCACAAAACAGCTACTAAACTACCTGACTAAAGTTACTGCACTAGAAGCGCTGCGCTAAAGAACTAACTAAATACTATGCTAATAAATTGCTAACTTGAAAATCGATGTAAAACGCTCGCTCGCTATTCCAACTCCAACTCGCTACGGGGGCGTGTGCGACACTTGGCTACTTTTATACCCGAGCAGCAGAGCGACGGACGTCACACACACAACGTGACGTCACACCGCTTGCAGAGCCAATGGGGAGGACGGGCACGAGATTCAAATGTAGTGCAGCCGAAAATGTAGAGAGGGCGCTACACAGACGATTTTAGGCTCAAAAGTGACATTTTATCTAATTTGCACTAAAATGTCAAAAAATTGACCAGGACATGTAGAGAGCACTATAAGAAACATATTAATGCAGTTTATAAGCTCAAAAAAGTTGATTTGGTGCTTAGTTGTCCTTTAACGTGAGCTGGGAGTGTATTCCATAAAACCGGAGCTTGGTAGCTAAAGGCTCTTCCTCCTACAGTGATTTTGGAGACCCGAGGAATCACTAGTAGCCCTGAGTTTTGAGTTATAACATTGTTACCTTCCAAACTTTATGACTATTACCGTAGTCATGATAAAGGCAAATGTCATATCGATCCAGTGCAGAGTTTTTGTGTGGTATAATGAAATCATGTACCTCTAATATGGAGGATTTTATTTCGGCACATTACTCACACAACAATTGCAATCGAGGGGAAAAAATGTGTTCCTGGCTAACAGTCGAGAATTCCAAACCAGCCACAACTTAGAAAAAGTTGACAAACAACTTTTTCTAAGTTGTTTGTCAAAAACAGCAGCCTAGTGGTGGATTGTTTGTGAATGATCCTGTTCTGTGAATCTGATTTTTCAGTTTCAATATGTTTTGTTTTGATGGGTCCCCCATCCAGACAATGATACCTACAGGCAAGGAACCTGTTCTGCTCTTCATCGGGGGCCAAACCAAAACAATGAGCTACCTATGAGCTTTGTTATCAATGGATTGCAACAGCACTGTGGGTCTCGGAGGTAAACATTCCATTCAATTATTATTATTTTATAATCCGTTACATCGGAAGGAAATGCTTTATAACCGCGAAGAGCACCGCATAAGCTGCCACCATGGCACTAAGGCTACTCTTATTTAAAGATTTCTCAGAAACACAATTGCAGGTATGTTTTTGATAAGGGACAACCTTGTAACATTGTAAAATAAGAAAAAAACAAGTTATAAAACCCAATACCATAATACCCCCCTTTAAATCAATAGTTTGAACTTCATTGTGCTTTTGTATCTGAAACTGGTAACGCCATTGTCAATCATTCTGCTCCTCGAAACTTGAGGCGCTAGGGCAGTGTTCCAGACTCCCTTCTTTGTACATACAGTATCAGAAATATAACTAGTCCTGGTCGGCCGGACTAGATGACTCACATCTGTATCAGGAAACACACTTAATAATTGAATCCACCACAATACAGCATGTTCTCTCTTTGACCTCCATGTTTTATAAGCATGAGGAATCGGTTGAATACATCCGTAGAAATGCACTTTTAGCTGCAGTTAGTGTGTTATAGCCTGAGAGGAATTCAGCCCATGAGCCTAATCAGATTCAGTCCACCATCCCAGCCTGGTCCAATTTCATTTGGGCCCCGTCAGTCTGATCTGCGCTCACATAACATCAACTCCTTTGCTCTATGATAAAATGAGCACTTGGGCTGTGTTAATCAGTCCTTGTTTAAAGCGAGATGCTTCAGTCTATTACAGAGGAATGCCACTGATGGATGTCCTCGGGGCATAAGGCAATAAGTGGGTCATTCTTGCTTTTCACTAACATTTCTTACCATTATATCTAAATACCATTGCATGTCCATTTTGCTGCGCACACACACACACACACACACACACACACTCTCTCTGTTGGTTAAAAATTCAAACTGGTCCTCACAATGGCGTAAGTACAGGTACAAACACACACAATCTTGTACTTATATCTTAGTGAGGACACTCATAGACAATGTATTACCCAGACCCAGTTAGGGCCCCTAACCTTAATCCTAATCTAAACCCAATTCTAACCCTAACCCTAAAACCACATCTTGACCCTCAAACAGTCCACCCAAGGGACTTCCGGGGTGAGCGCCTAAGATGGCGGTAGGCTGAATCTGTGGCTCTCTCAACAAAGTTTCATGCTGATCCTTTCTCCGCCAAATAACAAGTCTAATTGATATGTCAAAAAGTGAGAAGTGAGAAATATGTCTAAGACCAAAGGAAAGGTATCCCGGAGAACTCGTGAATCACATCAAGTGGACGAAGAAATGAACGAGGATGGCTCGGACACGGAGACGGGGCTAGCTGAGGACACGGCTAACGCTAGCCTTCAAGCCATCCTCGAAGAGTTAAGAGCATCGCGCCGTGACAACGAAAAGACAATTTCAAGAAATCAAAGAAGAGATTAAGAACATAACAGGAAGAGTGACAGACGCGGAAAATCGCATCCTGGAAGTAGAAGACAGAACCCAGTGGATAGAGGAGGCAACCATCGAGCTGATTACAATGCAGGAAAAACTCCAAGCCAAAGTTAATGACTTGGAGGGAAGATCCAGGCGAGATAACCTCCGCTTTCACGGCATAGCAGAAGGCTTAGAAGATGGTGTCTCAGTCGAAACTTTCCTCGAGGGTTTACTAAAGGAGAAACTTAACCTTCCACCAACATTGGACTTGCGCATAGAAAGAGCGCACCGCTCGCTGGGCTCTAAGCCTCCACCCGATGCTGCGCCACGATCCATAATAGCCAAGTTCTCATCATTTAGAGCTAAAGAAGTGGTCCTAAAACAGGCATGGCAAATGAAAGGGTTTACATTAAACGGAAGAAGAGTGATAGTGGATCACGACTATACCCCTGATGTTTTGAAACAACGCCGTGAGTACACTGAAGTAAAGAAAATCCTGAGAGAAAAGAAAATTAAGTTCCAAACCCCCTACCCCTCGAAGATGAGGGTATTCTTTGACGGTGAAACGTGCCTCTATAATAATGCAGCTGAAGCGACAGAAGACATGGCAAAACGAGGTTTCAAAGTTACTATTGTTAAACACCCAACAACGTGGGCGGACAAGCTCCGGAGAACTACGTGGCAAAGAACAGGAGCGGACAACAGAAAATCGATGGACAAAGGGAGCAGCGCGGGATATAAGAAGAAATTAGACGCCTACAGGAGAGAATAAGAAGACATAAAAACACTTCTCACAACAGGAGAAAGGAGCGGAAGGATTTACACATTTTCCATGAAAAGACGGAGACCCAGAGGAATGCACCATTTACTACTGTAAGCAGGTAACGCCACCAGGGGGCTCAACGCAACCGCGAGGCTGCGCTGATTTTCCCTCAAAACTGCTCACTACTTACGTTAACATCTTCAAGGTCATTAAAAAGACCTCAAGAAAGGAAGTCAAGAGATGGACATTTTTTATTATTGTTTACAAAGTTGAGTTTTTTGAAATGTTACATTTTCTGTTCTGTTCGAGTAGCAAAGGGAGTCATGTGTCATTAGAGTACACAACTTATCTAAACAAAAAATGGCCGATCCAGCTTTAATACGTATTGGAACATATAATGTAAAAGGAGTACTAAACTCAGTAAAAAGATCCAAAATATTGGGAAAGATGAAAAAAGAAAAAATAGACATTTTTTTCCTCCAGGAAACTCACCTGACAGAGAAAGAACATAGCAAACTGAGAAGACAAGGTATTGGTCAAGTATTCTCCGCCTCGTACAAATCAGGGCGCAAAAGAGGTGTAGCAACATTAATATCCAACAAGATTGTTTTTGAGAGAAGTTCTGAATACATAGACAAAGAAGGTAGATATAACATGGTCACGGGAAGACTTAATGGAATGGAAGTAACTTTTGTTAATGTGTATGCACCGCCATGTTCACAATGGGCATTCTATAAACATATATTTGACATGATAATAACTAAAGCACAGGGTATAACAATATGTGGAGGGGATTTTAATGTTAGACTGAATCCAGAGGACTCTTCAAAACAACTAATGCACAATAACATAGGCAAGAAAATAAGAAAACTAATGAAAGAAGTAGGATTAGGTGATGTGTGGAGAGAATTGAACCCCCATAAAAGGGACTACACATTTTACTCAGCAACTCACCATTCCTACTCAAGACTCGATTATTTTTTTATGTTTAACAAGGATATAGGCCGGGTGAAGGATTGTCAGTTTGGAACAATGGACTTATCAGACCATAGCCCAGTTTATATGAAAATTGATGTTGATAAAGTTAAAACGCCTTTCATGTGGAGACTCAACTCAAGTATACTCAAAGGGAAAATTAAAGAAGAAGTAAAATTAGACATCAAAAGATACATAGAGGATAATGATAATGACGCCGTCTCACCTAACATACTATGGGACGCCTGTAAAGCAGTTTTAAGAGGCAAATTAATTGCTAAAGCGACTTTTCTAAAAAGAACTAGACAAGAAAAACTCAAGAATCTGGAGAGTAAACTGATTGAACTGGAAAAGGAACATAAAAACAATTTACAGGAAGAAACTTTACAGAAGATCAAAGAAACTAAAAATGAACTAAACCAAGAGTTACAGACCCAGATTCAGAAAAAATTAGTTTTTTTAAAACAGAATTTTTATGAAGCAGGAAGCAAATCAACAAAACTTTTAGCTTATAGACTGCGAAAACAACAAGCTGAAAGAACGGTGTATAAAATCAGGGAATTAGCCTCTAACAAAATCACTTATAAGGAGGAAGAAATAAGAAAATGCTTTGCAAAATATTACCAAAAGTTATATGCGTTAAAAGAACAGAGTGAAGACGAGCACACTAAGACGTTATTAGACAAACTGACATTACCCACCGTCTCAGACGAGCAGAATGAAATCTTAACAGCAAAAATATCACCCCAGGAATTAACAAAAGCAATAAAAAGGTTAAAACCAAACAAGTCACCAGGGTCGGATGGGTACAATGGTGACTGGTTTAAAATTTACCAGGAAGAGCTATCTCCTCTTCTCTTAAAAACCTTCAACTGGGTCTTGGATGGAGGCCAGATTCCACCTTCATGGAGAGACACAATAATTACAGTAATCCCAAAAGAGGGGAAGGACAAGTTGAACTGTTCAAATTATCGGCCAATTAGTTTATTAAATCAAGACTATAAAATGTTCACTTCTATACTAGCCAAAAGACTCGAACTCATTCTTCCAGACATAATAAACTTGGATCAAACCGGTTTCATTAAAAAACGAAAAACAAGAGACAATATTAGGCGAACACTCCACGTGATCAACCATATACATAAAAACAAAGACCAGGCAGCTATACTGGGTCTAGATGCCCAAAAGGCATTTGACACCGTGGACTGGGCCTTTTTATACAAAGCACTCTCGCGTTTCAATTTCTCTGACATATTTATCAGAACTATACAAGGGCTCTATGACAACCCCACTGGGAAAATTAAGATAAATGGAAGCCTATCAGATCCGTTAAAGATTGAACAGGGCTGTAGACAAGGATGTAGTCTTTCACCACTCCTCTTCAGTATATTTATTGAGCCTCTGGCACAAATGATCAGACAGGACCCCAAGATACATGGTATGCAGATAAATAATTTGGATCAGAAGATAGCCCTATTTGCTGACGACGTCTTAATTTACCTGGCAAAGCCCAGTGAATCCCTCCCCGAGCTACACAAAATCTTAACAGAATTTGGCAAAGTCTCAGGCTATAAACTAAACTCTCATAAGTCTCAGGTGCTGACTTTTAACTACACACCTGATGAATCTGTCAAAGAACACTTCAAAATAAATTGGGAAATGAAATCAATTTCATACTTAGGGATTGTTATCCCAAAAGATACAAAAAATCTATTGTCAGCCAATTATGACCCAATGATGACTAAAATTAAAAGTGATTTAGACAGGTGGAGTCTGGTTCCCTTCCTAGGACTTATGCAAAGGATAGACGCAATTAAGATGATTGTACTTCCTAAATTATTATATTTATTCCAAACAATACCAGCTGAACCACCCAACTCACTGTTTCCAGAAATTGATAAACTCTTTTCAAGATTTATATGGCAGGGGAAGAAACCTCGAATTAAATATAAAACCTTGCAACTGGCCAAGAATAAAGGGGGCCTCTCACTCCCAAATATGAAAAACTACTATAGAGCAGCTCAAATAAACCCACTGGTAGACATTTGCAATCCATCTTATATAGCTAAATGGAAAGAAATCGAGCGTCAAAATGAGGATATCCCTACACAGGCTTTGATAGGTAATGTAGATCTGATAAAAAATATCCACACACTCAATCCATGGTTAGAGACGTCTCTCAGTACCTGGTCAAAACTTGTTAAAGAATGCAATGAACCCTGCTTAAAAATAAGGTGGATAGCATATGATGAAGACTTCATTCCATCAAAGAATGATAAGACTTTCAAGACATGGATTGCTAAGGGACTAGTAAAATTTGATGACCTATACCATAAAGGCTGCCTGAGGAGCTTTCAAAATATAAAACAGACGTACCAATTGGATAACAAAGATTTCTATAGATTTTTACAAATTCGCCATTATCTAGAACAAAACAAAACTAATGACCAAAGACCACTCAGTGGATTGATAACAATTTTACTCAAAGCATATAAATCACTTCCGAATGATAAACTAATCTCAAAACTGTATAACGAGTTGCAAAATATTAAAGGTGAAAACACAATATACATCAAAGAAAAATGGGAAAAGGAGGGTAATTTTGAGTTGCATATGGACGAGTGGTACAAAGTACAAGAAAATTCATGGAAAAGTACATCCTCACTCAATTGGAGGGAATTTGCGTGGAAAAGTGTGATTCGTTTTTTTAAAACACCAGCACAAAGAGGTTCAAATGCAAATACATCATGTTGGAGGTTATGCGGAACGGACAAGGCCCAGCACCATCATGTTTTTTGGAGCTGTCCCAAACTGTCTCAATTTTGGGTAAAAATTAAGAGTAGTGTTGACAAAGTCTTAGAAATAAAAACTCCTTTAAACTTTGAGACTATGTTTTTAGGTAAACGGCCAGATGGTTTAAAAGGGTTTTGTAAACTTTATCTGTGGAATATTATGTTGGTCGCCAGTAAAAAAGTGATTACAAGAAAATGGATGACTGACAAACTACCCACATTAGAAGAATGGATAGACATTGTAATGGAAATTGCCCAGATGGAAAGACTAACATTTGCTTTGAGACTGGAATACGACAAATTTGAGGACTGCTGGAAACCATGGATGGACTTCTTGAACACTAAAAAAGGAACAAAACACTGACCCCCGCTGTTCTACTGCTACTACTTTTATTTTATTTTAATTTATTTATTTATTTTCTTATTTTTTTCTTTTCACTGTTTTGTTCTTGGTCTTTATTTGTTTATTAATAACAACAACAAAAAGAAAAAGGAAATGAAAAGTGAAAGTTGTGGAGAGACCACACAGAGTTGGACATTTTCGAAAGGAAAAATATAAATGCCTACAATTGTAAGCTGTGATTGCATGTAAAAATGACTTCTCCATTGCACAACCAAATAAAAATGTGAATAAAAAAAAAAAAAAAACAGTCCACCCAAAATGTCCCCACTTTACAAAAATGACCTCACTCTGTTGGTTAAAAACTCAAACTGGTCCTCACAATGTTATAAGTACACACACACACTTGTGCAAATCTAATACCAATGAAGCAAATGCACTGAAATTAAATAAAATTTGCTGAATGCGGCGAAAGAGCAGGTGAACATCCAGAAGTGGATACAACCTGCACATAGTACTGCTTAAGCCAAAGTTGTCTGTTTTCTTTATTTTTCGGCGGGACTCTCCACAGCAACAAAAACCCTATAACAAAACAAAAAAAACGCAATGGCATAGACTTCGGGCAAATCAAACCAAGCAAAGGATTTACTTATTTACTGTAACGCATTGTCCATACAATGTCCATCATCGAAGCAACCAGCTAAAGAGCGCACTCATGACTGCAACCAATTTGGTCATATGCGGCTAAAAATTTCACTGGTGCGATCAAATATTTGTCCCTGGTCACACCGATGACATGATCCTCATCACAACCCCCTCACAAAGTCCTATCACTGCAAACCATTGATCAGCAAAGGAGAAGTTGCTCAGATGATTTGATGATTTTAAGATCACTACAGACAGATTTGCTCCTCTCACCTGCTGCTGCTGTGTTTAGCTCCAGTCATCATCAACTCATCATTAGCGGCCGAAAATAAATCCTGTTTATTTATTCAAAGATTAAAGTAAAGTCTGCTCTGCACCATCAATGGTGAACTATCATCCTTTAAAGCTCAGATATCTCACCCTGATTATTATTATTGATTGACTGCGGAACTTTCCGCAGTCAATAATTGGTTTTCATGTTCTTTATTATTATTATATTTTTTTCCAGTTTTTCGGTAACTTTCACAGCTTTCACAGTTTCAACAATTTCAACAAGTTATACATCAAAATGTTCAGCATGTTCAAGAGATTATTGCTATTACTTTTGGGACTTCAGCGATTTCCGGTTTTTCCGCAATCGGACAAAAATCGGTCGATTTTTCCCATTGACTTATAATGGGGCTTCAACAAATTCATAGTTTTCAGCATTTTTTTCAACATTTTCAACAATTTCTGCAGTTTGTGCATGTTCAGCTTCCACAACTTGTCAGTTTTCAGAAAAAAATACAGTTCTGCAGTTTTCCAGTTTTTTTCTACGGGCTTGGGAATTCTGCCATTAATTTGCATTGAGAATTCTGCCATGCATTTTAATAGGCCCATGCATTTTAATAGGACTTCAGGTCTTTCAGACATTTCAACAGTTTCAAGGATTCAACAGTTTCAAGGATTCAACAGTTTCAAGGTTTCAACAGTTTCAAGGATTCAACAGTTTCAAGGACTTCAACAGTTTCAAGGACTTCAACAGTTTCAAGGATTCAACAGTTTCAAGGACTTCAACAGTTTCAAGGATTCAACAGTTTCAAGGTTTCAACAGTTTCAAGGATTCAACAGTTTCAAGGACTTCAACAGTTTCAAGGACTTCAACAGTTTCAAGGATTCAACAGTTTCAAGGACTTCAACAGTTTCAAGGATTCAACAGTTTCAAGGTTTCAACAGTTTCAAGGATTCAACAGTTTCAAGGACTTCAACAGTTTCAAGGACTTCAACAGTTTCAAGGTTTCAACAGTTTCAAGGTTTCAACAGTTTCAAGGATTTCAGTGTAATCATGCAACTTAATAGGGGTTTTTACATGTAAACCAGTATAATGCAACCTAATAGGGGTTTTTACATGTAAACCAGTATAATGCAACTTAATAGGGATTTTTCCATGTAAACCAGTATAATGCAACTTAATAGGGTTTTTTACATGTAAACCAGTATAATGCAACTTAATAGGGTTTTTTACATGTAAACCAGTATAATGCAACTTAATAGGGTTTTTTACATGTAAACCAGTATAATGCAACTTAATAGGGGTTTTTACATGTAAACCAGTATAATGCAACTTAATAGGGTTTTTTACATGTAAACCAGTATAATGCAACTTAATAGGGTTTTTTACATGTAAACCAGTATAATGCAACTTAATAGGGTTTTTTACATGTAAACCAGTATAATGCAACTTAATAGGGGTTTTTACATGTAAACCAGTATAATGCAACTTAATAGGGGTTTTTACATGTAAACCAGTATAATGCAACTTAATAGGGATTTTTCCATGTAAACCAGTATAATGCAACTTAATAGGGTTTTTTACATGTAAACCAGTATAATGCAACTTAATAGGGGTTTTTACATGTAAACCAGTATAATGCAACTTAATAGGGGTTTTTACATGTAAACCAGTATAATGCAACTTTATAGGGTTTTTTACATGTAAACCAGTATAATGCAACTTTATAGGGTTTTTTACATGTAAACCAGTATAATGCAACTTAATAGGGTTTTTTACATGTAAACCAGTATAATGCAACTTAATAGGGGTTTTTACATGTAAACCAGTATAATGCAACTTAATAGGGGTTTTTACATGTAAACCAGTATAATGCAACTTAATAGGGGTTTGTACATGTAAACCAGTATAATGCAACTTAATAGGGGTTTTTACATGTAAACCAGTATAATGCAACAGTTTCAAGGATTCAACAGTTTCAAGGACTTCAACAGTTTCAAGGATTCAACAGTTTCAAGGACTTCAACAGTTTCAAGGTTTCAACAGTTTCAAGGACTTCAGCAGTTTTAAGGATTTCAACAGTTTCAAGGACTTACACAGTTTCAAGGTTTCAACAGTTTCAAGGACTTCAGCAGTTTCAAGGATTTAACAGTTTCAAGGACTTCAACAGTTTCAATGTTTCAACAGTTTCAAGGACTTATGGAGTTTCAAATATCTATCAAGTATTTTAACAGTTTCAAGGCCTTTTCAAGGATTTCAAGCATTTTTCAGCTAAATTCCACATTAGATCTGTTCCGCAGTCAATCGCAATGGCTTCAGCCATTGCAAGTTTCTAGTTATTATTTATTTATTATTTTGCAGCTGTTACATGACTTAAACTTTATCTCTGAACTAATTTATATATCTTAATGCAGTGGTTCTCAACTGGTGGGTCGTGGAACTGTGGTCAGTGGGTTGAAAGCCTTTCTCAGAAAACATTTTTATGTACAGTGCCTTGCGAAAGCACTAATACACCTTGAACCATTGCACATTTTGTCATGTTTACCCTAAACGTAAAGATTTTATTTTGAATTTTTACTGAAAGTTCACACACAAGTAGCAGACAACTGTGAAGTGAAAGCAAAATGACACATGATTCTGTTAGTTTTCAAAAATAGAAAAGTGAAAAGTGGGGCGTGCACAAGTATTCATAGAGCATGACTTAAAGGACCTGTATCATGCTATTTTAGCCATTCCAAAGTAAAGTATAGGCATTTATATGATATATTGTACCTCTACCACTACGGAGCACTATTTTTTGTGATAAAGTATTTCTGGAGGTATTTTTCCAACCCGGAAGACAAAACGCTTGGATTCAGTTAACTCCGCCCCCTCTCGCCGCTCATACAACTTTAGCAGTAGTGAAGAAAAGTGAAGTTACTTCATGATGCTGTTATAAGGAGTTAACATGTGCAACACAGCTTCATGGCTAAATGGCTAACACACACACGCTAACATGCATTTTGATCGACTCACCACTCTGATGTTTCCATTATGGGATTTGCGTTGGTTATAAAAGTTAATCCACTTTGATTCTGGCCAAGGTTCATTAGCATCCATCAGCGACAGGCTCAGATAAACACTATTGTGGCTGATAGTCGCTGAATCCCGGAGGGAAAGTCCAACTTCTATGGCCTCTTCTTTAGGAAGGTTGAATAAAGTCCTGTCCTCGCAGCCAAACGCGGTTTTCTCCGTGACATTATCGTGAGGTAAGAAAAAAGAACAGGTGTCCAGACTCCAGAGTAGGTTAGAAAAAGCTCCCTCTTCACAACTTTCGGTGCAACATGACATGACCATCTGTTCAGACCGTTCGGACGCTCAGGGGGAGCGTTTGTTTTCGGGACAGGGGCAGCGCAGCGTCAGGCACTTCCTTTTTTTTTTTTTTTTTTTATTTATTTTTTCTTACGACAGAAATAACGAAAAAAGCAATTTTACAAATGAAAATCAGGCCGTAAGGCATTGGATTACAGACGTCGAGCACTTCCGTTCCGCTGTGACGACACAACTGAACATGTCAGTCGTTTTCCAGGAGAGGGCGGAGCAGCTGCTCAGAGAGCAGGATTCAGGAGGATTACTGAGAACTGCGTGAATGAAGCCAAAAACCACTCTGGGGGTGTTTTTGATAAGGAAATAGCATAACAACATGGTTAAAAGCTCCAAAAAGTCGATTTAGCATGATATAGGACCTTTAATAATTTGTGGAACCCCCTTTTTCTGCAATAACAGCAGCAAAGCTTTTGGGGTTTGACTACAAGGTTTGCACATCTAGAGACTGATATTTTACCCATTCCTCTTTACAAAACAACTCAAGCTCTGTCACATTAGAAGGAGAGCGTTTGTGAACAGCAGTTTTCAGGTCTTTCCACAGATTTTCAATAGGATTTAGGTCAGGACTTTGACTGGGCCATTCTAACACATTCATATGTTTGTTTTTAAACCATTCCATTGTAGATTTAGCTTTGTGTTTAGGGTCATTGTCCTGCTGGAAGGTGAATCTCCGCCCCGGCCTCAATTCTCTTGCTGACTCCAGCAGGTTTTCCTCCAAAACGTCCCTGTATAGGCTCTATGCAAATGGCACATGACTTCCAAGTCGATCCTAAGTCGGTGCTTCCGTATCCTGTCTCCGTTATTTCCCTATGAGGTCTTGTCTAAAACAATGTATAGTTCAAGGAAACATCACTGACAGTAAGATACTGATCCGAAGTGACTCACTACGTGTTAAAAACATTACGTTGGATGTAAACTCTTGACTGCAGGGAAACGTCTGTGTTTTTTGAGGTAGGACTGTTTTATCTCAGCGCTAACGGCTAGTATCAAAAAACACCACCACAAAAATTAAACATCTAAAAAGTATTTAGACTAAAGACAGGCAGATTATATTTGGGCAGGCTCGTTTAAAATTGTGCCGCTATTTTCATTTTTAATTCGTGTTAGCCGGTAGCTTCAAGACAAAAACACTTACTGTGACGAGCACGGAAGTTTCCTTTAGTGAATTTTTTGCCCCTGACGCGATGTTTTTAACATGATGCTAGTGACTGTCCACCAGTAACTCACTGTCTACCATGTAATCTTCAGCTATTTATTTTTTTAGACAAGACCTCATAAGGAAATAACGGAGACAGGATACGCAAACGACTATTTAGAATCCACTCGGAAGTCACGTGACGCTTGCGTGCATATAGCCCATTTGGGTCCATCAATCTTCCCAACTATTCTTACAATCTTCCCAGTCCCCGCTGAGGAAAAGCAGCCCCATAGCATGATGCTCCCCCCCACCATATTTGACACTGGGGATGGTGCACTCAGGACGATGAGCAGTGTTAGGTTTGCTCCATACATAACGTTTTGCATTTGGGCCAAAAAGTTAAATTTTTGTCTCATCTGAGCAAAGCACCTTCTTCCACATGGTAGCTGTGACTTCTAGCAAACTTCAAACAGGATTTCTTATGGCCTCCTTTCAATAATGGCTTTCTTCTTGCCACTCGTCCATGAAGGCCAGATTTGTGTAGAGTACGACTTATAGTTGTCCCATGTACAGATTCCCCCAGCTCAGCGGCAGTACGTCGCAGCTCCTCCAGAGTTATCTTGGGGCACTTGGTTGCATTTCTGACCAGTGCTCTCCTTGTTCGGTCTGTTAGTTTAGATGGACGGCCGTGTCTTGGTAAGTTTGCAGTGGTGCTATACTCTCTCCATTTCCGAATGATGGATTGAACAGTGCTCCGTGAGATGTTCAAATCTTGGGAAATCTTTGTATAACTTAACGCTGCTTTAAACGTCTCCACAGCTTTATCCCTGACCTCTCTGGTGAGCTCCTTGGCCTTCATGATGTTGCTTAGTGACCAATACACTCTGACCATAGCTCTGAGGCCCTCACAGAACAGCTGGAATTATACTGAGAGTAGATTACACACAGGTGGCCTCTATTTAATGGTTAGGGCAAGGTGTGAACATTCTGCAGTCATTAGGAATGTTATAAAGACAATTTAATGCACTCAGAAAATGCTGTATGAATACGCCCCACTTTTCACTTTTCTATTTTTTTTTTAAATAACAGAATCACGTATCATTTTGCTTTCACTTCACAGTTGTCTGTTACTTGTGTGTTAACTTTTAGTAAACTTTTCAGTGAACTTTCAGTAAAAAAAAAAAAAAATCTTTATGTTTATGGTTGTAAACATGACAAAATGTGCAAAAGTTAAAGGTGTATTAGTACTTTCGCAAGGCACTGTATATATTTATGTACAGAAAGTGTAGAATCCCTACTCGAGTCTGTTAAAATGACCATCATTGGGTTGTTTTAACCATAATTCCAGTTTTTTTTGTGGCTTATTTAAAGCTTTTGCAATAATATTTTTTGAGGAAAAGTCAATATTTCACATAAGACAGCATTATACAAGTCTGAGTCATATTTGGGTCGCAGCTTGTCCTCCCAGGGTGATTGTGGGTCCCGATGCCATACCAGTTGGAGAACCACTGTCTTGATGCATTCATTTTATGGTTGTCTTTATTACCAAAGCATATGTCACTATCTCAAACCAACATGGATGCCCCAATACTTTACAGCTCTTATAACATTCTGCAGTGCTTTAGAGTGGTGTGATGTTAAAACCAAAGTGTCACTGTCCAGTATCATTATTATTAATATTATGTGACTATGGAAGATGAATTGAACAAACAATAGATATTAAATCATGTTAAGTGCTGGCAGTGAATTCTGTTTGTGACATTTCTAAAGTAGTGAGCCTAGGGCTACAGACAAGCATCAACTGCAGTGCGTTGTGCGTGCTGCTGAGAAGGTGATTGGTGAGCTGCCACTACCTTTTTAAAATTCAGAACCACTAGACTGGTCGCGGTGATGGGCCGGTTGGCAAAATGACTTGACAAAGTGATTTACCAGAATTTAGATGAGGAAAGATAGAGTAGATAGTTATACGTTCTAGTTAGAGTTTTGACTATTCTTGAACACGGACAAATAAATGGATATCACTTAATACCTTGTGTTTACAGCAGCCGACCAGACGTACAATTGTGTCTTCTCGTCAAAACAGGGATGGATAATGAGGAAAATAGGAACATTATTGCGTTGCGTTATTCGCATTCACACGTCTTTGATTAGTTTGAAAATGTACCGTGATCAAACCGCCACTGCAGCACATAAAAAAAGAAAATTATCATCGTAAACAAAGAAAGAAGTTTCATCGATTCAATTTTGGATGAATGTATGCTTAAATGATCGCATTTGACACTTGATGGAAAAGCGTTTTTTTTTTACCTTTGCCTATTGACATCCGCACAAAGTTGAAACTTAAAAAGGGTGAGTTTAATGTACATGAGGAATTGGACATCCAGCACGTGTTGCTGAAAACATGAAGATGCAGTGAAGATGTGAGGTTTCGAAGACGTCTCTAAGGGTCCGTGTTGCTTAGGAACTGGTGACAAACGTCAGACTCATGCATATGTAATTGTAGAAGACCTTATGGATATGCAGTATAATAGCTTTGGTGATGGACAGGGGGCTATTCTCATAACTCATCTCTTTGTTGTTTTTTTGTTATGATCTTTATCTGCAGAGCACATATCAGAAAGCACTACAATTATAGTGGACAAATCGTGTATAATTGTGGCAAAAAATATTATGGCACCTCACTTTCACATTGTAAATTGATGTTTGTGTATGGAAAATACACTTGCTTAAAAACTGCTTCCAAGTACTGTCTCTTCTGCTGTGAGCCCAAAACTCAATCAATCAGTGGTTTTGTATAGCCCAATATCACAGCAGGAGTTTCCTCACAGGGCCGCTCCAAACATTAAGGCAATCAAACAGATCAGTAAATAAGACAATGTAAAGTTCAGGCAAATTAAATATCCAGGCAAACATAAAGTCCAAATAAGCGTCGGCAGCAGATGGTGACGAGCCGTGTGGGTGTCCCCCGTCCTTAGACTCTCTAGCACAGTGAGGAAAAACTAAAAAACTCTGTTGGAGAAAAGAGAAACCTGAAGGAGAGATCCACTCCCATGGACGGACTCAAAAAAAATTCAAAATGTACACTCCACAGAACAATAATATGCACAAGTAGCCTAATATTCAGGTGTGTTTAAGTGATGATTACATTGACTCAAGGGTCTTTTGTTCTAAATGGCTCTTAAATTGTATTGTGGACTGTTGTTGCATAATGCACAACGTCATTAGCCTGGCTTACGCCAGACTAAAACCACAATTGATATTTAGTCTGGGAACCACCAATTCAATAACAAGGCTACATCCTTTTTAAGCTTTCACATGCCAAACTACAAACTTTATTTATCCCAGTGTAAGTTAAACACTGTCCATATCCTGAGATAAAGACAATATGCTAATGGCCTAGGGATGGCTTGCTTACCCCCGGTCCGCGGAAAAAGTTCAATTCTGGTACTTTCTGTAGGAGGAAAAAGGTTGGGGGACAACTACTCTAGTCTGTCCCGTCCATTTACTGCGTCAGGTTTGAGCTGAAGATCTCAGATTAATGATTCATGAGAAAAGCGAAACACTGGGGAGAAAATCAAACACTTTGTGCCACAACTGCAATCATTTACAATGAACTTTGCTCCATTGTACAGTCTTACTTTTTGAATTGCCTTATTTGATTTGATCATAATTGAAATACAAAAAAAATCACTTAATCAACACCGGATTTGTTGAAATTTGCTAAATGGTACAGTACTTTGTCCTTAAATTACTATTATATTATTCATTTACAATGGTCTTTATGGTCAACAAAATTTTGCCCACAACACATAATTCGCACATAATTTTCATTCTAAACAAAACCATCAATGTTCAATTTTCAGTGCAAAAACAAATAATCGCAATGAAAGAATGACACTCATTTGGCCTCTGTTTCTGTTGCCCTGCATAACCTAACTTAACCTAATTATTCAAGCAATATAGGTCTACATTGTGATATCTCTATTCCTGGAAATGACTTAATTTACACAGAAAATGTCTCCACCTAGAGCTTGTGTGCCTGTGCCGATAAAAACGTGAGGTGAAATAGAACACCCCTGTCTGCACCCCTCCACCCTCTCGCTTAGCCAGCCTGACACCTGATCTGCTGAGATCAATTTAAACATGACAGCTACAGCCTGGCCATGAATGTGTAGATATCTTCAGACAGGACCCATCACATGTGCAGTTCCTTTGGTTAGAGCGTGTGTGTGTGAGTTGTGGAGGGGTGGGGGCAGGGGGTCGATTTAGAGCTAACCGCCTCTGCTCTCCTGGGCTGGTGGTTTGTCACTATGGAAACAAAGGGAGACAAAGATTGGGCTGGATGAGATAAGGCACGGGAAAGGGCTGTGGTGTAAAGGGCTCTCAATACATCACGGACACAGTATATGCATTGGTTTGGGACTGTGGAATAAAGCAGTATAGAAAAGTTTGATGATTCATTAATAGACATTAATAGACCACTGTTCACTATGCTTGTTGTGATACTGAAATCTATATTCAGATCAGATTTAGGTATGCAAAAGAGGAGCGGGAACCGTTTATAATTTCCAACCTGAAATGCGTTATGTCTTATACATGGCTAATAGAACATGAATAATTGAACATTCAAGAGCAACTGTGGTGAAATGGACACAAGAAGCTAAAGCTAACCCGAATTTTGCTTTTATATTACATCTAAATGCAACAACATTTTCCAAATGTAGTCATCTGACATCAACAACTCACAAACGTCACTATCCAAATAGGATCATGTAATTCAATTTTAAATCTAAATATCTCTCAGTAGTTTTGTTTTGGTATTGCACCTGGTGAGGGTTTTCCAGATTAAGGTAGGTCAGAAGTTTAACTTGAAAAAAAAGCTCCCGCACACTGTCTCACTGTTTTACGGTTCGGTCACCCTGACCTTCATCAGACTTGGAGTCATTTAAACCTATCAAGTTTCAGTCCAGGAATCAATTCATCATTTATTTTATTTTATTTTTTTATCAAATTGTGATCTATCGGAATTATTGGCATGGTGCTTTTTAATTGACAGGTCTGCAGCCTCCTGTGGCAGTAACAGCTCATTGTTTGGGGTTTTGACTTAAGAGAAATAAAATGGAAACTATTTTGTAGTGTATGGTGCTGAGTGGAAAGCATTCATTTGTTGTATAAGCTGTTTATTTGTAAACATATATTAGGTCAAATAAAATATTTATCTGCCTGAAGCTCTGTGGAAAATCCCATTGAAGCTCTGCTTTTAGAAAAAAAAAGCCTCTGATAGGCTAACTGTAAAGCAGATCTTCAAAGCAGGGGACGATGTTGTAACATCCACCTGCTGAATGGTGATTGGCTGCCCTTCGCAAAAAGGGGCCAAAGCTTTGACTGACAGCTGCTGTTTCTGCTCTGTGTGTCTGCCTGAGAGCAGCATGTTTTTAGCAATAGCTAAAAACTACAGCTGAAGCTACAGGAGGAAAACTGAAACTGTTTAGGCAAACATGGGCTTTATTTCAGTCATGAACGTATTTTATGAAAGCTTTCAAAAGAATGCACTTTGTAGGATAGGAAGACTTTTGTCTGGTGTTCGCTCCACCTGCTTTGTGCTGCTGTTAGTCACATACAGCTACATCATGGCACAAGCACAACAGCTTAGATTTACCAGACCAGGTTTAATTCTGGTTTAGTCCCAGATTTTCTTTGTCTAGTCCCAGTTTTGTACTGTGCCTGATTAAACAATGTTCGCGTTTTATTAATTCTAGCTGTTTGGACTTGTTTTAGTTGCTGTTGTTGGAATACTACATTTTCCAATGTTGATTACAATGTTGGTGTTTGAAAACCCACCAGTCGCCACTGTGTTTTTGACAAAGACACACTACAGGAGAAACTCAGAAAATTAGAATATCGTGAAAAAGTTCATTTATTTCTGTAATTCAGTTTAAAATGTTAAACCAATGTATTATATAGACTCATGGCATGCAAAGTAACATGTCAAGCCTTTGTTTGTGTGGCTTACAGCTTGTAAAAACCCCAAAATGACCCCAGGGATTCAAATTTTCTGAAATTTTTATTTGGGATTTTTAAAAGCTGTAAGCCAAACTGTTCAAAATTAAAACAAAGGCTTGACATATGTAACTTTGCATGCCATGAGTCTATATCATATTAGTTTCACATTTTAAACTGAATTACAGTAATATTCTAATATTACTGTATATTCTAATTTCCTGAGTTTCACCTGTATAACATAGTTATAAACTCAAAAGTCGATTTTTCATTATATAACACCTTTGAATCAGCAGATATAATAACAGCTTAACCCAACTTGGGTCCTATGAAAAGGACAGTGCAGACAGCAGTTAGCATATTAGGACAGTGGGAGTGGTCTGGGATGTCAGTATCCTCCTACGACCGCCGTGTGTAGGACGTTCCAAGGTCCTTGCCCTTCTGCTCCGCTCCATTAGAGACGGCAAACACACGCAGGCCCGCCACTGTTGACTCAGACCTCTCCCAAATGGATGACCAACAGCGTCGATGGAGGGGCGGAGGGAAAAGGAGTGTTTCTCTTCCTCTTTATTGACCGTGCAGTTTGTAAAAAAAAGAAAAGAAAATGGCAGCCAGGTCGTTGATGGGTTTTATGTCCAGGTCACTTGTGGCTGTGGGCAGGTTTGTACTGTAGCAGGTCGACACACTGCCACATCCGGGCAAATACAATCTACTGAGCAAACATTAGCAGACCAGAGACCATCACCGAGGTAATAAATCTTAAAGAGGTGCAGATGAATGATTAGAGAAGCGATGGGACGTACTGTATGCCTCGTATCCATTCATTCATATAAATGGACTATTCGGACTTGTTTTTATTTTTACATTGATTTGTTTATACAGTTTCTGAGATGCACTTGTTTTGTTCACCTGAATATACTGTGCGACTGTTTTTTTTTTTTTAAATGTATGCCAATAGAGCCTGGTTACACCGTGAAAGAAATCAAGCAATAACATCGATGCCAAATCCTATTTTTACTGTTATGCTGTATTCATTAAGGATTCGAGTATAATGGAATAAAAAACAGACATCAAATGTGACCTGGTTCGAACCATTCACATTAAAGAACTGTTCTGTTCGGTCTTGAACGTCACGTTGTTTGAGAGAGGCATAATGAATTTTGTGCATTAACATGAGCATAATGGTTCTATACGTCCTGACCAAAAAATAAAGTCACCACCTGGATTTCAATAGCAGTTATGATCTGGGGTTGCTTTAGTTGATTCAGCCAGAGGTGGATTGAGTAGCTAAAAGATTTAGTAAAAGTAGCTTTACTACTAATTTTACTCAAGAAAAAGTACTGTAAGAGGGGTGGGCCATATTATATCGCATATCGTTCTACTGGTATCATTTTTTTGATATCGTTGTAATTCTTTACATCGTTGTGTCTTCTAATAACCACATCTGATTTGGACAGGACCAGGCGCAGACGGAGATTGCAGCTAATGTTACGCTAGGCTCCACTCAGAACAACATGGTAAATGGTAAATGTAACGTAAGTTGTTTTTCTCACACAGATCTCACACATATTTTTAGAAACTAGAAGGTCTTGGCTTTCAAATTAGGTATCACACTGGCATATAGGCTGTAAGCTCTCCAGTTAATACGCTTTGAGACTTGGATGTAAATAATTGTTAACCCTAACCCTTAACCCTAACCCTAGGGTGGCAGTTAAGTGGTTAAATGAAGGATGTAAATTGCTTGAGTAGATCCTATTTGCGAGGAAATTACTACGGCGCTAAAAAGAAAATAATAAAATATCTTTGAATCTTAATGTAACTGAGTATTTCCCGCCTCTGGGTCCAGCAATACTATGTGACAAAAGAATGAGAACATCCTGTATGACCTGGTTATTACATTGACGGATTTCTTCTTCACTGATGATACTGGCTCAACTATTCCAAGTTGACAATGTCATGATTCGTCAGGCTCACGCGTGTGGAAGATGTGCTGGAGAAGGAGAATTCGCACAGTGGTCACATTCTCCCACTGTCAATACAAAATCTTAATAATAAATGCAACACTGGATCTTTCCACATTGCAGAAGCTGGCTGAATAAACGCCACATGTGTACAAGCTTGTGTGTATGAGAGTGTGTTCGTGGGTGCAAATGCAGGGCAATTTTTTTTACTTAGATGCGGCCTGCGAGTTCACGAACATGCACTGTCATCATAGGGGGGGGAATCCACCCCTTTAACCCTGTGCCGTTCCGTCTGATAAAGCCTACAGGACAAAACTTATACAAAGAACACCGCTGCACACTTACTGGGCCAGATCTTGGGCCTATAGCGCAAGGACAGCGCTAGCCTCAGACGCTACAGTTATCTTCCATGTGGCACACCTCTTGGGAGAGGGTCGTCGCTTATAAATCTGAGCTGTTCGTGCTTTGCTGCTTGTATATTGTGTTTTGTTTATTATTATTTTATTGTTATTATTTTTTGTACCGTAGACCTTTTTGTGACGCACTTTGGTCAACAACAGTTGTTTTAAATGCGTTATATAAATACATTTGATTTGATTTGATAAAGAGGTCGACTGAGGCGTGGTTTATTACAAGCCGCTCTGACGGCAGCCTCACATTCATTTCCTCGTTTACGTCGCGCTGCCTTGTGCTCTTCTTTAAGCTTCATAGGCTCTCACGGGTCAAATTAAAAACGTTATTAACGACATTGTGAGCTAAACAATGTCCGTGTCCTGGGAGAAAGCGATGTAGCTGCAGCCGGTCTCGCTATGGCGCGAACCGGGACCAATACAAAAGCACATGTTCACCCTCCACCTCCCCACAGCACCTCTCCCTCCCGCTCGCCCCCTTCCCGCCCGTGGAGTCTGGTTGGAGGAAAAAGGCTGTTCTAGACAACATCGGTTTGTCTCCACCCCACTCACTTCCCACTTAAATGCGCCAAGTCAGGAGAATTACTAATCGCAAAATGTCACGCTATAGTCGGGCCCACTGTGTTAATATTTGGCACGCTGCATCATAGTGAAACAGTCCATGTCTGACTGCCGCTAATGTGTTCCGAGGGCCTATAGGGTTTCATTAATCAGTTTCCTCGCGCTAATCCCCTCCACTCCTCCACTAATTGACAGCTCTTTCACCTTTGGCGCCTTCTCTCCATGGACAGAGCCTATGCATGATGAAACACAAGGACAGCAATGCACAACCTATACCAAAAGGTTAGACACCTGCCAGGTCCCTAATGAAGATACCTGGAGCTGGCAGCGAGTGTGAGCTACGGCTAATCACACAGCAACGGATAAAAAGTCTAAGTTATGCGTTAGTCAACCTTTTGGCATGTCATAGTCATATCACCTTGAGAAAGTCTGATCTCCTCTGATCTCAGAAGCAAGTGTGGCAGGATCGACTTTACGGCCAGCAGGTGGCAGCACCTATCATTTGCCTTTGAAAGTGCCTCTTTCCGCTTTCTTGTTCTCAGTTTTCTCTCGTTTTCAGATTTTAATTTGTTCGCTTTTTACCATGTTTCAGTGTTGCTCTCTCAACAAAAACATATCTGGAGCTGTGGTTTGAGCCACTAGCGCATGTTTGAGTAATCTTTAGATCTTCACCGGTTGCTATTCTAAAAATCCTTTTCCCAAAAGGCTCCTCCAAAGGCTTACTGAAGTAAAATCGCAGATACAAGTGCACCAAATTTACTTAGGTAAAAGCATTAGAATAAAAGTGTACTTAAATAAAAAAATAAAGTAAAAAAATAATTAAAAAAAACACTTTCAAATGTATTTTATAAATAAAAAGTAAAGTATGTTTTTCCAAACATGGATTTAAATGTGTTGGAGTTGTGATGTTGTCTCAAAACAGAACAAAACAGGTTGGACGGTATACTCCGATCTAAATGTGTTGCTGGAGTTTTGTGTGATGTGTTAATGTGATGTTTCTGATTAGAAAAAATTCCCAGCCGCTTAGATTCTTCAATCCTATTCGAAAATGTAGTGGAGTAGAAAGTACAAATACCTGCTGCTCTAAAATGTAGTAAAAGTAAAACTTATTCACAAAATGTAGGCTACATAAGTAAAGTAAAAGTACCCAAAATGTGTACTTTTTAGTTTTTTATTTAATATATGTAAACAAAATAAACCCATACATTTAAGGCAGTGGATATTGAGCAGGGACTGGTAACTTGCACCTAATTCATCAATTTGTACACGCGGTATAGCGACGCACCCGCGGATTTGGGCCGGTCAGGTACCTCAACTTACACTTTTCTTTTTTCCTTTACATTGTTTACATTGTTTCCTTTACATTAAGTGCATTCTCATCCATAAATGCCACTCAAAGTTGGCTATGTGTTGTTGAATATCCAGTTTTATAGGGTAAACGTATCATTAGCATGTTTTGTTTCTGAGAGTTTAGGTATAACCTACAGCTCTTGTATGACTTTGATCTCAGCTCCAAATGCGTGCACAACAATGACAGCGCCCGAGCACATGCGCGATAGGCACATGTAATGAAAATAATGCTGCGGCAGGAAGAACGACAGAGCAACAATAACGAGGCGACAGCTTCTTACTGACCTGAGGTGCTCAGCTTTGTAGCGTCATGTAAAAGCTCCACTATAGCTGCAACCTTGGTTTTGTTTGACAAAACAAGTTGCCCATGACGTGGTAAAAGTAAAGCCTGATGATAGTTTCTTCTCCTCGTTTCCTGATTACAGCAAATTTTATTGCAGTACTAAGTAACTTGTTTACCTTAATAAATCCTTTTCGTAGTCCCTCTGGGGGTAATACAAGTGTTAATGGGATGATTGGGCGGTCTTTCATCTCCCCCTGGTGTCTCTGGCTAGAAAAAACACAATTGCAACTTCCTGCCACCAGGTCGGAGCCACCAATACACACTAATGGAATCACGAAGAAGAAGCTAACAGGCTAACGGGCAAAGCTAACTGTGGGCTAGCCCCACTTAAACTATTATGTGTGTTTTTACTGTCTATTTTTATGTTGTTTATATTGTGTCTTTTTTGCCTTGCATGTGAAGCACTTTGAGCACCTAGCGTTGTGGTAAATGTGCTATACAAATAAAGTTGACATTGACATTGACTTGTACACAAGCAGAGCTGTTTTAAAGCAGTACTGAGTAACGTGTTTACCTTAATAAATCCGTAGTCCCTCTGGGGATAAAACCATGCTTGCAACTTGACTGCCACCGGGTCGGAGCAACTAATACGCACTAATGGAATCACGCAGAAGAAGCTAACAGGCTAATGGGCAAAGCTAACTGCGGGCAAGCGCCACTTTAAACTATATTTACAGCCAAGTTTGAGTGAAAAAAAATTATCTCCATTGTATAACTGGATGTACATTATCCCTCTCTCCCTTCGCCCTTTCTGTCAGCGTAGTATTTACTCTCCAAGACATTTAATAAGTAAAAAAATCGTAACTTGCTACGACACCTGCAGTTGCGCTTATGGCCTCTAGGGGCAAGAGTTACTTAGTACAGCTTTAAAGTCTATTCTGAGTGATAGGAAACCAGTGCAGAGACCGGAGCACTGGACTAATATGGTCATATTTCCTGGTTCTGGATGTACTGCAGTTGTCTAACAGTGAGCCGACCGTTACAGTAGTCTAACCTGCTGGAGACAAATGCATGGCTAAGTCTCTCTAAGTCTGGTTCTGACACTATTCCTCTGATCTTGGCGATGTTTTTCAGAGGGTAAAAAGCTGCTGATGTTGTCTTGAAGCTAACGGCTAACACTAAATACAAATTTAAATAGCACCAAGATTATGAACGAACACACTCAAAAAATGACCACCCTCTCTTTAGTATAAATACTTTTTTGGTTGTTTCATTTTTGTAGTGATGTTTTTTTTTTTTTTTTTATACTTGCCGTTAGCTCTGAGACGATAACGCCTTAATATTCGCAGACGCTTCCCTCCAGTCCAGTATGTACAGCCAACGTAATGTTTTGACTGTCCATCAGTCACTCCCTGTCCGTCATGTTTTCCTGAACTATCTATTGATTTGTGCAAGACACCGCTAATCCCTCATGGGGGAAATGGCGAGAGTGGAAGAAGTCACGTGTCACTGGTGTGTGTAGACCCCATAGCCAGCTGCCACGAGAGATTCAAAGAGCCATCAAACACACATGACTCAACAACATACTATGAGTCTAGGCATGTTTTCCACATTTTATGATTTGAACAAAGTCAGTAGACGACTCCATTCCACTCAATTGTGTTCGTTGACATTGGGTCCGTCTGTTTAGAACGCGTGTTTGTTTCACTTGCCCTTCCGAAATTCGCATGCGCCCCATGCTCTGCCCTTATCTGCTCACATCCATGCGTGCCCTGTGCTCCCGAGTCCTGCCTGTTTGCTCATTCTCTCTCTTTTCTCCGTTCAATTGCGTGTATTTCATCGCACGGCGGTGGCCAACCCGCCACTCTCCTGTGGGCTCTTTATCTCGCTCCACATGTGACTGCACCGCAAGCGGCAAAGCAATCTCGCAAAGAAAATGAAAGACTTGTGACGGGAAGGGAAAAAATGGTGTTGGAGTTCAAGTGTATATGTGTGTTTTTGTCTGTGTGTGTTTTTTTATCTATTTTTTTTACTATTAAAGGTAAAGTAAAGGTAAAGGTGATAAATAATTCTGATTAACCTTGACGTGGTGGAGGGGTTTGAGCGCCCGAATGATTCTGGGAGCTCTGTTGTCGGGGGCTTGATGCCCCTGGTAGGGTCTCCCATGGCAAACAGGTCTTAGTTGACGGGTCAACACGTGCATGCGCAGACATTTCTTTACACTTTTCTGCCTAACCCAGTGTTATCACAGGAGCAATATCTAGCTGTAGAAAGTTTTAATAAAAGAGACACCAGGCTTTACAGTTTAGTTTAGAACATATCTAAAGTCCAATGCTACGCAATGTAAAACTAGCTTGTTCTGCCGCCGCTAAATGGGCGGCCCCTAGCGTCGTCGTCATGAATCTCTGCTACAAGCGGCCATTGGTATCATAGCAACTTTACTTACCGTCCCGATTGCCTGTAGGACGCTACAGGGTCAATTATGTTTTTAGGTTTTCACTGCTAATTGTATCTATGGTTACGTATGGATACTGTAACCTGGTGTTGGTTTTCATTCCATTCTGAAAACAATACCATAAATAAAAAATAAAAACTGAAATAAAATTGATCTTGATCATCATCATAGGAGCCACCGAAAGCGAACTGGGTCACTGAGAGGTCAAACATCAATTATTTATTTATTTTACATAAAAAGTTGAATAGCACACCTTTAAGTATAACTACAATCAAAAGTTTCAAATGGATATCTCTACATTTACTCTCCCCGCCCCCCATTCAGCTGCTGTGTCTCAATATAATGTTATACATCATCAAAAACGTACTTGAAGTGGTATTTACCTTCCATCGATCAGATTCGTTTTTACGTGTGTAATTGCAGCTGTGTGTGAGGACGGATTCACGCTTTGAATAGAACCTCACGATAAACCCTCTGATTGTCAGCCATTTCCTCATCGCTCGTTGATTTTGTCGGTCGAAGGTGACTTTTCCGTTTCCACGGCAACGCTAATCTAATTTTGGAGTCGGACCAAGGTTAATGACGAGATTGCGGCTAAAGGGGAAGGGAGCGGGTACAGCATTTGTTCAAACTAAGGGCTTTTCAGCGGATCATTTGTATCTAGACCTGAGGGAAATCAACAAATGCCCGCTATTGGACTAACCATAACACACGAGATCAGACCCCAACATGGATAGCGGTCTCACGTTTACTTGTGTTGGTTTGACTGCTCTGAAATAATTCAAGATTCCGCATTTACTATTTAGACGAAAACGTGCTCAGTCAGACAATTTGGATGAAAAATAACACGCACAAAAATGACATATCCAGCAGAGGCAGAAGTAGTATACAGTATTTGTTCATGCTGATTATTCTATTTACTGGGACATTTTAGATTTACTCTCTTTGCAAAAAACAACTGTATCAACTGGGTTTAAACTTGCCAAAATAAAGCACATGGAGGCAGCACTCAGAAGATTAATTAACTGTAGCAATTACCAGCTTTTGAATTGTGACCTTTCGGATTGTCATTACGGTTAAACTGCGCTTAATCTGGTAGCCTAGAACCCTGGAACGTTGCATTTGAATACCGACCACAGTCTCGTATTTTATGACTGGAATTCCCACCAGAACTTGAGACACACTTGACCCATCCTTTGATATCTTAAAGAATCTTGACCAAAAATCCGACCGTATAGTCCTACAGAACCTGTTTCCCATCTCTACAACACACATGAATGAGAATCCGTATCTCTCTCCTTTTCTGAGGCGGCGTGTGAAAGGTGCCCGTGCAGCAGCCTCGGTCAAAGCGAGACATATGTCCATCAGTCAGGCAGATCATGGCACTGGGAACAGCTTCTGGGCTTCTTAAGTTTATGATCACTCTTTATTTGATGAAAATTGGCCTCATATTCACAGAAAAAGATCAAAATTAGGAAATGAAAGAAGACACCCTTTCGTAATTTTGATCTTTTTCTTTTTCTAACGAAACATATGATGACAGAAATACGCAAAGTCATTGACTTTTCTTTCATTTGCGCTGTGACTGTAACAAATGCAACATAAAACAGAATCTAAGACGCCCTCCAGAGGCTCCTGATTAAAGTTTGTGAACTTTGCGCAGCCTGCCGTACTTTCTATGCACAGTCCAGTCAGGACCAAGCTGCAGGCACTGAGCGCTAGGGCTGAACGATATGGGCAAATTTCATATCTCGATATTTATGCCAGATATCTCGATATGATACGATATAGCTACGGGTGAAAACTAAGCATTTTTCAGAAAAATAAAAACATCATAATACAAAAGAGTGCAGTCTTGAATGATATCGATACAATAACGATATATCTTTAAGCCCTACTGAGTGCACAGGCCAGGGGCGAATCAGAGAAGGGGCTCAGTGGGCAGAGGCCCCCACACATAAACATACTCCAGCATTAAAGTCAAAATAATAGAGTTAACAAATAAATCAAATGCTATCCCAGTCAGAGCTAAACAGCAGAACTCCCTGCCCTCTCTCACACCCTCCTCCCCCACCCCCCGCTCCACAATCAAGGATGAGAGAAATATTATTTCGCATTCAGTTGCCTTGTGTACGAAATGCGCGGTATAAATAAAGGTGCCTTGCCTTGCCTATTTCAAATCATTCACATGGTTTGACAAATAAAAAAAAATCTTGAATCTTAAAAATGTCAGTTTATTTAATACAAAGTAAAACCATCCATCCATTTTCTTCCGCTTTATCCAGGGCCGCGTCGCGGGGGCAGCAGTCTCAGCAGAGATGCCCAGACTTCCCGATCCACGCACACCTCCTCCAGCTGTTCTGGGGGGACCCCGAGGCGACACCCGGCCAGCTCGGAGACATAGTCCCACCAGCGTGTCCTGGGCCTTCCACGAGGCCTCCTCCCAATAGGCCCTAGCCACCTCAGCTGGCTTCTTTCGACGTGGAGGAGTAGCGACTCGGAGTCCGAGCTCCTCCCGGGTAACTGAGCTCCTCACCCGATCTCGGAGGGTGCGCCCAGCCACCCTGCGAAGGAAACTAATTTCGGCCGCTTGTATTCGCGATCTCGTCCTTTCGGTCATTACCCAAATCTCATGACCATAGGTGAGGGTGGGAACGTAGATCGATCGGTAAATCGAGAGCTTTGCCCCATGAATCACACTCCTCAGCCTCCCTGGTAAGGTCTACTCCAGGGTGCTGGAGAGGAGGATCCGGCCAATAGTCAAACCTCGGATACAGGAGGAACAATGCGGTTTTCGTCCCGGTCGTGGAACACTGGACCAGCTCTATATCCTTCATCGGGTGCTCGAGGGTTTGTGGGAGTTCACCCAACCAGTCCACATGTGTTTTGTGGATCTGGAGAAAGCGTTCGACCGTGTCCCTCGTGGTGCCCTGTGGGGGTTGCTCCGGGAGTATGGGGTCCGGGGCCGTCTGCTAAGGGCTGTCGGTTCCTTGTATGACAGCAGAGAGGATTTTGCTGCAAAGATAAAAGCGTCATCAGACCAGTGCGCGCACGCAAACACTTACCGAGAGCGTCATCAGACTTCATTGGAGAAGGCTTGATCATGTGGATCTTTGCAGTGTAAGCAGATGGGTCATTTCTAACCTCTTAACCTATGAACAGTCTCTCAAAAACAACAATTGGATTGATCTAGGCCAGAGGTGTCCAAAGTGCGGCCTGGGGGCTAAATGAGGCCTTCCGACCAATTTTTGGTGGCCCTCAGCCTCTTGCTGAATCGGTACACATCATCAGAGATAGACCTTTTTATTTGAAATGTAATAATTCTAACTTAACAAGTGAAATAATATTGTAAGACAAAGCTGGCATGAAGGTTTTAAGCACAATTAAAGGTGTGGGGCACAATTTAAACCTCTGCTAGTCCAAGGTTTCGGCACTAACCACCGATCTATGGCCCTTCACCCCGTGTACGTTTCAATATGCGGCCCCCCATGAAAAAACTTTGGACACCCCTGTTCTAGGCTATTTAAAAGCCCTTCTCCCAGTACCAAGTTAGCTGATTCTTCACAGATACTTATTTGCTATCATGGTAAATTAGACAACAGCCAAGATGAAGGACAATTGTTGTTACATAATCATCTTCAACAGACGGAACTGTGCAGTGTCTGAAGTGTGGCAACATGCCGGGACTCCTCCCCTATAATTGTACACAACAGTTTAGAGACAGGTGCTCATTTGTAACAGTGAGGATCTGCCACTCTCATCACGGTTGGGGGCACATCTATTTCCACTGATTACTCGTACTGCTTTGATGGCACTGATATCATTCCACTGACATCACTGTACGCGTTATAAGTGCCCTTATCTCTGAACTGGACTGGGAGGGGCGAGGATCATAGGTACGGAAGAGCACAAGTACAAGCGCTGGATACAGGAGGCTATTGAGACCAGAAAGCGAAGAATAAGATCCATCAACAGAGGTGAGGGCGCCTTTACTCTGGTGCACACATGGGACAGGTGTGGCTACACTGACAGAAGCAATAAAACTGCCAGTGCCATCTGATAAGAGATGCATCGTGCACGTCGGGAGACGCATTTGAGGAACACAGAAGTAAAAAGTCTCAGTCCGTTGAAACGCATAAGGTATTTGAACAAACTTTTTTGTTATACCTTGTCCATCCATCCATCCATCCATTTTCTTCCACTTTTCCGTTGCCGGGTCGTGGGGGCAGCTGTACGAGCTGCCCAAATCACATTGCACCAGCCCCTATGGCTCCTCCTGCAGGTGGACGACAGAAGGACGGCCTCATGGTTTTAACCGGACCTGTTGGTCTCTCATAAGGGGCTTCTGAACCGCTCTTTGTCTGACCCGTCACCTAGGACCTGTTTGCCATGGGAGACCCTACCAGGGGCACGAAGCCCCCGACAACAGAGCTCCCAGGATCATTCAGGCGCTCAAACCCCTCCACCACGTTAAGGTGGCGGTTCCAGGAGGGGTGTTATACCTCGTGTCGTTCTAAAAAAAAAACATTTAGAACTAATTAATATGGCACTAATTAGACAGCATTTGGGACACTAAACTATAACTAATTTGATGCCCTGAAGAAGGTCACACAAATAAAGGACTTTTAAGGTATCGAAGTGCCTTGGATTTTTTTCCCCTCTTTTTGTGATTTGACATTTTCTTGATCCTGAAGAGCACCTGACCGTTTTCATTTTTACTGCTCAAATCTGGCCTTATGCCAGAGTGGCATTTTTAAAAGAAAACCATAAGAAGTCCCGTTTGTTTGTTTACATGGTGGCTTCTGGCAAACAGAAAACAGGATTTCTTATGGTTTTCTTTGGTACAGTGTACGAGTAATAGTTGTCCTGTGTACAGGTTCCCCCACCTGAGCTGTAGCTCTCATAAAGGAACAGGCCAATAGTTTTTACATACGGAGATATGTTCTTACCTGAGCTTAGACGAGTTTATACGTACCTGTCTGGTCTGTTTGGTCGTTTTGCGTGACTGAGGTCACGCAAAACGACCAAAGATTTTGTTAGCATTTGGCCTCTCCCAATGTATTCCTATAGCTCCAAATGGGGATGAAGTTGGAAGCTACCACGCTCTTCCACGTGCCAGTACTTATGCACATCCCACTTTTCAGTTTTTCATTTATATAAAGAAATCTAAATCATGTATCAATTTGATTTCACTTCACAATTGTGTGTCACTTAGTGTATGTCTTTCACATACAATTTCAATTATATTTATTTATGTTTATGGTCAATAGCATGGCAAAATGTCGAAAAGTTAAATGCTTATGCAACCCACTGTAATTCCATAGGAAAACTGGCCGGGCCGAAATGAGGGCTGCGTCTGAAACCATCAAATTATAGCCTCTATGTCCTAACCCTAGCTCCTGATCCTTAACCTTTCATGGGGTCAACTGTTAAATCCGTATGCAGTTAGTGAACTTTTGCTTCAACAGCATTTACCCGATTCGACCGTCCTTACCCAGGGGGAAGGGGATATTACATCACCAACAGCTGCTGTTCTTCTTTATTGGTTATTGGTGGACTGCAGGCCGAACAAAATACTGTATTGCGTATGCAACAACATAGTGTCCAAATAAAGACATTTGAGGGAAAAAAAAAAGAAAGAAAAATCCAAATGAGCCATGGGCTTTTTAAAACAGTGACATGTGACTGTGCTGTGTATTTTGTCACTTTTTTAGGCGCATTGAGTTGCGCGGTATAAATAAAGTTGCTTTGCTTTGCCTTTTATATAGTTTGTCTTGTGCAGAATCTTTTTTTCTTTTTTTAATTAATTATGTGCCTGTCAATCAACAGTTTCGCATAAATCACAGTGGGGCCGAGGGGGGTGGGGGGATTGGCGGCGTGGTGGCTTATGGGATGGCACATAGCTCCTAATCACTGGTTAGTTAGCACGAGAGGTCCCTATGCTAAAGTGGCTATGATATTTAGCATTAAGGCTCCTTTCCCTAACTCCTTCCTAACTGACAGCCCAATTCGGAGGCTTCTTATGGTGGACGCTGTCGCACATCCGGTTTGGCGTTAGACCTCTTACCAAACTGCTCGTTTTGGATGGGGCCGAGGTCCCAGCACGCCCCTGACTCTGAAGCCCACACTGAGTTACACAGCAGTAAAATCACACTGTGCCCTGTTGTGCAGTGACATTCACTCTTAAAAAAAAAAGCATATGTAAATATATATACAATTATTCATGTATTAAACCACCACCTGTCCGTCACACTGAGAACAGCAGCGGGCCAACAGGCTTTTTCTGTGATCTCACATGAAAGATTGAAAAAGGTTGATGCCACCGAGGAAGCGTCAGTGAGCAGACAGCGAGGAGCAAATAAAGAAGCCAGGAGGAATCAGGAAGACAGTGAAGGGCGCAGATTACAAAGAAATTATTTTGATCATTCAATTTGTTGTGGTTTTCCCGCTGGAATCAGAAGTGACACTATTGAACGTCTCTCTGAAATGAAAAACAGTTTTTTTAAGTAAACCTTTAAAGTACAAGGTTTAATATTTCACCTTCAAATTTAGAATTATGAATATTCATCTGTACTTCATCACTAAAAACGGCGTGACTTTAATTTCAAGCCCACTAACAACCGTGAAGTGCCCTAAAAGTGTCTATTTTTGTACGTTTTTGAATCCGTAAGTGATTGCTGCAGGCACTCTGGTCTGATTCGAGCTTGAATGTTAAAATGTTTTCTTGATTCTTGCATTAGCAGCTGTAATTTGATTGGACGCAGCCCACACAGCCTTCCACCGTTCTTTATGGGACATGTAATTAATTCTATTGGCACATAAACATTAGTGGTATTAAAGGTGGAGCACCCGCTGGTTTCTTCGAACATAGACAGTAAACAGCACGCACAACTGGCTTTTTAGCCATCAGAAAAGACCACACTCTCCAACTTATTATGCAGACCAAAGGGTACATTATTGAAGCGTGCAAAGCTTCCACTATTGTGTTCAATGAATGAATAAACAATAGGCTGCAATACCTTTGTAGAGAGGTTTGTCAAAGTTATACTGCACGGGTGCTAATCCCTTTTTAAGTGGATAAGTTACTTAGTACTGCTTTAAGACCACTTGAAAAATGGCAAATATTCACATTTTGGATGGTTGGGTCTTAGGTTCCAAGTAGAACAACATGAAGAGTGATGACGGCTCAAGAACCTTTATCTACTTTTTACATTAGTTTTACACATAAACATTAACATTTATTTAACACTCAAGAACCTTGATCTACCTCTTGTACAACAGAACTAACACACTGTAAAAAGTGTAAATACATATAAGTTATTTATTATACAAGCATTAACAACTTCATTAACAGAAACCTTTAATGAAGCAGAGCTTTCCATGGCACAACATTAATTTATAATTTTCTAAAATGTGTTATTTTAAAGACCCATATAGACGTAAAACATTCAAGGACCGTGACGTCGCTTGGTATAGCGCAGTCGGGGCCCCACCCTGGCCAGGCCGGGGGTTGGGGCTCACATGCGAGCGCCTGGTGGTCGGGCCTTTGCCCAAGGGGCCCAGCCAGGCACAGCCCGAAGGGACGATGTGGGCCTGCCCTCCTGTGGACCCACCACCCACAGAGGGATCCGTAGGAGTCGGGGGCAGAGAGGACTAGGTGGCAGTCAAAGGCGGGTGCCTCGACGACCTGGTCCGTGTGCGTAGCTTCTGGCGTTCGGGACATTGAACGTCACAGTTCGCCCAACCAGTCCACATGTGCTTTGTGGATCTGGAGAAAGCGTTTGACCGTGTCCCTCGTGGTGCCCTGTGGGGGGTGCTCCGAGAGTATGGGGTCCGGGGCCCTCTACTAAGGGCTGTCCGTTCCCTGTATGACCGTAGCAGGAGCTTGGTTCGCATTGCCGGCAGTAAGTCAGACCTGTTCCCGGTGCGTGTTGGGCTCCGCCAGGGCTGCCCTTTGTCACCGGTTCTGTTCATTACCTATATGGACAGAATTTCTAGGCATAGCCAGGGGCCGGAGGGTGTCCGGTTTGGGAACCTCAGGATCTCATCTCTGCTGTTTGCAGACAATGTTGTTCTGTTCAAGCCAGGACCTTCAGCGCGCACTGGGGCAATTTTCCGCAGAGTGTGAAGTGGCCGGGATGAGGATCAGCACCTCCAAATCCGAGGCCATGTATCGGACTGTTGTGGTGAAGAGGGAGCTGAGTCGGGGGGCAAAGCTCTCAATTTTACCGCTCGATGTCATCACCTATGGTCATGTGATTTGGGTAATGACCGAAAGGACAAGATCGCGGATACAAGCGGCTGAAATTAGTTTCCTTCGCAGGGTGGCTGGGCACACTTTTCGAGATGGTGCAATGTGATTTGGGCAGCTCCAACATCTGCCCCCACGACCAGTTGAAGGTCAGAGTTCTATTGTTCAGCAACTATGAAGATGAAAAGATCTCCAAAAGGCATGGCGTTACAAATGGGACATTCCCATAACATCACAAAACAAACCAGGTTGTATTTTCATCTTTTACATTTTCAAAGTAATATAAAAGCCCACAGCGAATGTTTGGGCACACTGCAGAGTTAACACCTAATAGTCCACCAATATGGTATCACAGCTTTAAAACCTTTTCTCGACAACCAAGAATCAAGACGAGAAATAGTCGAGGCACTATGAATTTGCAAATATAATTTACCCGTGGGTTTTCTGTTACAACATTACCAAAAAAAATAATTTAAGAAAATGGCCTTCCATTCCCTTCTAGATTTGACTGCACTAAAGTTAACAGTAACAACACCGCCCAAGAAGTAACTTCTGGTTCAGATCCTATCACCGATCCCTGGGGCAAAGGGGCAAAAAATGTCCATGAACATCCCAAGGCTTTTATCATCGTAGCAACTTCACCATTATTTCCCCCAGGGCCGAAGTAATACGGTTGTAAAAACGTCTGCGTTTGTGGAGATATCAGGCTAGACAGACCCGCTCAGATGATGGATCCCTTAGCTTTTAGAAAGATGGAGACCCA
Source organism: Proterorhinus semilunaris (assembly GCA_021464625.1). Taxonomy (NCBI): domain Eukaryota; kingdom Metazoa; phylum Chordata; class Actinopteri; order Gobiiformes; family Gobiidae; genus Proterorhinus; species Proterorhinus semilunaris. The sequence goes on along the minus strand of CM038347.1, from coordinate 31,030,841 downwards.
TACCCAAAGTAAAATCTCATTATTTGATCTACAGTATATTTATACACTCGTATATTTTTTGGTAGAATTAATACATTTTGGGCAGAACTGTGAGTTGTTACATTGTTCAGATTTTTAAGAGCAGGCTCAAGACCCACCTTTTTAGCATAGCTTTTAGCTGATATCCGTTTATTTATTGTAGTCTCATTTATTTATTTATTAACCTTGATATGTATTTCTAGTTTCTTACTGATTTATATACTGCTTCTTATATTTTTAGAATCTTCAGTGTTTCCTCTGAAGGAGCCCTCTGCCTCGGGAGCGGTGACTGGCTGTGGCTATGTGGGTGCTGTCCTGTGGGTGCCCAGGTGGAGGTGTGGTGTCTCTGCCTCCTATGGGGGTCTTTGTGTATGGAAAGCGCTCTATAAATAAAGATTGATTGATTTATTGTCACAAAATAAGGTGCAAATATATATACATAAATATCAGGTGTCATTATCAGTATCGATTGTCTGGAAATAATCGATTATTGGTATTGGTTAAAATTTCCATCATCGTGCATCCCTATTACAAAGTATTTATCTTGAGATGAGCAAAAGCGAAGCCACAGTGGCGAGACAGAGTTCATATGAGTGAAATGTCGTCAGAGATGGCCACTTGTCCTTTAGCCTGTGCGGGGGTATGTAATTCATTTTGATGGATGTCTAATCAGCTAATGACCCAGGCGGCACGGAGACAGAGGGGGCGGAGAGAGTGAGGGGGAGGAGAGGGATATGGAAGGAGGAGAAGAGGGGGAGGGGAGAATGACAGGAAGGACTGGATACAGCATATTTTGTCATGAAGGTTTTCTTTCGGCCTGTGTCCATATTTGTTCCGAAAATCAACAAAGCAACACAAAATTCAATGTTTTCTCTGTGATGTGCCTGACAAAAACGAAACGCTCCATTGAGAATGGTTGGGATGTGCTGGAGAAGGTTTTGCACAGTGGTCACACTCTCCCATCATCGATACAATATCGCGGTAAAAAATTTAAAGTGATAGTTTGCTCGTGGCAGCGGGAAAACACACTAACTTCCCTTGGTACAACAGCTTTTTTAATTTATTTTTCTGCAAAATGCATTTGTAGTTTGCAGGATGCTTTTGCACATCTTTGCTGTGTTTTTGTGGCGTTTGGCTGATTTTTTTTTTTTTACTGCAGAGAGAAAGCTGAAGAAAGCAGTTTTTTAACAGTAAACAAAAAGCTAGCTTATTAGCTAAAGATATTTGAGACCTACAAATGTCTTCCTCTGAAACACTGAAGAGGCACCAAGAGCCCTGCAGCACAGTGGAGGCGTCACAAGAGGCGCCACAGGAAACAAAAAAGGGACAAATGAGGAGGTATCCGGGCAAGACTCGCAGCTAAGCCACACAAGACAAAAACAGATTAACTGCTAAGCTCTGTCCAGAAGATTGTGAAAGATTGTTGTGGAGCAGAAGGAGCTGCCCAGAAGGAGGTGGAGGAGCTGACCCATGCAGGACACCATGCTTTGAAACAGGGACAAACCCAGGAGGCGCTGCACCGTTTCAGAGGATCAGCGGAGCACTAAAGGCAGCCAGGTTTCCACCGGGTGCTCTGGTTTCCTCTACCTCCAAAAACATGCTGGTCAGGTGGTCCCACAGTGGCGGCGTAGCTCAGAACTAACACCTGAACACAATTTGGTTGTACAATGAAAATGAAGCACTTACTTACTCACCCTGGAAACATACTGAATATTATCAGGACACACTGTTGATATTTAGAAACAGAGATAATGCATTGTTTTTGTACTCATTAATTCTAGTTATCAAGCTACTTCGATCTTTCACTTTACCCAAATTGACCTTGTTGCACTTTCAGCCGTCTGTACAACTTGTTTATTTATCCTCAAGCTTCAAACTAGCCCACGGAACTATATTCCTCACAATCTTTTTTCACAAGAATGTAAGCCAGTCCTCTGTAGAATAGCGCTCACTGTTCGCCTCATACAATATTTAGCTTGTTGACGTCTGAAAGGCAACAATAAAAACAGTTCCCGCTCTAACACACACATAAATTAATTACAAGATGGATCGCCCTTTGAGTAGAAAGCTTCAAGAAACTGCACACACTGGCGCCATATATATAGACCAGCGCAGCGCATAAGAAAGACGGAGTGACTTTGGCAGAACAAGTAGATTGATTAATTGAATTAAAGTCTGAATTTACTGCTTGATGTTGAACTTGGAGGAAGCTGTCGGCGCAGTTCGTTGACAGTGACTTTTACAATGTATGTGTAATGGGCTTACAAGAAATTTAAATATTATCAATACAAATATATATCTTGTGTAAATAATGATGGTTTATTGAACTGACCATAGAGCAACCCTCATAAGTGTGTGTTTATTCAGGTATGTATTGCTTTGAGTCCACCAGGGAGAGAAATCATTATTAGTTTTTACTTTTATTTATGGCATTTAAGCTGTAAATGCCACGCGAGACTGGTTATGCGTAAGACCTGAGGTGGGTGTCGCAATTACATCTAGTCCCTTTAATGGGACACTGCGTAACATTTTGGACTATACTGTTGCCATCATTAAAAAACATGCTCCTAATGACCAGCTCGATACATTACTGCAGTGGGTAATCAAAGAATGGACTTTGATGAGAACTTAACCTATTTAAATCTCAAAATCTGCTGACTTAAGTCAACATCTCCATGGAGACGAGCTGGAGACGTACCCACTCCCGGTAAAGTTACAGTCATGTCTTAGGAGAGCTGAGCCATGTTTGGCTCAGCACATGTTTGTTTGTCAAAACTCTCGATTTACCGATCGATCTACGTTCCCACCCTCACCTATCGTCATGAGATTTGGGTAATGACCGAAAGGACAAGATCGCGAATACAAGCGGCCGAAAGGAGTTTCCTTCGCAGGGTGGCTGGGCGCACCCTCCGAGATCGGGTGAGGAGCTCAGTTACCCGGGAGGAGCTCGGACTTGAGCCGCTACTCCTCTACGTCGAAAGGAGCCAGCTGAGGTGGCTAGGGCATCTGTTCCGGATGCCTCCTGGTCGCCTCCCTCGGGAGGTGCTCCAGGCATGTCCTACTGGGAGGAGGCCTCGTGGAAGGCCCAGGACACGCTGGTGGGACTATGTCCCCGAGCTGGCCTGGTGTCGCCTTGGGGTCCCCCCAGAACAGCTGGAGGAGGTGTGCGTGGATCGGGAAGTCTGGGCATCTCTGCTGAGACTGCTGCCCCCGTGACCCGGCCCCGGATAAAGCGGAAGAAAAAGGATGGATGGATGGATGGATGTTTGTTTGTACATTTATGAGGAATTTTTTAATGATGAAATCTGCCATAAAATGTATGCTTGTATTTCAATTTTATTTATTGGGTAAAATTCTACGCACTGTGGCTTTAAAGACAGACCTGGAGTTGTATTTCACTACATTCACGCAGTTTTGAGTAATCCTCGCGTAATCCTGCTACATTTAGCGGTTTCTTCTTCTATGGTGTCAGCGTTCTGAACTTCCTAGATACAATTACGTCTCAGTTCAAACCTTAAACTGCCGTCTACTAAAGGCCATAATCCAACATTATATTGGTTTTATATTGGTTTATCTAACATTATATCGGGCTGTAAACCACGGCGTAAATCGAAACAAAGTTTTATTTTTACAAATTATTCCTACAGTTGCCAGCAGGAGGAGCCCTAGGCAAAGTCTTCACCAGCTGTAATGCCTGTGTTTCATTGTTACTATTTACTTCTTACAGAGACATCATTTCAAATTATACGCTGAACCGCCAAAAATGTATCATGCAACTTTTTATGTAAAAAAAAAATTCATATTAGCACGTATTTGACCTTTCAGTGGCTGTATGGGGGGTTAGCGTGACGCCTCTACTATACCATCCCGGTGGCCTCTATGATGCTCCAGGATCAATTGTTTGTCTTTTTTAGGTTTCTGGTAGGTTTTCACTGCAGATTCCCTAAAAATACTGAAATAAAATCAATCCCGAAGCATCATAGAGGCCACTGGGATAGAAAGTAAAGGTGTCATGCCAAGAACCCATACAGCCACTTGGTCACTGGAAGGTCAAATATGCACAAACATGAATTTTGTTTGAGATAAAAAGTTGCATAGTGTACCTTTTAATGTTAAGTCTATTTCTAAGCCTCTCTAAGTCCACTGTAAAGCAAGACACTACAGGCAAATAATCAAACATAAATACATTTAAAGCTATCCATTTTAAACTTTTACTGTGGCTTAATAAACATCTAGTTCATGTCTTTCATTACATACTAAAATGTCAATTTATGGCAACAAAATCTGAATATTGGATAACAGGTTTAAATGTATGGTTGTATTTGTATTTTATATAGATACAAAGATCTGAGAATCTATAAGTAGTTAAGATAAAGATAAAGATAAAAATAAAACAATTAAAATCATGGCTTGCTTTTTGGGGTTTATAGCAATTCCAAACACTGAATATGGTGTTCATAACAGGAAAGATCATGTCACTTAAATCCATAAATAAATGATTCGCATGGATTTAGTCTCAAATCCCCCAAGTCACAATGGGTGAGGTAATTATTTTTGTTTATTCGATCGGTACAATGCATATTAATGAACACACATGACGTGAGACACGCCAACGTTGACGAGAACAGCCACAAACACACTTTCATTTCAATCTTGTGAAGTCAGAACAAGACTTAATTTTTGACGCCAACATTTCACCCCCAGACACAAGTACACGGACGCTGGAAGGTGGGTAGCCTGGCCAGTCAGCCACTCCTGTTTTTTGACTTTTTCGAGGACTGTTTGGATCTCTACTACACATAAAATCCTATTTGAAAAAGTGTTTTATTGATCCAGTCACAGACCAGGTTGTCATGATAGGAAGACAGAATAAACCACATTTTCTTAAATCTAATGTTACTTCACAAAAATCTACAATTGCTTTCCTATGTGATCAACTCAAGAGGGACAAATCTTCACTGTCCTCAGTGTTTGATGGTGTTCACTACTCTCTTTTATTACTCGAGGGAGAAGTAGATGGTGATGCTTCATCTTTTCTAAGAGTATATTCCTTTATTTAAACACCTGTTGCACATTTGTTTTTACCTGTTGGAATTCTTTAATGATTAAAAATCTGAACCGAGTTTGTCTAAGCTCTTCTGGCCGATACCATCGTAAAATCACTGGCTTCCTTGTGAACAAAACATGCCGCTTGCGTTTTACCCGGCTTTACTCTGATTAATATGCATGTATTCTTTTGTACAGAATAGGAAAAGCATGTAGACTATAGCTGGCCGGGCTAGAAGCAAGGTGGGCGCTTACCACCACCGCCTATGGAGCGAATGACAATCCCCTTTTCCCTTGAGTGAAGCGCTTTGGGTGACTTGTGTCTTGTGAAAAGTGCTCTACAAATAAGATTCCCCTCCCCAAGTACACCTTGGCCAGATAGCACTGGGTTGTACCACCATCCATGGAATTAGGCCTCAGCCAAATTTGACTGGGAATTGACGGGCTTAAAATAAATCAGAGAAACACATGGTCCATCGTGTGTGAAAATAAACATGCTGGCTCGGGCAAGAATGAAGAAATGTTTGACAGATAAGAACCGCACACGAAAAACAGCGCAAACATCTGCCAAATCAACATGCGAAGCGCTAAACGCTGATGATCAAATGTGAGAAAATGTATTATTGTTCTCTGATGATGCACGTTTTTTTTTTTTTTTGGGGGGGGGGGGGGGGGGGGTCTTTCAACTTTCTAGTAGGTCTCCAAAACGGTGATTTCCTGCTTTGAAAAGAAAGTAACCGGTCAAGCATAAAACCTATTCCATTTGTGACAGCTCGGACCATGTAACAGACCTTCTAGTGCAAGAAGATCACAATAGGCCACAGACTTATATCACAGCTTAGCCCACTTACTGTCCATCAAACCGAGATTTCTCTAATGTCAGAATGTTGTCATGTAGCGTTGAAGCTATGGAGGGCATGCTTTTGTGACAGTGTGTTGTAATGTGACAAAGGCTGGAAAACAGACAACAGGAGTCTGTTTGGTCAAATGGGCTTTTCTGTTTGACACTTGGGCTGTGGAGAGAATCAAAACAACCTGTATAATACAGCACATAAAGCATATAAAGCGCTAGTCCTACAAGAACTACATGCGGCGCAGCAGCAATTACAGACACAGAAGATTAACTTGCATCTTTGTAAACACCTCCACAGCAGAGGGAGTAATGGACTGGCCCATACATATCAAGTGACAAGAGTCCTCAAAGTGTGTTTTAAAAAAATATATTATTATTATTTATGTTTTATGCGTTATGTTTTAACGCAACACATACAGATTGAGTACGGGAACATGCTGTGTTGGGAAGATTACTTAAAAAAGTTATTATAGTTAACCTGTAACTTACACAACTGAGTTACAGTATGATAAAACTAACTTGTTAATAGACAAAGTAATTCCTAAGTTGCAAAAAATCCTGCAAGAAAAAGCGCTCCTTTGGCATGTTGGAGCAAACATAAGCCTGTTTTAGCCACAGAATTGTTTACCTTCAGTCTGTGGCCCAGAGCTCAGCCACCGACACAAACACAGCAAAGAAGGAGGGCAAAAGCAAAGCACCCCCTCTGATTGGTCCATTGTGCAGTCAATCACTCTCTCAGCCAATAAGCGTCACTCTTGCTCTTTCTTACTTCCTGAAACAAGCCACGAGAGCAGGATCGGAGGAAGGGCAGCTTTTCTGCCAGCCATAATAAATATTTCCATCCGTTACTTAGACAGAAACTGGAGAGAACACCTTGACATTCTATAATAAAACTCAGATTGCAGCACTCCAGCAGTAGCTTTTCCAACCAGCCACCACCTCTGACTTTCTTTTCAAAAGCAGGAGCGGCGGGGACCCTGCCAATCCCAAAACCGCAATGTTTTCAATTAATTTGTAATATGTCAGTAAAATCTGGAAGACGCTTATTTCCTGTAGAATTGCCAGTCCACATGTGCTTTGTGGACCTGGAGAAAGCGTTCGACCGTGTCCCTCGTGGTGCCCTGTGGGGGGTGCTCCGGGAGTATGGGGTACGGGGCCCTCTACTAAGGGCTGTCCGTTCCCTGTATGACCGTAGCAGGAGCTTGGTTCGCATTGCCGGCAGTAAGTCAGACCTGTTCCCGGTGCGTGTTGGGCTCCGCCAGGGCTGCCCTTTGTCACCGGTTCTGTTCATTACTTTTATGGACAGAATTTCTAGGCGCAGCCAGGGGCCGGAGGGTGTCCGGTTTGGGAACCTCAGAATCTCATCTCTGCTGTTTGCAGATGATGTTGTTCTGTTGGCTTCCTCAAATCAGGACCTCCAGCGCGCACTGGGGCGGTTTGCAGCCGAGTGTGAAGCGGCCGGGATGAGGATCAGCACCTCCAAATCTGAGGCCATGGTTCTCCACCGGAAAAAGGTGGCTTCCCCGCTTCAGGTCGGTGGGGTGTCCTTGCCTCAAGTGGAGGAGTTCAAGTATCTCGGGGTCGTGTTCACGAGTGAGGGACGGATGGAGCGTGAGATCGGTAGACGGATCGGTGCGGCGTCAGCAGTGATGCGGTCGCTGTATCGGACCGTTGTGGTGAAGAGGGAGCTGAGCCAAGCGGCAAAACTCTCGATTTACCGATCGATCTACGGTCCCACCCTCACCTATGGTCATGAGATTTGGGTAATGACCGAAAGGACAAGATCGCGAATACAAGCGGCCGAAATGAGTTTCCTTCGCAGGGTGGCTGGGCGCACCCTCCGAGATCGGGTGAGGAGCTCAGTTACCCGGGAGGAGCTCGGACTCGAGCCGCTACTCCTCCACGTCGAAAGGAGCCAGCTGAGGTGGCTAGGGCATCTGTTCCGGATGCCTCCTGGTCGCCTCCCTCGGGAGGTGTTCCAGGCATGTCCTATTGGGAGGAGGCCTCGTGGAAGGCCCAGGACACGCTGGTGGGACTATGTCTCCGTGCTGGCCTGGTGTCGCCTCGGGGTCCCCCCAGAACAGCTGGAAGAGGTGTGCGTGGATCGGGAAGTCTGGGCATCTCTGCTGAGACTGCTGCCCCCGCGACCCGGCCCCGGATAAAGCGGAAGAAAATGGATGGATGGATGGAATTGCGAAGGTGAGATAATTACTTCTTAAATGAAAAGAGGTCTTGACAGAAGATGCCATTTCTCTGTCTTCTTTGCACGTTTTATTAGAAGTATATAGTCGTTTTAGTAGTTTTTTGTAGTAATTTCATGTTTTCACACTCTGGTAAGCTATGTTGGACGGTGCAAGCAGATGCAATGCTTGTTCTCCTTCGGAAAATCTGTCACTTTACCAACGGCAGAGCTATTGTCTGAAGATGCCCTTGTGCAGCTGTAGTGGCAATTGCTCCTAGAGTGGGATTGACTCAAGCCAACTGATTGTAAGTGTGTTTTACCTCCTTCAGCGAGATGAGATCTACAATGTCAGCATCCACCTCTCCTCTTCGCCTGAGCTGTTCTGTCAGAGTTATGGAGGTCTCCCTTTGGTTGTATGAATGTGAGGAAAATAGCAAGCAGGGTGGCGCAAGCGGTCAGTGCTCCCGCCTCACAACAAGAAGGTCCCGGTGCCAGGCTCACATTGACTACTTTACGGCATCTGCACATCTTCTGTACGGTCTTCTCGTAACTGGTCAACCTGTGTAGCTGTGAGGCTCGTCCGGATACCTCCTCGTTTGTCCCTTTTTTGTGTCCTGTAGCTCCTCTTGTGATGCCTCCACTGTGCTGCAGGTGTAGATGGCTCTTGGTGCCTCTTCAGTGTTTCAGAAGAAGAAATGTCTAGGTCTCAAGTTGGTTTAGCTCATAAGCTAGCTGTTTACTTTTAAGAATCTGCTTTCCTCAGGACCATTATGGACTCTTTTGTTTACATGAGCCAAGTTAATGGTGATTTTTATTCTGAAATTCTCTTTCCTGGCGTGTGCATGACTTCTTGTTTAGTTTGTGCGATTTCATGGGCTTGACCGGTCATCAACGGTGTCCGCCATAAAAGACCTCCCACGGGTTCTTTCTGTTGCGACGCACGGGCTAATGTGAGCCATCAACATTGATTTTAATGACTTTAATGACAGAAGCTGCATTGTAGCCCGTCAGGATTAGACGTGAGCCGGTGCTGACTTTTATTCATGGGCCAGACGGGACCCTTTCTCCATGTGGAACCGCCTGTTCTCCCCATGCCTAGATGACTTTTTCAAGGTGTTTTGTTACAGAGCAGATTGTCCACTTAAAGTAAATAAATGACACTCGAAGTTAGCCGTTAGCTTGTAGCATGAAACTAACGTTAGCATTGTGATTAGCATTCTCTGTTATTTGTGTGTTTATGGGCTTTTGAAATTTGCTTCTCTCCCTGTCTCTGTATCTTTATTTGGGATAAAATACGGTACATCCGTAATTCAGCATTTGTTAAGGTGGTCGATTAGTAGAGGGTTGTTCTTTTACCCTTCAGTTGTCACCCTACTGTGGCCATTTGTGGGCATTCCCAAAAAACGTCTGTAGAGGTTACAAAAATGTAAAACAAATGATTCCAAAAACGTGCAAAGGGATAAAACAACATTCAACTATATTCAACAATAGCAAACAACATGACATTAAAAATTTTGCCCAAACACCATTATCAAACGGGACTGATTTTGGGCAGGCTCATGATTATTTATGCTGACTAAACCTGTGATCAGAAGAGGACGGTGTTTAATTTTGATTGCCTAACAGCAGTGGCAAAGAGAACCGGTCAAACTGCTGAAGTGAGCAAACACCATGGATTTAGCTAATGATTTCTGTTCCGAGAGGACAGACAGCCGTCTGACAAGACACGCTCAAATTACAAAGGCTCAAATTCTGCAAACCAAACAGACAAAAAATAAAAAAAGAGTCATATCTCATTTTCAGCGTTTACACATTTAGATCAGTACAACTGACCTTTAGCATAAGCCCCGTCCTCTTTGCAAATTTTAGTTTACCACATATGTATTAACAATAATGGGGAGAAAGGCATTTTAGCAAATAGAAAATGGTCAGATTTCCCGGCCTTGGAGTCTGGTTGGGGGGAAACGTGTTTCTTCACACCACGTACTTCCCACTTAAATGCGCTAAGTCTAGAAACTGCAAGATCACAAAGTGCGCTCATTGTTACGCTACAGTCTGCATTTGAAACACACACTTTATTAATGTTATGTTTGTGTACGCTATCAGTCGTCCAGGAGTTTCCCGGAACTGAAGCAAACAAGTCCTGCACCTCTCTCCCAGGATCTAGCACTAGTAATGATGATGAGGAGTAAATGTAGAAATTGAGATGGCCACTTGTTTGCAGTAGAAAGTAACGGTGCAGCTTTGACAAGGCAATTTGACTAAGGCACCCAGAAGAAGATGATTGGAGTGTCCTGAACCTTCCTAACCTTCCTCATTCTCCAGGTGGTCCTACACCTTTCACTGGATACCAAGTAGGAAAATGAATTGGTCGAACACATTCCATTGTTCCCCCTGAATCTCTTTCTTCTTCACTGCCCTGTTTTCCCCTTGTGGTTTTTTCCTTCATGTAATTCCACTAATGCTTTCAAGAGGGAAAGCCTGATTGATTACGTCGGTAATTCTCCTTGCGGTCAGACAGAAGAGCTTTATTTTATAATTTATTGCACGTGATAGATCGGTGCGTTCAATGATTTATATGCAGCCTTTTGAATTTTCTCCCAGCCGTGGTCTTCTTGAGGTCCCCTTGTCTTCTGTTCATCAGTCATGCCTTCTCCGTTGAACGTCAGTGGCTCTTTTTACATCAAGTAAGTATAGTGAATGTGCTTTTGCCCCGTTACTTCATTCGCCTCCTTATTGAGTGGTTAGCTGTCTGATCCCTAGATCTGATTCCTGGATCTTTCTGTGTGGAATTTGAGTCTTTAGTTTTGCTTTGAACAGGGGCAAGTCTGAAACGGCACGTAACTCAAGCGGCAACGAGTTCCAGAGTTTTGGACCTGCCACAGCAAAAGCCCGATCACACCACTCTTTATGATGTGACCTGGGCACCTCCAGCAGGTGGTGTTGGGCAGAACGTAGGGTTCTGCTGGGCTGGTAAGGGGTCAGAGTCTCACATAAATACACAGGTGCAAGGCCGTGGATGGAACTGAAAACAAAAAGCAAAAGTTTGTACTGGATTCTGAAAAGGACCGGGAGCTGAAGGCCACAGGAGAGATGCTGTTCGATGAGTGTTTTACCCTCAGACATTGGAGCTGTTGCTGAAGGCTTGAAACAGACTGAAAAGTATATTTGCCCCAGCCTTCATCTTCGTTCCAAGCATTGTTCGAAAACGAGTCCACTTCTTCACAGAGCAGCACGCATGGTGGTGTGGGAGCTGGGTTGGGCGATATGGACATACATATGTATCATGATATTTGTTGGTTTGTATCACAATATGACAATATGAACTTTGTATATAAATTACAAATCTTAACCTATATAATTAAATAAACTTTTCTCAAATTATAAAGTGCATTTATCAGGGGTGTAACGGTTCAGCTTTCTCACGGTTCGGTGCATCACGGTGCAATCAATCAATCAAACTTTATTTATAAAGCGCTTTTCATACCGAAAGGTACCACAAAGTGCTTTACAGATTTAAAACAATACGCCCCGTATACAATACATATATATTATATTATATACATATATAAATATCATACACATCATATATATATATATGTACGTCTTTGCCGTGTTTTTGTGGAGGTTTGGTGGATTTGTTTACTTTGGGAGTCTAAAATGGTCCTGAAGAAAGCAGCTTTTTAAAGGTAAACAAAATGCTAAATGATAAATCAGCTAAACCCATTTGAGTCCTACACATTTCTTCTTCTGAGACACCGAAGAGGCTCCAAGAGGCCCCCTGCATCACAGTTGAGGCGTCACAAGAGAAGCTACAGGAAACAAAAAAGGACAAACGAGAGATGGTGAAAGACTGTTCTGAAGCGGAGGGAGGAAGAGGAAGAAGGAGGTGGAGCTGACCAGTGCAGGACACCATGCTCTGAAACAGGGACAAACCCAGGAGGCGCGGCACCGTATCAGAGGAGACAGAGGGCAGCCAGCCAGGTTTCTTCTGAGTGCTACAATTCCCCGACCTCCAAGGTCATGCGGGTCAGTTTGGAACAGTGGCAGCGCGGCTCAGCCGCAGCAGCTCAGGACTAACACCTGAACACTATTTCGTTGTACGCTTGTACAATGACAATAAAGCACTTACTTACTTACTTACTTAAAAAGGTGGGTCTTGAGCCTTAAATACATGAACGTTCTCTGCGGTCCTGAGCTCCTCCGGCAGGTCGTTCCAGAAGCGAGGGTTATAATATTGGAAAGACGCCTCGCCGTGAGTCTTTCTGTTGACTTTAGGAATAACTAGGAGACCCCTGCCAGAGGAGCACAGGGACCGTGAAGGTTCATAAGGTAAAAGAAGTTCTGAGAGATAAGAAGGACCAAGACCATTAAGACATTTAAAAACCATTAAAAGAACTTTAAAGGACACGAGCTGCTGAATTTTGTAAAAGTTGTAAACCTGAGATACTCTTTTTGGGAAGACCAGAAAGCAGGGCATTACAGTAGTCAATATGACTGGTGATAAAAGCATGCATTAGCGTCTCCGTGTTGGCCCGAGAGAGAATGGGACGGACTCTGGCTATGTTCTTTAGATGGTAAAAACCTATGGTATATGGTCTCAACTTATATAGCGCTTTTCCACCTACATTAGGCACTCAAAGCGCTTTACAGCAAAACCTCTCACCCATTCATACACCAATGTACGCAGACACTGGAGGCAAGGTGGGTAAAGTGTCTTGCCCAAGGACACAACGACAGCGTGCACCTTCAGGAGGCGGGATTTGAACCCCTGACCTTCCGATCATGAGACAACCCGCTCTACCATCTGCGCCACCGTCGCCCCGACGGTGATATTCTTAATGTGTGGAATTAAAGTCAGCTCAGAGTCAAAAATCACACCCAAGTTCTTCACCTGTGATGAAGGATTAAAAGACAATGACTGTAGTTTTGGGTAAAAGTTTCTCTCTCTGGGCCTGAGGACCGATGACTAAAACTTCAGTTTTGTCCTGGTTAAGCTGGAGAAAGTTGTTTGCCATCGAGGATTTGATATCTAAAATGCAGTAAAAAAGTGCCCTAAAGTTTACCCTAAAGCCAGACTGGAATTTCTCAAGGATGTTATGTGCAGTAATATAATCATTAAGTTGGATAAAGACACGTTTTTCTAAGATTTTGCTTAAAAATGGTAAGTTGGATACCGGTCTAAAGTTGTTAAAATGATTACAGTCCAAATTGCTCTTCTTCAGCAGCGGTCTCACCACCGCCCCCTTAAAGGCAGCAGGGAAGAGCCCCATCTGAAGAGAGCAATTCATCATGTGTAAAAGTTCATCTTTAAAGGATTCAATGTTTTAAAAAACGGTGTTGGGACCGGGTCTAAAGGACATGTGGTGGGCCTCACTGAAGAGAAAACTTTATCAAGCATCTCAGCATTAACCTGGACACAACTGTGCAGTGTTTCTTTTGGAACAAGTAGACAACCAGTATTTAAAGCCGTGTTACTTTGGGTAGATCAAATATTATTGCCTTCCTGCAATTTCTCTTGAGTTGCTTTAGCTCCTCGTTTTTCCAGGGGGGAAGGGGTTTGGGATTAATCTTTTTAAGTTTTAATGATGCAACTGCATCAAGGGCGATAAGTAGTTTACTGTTAAAATTGTCGACAATAAAATCGCAGTTAGCAGATAAAATCACAGGAGGAATTTGTTGTAAAGCATCAATACAGCCACTTCAGGGGGGAATTTACATGTCCACACAGTTTTTGCCAAGGATTCTCTCTGGATAAAACCGGTGACATTAAAAAGCACACAGTAATGGTCAGAGTCGGCCAGGTCGATAACAGAGGACACAGTAGTGGACAGGCCTTCCGTGATGACCAGGTCCAGACTGTGCCCTTTCTCGTGAGTTGGCTATGTGACGTGTTGAGTGAAATCCATATAATTAAGAACATTTAAACACTCAGCAGAAATGGGGTCTAAAAAGTTGTCCATGTGTAGATTAAAATCACTGGTTAAAATGATCATATTAAAGGAGCTATGTAAAATTGATAGAAAGTCTAAGAATTCATTAATAAAAAGGGGACATCTTTTGGGGGGTCTATAGATAGTGACACATAAAATCGGGGGGTTACTAAAAATAATTGCGTGGTGCTCGAAACTCGTGTATTGATCAAATAAAATAGGTTTGGTGGCAAGAGTAAGACCTCCCCTTTTTCCATTTCTGGTTGAAAAGACACTGCTAAAATTAGGTGGAGAGGCCTCAGCGAGAACAGCATTCACATCCGCACCCAGCCAGGTTTCAGTTAGGAACAAGCAATCAAGATGATTATCTAAAATCAGGTCATTTACAATAAAAGACTTATTCGGCAGAGAGCGGACATTTAAAAGAGCCATGTTTATTGTGGTAGGGGACTGAGTATTTAAGGAACTATGTGATGACTGAGCTTTGGTGAGAGATCTGAGGTTATTAGTATTCACAGTGCGAGTAGTCTTACCTTTGGTGCGCCCTCTGCTGGTAAAAACAGGAATATCCGTAATGGTGGGTGTGGAGGGAGACCTTCATGCTGCTGATTCTATTGTAAGTTCAATGTTCTGTGAAAACAGGTGGGATCCGGTGAAGTTGGGGTGTAGTCTGTCCTTTTTGAAAAGCCCAGGCCTGTTAAAAAATGTTAAGAAATTGTCCACGTATGGGATTTTACTCTTTGTGCAGTAGTTCTTTAAAAACAAATGGAGCAGCCTCGCTCTGCTAAATGCTCCATCCCCAAAACAGGGCGCAGAGAATGGTCCAGAAACGATGCAAGTTTTATTGTTGTTTTTAATGGTGTTGATGAGTGAAATGAAGTCTTGGTTGAGTTTTTCTGACTGCTGAAGTTTGGAGCGCCCTCCCCCCGGTCACTCGGTCCCACTGGCCCGAGGAGGAGGCGCCAGTGCTAGGACACTGAGGTGCCGCGGTCTTCGGGCCACTTGCGTGTTTGCAGGCAGCCCAAGTCCAGAAACGGACTCTCATGCAGTAGCCAATAGGAGGTAGTGATCCGTCCTTGTAACCATGAGCTGGGGGTGTAGTGCACACTACCGCGGCGTCTGACCGAAGTTCAGGGACTCTTGCTGAAGGCCGAGAGTCCTGGAGGGGGCGTCCCGGACTGAGTAAGACTGGGCAGAGGAGGAAAATTCTCGTTGTCCAGGATGTTGAATCTATTTGCCAGCGTTACGCTATCGGCGTGATGGGAGCCACACCATTAGCACTACTTTGCTAAGTAGCGATTTAAATTAGTGACTGAGTGATACTGACAGAGCCACAGTGATTTACCTGATAACCAACAAATCGACCAACCTTCACTTTTTCTTTTCCACTGTCGAGGGGAAACTATTTAACTATTTTAAATACATAGTTTCTCGATGACTGAGAACAACAAAACTTCTATAATTTGACCGTATTATTCCCATTTCGAACTGATTTAGTCTTTTTGGTAATCCTCCTGAAACACTTCTGTTTAAGTCCTTGTTTGGTGTACTTGTTTAGATTAATTAACGCTAAATTTAAAGGCACACTGTGGAAATGGAAATGTCAGAAATATCAGTGTGTCACCTTTTAGTAACCCTGCAGCTGTATGAGTTAGCATGCATCACGGGGGCCTCTATGACTTTTCAGAATCAATTGTTTTTCAGGTTTCTGGTAGCTTTTCAGGATGGAATACATGCGTACAAATCTCTAAAGCATTCCTCGCAGACTGATATCTTGCATAACATGCATGTGAATAAGGAGTTCAGAGTTGAGCCATGGCTCCTCCACACTGAGGGAGGTGAGTTGGCCTGGGAACGGTTCCGGATGCCTCCTGGACACAACGGGCATGTCCCCCTGAGTTGAGACCGAAAGAAACCCCAGGCTGAGGGACCAGAGGTGGATCTTCGCATCTGAGTAGCTAGAAATCCAAATTTGATTCCTGGATTGCATCGGGTGTTTCAAGATCTGGTACTGGGTTCACCGTAACTATAGCGCCTGACAGTAAGTAAGTAAGTAAGTAATCTTTATTTGTATAGCACGTTTCACAGACAAAAGGCCACAAAGTGCTTCACAACACAGTAAAACATCGCAAATTAAATACAATATAAAAAAGGGTCACAACAACACAGAAATCATAGCAGCCCAAAAATAGCTAATTAAAGGCTTGAACAAATAAATGAGTCTTAAGGTTGCTTTTAAAAGTATCAACAGACAGATTGAACCAGCTACAAGCCACAGCTCCCAAATGGTTCATTTTATTTTTAAAATATAATTTCAGTGGTAAAAAAAAAAAGGTAGACGAAAGGTTTGTTGAACAAGCCATTTTAGCACACAGACTCCTGAATTCAAGCATGAAAATAAAAAACAACACGCATTTTATTGTTCAATTGAAACCCACAAATGCTCAACAACCAAAAAATAGGCTGATGGAAGCTCTCGTGTCTGAAAGTCGTTTGTTGGTAGGACAGACAACCTTCAGCACACAAAAGTTGTTTCTGTTTTTGTGTTTTCTCTCCTCCTCAAGTTTACCTACCAAGAGAACATACAATTATACCCCCATTGGAAATATGTCTTATCTTACCTCAATTTTCAGCCCATTTCTCTTGGCCAGACGTCATGATTACCTTGGAAGAGCTGGAGGAAGTGTCTGAGAAACCATTGCTGACCCCATGAGCCTCCATCAAATAAAGCAGAAGATGGATGGTCCTCAATGGAACGAAATATTCCACAGGTACTCGGTGTAACTGAAACGAGATGATGAAGTCCGGGATAATCATTGTGAAGTAGTTGCAATTCCACACCATCACAAAGCATTTATTTGACCGCTTTTCCGCTTTTGGACACTGTGTTACCGTTATAGGGCAGAGGCTCGAGGCGAGACCTTGTTCCTGCGCACAGCATTTCACTGGCTTTGAGATCGAAGTTAACTGAATTACAGCCCGAAGTCTGCAGGGCCGGCGCGGCGGTGTAGTTTGTC
Organism: Proterorhinus semilunaris; assembly: GCA_021464625.1. NCBI lineage: Eukaryota > Metazoa > Chordata > Actinopteri > Gobiiformes > Gobiidae > Proterorhinus > Proterorhinus semilunaris. Next base: position 31,013,792 of record CM038347.1, on the reverse strand, counting down.
CACATTGTGAGGCCTGTTGAATGTAAATGGAACAAATCTGCAGTGTCTACCACTGACTGCACTTTTTAGTCTCCATTAAAACGCAGAAGCGGAATGTGGCCAGACCAGAAATGAAGCACAGGCACCTTCACTGCAAATGACAATTCTTCTACGTTAGTGCAGGGTATTTCGACTGCGGAAAATGCCTTCCCCAGGGTCAAGACTGGAGGCTTCAGAGCAACGGAAAAGCTCTGCAGTCGCATAAGGTCTGAATAGAAATGTCACTATCAACTTTTTCACATTTTCTGACTTTACATAGTTCCAGTTTTAATGGTTTATGGCAGGGTAATTAGTGTAGATTTTGTTCTACCAAAAGAAAATACATTTGTATTACATTAGTATCAGGCTGCTATAAAATAAACAAATTAATAAGAGATCTCAAAACGTTCCCCAAGCTGCAGTGGCGCATTGTGTTTTAGTTGCTATAAACCAGGGGTGCACATTGCGTAGATCGCAAGCTACCAGTAGCTCGCCCACGCCAACCGGGTCGATGCCGGAGCCCTATCTCTCCAAAACTGCCTCGTCATTGGGTCCTGGATTGAAACACGGAATGACCGCCTGATTAACACACTGAACACAAGCACGAAGGACTACAAACAAAATCGGTAAAACACTGGCGGCGTCTCGTGTATTGGTCAGCAGCATTTTCCCAATTCGACCGTTCTTACCCAGGGGGAAGGGGAAGTGACATCACCAACAGCTGTTCTTCTTCTACTTTAAGGTTATTGGTGGACTGCAGGCCAAACAAAAGCGCATGCCGCCACCTACTGTATTGCATATGCAACAACATAGTGTCCAAATAAAAACATTTAAGAGAAAAAAAAGAAAAGAAAATCCAAATGATCCTTCACATTTCCCTTTAGCATTATTTTATCTCAACAGCTGTTTCATAAAGCTACAGTATGCAAATTAGCCCTGTGGCTTATGTGATGGCACATAGCTCCTAATCTCCGGTTAGTTAGCACCAGAGGTCCCTATGCTAAAGTGGCTATGATAGTTAGCATTGAGGCTTCTTTCCCTAACTCCTTCCTTACAGCCCAATTCGGAGGCTTCTTATGGTGGACACTGACACACAGCCGGTTTGGCGTAAGACCTCCTACCAATCTGCTCGTTTCGGAAGGGGCCGTAGACTCATAGAATGCATCCCGTTTTATACCCTTCGAGAAGTTTGTTGTTAGATATTAGCCAAAACAGCCGACTTTGTTCAAGTCTGAAGCCCCGCCCCTGAGCATTACCATGGCGCTCCTGTTACTCAATAAAACCAGTCAAATTTGAAGAGCAAGAAATAAAGAGCTTCAATTGATTTAAAACAAGTGATGGCAGAATATAACATTGTGTTGCTTTGTCACAAATAATTGTTCATAATAATGTATTTATTAAGTTAAATAATGTTTTTGTAGTAAAGGTAAATTAAAAATGCTTTAATTTTATAACAATAATAAGAACCCTGAAAGAAAAAAAAACTCCATGTTGTGACCTTCTGAGTGTAGCTCGTGAGCCAAAAAAAGTGTGGGCACCCCGGGATAAACCAACAAACCCACGTACCCCTAAATCTAACATACAGTAACAGACTACCACTGCTCATGTTGTAATGGGTATTCGCTCTGTGAGGTGCTTATACTGTTGCCTAACTTTGACAGTCAATAAACAAATAACATTTGTGGGAGACACTGCACCCTTTTTTTTTATAATAAACTTTCACCTGGAAAAAAATATATACATAATCGTGGCTCAATCCATTGTCCGATTTTGTTACTGAAAATATGGGAAATTTGGGGCATTTTTTTTGTTTTTACATAAAAAAAAAAAAAAGTAGACGTTCTCATATTTATGCCAGTAATCTGCAAAAGTTTCAAATTGATATCTCTAAATGTAAAAACTTTCCCTATTCACCTTAAAGCGCTTCATGCACATTTTTAACTCGAATAGACAAAGATAGACGGTAATGGGGGGCTGCTTGAAGCATCTCTGTTCTGACGGGGCACACGGCTCTATACCTCTCGCTACTCACCGCTGTCCCAGAGAGGGAGTGCAACAGTCGCTGACACTTTTCCCCATCCATCAACAAACAGCGGGTCGACGCTGACATATTGCAGTAGCTGCTAAATTAGCTCAGAAGTATAAATTGTTACGCTTTGAAAGCTTTAGAGATGAATGCTTTCTCAAACTAACATTCAAACATATCAATAATCCAGCACCTGAGCCGCTTAGTTAATTTATAGAGAGACAATGACAACTGCAAGACTTCATTTGGTCAGACTGCTTTTTTGTATTGAAGTGTAATGTTGTGGAACCTACCACCTGCCACTGAACTTAAAACCAAATCTGGATTTAAAGTGAGTTAAATATTGGCTGAAATCAAAACAGTACTCATTTGTAAATAGCACTGAGTGTGTATGTTGAATGAATGATTTGTGTGGCGTCAGTTTTTAGAAAGAAATGGAAAATGTACAACAGATGTAATTTTAGTGTAGTGTAGAAAACGCCCAACAATGGACTGGAGTTGAAAGCACTAGCAATACACTCTCTTTGCCTTGCATCAGCTACAAGTAGGGGTGGGCGATATGATAAAAAAAATAGCACGATTTTTGAATGATAAACTCCCGATTTCAATGTTATCACTATTTTTTATAGTAACTAAAATAACTTAAATTACACACTGAAGAAGAAAAAGATTGAATTAATATACTAATTTATTCAACACACAACACACAACAAAAATAGACGTAGAACTTAGACTAGACTTAGAACTACAGCAAACTAACTCTATACATTAAAAAACACAATAAAACTCCAGACAATAAAAGTAAAATAGTAACACTAAGTTTGGTAAAGGCTTGTTCGTGTCTGTTGCTGTTTGGCATCTTTTCTGAGACGTCTCTCTCATGACGTCAAGCTGCTGTGATACAGTCTAACCCTTTCACAATAAGAGTCTTACTAAAGCGATAACATACGGTGTCTTTTATTGTGTAAAAAGCTAACCGGAAGCAGTTCGTTACCATAAGTTATTACTTGACCAAGTGATTCACCAAAGTTGGACAAGTCTTATATTTTCAAAGAAATGGATAAACAATGCATTTGTGAACACGGCCCAGGATTTAAATTAAACAAATGAGAAGGATGCGGCGCCTACAGAACTGTAAGGACGAAGGACACACTCGCTTCTTCGCACATGTGTCAGGTAAATAAATAAACACACACTGAGCAGCAGCGTTACGGAGGAAAGACACCGACATAAATACCTCTGAAATAGAGACAGAACGCTGGGTTTAAAAGCTCCAGATTGAGGAGCCTGGTCGTGTATGCGACTGTAGAGGAGCGGCTCGCTGCCAAACGCTCGCATTGGCGTCCGACATTGCGTAAGCAGAGAGTTCGCGGCTTGGGTTTACGTCACTAACGGTGAAAAGAGAGTCAACTGTGCAGAAGTGCTTAGAACCGTGATAAAACGATCCCACAAAAATGACAGATCGTCAGCTCTGGAGATCGTAAGACGGTCTAATGTTGTCATATCGCCCAGCCCTAGCTACAATCTTGTTCTGTTTAATTGCAATGTCCCTGTCAAATAAATCAATCAATAAATGTAGCTTTGAAAGGTAATGTTTTCAGCCGAGACCAGTGCACTAAGTCCCACCTACGGGCCTTAATGTGCTGGTGTTGGTCGTCTCCAGCCGGCGTTGTTTGGCATTTTGTGTTTAACTGCTAAGGCTAATCACGCGCTGTGTCATGAAAGCCTTTTGCACTATTCAATTCAGCCGCCTCCTCGAACAGCTGGTTGTTTGTTTGTATCCGAGAATAGAACCCGGAAGTGCTTCTGGTACGAGACTTTCCAGCCCTATAAGGACCATACAGGAGCACGTTCCCCGCCCATTGGCTGACCCATCAGAACTGTGTCCCGACACTATGGCCGTCATTTTTTTGTTGACTTTTTTTCTGGCATTTTCTAGTTTACAGACATTTTTCTCTAATTGTTACCAAGCGTCCCGAGCTCTTGGGAATGAGAGGGTGTGAATATACAGGATTAGAGGAAAAGAAATTGACTACGCAACACAGGTGGGTAATGTTTTTAATTACGAAACAACATTACAACATGGTAAAGCTCCAAATTGTCAGATAAAAATAGTATGGGATGCTAACAATCACTTGAGCGAATGCCTTTGAGGGTCCCTGCACTGAAGAGCCACTGTTTTGAAGAAATATCACAATCAAGTTTCACTCCGTCATGCTTTGTTTGCTTTTCCAAGTTGTTCTAGCTGTACAAAACACAGCATTTATTCTTGTTTCCCTGCGACGATGTAACAAGTACACCGGGTCCTGGAGCATAATTATCTGTAGAGACTGAATAAATGTTGTACCAAAGTAATTATATCTTCGGGGATTTACAGCTAAACAAGCAGACGGAGCCTTCAGCACTCATAGGTCCCTCCAGAGCCAGACATCAGTAAGCCCATGCATCTTTCTTCCTCCAGCCAATTTAGAGAGGAATCCTGCAAATAAAGCACCGTGATAAGTCTGATCTAATAGTCTGGGCAACATGCAATGTGGGATGGGGTCCAGAAGTAAACACCAAGGGTCTACAGGGATCAATAATTGAGCTGGAGAATTACTCTTCAGGGCAAAGGAAGTGGGAGGCAGGAGGGTGGAGGAAACACACATCACTTTTCATGTCGCAGAACCACGTCTGAAATGTATGAAGTGCTTATGCTGGGGACACATGAAACATGGTGCAAAGGGAACAAAGCACAGACAATTCTACACTCGAATGAGGGCAGAATGAGTAAATAACATTTTAAAAAAAAACGTACATGAACATCTTCTCCACGTATGCTGTACGCTTTTCTTGTAAACTGCATCGCACATTGAGTACAGTCTTGTGTACAGTTTGTTTACAGTGCCTTACGAGACCATAGTTTCACACGATAACAACTTTGTACATAAAGAAATACAAGTAAACAGTGCATTTATGTGGAACAAAAGACCGATCAAATGTACTCTCCACTGTCGGAGGTCCAGCTAATCCACTCCATGCAGCTCCATTTTGCCTCTGCCTCAGAAATCCACAAGATTCAAATACAGCGAAAAGTTTCCTCTTTGAGGGTTCACAAATATCTTCCGTGATCTTCTCCTCCATGTTTTGCCGCGATGTAGGCGCAGGTTTGTAGCACCTGAAAGTGCGGCGGCCCTCTGCTGCACTGTTTGTGGATTCTCTCCGCAGTACTGTACTGTTCCTAATTCAATGTGAGCCTGGGGATAACATGACATATACATACTTTTAAAGGCTGGTGTCATAATTTAGATGTTAAGATGTGACTATGGAGAGCACCATTTGCCCAAATATAGGATAACAAATAACTCTTTACAAGTTTAGACTTTAAAGTGTGAGCGACTGAAGAGACTTGAACAATTTCTTACTGGTTTATTTATAGATATGTCCTCTTCAAATTCCCAGCATGATTGCGCCTTATCACTGTTTGTTAACATTCAAATAAAATAAAAACTACAGTTATATCCACAAAAGTGGCAAGTTCAAGTGTCTCAAAGCAGTGAACCTCATGTAGCCCAGTTGCTCTGTTCCCGGTTGCCAGAGTCATTACTATCGCAATACCAAACATGTTTGATCCCTAGTGCATGTTGAATGTCCTGATATGAAGAAGCCAAATGGCAGAGATGAGATCCAAACCCAACCCCCTCCGACTCCTGGCTGTGCCTAGACATTCTGTCCATCAAAGTGACATAACCAGGCACAAAGGGCAGCCCTGGTGGACGCCCGCATGCACTGGAACAGGTCTGACCTACTGCCGACCAGGCTCTTGCTCCAGTCACACAGCCCTAACCACACCATGCATCATAGTAGAGATATTCCAATAATAATTCCTGGACAACTGAGAGTCTCGACGAACAGGAGGGACACAGTCGGATGCCATCTTGTGATCCACTGAGCTAATTTGCACATGTTCGATGAACTCCCAACACCCAGGGGAGGGTATAGAGCTGGTCTAGTGTTTGGCAAACCAGGATCAAAACAAACAGTCATATCACAGTCGCAGAGACATTGGCAGATTCTGACGAGGCTTACTGCCCCCCCACGCAGAGCTGACCAGCAATGTCAGAATCAGAAAGACAAAAAAGTCATGCTGTTCAGGTTGATCGAAAAGCCACACACATGTAACGTGTTTTTGTAGTTTTTGCAGTAAACTATCCCCAATTCGGTAAAGACGTTGACAGTGTAATTATTTTAGTCAAATTGTTTCATCAAAACTCCATAATCACATTGACACAGCAAGAAATCATTCCAGTGCACAGGATGTTCAATAGAATTTCCAATAACTCCTTCATGCACCTGTCTGTGGGTGGATTACTGCACGTCCAGAAATGACAGCACATAATTACTTCCAGTGGATTGACTTAATTCTTGATGCAGTAAAGTGCGCGTTGAAGAAGGCCCGGCGCTTCACCGACAAAGAAAATTAACATCCCTCGTCGTTCCCCTTCAAAAGACTGGAACAGCTTGGCTTGGCGGTTATGGCTTCTTTAGATCTATCAATTCAAATGACTGAAAATGCAATATTGTGCTTCGTTGATCTTATATTGTATTCGTTCGATAATGCTACATTGATCTATAGTGACGTACCTCCATTGCGAGTGAAAGCACAGTTTGCTGCTGTACTGCTCTGTGTCAGCCGGTGCACAGAGCACCTGTTTTTCCCTCGCTGTTCTGAAATGTTTTTACCTATTCTCTTGTGCAGCACTTTGTGATTTTATCTATGAAAAGTGTTTTTGAAGTAAACTTTACTTAAATGTAATGGGCCAACGTTCAGTAGAGAGCTTTCTAGTTACTTCGGGAGATATGCAAAAATGGATGACTAGTAAGAATGCAAGGACGAGTCAAAGATTAGGTCATGCTTCACAATTCACAGGTACTTTGAAGTAGGGCTGCACAATACATCGCAAAAAATATCGTATCGCAAAACAAACAATGCATTGAACTTTTAATGTGTAAAAGTTCCGTTTTAGTTAAACATTTAAATTCTGTTGTAAGAACCTTAAATATAGCCTATAGGTCTATTTCACATCTATTTGGTGTAGGACTTTCCACTTGTTGCCCTGAAACCAAAGTACATTTGGCATCCCACTGCACCAGAAATGAGAACTATTGTACAAGGGTTTAGAGACAGATGGCGTTTCCTTCAAGTGGCAGGTGCCATTGATGGTACACATATTAAAACAACCGGAAAGGGGACTACTCTATTATTCTTCAGGCTGTAGTAGATCATCGCATGAAATTTTGGGACATTAACGTGGCTCGTGCAGGAAAGATGCACGTGTATGTGCCCTGTCTTCTTTGTATCAAAGAGGGATTAATGGCACTTTATTCCCAGACTGGACGGAAACATTTGAAAATGTTGATGTGCCACTGGTTCTGCTGGGGGACTCCGCATATCCACTACTCCCATGGCTCATGAAACCTTACCCAGAGGGAGCAGGACTTGCAGCAGACCAGATCAACTTCAACTTCAAGCTGAGTCAGTCTTAAAGGACGATGGCATTGCCTGAAGACAAGTGATGCCCACATTACATTTGTGAGTCGAATCGTTTCAGCATGTTGTGATTTACACAACTTTGTGGAAATGCATAATGAGGACTATTTGAATGGAGACACTGAAGCAGAGGAAGAGGTTGAAGCTGTTCCAGAGGGGAGATGTGGTGATTATGAACAACAATCCGGGATCCGCAATGCCCTGTGTAGATGTTTTTCAACATTGTAAAAAAAACAACATAAATTTTGCAGGGTAACTGTTTAAAAGGTATATTGGTTAAATCTATAATTTGTGTAGCGATTGAGACAATGTGTACATTTTAATGTTAGAAATAAAGCTGATTCAAACTTATTGCTGGGACTTTTGTGATTGTGTGGTCAGTTATTCTTTTTTTGATACTTGAACGTCAAGGATACAAGTATTTGCGCACGTTCTGAATCACCAAAATGGATATTGGGTTTTAGCTCATATCTTCCATTGCTGAGTTTCAAGTCTCTTGAATAAAAACATTTAAATGAGCAAGAACTTTTATTTACTTGACTGTCAATGTCGTCAATTAAAACAAAATAGCATTTACCCACAATAAAGTGCTGCATGCAGTAATGTACAATTATGAACAACATCTTGAGCTTAACAAAGTATGGGTCGGAAACCATGCTTCTAGGTAAAACAACATTTTCTCAGTTTGTAAACATTAAACACAGGTAAACGTCCTGATGAAAATTAAAAAATAAAAAACCTGCAATTATACATGTTATAACACACAGGTCTAGTATAAATTGTAACAGACCTAGAAAACTACGTGCTACAGATAAATCTTAAAGGTGGCAGCTGATGTGGAACATGATGAGGGGGCCTCTGATGAGACGGACCACCAGACCACGATGAAGAAGAAGCAGGAACCTGTGTGTTCACCATATTTATTAGTTGTGAAAAACAATGCGCCATCAGCTGATTTGAGGCCTGTTGTTGAGCTTGCAGCTGGGTCATCGAGGCACTGAATCTTCTTTCATCTGCTTCCTGTTGAGCTTTGAGCATCTTCTCCTGTAGAGCCTGATCCTGTTCGACCTGCCTGGTCTCTGCCTCCCTCATTTCCTCCAAAACCTTGTTGCTTTCTGCCATATTTGGTGAAGTCGTCATCCCGTCCTTTGGCCTTTGCTTTTCTTTTTCTTGGTTTGGCCCCAGGTATCTCAAGCCTCTCACTGGCTCCAGTGGGTTCACTCTCCTGAGCTGATGAGACATCACTGTCCAAACTAGTATCTGCCTCCTCTGCTGTAATACAGTACAGCACAATAACTATTATTGTTCATGTTTTAACATCATAAATGACGCAGATAGCCCGGGAACACTTGCTTCGGTCTCGGTGTCATCATCTGGTGGAGGATCCATTGTGTTTGACTCCACTATGTCAATAGTTTGCAAATCAGGTTTTGTGCCGAGGATTTTGTCCAGTGCGTCGTACCACTCGAACTTATCTTGGACTTTTGAAGTGCCTCCAGATTGTTTCAGAGCATTCCCCGAACTTTGATGTATTGCTGTTGAAGTTTTTTAGTTTTAACTGACCGCTGGAAACCGCATTCTCTCATCTGTTTACTGAAAACCTCCAGAAGGTGACCTCGGGGCAGTACTTTAGTCCGGACCAAATCAAACTCCAGCCCAAAAGAACCGTACCTGCAGGTGTTCCGGACTCCAGCCCGTTTTAAGTGATGTAGGTGTGAAAAGCACCCTAAGCTGCCAAAGGCACTACCTCCAACTTTCATTACCCCTTTAACACTCTTTGTCTGGCCAGTTATTTCACCAACGCCCTTTTCAAATGGGCCATTTCGTACAATAGGCTACTGTAATAAAACTTTAATAGAGCAACAACAACAAAAAAGCAAAGAAAGTGTGAAAACTTTTGTAGACAGAAATATCTCAATTTCTGGAGATATTTTCCATCTGGCTCCCATCGCGGAGCTAAACGGTTTCTTGGAGACTTTGTTACGATGTGCGCAGAGCTGCTGGGCTGTGACATTGCTTTTCTTTGACAACCGTTGAAAGCGATGATGGCGGTCGCTAGGGTAGCTGCAGCGTACAGTCTGTAATGAAATGGCCCATATCGGGCATCATACAGGTTGTTTGAAATACTTTTGCCCCCCTAGATGATGCCTCACTCGGCGGGAGGCAGTTTTTCCTATTGACTGCATTGCTATTTTACAAGGAATATCCAACCCAATTATCAAGATACTATAAGAGACCAACACAAAAATCTGGACAATAATTTGATTTTATATCAGGAAAATACTTGGAAAAACAGATCAAGAATCAGTCATTTATTTTGTTCTGCCAAGAAAATAAATAAATAAATACTGACGTTTTTAGAGTATTTATACATATATTTATACATTTAGTTTTTGATCTCTTATTTGGCCATTCACTCATACACACATTCTACATTCATACTTGCTTAAATTTGTTCCAGTGCTCCAGAAACTGATCCCGTATCAGATGAAAATCATCTGCCTCTCCTTTTGGTTCAAGTTTTCAAGTTGGACATGTTTCAATACATCATGAAGCAAATTAATAAAGGTTGGAGGGTTTTATTTATTCCAATTTATTAATAGGATCAGTCTTCTATCTTCTATCTATTAATCAAATCTGCATTAGCAATTAGATATTTCTGACGCAACTGATCAAAAGACGCAAACATATTTTCAATAAACAAATCCTGTATCGAATGTATTCCTTTGGCTTTCCACTCAGACAAAGCACCTCACGAAGTGCTGGGTTGAACTCATGGTTGTTCCAGAGTGTACTCGGGGTGAATACGGAAATACCTTGCCATTTATCTTGCTGACTTTGAGCGTCTGGAAAAGCGCTATATAAGACAAATGCATTATTATTATTATTATTATTTAAAATGTTTTCTAATTTGATGCCAAATTTTACAGTATGAGAGACTTAACTTTGGGAATAGTAGTCGTTAAAGAAGAATAAATCAATGCTTGTAACAAGGTAGTGTGATTCTCCATCTCAACCTAGTCAGCTCCATTTGCATTACACCAGAAATACAAAGATCGGATATTACACAACCAGTAATAGAATCTGGAGCGAGGCAATGCCATTCCACCAAGTTCTTTTGGTCTTTGGAGAAAAGCTTTCTTAACCCTAGGAGTCTTTTTTGTTCCAAATGAATTGAGAAATTAATTGTCTAGTTCTGTAAAAAATAAATAAATAAATATATCAATAAATAAAGGATTTTAGTAATAAAAAAAAAGGTACGCATTGGTTTAAAAATAAAAATAAAATTGGTAGAATATTCATTCTCACTATTGCCCCATTTATCCAAATTCTTGTTTTGTTTGTTCATACAATGTCGTGTTGTGGTCAGAAATCCTTTGTGTCACTGATGAAGCCTCTTGGATGAGACTTCAACTACCTTAAGAATCCTCAACTTAAATTTGATGTCATCTTTTGGTTTTAGGAAAGTAACTGCACTCCCCTAAAGGAAAGAGTAACTGAGTGCAGATTCTCAAAATGCTTATTCAAATCCTGTATCCCGTTATTCCCCAACACTGATGATAACATGCCTGGACTGACTTAAAGGCCCTTTTACACTTCAGCGACAGCTCCGCGCTTACGTACTGGATGCAAGTGGTGACCCAGTCAGTGAGTTTGTGACAGCTGCAGCTGCGCGGATGAGGCGCTGATGTGCGCCTGCTGCAAACGGTGACTCGAGTCACACAAAACAAATTCCTTCAGTCTCCCTCTTCCAAGTTATGTTTCATTAATATATTGTTCCTGATTTAAGGCCGTAGTGTTTTCATTTTTCATTCACTTTTTTTTTTTAAATATACATCGCAACGGAGAAGTTTATAAAGCGGATTGGGTTGCGGTGGGCGGGACCGGCCGCTCGGCTATAAACAGGCCTTAATAGTGGGATTATTCCACAGACAGACGGGACTCATCAAAGGTCCTTTCATAGAGTCATTTATTGCTTTTTGTGAAGGATAATGACATTGTTCAGGATGTCCATATTTCACTATAAAGCTGATTGTGTCCTACAGGCGATGGCCTCTGTTTCAAGGCTTTATTTTTATTCAAAGTTCCCTAACCACACAACAAGATACATAACAAGACAGACCGTGGTCTTTTTTTGAGTTGTATTACGTAGAATATAAATCCCAACAGCAGATTTTTTTTGTTTTGTTTTTTTGCCACAGTGATGCTGTGACCACCAGCTTTGTGAATCTGATCTATTCTGGTAGTCACTCATTCCTTTTTAATTTCTGTTATAGCCTTGTGTTTACAATGGATGCCACCAATGTGTTGAAAATCCAATTCATTATTTATCAATCATTAAAACATCAACATAAAAATATATCAATTACAGTAAAAGAGTGCAGATAAAATACTTTCAGTTTTCATATGCTTGGGTAAAAAGAGCTGTTTTCAGCCTGGATTTGAACATTGTCAGAGTTGAGGCCTGTCTCACATCCTCATGAAGACTGTTCCAGATTTTAGCTGCATGAAACTGAAACGCAGCCTCACCGTGTTTATTATTGACTCTGGGAACCACCAGGGGACCCCTCCCTGAAGTTCTCAGGGCCCGAGATGGTTCATACGGCTCTAACATGTCAGAGATGTACTTTGAAAACCATGAAAAGACTTGTACACAAGCAGAGCTGTTTTAAATTTTAAATTCTATTCTCTGAGTGACAGGAAGCCAGTGCAGGGACCAGAGCACTGGACTAATATGGTATTTCCTGGTTCTTGTCAGGACTCGAGCAGCAGCGTTCTGGATGTACTGCAGCTCTAACAGCTCGTTTAGAAAGGCCAGTGAGCAGCCGTTACAGTAGTCTAACCTGCTGGAGACAAATGCATGGATGAGTGTCTCTAAGTCTGGTTTTGACACTATTCCTCTGATCTTAGCAATGTTTTTCAGATGGTATGATGGTATGATGTTCAGCACTGGCATTTGTGGAAACTGGTGCTTTACTTTGGGCTACAAGTGGAAGGTTTGGCCCTTGGTATTATGACTATGAAGAAAACAAGCCCTCCACGCAAATTTGCCTACTGCCGTCATAAAGTATGACTTGCCTCAATTTCATAAAGTGCCTTTAAAAGTATTGAACATGCTCTTTGTGGCATTATTCATACACTTTTGTTGCACTCTATGATTCTTTTTTCATCAAAATATGTGTGTAGTTACACATGTCTTGAGGCTCATGTAAAAAAAAAAAAAATTATGAGTTCATCATGGCCGGACTACTGTAACTCCCTGCTAACAGTGTGTCGATAAAAAATGCAGCTGCAGGTTTGGAGACAAAACATAAGAGAACATATTACTTCTGTGCTAAAGTCTCTCCACTGGCTTTCTGTTGAGTTTAGATTTAAATTTAAAATCCTTCTCACATATAAGGCCATAAAGGGTATGGCTCTAATCTACAAGATGCTATAGTGTAATATCAGACGAGCATTTCGCTCTCAAAATGCAGGTCTGTTGGTGACTTTTCAAGTCTGTAAAGGAACAGTAGGAGGTAGAACATTCAGCTACCAAGCTCCAGTTTCATGCAATAAACTTCCAGCTCTTTCTAAAGAACCAAGACACAGTCTCTAAATTTAAGACTAGGCTCGGAGTAATAATGCTGGGTGAAGTACGGTACACAACAACCCTGTCCTCTCGCTCTTCTTACTGCAGATACTTTGTCTTTTAATTATGATGCCGTGGACCTGATCTTTCGTCTGGTGCAACAATAACGTTACTCCAGATGAAGTTTGAATCTCCTCAAACCCCTCTTCTTCACTCTCCCCTTCTTTCATTAACATAGCCCGCAGCGTCGCGCCTCTTACTAGAGCCCTGCATTTGAGCCCGAGGCCCGAGGGGCCCGACGGCCCAAAGGCCCGCGGGCCGGGCTTCGGGCCCATTACCGCATCATTGCGTCGGACACGGGCCGGGCTCGGGCTTGGTTTTCCCCCCCCTGCCAATGCGTTGTGCTGCTATTTTTTAACCAACTTAAATGGCGACATTAAATGCAGCACCCGCTCTCCTCTCTCCCTGCCCACCTGCTCTCTCACACCTCGTCTTGTCTTGACCCGCCAACTCAACACAAACATGTACCTGCCTTCCCTGTGGACCGTGGCGTGGGAGTTTTCCTCGCCGTGCGTACAGCTCTGCAAAGCGGTCGTATTGAGAGAGAGGACCGGGCGGTTCGCGTGCGGATGTGCGTATGTCCTCTCGCCCCGTCGTTAATTATAATACATCCATGGTCTTGACCCGCCACCTCTTGCCACAAACATGTACCTGCCGTCCATGTGGGCTGTGGCGTGGGGGGTTTCCCCGCGTGGGCAAACCTCTGCAAAGCGGTATGGAGAGAGAGGACGGAGCGGTTCGCGTGCGGAGTGCTTCTTATCGACGGTATGTGTTCGCAGTGTTTCCAGGAAACAAATGCATGCGTGTTCCTCCCAACAATAAAAAATAAACACTGTGCTTTATGTTACGTTTAGATAGAAGTGTTTATTTATTCATACAATACAGCTGTTTAATCACGCATTTGGAAAATATTGGAAAGGGAGAGAGAGAGAGAGGGAAGAGCCGGGCCGCAGGCCGGGCTCGGGCCTGATAATTCTGAAAGTCTGTCGGGCCGGGCCGGGCTCGGGCCCGAACCTCACGAACCTCACCTCCAGAAATCAGGCCCGTGCAGGGCTCTACCTCTTACTCGCATTACAAACGTCCTATATTTTCCCCACTGTGAGTTGAACATGGTCCAGCTCCCGAATATTGATAGTCCTGCTCTAGCGTCAGTATTGGCGGGTCGGCCAATCCGACACACCGTCATTCCGACGTCCCTCCATTGCGACATCCCGTCAAGCCGACACTTTTGGACACTACTATTCCGACAATAGGTCCTTAAGGTTAGGGCTAAGGTAAGGTTAGGGTTAGTTTGTAAACTCCACTATCCTTAAGGTCAGGGCTAAGGTAAGGTTAGGGTTAGTTTGTAAACTCCACTATCCTTAAGGTTAGGGCTAAGGTAAGGTTAGGGTTAGCTTGTAAACTCCACTATCCTTAAGGTTAGGGCTAAGGTAAGGTTAGGGTTAGTTTGTAAACTCCACTATCCTTAAGGTCAGGGCTAAGGTAAGGTTAGGGTTAGTTTGTAAACTCCACTATCCTTAAGGTCAGGGCTAAGGTAAGGTTAGGGTTAGCTTGTAAACTCCACTATCCTTAAGGTTAGGGCTAAGGTAAGGTTAGGGTTAGCTTGTAAACTCCACTATCCTTAAGGTTAGGGCTAAGGTAAGGTTAGGGTTAGGATTAGTTTGTAAACTCCACTATCCTTAAGGTTAGGGCTAAGGTAAGGTTAGGGTTAGGATTAGTTTGTAAACTCCACTATCCTTAAGGTTAGGGTTAGTTTGTAAACTCCACTATCCTTAAGGTTAGGGCTAAGGTAAGGTTAGGGTTAGCTTGTAAACTCCACTATCCTTAAGGTTAGGGTTAGTTTGTAAACTCCACTATCCTTAAGGTTAGGGTTAGTTTGTAAACTCCACTATCCTTAAGGTTAGGGTTTGTTTGTAAACTCCACTATCCTTAAGGTTAGGGTTAGTTTGTAAACTCCACTATCCTTAAGGTTAGGGCTAAGGTAAGGTTAGGGTTAGGATTAGTTTGTAAACTCCACTATCCTTAAGGTTAGGGTTAGTTTGTAAACTCCACTATCCTTAAGGTTAGGGCTAAGGTAAGGTTAGGGTTAGCTTGTAAACTCCACTATCCTTAAGGTTAGGGATAAGGTAAGGTTAGGGTTAGTTTGTAAACTCCACTATCCTTAAGGTTAGGGCTAAGGTAAGGTTAGGGTTAGCTTGTAAACTCCACTATCCTTAAGGTTAGGGCTAAGGTAAGGTTAGGGTTAGCTTGTAAACTCCACTATCCTTAAGGTTAGGGCTAAGGTAAGGTTAGGGTTAGGATTAGTTTGTAAACTCCACTATCCTTAAGGTTAGGGTTAGTTTGTAAACTCCACTATCCTTAAGGTTAGGGCTAAGGTAAGGTTAGGGTTAGTTTGTAAACTCCACTATCCTTAAGGTTAGGGCTAAGGTAAGGTTAGGGCTAAGGTAAGGTTAGGGTTAGTTTGTAAACTCCACTATCCTTAAGGTTAGGGCTAAGGTAAGGTTAGGGTTAGCTTGTAAACTCCACTATCCTTAAGGTTAGGGATAAGGTAAGGTTAGGGTTAGGGTTAGTTTGTAAACTCCACTATCCTTAAGGTTAGGGCTAAGGTAAGGTTAGGGTTAGTTTGTAAACTCCACTATCCTTAAGGTTAGGGCTAAGGTAAGGTTAGGATTAGTTTGTAAATTCCACTATCCTTAAGGTTAGGGATAAGGTAAGGTTAGGGTTAGCTTGTAAACTCCACTATCCTTAAGGTTAGGGATAAGGTAAGGTTAGACTTAGTTCTAGTTAGGGGAATTTCCCCCACTCCCACAATTAACTTCTCAACCTCTGTTATTTGGGGTATCTTTTCAGTTGTGACCAGTTTATTTTGATGTAATCTTTGGCTACCGGAAGATAACAGGAAAAGAGTAGCAAGACTGCTCTTTGTGACAGTACTGGAGGAGTCATACTCGGAATTGCTATCATTGATTGTGGGGACATAATTACATAATGTTCTCTGCAGCTCTGAGCGGAAGGGAAGTCGTTTGAGGACACAGTATTTACAGCCACTGTCCTCACGGTCGATCAGATCTGGAACTGGTTCAGTCCCATAACTTTGAACTACATAGACACAATTTGCATAACTCCCAGGGACAGAATTTATGGCAGAAAATATGCATGCGACCCGGAGTGATCCCTTTTCCTTGTCTAAGTTTGGACTTTAAGTTACAGCGGCAGAGTGGTTAGCGCAGCATGGTAGCAAGAAGGATCCGACAAACATAGAAAACATAATACAGGGCAAGACTTTGTGTGGAAATTGATATTAGACTCCAGTTGAAACCTCATTTCACAGTGCATCCATCCCATTAGATCTATGTAAAGTTAAAATAATTGCTAGAATGTACTGTTATAAAAAATGTAAGGTTTAGATTAACACGAACTCTGACCATTTGATTTGCGAATGGGCCAGAGAGCGGAACAAAAACAGGAAGCGAAAGTTGCGGGGCTTTGTGCGTCTGCTACAACCAAAACAAACAAACCAGTAACGCATAAACAGAGGAGCGTAATCCACGACATTCATTACGGAATGTAGTTGAATCTCTAAAATTTACACCAAAACATAGCCATGACTTGTAAATATGAAGCAGAAAACATTAATATAAGCAGTGACAGAGGCCAATGAGCAAAGCCCTGATTAGATCCTTTTGGAACCTTGCTCCCCATCTGAGTCCCTCGGACAGTCGTATGTAGTTTTTTACGTCTCTGCCCTTAGCATTCGCAGTTTTCTCATGTTAAGAAAATATCTCCATGATCTGTTAGTCCTGGTTTAGTCCTGCTTAGGGCTGGGTATTGTTTTTTTTATATATATATATTTTTTTTTATACCACTACTTTGACGTTAATGATACCTGCTTTTTGGTACCAGTGCCTTAAAGTAATAGGCCACCGTTTTTTGCATACTGAGATATGTACTTACCTTAGCTTAGAGGAGTTGGTGTGTACCTGTCTGGTCTTTACGCTCGAGCGCTCAGTCACGCAAAAACACCGAACATGTTGTCAGCATTTAGCCTCTCGGGGGTGACGTTAGAAGCGACCAAGCTGATCCACGTTTTCCCTATTCAAATACGGTTACGTGAGCATCCAAGTATAGTCACACAAAATTAAACATGTCAATTTTCTAAGCGGATAAAAAGGGGTACTATATTGTAAGGCGTAATAATACCTTTGGAGCACTTCGACGTCCGCGCAGTAAAGTCGAAGTGCTCCTAAGGTATTATTACGCCCATTGCTGCGCCGTGTATCGGCTTTATTTTTGCTCCCATTTCGTCTGTAAAAAGCAAGGGCGTAAGTTTGGAGTTACTATTGGTGGGGACACCACTCACTGTTTTCCTCTGTGGACGGTTTTGGCCATTAAAGGGATGTCTGTGTAAGTTCTCAGTCGTACAGGGGTTGTCCATCCTCAATGAAGGTACTTGATTCATCTTCTGTACTCAGTAGTTGAAGTCTTCGAACGTTTCGCCTCTCATCCAAAAGGCTTCGTCAGCGACAGAGGTCACAATCTGCACGCAGCTGAATATATAGACCAACAGGGAGGAGTTAGGGTAGGCCAGTCTCCTCCCCTCTAGTAACAGCTACTCTCACCTGGGGGTAAACACCTTTGAAATAGAGCGTCTCTAACGATGTGCTCACCTCAGTATCGGTGAGTCATGTCCTCTACACGAAACGTTCGAAGACTTCAACTACTGAGTACAGAAGATGAATCAAGTACCTTCATTGAGGACATTAAAGGGATGCAGAGGATTTCTGCATTTAGAAGGATTCGGAAATTGACAACAAAGAGGTGTGAACGCGAACTGCGCCAGTTGTAAGGGGTCGGCCCATTAGTCCGACAACCCATTATTTCGACGTCTCATTATTCCGAAAATAGTCCCATTGAGTAGGGGTGCCATTAGTCCGACATCTCTTTAGTCAGAAAAAAAGGACCCATTGGTCCGAAGTCCTGTTGGTCCGACCGTGAACAGTTTAAATGTATTAATAATTATCATAAACATATATCGATTATTTCAATGTTAAATAAGTTCATATTATTTATTTCTAAACTTTGAAATTTAAATAAATGTCATGTGAAATAGCTATTGTCTTCAGTGGACAACTCCGAGCACATCTCCGCTGTTTATGGTCGGACCAATGGGACGCATTATTAATAAAGTTAATTTAGCACGAAATAATGCAGGCCACATGTTTTCGCTTGTAGCTATGATTTAATTTAATCAGCAATGACCTTCTGTCACAGACTCTTCTCCCCAGATTCAGCGACCTACCATATAAAGAAGAAATATTGTATCTGTATAGTAAGAGATCTATGAACAGCGATGGATATGATATGACAGCCACAGATTGGTGTTTTTCTTGAGGATACCACACTCAAACTCGCAACCTCCGGTACTGATGACTTGCACAACCTGATGTGTGTGTTGATATGAATTGTAACTGTATTTTAGTCGCGGCAAGAGGTACACAAATGTTTCAAGGGGTATTGGTTGCTCAATCCTGTCACAAAGTACTGTATGCCTGACTATGACCTCACCATAGTTCTTTGAATAATGCCGGTCCCACTCCCAAAGAAGAGAACTGTGGCTTTGCTGTAACTAGCTCTTCTTCATTCACTACTTTTCAGACACATGCTTGGCTTCTGTTTCCTGTTATCTCTAATGACCGAGTACAGACTGAAATCCCCCTGATTCCTAAAATGATAAAATAATGAAAAACTCGAATAAAATTAAGTCTGACAGAGAACAGTGAACTAATGAGACTCTGAGAAGCAAACAGGAGAAAACTTCGAAGCAACAAAGGCTTCGGAAACAACCACGGATCAGAAAGCGGATCCATGTGGGAATTATGCGGAAACATGGATGAAACCCCCCATTATAATAATCAGCATGGAGCTAAGGAGACCGTGCCACCTCTTCGAGTAGACGGCAAAGCTACGGTGACAAACAAGGAGTCAAACAAGGATGATGTGTTGTTTTCCTTGTAATAGTAGATCATTCAAGTCTATTTTCATGGACATTTCTATTGAAAACACCTTTGCAATGTGTTCTGAAATGCACACTTAACCTGGCTAAAACCAGTTTGAACATTTTCATATAGGAACTAGCTTTATCAACTTCCAGAATCCCAGCACCTGACCCAAAACAAGCCCGGAATGTTACTGTAGCTACAGCTCGGTAACTGAACTCTGGGGGTTCTCAGCTTTTTTATTTTATTTAACCTTTATTTAACCAGGAAAGTCCCATTGAGATTAAAAACCTCTTTTTCAAGGGAGTCCTGGCCAAGAGGCAGCAAAAGATGAGGAATGACATACAGTGCCTTGCGAAAGTATTCGGCCCCCTTGAACTTTTCGACCTTTTGCCACATTTCAGGCTTCAAACATAAAGATATAAAACTGTAATTTTTTTGTGAAGAACCAACAACAAGTGGGACACAATCATGAAGTGAAACGAAATTTATTGGATATTTCAAACATTTTTAACAAATAAAAAACTGAAAAATTGGGCGTGCAAAATTATTCAGCCCCTTTAAGTTAATACTTTGTAGCGCCACCTTTTGCTGCGATTACTGCTGTAAGTCGCTTGGGGTATGTCTCTATCAGTTTTGCACATTGAGAGACTGAAATATTTGCCCATTCCTCCTTGCAAAACAGCTCGAGCTCAGTGAAGTTGGATGGACAGCGTTTGTGAACAGCAGTTTTCAGTTCTTTCCACAGATTCTCGATTGGATTCAGGTCTGGACTTTGACTTGGCCATTCTAACACCTGGATATGTTTATTTGTGAACCACTCTATTGTAGATTTTGCTTTATGTTTTGGATCATTGTCTTGTTGGAAGACAAATCTCCGTCCCAGTCTCAGGTCTTTTGCAGACTCCATCAGGTTTTCTTCCAGAATGGTCCTGTATTTGGCTCCATCCATCTTCCCATCAATGTTAACCATCTCCCTGTCCCTGCTGAAGAAAAGCAGGCCCAAACCATGATGCTGCCACCACCATGTTTGACAGTGAGGATGGTGTGTTCAGGGTGATGAGCTGTGTTGCTTTTACGCCAAACATAACGTTTTGCATTGTTGCCAAAAAGTTGGATTTTGGTTTCATCTGACCAGAGCACCTTCTTCCACATGTTTGGTGTTTCTCCCAGGTGGCTTGTGGCAAACTTTAAACGACACTTTTTATGGATATCTTTAAGAAATGGCTTTCTTCTTGCCACTCTTCCATAAAGGCCAGAGTTGTGCAGTATACGACTGATTGTTGTCCTATGGACAGAGTCTCCCACCTCAGCTGTACATTTCTGCAGTTCATCCAGAGTGATCATGGGCCTCTTGGCAGCATCTCTGATCAGTTTTCTCCTTGTATGAGCTGAAAGTTTAGAGGGACGGCCGGGTCTTTGTAGATTTGCAGTGGTCTGATACTCCTTCCATTCCAATATTATCGCTTGCACAGTGCTCCTTGGGATGTTTAATTAAAGCTTGGGAAATCTTTTTGTATCCAAAATCCGGCTTTAAACTTCTGCACAACAGTATCTCGGACCTGCCTGGTGTGTTCCTTGTTCTTCATGATGCTCTCTGCGCTTTAAACTGACCTCTGAGACGATCACAGAGCAGGTGCATTTATACGGAGACTTGTTTACACACAGGTGGATTCTATTCATCATTAGTCATTTAGGTCAACATTGGATCATTCCGAGATCCTCACTGAACTTCTGGAGAGAGTTTGCTGCACTGAAAGTAAAGGGGCTGAATAATTTTGCACGCCCAATTTTTCAGTTGTTTATTTGTTAAAAATGTTTGAAATATCCAATAAATTTCGTTTCACTTCATGATTGTGTCCCACTTGTTGTTGGTTCTTCACTAAAAATTACAGTTTTATATCTTTATGTTTGAAGCCTGAAATGTGGCAAAAAGTCGAAAAGTTCAAGGGGGCCGAATACTTTCGCAAGGCACTATATTTACACGTAGCCTGTGTTTCTAGCCTCATAAGCAGCTTGTTGTACAGACGACACCTTTAAAGGGCCTACATCATGCAAAATCTACTTTTGAGGTTTTAACCATGTTATCATGTTAAACCCTCATCCAAAACATACACAGACTGGTGTTTAATTTCCTTCATGTTTCCGTAATTCCTGCATCTTCAGTCCATCTCCTCCACACTCAAAACGCCGGCCCATATTCTAATTTGAATGGATTTCATTCTTAGTCTTTTGATGGAAATGTTATTTCGTTTCAGTGCAGAGTTGGTCAAATAACTATTTTCAGTTTTGGTCTAGTTTTGATTTTACGTAGATTAAAAATGTAAATAAATGTAGTCAGCTTTACATTGATAATATTGTCACACGTCATGGAGCTTCTCTCACGTGGAAAAAGCATAAACCTGTTCCTTAAAGTGAATTTAAAAGATTTGAGCCGTAGTAAAGCTTTAAATCGTCGACTGGACAGAGTTGGCTGTGTTGAGGATGTTTCGCTTCTACTCTACTTCTTCTTAGCCCTTGTGGTCAGAAAATATGACCTTTTTTTTTTTTTATTCTTTCATGATGGCATCAGAGCATGGCCCCCTTGTCTATGTGACCTGTCAGCTCTCCAGCGCACAGGGATAGAGCGGAATCAGGCTCTAAAGCACTGAACAAAAACACATAAGCCGTAAAGGGAGCATCAATCGAACCTGCGACTTCCTTCCTGTGATTAAAAAATTGCAAAGAGCTTTCTGTGCTGCGAGAAGTAAAGAGTAACACATTTTGGTCTCACTCAAAATTTAAAATGAGTCTATATGCACGCTGTAATCAGAGTGTCTTGGTTCTTCTATAAATGATTAAACACATTTAGCGCTAATTTGTCTTCGTCAGACTGGCACCTCTCAAAATGTGATTAGGATTTTAAGGTGACATTAACGATTTTTAAAAATGCACGTGTGTAAGAACTTGTGAATAAGCTAATAAGCTTCCTGATTTACTGGTATCTATAAATGTCCAGAAGCTACCCAAAATACAATAAATGGCCAAATGGACTAAATAAAGTTACGAGAGTCTAAACCAGGATAAAAACAGGCATTAAAATATTGTACTTAAGATACATTTAGGGGCAGATCTTGTGCCTGGCAGCTCAGTCGCAGCGGCCCAGGACTAACACCAGAACACTATTTCGTTGTATGCTTGTACAATGACAAATAAAGCACTTACTTACTCACTTATTACAAACCGCACTGAGAGCGGGGCTCTGATGGCAGCCTCACATTCATTCCCTCGTTTACATCGCGCTGCCTTGTGTTCTTGCTTAAGCATTTTAGGCTCTCACAGGTCAAACTCCAAACTGTATTAACCCCATTGTGAGCTGCTCGTGTCCCGAGAGAAAGAGATGTAGCAACAGCTGGTCCCACTGTGGTATGGGTCAGCACTCACTTAGCCATAATTGTGTTAACGCGATCAAAACAAAAGCACATGTTCACCCCCACAACCCCTCCCCCTCCCCCTCGCTGTGGGGTCTGATTGGAGGAAAAGGCTGTTGTACATAACATCGCCATTGGCCATGGGTGTGTCTCCACCCCACTTACTTCTTAAAAGCTCTAAGTCTGCGAGCTGCCAGGTGTCGGGTTCACTACTGACACCTACTGACTAAAAAGATGAATAGAGAGTAGCTTATTGTGGTTTTAAGTACGTTTTTGATAGGGGAACAACAATGTATGAAGGCAAAGGCACAGTCGATTTTTGCATAACATCCCCCCTTTACTCGCATTCGTTATACTGTATACTCCTACTTACTTGTATGAGTTGTCCTGAAATGGCAGTTATAAAGCAGTCATCACAGAGATGCCACTAGACCATCTGTTTCTCTAACTCTTCAGGCAACAACAGTTATTTGTCCAGCTTGTGATGGATTTCCTGTTCCCGCGGACAGTCCGAAATAGGAAAAAATAAAGCAAGAATAAGTCACTGGTGGCTTTGAGTGAACATAGAAATTGAAAATCCGATTATTGTGTAGCACCACAGGCTGAAGTTTGGGCTGTTTGTTGATGTATGGGACCGCTCCATTAAAAAAAAAAAGGGTATACTACTAGACACTATACAACACATATGTCAGAGTCAAGGCCCGCGGGCCACATCCGGCCCGCGAGAAGGTTTTTTACGGCCCCTGGGATGATCTTGATTTATTATTAGAACCGGCCCGCAGACCGCAGCAAGCCGGCAGCCCGCAGATCTTTTACACGCACCAATACTACATTTCCCACAATGCAACGGTGACGCACCGAGCAGTAGGCTGCTTCATTTCAATATTTATTGGCACAGCAGTCGTCAGCATCACAGTAAAATTAACTTTCAGATACCCATCAAAAATGGCAAAACGGAAGGTGGACACTGAGAACCGGGGGTTTCAAACAAGGTGGGAGTCGGAGTATATGTTCACGGAGGTAGCTGGAAAACCTGTGTGTCTTCTGTGTGGAGAAAGTGTGGCGGTACTGAAAGAGTATAATCTGAGACGACATTATGAAACGAAACACGCGGACAAAAACAAGAATATGGACATGGAACAAAGGCTACAAAAGGCAGAGGAATTAAAACGAGGCCTCTTTATCTGATCATATTGGAATATATTTGTTATGCTGCGTTTACACATAAGCACATGCGTTACGAATGTCATTTTTCCGTCATTCGTGACGTTCGTGACGTGACTTAACGCATCTCAATGGGATTCTTAACAGAACGCATCAGTTCGTGTCACAAAGTCGGCCAATCCGCGCTCCAAGTCACGGACAGCACCTGGCGCTGCCGCTCCGCGGGGTGCTGAAAGTGTTCCTCCGACCTTTCTTCCTCCTGGGTCGTACCTGATGTTCGGGAGTTGGAGCCAGACGAGCCCAATGACTCAGGGGAGAGCACGGCCTCTGCTCCGCCTCCAACCCGGTGGAAGAAGATCACTCCACATTCGCCCAATTCTTGACAGATTTCGGACAGAACGCGAATATTCCCAGTGACCCGTAACAGCGCGTGGCAGCGCGCAACACCACGCAGCAGCGCGGGACGCATATTCGCGACCGTGCGTAATAATTCGTGCCATTAATCGTAACGCGTAGTAACAGGTCGCAACAGTTAGTGGCGGCGCGTGAAACCTCTACCCCGAATCATCAAATTCGTGATCCTTGGCCACGAATGTGCATTTGTGGCATTCGTAACGCATCGTGCTTATGTGTAAACGCAGCATTAGGTTTTCAGTAGGTTCAATTAGGTTCACTAGACTATATGCGTCATTTAAAAATTTTTCAATGAACATTCGAACAGTCCGGCCCTCGGCTTGTAGCTACATTTTTTATTTGGCCCTCCGTCCATTTGACTTTGACACCCCTGCTATACAACATAACAGTCCAGGGGAACATAGTGGATAGAGGATACAGAAGACGAGAAGAAACAAAAATGTAAGAAAAGTTTGTCAAGCAAAGGTCCGAAACACATGTACCTTTAAAATCAAATAAGTAATGTGCAGTAATGAATACTACTCATTAATAATATTGTAATATTTTATTATTATTATTATTATTATTATTATTATTCATGAAAATGTAAGAAAGGTGAAGGTTCTCTTTGTAGTACAGGCAACATAAACTTGTGTAATAAAAGGAAAACAGAGGCATAAAATGTCTCTGTTTACATTTTAAAGGTTTTATTTGAAGAGGTTGACTGACATAGGACAAACATGTCTTGCGTAAAAATGTCCAAAACTGCTTTTATTGAGGGAACAAGGTTTGTAATGTATGTGCTGCTGACCAAAGGTCACGCAGACCAGACAAGATCATTCTAAAAAGGCATTCACTGACTTTTTAAATAATGATGCAAAATAATGAAAAGTGAGTCATATGCTATTTGTCTTAAAGCTCTTATCAAATATCCTTTAATATCCTTTGTTTAGCAAGGACAGGTGCATACAACAATATCAACGGTGCATTTGTTAAACTAAAGCAAGAAAAAATCTGTGGGTTTATCATACACTGTCACAGAATGTGGGGGGCGACGGTGGCGCAGATGGTAGACTGGGTGGTCTCATGATCGGAAGGTCGGGGGTTCGAATCCCGCCTCCTGAAGGACGTTGTGTCCTTGGGCAAGACACTTCACCCTCCTTGCCTCCAGTGTCTGCGCGAATGGGTGTATGAGTCCCGCCCCCTCAGTCAAAATCAGTCATTTTTTTATATATTGTTTTCAGTCTATGATGTGTTCAAAACAAACCGAAACTTGGAAGAAACTGCACTGACTCTAATGAACAGTTTTGGAAATTCAAATTCAGAGTTTCCAGTGGTCCTTGAACCCATCACGCACCTGCTTACTATGTCATCAGTGCATCATCCCGCCATAAGGAGTAGCCTGTAGCCAGCAGCTATATTTTCTGTTGGACATTCGCAAATGGCTGAAAAGCGACAAACTACACTATCGGCGTCCCTGCAGCCTGTGTGCAGTTTTCTCCTACTATGCACACTACACAAACAGCTGATGTTTATAACACAGCACGTATGTGTCTCTACCACTTCATTTCTCCTCCGGTTTCAAAAACTGACCCCAAATATGCAAAGATAGGCCTGTGTTTGTGAGCGTGGGAAAACATATGCGTGTCCCTAATTGGTCAGGGGTGTCAACAGTGTCACAACATCGCAGTGCAAGGCTCCTACTGCTACGAAGCCTTCCACTTGGCTATAGTTCTGTCAAATGGAGATAAAAGTCGGCTACACGAAGAAGCAGGACGTATTTCAGTGGATTTAATAAGAAAATGAGACGCGCTCCAAGATGGAGGAGGCGGAGGAGACAGCGGAGAAACCGGAGAGAGGCGAGCCGCTAGCGGCGAGGTGAAGCTGAACAGTTCGTCTCCAAACTCAGTAAGTGCCGCTAAACTCTGTTCGCGGTTGAAATTTAGCTTGAAAAGGTGATTCTCGTGAACTTTTGGTGATATAAAGTTGTGTTTTTTTAATATGGGAATCGTTGTGGCCATGAAATGAGCTGTTTGTGCCACTGTTTTGA
This sequence comes from Proterorhinus semilunaris, assembly GCA_021464625.1. NCBI lineage: Eukaryota > Metazoa > Chordata > Actinopteri > Gobiiformes > Gobiidae > Proterorhinus > Proterorhinus semilunaris. The sequence continues at coordinate 30,987,573 of CM038347.1, read as the reverse complement.
CGGAAATGACGAGGGCAGTGTTTTTCTGTCTTTATTTCACTCTGTCATTGGCCGCTGCTTTCTGTGTGTTCACATTGGGGATGGTAAAATCACCCATGTTTCTCCTGTGCGTCCAGAATCGAGCTTAAAAATCAAACCTGTTTGACTTCCAGTGACTGTAGTCCAGTTGCGTCTACATTTGCACTACATTTGACTTTTTTGCCTGTCCTCCCCATTCGCTCTGCCAGCTGTGTGACGTCACTTTGTGCTGTGTGACGTCTGTCACTCTGCTGCTTGGGGTATAAAAGCAGCAAAGTCTCGCACATGCCTCGGCCCTGGTTAGTTGGAGTAGTAAGCGAGCGCCTTGGAAGGGGCTCTTGACTAGAAAAATACATAAATAAAAACTGCTGTTTTGGGGATACTTGTCCCTCTTTGCTACTGCCATGTCCTATGGATATGTAATTATACCCCCATGGTCTACACTAGGATTTCCCCAGCATTGAACCCTCAATAGAGGCCGGTAGACAATGGCTAGTCTGGGCATCTCTGCTTTGAATTCAGACCAATGCTCTGTCAAAGCTTCTAATTATCATATCTCACACGCCACCTTCCCTGCGCAGCTCTTTACCGACTTTAATCACACTTCTCATGGTTAATTCTTCTCCCAGAGGGGATTTCCAGATGTCACCTCCAGCATAGCGCTGCGGCAAACCAGGGGACAAGAATGCACCGTGAATACTGATTAACACTAATGCAATCCCGAGTGAGGGTGCAGTATCAAGCAAGAATTGATCAAAAAGGTGTCAAATGGTGTGGGAAATGAATGAAAATGAGATACAGTATAGGGATCACGTGAGGCAGGCAGTAATTAATCCACAGCTGGTTTATCTGAATTGTGTTCAGATAAAGACAGAATACAATTCTGGATTGAAAATATATTAAATGTAAAGGTATTGTGTTGTTTTTTGTCACCAATGCTTAAGAGTTTGTGTCGTATTTACGAGGAATGTTTAACTTTTCCATCTTGTCTACTGAAGCGACTTTGATGAGAGACTGACAGTTGGGGTCAGGGAACGACAGGTCTCTTGGTTTGGGTTTGACTCAATCAGGACACATCACAACTCTGGCACTGGCACTTCTGACCCATAAGCAGACTTTGAGCTAAATTTACTTATATTCCCTCTGAGAGGTTATAGTGGAGTTTCTAGTGGCATTAAGACAAATTGTCAGACTACTCTGGCAACACTTAGTGATCATTTGGCCCTCAGTAAGTCCCAGTAAAAGGTAAAGTTGGGACAATGTTGACAAGTGTTGCTGTCCTTCAGCAAGTTATTTTGCTGAAGGACATGACACAATGAAATAAAGATTCAAAGCTTTTTTTATTTGTCAAACCGTTTGTGTATGATTTGAAATTACATTTCTGTCATCACTGATTGTGGAGCGGGGTGGTGGAGGAGAGAGGTGGGAGGGCAGGGAGGGCAGTAGGGATAGGTATCGTTAAGGATTTATCGATACTACTCCTCTGATACTCCGGTACTTTAACAGTACTCTTATCGTTACTTTAAAAGAAAAAAAGAGTTAGATAGAGACTACTGTATAGGCATTAATCTTTGGCCTATATTTATTTGTTATTACTCTACATTTGGACCTAATTTATTTCCAATTTGCACGTTCACTTAATATGGTAAATACTTATTATTAGAATCTAGTAAATCAAGGCTGTTGGTTAGATTGGGCTGTAGCTCTGGGGACTGAGTCCAAATGAAAACTTAGTTCAGTAAAATAATGAACTAGACTCGAGCCACAGCCTTATTTTTGTCACTCTCAGCTTGTGTCCAGTGGGTCGACACAGCCTCGTGCTGATGTGCACGTGTGAGCGTGCATGAGTGTGCACGTACACGCCGTCATATTCGCCATTTATGGAAAAATAGACTCAATACAAAGTCGTTACATTTCGCTTTTTACAGCGGGTTAGCGGCAGCAGCTCGGGGGGTTTCGGAGAATAAGCGTACCTGTCTCACCGCGCGCATGGCTGGAGAGGGAGGAAGAACACAGGAATGATCCGACACCCTGCGCTCTCGTGCGGGTCGCGGGGATGAATTGATCCGGTGCAGTGAATGCATCCATGAGAGTGATAAGCGCGTCAATGCAGCGGCCCCCTGAAAAAGACCGTTAAGGCTGAAGCTTATCGGTCACACGTGGCCTCGGTGCCTTTATGATACCGGGGTTTGGTACCCATCCCTAGAGGGCAGGGAGTTCAGCTTCCTGATGGCCTGGTGTATGAAACTGTTCTTCAGTCGACTGGACCTGGCCTGTAGATTCCGCAGTCTCCTCCCAGAAGGCATTACCTTGAAGAGACTGTGTGATGGGTGCGTAGGGTCCCTGGTGATTCTGACGGCTTTGCAGGTGAGACGGGTGGAGTACATGTCCTTAATGGAGGGGAGAGGAGCTCCACAGATCTTCTCCGCTGCTCTTACGATGCGCTGGAGGCTCCTTCGGCAGGAGGCAGTGTTGGCGCCGTGCCACACAGTGATGGAGCTGGTCAGGATGCTCTCTATAGTCCCTCTGTAGAAGAACCACACAGTGATGGAGCGGGTCAGGATGCTCTCTATAGTCCCTCTGTAGAAGAACCACACAGTGATGGAGCGGGTCAGGATGCTCTCTATAGTCCCTCTGTAGAAGTGCCACACAGTGATGGAGCTGGTCAGGATGCTCTCTATAGTCCCTCTGTAGAAGAACCACACAGTGATGGAGCTGGTCAGGATGCTCTCTATAGTTCCTCTGTAGATGTTGCACATAATAGAGGCTGGGGCTCTGGCTCTTCTTAACTTGCGGAGAAAGTAGAGACGCTGATTACTTGTTCGTTGAATGTTCGTTGTCCATAGTGTCCTTTTATTCCTGCGTGAAGGGAGTTGTCTTCTTCCACACCTGTAAAAATAAAAGAAGAAGTTACTTGGTTTGTCCACCAGAGAGAGACATTCTACACAGAATATATTGACAAATTACATGATGAATTGTACAAAACAGAGTTTTGGGCTTGTCTATTTTATTATGGTTATAGTGAGAAGAAAGAAAAGAAAACGAGGCTAGCAGCACTGAGCTAAGTTAGCATTCTCTGCAGATTCGTAGTTTCACATTTCAATGTTTTGTTGTCACGTAGCTTTGGATTAGGTTTGAAAAGGCTGTGGACGAGCCTGGCTGATTGTTTGAAGCTTTCGCTGGACTCGTTTTTATTATGCTAATGTGGTTGTTAGCATTGTATTCAGTAATGAATCTGCAGAAACCTGCCACTGTGATATTATACCTATAGTTCTTCAATTGTGGCATTTACATCGCAAGAGTAATGATGCCAATCACTGTGTACATAATAAATAACACCTTGAGTGAGTGTTTGCAAGACGAGGGAGGGACAAGGGAAGGTGCATCGTTTAAAAAATCACCAAAAAGTAACTGCCACTTTAAGGGGTTCCACAAGAGTCAGTTCTCGGACTCATTCTTTTTATGCTTTTCATGTTGCCTTTAGATAGTGTAACTGGGTAGATACACTATTGAGCATTTAGTATCGTATGTTTGTTTAAAATTGGGGTAGGCACAGGTCGAGAAGGAAGGGCTTAGTGTTCTGAGCCACAATGTTTACTATTTTTGTGCTTAACAAATGATGAGGAAAGCTTTGTTAAAGTTTTTTTTAATGAACACTAAAGTTTATCAAAACTGTATTTGCTTTGCATAATCCAAATGGTTAAAGCGTTTAGAGTGAATTGTGATAAAGTGATTTCATAATAAAGCAATTCAACCCCTGGGGAAAACGGGGAATAACAGCTATGCAAAACCTTTTTTTATTCTGCGGAAAAACTTTCACCAGATTGCCTGCTTTCCCAACTTTTTTGGAAATGGCATCAAAACTGAAAGAAGAATCCCCGTCTGCTTTCCCAAATGAGACAAAACGTCACTAAAAAGCTCTGATCGGTCATGAACGCTGCGTGACTGTAAGGCGCTTTACTCCTCTGCTACAATGGCAGTAAGTGACAGAAAGTGGCCAAATGTGTCACTAGTGTGACTTTTTGATCCCCTCTGTCAGCGATCCCGTGTTATTGCTTGGCTTGGATTTAATTGCAGCGCCATCACAGAGAGTGCAACCTACCTCGCCGCCGCGGCTGACTCATCTGTCTAATGATGTAAATTAGGAGAATCCGATCACCAAGAAGGGAAAACCATTAGGAGTGGCAGACCGTTCAAAGCCACTGGGCAATGAAGGCGCATGAGCTGTCTCCCTGTTCTTACTAATTAGGCTACATGAAAACTGATGACGCCTGTGAAAGATTGTGAACATACCTATACTGCTATACTATATACTTGCACTAATGTCCGTATATGTGAGATGTGTGTAGTTAGCCCGGCTCGCAAGACAAACTCTATTATCAAAGATGATCTTTGACCTCCAATCACCAGGGTACAAGGAAACCAAGACAATTAGAGTGTTTAGGTGTTTAATTTTAGAATATTAATTTGTAGAATGTAAAAAGTCTCAAATTGATTGGGGAGGAGCAGGTAAGTCTGATGGGGTCCAGCTGTTGGTTTGGGGAGTAGGGGCTCTCTTCCAGGGGTCCAGGCTGAATGGTCGGCATACTCAACATGACTCCTGGTCTCTGTGCTGGTTTGGTGCTACAGCCCCAGAAACCACACGCCGTCCCAGCGGAGTAAAGTGGCAGTAAGGGAGATACATCATATCCTGTTACATTTATGTCCCTTTAAGAGGAGTTATTAAGTTTGCTCTGGTTGGTGGGGTTTGTTGTGAGGACAAATACTATAGGCGGTCCTGCTTTTGAAAAGACAGAGGTGTGGAACGCCATCCTCTCAGGCATTAGTTGTAATGGTATGATTTAGTTGTTGTAATTTTAGTTTTCAGTTTTTCATAACTGCATTCTTCACTTCTCTTTGCAAAATCCCCCTTTCTTAAAAGAAACACAGCAAACTATGTTGTCGCAACCCATCTATTTTCTTCTGCTTTATCTGGGGCTGTGTCAGAGACAGTAGTCTCTACAGAGATGCCCTTACTTTCCCTTTCCACGTACACTTCCTTCCCCTGGAACAGATGTCCAAGCCACCTCAGCTGGCTCCTCTTGAAGTGAAGGACTGGCAGTGCAGCCCCTACCAGGTAACTGAGCATCTCACCCTATCTTTAAGGGTGCGCTCAGCCACACTCCAGAGTCTTTCAATACAAACGCTTGTACCTGCGATCTTATCCTTTTGGTTATGACCCAGATCTTATGACCATAGGTGAGGGTGGGTAAATAGTTCCTTTATAGTCCCTCACTCGTGAACAAGACCCAAAGGTACTAGAACTCCTCCATTCGAGGCAAGGACTCTCTGCCAATCTAAAGATGGTGCCACCTTTTACCGGTTGAGAATGATAGCATCCTGCCTCAGGGCATACTGAAGCTACTGATTTGATGAAGGCAACAGAATAACAGCATCTACAAACAGCACAGGTGAGATCCTGTGGTCCCCAAACAGGACACTGTCAGCCCTTGAAATTCTGTCAAAGTAATGAACAGAACCGGTGACAAAGGGCAACCCTGGTGGAGACCAAGATGCACTGGGAACCAGGGTTTCCGTTAGCCAGCTGTAGACGGTTTTTGGCCGATCTGAAAAGCAAATGGCCGCTCTCTGGATATGTAACGCTTTTTCTTCGTGCTTCGTCACATTTTCCAAGAACACGGCGAACTACAGGTACATTTACTTTTATAAAAGTGTGTTAAGAACTCAGCAGCTAATAAATTCGATTAGGATATTCTGTAAAATCTGTGACGCGCTGTCCCACAGCGGCTCTTCCTTTACAGGCGCTTCCCTTGGCCAGTCTGCACAGACGCAGTGCGTCAGATCTGGGTCCGTGTTGAAATGCTCGAGACTGGCTTTTGATGACTTTAGCATAGTCGATTTGTCCCTCCATAATATTTCAGTGGTGAGAGACATCGCTAATTTTACACCTGAAGCCACGTTAAAGCACGGAAGGGCATCTACAGCCCAGCCCTTGCGGTGCAGCTGATGCGGTCAGATCAGGAGGGTCGTAGATTCCTTCTGTCAGAGTTATAGCGCAGATGAGTGGGATCCGTCCGCGTTCCACCGGCCGCCTCTATCGTCTCCACGCGCACAACTTTGTTTGGATTTGAGTTGTTGTTGCATTTTTCTCACGTCGTTCTTTCATTAGAAATAGCCGTGTTTTGAACCCACTAAAGCACTCGTGTAGCGCTTGGTCTAAATGTTGATTGTCATTGATAATAAGCCACATTCATTATATATATTTTTAATGGCCGGTAATTCTTGGGAATGGCCGTCATTTTATGGCCCGGCCCGTCATTTTATGGCCCGGCAAAAAAAGAGTCTAATGGAACCTCTGCTGAGAACATTACTGCTGGCAATGCGAGACACCACGTCTCCCATAAATAAGGGTCTCTGATCCTTTCCACTATCGCTCCAATAAACCTCTAATGCGCCTTAATGAAAGCAGAGATATGACGGTGAGTATGTAATCTGATAACACTGATATCAACCATTAGACGTATTGACTCAGAATTAGCCATTGCTCCAAGGTACACCGGGGCAAATAATTTATTTTTCTTCCCACAATCCATTCCTTATGCACCAGTAAGTCAAGTTATGTTAATTATTTTTATTCATTCATGTCATTCTGTCTCGGAACCTTTTTGCAAATTACAAAGGTGACTCAGATAATCTACTTTTTAAGTGCAATACCTTTAAACTTTTGTAGTATAACTAAATAATACGTGGGCCTGTGACTTAAACGTGTTTAATTCATCCACTACACCACCGGTTAGCGCTCTTGCTTACAGCAAGAAGGTTCTGGGTTTGATCCATTAGCTGGGTGCTCTGATTTCCCCTACCACTAAAAACATGTACAATTAGGCTGTAATTGAGATCTGTCTGCGAGTTTTGGTTGTGCAGTTTTCCATGTTAAATAGGCTATATGTAGCTTATTGCCCCCTATGTTTCCACGGGGCTCCATGGAGCACCTGTAGACAGTTTTCAGATACTTTGGCTGCTGATACCTGGCAGTAGAAGCGTATGAATAGTGACTACATTCAAATTGTAACCTAAGCTCTCAGAAAATAATGATACAATTAGTTTTGAGTAACTCAAGTCCCGAGTGCAAGTACTTTAGGGAATACCTGTGGAATTATTTTTCTGGAAGGCAGACCAGGAACATGATTGGCACTAGCTTTTGCATGCTGCTGCTAGCTGCAGCATTTTGCGCGGCAATCCAAAGTACATTTGTGAAGCTTCAAACTAACACAGTGATGGAATTCTTCAGGTTCTGAGTTCCAAAATCAGCCCATAACTCAGATTTAGTTGGTAAAAGTTGTGTTTAAAAAATATCGGATATTTAGAATCGATACCCGATATAGAATCTTTTTCAGTATCAGCTCCGATATCCAATACCAGTCTCAGATCGGTACATCCCTACTCAGAAGTATGCATTTGATTAAAAAAGCTAATGCAAGATTCACGTAGTTAAAACTTTGCGCCACAGCTAATGAGAGGTTTCTGCTCTGCTCATGTGCTGTTTTCTACAGTTTGCTCAGATACATTTGTGCAAAATTGAGAAAAAAAAATAATGAACTTTGATTTGATTGGAGCCATTCACTTTAAAGAGCATGTTCATACTGCTTTGTATTGATCTCCCTGTTATAGTACTCGTGCGTGCACAATTTCCGCCTCACCACAGTTAACTGGAATGAATAGGCCTATATATTACATTAGCTTTTATGGGAGATGCTCTTTATTGAATTCCACACTGTGTACACCCTTGGTTCATGTAACTCTGTCATGCCAACAGTAGATCAATAAACACAGAGACATTATGGACATGTTTTGGCACACTATCTTTCCTTTAAGCACCCAACCTCTTTTCATATGCACAGACATGTCTCGCTTATTGACGAGCGAGGTTAGAATACAGCTTGTGTTTGCATATCAGGCTCTTCTCAGCGAGGAGGCGGGGAACCGTGCCGTAATCCTTTGTGAATCAATAAACGTGCTAGGATTGAGATCAACAGGCTGCAGAAGCAGTGGCCAGGGCCAGCGTCGCGCTTCTCTTGGTGCTGGACTTTATTAAAAAGATCTTTTGACGTGCACAGAGCCTGCCAATCAAGCTCTGGAGCTCTGTGGAGTCTCCGCCCATCCCGCAGAAGGGCATCCCGCCTTTTTGCACTTTTAAGGAACAGGCTGCGTAGGAGGAGACAGAGTGGCCATTGAGGTTCACACACGACTCGGGAACCTTTACAATGAATGGGGCTGAATGAGACCCGCTCATCTTTATTATATTATATTTATGGTTCCAACACACTCATTTAGACAAAGATGTGCGTGTTTTTTGGAGCGTGCCTAATGTAGGTCGAAAAGTGCTATATAAATGTGGCCATTTGTGGCCTTTTACATCATACCGATAGCCTTGATATTTTTGTAGCCAGGTAAGTGCGCACTTCATCATTTTTGTACACCAGAGCCGAAGGGCAAAACAGAAGTTACAGATCAGCTATGTTCGGCAAACAAGCAAAGCAAATCACTGTGGGCTAGGGCAGAGAGAGACGGACAGGAACAGAACAAGTTTGGAAAAGATGTCTAAACAGTAAAACACTGTGTTTAGCTGGTCTACAGTAGGTGATTATATATTTAAACATTAGCATTATTATATTAAGTTACACTACAAAAATATCAAGGCTGTCGGTATGTAACATTTTATAATCAGAAAAGGTTCGCCTGGGTGCCTAAAGATTTGGGCGGGTGCTCGAGCCCCGCAGCATCGATCATTCACCAAAACATCCGGCGAAAAATCGAGAAGGCAAACAACCCCAGCGATCGCTCGGACAGACCTCGCATTTCTCTGAGGCGTTTATCTGCTTGTCCAAGTGCGAGATCCCAGGCTGGTATTTGTGGCCGTGCGAGCCGCTTGAGGCTTTAAGCGGCGATGGTAAATTCATGTTTTCCTCCTTCGGACGGAACACGAAGTGAGATCATCTTTTTGGCCACGCTTTCATCCAGCTTTGCGTCGGTCCGATTATTCTAAAGGTCACACACAAACAAACATGATCCGTCCACGTTATTAAAAAACATAACATCGCATTGTTATTATTCCTGCCCCTGGACGTTGTTTATTTGGACCTTTTTCTTTCGCTCATTTTGTTCGCCGACCTGAATGGAGGTGAGGGTGGAGAATGTTGCCGTCGGCGTGGGAGTGTGGGAGTGCTTTTGATCAAACAGATGAAAGCCCTGTTTGTCTGAGCCGCCTGCACCACGGCCACTTCTCTGTCCGCTTTATACAGCGCTGCTCCATTATCCAAGACAATACGGTAATGCGCTGGGGACTCAAAGGAAAAGTACAGTATACGTTTAAACGCTCGATTGTTTTATCGAACGGGGCAATGGTTTACTACATCAGTGACAGCGTAGGCTTTAAATCACATTCAGTAATCAATGCCAGCTTATTTTCTGAGTTGAAAATGCAATATAAGAGCTTACATCCATTGCTAGATTTTATCTTCCTTTTTTAGGCAATGCTCAGTGTTTATGGGCCTGCACCTCGAGAATCGTTACATGGAGCCGTGGTCGGCGTCCTGTCTCCTCCACTTGCCTCTGTACCACCCTCTCCTCCTCTGCTGTCTCTGTACTCCTCTGTCCTCTTGCACTTGTCTCTGTGTCTCTCTACTCCGATCGTCAACATCGTCCCATCCGATGACGGAAGCGAACGTGCTCTCGGTTTCTCGCCTGAGTTTCAGATCGTGGCTCGTGCTGCTGAGTATGTGGTGAAGAGACGAGACGCGGGTCACGCAAAACGTTTTCCGGGGCTGAATCCGAAAACCCTTAAATTGGTAAGAGCGCATTTTCTACGGTTCGGCTTTACCCAAATCCTAAAGCTTCTCAACTGGAGAGCAACAGTGTAATGCCTCATTTCAAACCTAAGACCGACAAAAGTGATCGTAACTTATTTTCTTGGTCACTTTTTTGTCCAGGAAAAAGAAAGATTCCTATTAACCCGAACACCGATCACATTTCCCCCAGTTTGGCATTACCCAAATCTAAAAGCTCCTTGAAAAAAAGACGCGGCAACAGCATCAGGAAAAAGATCTGTTTTGATGAGTTGTGTAGGACTTGGCTTTCCAATGAGGTGTTACAATGGCTTTTAAAATTGGGTAAAGCAGAAAGGTGGGGTAGGGCCTTGAAAGGAGGGGTAGGGCCTTGAAAGGAGGGGTAGGGCCTCATAAGTTATTTCTAACTTCTTCCTACCCCCTTTGAGAATCACAAATACTTATGTCGTTAATAATTTCTGTATTTAACATGTGTATTATACCTGTTGCTCAAATAAGGATAAAAAAATAAAAATAAAATAAAAAACCTGAACTGGAGTTAAGAAATTAACAGGCCATCAACATTGCGGAGACAGCACAGTCAAAAAGGATTTTACAATGTGTGAAAGTCCACCCTGACAATGACTGTGCTAATAAATGTCACTAGCAGGGGGCGCCAGAGGGTTATAAATTGTAGGTCAAAGTCACTCAAAAGCCCATTCCCTGTTCACTCAGCAACAGCAGCAATTTGTTTTTTACGGGACATTGGAAGAAGGAGCTGTTTTAGAAAGCTTTGTTTGATCTTTGTCCCATACACTTTGGCGAAATTGCAGCTTGGCCCGGACAACCTGCCATTCGGAAAATCCTTGGAGTAAAAAAAAAAAAAAAAAAGACCGTGGTTTCGCAGAAAATTACCAAGAAGAGAAATCGTTTGGCAGTCAGTCACCACTGACTCTACGGGCCCGATTTTTTCCAGTTTGGCCTTATCCAAATCTAAAAGCCTCTCAACTGGAGCTTACAGCACACAGGCCTCATTTGAAAGCTAAGACCTACAAATCTGATCTAAGATTTTTCCTCCTGTTGTTGTTGTGTTCACTTTTTTCACTTTATTTTTCATCTAATGTTTTTATTTTTATTTTTTATAATTTTTTTGCTCTTTTGATGATTTATTTTTTTGTGGGGGGGGGCACTTTTTCACACTTTTTTCATCTTTTCCTTCTTGTCATATTTTTTGTTGAGTTTTTGTCACTTTTTGTCGTTTTTGTCACTTTTTCGTTGCACCTTCATCACACTTTTTTGTCAGTTTTTGTTGATTAGTTGCACCCCCACTGTTTTAAATTTTGTGGTCGCCAGGGGGCGACGGTGGCGCAGATGGTAGAGCGGGTCGTCTCATGATCGGAAGGTCGGGGGTTCGAATCCCGCCTCCTGAAGGTGCACATTGTCGTTGTGTCCTTGGGCAAGACACTTCACCCTCCTTGCCTCCAGTGTCTGCGTACACTGGTGTATGAATGAGAGTGTGAATGGGCCCCCTATGAGAGACCAACAGGCCCGTTTGGAACCGTTAGGAACCATGAGGCCGTCCTCCCGTGGACCCACCACCTGCAGGAGGAGCCATAGGGGACAGGTGCTATGTGACTTGGGCAGCTCCAACAGCTGCCCCCACGACCCGGCAACGGACAAGTGGGAGAAAATGGATGGAAAAAATGGATTGTTTCCTTCTGTATTTTTGTCACATTTTTGCGACTTTCTGTTGTTGTTTTTTTTGCAATTTTTTTGAATTTCTTTTTGCCGCTTTTTCATCAAATTGTTGTCTCGTTTTCGTCATTGACCAGATTTTCTACATCAAAAACAGAGACGCAAGAGGAAATTGTAGGGAAAACAAACTGGTAGTGGTGGGCCGAGACGAGACACGAGATCGAGTCCACGAGAACGAGACGAGATTTTGACATAATTTACAATAATAAATAATATTTTGCAATTATGTTTCCTTTGTATGGAGCCATTGTATTGTATTGTTTGTGACAAAATATACGATTTTACCAATATCATCAGGCTCTATGTGTGTGCATACAGTTTAATATTAGAACAAGGCTAATACATTTGGCTCTTTTGACAGGTGTATTCTGATTACATTTCCAAATTATAAATAATAATTAGATATAATTTGAAGCTTAAAAGTTGATTTCAGGTGGAGGAGGAGGAGACAGGTTTAGATTTAGTATCTAAACAGTCTGTGCCAAACACTGACGCACCGGAGGCTTTAAACATTAAACAGAGAGTGATTCTACTGTAGTTAGACTGACCTCATCCTTAAATGGCCCGCTGTAATCATCATTTTACATTGTGACGAGAAATCTCGGCCCAACTCTCTACCAACTGGTGATCTTTTGAGAGTATAATGACCAATCAGCAGTAGGATGATAGACTTTTGTGCTTTTGAATGGGTTCAGTTGCTATGACAACTTTATATTTGACTAATGGCACTGTTTTGTAACCACCAGGCAGGGGGCTGTCATTGGTTGCCATTGCAAGGCAAGGCAACTTTATTTATACCGCGCATTTCGTACACAAGGCAACTCAATGCACCTGCAATGGTGCAGTACCTCCATCTAGTGGCTGCAAACAAAGCTAGTTTTGCATTAGAAAGCATTGCTAACACGTTTAGCAATGCTTAAACAACAATTTTGCCTGGTTTCCAATAATGTTAAACTTTGTACATCTAGATATTGCTCCTGTGTTAACGCTGGGTTAGGTATAATTAAAGAATTCAGGCGGGATTTTGTAAGAAATATTTTAGAATTCTTGTATAATAATGAGTTCCTGACTTTGATTGACAAGTCATTAGCATCAGAGCTAAAGGCGCAGTTATGACTGAACTGTGAAGATCCCGCCCTTTTTCCCTTTTTAGGAACATGCTCGATCGGAGCAGGGTAAGAGGAGTCTGTAACTCCATCATAGACTCCCCTCAAACGATTGTCATTAACGTAAACTGGGAGCAGTGAGCATAAGGAGTTTACTACTTCTTATGTCTATGCACACTTGGCCAAAAGTCCCAAGTCCCACCTGGCAGCACGGTAGCACAGAGGTTAGCGCTCTCACTTCACAGCTAGAAGGTCCAGGGTTCAATTCCCACCTGGCCTTTCTGTGTGGAGTTTGCATGTTCTCCCGTGTCTGCGTAGGTTTCCCCCAAGTATTCCGGTTTCCCCTACCACTAAAAACATGTACAATAGGCCAGGATGAATGGTGTGTGTGCAGTGGCGTGCACAGACATTTTGAGGGGCGGGTGCTCAACCAAGATAAAAGGGCAATGCAGGAACTAGAAACTAGTACCATTAACAGACCACTGATTAATACAGCAACATAAAAAAAATTACAATGATGTGGACCTAATAATAAACTAAGTTGTCCTACATCGTCCTCTAAAGTCTATCACACTTATGATTAGCACAAATACAAATAAATAATGCAAAGGGACTAGCCTACACTTAAAACATCTAGTTTGTGCAAGTCATTGCTTAGTTCATATCTAAAATATCTTAAATAACAATAATCCACTGAGCTGTCCATGTTCCCGTGCTCCTCCCACAGAGGTACTGTGTCCAGAACCCAGGCAACTGTCCTCCTCACCCTTCTGTCTCCTCCTCACCCTTCTGTCTCCTCCTCACCCTTCTCTCTCCTCCTCACCCTTCTGTCTCCTCCTCACCCTTCTGTCTCCTCCTCACCCTTCTCTCTCCTCCTCACTCTTCTGTCTCCTCCTCACCCTTCTGTCTCCTCCTCACCCTTCTGTCTCCCTTAGCTCAGCTCACACTGCTCTGGACCATTTTATAGCGCAACAATCCAGTCATGCCGCGCTGGTTCGTACATAAAAGTTATCGTATTTACTCAGTTTACTTTACTCCCACGTCTTAGACGGGCTGTACCATCTTCTCACACGGGGGAAACACGGGGACAGTGCAGTTGCCCTTCTGTGATCAGGAGCACGTCAGCGCTGCTGCGGCTCGAGAGCCAGAGGAGGAATAAAGCGCGATTTGAAGTTGTTGAGCATTAAAACTGTATTTTCAGCACATGTTGGCTTAGTAGGGCAAATAACTAAGAACAATAAAACAAATAAGAGTTATTTTTTGGTCGTGAGAAGGGCACTTAAAGGTCACAGGGCAAAGGTATGTGCATGGTGGTGGTCAGAGGGACCGTTGGCGCAGACGTGTGCAGTCTCCTCCAGGGGACACTGAAGCTACAGAGGTAGCTTACCACCACCGAGTATGTAGTGAATGTAAAATTGTCTCATGTAAAACGTTTTTTGACCATGTCTGTGAAAGGCGCTATATAAATAAAGATCTTCTTCTTCCAAGATTTCATGTTTTCACCGGTGGATAACTGGGACACCTGGGACCAGTGTTGAGCATGTTACTTTACAATTGAAATATATTCATATTAGTGATTACAGCTCTAAAAATGTAATGTTTGTATTACATTTTACTGTCTAAAATGTTTCTGAGTTACACTACTTTGAGTTTAGCCTGGCCTTAGCCATCCGTAAACTCCAGGTCAATTATCTTTTCCCTACATGTACGTCTGGGTCGGATCTCAGTGGCCACGTTACAGCGGTGGAATTTCAACCAACCATTCAGAGAGCGGGGGAGGCGGGTGTTGTAGGTGACGTCAAGCATTTGCGCCGCATTTGCTGGTTGTAGTTTGCTAATGGCGGCGGATACGAAAGTAATGGAAGCGCTTCAATCCGTTCTGGCTCGGCTCCCAAATATCCAGAAATTAAAATTGAAGCCTTGGAATGCGCAAGGAATGCTCCCAAGAGGTATGATAGAGTTATGATAGAGTTATGATAGAGTTATGATGGAGTTATGATAGCTGCTTCACTCAACACGGGCGCATTACATACGTCACGACCAAACGCTCGCGAAAATCAGATCCAATCGTTTCCAAGGAGTTCACCCCTCCCACCTGATAACGGAGCTCAATTGTGAAGATCCAGACCCTTGTACGAAACAAAATGAGTACGAGGGTATGGTAAAACCAGGCTCCTTTGAGTTACTTTTGGTCAAATATAAACTGGAAAAATAGTAATAGTGCCACCGAGCAAAAGTGCAGTCACAGATTTCCTTTCCCCATTCTCTTGTGTTTTGTTTTGAGGACATTAACTACACACAACTACAGATCTTATTCAACAGTGTCCAACTTGTTTTGGTGCTGCATTTTATTTGGGGGGAGTTTGGCATTTTTTCCTTCGGGCATCAATACACACCATTTAAATGCACTGGTAACTTGAGTTACTTGAATTGTAATGACTAATATATTCCCGTATTTTGTTTAAGTAATATGTTATATTCCTTAGTTACTGAAAAAAAAAAAAAAATGTGTGTAACTTGTCAAAACTGGGACATCCGGTCACCCTAAATTGAAAAAAAAAAAAGAAAGAAAAAGACTACAAATGAATGCTGAGATGCCAAGAAGCAGGTTCATCCGCCACAAAATGTCCAGTTAAAGAGATTTTATTTTCGGATTTTTTTAATATAATAAATTGTTGCTACTTTAAGCATTCACTGCGTTATCCCTTACTTTGCTTTCTCTCCTTATTTTACCTCCAGCTCACCATTGACTGCCAACCTTTAAAAGCTCCCGCCGCTCTCTTCTCCGAACCCGCAGTGATTCCTTCACTTTACTGTGCGGATGCCAAATTACTGCTGGTGTTATTACGCCTTACAATATAGTTCCCCTTTTTTATCCGCTTAGAAAATCCACATTGTTTAATTTTGTGTAATTATACTTTATAGTGTAACACTTCACGTAACCATATTTAAATAGGGAAAACGTGGAAGAGTTTGGTAGCTTCTATCTTCACCTTATTTGGAGCTATAGAGGAGAAGAGAGAGGCTAAATGCTAACGCCGTCTGTGCTGTGTTTATGTTACGGAAGGCACACGTGGAGACCAGACACATGAACTGTCGAAGCTAAGGTAAGAACATGTCTCAGTATGTAAAAACGGTGGCCTATTCCTTTAAGGACCCGAAGTAACAACGTTTTCAGTGACAGTGCAGGATTTTAGAGGCAGTTGTGGTGAACAGTGTTTTTTTGCCACTTATCTGGTTCATATTCATGACCGAGGTCTTTTTGCCAAC
Organism: Proterorhinus semilunaris; assembly: GCA_021464625.1. Lineage (NCBI taxonomy): Eukaryota > Metazoa > Chordata > Actinopteri > Gobiiformes > Gobiidae > Proterorhinus > Proterorhinus semilunaris. The sequence goes on along the minus strand of CM038347.1, from coordinate 30,971,600 downwards.
TCAATTTCAGGCTCAGAATCCGTATTCATGGCAAGAGTAAAAAGTGGGCATTTTGACAGCTTCCCAACAATGTCTGTAACTCGCCATCAGTAGTTTACATTTACTTTCAAGCATGCAATGCTACGGCACTATAATCCAGTCGGTAAATGAATTTTGTGGAAAGAAAGTGCAGTGAAATCAGGTGTGCAGCTGGAGAGAAGGGAGACATATGATCCGCCAGCACCCTCTGGTGATCAATATGCGTTATTACAGCCATGTTGTTTGCCATATCCACTGCTTACGATAGGGGACGCTCCTCTACTATGTTTAGCCTTTGGGTCAATCTATGAGGGTTAGCGTGTCATGAATAAACAATGCAAACATAATAGCTTTTGGTTATTCTGAAAGGTAACGTTATTAGGGTTTGTTTTTAATAGTACAGCAGTCATGTTTTTCACTACAATACTTCAGTTGGTGAAACAAGCATGACATTTGGCAGATATCTTCTCCATCAGCCAATTTTTGAAAATGACTGGGTGTCCAATTCCAGTTTTTATCATAGGTTTCTCGTGTCTCCGATAATGTTTTTTGTGCATTTGCTTTGACTTTACATACTTAAGGTAGAGTTAACCAGTAAAGGTGAAAGGATTTATGTTTGGCTTTACCCACATCAAAAATGTTAAAAGTACAAACAGGACATAATTGAGGATGAAGAAGCAACAGAACAGCAATAAAAACGTGACCAAAAAAAGCATTGAAAAAGTGGCAGTGGCAAAAAAAGGAGGGAAAATGTGACAAAAAATATAACGAAAAGGTGGACAAAAAATGTGATGAAAAAATAAAGTGACGACAATATGGCAGGAAAAAAAATCTGTTTCGATCAGCTTAGTCGGTCTTAGCTTTCACATGTGGCATTACACTGGCCTATAGGATGTAAGCTCTCCAGTAGGGATGTAATAATTCACTCAAGCCCCGAAAGGAATAGGAAAATTAACATTTTCAAGCTTTCACAACATTGTTATTTAGACATATTCTACCACAGCAATATTAATATGCAGCAATATCAAGAAATATTTATCATAACCTGGTCGAGTCGCTGCACAGCTTCATCCTTTATCCTGTGGAAACCATCTTGCCGTTGGTTTTCCTCCAGGTTGAGTAGTGTGCTAGATCTGAGGTCAACTGCAGTACACTCCAGCAGGGGGCTGCACTCCGTCCCTCGCATACCTGTCTGATTTCTCAGGCCTTGATAGCAGTCACTGTGGCTGAGTCATCTTCATCACGTTCCATGCTTCGCTCAATCATGTATTCTAGGGGCACAATGAGGGATACTGTGGGCTTTCGGATGTTCAACACTGAGCACGGTGGTGGCAGTTTTTAAAGGTTTTCACAACATCCTCGGCATCACAGATATCAGAATTATCTAGTGTTTCGATTTCACGTGCATTCCGTCTAATGTCTGGGCTAAGAAGAGCTGCTGTAACCGCTACCTGTTGCTCAAGATGGCGTTCAACCATGTCCAGACTGCTGATCCACCCATAAGCTTGTGCTGGTCGTCTTGGTCCAGTGCCTTTTGTCTAGCAGCTAACTCCGTAGTTTTTCTTTTGTAAATACGGGTTACATTTATTTAAGATTGATTTTTCGATGAATCGTTACATCCCAACTCTCCAGACAAGAAGACTTTTGATTTGGGTAAAGCCGAACAGGAGAAAATGCACTTGGTTAAAGTGGGGGTTAAGAGTCAGAGTGAATGTCACTGCATAACCATGGGGCACTTCACTGCTGTGTAACTTTGCGTGGGCTTCAGTGTCATCTACTCAGCCAAACTAATGTTGTACTGAGCTTTACTTTCTGTAGAATGGCAGACTAGTACTAGTTATAGTTTAGTTTAGTTCAGTCTCCCAAATGCTGTCTAATAGCCCCATATTAATTAGTTGGTAGAAAATAGTTCTAAGATCTAGTTAGATGCCTGAGTTGACAGGGTGTGTCAGCGCGGGAAAGCCAATTTAATGCCATGGTTATGAACGGGTTCACAACTAGGATTTTCTTTTGGTCGATTGCGCAACATGATACATATACATGATACAGTGCCTTGCGAAAGTATTCGGCCCCCTTGAACTTTTTGACCTTTTGCCACATTTCAGGCTTCAAACATAAAGATATAAAACTGTAATTTTTTTGTGAAGAACCAACAACAAGTGGGACACAATCATGAAGTGAAACGAAATTTATTGGATATTTCAAACATTTTTAACAAATAAAAAACAGAAAAATTGGGCGTGCAAAATTATTCAGCCCCCTTAAGTTAATACTTTGTAGCGCCACCTTTGGCTGCAATTACTGCTGTAAGTCGCTTGGGGTATGTCTCTATCAGTTTGGCACATTGACAGACTGAAATATTTGCCCATTCCTCTTTGCAAAACAGCTCGAGCTCAGTGAAGTTGGATGGACAGCGTTTGTGAACAGCAGTTTTCAGTTCATTTCCACAGATTCTCGATTGGATTCAGGTCTGGACTTTGACTTGGCCATTCTAACACCTGGATATGTTTATTTGTGAACCACTCTATTGTAGATTTTGCTTTATGTTTTGGATCATTGTCTTGTTGGAAGACAAATCTCCGTCCCAGTCTCAGGTCTTTTGCAGACTCCATCAGGTTTTCTTCCAGAATGGTCCTGTATTTGGCTCCATCCATCTTCCCATCAATTTTAACCATCTTCCCTGTCCCTGCTGAAGAAAAGCCCAAACCATGATGCTGCCACCACCATGTTTGACAGTGGGGATGGTGTGTTCAGGGTGATGAGCTGTGTTGCTTTTACCCCAAACATAACGTTTTGCATTGTTGCCAAAAAGTTGGATTTTGGTTTCATCTGACCAGAGCACCTTCTTCCACATGTTTGGTGTGTCTCCCAGGTGGCTTGTGGTAAACTTTAAACAACTTTTTATGGATATCTTTAAGAAATGGCTTTCTTCTTGCCACTCTTCCATAAAGGCCAGAGTTGTGCAGTATACGACTGATTGTTGTCCTATGGACAGAGTCTCCCACCTCAGCTGTACATTTCTGCAGTTCATCCAGAGTGATCATGGGCCTCTTGGCAGCATCTCTGATCAGTTTCCTTGTATGAGCTGAAAGTCCTTGCCTCAAGTGGAGAAGTTCAAGTATCTCGGGGTCATGTTCACGAGTGAGGGACGAATGGAGCGTGAGATCGATAGACGGATCGGTGCGGCGTCAGCAGTGATGCGGTCGCTGTATCGGACCGTTGTGGTGAAGAGGGAGCTGAGTCAAGCGGCCAAGCTCTCGATTTACCGATCGATCTACGTTCCCACCCTCACCTATGGTCATGAGATTTGGGTAATGACCGAAAGGACAAGATCGCGAATACAAGCGGCAGAAATGGGTTTCCTTCGCAGGGTGGTTGGGCGCACCCTCCGAGATCGGGTGAGGAGCTCAGTTACCCGGGAGGAGCTCGGACTCGAGTCGCTACTCTTCCACGTGGAAAAGAGCCAGCTGAGGTGGCTAGGGCATCTGCTCCAGGCATGTCCTATTGGGAGGAGGCCTCGTGGAAGGCCCAGGACACGCTGGTGGGACTATGTCTCCGAGCTGGCCTGGTGTCGCCTCGGGGTCCCCCCAGAACAGCTGGTGGAGATGTGCGTGGATCGGGAACTCTGGGCATCTCTGCTGAGACTGCTGCCCCCGCGACCCGGCCCCGGATAAAGCGGAAGAAAATGGATGGATGGATGAGCTGAAAGTTTAGAGGGACGGCCGGGTCTTTGTAGATTTGCAGTGGTCTGATACTCCTTCCATTTCAATATTATCGCTTGCACAGGATGTTTAAAGCTTGGGAAATCTTTTTGTATCCAAATCCGGCTTTAAACTTCTCCACAACAGTATCTCGGACCTGCCTGGTGTGTTCCTTGTTCTTCATGATGCTCTCTTTCAGTTCTTTATTTGTTAAAAATGTTTGAAATATCCAATAAATTTCATGATTGTGTCCCACTTGTTGTTGGTTCTTCACAAAAAAATACAGTTTTATATCTTTGTTTGAAGCCTGAAATGTGGCAAAAGGTCGAAAAGTTCAAGGGGGCCGAATACTTTCGCAAGGCACTGTATAATATATGAGTTAGATAAATAATAAACTATGAAAACTTAAAATGATAAGACTATAAGAATAAATGTAAACACAATTTATGGTAGAAGCAAAAACAATTTGACATAGAACAATAGCATGAGTGTATTTACAGATGTGCAGATGACTTTCTCGGGTGATGTATACAGGTGGGTGTAATTTTCTGCTTGGCATTACTGCCTCCGGTGCCCATGGGTCAGCTGCAGGGTCATCAGCCAGGAATCACCAACGTTTCGCCCCTTTAATCCTAGAACGTCTCATGGTGGCGGAACAGTGACGAGGACGTCTACCAGTCACTCCCTGCAGCTGGAGAATGTTATCCCCTGCAGCTGTGGGTTAGGTATTCTTTCCCCAGTTGCTATCCTTCCTCCTCAGCCAGAGCCAGAAGCTGCCGTTTTCCGCCTCCTCCGAAAGCTCTCTTGTGGCCCTGTGCAGCTTCTCACCTGTGACTCCTGCATTCCTCAAGAGCCGTGTCCTTAGCCAACGGACTAGCAGGGGCTGGAGCCCAGGGGCCTGCCATAGTCAAGGGCCTATCAGAATTAAGGAATTCATTTTTATGTCAATCACTTCCCTTTGCCACATGACTAACCGTATGGGATGATTGCGTTGCTTTCCTATGTGTGTACCCGGAGTAGGCCCGGCCTACCTGCCCAGAGGGCCTATCAGATATCATCGAATTCCATATTATATTGTAATTTGTTTGTTTTACCTGTCAATCATATACTGCGGTATCAACTGACCAATTGGCTATAATTTGTCATAGCATCACGTACTCACACCAAGCGGGGGAAAAAACGCTTTCCGTCGCTCAGCTTTCTCTACTTCCTCCGCCAGCCCCCTCATGCAGGAGCACGTGGAGGTGGGGTTGGAGACGCAGCTGAAGTGCATGAGCCAATTACGCACAGGCGTCAGTCAGATCTTGTTCTGTGGTTGGTGACCGCTGCCGGAAATGGCTCTGTATACGCAAATACAGAGCCGCTGCAGCCGCCCGTATCTCATGTGGATTTCCGGAGGCTTCTTTCCGGTCGCCAGGCAGCATAGGGAACAAATGGAAGCTCGCTGCTCTCTTCTCTTCCGCTGCTGTAGGTGTGAGTCCGACCTGATTCTATGACAAATTCTACCCAATCCAAGCGTAGAGAAAGTTCAGACGTAACTCATCTATTCACTATTTCTTGATGGTGAGAGAAATGTTGGCTAAGAAAAAGTTTGAAAGCGGTGCATAGAAGAGAAAAGCGCAAAAGGAAAAAGAGCGTCATGATAAAGAGCTGATGAGCTATATGCCGAAGCTAACGGGCTTTTTTTAATCAACAAGCTCAACCAGAGGTGGAACCGGCGAACTTGCAGCCGCTGCAGCCAGTGCCTCGGACACGCAGCCGACAGCGAGAGCGGAGAGGAGATTGTTGGCTCTAAATCCAGTGAGGAGGAGGCCCTGGAGGAGGTGTCACTGCCTTCCCCTTATAGCCAACCCCAGCCTTCAACCACCAGCTATGCAGCTGCCGTTTCACCACTACGCCCAGGCAAGTCGGTGGGGGGGGCGAGCTCGGTCCAGTTGGGGCAGGGAAGGAAATAAGCGCCGCTGACGCAGACACTCCTCCTGCTGCAGGAGGAGGAGGGGAAGAGGACTCGAATACTGTGAACCTTTTTAACACAGACCCTGCTCAATGGGGAGAGCCTGCCACTGTGGCAGAAAAGGTACAGTGCCTCTCGAAAGTACTAATACACCTTGAACCTTTGCACATTTTGTCATGTTTACAACCCTAAAAATAAAGATTTTATTTATAATTTGTTACTGAAAGTTCACACACAAGTAACAGACAACTGTGAAGTGAAAGCAAAATGATACATGATTCTGTTATTTTACAAAAAATAGAAAAGTGAAAAGTGGGCCGTGCATAAGTATTCATACAGCATTTTCTGAGTGCATTAAATTGCCTTTTTAACATTCCTAATGACTGCAGAATGTTCACACCTTGCCCTAACCATTAAATAGAGTCTACCTGTGTGTAATCTACTCTCAGTATAATTCCAGCTGTTCTGTGAGGGCCTCAGAGCTATGGTCAGAGTGTATTGGTCACTAAGCAACATCATGAAGGCCAAGGAGCTCACCAGAGAGGTCAGGGATAAAGCTGTGGAGATGTTTAAAGCAGGGTTAAGTTATTTCCCAAGATTTGAACATCTCACGGAGCACTGTTCAATCCATCATTCGGAAATGGAAAGAGTATAGCACCACTGTGAACTTACCAAGACACGGGCGTCCACCTAAACTAACAGACCGAACAAGGAGAGCACTGGTCAGAAATGCAACCAAGTGCCCCAAGATAACTCTGGAGGAGCTGCGACGTACTGCTGCTGAGCTGGGGGAATCTGTACATGGGACAACTATAAGTCGTACTCTACACAAATCTGGCCTTCATGGACGAGTGGCAAGAAGAAAGCCATTATTGAAAGGAAGGAGGCCATAAGAAATCCCGTTTGAAGTTTGCTAGAAGTCATATGGAGGACACAGCTCCCATGTGGAGGAAGGTGCTTTGGTCAGATGAGACAAAAACCTTTCGGCCCAAATGCAAAACTTTATGTATGGAGCAAACCTAACACTGCTCATCGTCCTGAGTGCACCATCCCCAGTGTCAAATATGGTGGGGGGAGCATCATGCTATGGGGCTGCTTTTCCTCAGCGGGGAGTGGAAAGATTGTAAGAATAGTTGGGAAGATGGATGGAGCCAAATACAGAGACATTTTGGAGGAAAACCTGCAAGAGAATTCTTATATCTTTATTTATACAGGGAAGGCCCAATGAGAGTCCGGGACTCTCTTTTTCATGAGCGCCCTGTTTCATAACAGTGAATAACAATACAATATTTACAATATACATTTTTTACAAGTATCAATTAAAACAAGTACAATTTTCTTTATACATATCGAAAAAGCGTTTGTAGTTCGTTCCATTTGTGGGCAGCGTAATATGAAAAGCCTCTTTTTTCCGTGTCACTCTTTACGAGTCCATTTTTCAAAACCAAACAGTCATGTGACCTGGTGTTGTAGCTACTTGAGCTGTAGTTGAGTTCACATGCAAGATAATCAGGAAGCTTCCCAACAAGTCCCTTATAAATAAATAAAATGCAGTGTTGCTCTCTTCGACTTGTCAGGGAACACCAGCCGACTTTGTCATACAGTAAACAGTGATGAGTTCTGTATTTGTCTCCAGTTATAAATCGAATAGCAGAATGATAAACTGCATCGAGAGGTTTAAGAAAGGAAGGTGAAGTGTGCATATAAACTGTGTCGCCATCATCAAGAACTGATAAAAACGTAGCTTGAACAATTTCTTTTCTATAATTCAATGGAATACAAGATTTGTTTCTATAGTAAAATGATCATTTTGATTCGAGACTACGGCATAGTTTTGAAACATGTGTTTTAAAAGTCAATTTCTCATCCAGCCAGAAACCCAAGTATTTATAAGAGGACACTCTTTCTATAGCTGTGCCATCAAATGTATGGATATTTAAAGGTTGAACTTCTTGCCTCCTGGAAAACAACATATACTTAGTTTTGCGTGTATTTAGTGAGAGTTTAAATTTTATTAATGAATTTTGAATTTCTTCAAAATCTTCCTGTAGGAATTGGGCAGCTTGACCAGCAGAGGCTGGGGTGGAGATTCACCTTCCAGCAGGACAATGACCCTAAACACAAAGCTAAATCTACAATGGAATGGTTTAAAACAAACATATTAATGTGTTAGAATGGCCCAGTCAAAGTCCTGACCTAAATCCTATTGAAAATCTGTGGAAAGACCTGAAAACTGCTGTTCACAAACGCTCTCCTTCTAATTTGACAGAGCTTGAGTTGTTTTGTAAAGAGTAATGGGCTAAAATGTCAGTCTCAATTCTCCCCCTTAGCCCTCCGTTTAGCCCTTCCCCTCTGTTTTGCGCATTCACGAGAGACGAAGGGTGTCCCAATTCTATTTAACGGCGAGGCGTAGGGGTGAGAGAGAGGGCCACATAGCCCTCAAAGCGAGGGTTTTTCAGATGCACAGTACAGACGAAGGGGTTGGAGGAGTTTGACAAAACACGGAAATAAGTTGTGAAATTAATTCACAAACCTCATCAATAAGCACTTTATTCGCATTGTGCAACAATTAGAACAGTCTATTGCTATAAACGTGACCATGTTAAGCACTTTGAATGCCTAAAGTATTGAGTTTGTGTGTGTAAATGGTGTATAGGTAAGTTTTTAAGATGACATTTTAATAAAGTGTAAAAAGGCCCAACCAGGAGTTGAAAATTAGCACTAGCTATAAACTCTTCTTGCATCGCATCAGTTACAAGCTTGTTTGTACTAAGTTGAATTGCGATGTCCCTGTCAAATAAATGAATAAAAAATCATAATAATAAAGCCGGTAGAAAGGCGCTATGTAAATGTGTGACCTCAATATCATTGAGCCACTGTGGGGAGATCTCAAACGTGCAGTTCATGCAAAACAGCCCAGGAATTTACAGGAAGTGGGGGCTTTTTGCCAAAAAGAATGGACAGTTTTACCATCCGAGGAAATAAAGAGGCCCATCCCAATACACAGTATTTAGAGCTGGGGTATGTAAACTTTTGGTAATTTAATTCATTATTATGGTTTAAAAATAGTAAACTTAGTTGTTTGACCATAAATGGCTTTGCACAACCACTAACTATGAGTGAAAAAGAAAACACTTTTGTGTTATCTTTCATATTCTCTGAAAAATTGCCAAAATAATTAGCCAGGGTATGTAAACCAGAACTGTATGTGCTTTGCCTTAACTTTAACCTGATTGTAATTTTGCATATCTTCTTTTGTAAGGCGCATTTAGTTGCCTTGTTTACGAGAAGAGCTGTACAAATAAACATGCCTTGCCTTAAATATAATTGCGTTAACTATGTTTTAGTAAAAATTGTGCCTAATATGTCATATGCACTTAAAGGTAGTTTTCAGTTCCTGAGGAGAAGATGTAAAATGTACATAGAGGGGCCCCACTCGGCCGAACAATGGAATCAGTCTCAGGCTACTGTGCCACCGAAGTCATATAACACAAACGAGACATTAGTGTACAAACGGTCTGCTTAAAAGGTTTATTGAACAAAATTTCAACAAGACAATATTTCATTTACAGTATGTGTGCAAAAAAACATTCGGTACTACTGACAAATCGTTAGCATTTTGTGCTATGAGGCTAAGTCATTTTGTATTGTTACAATATCAATAATAGAATATCAATGTGTTTTTTAATAATGTGTTTTGAATATGATTGAGGTAATTATGCTATGAGAACAAAATTAAGTTACCCAGAAATAAATATAAGAAACCGATAAATATGTGAACAATAAAATAAGAATCTGGCACATCTCTTTGGGTCAAAACAATTATTCAGCATTATTTTCAAGTGCAAAAACATCATTTGACAATAGAAAAACACATGAAAGCCACATCAACATCAACTATTTGGGCGGCACGGTAGTACAGCGGTTAGCGCTTGTGCTTCACAGCTACAAGGTCCAGGTTCAATTCCCACCAAGGCCCGGGGAGTGTGGAGTTTGCATGTTCTCCCCGTGTCCCCGTAGGTTTCCTCCGGGTACTCCGGTTTCCCCTACCACTAAAACATGTACAATAGGTTCCCCTCTGGGGCCAGGACTCCCCTGAAAAGAGATTCTTAATCTCAGTGGGACCTTCCTGGTTACATAAAGGTCAAATAAAAAAAATGTTATGTATTTCTTTTTATTTGGAATGCCCGTGAGAGCGTTCCACAGTAACAGTGCTCACTAAAAGTGAAAACTAATCCATGTTTATTAGTCAAATAATTCAAGTCAAAACAACTATAACGTGTGTGGTTCATCCAGCTACATCTTCTAAATTACAATTTAGTTTATTATTCCTACATGGCTAAATAATCCATCATAAAATTTGTTTGCAATCCTTAGAAATGTAATGTTGCCTTTTGTGACCTACCAGTAAAGGCCAGGATTGTATATGCTAACCCATAGGATCAAGTATTCACTAACTTATACAATAATGAAGTTTTTGAGTTCCATCTTTTGAGCTATAATATTTATATTTGTAATATATATATATATATATATATATTTTTTTTTTTTTTTTTTTCGACAAGATTATACCACTATTATTAAACAGCTGATTGTTTTCACACTCTCCATAAGAGTAAAACCACAGACTGGAAACGGGAAGTTAGCATCATGTGGCTATGCTCCTGTACTTAAAAGGATATTTCAGGATTTTTGAGGAATAACTAGGAAATGAGGCCCTATGTCAAAAACCCTTTAGTATCCCTTTAAATCTAGAGTTTGGGATGAAATGTTATAAATTGAACATTGGCATATTACCATAGTGGGTACTAGCTAACATTAGTTAAACAGAGAGTTAGAAGTAATGAAAACGCCGTAGAACAAGTCAGTATAGTAAATATATCACACTATAGTGTACAAATGTTTTTATGAGAACGATCACTCCAGTATTTAGTCAAATCTACATTATCCAATCCAGAGCTCTATTAGCTTTTGTTTTTTTTCTTCTTCTTCTTTTGCTGGATAGTATGGGACATTGAGTAATGAAAAAAGCCATGACATACAGTTTAACCCTGTGCTCACATCTTTGAAGTGAATGAGCTTACATCTTGTGACTTCTTCTACGCCGCCCGTGAAGCTTTGTTTTTTCGCAGGTGCAGCCCACAGTCAGTTGGAAGGGGCACAGGCAGTGTCCCGACAGGGAATTGGGATTGTGCGTTTCGGGCAAGTACAGCGTCACGTTGATCTTCACGGTTTTGTACCCAGACTCCGTGCAGGGCTTACAGTCAGCGTACAAGACATTTCGCCCACTTGTGTGGTTCAACTCCCTACAGAGAGAAAAACACACAAGACTTTCACCCAGGGAACTCCAACCAGTAAATCTCCAGCACTTTTCAAAGTAGCTCCAAGGGCTTTGCACATCTACACACACACTTGATGTCACAGATGTCAGATATTTGTTGTAACATATTCATCACACGCCAAATTCGGGTCCATTTGGATGTTTATACACAGCATAATGTAGAAGCGGAAAACAGCACTTGTTAGCTAACGTTGGCAGCACGGAGCCTGAAGTTAAATAGGCACATATGGAAAATCATTCACCTCGTCACCAAACAAAGAAAATTGTACAATACTAGTAACTCTAGTGCTGTTAAATCAGTCTGAAAAGGCGGAATGGTTGAAGATAAGTGACTTTCGGTGGAGAATTAACCGCTGACAGGACCGAGTTTGATTTGATCTGTTTCTGTTTGCGTAAAATGGTGACTCACCTGATCTCCCAGGGTGCGATGGACTGATTTTGCTCGGATAGAGTAAGATGCGGCCACGTGGGATGTTCAACCTTTTTACATTCACTTCGACAGGTGGAGTGTAGAGACGCTATTCCAACCATCCCCAACAAACACTGAAATAAAAAAAAATGCCACAGAAATGTTTAACTAAATCGCAGCCAAAACTTTCCACGTCAATATTCGGTCAAAACCCTGCACTCTCCACCTGCTGATATGTCAGTGTTGAGACGTCACACTGCTTTGGAAAAAAAAAAACGCACGGGAGAATCCCTATGGGGGCGTCACATTATCGCCTAAAATTGCTCAGGACTCAAGTTGGAACAGGATATTTCTCCAGCACAGCTTGCGTCAGTCATGCGCATGCTGCAGGATGACGACTACAACTACCGGCCTACTGCTACTACTGCGGCCACTTGTGCTGTCAACCGAGCACATTTTCCCCAGTTTGGCTTCATCTCAAATCTAAAATCCTCTTGGAAAAAAATGGCATCAAAAACAAGAAGAATGGGAGCATGAAAACGCAACCACATCAAAAAGTGACAAAATAAAGCTACTAAAGAGCAGCCAAAAGGTGACAAAAACCTCATAAAAAAGTTTGGATGAAAAATAATGTGAAAAAAGTGACGATAACATGGCAACGGCAACGCTTTGTTGGTCTTGGCTTTCAAATGAGGCGTTAGTCTGGCCTATAGAGTTCGGAAATGTGATCATACCGCTACGCATTATGGGATTAGCAGCAATTGAAAACTAATGTTTTTTTTTGTTCACATTAAAACACTTGGACATCACAGTGAGTTAGATGTGTTTACCAGCAGTAACTCAGCAGCTAATGAAGTTGTTCTAAGGCTTTTTTCTCCACTTTATATACTGGTTGTAGCTAATATTAGTCAATGGAAATGTATGCTAACAGCTGCAAAAATGGCGGATCTCCACGGTAACTGTGGAATTTCCCGAACTCTATAAGCTGTGAGCTCTCCAGTCGAGAAGCTTTGAGATTTGGGTAAAGCCGATCTGGAGAAAATGTGCATGGTTAAAGTGGGTGATGGATAAAAACAATAAGAGATTGACATATAGTCTTCAAATACTGCTGTTTCTTGTCCATGCCAATAGTGCTTTATGGATGATGGGAAAATGCATTTAAGTTCGACCTGAATGCTGCAACTCAGTGCACCTGTACTGCCCCTGTAAACTACTGCTACAACCACTACTTCCACTATTAAAACTACGAGCACTGTCGAAGAAATCTGTCATCACCCCCTGAAAACGCGACACAACTCATTTGACAGTAAACTATAAGATTAGGCCTATCTGCGGTGGGCACTTACCAGCAGAGCAGCGATGATGTCCATGCTTGGAGCGTAGTGCGGCGTGTGTGATATCGTCAGAGGATTCCCTGGTCTTGTTTGAATGACTCTGGGATTGCCCTATTTATTTACATCTGACAGCGATGACGAAATGTTGGCTCCATGACAGGGCTATGCAAAACACTGCGCCGGCATGAGTTATTCAATCCTTTTCATCCTACCACGCAGTCCGCCTCCCACGGGGCGTCCCCAAACAAGAAACATCAAGTGATAATTAGTTCACACGATAAGCCAAAACTGACATTTAAAAACAATAAAAAAAAAGAATGTCTTACTGTGAATGGAATGCTGAGGTGGGTTTGATTAAAGAAGGAGCATAGTAGGATGTTATTAGTATATAGTATATCAAAAACTGTGTTATTTAAAAACTTTAACTTAAACTTCTTTATTGAATGCATTAGCCAAGCACATTTTCTCCAGTTTAACAAAATCTAAAAGCTTGTGGAAAAGCAACGAAAACGGGGATGGAAAAAACCCACAACAAAAAGAGACGACCAAAAACGCGAGGAAGAAGCTCAGATCAGTTTTGCAGGTCTTGGCTTTTAAATGAGGCGTTACACTGGCCTCAAGGCTGTGAGCTCCAGTCGAGAAGCTTGTAGGTTTGGGTAAAGCTGTACTGGAGAAGGTGTGCTCGGTTATGCCGGGGGGTAAGGGGTTTAAAATGCAAAACATTCCAGTGGACAGATGTGCAAATACATGACCTGTATATCTTTATTTCAAGACCTGCTGTATCAAAACTTTCAACTCGGTTTTAAGCTGTGAAATATTGAGAGAAGTGGACCCAAAAACTCTAATTCCTTTTATATAGTAATTAACATATTTCTGTTTTATTACTTTGTATTCTACACAAAATAATAATAATGAGAAGCGACTAAACATGCTAGAGAAAAGCAATTTACGGTTTTCTGTCTTTGCAGCTCATCTTCCCTTATAAATATATAAATACTTTTATTTATATACAGTATTAAGTGAAGTATTCTCTGGAAATGTCAGAACTTTCACCTTTAAATGTTTTCTTTGCACCAACTCCGCCAACGTTAAAAGTGCTTTACAGTTTATGTGACGAACGGCTAACAAATCCCAAAACATTTAATTCTATTATTCACAAGGGCGAGTTCAGACACGGCGATCAGCGAGATAATTTTAGATCAGGATATGAGTAATACTTGTATCACTTTCATCATCTTTTGTGCCTGAAGCTTACTAGGCATATTCGAGGATTACAAGAACATTACACATAAATCATTACATCACGTATTAGTCTCGGCGGAAAAAGAGAAAGACGTCAACCTTGAACCTTGAATTAAACACTTTAGAACAGGGGTCCTCAAAGTATTTTCTCTGGGGGCCACATTATCGTTCCTGACTGTGATGGGGGGCCGGGCTATAAATTTTTTTAAAATTATTATTTATTTATTTATTGGTTTATTTGGTCGGGACAGTGCATGTTAATGAACATACATGGTTCTCATGCATGTAAACAAGCCACACCGGATTGTAGCCTTGGGCTAATTTTCATCCATCGTCCTCCATGCACACTCTCAAACACACTCTCATTCATCCTGGCCTATTGTACATGTTTTTAGTGGTAGGGGAAACCGGAGTACCCGGAGGAAACCTACACAGACACATGCGCATACAGTCATCCCCACTACTATATCCACAAGATCAACACTTGATTCCAGGCACATATTTGTGACCCGCCGTGGATTCCAAAGACACAAGTCGGCAGCCCGTGTTTGGAGATAAACGTAAACAACATGATTTTCACTTTTTTGCAGAATCGTTCAGTTGAAGTCACGAAGAAGCCTCTCCACGTTTAAGCTACCAGTATTGGTATATTTAAAAGCGTAAACTTTTAGGTTCAAACCTGCTTGTTTTGGGAGATTTTGGAGCGCGCTGTAGGGGCGTGACTTTGTCTGTGTGTATTTTCCAGGGTTGCCAGATGTACGATAACTATCGTATTTCTACGATTATTTTGACCCCTGTACGCTGTATGATCAATAATTGAAAAAAAAAAAAAAGTCCTAAACGATAATTTCAGAGCGCCAGATAAAGTCTGGTTAAATGCACTGTCCCGTCTCAGCAGCGCTTCGCTTTCGCTCTGATCTGGAGTCAGACTTAGCCTCCGTATTCCCGAAGGCATAATATCTGCTGTAAGAAGGAGAGACTGTCCCTGGATCAGTTTTACAGTTCCACTATTGCATTATCCTTCTGCCCTGACGCATCCTCTTTGGTTAGCAGGTCGTGTGTGTGCATAATGTAATGAATGGGACAGTGCGTGGGGCTGTGTTGTAGTTAGGGGGGATGATGATATGAGCAATATTTTGCGCGGGTGCTACAGCGATATTGGCATATTTATAGTGTACGATAGTTTGTGCTGAAAAACTATAGTTTTGGAAGCTTTGTACGATATAATGGTTTTCAGAATCTGGCTACCCTGGTATTTACACACAGACACATGCACACCTCCTCCGAGGAGGCACAGGCTTCCCCTGTGTCTCACGGAGGCCACCGCTACTTGCACTGGAAAATGGATTTACTACGAGTTTGCAGAAGGCAAAGGTTACTTCAGACGGGTGAGTGAAAGTTTGTTTTTTATCGCTTGTGGCTGCTGTGCCAGTAGTTTTTTGATGAGTCTATTGTGCTGTTGTAAGCTAACGTCCAAGCTAACGTCCAAGCTAACGTGCAGCTGAACCTGCTATTTACACAAAATCAAGACCTCTCCCAACTTAAACTACTCCATAAATGTAGTCAGCGCATCCCTAGCTTTCAGCCACTTCTTATTTAAGAGAGATCCGCTTCATATTTTCAGTTTTATGGCCAGATAAAGTTACGCTGGATTACTGCAGTGAAATGTAAACAATCGGGACCGCGCTCGGCGATACAACTCAATGTCGGCCTTTTCCTCTCCTACTAAGTAGTACAGGAGACTTTTCTAAAGTTATAACTGTAGTCAGCGCCAGTGTTTGGAATAACGCAGTTTAAAAGAACGGCGTTAGGTAACGGCGTTATTTTTTCAGTAACGGAGTAATCTAATTCATTACTCTCCCCGTCGTTACAACGCCGTTATCGTTACTGGGTCAACAAAGTGGCTCGTTACTCGACTGAATGAGCGCCGCGGTGTCAGCTCACGCAGCAGGAGCAGGGGAGAGGGTGGGCGGAGTCTCGCGGAGACTCACGCTGCCTGTGTGCGCAGAGCTCGTGCTCTCTGCTCCAAAAACTACGTGTGTCCCCGACCCGCGGCTCGTCCTCCCCACAGCGCGGGGCGGCCACGGGGAGAATCGAGTTGGTGACCATTGATCTAGTGTTGGAACTTATTCTTAACCCAAAGATGCAGAATCGGTGGAGACACGTCTTCCCCCCTCTCCCTCTCTCTCTCCACTCCAGAGAGACAGTAGGCGCTAAGTTTCTGTTAGGGCATTTAGCCTGATGAATGATCGGAGAGACTTGCACAATGCCTGTGCGTAAAGTCTGATCGTTGGCTGCGTTGGCACATGTTTCTTTTACTCCCCATTCTCTCCCATTCCCCCCCACTCTACCCCCCATTCAGTTCATTCAGTTACTATATGAACATCTTTGACATGATAGTACATAAATAAAAACACCTGTTTGTTCCAGTGTTAATTTCGTCGACTAAAATATTTAGTCTTAATTTTAGTCAAAGTGATTTTTTTGACGACTAAAATTGGACTAAAACTAAATTAAAAGTTTTTCATGAGACTAAAACTATGACTAAAATGTCCAGATATTTTTGTCGACTAAAATAAGACTAAATAAAAATGTCTGAAAGAGCCTCATATCATGTAAATTCACTGCCAAAGGAACAGCTCTGAGCTTTGTTCATGAGGGAGCAGCTCCATGAAGCAGAGGACCTCGATTAAATATGATTATAATGAATATTATTAATACAAAGTCGACTAAATTTGTCTTAAATTTAGTCGACTAAATTGACTTGCAATTTTAGTCGACACCAGATCTCTTCTCTTGTTTTTTAAATATATTGTAAACTTATCTTGTTATTCTGGTATGAAAAGCGCTCTCTAAGCAATGTTTGAGTGATTTGCCTTATTGATTGATAAGGTGACAGTTTATCAATTGATATTAAAATATTAAAAAGAACAATAACAACCTTCTGCTGTGAGGTGAGATCAATAAATGAAACCAAAAATAAAACAGATACACATAATGAAACTGGTAAACAATGGTTTGTTGTGGAAGCAATAACCTTTTTTCTCCCTCTCTGTGCTTTAGTGCTTTGAGGGGGAGTTGGACAGGGGGTGTGGCATATCCAAATGAGATGTAAATGAGCCCTATTGTCCCAACAGCAGAGAGGTGAGAATGGCCCAAAACTTCAAAGGCCGTTTAATCCCCTTTGGCCTTTTGGGAATTGTTAACTTCAAATCACCGCTACACCTCCAAATATTATCAGATGTCCATGTGTTACACATCATTGGAAAGCTTGGAGACTACACTTTATCCGGGGCCGGGTCGCAGGGGCAGCAGTCTCAGCAGAGATGCTCAGACTTCCCGATCCACGCACACCTCCTCCAGCTGTTCTGGGGGGACCCCGAGGCGACACCAGGCCAGCTCGGAGACATAGTCCCACCAGCGTGTCCTGGGCCTTCCACGAGGCCTCCTCCCAGTGGGACATGCCTGGAGCACCTCCCGAGGGAGGCGACCAGGAGGCATCCGGAACAGAAGCCCTAGCCACCTCAGCTGGCTCCTTTCGACGTGGAGGAGTAGCGGCTCGAGTCCGAGCTCCTCCCGGGTAACTGAGCTCCTCACCCGATCTCGGAGGGTGCGCCCAGCCACCCTGCGAAGGAAACTCATTTCGGCCGCTTGTATTCGCGATCTTGTTCCTTCGGTCATTACCCAAATTTCATGACCATAGGTGAGGGTGGGAACGTAGACTGATCGGTAAATCGAGAGCTTTGCCTCAGACTCAGCTCCCTCTTCACCACAACAGT
This sequence comes from Proterorhinus semilunaris, assembly GCA_021464625.1. Lineage (NCBI taxonomy): Eukaryota > Metazoa > Chordata > Actinopteri > Gobiiformes > Gobiidae > Proterorhinus > Proterorhinus semilunaris. The sequence continues at coordinate 30,953,822 of CM038347.1, read as the reverse complement.
CCGATACAGCGACCGCATCACAGCTGACGCCGCACCGATCCGTCTACCGATCTCACGCTCCGGCCGTCCCTCACTCGTGAACACGACCCCGAGATACTTGAACTCCTCCACTTGAGGCAAGGACTCCCCACCGACCTGAAGCGGGGAAACCACCTTTTTCCGGTGGAGAACCATGGCCTCAGATTTCGAGGTGCTGCTCCTCATCCCGGCCGCTTCACACTCGGCTGAAAACCGCCCCAGTGCGCGCTGGAAGTCCTGATTTGATGAAGCCAACAGAACAACATTGTCTGCAAACAGCAGAGATGAGATTCTGAGGTTCCCAAACCGGACACCCTCCGGCCCCTGGCTGCGCCTAGAAATTCTGTCCATATAGGTAATGAACAGAACCGGTGACAAAGGGCAGCCCTGGCGGAGACCAACACGCACCAGGAACAGGTCTGACATACTGCCGGCAATGCGAACCAAGCTCCTGCTGCGGTCATACAGGGAACGGACAGCCCTTAGCAGAGGGCCCCGGACCCCATACTCCCGGAGCACCCCCCACAGGGCACCACGAGGGACACGGTCGAACGCTTTCTCCAGATCCACAAAGCACATGTGGACTGGTTGCGCGAACTCCCACAAACCCTCGAGCACCCGATGAAGGGTATAGAGCTGGTCCAGTGTTCCACGACCGGGACGAAAACCGCATTGTTCCTCCTGAATCCGAGGTTCGACTATTGGCCGGATCCTTCTCTCCAGCACCTTGGAGTAGACCTAACTAGGGAGGCTGAGGAGTGTGATCCCTCTGTAATTGGAGCACACTCTCCGATCCCCCTTCTTGAAGAGAGGGACCACCACCCCGGTCTGCCAATCCAGAGGCACTGTCCCCGACCGCAACGCGATGTTGCATTTCTTTTCATTTTCAAATTAAACATCATTGCGTAATGTGACCAGAGTTCCCTTCGGCGCATCCCCTAGCCTAGCCTCACTAACACGTCATAAAAATTACGATCAACCATATCCTGAAGTAACAACTCTTTTGAATCAATGTTGTGAGTACGTGGACGATATGATCTGTAGTGTCCCGAGTGTAGCAGATGCCACACGAACTTTTCATACAAATGACATATGGAAAAGACAATCGGAGCGTACAAAACTGGATTTTAAAGAACTCCTCAGCGTTTTGAGACCATGGATTTTTGAAGGTGTGTCCGTGTTAATCTCGGGCCCCCTCCCCACGCTGAATCGTGGCGATGAGCAGGACCTTCCATCTGAACTGCTGGCTTAAATCCGTATGTAGACCTCTAATCTCTTTTATTGATAATTTTAGCCTTTTTATGGACCGACCCTCTCAATTCCGAGTCGATGGCTTACATCTGAACTTGAAGGGCATCCGAAATTCAAAAATTTACATTTTTAGCATTAACCTATAAATCCAAAACTGTCCAGAACATTTTTGATAATTGTTCCTGGAACTATGTTTAGTAGACATAGCACATAGCCCTGTACATGATTCCATTGCTGCTCTTTAAAGGTGCTCACAAACACAAAAAGCACCCGGGAGCAGAAAGGCAACTCCCCGTTTTGTAAATTGTCTAAAAAAAAGTGATATTGGGAGTTAGAGCAAATCACTTTACATGTGTTCATTACACATGTGGAGGAACTAAAAAAAAAGTTGTATCCAAATCTGAAAGGGTCACCTGGGAAGATTCTGTGAATTTGGGTGATTTGGCACAGAATGACCCGTTTGCGCAAAAACAGCGTTACGTCCGCCTTGTGATGGGCAGCCTGCAGCTCCAAACGAGACCGGAGTCTGGGGTCTCCTTTGTGCACAGTGATGCACTGGTGTGAACCGAAGAGCGCAGGATTATCTCTGTCATATAGCCTATTAGCCAATCAAGGGGAGGAACACATTCACTTTCATCTCAAATCAGCAAAGGTCTAATGAAAAGTGCTGGAGAGACATGAAAAAATATGTTTTGGATAGCTATAGGATCTAATTAGTTTTAGCACAACTACTGTCTCTCTACGATCATATCCTTCAGTAGATCAGTCTCTTGACTCACCGTCAATGATCTAAACCAGTGTTCAACATTTCGCTTTAGATCGGCCCTCAATCAAAACCGCCCTTTGACTCGGGGCTCCGTGCACTCTGCGGTAACTTTTACGCACATCCTCTCGTTGAGCGGTTCTGGCCAGATGCGTACAGCACATTCTATGCACAAAGGCTTGTGCACTCTCCTCATTTTAGACTTTGCCGAACAGATTGACATCTTGGCTGAATGTGGAGGTGCAGTGGTCCTTACTTATCGAGATGATTTATTTTGAATTCTTTTTTATTTTTTATAAAAAACCTTTTAGTATTTTTTATTTTAATCTTTGTCTTTGTGACATTAGTTTGGCCATTTTCCTGGTTAGTTTATGCACACATGTGAAAGATCAGGAAGAAATCAGATGATATGAATATCAGATAACTGTTTACATGTCTCTTCAATATTCTGAGAACTCCGTAAATCAGATTATGATCAGATTTTTGGTAGTCCCTGTTATTGGGTTCGAGTTACCTTCAAACCAAAAGCAACAATTGTTGCTCCCAGTGCTGATAAGAAATACAAATAATTAATAAAAATAAATTGATAAACACCTGTAAATCAAAAACAACTATCAAACAAATACAATCTCAGGGCTCCCATAATCAACACCACAATATTTCTATTAAGCATAAGGTCAATCCCAATGCAATAGAAAGTTAGGAAAACACAGCAATGGCATTACCAAATGTTATTTACCACTGTCTACCAGGGGCGGCTGGTCAATAGGAGGCACTGGGGCGCTGCCCTCGCTAATAAATGTTCTAAAATGATCAATGAAAAGCCTTTCAGAGAAATGTGTAAGCTCTTTTTATTTTATCCAGGTAACATAAATACTTCAGAAAAATGTACTATTTCAACTGGACTTTTAGTTTTGATTTGATGTTGTATTAATTAAGACGTTTCAACGGTCTGAACTGTCATCATCAGTTTGGTGTTTGAGACTGAGCACTGGTCTAATATACACAGCTGTAGGTGGTGATCCATTAGGCCACACCTGGGTCAGTCTGTGTTGCCAGATAAGATGGTATACCATTCGCACCATGCGCACTTTCGGTTTCGCGTAAGACCTCTCTTTGGCGTAAGATCTGCTCATTTCGGAAGGGGCTCGGATGTCTCAGTGTCCACCATGATAAGACGCCTCTGATTGAAGCTGTCAGTTAGGAAGGAGTTAAGAAAAGGAGCCTCAATGCTAACTATCATAGCTACTTTAGCATAGGGACCTCTGGTGCTAACTAACCAGTGATTAGGAGCTATGTGCCATCCCATAAACCACCGCGCCGCCAATACCCCCCACCCCCCTCGACCCCACCATCGAGTGATTCGTGCGCAACCACTGTTGATTGACAGGCGCACAATTGATTAAAAAAATATATACAGGATAACACTCTGCACAAGCCAAACTTTATAAAAGTGACAAAATACATGTTGTCGTCACCACAGCACAGTCACATGTCAGGTTTTAAAAAGCTTCCTCAGTAAATGGCTTAAATGAAGGCAGTTTGTGCTTTTGCTTTTGCAAACTACTGAACTACTGAAGCAAAAGTTCACTAACTGCATAGGGATCTAACAGTTGACCCCCTGAAAGGTTAAGGATCAGGAGCTAGGGTTAGGACATAGAGGCCATGGCCCCTTCCGAAATTAGCAGATTGGTAAGAGGTCTCGCGCGAAACCGGATGTGCGTCAGCGTCCGCCATGATAAGAAGCGTCCAAATTGGGCTGTCCAACAAAATGAAGAGAAGTGATGCCTCTGGCAGCAAAAACGAAAGAAAGAAATAAGAAGAAAGAAGAGGAAGGAGAGCAATACAGGAGTGTAATAAGTTACTGTAGTTGTATGTCTCTGAAGTGCCTTCTTTTAGCAGCCTTCATTCCTTGGCATGCAAATATCAACGTCACCCCGTCTCCTGAAATGCCTAATAGATAATAAGGGATATTAGAAATTAGGCCGATGGTCTTAATGTAAGTCTGCAGTTGTAGGCCATTAGCGATAAACTGGCTAAATATATTTAATATTTGAATTGAATTCCTTGCAAATCCTTGCAGAAAGGCTATTATTTTATTCAGGCCAAAATGTTCAAAAAGTAAGACATCCAACCAAAACAGTTTTATAAACAGCTTCCTGGCCTCTTTTATTGGTCCCTTTAAACGCCCACCTGAAAAAAAGCCATAACAGAGCAAAAGAAACAATTAAAAAAACAATAAAAATGTGGCAAAATATGTGACAAAAACGCATTTCAAAAGCAATGGAAAAAAAGTGCCAACAATATTGCAGCAACGCAAGATAAATGATCCGTTTAGATGAGTTTTGTAGATTTGGGTAAAGGTGGCGGTTAAGAGGTTAATAAAGAGATATTTTATCATACGATTTTACATGTGGCATGATGCAGAGGTGAGAGGACACTCGGCTCTGCTTTGGAGGAGGTCAAAGAAGTGGACAATGGAGGAAGGATCCTGGCAGTTGAGAAACAGCCAGTGTTGTTGCTGTCAGTTGAAGATGGCGTTTAGCACTGTGCCTATTTTTTACAACACAAGGAAAACCGGTTTGGTAAAAAAAATGTTGCATTTTTTAGGATTATTAATATTAAGCAATATTAAGAAATATTTATCATAACAAAAATGTAATATAGTTAATACCTGGTCGAGTAGCTGCACAGCTTTATCCTTTATCCTGTGGAAAACATCTCGCCGTTGGTTTTCCTCCAGGTTGAGTAGTGTGCTAAATCTGAGGTCAACTGCAGATTTAGCTTGTCCAGACTGCTGATCCACCCATAAGCTTGTGCTGGTCGTCTTGGTCCAGTGCCTTTTGTCTAGCAGCTAACTCCGTAGTTTTTCTTTTGTAAATACGGGGAAGGCAAAGAACTGATTCTTTTATTTTTTACATCCATTCACATTTTAAGCAGTTACATTTATTTAAGATCGATTTTTCGATGAATCGTTACATCCCAACTCTCCAGACAAGAAGACTTTTGATTTGGGTAAAGCCGAACAGGAGAAAATGCACTTGGTTAAAGTGGGGGTTAAGAGTCAGAGTGAATGTCACTGCATAACCATGGGGCACTTCACTGCTGTGTAACTCAGCGTGGGCTTCAGTGTCATCTACTCAGCCAAACTAATGTTGTACTGAGCTTTACTTTCTGTAGAATGGCAGACTAGTACTAGTTATAGTTTAGTTTAGTTCAGTCTCCCAAATGCTGTCTAATAGCCCCATATTAATTAGTTGGTAGAAAATAGTTCTAAGATCTAGTTAGATGCCTGAGTTGACAGGGTGTGTCAGCGCGGGAAAGCCAATTTAATGCCATGGTTATGAACGGGTTCACAACTAGGATTTTTTTCCGGTCGATCGTGCAACATGATACATAAAACATATAATGCATGAGTTAGATAAATAATAAACTATGACAACTTAAAATTATAAGACTATAAGATTAAATGTAAACACAATTTATGGTAGAAGCAAAAACAATTTGACATAGAACAACAGCATGAGTGTATTTACAGATGTGCAGATGACTTTCTCAGGTGATGTATACAGGTGGGTGTAATTTCCTGCTTGGCATTACTGCCTCTCGCACCTCCTCCGGTGCCCATGGGTCAGCTGCAGGGTCATCAGCCAGGAATCACCAACGTTTCGCCCCTTTAATCCTAGAACCTTTAATCCTTTTTCTATAAATTCTGTCTAATTGGTTTAGAAAAAAACAAATTTGTTGTGGTTGATTGAATGGGACTTTATGTACAAATGTTTTAATAATTTACGCAATAAACTAGTTGTGCTTTTGAAGTGGCTTTTTTTTTATAAGAAAAATAAGAAAACACTTGAATACCGTGCTTTTTTTTAAAATAGTACTAAGGGAAAATGATTTTTTTTTTTTGGCACGAGATAAAATAAAAATAATGAGCCGGCTCCGTGCTGTTTTTAAAATACTGTTTTGGGCACGAGATAAAAATAACGAGAAAAATGAGTGTACACAGTTGTGTGATTCTGACAGCTGTGTAGTTTTTTTTTTTTTAAGAAAAATAAATAAAAACAATATAAAAATAACTGAACGTTCATTTTTACGAGTATAAAGAATAAAAAACGTAGGGACAGTATAGGGACAGTGAATAGTATAGGAGTTTTTTGCTAAAGTTAAAAATCAAAATAAAAGAAATCAACGATTAGTCAATAATGATAATAATAATAATAATAATAATAATACACTTCAACAATAATTGATAAAACATGTATAATTTACAAATTATATTTAAATATGCTGTTGAGCTTAAGTATTTGTTGTATGCTCGTAGTTATGGGCTCTCTGAATAGTGAAGATGTCAAGCCGCATACACTCAAAGCGGACCTGACAAAATATGTCGATGTAAAATAAATTCTGGACGAATTGTCGCGTTGCGTATACAATATGAACCTTGTAGTCCAGAAGCGCTTCTAAAAGATGTTTCAATCACTAATGGGAGACGGGTAACCTGGCAGTAGCCAGATTGATAAGTGTAGAACTGTGCGACTGAAAATTCAGATCTCGCGACAATCCAGCTTGCAGCGCAAGGTTAGAAGACGGGGGGAAAAGCCAAGAAATAGCTACGTATGCACAAAATCATGGTCACAATGACTTGCTTATGGCCCACATGACTCCTAAGAGCTAATATTTTCTACAAATGTGTAACCTATCCTTATGACAACATAATAACGGCACCTACCTATGAGTGCGACGACGCAAAAGACGTATACACAAGTGTAACACCCCACCGCGCCACGACTAGTTGAAATGAAAACAACCACGCCTGTCAAAATTAGAGACAAACCTATTACAAGATTGATTGGCACAACAGGGCAGAACAAAAAACGGAGAAATAATCACCGCAAATAATGCGCAAAATCAAACGACAAAACAGGTCGTTCAAAGTAGCATCGACATAATTCTGTCGTCTAAAATACTCAATGTGTCACATATTTCAGAGGCACTAAAAGACCTCGATCAACAATATAGTAATCTAAAAATTCATTTGCGAAACAGCGTGAAATCATACAATACTATGTTTGTTGCTGTGCTTGTGGCTTTTGGTTGCACAATAATCATGATTGCGTTGTTGTGTGTATGCGCACCGTTTTATGATAAACATTTTCAACGTGGTATGAAAAAAGTCATGCTACTAAGCTACGTTTGAGCTCGTGCCAGGTGATAATGAGGACGCTCTAAATCAAGAGGAGGACCAAGACAATAGATCTTATATATGTCCCTCCCGGTTACACAATGGCTTAAATTAATTAATGTCTAAAAAACATATAGAATAATGTAATTATATACATTAGAATACTGTAGAAAGTAATTACACTAATATCATTAGATATTAGTCTAAGAAAACATCTGATAGGGGAAGGTGCAGAATAAAGGCTACTCTAAACTCTTAGTGCAGCCGGGGAGAAAGTGTAGCGATCTTGAGGGGACGGGACTAAACAACAAGACAGCCAATTTAGCACAGACTAAAAAACCTACAACTGTAATAATAAAACAAAATGTCCCAATTAATCACCCTAAACCAATTAACTGAATTGTGGAACAACAAAATTCTACAAAATGAGCCCGATCCAAAAGAGCAAAAGTCATTGTACAAGACCATACACAAAAAGGCTTAATTCATGGGGGGAAGAAAGCGATTGCCCCAATAGAAGATCAATGGAGAAACATCATGCATTACAACGATGGAAAAGTTCTATGGAAGTTCTATGAAAAGTGACTTTCAACACAAACTGCGTCGTTGTGCGTCGCTGTGTTGAAACTTTATTATTTTCATCCATTGGTTTCATTACGAGAATTGATGACAGCTCTTTGAACGATTACGGCTACAAACAACGTACCAAAACTGACGCAACAGGAGAACTGATTCAAGCAGGCACTGGCATAACAGTCATGTTCTACTCTGCCCTTGTCAAGGGAATGCCAAAACCAGTGCAAGATGCCTTGAGTGACATGATGGGCTTATACTCTAAAACTGAAGAAGAATTTGATGCACACTAAAACCACCACGTTACTAAGTGGCTGAACAACAAAAAGGAAACTGACTCTAAGAAGAAAGAGATCGAACTAACCACAATGAACTACAATTACAGAAACTACAATCAGAATCCAAAGACAAGAAGAAAGAAAAAAAACATAATGTCCGCTGGATCCAACTCAACGCAGTTTAGCCCAAGTCTGGGCCGACATTGCAACCACCTCTTCAGCAAATGGAGAAGAAGGAGAAGTTGAATGTCCAACACCAGCCTCTGATGATGAAGGCTGTCAATTGACCTCTACCCCTAGGGCTCCAGGGGGAGATAAGGGGCAGAAAAGAACTAAAACGAAAGAAGAATATAGACCATGGACATGGTCTTCTCAAATTTTTCTTACATTTTTTGTCTCTCAATTTTAGTTTTTTCTTGTTTTTAAGGAATATAAAAAATGTAAATAAATACTCCTAGTGTTACGCTTCTTAATGACATTTTCAATAAATGTTTTCTATCACGCGCTAATCATTATTTTAACTGTTTTAGTATAAAAAGCTGCGTATGGGAATAATACTTTTTTAGATATAAAATTGCCCAAAAAACCCATGAGGCACAAGAGGAAGAAGATGTGGTGGAGTACAAAACGCTAAAAGAATTGTTATTGCCTCTAAACAAATAACAGATGAACTGCCAGATGAACCTTTTCCATTTCAGGACGGAGAAGCACCTGTAAGTGGGGGAGGCTGGATCTTAAAAAGAACTTCAAGAGAATGGACTGGTCATCAACCAGGCACGAGGCCAACGGCTGCGAAGGCTACAGAAAAACCTCCCTGGATCCACCTCTGAACTGAAGGTATTATAATCCACAAAAAGCAACCATCCACCAGGTAGAGCCCTTTTAAAAAACGTACCATGCGATGACCCAATAGACTTGTTAACATGGCCACAATTAAAAGATCCTCTTGTCATGGAGGACATTATAGAACCATACAACTACACCGTTTGTTATACAGGAAATGGCACTATTAACGTTGGACAAAACAATAAAAATCATTGCCAAAATATAATTACTTTTTGCCCACCTAAAAATGAAAAAGCATATTATGCTTGTTTGAACAATGACTCCTGTTGGCAGATTACACAATCAAGAGAAGCCGTCCAAGTTATGAACAGAGACTTTGCATCATGGTGCGCCACTAGTCTTGGCTGTCAATGCTCCCACGTAGCCCCTGTCATACAAACAGGTACTAGAGTACTAAATGATTGGTATTGGTTGTGTGGATATGCTATTTACGCCAACCTGCCACCTCACTGGGGAGGTACATGTACACTTGTAGAATTACATCAACCTATTATCTATATTCCAAAAGACAGATTACACACTGTGCATGATACTGTCCGAATAGCAGACACCAGACGTGGTAAGAGAGACGTATTAGCCGACCGTGGGGTTCCATACGATCAACTAATCTTTAATACGGGATTTGTTTAATAATGTTAAACAAATGTGTGTTGATTCAAATGAGAGGTACCGACTTGCACCTTTCGACGTCTAATGCATCAAGATTATTGTAAAACAAAAAAATTGTAAAACAAATTTATTTTTATTGTGTGATAAATGATAAATGTAATCAACAGGGGGAAACTGTCGAGAATTACATAACTGCTTGCTTACAACTTATAATATACTTGTTTGGAGAAGAACGACGTGTTATGATTTTGCTGTATCATTGTTGCAATAAATGTCCTACCTTGAAAAGTACTGACAGATCCATGTTGGCCAAAATACGAGGTCAGTGATTAAAAAAAAAACTTGTTTTTCTGAGACTAGCACTCGATATCTAATACAAGATCAGTTTGTACGTCTGGATTAGAGGCTGAACTAGTATAATGCTGAGACAGACTTACATAGACGGAATTCCTAACATTGTTTTGTTGTGACTTGTATGTGTGCTATTAATCAAATAAAGGCTTCTTCGAACAAATTCATTCTTCTAAGGTTTTTTTCCTTAATCGGACTGGAGCAAAAAACTCACAGTACCTGGAGTAAGCCCGCCCTACCTGCCCAGAGGGCCTATCAGGTATCATCGAATTCCATATTATATTGTAATTTGTTTGTTTTACCTGTCGATCACATACTGCGGTATCAACTGACCAATTGGCTATAATTTGTCATAGCATCACATTGATACTATGACAAATTCTAGCCAATCCAAGCGTAGAGAAAGTTCAGACGTAACTCATGTACGTCTGAACTGCTCTCACGATGCGCTGGAGGCTCCTTTGGCAGGAGGCAGTGCTGGCGCCGTGCCACACAGTGATGGAGCTTGTCAGGATGCTCTCTATAGTCCCTCTGTAGAAGTTGCACAGAGGCTGGGACTCTGGCTCTTCTTAACTTGCGGAGAAAGTAGAGACGCTGATTACTTTTCTTGACCAGAGATGTAGTGTGCATGGTCCAGGAAATGTTCTCTGTGATGTGCACACCCAGTAACTTAGTGCTGGTCACTCACTCCACTGCAGCACCGTTGATTGTTAGAGGAGCATGCTGGACCCGTGCTCTTCGAAAGTCCACAACGATCTCTTTTGTCTTCTCCACATTTAGAGAGAGGTTGTCCTGTGTGCACCACATGGCCAGACTGCTCACCTCACTCCTGTAGTTTGACTGGTCTCTGTTGCTGATGAGACCCACCACTGTTGTGTCGTCTGCAAACTTGATGAAGAGGTTTGAGTCGTACTTTGGAGCGCAGTCATGGGTCAGCAGAGTGAACAGGAGGGGGCTCAGCACACAGCCTTGGGGAGTCCCCGTGTTCAGTGTGATGGTTCTGGAGGACTTTCCGCCGACACGTACAGTCTGTGGTCTCCCTGTCAGAAAGTCCAGCAGCCAGTTGCACAGTGATGTGTTGATCCCCATGTGGAGCAGTTTGTGTATTAGCTGCTGTGGGATTATAGTGTTGAATGCTGAGCTAAAGTCTTAAAAACAGCATTCTAACGTAAGAGTCCTTTGTTTCAAGGTGAGTGAGGGCTGAATGAAGCGCAGTGGAGATGGCATCTTCAGTTGAGCGATTGGACCGGTAAGCAAACTGGTATGGGTCCAGGGTGGGAGGGAGAATAGACTTGATATGTAAAGACTTCAGTGAGTTCATCAGCGCAACCTTTCAGTACACGACCTGGTACGGTGCTTTGCTTACGTTGATCCTGCTCAGAGATCTTCTCACACTCTCTGGAGATAGCTTCAGCACTTGGTCTTCAGGAGGTGGTGTTGACTTTTGTGCCGGGGTTCTGTTGAGGGCCTCGTAGTGAGCAAAGAATTCATTTAGAGCGTTCAACAGAGAGGTGTCACTGTCACAGGTTTGTCGAGGAGGGTTATAGTCTGTGATGGTCTTTATCCCCTCCCACAGACTCCGGGTGTCTCTGCTGTCTCTGAAGTGATCAGTTATCTTTTTGGAGTACTGCTTCTTGGCTTTTTTGATGCCGCGGGACAGGTTGGCACTAGCTGTCCGCAGTTTCTCCTTTTCCCCAGATTTGCTGCATTCCGGACCCTCATGAGCCTGAGGACTTGACTTGTAATCCAAGGTTTCTGGTTGGACCTGATAATGATGGTCTTAGAGTCTGTAACATCCTCAGTGCACTTGGTGAAGTAGGCAGTGACAGTCTCTGTATACTCCTGGAGATCAGTGATATTGTTGTGAATGGCAGCCTGCTTGAACATATTCCAATCCGTTGTGTGAAAGCAGTCCTTAAGTTTCTCTAAAGAGTCTTTACTCCACACTTGAATCTGTTTCCGAACCGGTTTAGTGACTCTAACCAGTGGCCTGTATGCTGGCAGTAACATAATAGTTATGTGGTCCGAGGCACCAAGATGGGGGAGGGGGTGTGCCTTGTACACTCCTTTTTTGGTGGTGTAAACCAGATCCAGGATGTTGTTTCCCCTTGTTGGAAAGTCAATGTGTTGATAGACTTTGGGGAAAACGCTCTTTGGGTCTGCGTGGTTAAAATCCCCAGCTAAGATGAGAAAGGCATCTGGGTGGGCTGTCTGTTGGTCACTGACACTCTGGAACAGTTCATTCAGTGCCTCTTTCCTGTTTTTGAGGTTGGAGGTGGGCGCTATGTAGGCAGCCACAAGCAGTACAACAGTAAATTCCCTGGGCAGGTAGAAAGGTCGACACTTAATGATAATAAACTCCACGAGGGGTGAGCAGTGTCTGCAGACCACGGCAACGTCACGGCACCAGGCGTCATTGTTGTAGACACAGAGACCACCCCCGCGCGTCTTACCCAAGGGGGGGATACGCCCCTTTTCACACAATTTTAGTTTGTGCTAGTGGCAGGCCGTGGTATTGCAGCCTGCAGCCCAAAAAGCCCTTTTTGTCATAGACACATGTAAAAGGAGCGGCCTGTAAAATGGTCCACAGGGCATCTGGAGTTTCAGACTAAGGCTAATATATTTCTTAAAAATTACTATTTTTAGGACATATACTTTTTTTTTCTTAAAAAAATTGTAAAGCATCCAAAATAATTTTTTTTAAGTTTTCCAATCGTGTGACGTCACCAGGCCTGTGGACGTGCTCGTGCGCCATGACTCATGAACGAGCACAGATCTTCTCCGTGCAGTCCCTGCGGTCTGAGAGCCAAACCATTGATTCAAACAAATAATGGGAATCTACGGGACTGTACTAAGATAAATGCTAAGAAGCACCTCAAGTAAATGTTTTTCTTTACTCAGTACTAAAATGTATTGCGGGCGTGTGTTTTAAAATGTTTAAAAATTAGGCTTATAGCTAACATGAACAACAACAATAAACTAATGAGGACGTGATAGTTTCCTGATTAGGCTGCACGCTTTTGAAAATAGCTTAAATGTTTGGCGGAAAGCAACATAATGAAAAGTACAAAATAAATCGGTTTTAAGCGTAAGGTAAGGTGACCTCTTTATGATGGACAGTTCGTGAATCATAACCTTTAGTAAAGTTTGATCAGAAACAGAAACGGCACAATATACATGGCTGACAACAACAGAATAATTGTTCATGTTGAAAAACTTGTTACTCAATTTACTACTTAACTTATGAACTAGGCTACTTACATACATTAACTTATAGAACACTTTTGTAGTGCTCCTTCTTTGTATTCAGCCAAACAATTCTAGTAGTGAAGTAAAAACTCGATTTCTATCATTTTTATCACAATAACCAGACTGCCAGCACTTACGGAACTTCTCGGAAAAGTGGCCGAGCGTGAGTACATTAGCGCGGCTACGTACTTTCGAAGGGCCGCTGTAAGCTCCGGTTGTTGTACAAGAGCAGAGAAACTTAGCTTATTTGGCCCCGCACTGACAAACTGACCCCCCAGGTCATCTTAACATATTAGCTTAATCGCCTGAAATGGCCTTAAACATTCATTTTGTATTTAAAGAACGATGATATTAAGAGATTTGATACGGTTTAATGGCGTCCGCTCCGCTCTGAGGTTTCGTCATTGGGCTTCCTCGACAGCTGTGCGCGTTCACGCTGCCTTCCCCCTCTTGGGCCGTAGGTAGCATAGATACAGGTGACGCGTCATACGGGTACCATGGGCCGTAATGGCGGACGAAACTGGAGTCATGCGCCACTGAGCACAACTATTGAAAGAGATAGGAGCTGAGCCACAGCAGAAAGTCTCTTTCCAACTTTCCAAAGACTTGTGTCTTTTAAACTCCTGCATTGTGTAGTAACTTACACCAAATACAAGTCAGTTTACTATGTGCATGTATGTGCATGGAAGAGGCCATTTAGATGTCTCTTCCATTTAATTTACTTCAATGGTCTTACCTCACTCGGAGATCACTCTGTCCGCTCTGCAGCAGGAAAGCCCCTCAAGCTGGATTGCACTGTCCAGTATATTACCATTGAGCCAAGTCTCAGTGAATATAAAACACACAACTGACTTTCACCATCCTCCGAGAGGAATATAATCCATCTTATTGTCCAGTGAACGTACGTTAGCCAAAACAATAGTAGGGATAGAAGGCCTGTGTGGTTTAGCTGTTAGTCTTGCTCGGATACCTCCTCGTTTGCCCCTTTTTTGTTTCCTGTAGCGCCTCTTGTGACGCCTCCACTCCCATTGAGATGCGTTAAGTCATGTCACGAACGTCACGAATGACGGAAAAATGACATTCGTAACGCATCGTGCTTATGTGTAAACACAGCATAAAGATCTATAGGACATGGCAGGAGCAAATAGGGAGACTAGTTAGCCTCCGAACAAACGTAGTTTTCAGGCAAAAGCTGCTTCCAAGATGGCACTCTGAGCTGATGCGCAGCCAGGGCGTCTTGACGCTCGGTGACATTTGTGACAAGCGTCTGACTTCAGTAAGCACAAGCGTCCAACTACGGGCTTGAGGCGCGTTTTTGACGCCCGCAAGGCGTTCAGTGTGGACGCAGCATAAGTCCTGGACCCAGCCACAGCAGAAAGTCTCGTAACTTTCCAAAGACTTGTGTCTTTTAAACTCCTGCATTGTGTAGTAACTTACACCAAATACAAGTCAGTTTACTATGTGCATGTATGTGCATGGAGATAAATGGTCCAGGTCTCTGTGCCATTCCGCTGCAGGGAGCTCGTATGGGTCGATGTTTTGGATGTCAAGCTTCTCCAAATACCGCTGTTTTGCGCTTGGTATGAACTTGTTCCTGTAAGGTCCCTTTTCTTTCGCCTTATCTCTTTGCTTTGCTTTACTTTCTTCCTTTTGTTTATTTATTTGTTTATTTGAGCAATACACATTGTGCTCAAAAGGAGTGGGCTGAAGCAAAAAGCTTATGAGCCCCCACCCCCAAGTGCAATAAAATAAAAAAAAGAACATTTCAAAACATTTCAAGCAGCTACATTCATACAGACCAACTTACAACAAACAACAAAAATATATTAACTCTTTATATAATTAATTGAAACAACGCACAGCTACAACAACAATCTAGTTTCATATACGATGTCTAGAACAAAGCAAGTAAAAAAAAAATGTGTTACTTAATATATTGCTTGCATATTTTTACCCGTGATTACATAGTTACTTTTATGGTATAAAGGTACATTAATAGATATTATAATCTGAGATCTTGATACTTTCCAGTTGTCATTACCATTCTCAGTATAATTTTAATTTGGGTTTAATTATCATCATCATTATTATATATTTATTTAATTGAGTTATATGTGAAGTATGCTGTAGCCCTGCATAGTGTGGTGCATTAAAAAGCCAGAGAGTGAGCCAGTTGAAGAGGGCAGTAACTCCCCTTCAACAAACCCCCTAACAGCTGATTTGTAGATGATGTTCCTATGCTGAGTGGTGCATTAAAAGACAAGGTTTAGAGCCCGTTGGGAGGATTCCTCTCAACAGATCCATAACCTGCCAACCCTAATTCTCCGTTTGTGAATTTGAGCAATAGAATGACAACCGTTCCAAGCAGCAACACTCTTCCTTGATTATAGAGGAAAAATACACATAATCCATCCTACTGCTCCCCCTAGTGGCAACACATTTCTTCTTGTCTGTATATTTCAAAAGTCTTTTGTTTGTATTTAAATTTGAACAGGTTGATGTTTGGACATCGTTTCAAATCCATCTCCAGTTTATTCCACAATTGTACACCATTAACTGTTGGACTAAAACTTTTCAAAGTTGTGCTATGTTTCTGAATCCTAAAGTTTAATTCATCACGTAATTCATAACGACCAGTACGTTCTTGGAACCTTCTTTGTATTTGGTTTGGTAACAATTTATACCTTGCTTTGTATAACATTTGTACAGTTTGGAACTCAACAATGTCACAAAACTTCATGATCTTTGATTTTAGAAATAATGAGTTTGTGTGGTCCAAAAACCCAACTTTATGAATTACTCGGATAGCTCTTTTTTGCAACAATATTATTGGTTTAACTGTGTTTTTATAAGTACTACCCCAAACCACAGTACAATAATATAAGTAGGGCAAAATCAGAGAACAGTATAAGGTATGTAGAGCTTTGATGTTTAAAATGTGCTTTGCTTTTGCTATTACTGAAATGCTTCTAGAAATTTTCGTAGATATATATTTAATGTGAGATTTCCAAGTAATTCTGTCATCAATAATCACACCAAGGAATTTGATTTCATGCACTTGCTCGATAACAACACCCTCTATCTGAATTGCTTCCTGAGCATTGCAATTACAGTTGCCAAATATCATCATTTTGCTTTTACTCAGATTTAAAGATAATTTATTTTGTTTGAACCACTTATTGACACTTTTGAGTTCCAAGTTAACAATCCGACACAGCTGTTGCAAGTCGTCTCCTGATGCAAAAATATTTGTATCGTCAGCAAACAAGATAAATTTAAGTATTTCAGACGTTTTACAAATGTCGTTAATATACATATTAAACAATTTTGGGCCCAGAATAGAACCTTGAGGTAAACCACAGACAATTTTCTTTGTCGTATTCGTAGATCCGTCTCTGTCTCGCCGAAAACGTAAATGTAAATGTAAATTGTGGTTGTTGCTCCTCATCACTCTCCATTCCAGTTGTCGCGGCGCCGCCATGGGCCTGCGTTCTCCCGGCCATGATCGTTGAGTGGATCGGTTGTGTTGACTCGGACCCCGCTGTCAAAGCCCCGAGCCGCGCTAATGCCTCCGCTCAGCCTCTGGCCGAGCAGTGGTCGTCACTGCCGCCTGCCTTTTGACCACCTTTTGGTTCGCCTTTCCTGTTATTATTCTCCTGTCACTGGATTCGTGGAGCGCAATGTCCTTATGGGTAACTTGTAACTGAAAGTACGTACTAAAACAAGTGACTCAACTAAAGAAGGGTGAAGTGGAATTCGGACAAACCTGGTCTTAACTAAAGAATGTGAAAATAAATGTAAAACTTTTCTATACAGTGCCTGGCCTCTGTGATCCATTTATTCAACAACGAACCTACGTGCTTTATTATTTGGTGCTGGCCATCTCCAGCTGGCGTTGTATGGCAATAATTGTATGTTTAAACGGCTTAGTTAACCCTCGCATTGCCACATTTCATATAAGTGTGTTCTAATTGATAAAAATTAGGGCCGGGACTTTAACGCGTTAATTTAGATTAATTAATTACAAAAAAATAACGCGTTAATTTTTTTTGACGCATTTTAATCGCATATGTTTTTACAACGCGGAACGTTTCTCACTGGATGAGTTTAGGCGGACCGATTATACTGGAGCACCAACTTGTAGCACAGTCAACATATAATTTATGTTTAACATTATTTTTATTGTAAACGCAATCCGGTGTGTACTTTGTGTTGTTATTTACGTGCCCAGCTGATGGCCCTCCAGCTGAGGCAGGCGCGCTCATTGTATTTCTTCACGCATGTGTGCGCGCGCCCTCGCTCCAGTCACACGACACGGACTATTCCTCACATGGACTAAAGCCCGGGTTTGAAGCGGGTACACGACCCTGAAAGACTTGGAGTTTCTGGATACTGCTCAACAGGACCGGTGAGAGTTTTCCATTACGTTTGTTTTCGGGTTGCGTAGTGTGCGTGCACGGGCGCTTCAGCTGCGACCTCGCGCTAATAGTTTACGTGCCTTTAAACCAGCTGTTGCTAAATCAACAAAGTCTGTTATGGCCTCTGAAGCAACAATAAACAATATTTTGTTGCTTAAGCTCATGTATTCAGTCATTATTCAATGCTATACTAAAAATCCATATGAAAAAACGTACTTCTCACTGTTCTCAGGTCAAATATTTATATGCGATTAATTTCGATTAATTAATTACAAAGCCTGTAATTAATTAGATTAATTTTTTTAATCGAGTCCCGGCCCTAATAAAAATATATATATATACAAATAAGATTCCATTCCAAACTCACATAAACTTAATCATCTGTGTTAGTTGTAAAATGTAGTCAAATGGAGGGCTGTCCCATTTCTTAGGGCGTCTTTTCAACCCTCACCCTTAGCCCTCGTTTTCAAGGTGTAGGGAAAGGGCGAAGGCAAGGGGAATGGGTAGGGGTAGAAGTAAGAAAATTGAGATTGGGCCTTGGTGTTGGCCTCATGTAAGTAGTAAGCTATACTTTATTAATCCCCGTAGAGAAATTCGTTTTCTGCATTTGACCCATACTCGATGCCGCTGGGGCGACCTGTAGGTGCAGTGAGCAGCCAGCTTGGGCCGGCGCTCGGGGAACCATCTCCAGATGTGGAGCCAGGCTGATGGTCAGAAACACTAGGTTGGAGGATTAACCTGTTGTACATGTTTTTAGAGGTAGAGGAAACCGGAGCACCCGGAGGAAACCTAAGCAGACGCGGGGAGAACATGCAAACTCCAAACAGAAATGCCCCCCAGGAGCGAAAACTGCTGTGCTACCGTACCTTACCCGGTTGGTGCACTGATCACACAGGACTTAAACAGCACTCGATGAATGGTCGGGCGAGGTGGAGGATAACTAAACCTAGTTGTGTCCCATCAATGTGCACATCAGACTATATTTTTCATCTTGGAATTTTTCGTGGACACCCAGATTTTTTGAGAGAGGGTTTTACTGAACACTTGTTTCACAAACTGAAGTAATGTTCTACTTATCTGCTGGACTACAAGGACCTTTGGCCCACAGGCTTTACTGGATAAGACAGTATATGGTAAAAGGGGGTTAAAAGCAAGGAGAGACATTCAGCAAACCGTGAGATATATTTGACCGCTGTTTAAGATTTTAAAGTGCATTTGACAGGTTTTTAATGCTTTTGTAAATAGGACTTATTTAGATGGCTAACATCTGTTGTAAGTTATAATGATCATTTTTATTTCAGTGAAGCAGCAATTTTAATGCAAAACATTTCTTTTTATTTGAATATTTAAGCTGACTGGAAGTGACATATACTCAACAAAAATATAAACGCAACACTTTTGTTTCTGCTCCCATTTTTCATGAGATGGACCCAAAGATCTAAAATTCATTCCAGATACACAATATTACAATTTTTCTCAAACATTGTTCACAAATCAGTCCAAATGTGTGATAGTGAGCACTTCTGCTTTGCTGAGACAATCCATCCCACCTCACAGGTGTGCCACATCAAGATGCTGATCTGACATCATGACTAGCGCACAGGTGTACCTTATACTGCCCACAACAAAAGGGCCACCCTGAAATGTGCAGTTTTTGGCTTTATTGGGGGGTCTGAGGACTCAGAACCAGTCAGTATCTGGTGTGACCACCGTTTGCCTCATGCAGTGCAACACATCTTCTTCGCATAGAGTTTATCAGATTGTCAATTGTGGCCTGTGGAATGTTGGTCCACTCCTCTTCAATGGCTGTGCCAAGCCGCTGGATATTAGTGGGAACTGGTACACGCTGTCGTATTCTGCTGCTGCTGGACCGGCGAATACAACAGAGTGTACCAGTTCCCTGTGAAGTGAAGGTCTTGTTAGTTCCATCTCAGTCTTCTGACCTCAATATCATTGAGCCACTGTGGGGAGATCTCAAACGTACAGTTCATGCAAAACAGCCCAGGAATTTACAGGAACTGGGGGCTTTTTGCCAAAAAGAATGGACAGTTTTACCATCCGAGGAAATAAAGAGGCCCATCCCAATACACAGTATTTAGAGCTTTTGGTAGTTTAATTTATTATTATGGTTTAAAAAGAGTAAACTCAGTTGTTTGACCATAAATGGCTTCGCACAACCACAAACTATGAGTGAAAAAGAAAACACTTTTGTGTTATCTTTCATATTCTCTGAAAAAATGCCAAAATAATTAGCCAGGTTATGTAAACCTTGAGCATAACTGTATGTGCTTTGCCTTAACTTTAACCTGATTGTAATTTTGCATATCTTCTTTTGTAAGGCGCATTTAGTTGCCTTGTTTAGAGCGGTATAAATAAACATGCCTTGCCTTAAATATAATTTCGTTAACTATGTTTTAGTAAAAATTGTGCCTAATATGTCATATGCACTTAAAGGTAGTTGTCAGTTCCTGAGGAGAAGATGTAAAATGTACATAGAGGGGCCCCACTCGGCCGAACAATGGAATCAGTCTCAGGCTACTGTGCCACCGAAGTCATATAACACAAATGAGACATTAGTGTACAAACGGTCTGCTTAAAAGGTTTATTGAACAAAATTTCAACAAGACAATATTTCATTTACAGTATGTGTGCAAAAAAACAAATTCACAAATTTGCACGTTAGCATTTTGTGCTATGAGGCTAAGTCATTTTGTATTGTTACAATATCAATAATAGAGTATCAATGTGTTTTCTAAATAATGTGTTTTGAATATGATTGAGGCAATTATGCTATGAGAACAAAATAATTATAGTTTATCTTTTCCATACTGAAAAGATACAGTAGTTACCCAGAAAATAAATATAAGAAACTATGATAAATATGTGAACAATAAAATAAGAATCTGGCACAATCTTTGGGTCAAAACAATTATTCGGCATTATTTTCAAGTGCAAAAACTTGAAAGCCACATCAACATTATTCAGTGTATTTCTTTTTATTTGAAATGCCCGTGAGAGCGTTCCACAGTAACAGTGCTCACTAAAAGTGAAAACTAATCCATGTTTATTAGTCAAATAATTCAAGTCAAAACAACTATAACGTGTGTGGTTCATCCAGCTACATCTTCTAAATTACAATTTAGTTTATTATTCCTACATGGCTAAATAATCCATCATAAAATTTGTTTGCAATCCTTAGAAATGTAATGCTGCCTTTTGTGACCTACCAGTAAAGGCCAGGATTGTATATGCTAACCCATAGGATCAAGTGTTCACTAACTTATACAATAATGAAGTTTTTGAGTTCCAGCATCTGAGCTATTATATTTATTTATTTTTGACAGTAATGTCCATTATTAACTTATGGTGGGACCCCACACTAGCCTAAGCATAAACTGAATATGTTTTAAAATTTGATCAGAAGCCACTTTAATACAACAGCTGATTGTTTTCTGCCCCGTACTTTTAAATATGTATTTATTTCAGCAAGTTAACTCTCCATAGGAAAGAACCACACTCTCCATAAGAGTAAAACCACAGACAGGAAACAGGAAGTTAGCATCATGTGGCTATGCTCTTGTACTTAAAAGGATATTTCAGGATTTTTGAGGAATAACTAGGAAATGAGGCCCTATGTCAAAAACCCTTTAGTATCCCTTTAAATCTAGAGTTTGGGATGAAATGTTATAAATTGAACATTGGCATATTACCATAGTGGGTACTAGCTAACATTAGTTAAACAGAGAGTTAGAAGTAATGAAAACGCCGTAGAACAAGTCAGTATAGTAAATATATCACACTATAGTGTACAAATGTTTTTATGAGAACGATCACTCCAGTATTTAGTCAAATCAACATTATCCAATCCAGAGCTCTATTAGCTTTTGTTTTTTTTCTTCTTCTTCTTTTGCTGGATAGTATGGGACATTGAGTAATGAAAAAAGCCATGACATACAGTTTAACCCTGTGCTCACATCTTTGAAGTGAATGAGCTTACATCTTGTGACTTCTTCTACGCCGCCCGTGAAGCTTTGTTTTTTCGCAGGTGCAGCCCACAGTCAGTTGGAAGGGGCACAGGCAGTGTCCCGACAGGGAATTGGGATTGTGCGGTTCGGGCAAGTACAGCGTCACGTTGATCTTCACGGTTTTGTACCCAGACTCCGTGCAGGGCTTACAGTGAGCGTACGAGACATTTCGCCCACTTGTGTGGTTCAACTCCCTACAGAGAGAAAAACACACAAGACTTTCACCCAGGGAACTCCAACCAGTAAATCTCCAGCACTTTTCAAAGTAGCTCCAAGGGCTTTGCACATCTACACACACACTTGATGTCACAGATGTCAGATATTTGTTGTAACATATTCATCACACGCCAAATTCGGGTCCATTTGGATGTTTATACACAGCATAATGTAGAAGCGGAAAACAGCACTTGTTAGCTAACGTTGGCAGCACGGAGCCTGAAGTTAAATAGGCACATATGGAAAATCATTCACCTCGTCACCAAACAAAGAAAATTGTACAATACTAGTAACTCTAGTGCTGTTAAATCAGTCTGAAAAGGCGGAATGGTTGAAGATAAGTGACTTTCGGTGGAGAATTAACCGCTGACAGGACCGAGTTTGATTTGATCTGTTTCTGTTTGCGTAAAATGGTGACTCACCTGATCTCCCAGGGTGCGATGGACTGATTTTGCTCGGATAGAGTAAGATGCGGCCATGTGGGATGTTGAACCTTTTTACATCCTCTTCGACAGGTGGAGTGTAGAGACGCTATTCCAACCATCCCCAACAAACACTGAAATAAAAAAAAATGCCACAGAAATGTTTAACTAAATCGCAGCCAAAACTTTCCACGTCAATATTCGGTGAAAACCCTGCACGCTCCACCTGCTGATATGTCAGTGTTGAGACGTCACACTGCTTTGGGAAAAAAAAAACGCACGTGAGAATCCCTATGGGGGCGTCACATTATCGCCTAAAATAGCTCGGGACTCAAGTTGGAACAGGATATTTCTCCAGCACAGCTTGCTCATCGCTGAGTCAGTCATGCGCATGCTGCAGGACGACGACTAAGGAAAATACAAATCACGATGTGCATGAAACAATATGATCGCAGCAAAGTTTGGAAACACTTCTTTTGTGTCTTTTATTTCAAGACTATTCACATTATAGATTAACACATAATATGGAATTAACCTCCACCTCAACCGAGCACATTTTCCCCAGTTTGGCTTCATCTCAAAACTAAAATCCTCTTGAAAAAAATATCATCAAAAACGAGAAGAATGGGAGCATGAAAACGCAACATCAAAAAGTGACAAAATAAAGCTACTAAAAAATGTGAAAAAAGTGACGATAACACGGCAACGACAACGTTTTGTTGGTCTTGGCTTTCAAATGAGGAGTTACTCCTGGCCTATAGGCTGTGAGCTCTCCAGTCGAGAAGCTTTGAGATTTGGGTAAAGCCGATCTGGAGAAAATGTGCATGGTTAAAGTGGGTGATGGACAAAAACAAAAAGAGATTGACATAAATTCTTCAAAATACTGCTGTTTCTTGTCCATGCCAATAGTGCTTTATGGAGGATGGGAAAATGCATTTAAGTTCGACCTGAATGCTGCAACTCAGTGCGCCTGTACTGCCCCTGTAAACTACTGCTACAACCACTACTTCCACTATTAGAACTACGAGCACTGTCGAAGAAATGTCATCACCCCCTGAAAACGCGACACAACTCATTTGACAGTAAACTATAAGATTAGGCCTATCTGCGGTGGGCACTTACCAGCAGAGCAGCGATGATGTCCATGCTTGGAGCGTAGTGCGGCGTGTGTGATATCGTCAGAGGATTCCCTGGTCTTGTTTGAATGACTCTGGGATTGCCCTATTTATTTACATCTGACAGCGATGACGAAATGTTGGCTCCATGACAGGGCTATGCAAAACACTGCGCCGGCATGAGTTATTCAATCCTTTTCATCCTACCACGCAGTCCGCCTCCCACGGGGCGTCCCCAAACAAGAAACATCAAGTGATAATTAGTTCACACGATAAGCCAAAACTGACATTTAAAAACAATAAAAAAAAAGAATGTCTTACTGTGAATGGAATGCTGAGGTGGGTTTGATTAAAGAAGGAGCATAGTAGGATGTTATTAGTATATAGTATATCAAAAACTGTGTTATTTAAAAACTTTAACTTAAACTTCTTTATTGAATGCATTAGCCAAGCACATTTTCTCCAGTTTAACAAAATCTAAAAGCTTCTGGAAAAGCAACGAAAACGGGGATGGAAACGCAGCAAAAAAGCATTAGAAGAGCGACAAAAATGCAACAAAAGAGACGACCAAAAACGTGAGGAAGAAGCTCAGATCAGTTTTGCAGGTCTTGGCTTTTAAATGAGGCGTTACACTGGCCTCAAGGCTGTGAGCTCCAGTCGAGAAGCTTGTAGGTTTGGGTAAAGCTGTACTGGAGAAAGTGTGCTCGGTTATGCCGGGGGGTAAGGGGTTTAAAATGCAAAACATTCCAGTGGACAGATGTGCAAATACATGACCTGTATATCTTTATTTCAAGACCTGCTGTATCAAAACTTTCAACTCGGTTTTAAGCTGTGAAATA
Source organism: Proterorhinus semilunaris (assembly GCA_021464625.1). Classification (NCBI taxonomy): domain Eukaryota; kingdom Metazoa; phylum Chordata; class Actinopteri; order Gobiiformes; family Gobiidae; genus Proterorhinus; species Proterorhinus semilunaris. The sequence continues at coordinate 30,929,664 of CM038347.1, read as the reverse complement.
TTGAGAGAAGTGGACCCAAAAACTCTAATTCCTTTTTTATTTATTTTTATTTATATGTACAATATACATTAGCCTCAGAAAGGAGAGATGCATTGTACCAGGTTATAGCACTTGTGCTAATTTCCACCTGCAGTCCCTGGGCCTATTGTACATGTTTTTAGTGGTAGGGGAAACCAGAGTACCCGGAGGAAACCTACGCAGTCACGGGGAGAACATGCAAACTCCACACAGAAAGCCCCCGTCCATGTGGGAATCGAACCCGGACCTTCTAGCTGTGAAGCACGAGCGCTAACCGCTGTGCTACCGTGCCGCCCAATGTTATTGTAATTAACATATTTCTGTTTTATTACTTTGTATTCTACACAAAATAATAATAATAATGATTGATTGAATAGCAGTTTTGTCACATAGCACTGTTTTATTCTATTTGCATAATTTCATTATTCTATTCATAAGGGGGAGCAGCGACTGAACATGTTAGAGAGAAAAGCAATTTACTGTTTTTTGCCTTTGCAGCTCATCCTCCCTTTATATATAAATAAAAGTATTTATATATTTATAAGTATTCTCTGGAAATGTCAGCACTTTCACCTTTAAATGTTTTCTTTGCACCAACTCCGCCAACGTTAAAAGTGCTTTACAGTTTATCTTCAATGAAGGTACTTGAGTCATCTTCTGTACTTCTGTACAACTTTTCATCCAAAAGGCTTCGTCAGCAACAAAAGTCCTGGTCAGCTTAACATCTAGATCAACCGGGAGCAGTTGTGGTTGGACCGGCTCCTCCTCACACAGCTACTCTCACTTGTAGGTAAACAACCTTTGAAGTAGAGCCTGTCTAACGATCTGCTCACCTCAGTATCTGTCAGTCCTGTCCTATTCAGGGCTGATCACTGCTAATTACCTTCTTTTGTTGGCTGAGGTGCCGTCTCCTTGGACTGGGCGTGCCGTGTCAGTTTCCCCCGAAGGAGATTTGAGTAAAGTGACAGGAGATTAAATCTGAGCCCACCATTCCGGTTCATGGAGGGATTTTCTTCCATGACAAAAATAACTTATTTTACTCCTCTTTCAAACCAAAGTTCTTCTTTAGCAAAAATTTGGATGAGAGGCGAAACGTTCGCAGACCTCAACTACTGAGTACAGAAGATGACTCGAGTACCTTCATTGAAGATAGACAACTCCTGTACGACTGAAAACTTACACAGACATGTTTACAGTTTATGTGACGAACGGCTAACAAATCCCAAAACTTTTTTTTTTTTTAAATGTTTCTCAATTATATTATTCACACGTGCGAGTTCAGACACGACTTTCCTACTGTCTGAACTCCACAACCGTCCTCCAGGCGATCAGTGAGATAATTTTAGATCAGGATATGAGTAACACTTTCATCATCTTTTGTGCGTGAAGTTCACGGCATATTCGAGGATCATGAGAACATTACGCGTTGTCTGAATCATTACATCACGCTTTGCAGCGCAATAAACGACATAGTAAATGGTAAATAGAGAAAATTCAGTACATAAACAGAGCAGGGACTCGAACTCACAACACTAATGTTCTGCATATGTGCAGCAGCCTAAACCACTCGACTGTCAGCACACTAATTTCAGATTGATTTCACGGACAACTTTGAGTTTTTTATAAAAAAAAAAACGTTTAGTATTTTTATTTTAATCTTTGTCTTTGTGACATTAGTTTGGCCATTTTCCTGGTTAGTTTATGCACACGTGTGAAAGATCAGGAAGAAATCAGATGATATGAATATCAGATAACTGTTTACATGTCTCTTCAATAATCTGAGAACTCATTATGATTGATGATTGTGATTATGAACTGTCATCATCACTTTGGTGTTTGAGACTGAGCACTGGTCTAATATACACAGCTGTAGATGGTGACCCATTAGGCCACACCTGGGTCAGTCTGTGTTGCCAGATAAGATGGTATATGGCAATACCCCTTAGACTAAAGGGCGATTGCCTCAAAGAGAGGTCAGAATCACCTGGCTGGAGGATTCACCTATTATACATGTTTTTAGTGGTAGGGGAAACCGGAGTACCGGGAGGACACCTACGCAGACACGGGGAGAACATGCAAACTCTACACACAACGGTCCAGGTGGGAATGCAAAAGGAATGTCATAAAGATGACAAAAGCACTTCACAAATTAGTGCATTATTGTCTTCACCATTTCAAATGTATACTCTAATGAAAAATAATACTTTGAGATAAGATAATCCTTTATTGATCTCACAATGGAGAAATTCACTCGTTACATTCAGCACTTAAGAAGATGATTTAGGGTGTGCAAAATAGACATGAAATGTCCAAACAGTTAAATAGTAAATAGAGGTATCTTATGTACAATGAGTTATAACAAAAAGCTTAAAGGGACTATACAGAGTTAAAAAAAAAAAAAAATACAGTGCCTTGCAAAGTATTCGGCCCCCTTGAACTTTTCGACCTTTTGCCACATTTCAGGCTTCAAACATAAAGATATAAAACTGTAATTTTTTGTGAAGAACCAACAACAAGTGGGACACAATCATCAAGTGAAACGAAATGTATTGGATATTTCAAACATTTTTAACAAATAAACTGAAAAATTTAACGTGCAAAATTATTCAGCCCCTTTACTTTCAGTGCAGCAAACTCTCTCCAGAAGTTCAGTGAGGATCTCTGAATGATCCAATGTTGACCTAAATGACTAATGATGATAAATAGAATCCACCTGTGTGTAAACAAGTCTCTGTATAAATGCACCTGCTCTGTGATAGTCTAAGAGGTCAGTTTAAAGCGCAGAGAGCATCATGAAGAACAACGAACACACCAGGCAGGTCCGAGATACTGTTGTGGAGAAGTTTAAAGCCGGATTTGGATACAAAAAGATTTCCCAAGCTTTAAACATCCCAAGGAGCACTGTGCAAGCGATAATATTGAAATGGAAGGAGTATCGGACCACTGCAAATCTACAAAGACCCGGCCGTCCCTCTAAACTTTCAGCTCATACAAGGAAAAAACTGATCAGAGATGCTGCCAAGAGGCCCATGATCACTCTGGATGAACTGCAGAAATGTACAGCTGAAGTGGGAGACTCTGTCCATAGGACAACAATCAGTCGTATACTGCACAACTCTGGCCTTTATGGAAGAGTGGCAAGAAGAAAGCCATTTCTTAAAGATATCCATAAAAAGTGTCGTTTAAAGTTTGCCACAAGCCACCTGGGAGACACACCAAACATGTGGAAGAAGGTGCTCTGGTCAGATGAAACCAAAATCGAACTTTTTGGCAACAATGCAAAACGTTTTGTTTGGCGTAAAAGCAACACAGCTCATCACCCTGAACACACCATCCCCACTGTCAAACATGGTGGTGGCAGCATCATGGTTTGGGCCTGCTTTTCTTCAGCAGGGACAGGGAGATGGTTCAAATTGATGGGAAGATGGATGGAGCCAAATACAGGACCATTCTGGAAGAAAACCTAATGGAGTCTGCAAAAGACCTGAGACTGGGACGGAGATTTGTCTTCCAACAAGACAATGATCCAAAACATAAAGCAAAATCTACAATAGAGTGGTTCACAAATAAACATATCCAGGTGTTAGAATGGCCAAGTCAAAGTCCAGACCTGAATCCAATCGAGAATCTGTGGAAAGAACTGAAAACTGCTGTTCACAAACGCTGTCCATCCAACTTCACTGAGCTCCAGCTGTTTTGCAAGGAGGAATGGGCAAATATTTCAGTCTCTCAACGTGCAAAACTGATAGAGACATACCCCAAGCGACTTACAGCAGTAATCGCAGCCAAAGGTGGCGCTACAAAGTATTAACTTAAAGGGGCTGAATAATTTTGCACGCCCAATTTTTCAGTTTTTTATTTGTTAAAAATGTTTGAAATATCCAATACATTTCGTTTCACTTCATGATTGTGTCCCACTTGTTGTTGGTTCTTCACAAAAAAATTACAGTTTTATATCTTTATGTTTGAAGCCTGAAATGTGGCAAAAGGTCAAAAAGTTCAAGGGGGCCGAATACTTTCGCAAGGCACTGTAAGTATTTTCCTCCCCCTACACGTTCCAGTCATGTCCTAATGTGTAGAATGAGCCCAGACCTGTTCACCACAACTCCCTCTAAAATCCTGCACTGTCACTCAAAAAGGTGTTAATTCGGGTCAGAATTGCTGTCATGCACAAGCTTAATATAGAAACTGCAGTTACGCGTAAGACCTGAGGTGGCAGTAGTGAGTATAAAAATGACCAACTTGCGTCTAGTCCCTTTAAAGGGGCAAACATATAAACAATAAGAAAATAAAAAATTATAACAGACTATAAATTGGCATTGGCAGTGCAAAGTTTACAGTCCAAGTGCAAGTTGTTGATGAAGTGGCGCTGATATGGGGAATATTGCACGTAGTTTTGCATAGTAGCTATTGCACATGAGTTACTTTACAGTCTTGTTGTACAGTCTGACAGCAGTGGGGATAAAGGACCTGCGGTAGGGGTCCTTCTTGCAATGAGGGTGTCTCAGTCTGCCACTGAAAGAGCTGCTCAGCTCCTCTACAGTCTCGTGCAGTGGGTGGGAGGTGTTGTCCATGATGGAGGTGAGCTTGGCTTGACAGTTTACTAACCATTGCATTAGTGTTGGCAAAGTCTGTATAAGCAGCTAAACAGATCGTACAGTGACAATGTGCTTCATCCGTGACTCTGGCTAAGGTCAGGGACAAGTCACAAAGTCCGAGGAAACGGTTTGGGCATAATCTTTCAATAATAAACAATAATATTGTTTAATTGATAGATCGATCGATCGATAGAGTCTAAACGTATTAACTGACCGAGCAATAAAGTAATAACTATTTGGCTTCTTATAAATGAGTAATAAATGATGAGGAAAGCGTTTTACAGCACATGGTAAATGGCCTCAACTTACAAACGCTTTTCCACCTACATTAGGCACTCAAAGCGCTTCACAGCAAGGAGACACTCACCCATTCACTCTCTCATTCATACAAAGTGAATGGTAATGTGTCTTGCTCAAGGACACAACAACCGTGTCAGGAGGCGGGAGTTGAACCCTGGACTTTCCGATCATGAGACGAACCACTCTACCAACCGTCACCCCACATTTATGATTATGATAAGTTATTGCAAAATGCGGCACATTATTAAAAAATGTGGCGTTGTTACATAAAGAAGAACATTCTGTTACTGTATGAACTGTTATTAATGTGGTGTGGTGGCACAGCGGTTAGCGCTTGTGCTTCACAGCTAGTTCCCGAGTTCGATTCCCACCTGGACCTTTCTGTGTAGAGTTTGCATGTTCTCCCCGTGTTTGCGTACGGTTCCTCCGGGTACTCCGGTTTCCCCTACCACTAAAACATGTACAATAGGTGAACCTTCCAGCCCGGTGATTCTGACCATCAGCCTGGCTCCATATCTGGAGATGGGTGCCAGCGCGTACTACTGTCGCCCACTGCTCCCTATGGGTCGTCCCATGGGCGTCGAAGGATGGGCAGAGGACACATTTTGTTGTACAGTTGTATAATGACAAATACACCACACCTATTACACAAAGAAGTACACATTTTGTTACATTTTAACTGTTATTACATGATATTACAAAATGCGTCTCTACACGCTGACTCATGTGTCGCTGTAAACGAGCAGACAAGGCTGTTTTGCATGAGTGACGGTGGATATAGAGGAATTCCCTACACTCTTAGCATTCCATTATTCAAATACATTGCCCTTGTTTCCCTTTTATGGCCACTGTCCACTCCAAGCTACTAGGATGTTCAAGTTTAAATTGCAGTTTTTCTGTCATGCATTGTGCTCTAATTTGTGACTCAAGTTTTGAAATCGGTTACACATTTTTCTTGTCCTCCTTTAGTATATTGTAAACTCAAACTAATTATTAAACATCTGTAACAATTCTATGAACTTTCAGGCGAGGTTTTGAGCATTGCTGTGACCCTGCAAGTTGTGAAATGTGTCTTTAACTGGTCCCTGTGAAGAATCGGGATGTTACAAATGTATGTTCGGAAAGTTAGGACTCACAACTACAGTGGCTTCCTCTTTCATTGTTTGTAAAGTTTACAGTGCACATTTTGAACAAGTAAGTCAGTAAATATTATTTACAGTGGGAGGAAAAAGTGAGTACACCGTTTGGAATTTTACATTTCTGCCTAAATTGGTCATAAAATGTGGTCTGATCTTTATTAAAATCACAAGAATGAGTAAACAGTGTCTGCTTAAACTAATAGCACCTAAACAATTACATGTTATCATATACACATACACATTTACAGGACAGTGGGGAATAAGTGAGTGCACTCTTACATTTAATGGCTGATTGACACTTCTATGGCAGCAATAATTTCATCCAGATGTTTCCTGTAGTTGCAGATTAGACGCTCACAACGATCAGGGTGAATCTTTGACCTTTCCTCTTTACAAAACTGTTGCAGATCAGCGAGATTCGTGGGATATCTGGTGTGAATAGCTTTCTTGAGGTCATGCCCTCACCTACTGTCGATGTATTTTTTGTCTTTTACCGCTGTTTGAGTTTTCTGATGCCGCCAACAGAGGGCGTGGGTCCCAGACTGAAACCCCGCTGTATAAAAAAAATACAGAGGGGTATCATTCTGGTCTCACCAGGCTAATGGTGCACATCAAACAATGCTTCTTAGCGAGAGACAATTCTTAACTAATGTGTGTTTTTCAGTGGCATGGGCAGCTTTCAGCCACACCTCAGTGATTGGACTTCAGGTTGGCTCACAACTGACTCTAAACGTCTGCATAAACTTGTCTTATTAGCTCTTGGAGCATCCGTAGCCCAGGGGTGTACTCACTTATTCCACGCTGTCCAGTGAATGTTTACATGTTATGGCCAGTAAAAACATGTACAAATAAAATGTACATGTTTGGTTGGTATTAGTTTAAGCAGACACTGTTTACTCATTCTTGGGATTTTAATAAATATTAGACCACATTTTATTACCAATTCAGGCAGAAATTTAAGAAATTCCAAAGGGTGTACTCAGTTTTTACCTTCACTGTATGAAGCACTTTTCACAGATAAAGAAAATCACAAAGTGCTGCATATAGTAGCATGGGTGAAATGAAACATAACAAACATCACAAATTACAAATAAATGGCAAAGTCTTCAACTGATTTTTAAAAGAGTCTACAGAATCATGTAAAGTCAAGAGGATTAAAAAAAAGAATGAAAAATGTTTTAAAAACAAAAGAGGCAACAGAGTTGAGCACACAGAGGGACGGGGGTAAGTCCTGTCCCTGGGGGGCTACAGCCTGAAACACCAGATCTCTTCGGGTTTTGAAACAAGTCAAGAGGAGCAGGGCCAAAGTGTGTGGCTCTGATCAATTTGTTCGGCTCCATTTGTGCATCCTGTGCTTGTGCCTGCTTCAGTCTCCTGTAAGCGGTCATCTCATTCATTCAATCTTACATCTCCATTTAGCAACTGAGGAGTGCGGGGCACGGCTTTTGATCGTTTGGTGGAGTCCAATGAGAAACAACAGTCTTTAGAGAACCAGTCCTGTTTGATGCAGATGACCAAAGAGAAGGGGGAAATTTAATCCAGTCCTATGTAGAATAATTAGAATTTAGTTCCTAAACAGATATTAATTTCCGGAGACCACAGCGCATCTATAGCACCCGGAAGTGTGCATGAAGCTAAAGCGACAGATGTTAAAGCTTTATGCTATGATTTAAGGAGTGATATTGGGCTATGAAAAACCACTCAAACTGTTAAAAGTAAAGTAAAAATTTACTTTTTCACTCTCACTTGAGTAATGACCTGGGTCACTACTTGTTTCTACTTCCATCCATCCATCCATTTTCTTCCACTTTTCCGTTGCCGGGTCGTGGAATCACATTGTTGTTTCTACTTGAGTAAAATTATTAAAAAATCCTCATTCTTACAATGCTCAGTAAATATGATTTTAAAATGTAAAATGCAAAAAAATCCATGAAATGAGACAATATGAATATAATCGAGCAGGAGTAAAGGGAATGCCTCTCTTCACCCACACACACATACAAAAAAGCTCTGCCTACTCACACTGAGTCAGCACGCACTGAACAGGAACCCATGTTCAGAAAGAGAGAGTGACGCAATAAATAAATAAATACAAAGGTCACACAAGTTGGAGCAAGACTACACCGATTATAAATCGGTTTTGCTCACAGCCACAGTTGCATCATAGTTTGTGATTCAACACTTCAAATAAAATGTGTAAAGGAGCATGTTAAATCAGCTTTTTACCAAGTTTTTTATTTAAATTTTTTTTTTTTTTTTACTTATTTCAAAAGTGGTGGCGCGTTCAGTCACAGCAGGTCAGGACTAACACCTGACCACAATTTCGTTGTAAGGTTGTACAATGACAAATAAAGCACTTCCTTAATTTTTAAATGAAACATAACAAACGTCACAAATTACAAATAAATGGGAAAGTCTTTAACTGATTTTTAAACGAGTCTACAGAATCATGTTAAGAGAATAAAAAATAAAATGTCATTTTATTCAAGTGTATTTAAGTAATCCCACCAATTTACCCGTCCATCTCAAGAGCTCAAAACTCTGTGTTCCACCTGCTGATGTCATGAAGGGGTGCCCCTGTTCTCCTGGACGTGCTCCACTTTGGCCTGATCATTTCAGCTTTCAAATTGTCTGCGCTTTCAAGGCATGTCTAGCTACTTGCAGAAATATCTTAAAGGTTAAACTGCACCATTGTAGATGGGGCATTTAGTTTGGCTGCTCTTAAACAAAATTTTATATATATATATATATATATATATATATATATATATATATATATATATATATATATAAACCACAAACCTGTGAACACACGGAGACAAAAATGTGTTCATCCCAAAGACAAAACTCCGATCCACAAACAAAGCAATGTGGTTGATTGTTTTCGATGCAAAGAAGAAGAATGCAAAGAACATTATATTGGAGAAACTAAACAAGTTTTACAGAAGTGACTTTATCAACACCGAAGAGAAAGCACAAGCTCAGTCGGCGGTGCACCTCCACCTCAAAGCCTCCAACCACTGCTTTGAGGACGGGGAGGTCAACATTTTTGCTAAAGAAGAACGTTGGTTTGAAAGAGGAGTAAAAGAAGCTATTTTTGTCAAGGAAGAAAATCCTTGAATCGATGGACAGTTTGGCATTGCTTGTGTTGCAAGTCCAGTTTGTTCCAGAGTTTCAATCCGCATACAGACACACAGAAACGTTTACGAATGTTTTGAGCTCTCGGCAATGAAAAATATCCCAAACCTCTCAAGTCATAAACTCGCACTGTAGTTATAAAGAAACATTGTAGGTTAGACGGTAATAATTTGTTGAATGCTTTGTATAAGACTATTGATGTATTATATTTTACAAGATCATGACATTTTTACCACTTTGACTGCATAAACAGATTATGAGTATGGTCTGGGAAACCAACATTGTGAATGATCCGCATTGCTCTTTTCTGTAATATGATCAGAGGATTAATTGTGTTCTTGTAAGTATTCCCCCACACTTCAACACAATACGTTAGGTATGGGAGTGGGCAGTGATCATCTATGAATAAGACAGGACTGAGCGATACTGAGGTGAGCAGATCGTTATAGACGCTCTACTTCAAAGGTTGTTTACCCACGGGTGAGAGTAGCTGTGATTAGAGAGGAGGAGCCGGGCCAACCCTAACTCCTCCCCTTTGGTCTTTATCTAAGCTGCGGGCTGAGCGGGACTTTTGTCCGCTGACAAAGCCTTTTGGATTAGAGGTGAAACGTTCGAAGACTTCAACTACTGAGTACAGAAGATGATCAAGTACTCAATAAAAAGTTTATTACAAAAAACAACAATAACAAGTGAAATTGTTATCTGCCTTTGGGTTAGGTTATGGCTTGTTTCTCCAGTTATGCATATCCAATGGGGTTTGAAAATAGGAAGAAAAACATAATATGGTCCAAAAAAAAAAAAAAAAACGTGCTTAATAATTGTGCGCCCAGTGTATAGACACACGTTATACATCCCGACTTCGGGAACACTGGTATCTTTGCCTCTTGAGAGAATAGTGGTTTTCCCATTGCCTTACAAGTCCATTTATTGTTTGCTATTAAGTGTAGTTTCTGTTGACTTGTGGATCAAACAAGAAACATGCCACCTCCAAATCATCCCTTCAGCAAGTTTTACACCCTAGTAGTCGGTGCACCGACTATCGCCTTTAAACAAGGCACCGCCTATTTGGCAGTTTTCCTGATGTCTGAACAATTAATGTCAGGTTTAATTTTAGCTAATATTTTACTTGCATGCCTTTATTATTGTACAGTGTATAATCCTACGTTTCACATTTGCACCAAAGAAAATTCAATGTGTGAAAGTGGAGGAGTTCAAGTATCTCGGGGTCATGTTCATGAGTGAGGGACGGATCGGTAGACGGATCGATATAGACGGATCGGTGCGGCGTCAGCAGTGATGCGGTCGCTGTATCGGACCGTTGTGGTGAAAGAGGGAGCTGAGTCAGGGGGCAAAGCTCTCGATTTACCTATCGATCTACGTTCCCAGCCTCACCTATGGTCATGAGATTTGGGTAATGACCGAAAGGACAAGATCGCGAATACAAGCGGCCGAAATGAGTTTCCTTCGCAGGGAGGCTGGGCGCACCCTCCGAGATCGGGTGAGGAGCTCAGTTACCCGGGAGGAGCTCGGACTCGAGCTGTTCTGGGTCCCCTCAGAACAGCTGGAGGAGGTGTGTGTGGATCGGGAAGTCTGGGCATCTCTGCTGAGACTGCTGCCCCCGCGACACGGCCCCGGATAAAGCGGAAGAAAATGGATGGATGGTGTGAATCCTGTTACTGATTGAGATATTTCAACCAAATTCCAAATAGTTTCTCAAATTCTGGACTCCACGTTGGAAAAAAATTAAAGAAAAACGAGGCAAAACCAGTTCTGTAGATGTAACAAATTTTTATTTCCGCTCATGAACAAGCACAAAAAGCCTTTCACAACACAAGGAGAGACAGAGCATAATACAGTAATGATAAGATGGCAGCTGCGTCCGCCTGCAGGGGGCACAAAATAAAATAAAAAAAGCTAACAATGGTCATATCCTTTTGAGCACATACAATACAGAAACACTACAATAGATTTTATCGTATTGTAAGACCCTTCCCCAACCCTGTATTAAGCAAGATCAAGTCCTTTATCTGGACGCACGTCAGAATGGCTTCACTCCATTCATCCATCATTGACTTAGTACGTAATAATGACATGACTACTGCATTTCCCCCCCCCCCCCAAGTTTTCCTCAGTTAAAGCATTAGAAATTTAGTTTTGGGCCAAGTTTGGGAAAAATACACAGAATTTTGGTTACAACAAACTAAAAAGTCATGTTTGAAGCAGTTGAGGGGGGAAACATATGGGCGATTCAAGAGACGCCGTCTGTATCTATAAAAAAAATATCTCGATTGACTGAAGGTATCGAGAGTGAATGATTTTACCAAAACTAGCTAATGTAACCAAGTTGACGGCGTCAACCAATATGGGGGGGGGGGGGGGGTCATGGGAAGGAACCCCCAAAACAAAGAAAAAAGGGATGTAAACGTGATATCATGTGGAGGGGTTGGGGTATATTACAATGATACATTCTCTGTTGTAATTCAGACATAAAATTAACAAATTAAGCTGGACAGGACCAAAGTATACCCTCCCAGTATACTTTGGTACTTTGGAACAATGCGCAAAGCCATTAATAAGCTAATTACACAGTTGTAGTAGTAGTAGAAATCCTTTATAACTGTAAGTGGAATGTAACTTTTCTGTCTTTTTCGATCCTGATTGTTGCCTCCAGTTTTGCATTTTTGTCGTTTTTGATTTTTATATAGGAAACATAAAAAATAAAAATAAAACATCCCGTCTGCAACCATTAGGCGACGGTGAATGTTAGCTTCGAGTCAGAACGTGTGTTATTCCCCGCGAGTTGTGCCAGCTTCGATTTGCTTTTATTTTGGTTGTTGAACATTGTTGCACAGCAAAAAAGTATTCTCCAACACCACAGAAAGATACTTCAAAGATACTCTGAAGTTATTGGTCGTATAAGAACATGTACAGGATACTACAGTAACATAGAGAACATATTTAAATTACAAAAAAATATCAAATAAAATAGAAAATACACTAGCAGAGCGGGCCAAACAGAGAGGTGAAAATGTTTTATAAGGGGCCAAAAAATGTAAATGTATATAAATTAAACCTCATGAACTATGCTAGTAATAATAGTTATAGTAATAATAAAAAGTAATGTGTATTTATATTTAACGGTTTTATTATTGCATAAAAAAAAATAAAAAAAATGCAATACTAGCCAAGATGTTTGTTTTGTAATTTTGTCATTAAAAATACTCCAAGAGAAGCGACAAAGACTTCTAAAAAGCTGACATAGGTAGGTCCGGTATAAAAAAAAACTATAGCGCCAGCGAGCTCCAATACCCATATTGCCATGTTGTTGTCAGAGTGACGACATATTCTTCTTTTATTACTACTGACTTCACACATTCACAGCAGCTCCCAGAGCGTAAACCAGGCTTATCGTTTAGCTGCCGATGATGAAAAGGCAGTGTGAAAATCAGTATAAAATCACCTCTAAGAAGCTATAAAATATTTGTTTTCTTTTAAATGTTTTTAAGGTCCGATAGACAGCAGATTGTCCTTTAGCAAGAAAAACCAGCACTCGTAGCTAGGCGTTGTAGCATGTAGCATGCAGCTAACGTTAGAATTAGCTGATGTACGTACACATTTGGGCCGTTGAACTATGTTGGTTACTCTCCAAGTCTCTGCATCTTTATTTGGTGGATAATTCTGTACATCTGCATTCATTACAGTAGTTGTGGAGCAGTAGGTGAAAAGAATAGTTATTTTTCCTTTTTTGTTTTACCCCCTCGAACGTAACCATTTGTGGGCGTTCTCAAAAGATACTGCCAATGTAGTTGCCAAAGTTCATACATTTCAACTGAAAAACATAGATTGTCAAGTATTTATTTTCTATGGATATAAAAGTACCCATATCAAATTCTTGCCCGATTGTAAAAATCGGAAAATGTATTCATTCATTCATAATCATTAATCAGTTTTTACTATTTACATTGTGAATGTGTTGAACTGCTGCATGCTACCATTCGCTACAAATCTGAATATGACTTCCATTACAGAAAAAACTGTATTATTTATAAAACTATTGAGGTAACTTGAGCGCTTGGTGACATGAAGCTTATTTTGCTGCTACTACCTCTATACGGCAGGTTTGATGTCAATTCAAGAAATATTTGTATGCATCACTCGACTAACAAAACTTGTAATAGAGTAAAGGTTGTTTCTAACACCGATAGCCACACCCATAGATCTTACAAACCTGGCTTTGCTTAAGTGAAATCATAAAGTTGACACGTTTTTAAATGACTTCTTAGTTAAACCCTGTTGCCCGTTCACATTTTCACCTTTTTGCTTTGTCCCTGCTGAGTAAAATGAGTGTACAGGTGTTTACGGAGGAGACAGGGTTCTCTGCCGCTGCTGTTCTTAAGGACAGAAAGAGAGAGGAGTCCCCATTTCCTCACCGCTGGACAGGTGTCGACTTGAAGAGGATGACGAAATGCACAATGCTGGGATTAAGTCTGCAGAAAGATGAGGGGAAAAAAACTGTCAATATAAGATTCAACATTAGACATTAACAATAAGTGTTTTTCCTTTTTAAAAAGGAATTTATACTGTTGTCTTAAAGTGATTTTCTTGTCAGTCCGATAGCGAAGAGTTTGTAATCGTCTCATTTTCAAATAAAACAACCCTTAAATATACATAAAAATGTAATGTCTATTTTTAGGATTATTTAGACAGTGCTGTAAAGGATTCAGTAAATCCTGTATGCTCAAATAAATAAATAAATAAAAATAAGGATTTGACAAATTCTCGTTATTTTCTTCCTTAATTTCAATAATTGTGAATAATTGTAAAACTGCAGTATTTTTATTAATCTCCATAGTTTTTAATCGTGTAGAGAATACAGTGCCTTGCGAAAGTATTCGGCCCCCTTGAACTTTTCGACCTTTTGCCACGTTTTAGGCTTGAAACATAAAGATATAAAACTGTAATTTTTTTGTGAAGAACCAACAACAAGTGGGACACAATCATGAAGTGAAACGAAATTTATTGGGTATTTCAAACATTTTTAACAAATAAACAACTGCAAAATTATTCAGCCCCCTTAAGTTAATACTTTGTAGCGCCACCTTTTGCTGCGATTACTGCTGTAAGTCGCTTGGGGTATGTCTCTATCAGTTTTGCACATTGAGAGACTGAAATATTTGCCCATTCCTCTTTGCAAAACAGCTCGAGCTCAGTGAAGTTGGATGGACAGCGTTTGTGAACAGCAGTTTTAAGTTCTTTCCACAGATTCTCGATTGGATTCAGGTCTGGACTTTGACTTGGCCATTCTAACACCTGGATATGTTTATTTGTGAACCACTCTATTGTAGATTTTGCTTTATGTTTTGGATCATTGTCTTGTTGGAAGACAAATCTCCGTCCCAGTCTCAGGTCTTTTGCAGACTCCATCAGGGTTTCTTCCAGAATGGTCCTGTATTTGGCTCCATCCATCTTCCCATAAATTTTAACCATCTTCCCTGTCCCTGCTGAAGAAAAGCCCAAACCATGATGCTGCCACCACCATGTTTGACAGTGGGGATGGTGTGTTCAGGGTGAACAGCATCCCTCTCACTATAAGAGAATGTCCCGCATTTAACACATTTAGGAATCAATTAAAAAACTGCTTGAAATCCAAATCAACAATGTGCTCATTAGACCCTATAGAGATCTGTACATATTTATCCTTATAATGTCCGTTTGAACTGTATGACCTGCCCTTGCACCAACATCTCTATTCTATTGTGCAAGTCACAGAACGAGCGTTTGGATGTTGTTGGTGTGCAAGTTGTGTAGGTGTGTAGCCTCAACTTTTAAATTGTTTTATGTTTTATAATTGTTGTTGGCATTATACAACTTGCCCAGGGACAACAGTTGAAAACTAGCTTTGCAGCTAATACTGACACATTTACAGAAATGTTCCTTAATGTGTACTGTCCCTGTCAAATAAACTAATAAATAAATCAAAATAAATAAAATGAGCTGTGTTGCTTTTACTTTCGCAAGGCACTGTTATATGTATTGTATATGTACTTAGCAATGTCCAGTTTTATTTTATTTCAACTCGTAGGAAAATATCAGGAATAGGGTACCTAAATAAAAAATATTTATTGCAAATCCCAAAATCTTAGTATTTTAATAACCCCTTGACAGACACTACATGCCAGACAGTAGTTTTGGACCGGCAGTTGAGGTTTTGTTTCTACGTTGACAACTGTGAGTCATCTTATCTTGCGGTTTTGCGCAGTAACCACGATGATTTGAATAGTTGGTTTCTCCCGCTGGTTTTGTTTGAAGGTGGGAGTTTTTTTATCCGTGGTGATGATAGCCAGATACTCACTCGTTACAACTCAGATTTGCCACATTGTGAGTTGTGCATGCGACCAATGTGTTTTGAAAGGTCAGCAAAAGCAAAAAATGTGGATTTACAAAGTCTCCGACGATCAGCACCTTTCGCTACAATGTATATAAAAAAAAAAGCTAAGTATTCTGTATGTATTTCTGTAACAGATTAATTTAAGAAATTTAGAAATGTTTGCTTTTCTCCTTTTTTATGCCTATTGCTACGTTCAATACAGACTAATAGAAACAAAATCTGATGTTGTGGTAATTTTGGATTCCTTATAACCCAGAAAAGTACAAAGGTTTGTCAGGACGTAATCTAAGGAAATATGAAACTGTTATTTGATTTCAATAGTTTAATGTAATAAAGAACATAACATAGAAAGGTTGGCGCTGTGTTTTCTATTGTTCAGAATGACATCTTCCTGCTAGCAGTGATAATGTAATCTACGTTACAAAGTTTCACAAATCTTTCCTTCGATGCAAGAGCTAAATGGCAACGGACTCAACATGTAGTTCTACGCCGCTTTTCTCAAATGAAAAATATGTCCTAGTAATTGGCCATGCACACGACACGCGATTACCACTAGCGCCTAGAATAGTTTGAGTTTCGCACAAGGCGACATACACATTGAGTTTGTTTATAGCATTTAGCATTTATTGTGAACGCATACAAAGCTGATACTCCTGCAAACACATTTGATTGGCCAGCAGGCCAAAGGAAGCAAGGCTCGATAATTTTGATTGGTGAACATACCCATCACTCAAACAGTGGAGGCACAAGAAAAACCTTCAGCCTTTGCGGTTAAGTTACAACCTCAATATCGATGCAGTAAAGATTAATTAATTAATAGGGCTGTGCCATATCATATTGTCCACCGTTATACCGGTATCATTTTTGGACACCAGTGTAAACTTTCATACTGCTGTAGATGATATATTTTGCATGCACAGCTGATTTCAAGACCAGACAGAGATTGCAGCTAAGAGTCACTCAAAGCAGCAGCATTAACATGACCAGTGGCGTAGCAAGGGTACCAAGGGGCCCCAAGCAAGAATGTCGGTGGGGGGCTGCTCGGTGTACTGCGCACTGGGAAAGAGGACGTCATTTGGGCAGGAAAGGGGCACCAGACAACTCCCATAATGCAGTTCTCTGCATTAGTTTCCCTCAGAACAGAAGGCTGAGGTTCTTTAGGGTCATGAAGAGTGTTACTATAAACTGGTGGAGCCATGAGTAAAAAAGTCTGTCCACTGCTCATTAGAAGTTAACATTAGGGAACCAAAGCATGCAGCAGGAGGCGGAAGAACAGCGCTACGGAGCATTGGTGGAGAGATGATGTAACTGCATCACCAAAATCATTAGGGAGACTGTGTATATCAAGCGTTTATTGCAGGATTCTGAATAACGGGTTAGTTCATGGGGGCCCCTGACTGTTGGGCGCCCAGGCAGCTGCCTGCCTTGCCTTATGGCAAGCTACGCCTCTGAACATGACTGTGGAGCTTCAGGGGGAGGGGCTTAAAAATATCTAATGATATGAATGAAGCATGTTGCTTGAGTTAATCAACTTTGTGAGGAAAGGGCTCAGGATTTGCGTCTTGGATGAACTCCAATAAGTTGTAGCATTGCCTAGCTTGCAAGCTAACCGTCCTGAGCCTGGCGCCAACAACAACACGGTGAAGAAAACCACGTTCCTAAAGCAGTTAAAAGGCTAAAGGCTCTTCTAGTGGCAATGTCCTATCTAGAGTTTCCAATAGGTCTGAGGCCAAACCGCTCACATGTTTGGTTATGCTCTAGGCTCTGACATTTCTCACATGTGGCTGTGCGGTTGTCAGTGTCGTCACCTTTGCACTTTGCCGCTGCATCTTGTGAACCGAACATGGTGGGCGCTCCTCCTCTCCTGATCCTTCGCGTTCCGACTCGCGCTCTCGTTTTCCTGTGATGCCCCCTCTGGCGTGGAGGAGTCCTGAAGGGTAAAATGGAGTAAAGCCATTACTTGAAGATATTTCAAAATTAGACAAACGCAGTGAGACGGGTTGCCATACAAGGTATTTTAATAATCAATCATATTTTACCATTAAATAAGACATTTCCAAGTAGTCTTGAAGATGTCATAATATATTGCTCAGGATTCAAAACTGACCTGGATGCTGAGGCACAGCAAACTCATGGTAAATCCGGCTGCTGGTGATGGTCTGGTTGGTGTCTGGCACTGAGTGGTATCCTGGAACACAAAGGATCCAAGGAAAATGAGTGTGCTGGCACTTTGAAACAATACATGATATTAGAACATAACATTAAATACTCCAGTAATGCCACTATCACCTTGTAAAAACCTGATTTATGTCGTCCAAGAGTACGACATAAGTACTCACCATGATGCTGCTGTGGCTGTGGTGGCATTCGTTGCTGCTGCGTCTGCTGCTGTCCCACTGCACTGGAGCCCGTCTGCTCCTCACTGTCAAAGTTCAACAGGATGCTCCCGCTGCCGTTTGCTTTGGTAACCGAGCTGCCCGACACGCCATGCACTAACAGGAGAAACCAGGAAGACAACCTTTTAATTCAGAACATTTTAAATTATTTTTAAATGGCTCTAAAATGCAATGTAAAGATACTAAATGCACATGAATTGTAATAAAAGTGCAAGCTAAATGTTATCCCCTCATAAAATAACGTTCACGTGTTCGTAGTGTTTTGTTTCATTCATGCATGTTTGTGTGTAACCATCCAGTCTCTCATTCAACCTAAGCATTTCAACGCTCAAATTTCCACAACTACGAAGCAGGTCTTGATTTTTAGATTTATTAAAACTTCCTCACTCAAGTCTAGAATAACTAAAATATGACTGGTTATTTAGATTACATTAATATGAACAACTCACACCAGTGGCCGATTTTATTTCATTAGGCTACTTTTAGGTGATCCGTTCAGTTTCTTTCCCAGCCTTGTTTAGTTAGCATTAACATGGTGTCGCTAGCTTTAAAATTACATATGCCCATATTTACTTCGATTTAGTCTGTGAAAGTTGTGGTTTTTTAAAGTGGTGAGAGCCAAAACTGGTATTGGTCCAGTATCGGATATCTGTAGCCGAAACCCGATATAGTATTTTTTCAGGTATCAGCCATTTCCGATACCAGTATTGGTATCGGATTGGTCCATCCCTAGTTGTAACCTTTACTATAACAGTAAATGTTTAACTATAGGATATTTGAGAGATAAAAACAAAAATTACACCAAATTAAATTACTGAAAATATCGGCTTATATATCGGCTAGGCCAACCCCCTTCATATCGGTATCGGACCCCAAACAATCCATTTCAGCTGGGCCCTAGATTTAATTATCTTTGCCAATTCCAAAGTATTTGATAAAATGCCTGAATAAGGGGAACTTCCATGATTCCCTGGGCCTTGATTTTTTGCCCAGTTTTGAACAGCCCACATGAAAGCGTTTGATCAGAAACAGATTTGAATAATGTTACATCCCTGTTTATCTCTACCTGCCTCGGGTTGCTACAGTAAATACCGCCTCCCAGTGTGTAAAAGTTTGCATAATGATTTGCAATGTACACAGACCTTAGACCTAGACCTAAAATTTTAATTAAAAGGCGCAACAAATTCTAAACTCGCACAAAACCTAGCTCGAGTTAAATTTACTTGTACTAGTATTTTAAGTTGTACAATGTAAAAATACCACTGCGAAGACGACGTACAGAAGGACAGATCAGGTGGGAATCAGTCTGTGGCTGTACATACCTTGTCCGTTGCCATTGCCGTTTCCGTTACTGCCAGACTGCTGCTCCCCGGGCGAGTACCCCATCATCCCCCCGTTCCCGTTCCCATTGGTGGACGGTACGGACGCCAGAAGACCTGTAATTAAAAACAATATGATTGAGTGTAAGTAAAAGGTTAAAGATAATATTCAACTCCCGGACTATTTCCTGTCTGTGTTTTATTCCTATGGAGAGTTAGCCGTGTCTCGCTGAAATAAACATGAACAGAACGTGGCAGCTGTAACGTTTTACAACATGTTAAAAACTTTACTCGGGATGTAAATTCTTCACCGGAGACGACTTCTGAACTTTATTTCAAGTGAGCTTTCAAATGATCTTTCAAAGGAAGCGTTCCTCTGGCCTGTAGGCTGTAAACGTTTAGATTTGGGTATAGCTGACCTGGAGAAAATGCACTTGGTTAAGAGGCGAAAAAGTCCCGTCTTCCTTCCTTACCCAGTCCCCGGTAGCGGCTGAGTTGCTGGTAGATCTGCTTCATCCTCTCGATGTTGAGCCGGCTGGCCTCCGCGTGGTGCACCATGGGCTTGGGGTAGTGCACTCCGATGATGCACTTCGCCGCTGCCTGCACCGACTCCGGAGCGTTCCAGGGGTCATAAATATACTTCGCGGGGAAACCTCGAAGGATAGGCAAGTAACGTCTGAAAGCACAGGGAGAAATCAGACATGCCGGCTTGTGCGGAGCCAATGAGTGCTTCAACAGTACAAGGAAGAAAAATCTTATAGAGGTTAAGTCTGATACTACAACAAACTGGTATTTAAACAATTTTTTTTTAAAGGAGAAGATAGTATATGTACTAGTGTAGTAAGAGCATGCCGTTATTCCTTAAAAGTGTATAGAAAATAAAACTAAAAGAAAAAAAAAAAAAAAAAAAGAGAATAAAAGAAAACCACAAACGTCCACAACACTGCACAAAATAGTATGGTTCACAAGCACTGGAGTGAGTAAACAACACAGTGCTCAATCCTGATGAGAGACAAGGGCTGTGGTCCCAAGCAACAATTACTTAAACGCAGCCATCAAAGAAATTGTCCGAGAAGAGTAAGCCAAGAGTCTAAAAGCCGGAAGTCTCACGGTAGATTCGCTAAATTGCTCCAAACGAGTGGTATTCTAGTTTATTTTGTATTCCTTGGTCTGACGTGTCATGGATTTCCTCCGTTTGACAAAGAAAGATCACCTACCTACTTGGTGCGACCTTACCGAGAGTCCAGAGCGCTAGGGAGGAGACAGGCAGAGGAGGGGGGCTGGGAAGGCTGTGTGGGGAGCGGCACAGTGCAGCTCTGGGAGGCAGCAGAGAAAACTAAAAAACAGGGCGAGGAGGCAGGGCGGGGTGTTGGGTGGGGAGGTTGAGGGGTGGGCACGACGGTACTCCCATTTTGGACCGCCAACGCTGAGGCACGACCGCGCTTCCCAGTGGATGGAGGCGTAGCAGACCTCTACTGTAATATGCAGTTAGAAAGCAGAGAGTATTGACCCACCCCCCGTTTGACCAGAGCCGGTGCACAGTGGAACAGTTCTGCCAACGAGTCTATGGCTTTTTAAATTAGATAGATTGGTATCGAACGCTCACTAGTTACGGTTTTAGCTTATGGGGGAAGTAAGTGACGTGTTGGTGAAGAAATTAACGCTTTATGTTCAATTAGCGCTGAGGCAATATGAATGCTAACCCAAAACCTTCAGCGTGTATCCCACACTGCATAATCTATAGTAGCCACGTGGAAGTTTGCAAGATAAATCAAAGTTGAATCAAAGTTAAACTGACATGAAATCTTTTTGATAACAATCCCTAATAACTAGTTACGAGTGCAGTTAGCTTTATTCACTTACTTCTCCTTATGACATTAGCATCTTCACTTCCTGTTTCAGTTTCTAAAAGGTAAACCCTACTCTGTGTGCGGTCGATGGCAGAAGTGGTCCACTGTGCGACGCGGCTCCCGGCCCCGCCCCATAGGTCCCTCCCCATAATCAGACAGAGGAGAAGTGAGAAACGAGCTCATGCCTGCTCCCCGCGCTCCCCCTTCAGACTGTGGTGGTTGTCTTTTAAGCGGGTCAGCCGGCCAGAGCCTCCCTGCTGACTGTTCCCTCCCACAGCCACAGCGCCGCACTCTGGGCTGGCCCACTAGGGGACCTCCTCATTTCACCAAAAAAGACCACAACCCTTTTGTCAGGAAGATCGTTGACCTGCCAGTGACAAGCAGCCCTGGAGCACAGCGGGTGGGGATGGCGTGTATATGCGGCCGCATATTGACGGCCTTAATGCAATTGCTAAGCACGGCTACTATTACTAACCTGCCGCTAACACCGGCTTCTTCAGAACTTTCTAATAAAAAAAATGTCAAAGCTAAATCCAAAACTTCTTGCATGTCTATAAAAATGGTGAAACTACTGTAATATCCAAAAGGTCTACAATGACATATATTATCAATATATACATTATATAATATATAATGATATATAATTTATTTAAATATAATAATACCAAAAGACCAGCATGAAGTGTCAACTTAAGTCTGTGTTATTTTATATAGAATGCAGTGCGCTACTGCAAGTCATTGTGCTAGCTCTAAGCTAGCCAACCGCTACTCTAGGGCCACCTGTCCCCAACAGGTCTGCATTCTGCTAAGCAGAGCACCACTGAACATTTCACAAAGGGCCGGATGAGAGGTTTCGCCCAGCGCTAGGACAATGGACCGACTTGCGTGGCACAGCGTGGGTAACAAGTACCGGCACTAGTTGCAACCCTGCGATGGCAGACAACTGGTCCAACGCCTCTCCTCACTACCCTCCGGGGAATGCTTCATAGTCCTCTATGAAACGAATGCAGGCCAGGCGTTTGTATTTCCCTACCAAGCGGTCAGAATCCCCTTTGACGAAATGAGACGCCACCGAGTTCCAAACCTGCCCAGAAGGTGCTGCCGAGGAGCGAGCGAGAATTAAAGTATCCTTCAGGGTTGTACAAACACAGGACCAAGCAGCCACAGAGTCTCAACTCAACCCTAGTCCCATTCAGGGCGGTCATGGCAGGCCGTGCCGGAATGGAGGGTCCTGAGAACAGCTGAATCAGCTTAAAAGTAATCAGGTACAATCAACAAGGAGGAGAGAAACAGCTCAACTTTTCTCCCAGTCCCCCGAACACAGACACAGCCACATAAGAGAAGTTTAACAAGCACAACGTCTGCCTGTAAAAGCATCTGACGGCAACAGGTAAACAGATATATATATATATAAACCAAAGTAATACGCAGACAGGTCACAGACATTCACACACATTTGGAGTCAAAAGACACAAAACTGAACACATCTGACAAAAGACTGCTTCAAAAACTAACATGCTGCAGTATAAAATACGATGTATCCAACAGGGAAATCTTTAACGGGGAAAGGGGGAATTGTGTACCTCACTTACCAAGGAGCCTGGAGGTCCCCCGTCTGCCCCCATCTCTCCACCACTACCCCTCAAAACTATATAATTGCAAACCTCTGATCATCATCTTAACTAACTTAACAACCACTTCTATTACAATTTGGACTCGTTTTAATAAATCAACTGCACAATGTCTGATTAAAGACTGTAAACAATGCTAATCACGCGAAAGCTAAAATGCCAAGTGTGGCTCAGCAATTTTGGCTATGTAGCTAATTGTGATTTTTTTTTCAAACATGTATAGGGATTGAGTTTATATTAGCGAGTAGTTTTAAAGTTCAGTGTACACTTTAAACATCTCTAGTAGTATTAATAATAATAAAAAAATAAAAAAATGAATTATGAGATGCTAAGCTAACACTAAACTCACATGCGTGTTTACGGTTAGCATGTTTTAAAAGAAGATGCGGACAGTTGGCAAGTAGGCTAGTCCGGGAAACTTTTCAGCGTCCGTTAGCCTGCTAAATTTTTCCTATAGCCGTTAGCATTTAGCCATCAAACATCGTAAATTATGTTTTCTGCTGTTATAAACCAATCGACCACATTTAGGTGAGGTCAAAGCCTAGTACAGACCTTTTGAGATATTACTTTAGCTACAAATTGGCGTTGAATAGTGTCCTCTGAACTAAATGCTAAATCATTATCGGTCAAGTTTCTGCTTTTTGTGGGGTCGGAATTGGATACACATCAAATGGCCACTAAACACCACCTTATAAAATGTTGATGATAAAGTATCCAACCACAGAAAAAAACACAATTGCAGGCGTTACTACACTTTACAGGTACCCCTTTAATTTACAAATCAAAATGTAGCAGTCATAATGCTAATAATAAAGTATGCTAATGCTACTATAGTAGTAACCATACAGTCATGTTGCCCGCTACAGTGTGGGTCAGACATGTTTTGCATGTTTGTTTGTAGACCTATAAAAAGAAACCACAGCGGCCTACGCAAAGCAGAGAAATTCCATATCACTAGGTCTGTACTATCAGCGACTAAAATAAATATTGTCTTTTAATAGATCATTACTTCCATTATGTCTATGTACACACATTGTCATTTTTCCTTTGGGCTTCCCTCGCCAGGGTTGTCACAACAAATAAACGGACACCTAGATTTACAATTTTTTTCTATAAGTGTACATTGGATGCCTTTGAATTTTCTTTCCTAGTTATATGGTTAATTATTTTTTTATGCACCAACTGTGCATAAAACTGATTTGTTATTGGATTTTCGTTAGTTGACTTTTATGTCATGTAGCAATGAACAACTACATTAGAAAGTTAGATTCATATAGTTGATCACGTCATGTAGATATTGTTGCAAGTGGTGAGTTTCTAGTAGGGCTGAACTATTTTGTGACATATCTGATCTTTTTGAACAAGTTTTACTATGATTAATGGAAGTCGCTTCAGTTTGCTAGAATCTAATTGACATTTCAATTTGATAGCGATTGATCCTTTACCCATAATTTCTACACACAATAACCTTTTGTGTTAACTTTCAGTATGAACGAAATGTATTCTCTACTATGTTCACTCCTCCTTTACACTCTTTACACATTGACTGCTTTTGTCCCAGAGAGACAGGGGAGCAGGGGTACCTTCCAGTGGCTCATCGTCATCAGCAAAAGCACCTAGGGGCGAAGGGGGGGAGCGGTACCCACCTGATGAAGTCCCCGTTGGGGTCGGTGCGACGGCCGAAGCCCACGGGGCAGTAGCAGTGGAAAAACTGCTGGAAAAATGAACTGCATGACAGCCACATCCAGCTCCCGGCATTCACACTCCAGTCAGCATCCAAGAGGAGTTCCTCAAACACCTACAGCAACAAGGGTGGGATTAAACAGGATGGGTTACATTTCAGCCCAATATTTTTGGTGATTATATGTTGATTGTTCAATAATATTCAATATATTTGATTACAGGTGCACTCACAGCCACTACAAGGTCAAATACGCACAAATATTAACTTTTTTCCCCCCACATAAAAAAGTAGCATAATGCACCTTTAAGAACCCTTTCTAGTAGCATCTTTAACTTTGCAAACATATTACTTGTAACATGGCAAAATATTTTTTTTTTTTATTTTTTATTTTATGAACAACTTTATCACCATGCAACTTTCTTGCTTTCAAACATGCTGATCATATTTTTTTATTGGTTGGTACGTTATTCATAGCTTGCTAAATAACACGTATGAGAAAGTAAGTTATGCTTTGTGTTGTAAAATTAAGCTCTTGCGGTTCTACAAAAAATAATGAATGTGGTGATTCATTTTCAAACCAATCCAATCCAATTTATTTATAACATAATGTGATAATGTCGAGTTATCGTGCAATGTTCTGTGCAGCATATGATGCTTATTTTTACACAGTTAAGGACTTTTACCTTGTTCATCAAGTCAATGAGTAAATATATCAAAAACAAGGAAGATAGACCACAACAGTTAAGTAATCGTCTGTCGGGGATGGTCCAGAATAACTTGTGACTGATGACGGAAGACACGACCAATGCGCTGGTTTCTGATATTGTGAAAATTGCTCCAATTAATTAAAAGATTTGTATTGATTATCCTAATTAATTACAACGAGTATCGCCTTCCTTTTTGGTCCAGTTTCAATGAGCATAAAACACATCACAGCGCCTTATTTGCTTATGGCCTACAGCAGCTAATGTTGTAATATGTAATGATGAATGAGCATCAACAAACAAAGTCCGATGCACTCTCGCTCTAAAATTTAAAATCCTTTATTAGACATGGGCCATTGGCAACGTGTTTCGACCCGAGTGGTCCTCCCCAGGGCATACCCATATAAAGAGTCATGTTGGGTACATGTTAAAATACATGTCTCCCATGATCATGTATGTTGACAAACGAGTGGCGTTAGTTTTCCTGCTTCACCATCGGAAATCATTACTCCATGACACTAAATGCTCCCACGTCTTTACTTTCTGGAGTGGAAGTGACTCACATTAATGACAATATTTAGAATATACAAACATGCAGGTAGATATTAGAAAAGGCCGCATGAGTCGGACTTTAACCACACACTAGCATTCCTTAACCCTGAATCATCGCGGTAAATAAATCCACGCATAACTTGACGAAAGGCATTGGGCATGCGGTTATTTTGACCTTTAGGGAAGTTTGTGTTTAAACTTGAATGGCATTTGGTCTCCAGCCTGATGCAAGGTTTAATACGAGCAGCTGGTTTCAGAAATCGGAGGAAGGAGGACAAAGGTGGGCGGGAGATACCCGTTATTAATCCATGCGATTCCCTACATTTGAGAACCATTTTAGATGGAGCAAATGCGCGGTTAGCCCACCTCATAGTTTCAGGGTTCTTGCAAGTATCAGCAAGACAAAATGCCACTTCAACGCCCCCAAAACTATCACCTTTTCCGGTGACAAATTACAACAGGTCTAAGCTTTTATTATTTCTGAGGTATTGTAAACATTCCCCTAAAAAAGGATATGGAGAGAAACTTTACAGAAAATTGAAACAAAACCTTAACCTGAAGATTTTCGGACCGTTTTTTTGTCGTTAATAAATGTGGCCAAAAAAAGTCACGCAAAGTCACTATTTTCAAAGCTTTTTAATTACTTTTAAGGCCAACATTCCCAGCAGGAACCCGGTCTCGCCCCAACATATTTTATATCAATCCGTTTCATGTATGTATTGTTTTGAATCTCTTATTTATTTGCATTGTTGAATTTAGTGCTGGAGCTGATTTGGATTACATTTGTTTATTGTTATCTATGACCTTCTGTTTGTGTTTTGTTCAAATGTGCTATATGAACTGAGTGGATTGGATCGGATATGCACTTCAGACGGGTTTAAGAGTGACATGGCCACGAAACACCATAAATAATGAAATGAGGTAAAGATGTTTGCCCAGCTGAGGCTTTTTGGAATATGAAGTTTAAAGTGCATTTTACACATTAGACATATTTTTTGCAAAAACAGAGTTAAGTGACATAGATGAGGCAAACAATACTTTTGTCGCTCTTTAGTCACTTTTTTGTGCGCATTATTGTTGCTTTTCTGGCACTTTTTTGTTGTGTTTTCCTCCTCATTTCTGTTGCTATATTGACGCTTTTTTTCAAGAAGCTTTTGGATTTGGGTAATGCCAAAGGGTAGGAAATGTGCTCGGTTCAGGTGGGGGGTAAGGAGTTATTTGGTTGTTATAGCTCAAATAATGATGATAATGAGTAACATTATAATAAACATAATTGTTCTGTTTTCTGGTTCTATATGGACAAATATTTTAGTAAAGGTTTTGAAAAAAGTATTGTTCGGGTATCGGTATCGTAAAGAATGTAACGGTTAGAGATGCACCGATCCAGCTTTTTTGCCACCGATGCCGATGCTGGGGTTTGAGTATCAGCTGATATCCGATATTAACCGATACCAAGAGACTTTCTTAAAAGTGTCTTTCTCTGAGTGAAACATTTAATTGACTCTTCTCCATTGTAAGATTAATAAAGTCATATTATATTGTCATATTACAGATCAATTATCCATTATATCTATTGATAAACTCTTGGATAAACATTTAACAAGGATGACTTTTTCTACACTAAATATCCTTGTGTATATGACAGGCTTTAGGTTACATAAATATAAACAACTCACATTAAGTGATCTGAACATTACAAATATATGCAATCAATTATTTCTTAAACTAAATACAAACACTTGGCTTCAGCAGTGGTTGATTTTATTTTATTAGGCTACTTTAGGTATTTCTATCATTGTTTCTGTCCCAGCCTCGATTAGTTTTCGTTACCATTAACATGCTTCCACTAGCTTTAGCATGCCATTGCTAAACGCAGAACTTTGCGCGGCGATCAAAAATACATTTGCGGAGGTTAAAACTAACTCAGTATCGGCTCCGATATCCGATACCAGTATCGGATCGGGTGGGCAATTAATCAAAATTTCATCGAAATCGCAATCTTTAATTTGGTCAATCTAAACAATCGTCATAGGACTTTATAATCAACAGCTTTACAGCCATTTGTTTGGCACAAACAGCCCCTAGTTTGGGAGTTTGGACGAGACAATGGAAGACTTTTGCATGTTAAATGAAACTGGAGGAAGGCATTTGTTTTTGTTTGAGCTGAGGTAAAGATGTATCAAATTTTATGAATCAGCAGTATTTAATTTACTCACAAAAAACAAAATCGAATCAAAAATCGAGATTGATCAATATGGGGAAAATAATAGTGATTTACTTATATACAATATCGCCCAGCCCCAATCCCTAGTAACGGTGCCCACAGCCCTAGTTAAAACCCCATCTGTGGTTCTGTACCTTCATGCCCTCCTCCCAGCTGATCCACAGGTCTCCTCGGGTCAGGAAGCAGGCTACGGCGTGTCGGGCCAGGTGGTGGATCCAGCCCTCTTGCCGCAGCTGGGTCATGATGGCGTCGATCCAGGGGAACCCCGTCTTGGCCTCGGCCCATTTGGCCAGCGCCTCGGGGTTCCGGTCCCACGGGATGCGCACGCAGATGGGGTTGCCCTCCATCTTGTCGAAGCGCGGGTTGTTGGTGGCGGCCGTGTAGAAGAACTCGCGCCAAAGCAGCTGGCCGTAGAGGGAGAGCGGAGGGGAGCTGTTCTTCTTCACCTGGATGGAAGAGGACAGGAAATGTTAGGGCAAGCGGCTCAACATTTCAACCGTCGTATGATACTGAAGTGAGAAAGGTATTTTGAGTGCCCGGTGGTGACGGAAAAACACTTGACGAATATTGAGACCGTTTATTGTCCTACAAAAGGACAGAAAAAACACTTTTCCTCCCTATTTTTTTCCACTTCTTCCCCCATTTTTCCCCAATTTCTTGACATGGGAGATAAACTCTATATATATTTGCATATCATCAAAACAGCTATTTCAATATTATCTTATAAATGTTGCTCTTGTGAACTAAACAGTGCAATGCAAAAGAAAAGAAAAAAAGTATTATCCAGTATTATCCAGCAATACTAGGCCTGTAATCTGGAATATATAATATTTTCTTCAGTTTGGTTTTAACACTAGGACTGCGCCAATATGTCAATTTTGTGATACATCGTGAACGGCATAGAGAGATGCCATTACTTTTTATGCCGATGTTGATGCTTTTGATGATGTCGTCGTCGTGCATACGAGTTTGCAGCGCTCCATTGCTTTCCCAGTCAACAGAGTGCCAGGAACACAGTCCGGACAGTAGAGGGCAGCACTGCAGCTCTAAACACTACGGAGGACCAAGGACCAAACACTATCATTTAAGGTTAAAGTGATTGTTTTTTAACCTTAAATGTTTGTCAGTGACGCAACCTGCCACGAACACTGCAGTATCAGTCCATTTTCAGAGAGTAAGTCGGGTACAATTTACTTAAAGAAAAAGTGGTTTATGAAGTGACCATGTTTGAAATGTGCATGTGTTTATTTTAACCCCCGCCTGAACAGAGCACTGTTTTCTCCAGTTTGGCTTTACCCAAATCTTAAGGCTTCTTGAGAAAAGTGTCAAGATAGCGACATAAATGACACGAGAACGAGGATGAAAATGCAACAAAAAAGTTACGAAAAAGTGACAAAAATGCAACAACAACAAAAAAAAGTCAAGAAAGTGACGACAGCGTGGCAACAATGTGAGGAAAAAGATCCACTTAGAAGAGTTTTGTAGATCTTGGCTTTCAAATGAGGAGTTACACTGGCTTATAGCTTTAGATTTGGGTAAAGCTGAACTAGAGAAAAAGCACTCTGTTAAGAGGTTAAAAACAGATAATAGATAGAATGTGAACTACTGCCGTGTGTTGTGAGATTACAGCATAAAGCTCATTGGTAAAGCGTGCATCTACCTTGCGATAGAGGTCGGTGAGTTTGTAGTAGAAGAGGCGGCAGGAGAGGCAACCGAAGCGCAGGTAGGAGCTCAGGCCGGTGGGACTGGCCAGCAGCGAGTTGGCGTTCATCCTGGGACGCTCAAAGTTGGCCACCCACGCCTACGACACATAGGAAAATTTAGACCATCATTTTATTGGACGTTACACTAAACTGTACAAAGACTAAACACAAGTCTGAAATCAATTAAATGTGAAAAAGTGTAGTGTGTTGCATAGTAAACAACAAAATGCTACAATTAAATAAAGAAGGTTTTGTTTTTGTTGTACAGTCGTTGTCTTCAAGTCCGTTCCCCTGTACTGTATGTCTGCCATTAGAGGGTGCAGTACTGACTTTTCTCTCCAGATGGCGTTCTATCCTCGTCAAAGCCTCAGTCTCCCCTCCGGGCCACACAGCGGTAGGCAGGCCCTCGATGTCAAAGCCTGAGGAGAAAAAAAAAATGGTATCAGTTGTACCACAAAATGTAAATACAAAATGTATCAGTAAACAAACTAGACGTCCTGGAACCACCTCAGCATTTTCTCTATCGCAAGGGTTCGTCAACAAACTTTTCAGGTAGCAACCCCAAAACGTAATGGTGCTCTTTTCTAGGGCCGAAAATATTTCAAATCTGGTGTATTTAATTTTATATTTTTTTAGCTGTTTGTCATGTCAATTGATAGCATTTCCTTAGAAATACCATTTCAAATGACAAAATACAATAATACGGTTTCATCATTGTCTTTATTGCCTGTGGAAATTTGAACCCGTCAGACTAAAATGGTCAAATTAAAGAAAGCTGTGTAAAACATTATAATTGTTTCTAATGTGTCACATGCCCTTTAAGACAGTATTTGAAATTGAGGGGGCAAAAACACAAAAATATCAGGGATTCCAAAACTTTTTTGTCTGCTACCCAAAAAATTTACATGCAAAAAAAAAGAAAAAAGAAACTAGTATGTAACATGTATTTAGGCCGTTTATTTCGCTTAGGTGGTACTTTCTATTTTTAGAAATACTACCCTACATGGTTGGCCTTAAAGGGATGAAGTGAGTCCATGTTTTTTGTATTTGAAGCTGGTGCCAGTGTCCAGGTGTAGGCAGCATATGGCGGCAGCTTTTTTAAGAATAAACCTCCTCCTGTTGTGAATGAACGGAGGCATTTTGGGGATGTAAAGACAGCTTAGGTTCAGTTAAGCACTTACACTAATGCTACTTTAACACTGGCCAGAGTCTGGAAATAGACGGGTCCAGATGCTTGGAAACTTAAGTGAATGGAGGAGCAAATGTTCATGGAAACTTTCAGCAGGTCAATTAAATAGGTTTAAATAAGAAATGCTATTAACAGTACTAAATGAGTTAAGGAGCTGGAAGGGTTCCCTCGCACGTGCAGTAGAACCTAACTTTTTTTTCCCGATGCCATACTAGAATCGTTTACCGGTTCCCAGCCCTAGTGCAGTACGTGGTCACATTACAGACAAGATGTTTAATCAATTTGCCACTAAGTTTTCTCCAAGTCAAACGTAATACTTAAATGTCACTTCACCACAAAATGATCTGAGCCTATTCAATTTAAGATTTGCAAACATTCGTCAATCAGAGGAATGTGGGGAAATTGTTACTTAGAACCATTTCAGATTAAAAAAAGAAAAAGAGTGAAACTGAACATTGTGCTCATAGGAAAAGCTAGATTTTGCAGTGAAATGTGTAGTTTTGGAAGAATCGTAGGTTTCTTAGGCGCTTTATCCGACTCCTGATCACTTCGACACACAGACTGCTACAAAACAGGTCTTTTTATCAGCTAGTAAATCATTTTTTGTATGAAAGTAAGACGAGGTATGAAAGCGATTGACTAGATTGTTTCTTTTTCAGTATGACCAAAACGATTTTTAAAAAGGAAAGGGGTTATACATATAGATATAGCATAAGGACCCAGTTGCATAACAATTTAAAATCTGTTAATTCCCCCCCCCCCCCAGTGGCACGAGTTGACTCGAAGACCATAAGGAGACGTTTCTGAATGAACAGTTCCAACAAGCTCCAGGTGGCAAGAACTTTAGTGGGAATGGAAACTCGCAAGCAGGTGAATGGGGCCTACTAATCCAATAGAGAAGGCTGGGAAGAGATGGACTTAAGCCTAAATAAGAAACACTTAACGGTTCGTGGCAGTTAACTGCAGACAAAGTTGAAAGCAACGACAGAAATTCAAGAAAATAAAATAATATCAACCTACCCAATATCTGTGTAAGGAAAAGTCAAGCGGTTCCCAGGACAAATTAACCAATAATGAACTCTTTCTTTTGGGTTAATCCTTCTTTAGCACAACATAGGCCATATTTTAGCTATTTTTGTTGTCGTTTGTTTTTGGTAGTGCTCAAGGTGGTACTTGGTGTGAAAAGTTTGAGAACCTCAGGTAAACCTTTGTGATGAATATGTACGGTTCAAGGGAGTAGTTTAAACCAAATCCAACTATGGAGGACTAAAACTGGTAAAAATAATAAATGCTTTTAGTCCTCCATACAAGTTAATACAAACGTTTATGCCATTTTTTCCCATTCTGTCGCCATTTCTTAAACAACAAAACCATCCACTGTAGGGATGTCTTTAGTTTGCAGAGGTGCATTTGCGTTCTCACCAAGCTCCTCCAGAGACGGCACCCCGTACTTGTCCCCGTGGTCGTCCGCGACGGGCGTGACACAGCGGCCCATCAGGGCGTCCGAGAGGCTCTCCACGGGCATCTCCGGGGGCTCCATCCGACTGATCAGGGTCTGGAAACGCTTGTAGGTCAGGGGAGGCTGCCCGCCGTTCAGCTCGATGATCCTGCGGGAGAAAGGATTTTAGTCGTGTCCAAGTCGTCTAGTTTGTTTGTTTTTTTTTACCCGAGGGCGCTCCTTCACACCTCACTCAAACCAGTGCATCGCTTTTAAAGTGATTGTTTGGAAGTCTAAATGTTTTACACATTATATAAAATGTGCAAAATCCTTCCCGGATCTCCGCAACTAATCAGAGTGTAGTATCCTCTGGCATTGACCAATGGGATGAGCTTTACCTGTGAACCAGCCTGTCAGGTCCAATCAGGAGGAGGAGGGGGAGGAGCTTAATCGTTTACTTTTGAAAATCCTGCTCCTGCGCTCCTCATTTTGCATAATAAGAAGGGCTATGGTTAAAGACGCGAGGGATTTGATTGCTTACTTTCACATTTCACTATCTCTCCTCACTTTGCAAACTTGCAGACTATCACATTAATAAAATATTGACCTCCCCGTTATTAAAGCTATGGTTGACGGTAGTGAGGTCAAGACTAACCGTTTTTTACAATTACCGCAATGACCGCAGCTCACAATGGGATAATTGTACGATTTGAGACTCATGAGCCATAGCGCAAGTATCTGCGGCGCCGAACGGTAAATGCCTAAGAAGCGTCAATGGCAGGGGCCAAATTTTAGTGTGATAATTGCATGACGTTACTAAAGGAAGAGTCCCAAAAGAACTATGTGCAGCTTCGTTTGTCATGTCACGGTAAAATCGAAAATTAAACTGTGCGCGCATGGAAATCAGCCGGTAGGTTTGTTCATTTGTTAAAAGCAGTACTAAGTAACTTGTTTACTTTAATAAATCCTTTTCATAGTCCCTCCGGGGTAATACAAGTGTCAATGGGATGATTGGGGGGGGGTCTTTCATCTCTCTCGGTGTCTCTGGCCAGAAAACCACAATTTCAACTTCCCTGCCTCCGGGTCGGAACAGCAACACACACTCATGCAATCACAGAGAAAAAGCTAACAGACTAACAGGCAAAGCTAACTGCGGGCTAGCGCCACTTTAAACAGTATTTACAGCCAAGTTTGAGTTAAAAAAAAAGTATCTCCGTTGTATAATTGGATGTACAATATCCCTTCTCTCCCTTTGTCTTTTCTGTCAGTGTAGTATTTACTTTCACAGACAATTATTGAGTAAAAAAACGCAACATGCTACGACATCTGCAGAGTCGCTTATGGCCTATGGCACGAGTTACTTGGTACTGCTTTAAGGTCACTCTTTTGTAATAGCGAATTCGGGAACATGCTCTTTCGTCAAAAACATACCAGGAGTAGTAAAGCTCAAAGGAATTGATTTTCAATGATCCTGTTGGAAACACAGACTACTATCCAATAAATTAATTTAGCCCGAGTGCATATCCAGCCCCGAATGAGCTTCGCTGACATAAACAAACACGCTTCCCCTCGCCTCAGCGCCCGGACGCCTACTTTCACGACAGTTCTGGGGCTTTGTTAAATGTTCGAGTGGCTCGTACTTGTCCAGGTCGTAGAGGGTGTGCGATATCTTGACGTTGACCTCCACCCCCGCCTCCATGGCCAGCTTCTTTATGGCAGCGTCGCGCTCTTTCCCAAACGGCTCCGAGTCGTACTCAAAGGTCAGACGGCTGATTTTCCATTCCTACAAACGCAGACAATAATAAGACAATCTTTTGGTGAAGACATTTCAAAATACAATTTGTGACTTGGGGTGTTTTATTTAAAGCAAGATCAAATATACTTCTTCTTAGATGCGCTTTTGCAGCATAGTATGGGGAAAAGCTCCTTGTTTTAGTCCCTAGGATTTACTTGGTGCAAAATGTTTGAATTTGGCACAATATTGAATGAGTGGCGGCAACTAATTTGGTAAAGCGTTCGCCCGTAGAACAGAATAGGGCATGAAGCTTATTTCTTACTTTGAAGAGCCTTGGGAACACGTTTGCTGGTTGGCCCCTGATCACAAAAAGGCGCGAGTTCAGCTTCCTTAAGTTGGCATCGAGGTCCTCAAGACACTGTAGGAGAAACCTGCAGAACAAGGAAAGAAGAAGAAAACGTTAAGTATCATTCAGTGTCCATTAACGGTTATTTTGCAAACCCTTTGTAAAGTGAAGCCGTTCACAAATGTGACGTGTGTGCTCTAAAGTAGAGGCAAATGGGGCGAAAGATAGGAGTAATTTAGACTTGTTGAGGCAATCTTCCCCCTGGGAGGTGAAACGCATCACCAACAATAACAATAATTACGGACAAAATGCCGTCTCCCTGAAAGTAGGTTGTCGTTTTATTACTTGCCTGCAGAGTCAGAGCAAGGCCCATTAAAGGGACCCAATTCTGTTTTAGTGTGTGTGTGTGTGTGTGTGAAATCTACTTCATTCATATGTCAACGCAATTTAATTAATACAATTCGCAACAAATGCTCCATTCATGTGAAATGTGGATCTTGTTTGACAAGTTTTTGTGACATCATTGTTCCCAGTTGGTTCATTCTTTCTATGTGGGTAAGCGGGGATTTTGATGTCAGCAAATAAAAAACGGTCTTTTATCTGATTAGCGTTTAACTGCGCTAACCATTTCAATTTTTTCTGAGCCTCAAAAGCCAAACAGTAGTTTGTTGGTTTTTCATGTAAATTCCTTTTTGCTTGAATTAATGTTGGACATTGGCAATTATGTTAAAATAACAAATCAGTTTATTTCCGCAGTTGGGTGGGGAATCAAAACTTTGTTTTGAGCAGAATTTGAGCAAAACCTTAAGAGTAATTGAAAAACTAAGTTTTAGTTCAAATTCTGAAGCTTTTATTATTATTACCATTATTAGATTTGCAATCTTATTACCACCAAATACTGCACTTTTCAAACCGCCGTAAACTGAACACATAGGGGAAGGCGGTTAATGCAACTCTAAACACCGCTAAAAGCCCAACGAACACTCCCGTGGACCCGGCTGACCGTTTGCACTCTCATGTCGGTCTGTAGCCTGGAGCCCGTTCCGAACCTCCACAGGGAAGCGAGCCTGTGGATTTGGGTGTGCACTTCGGCGCGGCCCGTACAGTCTGACCTGATCGTTAGCGGGACAGCTCGACCCCGTCCCGCCGTCTATGGTGCTCTAAAGCCCCAGGTGCTCCCAATCCCCATGAACACAGGCGGCTAGCTCTACTTGGGCACGTGGCGTTTTACTCCGGCACGCGCCAAATGACCTCTGCTGTCAGGAGAGGGAGTTGGGGAGAGGGAGAGAGAGGGAGGGAGGGAGAGGGAGAGAGAGAGGGAGAGAGAGGGAGGGAGGGAGAGGGAGAGAGTTTTTTTTTTCTCAATTGAGGTGGGGGACTGAAGTGAGGTTCTGAATGGAAATGTCTACATAGATCTCCAACAACGTAAGAATAAATTAAAGCTGGATGAATAATTTTTTCACCCCCCCCCCCCTCCCATTTTTTCTAAGCATTTCCTCAAATTATTCCATATATATTTTTTCCTCACATTTTTTAATCCCCCTATTTTATTTTGTTCTCTCTTTTCCAACCCCCCCCCCCCCCCATTTAATGTATAAAAAATACATTTAACACCCCCCCCCCCCCCATTAACAATTTCCCCCAATTTTTACCCCTTTTTATCCTCCAAATGTTTTCCCAATACATTTTTTTGCATTACTAAAACATTAATAATCTCTATTTAAAACTAATCTTCAATCTAAAAATGTGGATGACGCAGATCACGGCCTAAAGAAGCCCACGCACCACACTTTGGGAACTCCCCATTTGAAACTGAAGACCTCATCACAGGCTTTCACTTGGTTTCATTATTGTTCTGCTCTTCTTTTTCTTTTTTTTTCTTTTTTTTAAGATTGCTCTTTTTTAATTTGCATGCGCCAGCAAGCGAGCCCACGTGCGCTAATCCTTTCAATCCCGTCGCACAGGCTCGAGCACGTCGGCCATTTTGACGTCATCATGTCTGCTACAGCCGTGTTTTGTGCATGTCAATCACCGCGCACTTACACTTTTCTCTCCGTCTTCATGCATCTGCGGCAGCCTCCGCCCGATGTTGCCGCGTCAGACTTGTGCGCCTTATATAACTGTACTGCCCTACATCTGTGCGCACAATCCCTTAGCCTGGTGACCTCAATACTGGCTCACGAGCACACACACGTATATAACAATGGGTCTGTCTCTTTCTCTGGCTCTGCAGGGGAAGAGTGGATACAATAGCTGCGCTGGAACTGAAGTGCAGAAAGCCATTAAATGTTTTATAACCACACAACTGCAAAAAGCTTTAAGGAGGTCAGTCAATACACTTGAGATACAGAACTATGGATATTTTCACTTAAAAAAGGTTCAATACTTTGACTTTAATAATGTGTGTGTGGCTTGCATCAATGACGGAAGCGAACGTTTACACTGCCTAAACTCATTCCTAACATTTCCCACATATCCCAGTTATTCACACGGTTGAGTTTATCGGCACGTTTTATGGCTTTAAGGAATATTCAAAATACTGAGGGAAGACAAAACATCATCTCATTTCACTACCAAGGCGGTTAGGTTTAGAGTCAGGGGTTAGGATTAGGATAAATTGTTCTTCACTCACACAGATCTTACACATATTATTAGAAACTAGAATGTTTTTGGATATGCATAATTGGAGAAAATAACTCTAACCCGAAACCTAAGATTTTTTTTCACCATTTGCCATGATTGGTTGATATTAGGGCTGGGACGCTTTAGTTGCGATACAATACGCGTCGCGATACTTATGTACGTATGTGCAATACAGCAGAATTTGAGCTGCTACTTTTGAGCCTGCTCACTTGTGGTTTACCACTGGGTCAAGAATCTCTGCTATGAGGCTTTTCTTGTTAGACTTTGGGGAGATATTGATTTTTGTCACCTGTGGAGAAGATAAGACAACACACAGGTGGAGTCACGTGAAGCAGCCGATGCTCGCTCCATGGGGCTGGGACTGATCGTGTAAGTACTTTGTTTGCTCACCTGACTGAACTCCCCTGGGCACTTCCGTCCGGGTTGCCTTTATATAAAAGTACTTAAAAACTGGCCTCATTTCTGGACATTACATGATCGCGGACTATAAGAGCATAGCAGGCTGAAGGCCGCCCACTGCCGACCAGGAGTACCACACAGGAGATGCAGTTTTTGAAAAAGAAAGTAGGTTATATCAAACAATAAAGATGAATTATTTTGCGTATTTATTAACAACAAAATTTAAAAAGTCCAAGGATCAAGGTCAAAAATACAAGATTAGCCGGAATTATTCAAAATAAGACAACATAAGGAAGGGGTGCTCATCATTAATCGATGGGCTGGATTAACTAAAGAAGACGGTAACAAGTAATTGTTTTGCTGTAATGAGGGGTAAAGATATGGTCCATGTGAGAATTGAGCCAAGTCAACAAAATATGGCAACTGACTTTAAGAATATGGACTGGTACTCACTAGACAATGTTGATATCTTGTTGCATTTTGATCGCAGCTTATCCTTAATGGGCTGAGATGTAAGAGGACGTCAACAAATAATTCATAATAGTTTTGTAAATAGACCAATTAATTAAAAAAAAAGAAAATGAAGAAAATGTGCATCCTTCTCAAATAGACTATTTATTTGCTAATCTTATTTGCCATCATGCAAATTATGTTGAGTCGATTTGAAAGTTCTATCAAATAATCCTAAAAAACAACTGTAACAGGTTGATTAATTTACTTTACTGTCGTGCAACAACTTAAGCCACTTCCAAGAAGAGCGTTGAACGTGGCCCAATGCTGTACATGAGCAGTGGATCTTACCTCCACCTGTTGACCCCGACGTTGGAGGAGCCGGCGAACCAAGGGTCCAGGAAGTAGACGCAGCGCACAGTCCCCGCCCCTCGGACCGCCTCCTGGAGTGCCGGGTTGTCATGGAGACGCAGCCCCTTTCTGAACCAGTGGATGGAATTTGGAGCCATGGTTCACTGTACACACACACACACACACACACAAATAAATAAACAAGTTAGTAAATGCAATGGGCTCAGCGCAGGGAATGTTTTTGACCAACTTCCCGTGTCTGTGTAAGGTAACGGCCATTTCCTGTCCACATTTTAACATAAACGCGGCAATACAATATTAACATTTGTTCATCATCTGTCAAATTAGCATATAGCTTCAAGCCTAAAACATCTACATTTATAAAACCAAAGTCTCCCATGAAAGTTTTATAGTATGTAATTATCCAACAGCTGCACGTGGTACTTTGTGTAAAAACACTTGCTAAAAGGAAGATTTTACAGAGGATTAGCGCCGCAAGAGAGACTGCAATAATAATAATAATTTTAAAAACAACAATTGGAATGACGCAGTTACCAAATGGCAAGTACTTATTAAAAAGGTAAATCTCTCGTTTATCCAAGCATGCTGATTATTATGCCGACTGTATTTGCCTGGGAGCACTGTAGGATATTGGCACAGTTTACAAGATGACTCAATTTGAAATCTGCGCTCTGACGCGTTCAGAAAGTAGAGCAAAACAATACATCCCCGCACGGTCCTGAGCCAAAAGAGTCGGCGGCACCAAGAAAAGAAACCTGAGGGCTCCATATCACAGCCAAGACACATTTAGGCATGAACAGAATCAACACACGATGAACTACCGGTTATCCGTTTGTATGAGGGGAATTTAGATGGGATGAGGAAAAATATATGATTACTTCTACATAGTGACACTGACACAAGTTTTGAACAATTATGCATAATAGAGTGGAAGGTCTACAATACCCATCACAGGGGTTGATACAATACGTATTGTGATACAATGTGTCCTAAAGCACTAAGTACTATGATTTGCTGTATTTTCCCTTTTTCAAAAAAGGGACTATAAGGAGTTTAAAAAATGTGAGCGCAGAGTCCAAACCAGAGTCTGATGTTCAGAATGAGTGACAAAGCTGAGCAGATTCCATATATTTTATTATTATTGTTTTATGTTGTATATTCTGTGACTGTTTTTACTCTTCAAATCGTACTTTATAATGTTTGTTGTACAGCACTTTGGGCAGTTGTAGCCGTTTTTAAATGTGCTATATAAATAAAGTTGACATTGACAAAAGCAGCAGAGTCCTGGTCCACTGGGACAAAGCTAAACACTCAGCTTTATCCATTCACACTAACAGCCCGTTTTCAAAATAATAAAAAACTGGCATTGAATGTTTTTGCATTTACATTTTCTTAATAGCCTACCACCCGACGAGCAAAAAAAAAAATTTGAATGTGAAAAACCTTGAGTTCCCCTATCAAAGTAGGGGGTACGCGATTCGTCACCCAAAGCTTCACGGGGTACACGGCTCCAAAAAGTTTGGGAACCACTGGTGTATTGGTTTATTTGGTAGGGACAGTACATGTTAATGAACAAGCCACACCAGATTGTAGCCTTGGACTAATTTCCATCCGCCGTCCCCCATGCGCACTCTCAAACGCACTCTCATTCATCCTGGCTTATTGCACATGTTTTTAGTGTAGGTCTTAGCTTTCAAATGAGGCGTTACACTGTCCTATAGGCTGTAAGCTTTTAGATTTGGATCAAGCTGAACAAGAGAAAATGCACTTGGTTAATATAGAAACTGCAGTCACGCGTAAGGTGGCAGTAGTGAGAAAATGACCAACTTGCAGCTATAGGCCCTTCAAAACTGTTTTAATGGTGTTATAGTGTTTGGCGCTTTCTTCTGTCATGGCACATTTTTTGTGCACCGTTAACTGCACAGCAGTCTCATGCAAAGGCATGGCGTCATCAATGTGTCGCGATGCATGGTTAACATATCAATACACATGTATCACGCAACAAAGACGTATTGCGGGCCCAAAATCACACATGACTTCTACAGGTTTTCAGTGTTTTCATGAGGTTTATTCTCCATCTGCCGGTGTGTCAGGAAGAGATAAGGCATTTCAGAGACAGACAATCATTTTCATTTAAAATATCTATATAGTATTTTTGTAAATCCACAATTTTAAAAATAATTTCCAAAGTATTCTGTGGAGTTAAAGTTACTGCACATTATCCTATTAAGTGTTTCACTAAAACTAGCTTTCCATCGGTGGAAACTAGCCACATGGACGGATCACTTTCCCCTGCCGGAAAGTGGGACATGCTTATTGATAAGAGACATCCAATTCCCCTGACCTCAGCCACTTGCCTGTTCGGTCCTGCTAAACTCAACCCCAGTGCCATGTGCTGGGGGCCGTGTGGCCGAGGAGAGAGAAGTCACAGGCCCACAGCCGACTAACCATAATGCTAATGGCTCCAAACCAAAAATCAGCTATAGTATTCCTCTACTAATACTGGCACCTCCTTTAGCAACAATGAGTAAGGCTATAAAATAAACAATTTAGAAATATTAGAAATTTGACATGTGGGTTCTACAGTCCAGTCCAAAATGCAAAAAAATATATATAAAAAAAAAATGAAAAAAATATATAATCTAATTGTGAGTTTTGAAACTGCGATTACATTTGCCTTATGAGAGAGGGCGGAAAAATGTTGATATTCAATTAAATTATGATCTCATTCATTTAGAACATATTTAAAGAGGGTCACAGGGTTATAAAACATAATATCCCATGTAATGGGATATTATTACTGCAAATGATATTATACTGTAGCCATAAAATGAATGTGTTCTAAATCATCCCACTGTCAAGAGGATGGTTCACTGTGTCCCAAAGAGTTCCAGATTCTGATGCCACTGCCAGGGTTTAGGGGACATAAATCTCCAAAACTATAAGAGCGTTTTGTCATCATCTGGTGGCATAAAGTGCACATTGCAATTCCACATAGAAGACAACTCAGATTGTGGGGACAGTTGTAGACTGATAGTTGTGATAAAAAAAAAAAAAAAAATGGCTGCACAATTTTGAGAAAGAAAAAAAAAAGAGCCTTGTGGCGATTTTTCTGGGAGTGGCAAGTATTACAATAGTTAGATTTGTAATATAGATTTAGATCAACTTCACAACATTGCATTTGTAATAAGAGACATACACATTTGATGAAAGACATATACCTGGCACAGTACCACTAAAAACACAGTTTTCTTCTTGGTTATTTTTGATTATAGAGAATTATCAGAATTTTTATTTATCTGCTGTGCTTATGCAAGCCCTAACACCGATGCCGCTGTTCCTATTTTGTGTCATGGAAATGAGTTTTGGATTGTGCAATAGTATCAGGTTTCATCTACCACCAGATGCCCTCCTTTTTTGCAATCTGACACATATTCTGCCATGGGCACTACAACTTCGAGCTGGTGGGTGAATACTTGTACTGCATCTTCTTGAAGTAATTTTATCAAGCGTTACATTTTACTTCAAATGTTTCAGTCAAGTAAGAGTAGTGAATGCTTCAAAAGTAGGTTGCCATTTGCTCCATGAGTAAATCTGTTAAAACGTCATGCTGAAAGATGAAAATAAATGAAGGTTTTTATTTTTTACAGAAATGATTAAAAAAAATGTATATATGTATTTTTACATTATGTTAACCTCTTAACCCCCGCCTTAACCGAGCGCATTTTCTCCAGTTCGGCTTTACCTGAATCTTAACAGCTTAATGACAGGAGAACTTACAGCCTTTAGGCCAGTGTGACGCCTCATTTGAAAGATAAGGCCTACAAAACTGATTGCAACTTTTTTGTCACTGCGTTTGTCACATTTTTTAAACGTTTTTGTAGGTTTTTTTTCCCGTTGCACATTTTTTTGTGTTTGTCACTTTTTGTTTTTCATAACTTTTTTTGCCACCTTTCGGGTCATTTTTTTTTATTGTGTTATTGTTGCTTTTCCGGCACATTTTTTTCTTTTTGTTATTTATTTGTGGTTTTTTCGTAAATTTTTTAATCGCTTTTTTTATCGCGTTATTGTTACTTTTACAGCACATGTTTGTAGCTTTTTTTTTGTTGCATTTTTGTCTCTATTTTGACAATTTTGTTTTAAACTTTTATATTTGTATAATGCCAAACTCGGGTGGGGGTTGAGAGATTAAGTTGTGTGCTGGGACATGCAGTTTTCTCAGTACTTACATTAGTCAAGTTTCACCAAGTACTTTTTTTTTTTTACTTTAACTTGAGTAATTATTTGGGCCACAACTTTATATACATCTACTTGAGTGAAATCATGTCGAAGCTAATCTTGCTTGAAAAAAACCTGTTACTCTATCCAGTCCACCTGTGGTTATTTTTTTTTTTAATAATGCTAAACAAAGTAAAATTTGCAATTAACTAATGTGGGGAGAGTAGTACTATTACCTCGTTTACTAATACCACTGCTTTTGGGAGTAGTATTCGAAGAGAAACAAAGAAATCTCTCTGACAGGACTACAGAATTAGTCCGGCCTGAAATAGATCTGTGATGCTCAGAAACATAAATTGCCAGATAGCACAAATTTTCACAGAGCAAAATCTTGGCTCTTGCATGTGCGACAAAGCGAGTATAATTGTCATCAGCCAAGCCTTCTGATTCACAATTGTTCTGTTAATTATATGAACAGTTCAAACAGTGGTTGTGAATCCTTTTTTGCTATTGTTCCTTGTTGTTGTTGTTGTTGTTGTTTTGTTCCCTTTTACACTGATTGTGCTATTGTGAAATAATGTTTTATCTTATTGAGTTGGGGGTAGGCGCTCATAAGCTTTTTGCTTCGGCCCACTCCTTTTGAGCCAAATGTATGCTCAAAATAAAACAAACAAAAACATGGACAATACAGGTTCAAATGAACGGTCTAAAGTTATCCATGACTAACTAAACAAGGAAAAGCCCTGACAAAAAAGGAACACGCTGTGCCATCTCTTGATATTGCCTTAAAGTAATACAAATATCAATTATTACGAGTAAAATAACACATTTCACAATTTGGTGATTTCATATGTATAACATTGCCATTCTTTTCACATGCAAAAATATATAAATAATAGTGCGACAGTCAAGGAAAAATATTCTGTATTGCTTTTTGTTAGCATCAAATCCATGGATGCACTTTGTGGAACACCAAACCTGCACTGATCATGTAGTTAGGTAAGCATGTGAGATTACACAATACAAACATGCACCGACCCATTTAAACGTCCTGCTTCCTTCTCCCCCAAACGTGACCGCTATTGGCAATTTTTACTTTGAAACTTTTAATCTAGATACTATTTCAAATTGCATCCCTGCCGTTTAATCCGCCAAAACCATGCTGGCAGTTGTTATTTCTAAGAAGAAGCTATATGCTTAAGGTACCTTATTCAATAGAAAATAACATGGTTATAACATAAACA
Organism: Proterorhinus semilunaris; assembly: GCA_021464625.1. NCBI lineage: Eukaryota > Metazoa > Chordata > Actinopteri > Gobiiformes > Gobiidae > Proterorhinus > Proterorhinus semilunaris. The sequence continues at coordinate 30,885,986 of CM038347.1, read as the reverse complement.
TACCTAAAGTATAATTTAAGCTGCATGTAACATACTATTTGACATTTTATATTTAACATTGTTCCAATCTTAACTTGAGCAGCACCTCGCATGACTTCTAGAAATGGAAATGAGGTCAGTTTGTTCCCTTTGCCTGGACTTGGCATTAGGCTGTACAGCCATCCAAATGAAAAGATTACAACTATATTACTGCTAAATCATAAATACACATGGCCACAATACCAATACCATCTATGATAAAGCCTTCAAACATCTTTTCAAAGAAAGTAGTACCTAACATACTGGACACAACACATTGCAGTGCAAAAAAAATTGGGTCACCAGAACTCAACTTATGTAAATGCAAGTGGTGGCGCTGTTTGGCAACGTAGTATACATAAAACATCATGCTTAAATAGCGGAATAGCGACAATCTTACCTTATACTGGCTCCCGGGAGATGTAGTTTATGTCAAGCCCAAGGAAAGTTGCATGTCTTCGGCGTGCAGAGATGTAGTAGTCGTGAGAGATCCTCTGGTGTGTCTGTGTCTACCGGTTGCCACTGCTGCTGCTCTGGTTTGTTTCATAAGAGTTTGACTCACTGCGCATGCCCCGACTTCCATCCTCGGCCCGGCGTTGCGTTCACGTCGGGGATGTAAAAACAACAATAGACGAGACGCAAGTGCAGATTACAACTAAAGGTTGTGTCTGAAACACGACCTGCTGAGTGATACATAAATATATATATATATATATGTGTGCTTTGTAAACCCTAATCATAGTGTGTTCAGCTGTTTTTAAATGAGCTTTTTTCTCAAACAGCAAAACAGTCGTCGACTTTTAAAAACGTTTTTACAAAGAATGTTCCTCTTATGGTTAGAATGCAGTCATAATACGTTTTAAACAACGTAACATCGTACAGTACACCGCCTGATAGCCGTCATTTTCCCTGATAACGTCAGGATTGTTGCGACTTTGGAAAGCACACTGTGTCTTTTCCGATAAGCCTCAAATGCAGCGCCAGGGCCTGTGAAACGTGAATGGTGACGTAGATCAGATGGCGCGTTCTGATTGGTCCAGGCTGGATGACATGTAGAGGGTCACGTTTTAGAAGCGTGGAAGAGGCGGGAGACCACCACAGACCATGGAGACACAGCTGCAGTCTGATCTAGCAGGTTTGTTTCTGTTTGGGACGCAAAAACACGACGATTATTCACTATGTCAAGTCTGCCACGGTATTATAGAACCTGGATAGTTATCTAGTTCACACAAAATCTAATTTTGTCCTCTACAAGTTGTACATGGTCTTGGTTGGTGGAGTATTATTTTTATTACTGTTAATTCTTTAGACCCGACGTGACAGTCTGCGCTGTCTCCCCCTCGCTCCCTCTCTCTCCCCCTCACGCGAGGCTAACCCAGCTGAACAGAAAGAGAAACTACAGCCTGCGAGCCCGTTTTAAACTTTTAGAAACAGCTGCAAAATGATTGAAATACGGCTCGCTAAAGATTTAAAACCAAGAAGACGCTCATCTAATTAAATATGCACGCGCGATAGTTACGCGCAAACAGCACGGCTGCAGAACAACCTGGATCAAACCAGGATCGCAGTGGAATTAAATTCAGGACCCTGTTTCCAAACGTTCGTTCTCTCCCCTCCCTCTCTCTTGCGCTTGCCCTACACGAGGTGAGAGCTGCTCATGTTGGTCAGTGTTTCTCTCTGCAGCATCAGGCTGAGGTTCAGAGTCTGTACCTGAGAGCTGCAGGGGCGGAGCTGAGAGAAGAATCAAGGGCCTGCGCCCATGAAAGAAAACGGATCCATTACATAAAAAAAAAAGTACCCTATGTAAATTACCCAGAAATTATTCTTTTCATAGCAGCATAATTGCCAAAAATAGTTGTGTTTTGCTTAAAATGCACCGGAATGCAGGAAAACTAATCTAAATTTTAAAAAAAATCTCCCGGTGGAGGGCCCCGCTCTCTCCCACCACAGTCTCCTTGAAATCTGTGGGAAACCCTGGAGCCTTTTTCAAAAACAAAATAGCAATAAGAGTTTGTAGCCGCCGGACGGTTTTATAGACCCTGCCATAAATCTAAGTTTTATCTTTCATATTATTAGTTTATTGAAAGTGACTTTTCACAGCTGATCTCCATGGTAACACAGGACAGCCAGCTCCAGCTTTCCATGGACTTAGTTTGCAAAAACTGATCAATATCCAGCTCTAAAAGATTTCAATTGCATAATTATAACAAATGGCCCTTTTGGCTAGCAGCATTTCCACACGCACTGAAAGTTTCAAACATTTACATGGCATCTTTCAGTCGCCGTAAGAGACTCCATTTATGCAACTGTGAAGCACTTTGAATTGCCTTGTGTGTGAATTGTGCTTTACAAATAAACTTGCCTTGCCTTTTGAATTTGCCCCTTCTGCTTCAGTTTGACTCAATCAATGTTTAATTATCCACCTCTCGTACATCTGGCACTCACACGCCTGCTGGGGCCATTCCAAGAGCAGCATGGCAGTCCTGGTGTCAAGGCATTGACATATGGGTGAGATCTAGATGTGAAGGAACAGAATGATGTGTTAGCAGCATTTTGTTAACGTTAATTGCTACTTGTTGCCAGTCATTTGAAAAGTAAAACCACATGCAATAAATAAAGTCTGGAAAATAAGCATTTGCACAATTTTTGGGAGGCAGAATTGAATGTTTACAATTGACAAACACTCGACCATCATTCACGCTATATTTTGAGGTACTATTAGTTCAGCAGCTCATGTGGGCAAAAGATGCATAACAACTGCCCTAATGGCAAATGAGAACTGCTCTGTCTCTACAGCTTGTCCTCTGCATGGTGCTTTACACCACCATTAGCTGTCTCTCTCCGTGAGGAAATTTGTCCTGCACTTCTTGATCCAGAACCAGCAGCCACATTGGAGGACCCTTTGCCAGACCCTGTGCTTTAAGTTAAAAGGAGAACCGTGTGGGGATTAAACTCGGGATCATCTTGTTTAAAAGGTAAGCCTGTGTCCCTCTGCGTTTATATATTTTTGGGTTAAATTAATGCAAATTGCCATCATTGCTCATGCAGAATTAAACATAAAAACTCAGTTGTATTATTTTGAAGGTCTGGAGCCAAGAACACACCCGAAGCACATGACTACTTAATATGTGTAAACAAAAGGTCAGACTTTAGTGACTGCTGTAGCTGTGCAATTGTCAGAAGGCCGGAATAGGCCTGTTCTACTGGATTCACTTGCATTAAAAAATTCACTTTCTTTATAAGGGAAATTTATCCTGCAGTTGACCCAGCAGCGGGGGGAAGGACACCCTTCGCAAGCCGCCAGCATCCACAGGAAGCCAGAAACCGAACTCGGGACCTACTAGTTGTGAGTAAACTACCGCCATAGCTAACATTTGTGCAAAGGAGGAGAACATTCGTGCAAAGCTAAAGTATTAAGGATCTTTAATGATTTTCATTAAGTATTTATTTGTCTAATGTTTGAGTTCCAAAGAAATGTGAATATTAAAATTAACCCCAGTTCAGACAACTGCGTACTTTCCACTTAAGTAGCCTTTTAGAAGTTTCCAATTTATTCCTGACATTTAAAACTCTAAGCCCATGCAATAGACTTTTTACGGTATATTCATTTCTATCTTCTAGTCATATTTCAACGCCATTCAACGCCTCTTTGCCAAAACAAAAGCCCACAGTCCGGACTTTCACAGTGATCTTTCCCTCGCTCCAGATGGATGCTGCGCTGTTTAACCGAGATGTGAGCAGTCGTAGCTGAGTCCTCCAGTGCCTTCATCAGAGCCATCTCCACCGTCTGCTCTCGCAACGTCACCCACAAAGGCAGGTGTCAGTTCATCGCTGACTAGTGCCATGACGCTCATTGCCTACACTGCGATATCGCAACTGTTGCGTTGCACTGGAGAGGGGAGGAGGCGGAAGACAATCTTGATGAGATAATAATGTGCGCTTTTCAATATTTTGGTGACTGCTCAAACTACTGTTCATAAAAACATTAATATTAATACAATAATATTTAAATAATATAATATTTAAAGCTTGGACAACTTTTCATAAAAGTGGCTGCCCTTTTGAACTTTCAACCATGCCAAAATGTCTGTGGGGTTTCTTCTAAATTTCTAGTTTCTCTTTTGCCCCTCGACATCTGGGAGTGTGCACAAATGGCAAGTTGTCCAAAAATAGTATTGACAATGTGAAATATAAAGACATGAAAACAAGTGTTGCGCGACATGTCTTCGGTTGTCCTTTTTGGAGGCCACATTGTGTCCCGGCCCCTTCAGTGGCTGGTGTTTTTCAAAGCGCGTCTGTTCCGAATGCGTTTCTCTTACGGGGAGATAAGCTGTGTATTTGCTAGATGACCTTCTCAAATTTACTCCATGTGGGACGTCCCGCCCGTCACAGCCCTCATCCTACGTCACTGCTCATCGCTCACAGTGGATACATACGTAAGCCATGATGCATTTGTCGTAGATGTCCTTCCTAGAGGTGAAGGACGTTCCACTATCAGAGTAGTAGTGATAAAGGTACTTTTGAGCAACTATTATGGACACCCGATTTGAGAAATACACATGCGAATTGTTACTGTTACCACCTCTACGTAGGGCAGGGTTTTGCTAACGGAGTCAGAAATGATACTTAAATACGTTCAAACTATAGTAGTGTGGGAGGTTGGTAGGTCTTTGGGTTATGGTCAAAATTTAGGAAAACAAACCAATTATCTATTTTTTTTCCTGCATTATCAGGAGCACAGCAGCTGGAGTCAGCGGGAAGTCCCACACAATACTAAGGGTCCTCAAAATCAGCGGTGAAGTACACTGGCCCAAGACGGCTATGAATGGCAACAACAAAAATACCTGACCTGACTGACATGGAGAGGATTATTTGAGTGCGTTTGTTACTATGACGGTGAGGCACAGCTGGATCTGCCTTCACCCTCAGAAGATGGGTGGGCAAACGCTTTATATACACAACTCCCCCCACTCAACCTGCATGTCCTAATATAATAAAGTCAATCTAACTCCAGACTCTCCTTCTGCTCGTCACCGGCCCGTATCTGTGGACCTCAGTCATAACACGGGCTCGCAAACATGTTGAATGCAGAAGGACGGGTCCGTCTTTACGCGGCCCTGAGCAGCCCAGAACAAATTGTACAAGTCGTGTGCTGTCTGAGGCCTTATTTTTATCTTTGCGCATTGATCACATTACATGAAAGTGCTGCAATCAATTGTTTCTTATTTTTATCCTCATTACTGATACTTTAGTATATCAACCAACCCCAGGCAGACCACATGCCATTGTTCTACTTCGTCCTCAAAATGGCGCTATAAGCTATCATGAGATGTGTCGCCATTGGAAACGCATGCCTAGGCCTTTTGTTTAATTGCATTCACTGTTTCTGTTTTGTCAGAATTGTCTGAAAAAGGGTCTGCCTTGAAACGAACCATGAAGTAATTTGGAGTTGGCAGCATTAAAACTGATTGGAGCAAACCGAAAGCTCCCCCGTCTGGATGAAGGAATCAAACCATCTATAAATCATCTATATTATTCAATCGCAAGTCTCCAGTGAGTAAAATAAATAGTAGATGTCAATTCTATAATGATAATGCATGTACAGGCCTGGGCAACCTTGGATAGCTTGGACTTAAATTTATATTGACTCCTTGCAACAAGTGGGGGGGAAAATTAGTCGTAAATAAACAAAACACAGAACTATTGGCCACAATTTGTATTTTCAAATACTACTTTTTGCCGTCAAGTTTGTTTTACACTACAATGAACCAAGTTCTCTCTCTGTCCTGTTGTAGCGATGACCTCTTTGAGCCGCACAATCTCTGAGGAACTGTTCCTGTGCTCCATCTGTCTGGAGGTGTTCTCTGCTCCAGTCACTACACCGTGTGGACACAGCTTCTGCAGGGCCTGCATCAACCAGCACTGGGACAACAGTGATGGCATCAAGTGCCCCGTCTGTGAAGTGGACTTCAGATCAAGACCTCAAATGAAAGTCAACATTGTTCTGGCTGAGATGATTTTTGAATTCAAAAGTAACAAGCAAGTTGTGGATATTGAAATGGAACTTATGAGCTCAGACCCCAAGTCTGCTCCAAAAGAAGAGATTTGTGACGTCTCTGCTCCAGCAGGACAGGTGCTCTGTGACGTGTGCCCGGAGCCCAGGCTCAAAGCCTTGATGTCATGTCTGGTGTGTTTGGCCTCCTATTGTCAGAACCATCTCCAGCCCCACCTCACCAACTCCCGTTTGAGACGGCACCACCAGCTGATCGAGGCAGTGCCCAACCTGGAGGAGCGTGTGTGTCCTGAGCACGACAGACCCCTGGAGCTCTTCTGTAAGGGTCACTCACACTTCATTTGTCTGGATTGTACTTCTGCAGGTCATAAAAATCACAAGGCCGTCCCGCTGAAGGAAGAGTGTGAGATTCAGCTGACTGAGGTGAAGGAGCAGATCAAACAAAGACTTAAGAAAATCGAGGAGATCCGGAGCTCAGTGGACCTCAGTCAGAAAAACGCAGACACAGAAATACAAGAAGGCATCAGAGTCTTCAACACTTTGATGGAGTGTGTTCAACAAGGTCTGGACTCGTTCAAACAGAGCATCGAGGACAAGCACAGCAAGATCCAGGAGGAGGCAGCACATCTGATAAAGAAGATCGAGACAGAGGTCTCTGTGCTGGAGCAGAGAGCGGCGGAAATGGAAGAGCTGTGGAGCTCTGGAGACCACCTGCAGTTTGTACAAAGCTTCACTTCAGCCAAACCTGCTCCACAGCTCAACGACTGGACAAAGGAGACTGCCAGGGCTCCCACCTTTGAGGGGAGACTAACCAAGGCTCTGATTGAACTGGAAAGGGATCTTACTCTATCCATGGAGGTAATCTTTGAGAGTGAATTTTGCGGACTACTGGAGTTTGAGGCAGAAGTGACTCTCGATCCAGACACTGCAAATTCACACTTGGTTCTGTCTCAAGATCTCACTCAGGTCATTTTCAGTGATAGGCAACAGAATCTCCCAGACAACCCTGAGAGGTTTGCTACGTGGTACAGCGTTTTAGGGAAACAAAAGATCTCGTCCGGGAAATTTTATTTCGAGGTTCAGGTCAAAGGGAAGACTGATTGGGAATTAGGAGTGGCTAGAGAGTCAGTGGGAAGAAAAGACAACAACTCTCAAGATGTTGAGAATGGATACTGGCTCATTTATTATTCAGGTGATGGGATGTATGAAGCAAAGGAGGAAGAATCGTTCACTTGCCCCAAGAGGTGCTCCCCATTCAAGGTGGGGGTGTTTGTCGATTATGATGAGGGTGTGGTCTCTTTCTTTGACACATTTAAAGAAAGCCTTATCTACTCTTTCACAGAGTGTCGTTTCACTGAGAGCCTCCTGCCACTGTTCAATCCATGTAACAATATGAATGGTACAAACACTGCCCCTATGGTACTGGTTCCTATTTAGTGCTAATAACGTACTGTTTATAGGTTTGTCTGACAGTATTTGATTGCACTTTCAGGGATAGTGCAGAACAATGTTGGAAAATGTTTCCAACTACTAAATTATCGCATTTACTTTCCCCCAGGTTAAGATTCAGTGCACATTTGTGATGTGTCCAGGAGTATTTGGCGTTTTAGAGAATGCTGAATATTGATACTTTTTAGAAATGTAGATTTGAGATTAGAGGTTGAAACTACAACATTAGGAGGTTGTATATACATATTATAGAGAGAGAAGTTTACATTTGCTAAGAGGGTGTCTGTTCACAGCTTGGTTGTTTTCACTTTGTACTTATGGCAATGTTCTTTTTTTTTGAGAGAGAGAGAGAGAGAAAAAAAGTTCAGATATTGCAGTAATAGAGTAATCGGACATAAGTTGCGTGTAAAAAGATGTACATTTAAAGATATAAATGGGAAAAGAAGAAAAACAAACGGCAGAAAATCCCATTTTGTTTGCGATTAGTGGTCAATCCTAAAAGGGTGTTGTATGATGAGTTGCATCATGTGTGCATGTTGCTTTCTCACTCGTTTCTATGTTTGCATTTCATAACACAGACAAGTTTACTTTGCCTATATTATCTTGCTATATTTTGTTGCACTGTTACATTTCACAAACAATACAGTTTTTAAAATTCTAATAAGTTACCTCTACAGTTTTTGGTGGTAAGGGAGTTACGACAGCCCTGATTTTGTTCCTGAATCAAAAGTGGTGCAGTACAGTGTGCTTTCACACACGTTTTTGAGTTTGTATTTAATAAAAGGGGCAATAATACGGTTTGCAGTTTAAAAAAAAAAGTAATCTTGCCGTGTTTTGATGTGTTGAATGCAATAAATCATTTTAAAAATGTATGATTTGTCTGCAGTTTTTGAAGGGTAACTGTATCAGTTTTTATATGTATGTGTGTATATATATATATATATATATATATATTCACATGAACGAAATAACTCCAACTCATAACTTTACTCATTGTGATTATTTAAATCCTACATACTTTAAGTTAATCAGATAGTTTTATAGGGAAGTTTTTATTGAGTTGTGCATCTTTCAGTACTTTACATATAATTTCCATAGGCAGCACAGTTTTTATATTTTTTCCCTTATCTTGTGATAATGGGTTTTACATGAGCAGTTATGCACAATACATTTGCATGTACAGTAATAAGGAAACAAAAATACACACACCCTGTCCCTCCCCTACTGACCATGCATGATAAAGATGAAAAATCAAACAACTCTGGTAAACAAGAGACAAAACAGACATATTTACCTCCGTCTGTAACAGCCACAGAAATGATGCATTTCAGTATGTAAAATTTAGACCGGAAATATACTGTATTTCAGACTACATATACATATCCATCCATCCATTTTCTTCCACTTGTCCGTTGCCGGGTCGTGGGGGCAGCTGTTGGAGCTGCACCGGCCCCTATGGCTCCTCCTGCAGGTGTTGGGTCCACAGAAGGACGGCCTCATGGTTCTAACCGGGCCTGTTGGTCTCTCATAAGGGGCTTCTGAACCGCTCTTTGTCTGACCCATCACCTAGGACCTGTTTGCCATGGGAGACCCTACCAGTGGCACGAAGCCCCCGACAACAGAGCTCCCAGGATCATTCGGGAGCTCAAACCCCTCCACCACATTAAGGTGTCGGTTCCAGGAGGGGACATATAATTATGTACTGTACATTCATAGTTGTTACATGCAATCAGACATTTGCAGTCAAATTTCATACAACAGCTGTATTTTGTTTAACAGGTTTGACCAACTTGATATTTGCATTTTTGCTACCGTGGATCCGAGCTAAGACGAGAGCCATTGCTCCAAACTAATAAGTTTCCATCGACCTGCTATATTATCAGACCAGCTAGAGTTCAAATTGGAAGTGGCATAAAGTAAAAGTAATTTATGTGTTTCTCTTTCTTTTAGGTTTAATAGAGCATCAGCAACATTCCATTGGTATTAAGCCTTTTTAGCCTCTTAACCTCCACCTCAACTAAGGATATTTTCTCCAGTTTGGCATTAAGCAAATCTAAAGGCGTCTGGAAAAAAAACTTCAAAATAACACGGATGAAAACGCAACAAAAAAAAGCAACAAAACATGATAAAAAAAATAAAAATAAACTAAGAACTAAAATGCTTTATATTTGTCAAAAACCTGGCGACAACGTGACAAAAAAGTTTGGATCAGTGTTGTAGACCTTAGTTTTAAAATGAGGCGTTGCACTGTTTAGATTTGCGTATAGCCAAACTGGAGAAATGCGCTCGGTTTAGGCGGGCGGTAAGGGGTTAAACCCCAATAGGGGAGAGAGTGGGGTTGGTTGTCACACTCATCATGTCCGTCAGCAGGGGGCGTGTTAAAAAAATGTTATGGAGTCAAATATACAAAACATGGTCAAACATCTCCTGTGAAAATATTTTGTATAAAAATGTTAAGCATTGTGATGGAAAAAAAATTATGCAAAAAAAGCAAGTTTGCCAATGTTTAGTATTTTTCTGCATTAACATAACATTGGAACGACCAACACCACTGGGTGTGACAACCAACACAGTGTCAGTCAATTGTTTTGTTACCTGAGACTTTGAGCTTCATCCTGCCATAAAAATGAAATATTGTTTAGGAACTTGGATCAATGTGGAAGAATGTGACAACCAACACCCGTCTCCCCTTATCTTATCTCTAAAAATATATTTTCTCGAAAAATATTTTGTCTGAGGGTCAAATGCAAACCTCTCTTAAATGAATGTTTGAATGCATTGACCACTGATCTGTGGCCCTCCATGCCTTATACATGTCAATATACAAAAAAAGTTTGGACACCCCTGATTTAGACTAAGGTGGCTGTTGATAATGACCCTTTTTCACACCATGTAACGTGATAAATTAGCCAAATACATTCTGGCTGCTGATAGCTGAGAAAATTAAAAATCGGTGTCAGATATTTTTAGTTTTTGGAGCAGTGTTCTGTTTTTCAGAGAGGACTGGGTGAATCAGAGGACCACATGCTGGAAAAGCCTGGACCAACTGGCCAAAGACATTTGGCACCGGAGGATGCTTTGTATATCCCCAGTCTGTTCAGATGGCTTGTTATCAGAGCATAAGAAAAGTCACTTATCAAACTCCTACCCTTTTACTTCCCCTGCTCCACTGAAGGCAAGTTCCAGTTTAATTATAGTAAGGGTTACATTTGTATTGCACTTTACAAGGTTGACAAACATCTCAAAGCGCTAAAATACAGTCACTATTACAGTCACAGTCCTATTCCTTTTACTCCCCATACTATGAAGTGGTAATGTATGAAGCTAAACCAGGGAAAGATGCACCCGGAGGCAATCCTATTTAACGCATGTCCATAGTTTACCACTAGAGGATGGTGTGAATGAATAATGCACAAAATTATAAAGCGATTTTGAGTGTGTGTAAATATAACGCTGATGCATTTCACATTATTATTACTTTTATAAATTATAATTTTTCTACTTTATGATCTTAAAAATCAATTTTGACGCACAAGTGCAAGTATTTGTAATAAACTGCCGCGTCTTTACACAGCCTATTCGATTCGGGTCTACTGGACATTTGGGTCAGCCCTGGCATATAAACAATTAACCGAGACATTTCCTCTGCAAAAAAACTGCTCTAATTCATACTTTTACCTGACTCAATCTGATCAACATAGTGCTTATTTTGTTTTCCATTATATGCATTTCATAAAGAAAATCCATATCTATATCAACAATGTTCAAATCAAATATGGATTTTAACAATAGTAATCCTCATCAGCATTGGTTGGATCAGGACAAGGGTTGGAAAACGCGCTCGGTTCAAGTGGGGGCTAAGAGGTTGAAATGGGTCGACAATAACCTCTGAAAATGTTATTGTCGAAACAAACGAAGGCGCTCATCAAGTGGCGTACAGCTGACACATGTTCAGTGGAGGGAACATGCCAGCCTCTAACATTCTGGCTCCATCTAGGTGTTGTTTTTTTTTTTTGCCACCCTTCAGATTCAGGATTATAAAACCACTGCTCAGTTTTTAAAAGTGCGCAAGTAAAGCAAACAAAAAAACAGGAATTATAAGCCCATCTCTGTACAAAGGAAAAGTAAACCAACATGAACACAAACAGGACTAAACTGAACAAAGACTGAACCAAGGACAAAGACGAGGTTTAGGCCGGTTTCACAATGGCGTCTTTTCCGTTGGCAAAACAGAAAAAAACGTGACAGTATGGCTCCCCGAAAGTTCTTAGACATGCTTATAAAATCATCCCTGTGAAGAACTCAGGTGTTAGAAATGCTTTTGGAAAGTTAGGCATGAATTGGGGAGGAAAACCACCTCTACGGCGTCTAAGACTGTAGACCTGATGATTAAAATATGACCATATGACGATAAATGAAGATTGACCAAAGCCGAGAACTTTCTTTTGCCGCATAATTCGAATCATTTCAAACGCAGAGATCTCTCAACTCGAGAGGGAAGATTTTGTAAACAGAGCTTTCGCCACGTGTGCTTTCACCATGCATGTGCTAAGAGATGCTTCTCAGGAGCACATGCGGGGCCATGAGGGACGGGGGTTAGAGGCGGTTATCAGGCCACCTCCACCGAACACGCTCTTCGCCTCGTTCTCACACCAAACAGGCTTTCCCATCCCGGCTCCGTCTGTCAGCGCCTCGGTGCTCTGCTTAATCTACAAACACCTTTAGCAATGCCCAACGATGAGCGGTTTTTGAACGTTCTATTACTTAGGGTTTTCATATGACTTCGGGAATCTATCTGATTAGTGGAGGCTTTGTGTTTCATTTGCTCAGATCAGAAAGAGAACCTACTTGGATATGTCAAATGAGCTCAGGTTTTCACTCAGCCCAGGGATTTACAGGAACCGGAGGCTTTTTGCCAAGAAGAATGTCCCCCATGCACACTCTCAAACACACTCTCATTCATTCTGGCCTAGTGTACATGTTTTTAGTGGTAGGGGAAACCAGAGTACTGTAAAAAAATGTATTTCTGCTTGCTTAAAAACTTGTAAAACGTTTGGAGAAGAACCACGTGAACTTTATAAATTGTGTTTGTGTCAGCGTTAAGTAAATGTCCTACATCGTGGGAACCGCTGTCAAACTGGTTTGACCAAGCTAATGCCAGACTGGTCAATGCATAAGGTTAATGATTAATGGTTAAGCACACTTGTTTTTGCCTTTTAACGTACACGTACACGTAAGTCGAGGTTGGGTTGTGCGTTGAACCCACAGTATAAAATGACAAGAACGAGACTTGCACGAGGGACTTCCAAACAAATGCTTGTTGTTGTGCAACTTGTATTTTGTGCTATTGATTGAATAAAGACTTCTTCGAACGAACTAATTTCTCCTCGGTTTTCTTGAAGTTCCGGACCAGGGCAAAAAGACTCACAGTACCCGGAGGAAACCTACGCAGACCAAGGAGAACATGCAAACTCCACACAGAAAGGCCCGGCCAGGTGGGAATCGAACCCGAGAAGCACAAGCTCTAACCGCTGTACTACCGTGCCGCCCTTAGAACCTTCACCAGCACTACCATAAAAGCCTCCAAGCTGTCATTGAATACAATACACGGTATTAGGAACTGGGGTGTGTTGTAAACTTATCTACAGGGTCATTTTGGTATTTTATTTTGGGGATTTGAAAAGAGTTCACACATTTTTCCCCCCAAAAAATGGCTCCACAACATCACTGACCATGAGTGAAATTTGTTGTGTGTGTGTTCATCCATATTCTTTGAGAAATGGCCCAAAAAAATTAAATAATAATCCACCAGGGAGTGTAAACTTATTGGCACAACTGTATAAATATATTATATATACAGTAAGAACCATATGTTTACATACATTTGCAATATATATATATATATATATATATTATTTTTTTTACATGAGTCTGACATGAAAGGTCAATTAGAATTTAATTTAAAAAAGATATTTCTATTCCAGAAATTCTAGGGGAATGAGACATTACTATACCTTTAAACAATTTGGGGAAGCCCAAATGACGATGTCATGACCTTGGAAGCACAATCCTTGAGGGATGAACCAGGTTCATTGGTTCAAACAATGATGGAAATGACCAGTCATCATACAGATCAGAAAGAGGGTGGGTTCTGTGTCGCAGAGATAAACGTGTTGTGTCTGAAACCTGAATATCAACCCAAGAACAAATGCAAAAGACCTGGAGAAGATGCTGAACCTGGTAAGAGTTTGTCATTATCCAGAGTGAAACAAGTCCTGCCATGAAGAAGCCCTTACTCCAAAAGAAACATCAAAAAGCCAGTTTGGAGTTTGCAAATAAAAAAAGGATATAGACTATAATTTTTGGAGACATTTCCTGTGGTCTGAAGAAAAAAAAATATCAATCCAGTTGAAAATGTATGGGCAGAGCAGAAAAGGCATGGGCATGCATGGTGGCCAGTTACACCAGGTCTGTAAATGTTCTCTCCCATTCTTCTGGAATTTGACTAATGATTTTTTAAATTCTAATTGACATAAGAAAAATAAAAGTTAATTCTGGTTTCATGTCAGACATGGAAAAAAATGCAAATGTGTCTTTTTATGAAGTGTATGTATGGTTGTCACTGTATATACTTTATGAATCCCCGTAGACAAATTCGTGTAGGTATATGGGGTTAGGTATAATACGTTTTGACTTCTTGGACAGGCTATTTTAATAGATTAACCTGCAGGTTAATCTTTTTTTCTTCTTCTTGCATTCAAAACAATCGGAAGCAGGTATAAATGAATGAATGAATGAATGAATGACTAGGCATTAGGCACATACACCAAGTCGCTGGACTGAAGGCGCAATATATACAGTGCCAGTTTTTTATGTACTGTCTTTTCTTTTATTTGAAGACTATTTACATTGTAGATTCTCACTGAAGGCATTCATTTATGAATGAACATGTGGAATTATATTTTAAACATTAAAAGCTGAAATAAATTTAAAAAATAGCCACCTTTTGCTTTTTTATTACACATTTTCTCAATGGAAAGGGAGGGATGTGACTAAAACGTGTATTAAGTTTGAAAATAGGAGTCTTTTTTAACCGTTACAAATCAATCAGATCAATGAAATATTTTATTTTACATTGATATTCTTATTCCTTAGTGTTGAGCAGTGCCATCTGCTGGCAGAAGCATAATTAATAAATAAATTTAATATGCTACCACATTTAAATAAGGAAAGAGAGTACACTTCTCAACTGTATCATACATATACCTGTACGTTAAACAAAAAACACATTTTTTTTTCCTACTTCTACAGTAGGCTTCTACTACTGCTGCTGCTGCTGCTACTACTACTACTTCTGCTACAACCTTTGCTGGTTGTCGGTATTAAGAAGAAAAAAAAAAAGAAGAGCATTAAAATTTCTAATATACATTCAAGAATATAAATAATAAAGTATACCTTAAACATATAAGGACATACATTATAGTCTATATAATAGTTACTTAGTGGTAGTATTGAGTTTGTACTCCTCCTCCTCTAGCCTGCAAGTCCAATACCCCTCTTTATTTATTATACACAGGGATATTAACGCCCACGTTTGCTGCTCAAGAAAACTTAAGCGGTCCCATGTCATCAGATTTGTTTATGTGTCACATGAGCAGCATCAATAATAGGGCATTGAGAGTTTGTTTCCAATCACCAGTAAATTAACAAAAACACATCAACAGTTAGTAAGTTTCATGATTTATAATTGTTTGAATATTTGTGTGGAACCGCTAACATAACTGCAACAACAACACACGTCCGGCCTTTGCCTTTGCTCTCTGTTAATGTCGCTCTCTGTTTATGCTCGTGTTCGCTCCACCTGAGAACGCATTTAATGCCACGGTCACCAGACTAAATCGCTGATACAATGGTGAGTCTGCATTTCCAGGTAGTCCTGCCTCAGCAGCAGCGGGCTCTGGGCTGGTCTTGCTCGGACTCAGGTATTATAAAGTTTTCAGGAGCAGGCAGGACCAGGTCTGGACCGGGCTGGACTGACAGGATCTCCTGCACCAGCCTCCTGCAAGTACACACATAAAAGATTACTACTACAACAACCCCCCTCCTGGAACTGCCACCTTAACGTGGTGGAGGGGTTTGAGCCCCCGAATGAACCTGGGAGCTCTGTTGTCGGGGGCTTCGTGCCCTTTGTAGGGTCTCCCATGGCAAACAGGTGACGGGTCAGACAAAGAGCGGTTCAGAAGCCCCTTATGAGAGACCAACAGGCCCGGTTGGAACCATGAGGCCGTCCTTCTGTGGACCCACCACCTGCAGGGGGAGCCATAGGGGCTGGTGCAATGTGATTTGGGCAGCCCCAACAGCTGCCCCCACGACCCGGCAACAACCACTACATATAGTTATGTATCTAAAGCTACTACAAAGGGTGCCACTACTTTCTACTACAATTCTACAAATGTTTTTACCACTACAATTGTTCTACTTCTACTACTGTTTTGTTTTTATTTACAACTAACTAGCTGTGCTATTACTACAACTACAACAAATACTACTCTCTCTCTCATACCAGTATCAACTCTTATGACTACTACTACATTATTGTGAAAAACGACTACATACAACAACAACTACTACTGCTGTATCATTACAGCAGTTATCATTGACAATAGCTACAATTGGACACTTAAATGTAATCAATATATTTATATTGATATTATTAAATGAATTACTCAATGAATCACTTATTACTAAAATTATATGTATTGAAAATGTACCTCACGGCTTCCCCAACATTCCTGTTTTCTTTGACTGATGTTTCCACCCAGCTGAAAAACCCGTTGGCTTTACTGAACGTCTCAATGCTGTCTGCAGAGACGGCTCGCTGGGACAGGTCACACTGATAAGGAAAAAGCGCATGCACATTATTATCATTTTCAATCAACGTTGTAAAACCATCACCAGACTGCACCATTGATTTGTCAGCTTGCCCTTAGCAAAATGAAAGCTTGCATTAACGGTTTCATCATGTGTCATTCCAATACCATCTGAAGAGGGCGCTTTAAGCCTATTTGAAAACACTGACCAACACTCAGTCAAAGTGTCTTTTTCTTACTTTTTTCAGGTTTTGACTGTGGAATAATTCTACCTCCTCAACAAAAACATGGCCATACCCAGTTCCTTAGAAACCAGTGTGCTGGATCCAAAAAGTACAATGGAAAGTGGAAAAAATATCCGCACAACCAGAGTAGAGTTACGTTTCGGGGTCTGATGAAGGGCTAGACCCCGAAATGTAACTCTACTCTGGAGTGAGCAATAAAAACTGGTGAGCATTTTTCAGTTATGCGGATCTTTTTTCCACTTTCCATACCCAGTTCCTGTCATTCCACTGCATTACAGCTCCTGTCATATCTCGTCATGAGATTGCAGACAACATCGCTCCCAGAACACGCAGGCTACTACGCCGGGCTCCCTTATTCATTACCTCCTTTTGCTCCCTAGCTTATTCGTCGTTGCTTCTAATAAGCTACGGCTTTCAGCTAATGCCGTCTTTTCACATTTCAGCCATGGCTATTCCTGTTCTTGTAGAGTTCCACGTCTCCTCTCATTTGTTCCGTCTCTTAATAGCTATGGCTCTTCCTTTGCTTGGTTCCCGATTGCACCACTAGTATCCAAACCTACCTCTCAGGAATCAATTTGATAGGGAACCTCAGGAGGCGCTGTTTATCCTGTCTCCGTTATTTCCCTATGAGTTAGTAGCAGCGTCTCATCTAAAAAAGAAAATAGCTCAGGATTACATGGCAGGCAGTGAGTTTCTGATCTTCTCGGCCACCCTGTGCTCCGGCTACTGCTGATTGGGCAGTCGACCTCACCTTAGAGTGCATGTTCCTACGGGGTTTTCTTGGGTTTCTCCAGTTCCGAATTTACTCCGACATACATCCAAGGTCATCTGAACCCACTAGAGACCGAGACCATATCTATCCCCATCCATCTATTCTGCATCAAGTCTAATATTAGACCTCTGCTTTAGTACATTACGGTACGTCTAGCTTGATTTCCTCTGCCCATGATACCTTGTGTCTAACCAGACCGTTTCTAGATTCTGGTTCGGTTGACATTTCAGAGAGATCCCTGGACCGTCAGGCATATCCCTTCTTTAACTGCTCCATCCATTCTTTTCATATCGAAGCTGCGTCTTCCACGGCTCCGTCTGACCTCTTTTACCATTAATTCAGATCCTCCATCGTTGATCCTTCCGGGCTGATCCCTCTTACATTCGCCATAATCGCAAATCTCCATCAAGCATAGTCTGTTTTATGTCCAAAATGTCCTCTCTCAGTCTTCTGCCCACTGTCAATAAATTATTTGATCGCATCTTCTGCGGTGGTCTGGCCCTTGCTGGTGAATTTGCTGCCTTTTAAAAACAACGATTTATCATGTCTGAATCACAGATGGGAAGAAAGATACGGGTGCAATGTTTACAAGCCTGGCCAAAACATTGCGAATGAATAAATAAATGTGTCAGTTCTTATGTCACAAAGGCACAATGCTTAATCAGCTGCTTCGAAGGCTGACTCACAGTTAAAAGCATTTGTTTTAGGTTAGGGTTAAGAAATATTGCGGTTTGCAAAGGAGTTGTTGGATTCGTCCGAGAGTTCAGTCCTCTATTGTTCTAGTTCATGGTTGAACAGCAGCTGCTTTAGTCCTGGTTTAGACCTGATTCAGTCTTCAGCCGAGCGGGTTGTCTCGTGATCGGAAGGTCGGGGGTTCAAATCCCAGGTGCACACTGTCGTAGTGTCCTTGGGCAAGCCACTTCACCCAACTTGCCTCCTGTGTCTGCGTGCATTGACGTATGAATGAAAGAGCGAATGGGTGAGTGGTTGGGTGGAGTGGCTATATAAGTTGAGACCATTTAGTCCCGTTTTTTCTTGATTTAGTCTCGGGATGCTCCAATACCGATATTGGCATTGGATATCGGTGAAAAATACTGCATCATTAGCCAACTAAGGCTGAGACAGAATGGAAGCTACTGATGAAGGTCTAGATTTGAGTAAACTGGTAATGATATAGCCCCATGTATTGGTATTGGAAGTTCAAATAAATAAATAAATAGCTTGATTGTTAGGTCTCTTGTTTAGGCCAGATTTGGCTGTGGTTTTGTCCTGATTCCGTAGCCCTCACCTTGTTGGCCACCAGGATGCAAGGGAGAGGCTGTCCGTTGGGGAGTAAGGTCTTGAGATCCAGGTCTTGTTTCCAGTGTCGGCAGTTGAGGAAACTTCTGGAGTTTGTGATGTCGAATATCACCATACAGCCCAAAGCTCCTTTATAGTAGACTCGGTTCATAGAGATAAACCGCTCCATACCTGTGGACAGAATGTTTTATTAGTCCTGTTAGCAGAAGCGCAAGAAATTATTAGTAGTAACATCAGATGACACCAATCGAAAAAAGAATATGAATTTAGAATTAAGATGTGGCAGTAGTGATCATATACAGTGCCTTGCGAAAGTATTCGGCCCTCTTGAACTTTTCGACCTTTTGCCACATTTCAGGCTTCAAACATAAAGATATAAAACTGTAATTTTTTGTGAAGAACCAACAACAAGTGGGACACAATCCCACTTCATTGTGTCCCACAATGAAGTGAAACGAAATTTATTGGACATTTTTAATAAATAAACAACTGAAAGATTGGGCGTGCAAAATTATTCAGCCCCTTTACTTTCAGTGCAGCAAACTCCAAGAGGCCCATGATCACTCTGGATGAACTGCAGAAATGTACAGCTGAGGTGGGAGACTCTGTCCATAGGACAACAATCAGTCGTATACTGCACAACTCTGGCCTTTATGGAAGAGTGGCAAGAAGAAAGCCATTTCTTAAAGATATCCATAAAAAGTGTCGTTTAAAGTTTGCCACAAGCCACCTGGGAGACACACCAAACATGTGGAAGAAGGTGCTCTGGTCAGATGAAACCAAAATCAAACTTTTTGGCAACAATGCAAAACGTTATGTTTGGCGTAAAAGCAACACAGCTCATCACCCTGAACACACCATCCCCACTGTCAAACATGGTGGTGGCAGCATCATGGTTTGGGCTTTTCTTCAGCAGGGACAGGGAAGATGGTTCAAATTGATGGGAAGATGGATGGAGCCAAATACAAGACCATTCTGGAAGAAAACCTGATGGAGTCTGCAAAAGACCTGAGACTGGGACGGAGATTTGTCTTCCAACAAGACAATGATCCAAAACATAAAGCAAAATCTACAATAGAGTGGTTCACAAATAAACATATCCAGGTGTTAGAATGGCCAAGTCAAAGTCCAGACCTGAATCCAATCGAGAATCTGTGGAAAGAACTGAAAACTGCTGTTCACAAACGCTGTCCATCCAACTTCACTGAGCTCGAGCTGTTTTGCAAGGAGGAATGGGCAAATATTTCAGTCTCTCAACGTGCAAAACTGATAGAGACAAACCCCAAGCGACTTACAGCAGTAATCGCAGCAAAAGGTGGCGCTACAAAGTATTAACTTAAGGGGGCTGAATAATTTAGCACGCCCAATTTTTCTGTTTTTTTCTGCAAAAGGTCTAAAAGTTCAAGGGGGCCGAATACTTTCGCAAGGCTGTTTGTTGAGAGTTTTTAATGTCTTCTTGAAAAGCGACTCGAAGGGTTTCAAAGCGGTCTCTGAATGGTAGGAGACTTAGTAGTTGTAGTAGTAAAAGCAGCTGTACATTTACTGGTTTGTACCTGCGATGTCCCATAGGTGCAGTTTGACCCTCTCTTTGTCAGACCAGAGCAGGGTCTTCGATGAGAAGTCCACTGATGCAAGAACACAAACAAAGAGCCTATATTACTAAATGAAGATATAACATAGCTCAAGATATCTTTATAAACACAATTACTGGTTATAATTGCACTTGTACGGTGTAAAAAAAGATACTTGTTCTTATGTGCTGAGCACTTGCATTTATTTCGTTATGACCTTTTTTTATTGAACTTCTTTTGCAATAAATGTTGAACAACTACAGGCCCCATGATTACAATTAAAATGCATCCAAGTGAAGCATTTTCTTAGAAATATTTTTAAAATAATCAAAGCTCCCTACAGCACTAACAGGATTTACATCAGTGTTGGAAAGTTATTTTGTGGCAGTAGTTTTATACGTGGTTTACTTGTACTATTACTCGTAATACCACTGAGTACAGAAGATGACTCGAGTACCTTCATTAAAGATTACTCGTAATAGTTACCACCACTGCATCAAAAGTTATTGTAGACGAATGATCGCCGCAGAAATAACATAGTCATGAAAGCAGAAGGAATTGTAATATTACAAATACATAGTACCTCCAACGGTCGTCTTGCAGTTTTTGTTGAACTGTCCGTTGACATATCGGTTGACGAAGGAAGACTTGCCCACCTTTCCATCTCCAATGATCAATATTTTCATCAAGTGCTCCCTGATGATGCCATGATCCACCGGTTCCATACTCTTTGACTAGAGAGCAGCTGCAAACACGGCCAAAGTTCAAAATACATACGATAAAAAATTAACTGTCTCCAAGCAACACGGAACAATATCCGCAATACTTTGCACAACAGGCTACAAGGGTTGGTCTGGATATGAAAGTGGTTGAATAGTAGGAAGTTGCTGTAGAGGATAAAAATACAAAACCACGCCTCTTTTTTTAAACACTTTTATTATGCTAAATTACGCTGTATCTTGTTGGGTTAATTGTGTGGTGGCCAAAATAAAATAAAAATACTATAAAAAAAAGGTTATAATACACTTGTATTGCGCTTTACAAGCCTGTATTACCAAGTTTCTCAAAGCGCTACATTGTCGTCATTATTCATTCACTCCATACTCGGTAGTGGTAAGCTACTGTTGTAGCCACAGCTGCCCTGGGGTAGACTGACGGAAGCGAGGCAACCAGTCCGTGCCATCGGCCCCACTCACTCCCCCACTACATTCACTAGGCTTCCTGGTGTTCCCAAACGGTCTCCCATCCAAGTACCGACCAGGCCCTTCCCTGCTTAGCTTCCAAGGTCTTGGTGTTCGAATCCTGCCATAGTTCAGTGGTTCTTATCTGGTGTCATTTTTGGACACAATGACATATGGAAGCCATTCCACTGTTGTCAAGGTGGCGAGAGGGGAGGGGTAGAATCTGGCAGCCAGATTAAAGGGATATTTCAGGATTTTTGGTATAGTTAAAAAGAGTGTTGTTGATGTCTGGAGATATTGTTTTCTTATATTTGAAGAGCTTAATGGTGCTAGGCTAATGCTTGGCTAAAGCATTTCTATGGTATCAGTTAGCCTGCATTAAAAACAGTCTGACCCACTCCACAGTGCACCTGAGGTAAATCACTTATAACGCCAGACTAACAATATAAATGTCTGTGTTAATAGAATAATTTTTGAAATATAACTGACCTTGTATTTTATACAATTTATTTGCTATTTCTGTCAGCAACAGGGACATAAAGCCTCAGTGTGTCCAGCTCGAAGGAACAAGCTCACTGGTGCCTGCTATGCACCTCGGGCAGAGGGCGAACAGTTTACTAACCAGGGCTTGAAGGAGCATACATTGAGAACTGTGACTCTAAATGGCCAACAGGTGACCGCACTGTTGGATAGTGGCAGTTTTACCTCTCTGGTGAAGAAGCACTTGGTGCCTGTAAACTGTGTGGATTATGGAAATAAAACTGACATAGTTTGTGTGCATGGTGATAGTCATGCGTATCCGAAAGCTGAAGTGACTGTGGTGGTTGATGATCAACCATATTTAATGACTGTTGCTGTGGTAGAAAATTTACCTGTTGACTTGGTTCTGGGCACTGACTTGCCTGTGCTCCTGAGCCTGTTCAAGAAAACTGACGATAATGTTTGTGATGTACCTGGCAATGTTTCGTGTCCTGTGATAACTAGGTCCCAAGCTAAAAAGTGTTCGGAACCCCTGCCAAACTTTGATGATAGCCTTTTTGAGGGGGGCACCAAAGGGCCAAGAAAGTCCAAGCGCCAAAGGCGTTTTGAAAAACAGCTAATGCTAAATGACAATGCTTCAAGCAGCCTAAATGTTGATGAATTGTGGAAAGTACCAGAGAATATAGCAGAATTACAGAGGCAGGATGTGACTTTAAACCCCTGTTTTGAAAAAGCAAATGCTAAAGTCAATGCTAATGCTAATGTTACTGGCAAAGACCAGTTTATCATAGTGGATGGTGTGTTGTATGTCAATAACAATGCTCAAAAACGTCTGGTTGTCCCTGCGCCTTGTAGACAATTAGTAATGCATGTTGCACACACACTCCCCTGGGCAGGGCATTTTGGCCGTCACAAGACTTATTTACGTGTCAGTGCTCGTTTTCATTGGCCTGGTATGTACAATGACATCCGCACATACTGCGTCACATGTCCTACCTGTCAAATGACATCTCCGGTCCGCAAATCGGATAGGGCACTTCTTCATCCGCTCCCAGTTATCCAAACTCCGTTCCACAGGATAGCAATGGACATTGTTGGCCCGTTAGTCAAAAGCGCACAGGGTCACGAGTACATTCTCGTAGTCTGCGATTATGCCACCAGATATCCTGAGGCGTTTCCGTTACGTACCATCACTGCTCCTGCTGTACTCCGTTGTCTGGTCCAGTTGTTCTCCAGAGTTGGGATCCCGGATGAAATCCTGACTGATCAGGGGACTAATTTCACCTCTCGCTTGTTGCAGCTGTTTCACAAGCAGTTGGGGATCACCGCCATACGAACTACACCCTATCATCCTCAAACCGATGGCCTCATGGAAAGGTTCAACCAGACGCTGAAGAGGATGCTGCAAAAGTTTGTGAGTGACACCGGGAAGGACTGGGACAGATGGCTGCCATTTGTTCTCTTTGCCTACCGGGAGGTACCGCAGGCTTCCACTGGATTTTCGCCCTTCGAGCTCCTGTACGGGTGGGATGTGCAAGGACCCTTGGATTTGCTGGGTAAAGCATGGACTGCATCGGAACCCAAAGCCAGCGAGCGGGGTATTATCCAGTACGTGCTGCAAATGAGGGATCGGCTGTCCAGGTACCGGGTGGAGGCTGAGGAGAACCTGAAGGAGGCTCAAAAGAAGCAGAAGGCCTGGTATGACCAGCAGGCCAGGCGAAGAGACTTCCAGCCAGGCCAGAAAGTCCTTCTACTTCTTCCCTCCTCCAGCAGTAAGTTGTTGGCCAAGTGGCAAGGCCCATACACCATCACCCGACGGATGGGACCTGTTACCTACGAGGTGCATCAGCCGGATAAGAAGAAGCCCAAGCAGACATACCACGTGAACCTCCTGAAGGAATGGAAGGAAGTATCCCCAACTACTCCGGAGACGGCATTCCTCGTGAGGAAGGTGGAAGTGGAGGAAGAGGAGGACCCGGGGGTTCCTGTAGTGACCAAAGCTTCCGAACCTCTGGTTGCTCACCTCTCGGTTGGTCAGGCGGCCGACCTTCGGAAGATCTTCCGGGAGATGCCTTCTCTCTTCACCACGGAACCTGGCAGAACCACCCTGATTGAGCACGTGATTCGGCTGAAGGACCACAACCCTGTTTGCCAACGGCCTTACCGCGTTCCCCAGCAACTGGTGGCCCAACTCAGGAAGGAGGTGGAGTCGATGCTGGAACTTGGAGTCATTGAGCCATCAACTTCGGAGTGGTGTAGTCCAGTCGTCATCGTCTTCAAAAAGGACGGGTCTCTGCGCATTTGCATTGATTTTCGGAAACTCAATGCCATCTCAGAGTTTGATGCGTATCCTATGCCGCAGATAGACGATCTGTTGGACCGCATTGGCTCTGCGACGTTCATCACCACTCTGGACCTGTGCAAAGGCTATTGGCAGGTGCCACTGGAGCCCTCCAGTAGACCCTACACTGCGTTCAGGACACCAGCTGGGCTGTTCCAGTTCACAGTGATGCCTTTCGGTCTGCATGGCGCCCCTGCAACCTTCCAGCGCCTTTTTGGATAGAACTCTTCAGGGCTGTGAGGCGTTCAGTGCAGCTTACTTGGACGACGTGGTGATTTTCAGTAGCTCGTGGGAGGAGCACGTCCAGCACCTGAGTACCATCCTGGGGAAGATTGAGGCGGCGGGACTGACTTTGAATGTCTCCAAGTGTGAGTGGGCCCGCCACGAAACCAAATACCTGGGCTATCAGCTGGGAGGAGGAGAGGTACGACCCCAGATGGATAAGGTGGAAGCTATCCAGAAGTGTCCTCGTCCTCGGACCAAGAAGGAGGTGCGATCCTTCCTGGGCCTGGCTGGATGGTATCGGAGGTTTGTACCGCAATTTGCCACAATTGCAGCCCCACTCACTGCCCTGACCACGAAAGACCGGAGGAACCCAGTGACTTGGACTGAAGAGTGTGAAACTGCCTTCGGCACCCTGAAAACTCTCCTCTGTTCCTCTCCAGTGTTGCGCAGCCCTGACTTCAGCCGCCGCTTCCTGGTGCAGGTGGACGCCTCGGAGGTAGGCCTAGGGGCAGTCCTTATCCAAGGCGAGTCCGGAGCGGAGCAGCCAGTTTTGTACCTGAGCCGCAAGTTGTTGCCTCGAGAGTCCAGATACTCTGTGGTGGAGAAGGAAGGACTTTTATTATTATTCGTTTATTTGATATGGACATAACAACTGCATTGGACAAACCAGATACATTGTTTTTCGTGTTATAGCAAAACTGCTAATTTGCAACACTTGTCCATAGGAGGCTATGGCCCACTTGCCATCAAGTGGGCTCTGGAGAGCCTGAGGTACTACCTGCTTGGCAGAGAGTTTGACCTGGAGACGGATCATCGAGCTCTCACATGGATCAACTCGATGAAGGACCACAACAGCAAATTGACGCGCTGGTACCTTTCGTTGCAGCCCTTCAAGTTTGTGGTCAAACACCGATCGGGAAAGTCCAACTTGGTGGCCGACTACCTTTCCAGGTTGCCAAGACTTGGTCAACCTCCGGGAGGAGGTGGATGGTGTGACGGGGTGACCCCGTCCGAGCCCACGGGAAAACTGCCGCCACCCACCTAAGCCCACACGCACACCGTTACACTTACCTGTTGCCCGTTCCCGTTCCCCTCCGTCCGCTCCGCGTTCGCGACTGTTACCCTTGCCAAACTTCCATCGCGGGGGTCTGGGGTGCACACTAGGCCACCGCTGAACCATCTTCCCTCCATAACTCCGTTATACAACAAACATTTCCCCACAGTCCATTCCGCCCATCTGTCTCCCCCCGGGCAAGCCGAGCGCCTGCGCATTTCCGGGTATATTGCGTCACGCGAGGGACGCCGGCGTGTGACGTCATCACGCGAAACCCGTTTTAGGATAAAATAATAATAGTAGTTTTGGGTTAGAAGTTGCAGGGCTCAGGGACATATTGGTTTACTTTAAATGTATTTTGTTTCTGTATTAAATTGTATATTATTTATTACAAGGTAATAAATCATCTGTTAGACTGTTTTAGGGTAGTTAACAGTCATCTGTGGCGATTGGCTGAAGGGAGGGGCCGATGATTATAAGAGAGGGGTGCCCTCTCTACTGAGTCAGTCTGTGTTGGTCGCCGTACGTGGAAGGTAACTATGAGAGCCTGGTTTGCCTCATTGAAAGTATTGTCTGTTGTAAATATGATGTATTTTGTAAATATTGTTGTTGTTGTTTTTGTTATAGTATACACCGTTTGGGAACGTCGTTTTATTGTTGGCACAATAAAAAAAGCTGGTGTTAAACAAACATTGTACTTCCTGCCATTAATAACACTATCAGCCATACGAGCCCCGTCACACACATTACCGCAGCTTCGTGGTTGTAAGCTAACGCAGATCACTCCGCTGCTGCGTTAGTTTACAGCCACGAAGCTGATGCTGCTCAAATATAAGTTATTTTAAATGCAAAATGGTTATAATTATTCTATCGACACAGACATTTATATCGTTAGTCTGGCGTTATAAGTGATATGCCTCAGGTGCACTGTGGAGTGGGTCAGACTGTTTTTAATGCAGGCTAACTGATACCATAGACATGCTTTAGCCTTGCACTAGCCTAGCGCCACTAGACTCTTCAAATATAAGAACTGCATGAAAAATATCTCCAGACATCAACAACACTCTGGGTAACTGGCCCTGTGTCAAAAATCCTGAATTATCCCTTTAAGCAAATGTTTGCAAATGACTGTGGGATCAGGCTGTGCCAAGTGTAATGTGGGCGATGGTGGCGCAGGGAGTAGAGCGAGTCGTCTTGTGATCGGCGGCTCTAATCCCGCATGTGCACACTGGTGTTGTGTCCTTGGGCAAGACACCCACTTTGCCTCCAGTGTCTGCGTACACTACTGTGTGAATGGGTGAGTGGTTCCTTGATGTAAAGCGATTTGAGTTCCTAAAGCACGTATATACTTTTACAAAATTCAGCAGCTCGTGTCCTGACGAAGACCAGGAGGCGGGACCACATTACACCGGTTTTAGGGTCGCTGCATTGGCTCCCCGTGTGTTTCAGGATCGATTTTAAAGTTATTTTAATGGTTTTTAAATGTCCTGGTCCTTCTTATCTTTCAGAACTGCTTTTACCTAATAAACCTTCACGGCCCCTTTGTTCCTCTGGCAGGGGTCTCCTAGTTATTCCTAAAGTCAACAGAAAGACTCACGGCGAGGCGTCTTTCCAATATTATGGCCCTCGCCTCTGGAACGACCTGAGGAGGAGCTCAGGACCACAGGGGCGTAGACGGTGGGGTGAAAAGTTTGAGTGTGTGTGTAATGTTTGTATATATTCCGAGGTATGGGAGGGGCATAATAGTTTTAAATGTTGTAATCTGTAAAGTACTTTGTGATACCTTTCGGTATGAAGAGCTCTTTATAAATAAAGTTTGATTGATTGATATATAAATGTGACCATATAACCTATTGCATTGTTTACATGGCGTGTGTGTGTGTGATAGACTGTGTATCAATTAGGGCTGGGACAAAGAACATACAAACTCCATAAAGAAAAGCCAACCCTGTCCAGGAATCAAGCACGGGACCGTCTAGCTGTGAGTCAAGAACATACTAGCATTTCTGAGAGGGTTCTATGATTCAGGCATTGTTCCAAAGACTGCAAATAAACTAACAATAACTGACAAGTTTTACTATCAATGAACATAATCATGTGCCCCACTTTCGGGTCCCAAGCCCCAGTTGAGAACCTCATTCTTTTTCTTCGTCATCCCCTTAGATTTGCCGTCAAAATGAATCATTGTTTGAGCTTTTGAGTCAGTCAGCCGGATAATTACTCATGATTCATGTTACTTTGAGATGTGTCAGCCTGATGCCCACACTGTATGAATCATTCTGCCTGCAATTGTTGTCCTTATGCACCATTTCCAAAGACTGTCTGAAGGGTGAGCAAAGTAGTTACATCTCCATTCCCAAAAGATCTGTGTAGGTAAAGTGCACGTTATACACATATCATGCACAGTACGTAGTCCCATCCTCCTACCAAGCTCCTGACGAAGATCACGACCGTCACTCCCGCCCATTGCACAATTGACTGGTCAGTCGCAAAAGCTTGATCAGCAACTGTTACAGCCACGGTACTCACTGAATATATACCTGAGTTATTAGATTTGTGTATATTCATATTTACTTATATTTTCTTCTTAAGTGGTGGTTTATTAACTACAAAACCATTTTTTCCCACCAATTATTAGTCTTTCTGGGGAGATTTTTGTCTGTGAACATCAATAAAGTTCTTCAGAATCTTAACATTGCCATCATCCTTTAACGACTAGCTCAACCACTGGAGGGCAGCAATGCCACAGGGAAGCAAAGGCAGGACTAATTATGTTGTCATTTTAATATATTATATTTATGTGGTTAAAGTAAATAAAATAAAGTAATTTCATTTATGGGGGAAAAAAGAGAAAAAGAAGCTTAGCTTGACATATGTTTATTGTCCATACAAAACAGAGTGCAGTGAAGCTCACGCCTTGTCTTCAAATAAAGGAAATATCAAAGGCACACTATGTAGCAGTCTTCGGCCAATCTCGCTTAAGCCATAATAGTGTTTGCAAAACAATAGTAGTGTTTCTAAAAGCTTTCAAACCTCTTCAAATCATTTCTCTATTAGTGAAAATTCTGCACTGATTTACCCTAAAATGAACATACTAAACTGTATGAATGATAACAAAGCGCAAAAAGAATCATATAGCGTATACTACTTGTATAGAATGAAAAGTACTGATTGTATTGTGCGATGCATTGTCCCTCCCAAAGGATCACAGATGCATCATATTGATGAATGAAGACTCTCCCCTACATAGTGTGCCTTTAAAGTGTACATTTAAAATGACATGGAAGACCATTATAAATGATTGTGCTTTACGTACAAATAATAATAATCCAAATGATGTCAAGATAAAAAATAAAAAAAGTCAATACAGTAGCACTTACAGGTAGAAACAAAAGGAAAACCAGGATCAAAACACAGAAATGCTGCATAGAAGATGTCACCAATCTCTAATATAGAGAAATAACATGTTAATAATAATATTGTGCAATGAGCTTAACACGCTTTAAAATATAACAAGGAAGTTATACAGTGTTATTCCAAATTAGGAAAATAAGCCACACTCACTGGAGGACTGAAATATTTAACTGGGCTTGTTTGAGAATATATGAAGAATTTTTTTTAAAGAAAATTCATGTGATGTTACAAACCGCCGACTGGTGACGCCATAGGCCTACTGGAGGGCAACACATTACGCCAATAGGTCAAAGGTCATAGATAGAATTTCAGCGAAAATAGTTATTAGTGTCATTATCAACAAAGCTGGGTGTGACACAACAGTTAGCCGATATGTCAGCCACGTGTCCACAGTTGAATGCTTGACAATGCTAAACTTCACTAAGTAAAATAGGTTAGGGAAACTTTGAGAAGACTATAAATTACTATACCAAATACTATAATAAAACAAAATGAGAACGATTAAATTTGCTAAATGCTAGTTGTGCTATGCTAACGTTGCCATCAAGGGCTGTTTTGGGCTAATATCGGTTCTACTTCACAAATTACTGATGTGATTACTGTCAAACAAATTGTCAAAATCAATATATATAGATTATGATCTAAATACATTTATGTAATAAAAATATAAAATTGTTCAAAAATATAACACACGGTCAACACATTTCAATGAGACCTTTTCTATTGTATGTGATGGGAATTTTGAGCTAGCACCGGAAAAGATTTCTACACAATTTACAAATATGACTCTTGATTTGAAATATTTTGAGTAATAAATAACAATAAAAAAATAATCAAGCATTTAAAAAAAAAAAAAAAATACATGTGACAAATAGAAAAAAGGTTGCGCCATAATACTTTGATACAGTGAAATAATTGTAGGTAGTTTTTATGTAAATATTTTCCACAGTGCAGAGTAGAGCAGGAAGTTCAGCCACATTGATGACCGTATGTCAAACGTACTTCTGATATACTTACTGTGTTAAGTCACATGATTTGGCTAAAATGGTACATGCTTTAAAGTCACAAGATAAAAGTAAAAACATTTTTTTTATTAAAAATAAATAAAAGTTAATATTTGATGTGCTATGGCAAGAATAGTTAATTAAAATACGTTTGCATGTTAGGATAGTTAAAATTATATTAACTCAAGAAGAGTTTTAAAATGAAGAACTGTGAAAGTAAGATGACAGGTATTTTGTGTATGTTCCTTGTACTAGCAATGGTGGGTAAAGTTGTTGTTGTAATAATAACTAGATCAAGAATACCTTTAAGTGGGTGCAAACCTTTAAAAAATGTGCTCAATGTCCAAAATGTACTCAATTAAAAGTAGATTTTAGCTAGCAAGTAACACGTAGTATAAAAATATGTGCGTCAAAGTATATATAGTCTTTATTCAACGCTGTTTGTAGAATAATAGTAGTTATTTTTCTTGGTAATGTTTTAAAGCTCACTTTATTGCTAACCACAATAGAAAATGATTGTCCCGCATTTGCCAAAAATATGAATGCAGGCCTATGTATTGAATGTGGAATGGCCACAGGTACTCAGTTCTATTACAGTAAGGTGCATTAGGAAGAATCATGGTTATCTGGTCACAGTGTTGTCATTGCTAATGTCATTGTTTTGGTGTGGCCCGGACACAGTGAGTGGGTTTACTAGCTTCCTTGTGCTACAGGCTGATGAACAGGCTACTGGCTGGCTGCTATAGAGGCTGCTGCTGGACCAGGCGTCTGTAGTGCGGCAGGACTTTGCTCTCAGGGAGGTACAACGCCATCTCCAGGGCCACCAGGATAGTGAACTCGAACGAGATCAGCTCCCTGCGACTGATGCGGAAACGCTCCTCCAGCTTCTGTGCAAGCGCAAAGCACCAGTTTTATTGGGCAATTAAAAACCACATACACAGATTTCTGTCTAATTTTAATTGAGAAAATTCAATAAAGTTATTGGTATTATATGGCATTATTATCTTGTACACAGGAGAAGCTGGTATCACTCACATCTATAAGGTGCTTGACTTCCTGTTTTTTGAGATCACTACTGATTTTAGCGGCCAACAGGAGGCAGGCAGCGGACACCAATTTCCTGTTCAAAAGAGAACAACACACAGCATGTTTGTATTTTGACTGTTCATTCATATGAGGCAAGGTAAGGCCCCCCGTCAGTCCCCGGGGGCCAAATCCGGCCCTCCAGCAGGTTTCGTCTGGCCCCTCAGATCATTTTAAGAACTATAAACCAACAAAAAATACTCCTAAAATTAAAAAAATATTATGAATTCCTTCAAAATTGTCCTTAGGGAGGACACCCGGACCCCCTTGTTTAGAAAATATAGTCAAACAAAAATACCATTTGTATAAAACTATTTGTGACTACGTCTGTGTAAGCTCTCAGTCGTACAGGAGTTGTCCATCTTCAAGGAAGGAACTTATTTGTGACTACGTTTACATGCCGTCAATATTCGCCTTACGCTCAATATTCCAGTTTCTGAACCATTTGGAATAACCTGTTTACATGCGTGAGCAGACAGGGTTACTCCTGTTACATGGTTATTGTTAATCAATTGGGATATCCCGATCCAAACCGCGATGCACAGAAAAAAATCATGATGTAAATATGTTATCACGATGCTTTCTACCGTCAATATTCATGTCTTTCACCACACTAATAAAGTCATGGGTTTCCTCCTTGCTACAAAAGTGTGGTAAAGATATGTAATTACAGAATAAAAGTTCAACAGACATAAGTATAAACATGCAAACATACTTCTTGTGTATTACCAGTAGGATGCGCACCAGATGGTGCATACAAGTACTTCCAGTACTACAAAGACCATGATTCCTTGTGGATAGAACACGTGCAGAACACAAATGAATGTTCCTTTCCATGGTGATATTCCAATACGCATTTACATGATCAACGATATTGATATTCGGGTTAGAAAAAGAGTAACCCAGGAGGGTCATTTTCAGGTTTTAAAAAAACGGAATATGAACATATTCAGGTTTTTGTCGGTGTGCAACCGGGTTATTGCTAATATTTCAGTTATGAAAGGGTTTTTGACTGGATGTTAACATAGTCACCAAGTTTGGGTAAAGATGAGCCCCAAACTGGAAGTCTTTTCAGTGCATTGACTGGCTTCAAAGCCGGTCAATCAAGCTCTGGAGCTCTGTGGAGGCTCCGCCAGCCCCACGAGTGCAGGGCTTTCCGCATTTTTGCCCTTTTAAGGAACAGGCAGAGTAGGAGGAGTCTGAGCGGCCATATATTTTTCACACAGGACTCGGGAATGGGGCTGAATAGATATTAATCTATCTCCAATTTATATGTCTATGGGGAAAATGCAACAGTAAAAAAAAAGTATCTTTAACGGGCTAAAATAATGTTTCAAATGCCAGACGTTGGATTATCCCAAGTTCATACTATTTCTCTGACGCCACGTTACCTGTTCTGCTTATTGAGTCGTCCCTGGAGCACCAGTTTCTCAAAGTAGACAAAGGCCATTGCGATGGTGACGGCCTGCAGACCACAGTCCTCCCCCACAGTTCTCATCTCCCTCTTCAGACTGCAAAACACAGCACACTCAGCGCACTGGGAAGAACTCCTCTAAAGTAACACGGCTCGATCTTCTCTTTCTTTGAGATTACTCAAAAATGATCAACGTTCTCAGGTGTGTTGGTGTCTAAAACACGTTACCTGCGTATCTTGCTGAGAGTGAGTTTGATGTGGGGGAACTTCTCCTTAAAGGTTTCATTCATGTCTTTCTTCAGATCAGACGGCTTCACGTAGTCGATCACTGTTGTCTGCAAAAGGATAAGCATCTCTTAATTGTTACCTAAAATGTAGTTTGTGAGTTTAAAACATCCTTCATCTGATCATAAACACTGAAGAGGTAAATATTATTGTCCTTGGCTCTGCTGTAAGAGGACTGTGTATCAGTAAGTACAGACAGCCTATAAATGAGACGCCTTGATGGAACAAAACAAAACGTTACTGTGCTAGTGGTACACTGGAAGACAGCCATACAATAATCTAAAAAAAAAATGATAAAGCATGTAGTGTCCACTTGTGTGAACTTGCGGGCGTTCGAAAAAGTGACCCTGAAAGTTGGAGTACGTACAGTAAGTAATAGTAAGTAATACAGAGTGAGCGACTGCCTTTTCCCACATTTATCCTCAAACTGTGGAACGTGAACTTGGGCTTTTTTAGGTGGTACTCAGGGTCATCTGCAATTTTAGACAAGACTAGACTAGCTCTACTGTAAAAAATAAGATTTACACTTTACCAATACATTTAAAGTTGCATTATGCAACTTTTTATGCCAAAAAAGAAGTCGATATGTGTGTGTATTTGACCTTGTAGTGACCCAGTGACTGTGATCGCAATTAAATGCGCCATGCTAACCACTCAGACTGCCGCTGTGTTACTACAAGGTCAAATACGCACAAATATCAGCTTTTTTCTTTTGCATAAAAAGTTGCATAATGCACATTTAAAGTCTGTAAGTTTGCAAAGTGAGGAGAGATAGAGTGCAATTTGAATGTAAACAATCAAATTCATCCCCTCTTGGACCAGAAAGCCCTTCTTCATTTGAAAAATGAGAAGAGCAGGAACCGAATTTTCAAAAGTAAACGATCAAGCTCCTCCCCCTCTCCTGATTGGACCGGACAGGCTGGTTAACAGGAAAAGCTATCTATACATTCATCTACAGTGGGATGAAAATGTATGTGAACACTTTGGGAATTCTCACATTTCTGCCTAAATTAGTCATAAAATGTGGTCTGATCTTCATCAAAATCATAAGAATGAGTAAACAGTGTCTGCTTAAACTAATACCACCCAAATAACATAACATAACATTTAAACATTTACAGGACAGGGAGAAAAAAAGTACATCAGTCCACTGAATATTTTTCCAGTAGTCCTTTGGAGCATCCAAGTGCTCTTTCACAAACCAAAGTTCAATAGTTTGGGAGGGCCACACAACGCCATGTGTGGAGGAGAAATGGAACAGCACATCAACATCATAACCCTATCCTCACTGTGAAGTATGGGGCAGGGAGAATCATGGTGTGGGGCTGTTTTGTTGCCACAGTTCCTAGTTCCTGACAGCTTACCATGTAGGAAGCAAATATCAGCACTCTT
Organism: Proterorhinus semilunaris; assembly: GCA_021464625.1. Classification (NCBI taxonomy): domain Eukaryota; kingdom Metazoa; phylum Chordata; class Actinopteri; order Gobiiformes; family Gobiidae; genus Proterorhinus; species Proterorhinus semilunaris. The sequence continues at coordinate 30,851,876 of CM038347.1, read as the reverse complement.
TTATGTTTCCCACAAGGCCACTGGGGGTCGTTGAGAACGTTCGGGTCGTAGTCTAAGAAATCCTCCACTCCTAAAGACAAAAATCAACAGACACATTATCAATCTGAAATGACTTTGTTGATATCCTCATTTAGTAGTTATGTAGTTCCTTTGAGATATGGTCAAAGATATTAACTCCAGCCACAAGGGGGCAGAAAGTCATAAACAACCACAAATAAACTGCCAGACAAAAAAAACGAGAGCAATGAGAAGAAGAAGATCTTCATTTATTTAGCGCCTTTCACAGACATGGTCCCAGTTCGCTTTACATGAGAGCATTTACATTCACTCCATACTCGGTGGTGGTAAACTACGTTTACGTTTACCCTGGGGGAGACTGACAGAAGCGCTGTCGCGACTGCACACTTCTGCGTCAATGGTCCACTATGCATTCACCCACACACACATTCATCCTGGCCTATTGTAAATGTTTTTTATTTGTAGGGGAAACCGGAGTACCCGGAGGAAACCTACGCAGACACGGGGAGAAAATGCAAACTCCACACAGAAAGGGCCCGTCCAGGTGGGAATTGAACCCGGGACCTTCTTGCTGTGAAGCGAGAGCACTAACCACTGCGACACCGTGCCGCCCGACTCGAAATGACAGAGACACAAATTGCTGGCAGATGCAGGTTGTGAAGAGGGTTATCAGTGACGCACAGAGGAAGCCTAAAATACCCCACAGCTGCCCGGTAGTAATGAAAGGGGGTAAGGGGAGTTTTAAAAGGCACTAAGCTGTCTTTGTTTGAATAGATCTGGCATAAAAAAAGACAGCATTTGTACTCTCTTCACATTTATGCAGTAGTGGACATATTGTAGTGCACAATTGAGGCTTAAAGACATTTTGGATTCTGAAAGCTTTCAGGTAACGGGGTAGTCACCTAGGTCCAGCCCGACGGTGCTGTTGATGCGGCTGGGCGAGTGGCTGCGGCTGGGCATGCTGTGGGCACTCCTGGACACGGGGAGCTGCAGGGTCTGGCTCAGCTCCAGCGTGGACGACGGCTTCTGCCGCACTAGGGCATTAGTGGGGTACAGGAACTGGGCGTACGACACTGACTGCATTTACAAACAAGAGAGAGAGAGTGAGAGAGACGTAAATGGGACGATAGATGCAGATGCATTCCTGGGAATGCCCACAGATGGGGAAAATAATTACCACCTATTACTAGGGCTGAGTACCGTTAAACAGTACCAGTATGGTATTGGAAAAAAGTTTAGGTACTACCGGTATTGGAAAAATAAAAGTATTGAAAGCAGGTACTGAAAAAAAAAAACGGTACATCTTTAGATCCGAGTTTTGATGCTGCTGGTCCAGGGACAGCATTAAAGGAAGTGATTTGGTTGCTTCAGCTCAAGTAAAAAAATAAAAAAAAATAAAAAAGAAATATTCAAATTTGTTTTCTTTTCCATTATTTTGCCTAATGTTAACCCTATTTTCCCCATTTTTTTTCAAATGTTTTTCTTAATTCTGCCCCAATTTCTTCTTGTTTTACCAATTTCTTCCCTAATTTTTGCTTATTTTTCGCCCAAATTATTCCCGATTTTTCACACATTTCTTGACATTGGAAATTAACCTGATTTTGTACATTTGCAGATCTTCCAAACATTATTGTTCTGTTTTCTGGTTCTAGACGAGAAATATTTTAGGTATCAGAAAAAGTATCGTTCAGGTATTGGTATCGTAAACCAAGCATCGTTAAAGTTTTCGGTATCGAAATAAATGTATATGGGTACCCAGCCCTACCTACTACCACTGCTTTAAGAAATGCTGAATTATGGATGTATTTTCCACCAAATGAGGAGACAGAGACACAGAGAGGGACAAAGTGGTTCAGTGATCCAAATTGTCTAACGTTAGCCTCATGCTACATGCTAAAGACAAGCTTCAAATGCCGGTTTGTTTCTTCCAGCCAATGGTTTGGCAAAGGATAATTTATCCAAGTCATGAGCAATTTTTAATACGTCAGTAATTAATGTCATATATACATTTTGTTTAATGAGATCTCTATCACCTAACCAGTGTTGGGCAAGTTACTTTAAAATTGTAATATATTCTATATTAGTAGTTACAGCTTTAAAAATTTATATACATTTGTATTACATATTACCGTTTCAAAAATGTAGCTGAGTGACACTACTTTGAGTCACTTTTGGCAAAATATAAACTGAAAATATTGCTAATGCCAACGAGCAAAAGTGCAGTCAAAGATTTCCTTTTCCTTCCCCACGATTTTAGCTACACACAAAAGATCTTACACACCAGTTTCCAACTTGATTTGGTATGATGCATTTTATTTTGGGGGAGTTTGGTATTTTTTCATTCAAAAAACTTGAGTCACTTAAATTGTAATTACTAATATGTTACCGTATTTTGGGAAAGTAATATGTCATATTCCTTACATTTTTTATATCTAATACTTTTGTTACATACCCCCAACACTTGAGCCTAACTATTATTCACGTTAGGGGAAAATATGAGATTGCAGGATAAATGCAGCTAACACACAAAACATGATTTCTGAATAGAATAATGGAACATGAATTTTGCAAGAAAAATCTGTTAGAACTTAAACGTAAAAGTCTTAACAGGAGGATCATTGAAGCTGGGCTACCTAATTTTTCCTGTTCATACAATGACATTTTAGTTTTGGCCCAACCTCACATTGCCTTCTGCACATCAGAATCGTTCAAGCAAATGAATTGCACATTTGCACATTTCACGCTCTTGTACAGGTTTGAGTGGTGGCAAAGCGAAGCACCCCCAAAATAAATTGCACTAATTATATTCTACTTCCATCTTCCATTGCTCAATAAAATGTTAGGTGAAGACAAGGCGACAAGGTCTGTCTTTTGCGGTGTTTAGAACATAGTTGGAAGTGGCAAAAGTAGATTTACTCTACAACAACCAAGAGTCAGGTACCCCAGCTTTAAGGCTCATATTTCACCATTATAAAATACAAATTGGAGCTTATTATTTGCAGTTCCTTCCGCGTCGTCTAGTGCAGGTCTGTGTCCTCTTACCTTCATGCACCACACAAAGGTATCATTCATTCATTTGGACCTGATTTTGACTTGCCTCTATTTATGTCTGCTAAATATGTGTATAGTCTGCCAGAAAACGTCTAAAAAGAGTGGAATAAAATAACATTTCAATAACAAACTTCCTTCCCCCTGGTTTGGCCACGCCCCCTAGCATGTGTGTCTTTTCTACTTGACAGTGTAATATTATTACTCGCATACTGTTTGCATAATCAAACGTATGGAGAGCATACCCTGCCGTATGTGTCCAGGTGGAAGCCCTCCAGCCCCGGCAGCATCTCCAGAGTGGAAATGTTCCCAGACGAGTGTCTCCTCCGCGGGTGGTTTAATGTAGGGTCACTGAGAAGGGCGAAAAACTTCTCAAATTAATAAATAAGAACTTGTCAGAAATACATGGAGCAGAAAAGTGTGCAGGTGGTGGTTACCTGAGGTAGAAGCTCTCTCCGTAGGGCATTATGGAGAAGGCGGCACACAGGGACCTCTTGGCACAGATCAGCACTATCCTGCAACACAAGCACAACAGTGGTTAGACTAACACCAGCGTTTCACACCCGGGTGCTCCTCCCATGGTCTAATGAATGGCTTCCAGAAATAAGGCAGAGGGTGATAGTTTGGATCTGCGTCAGACGCCGAAATGCACATTGAGAGACAAGAGATTATGTACTGTTAGAAACTTTAAGCAAGAGTAAGGCTGGATGTGTTTGTGAGATGTTTGACAGTACAGTACATCCCGGGACAGACCGTGGCCTCCTTTAGGGACTGTATAGCGCATGTCTGGGGCATGTCTCTATGGACAGTCTGTTTACACTCATTAAATCTGGCTCAGGAACACAGGAGGGCAGTGAGGAGTGAGTCACTGTGGTGAGTCAGTTTCATTCCTCAGGTTTTTGTTTTAATCAAAATCCCATGGACGCCTTAGAATGGGTATTTCCGATTTTGTAACATATTTGATCAGATTCTGTCGTAATTTCGGAGTATAGAAAACATCCGGGCTTGTGCTCTTCTGGCAAAGAGAGGGCAAGATTTCACTACTGGCAAGAATCGATACTGGAGGCAATGGTTTAGAAGAATATAAGTAAGAAAGAAAGTGCTTTATTTGTCATTGTACAACCGTACAATAAAATAGTGTTCAGGTGTTAGTCCTGAGCCGCTGACACTGAGCCGCGCCTTCACTGTGGGCCAACCCGACCAGCATGTTTCTGGAGGTCGGGGAAACCACCCAGAGGAAACCTGGCTGCCTTCAGTCCTCTGAGGGGGGGGGGGGGGTAGTAGTAGGTCAGATTTAATCCCGATCGTTTACTAAACCAAGTCAACACAGTAGGGGCAGTGGCGTAATATGACACAGTTTCTGCTTTGGTGGTTGTTGTGTAAAAACGGTATAATATAATGTTTTACTATTTACACACACTTTGGGATGTTTTCTATTTGTTTGTATCTTCAAAAATCGTCTGGATTATATGGTTTTACAGATGTTGGTCTTCAAAATAAAGTGATATTTTACCCGAGGAGCGGGGTAAATTGAACCACCACATTTAATGGTGAAAGTAACATTTTAAATCTTTACATTTGAGTGTTTCCCATTAGCAATTTTATATAAAAAAAAGTTATCATAATATATATTTTCCTTTTCCTACACACCTATAGATAATGGAAATTTGTCTCTACCTAAAAGAATTTCATGTAACATATAATTTATTTGCTTGTGTTCTGCTAAACCCAGAACCACCAATAAACAATGCAAAAACTATAGAATTGTGCATTTACATTTTCTGTAGTTTGTTATTCATTGTTTCTTATGGGGCAGATTTATCTTTAATAAAGTTGTTTCAAAATCAGCGCGAAAACAAGGCTAAAATGGGATCATGTATTGATGACGGGAAAGTGTGACCACTGTGCAGAAGCCTTCTTGAATATGCAGCATCACAAAGCTCACCTTCAGGTAGAGAAACCGTCAGTCAGTCGAGACGAACGTGGGCTTCATTGACAAAGAGTTTGTAGGAAAAAAATTACTTTTGCTTCCTAAAAACATTTCCTGCTGCTTTTCTAAGATTATGGCTGGTGATTATCAGCGCATGTTGTTGTTTGTGTGGACACTGGGAGCTCCCACGGTGCCTGAACGCGTCGTGGGAAAGCGGCAGAGCAGGAAGTCACCAGAGACCGTGGAGTGGAAACTGCTGACACACTACTATCACCGCTGAGGTTTGGGCACAGCCAGATGCACTCTTCAAAACATAAAAGGTCTGACTAGGCAGTGTGACCACAGCTACAACATACACCAGTCCTCCTATCGCTGGAAGGTCGGTCGTCGGAATCCCACTCAAGCCAGACATTACGAATATTAAAGAGGAGAGCGTTATACTTTTTGCAGGTATTGGGTAATAATCTCAAACACATCTCTCATTTATAAAGGTAGAGAAAAAATACAACTTTAGAGACCAATTGTCTGTTGGTCCGGGAACAGCATTAAAAGGGTGCTCAAGTAAATGATACACATTTAAAACAAAGCCTTTAATGGACTAAATTATGCCCATTAGGTCAATCTGGCTTACTGTTGTTGATACTAGGCCAATAACAGGGGGGGGAAAAAGCGGAAGATCATAGGAGGAGAACGGGAGTTTATAAGGAAGCCCAAGAAGTGACCACTCGGGCCGCAGGGGTCTGGATTTGAGTCTGAGTCTCCGCGTTCACCACAAAGTTTTAAAACTATGTAATGTACAGACATGCAACACATAACACATTGATCAATGAAAAAGCTCAAAAGCAGCGAAACAGCAGAGGAAGGCTATTTGTCAGTGAGACAGACGAGAGGGAGATGGGAGCGAGGGAAGGAGGTGCGTCCCACACAGCCTCACAGTCAGCCTTTGCATGCTGTTGTAACGCGAGCCGTATCTTTACAGAAAAAGCCCAAAGTAATGTACTGTATAGGCCGATATGAAGGGAAAGCAGTCTGAACATATGGAGAGAGAAGAGAGAGAACAAACGAACAGAGAAGAGTCAGATACTGAGACATATTGAGATAAGGAGGAAGGGGAAAGTTGAGGAGGGAGCTGGCATCACACTAGATTTTGAGAACATTGGCTAAGTCATTGGTGTTACAAATAACAATTTCCCATAATAAAGAAACATTTGATCAGTGAATTATTACACTCCTTATTGTAAAGATTAGGACAAATAGTTGTTTCCAGGTGAAAGTTTATATGATTTTGGCCTGTAGCATCTTCCCTTAAATGTTCTCGATTCTGAAGCTTTTTATTTATTTTTTTTATGACAGATGTAATGAGTAGAGAAAGATTAGATAATATAAAAAGTAATTTGCTGTTTAAAGCATGTTTGCTGAGTTTTTAATTTACAGGGTTAGCAAGTTGTATGCATTGCAAATCCACACAGATGCTATGGTGTTGAATGTCCTCAAAGGGTATCACCGAATTGACTCCTGTTATAATTTGTTAAACCTATTTGTAGCCATTAACATTGTCTTGTAAAGCATTGTTGTTACTGCTATACATTTCAAATGTTTTTGGAGCGCGTACAATAGTTAGATTTTATGACTGCATGGATGGCGCAGTGGCGTAGTCCCAAGTGGGGGCCCATAATATGACATTTTTTCTTGCCCCGGGCCCCAGCAAATCTGTCAACTGCCCTGGACTAAATGAACATTATTGTTCTGTGTTTTGGTTGTAGATGAAAAATATTTTAGTGTAGGTATCGAAAAGAAATCGTAAACCAAGTATCGTTAAAGTACCAGTATTGAAAAAATATCTAACATATGTTGAGAGTCGTATGGTAGTGGAACAAAAGGTTATCGTTCCAGTCCTGGTAAGTAGGGCCATTGGGTCAAACTACTACTACACACTAAATGTCTGCAAAAAGAGTAAAAAACAATAATTAGTAGGGCTTGTCACGATCCGATATATGTATCATGATACTCAGGGGCCGATTCGATACGTATTGCGATACTGTAAGTAATTATGATAAGTAATATGTTTACCTTTAATGTGTAAAAAGTCATGTGTCCAAAGTTTATAAATCAAATGCCATTCGATATTCATCGAAATGCAACAAAGTGTCGTGTAACTGTTCCTGGAGATCAAAGGTGTGTGTGAGAAAAATGCAAGTATTGCGATACTTCAAGTATCGATACTTGGTATTGCAGCACAAAATATTGCGATATTTTGTCCCAGCCCTAATAATTAAATATACAATTTTAGTCATATTAATTATTTTGAGAATTATTTCACAAGTTTTGTTGTCACTAGGAGTGGCCTGGAAAATGATGCGTCAATCTCGCCCCATCGCCATATGATGAGGGTTTTGGTGGTCCCAAAACCTCCTTGGGATTGGATATCGCTCGCTCCCTCTCTCCCTCTCTCTCAGACTGTGAGAGTGCTACTAGACTTGGCTAAACTCCAAAACATCTTTCTCCTATTTTTAGACCAATCCGAGTGCAGTCTATTATTATCATACGAGTAGTGCATTGCCTGATTTATACTGCGTGTGTGTGAGAGAGAGGAAGTCTAAAAATAGCAAACAATGGAGAGGCCGCTGACCCAACGGCACTGGCTTTATTCGCGATGCACCTGGGCACTTAGGTCGGTCAGGAGTTAAGATAAAGGGAGATTAGAGCAGCAGAGAGGGCTTATTGAACTGCAGTATCAACAGAATTACACACTCTCTGGAGATTTTTCTTAGGAACTGTGCATATTTTTTTGCTGATTAAAGGCCTCATAAATAATGCAATATTTAGGCTGGTAAATGGATTTGGACACGAGCCTCCCTTTCTCTCACACAAATAAAGCAGCCCCGATGACCTTAAATTTAACATTTGAAACATGGGGTTTTATGCCACGACCTGGCCCCGGATGAAGCGTTATGGATGGATTTTATTAATAAACAGGGTATACTGTACATAACATATTTAACATGGCTAAAACCCGCGGTCAGTTTTTATTCACACATTAAAAAGGACCTTGAAACTCTGCACGGGCTGAGTGGTTCACGGAACTAGCGATGATGCTAACTTCCTAGAATATGTTTTATTCCCTTGGGATACATACAGTGATTTCCGGTTTCAATCCAGCACGCCAGAAAAAGCACCTTCTCATTCATTAGTTCAACTTTCTTTATGCCTAACTATTCACAGAAAAAACACATTTAATCTCTCACTTGCAAGAACATTATTTTTTGATTTAGTCCATCCTGGTCCTTATCATAAAAACGCTGCTTAGCTTCTCCTCTTTTTTATTTTTATCACCGAATAAAGTCATAGCGGACACGTATCTCGTTAGCATTACAGTGCAGCACTTAAAGTGTGTGTATTTAGTTATATTCTTGTAATGTAGCAAGTACCTGCTGAACTAATGATTGAGACGAGCTGTGTGCTTTTATTCTTGCGGGCTGTGGAGCTACCGTTAGCTCGATTTTAACATTATGCACAATCAGTCAATTAGCTGCGTCTCACTGATATACAAATATTTCAACCATTTGTGGCAGAACACATGCAGCTGATGGATAATTACTTACAACATATTAAAAACTTTACACAAGATGTAAATCATTTTCCGGAAGAGACTTTTTTGTTTTTAGAACTATAGCTGTTTTAGCATACAAGCTAAAGGGCCAACGTTATTTTGACATTAACAAATGTTTAAAAAGCGCCACCATCTGAAATCCTTTTTATGAGACACACTCTCAGCTTGATGTTTTCTTGTGTTTTTTTTAATTTTATTTTATTTTGAATCTGTGTGAAAATGTTGACAGGAAGTAGTCTTCACCTTACACTGGTCATCAGGAAGTTAGCCAAAAACATTTGGTGCGCAGAGCCTACCGCTTTATATATTGTTGAATCTTTTCTCACATTGCGCATCATTCAGAATTCTGTACAGACCTGCTCCCTCTGGTGTCGTACTGCTTCATGTTTTTGATGAAGTGCGTCTTCTTTGCCTGTCGCGGTCTGGGAGAGCCTCCGGACAGGTTCCTCGTCCTGAACACAAACATAAATAAAATAGACTGATTTAGGCATCAGAAAACATTTAAAGATCAACAGTTGGGATCATTGCAAAGTTGCTGAAGAAAAGTGAAAGAAAACTGTATTTTGAAGGGGTTCTTTTTTATTGTTAAACTGTTAGCGGATTACTCGGTTTTCATTAACTAATGTGATGACTTAAACCAGGTCTAAAATTGTATCATGATGAAGCCTACAGTGATTTACAATAATATATTTGCAGTAAATCTCAAACGGAATCGACACTGTGGAATGTTTTTCATACCGAGAGTCGGATATTTTAAACAAGACAATCCAGGATGTAGATTGTCAACAAACGAGTGATCCGGAAACTGCTGCAGATGGTGTTCCCAGATGTGGCCCATTCCAAATGTCTTCTTGTTTATGGGATTATTTTATTAAAAGTGGTTGGACATCTTTTTTTGTTCTTTTTTTTTTAAAGTCTTTTTTAGTTCTCTAGAGATGAAAACGACATCAGTCCCTGACTTTCTGTAAAAACAGGACACTGACATCATGGCGCTTATGTAACAGCAGCAGACGTCCCTAACTCACAATGTGAAACAACATGTTATGCAGCCTACGGCATGCCTCCAGAGTCCACAAATAGCGGTCATAACAAGATAAGGCCGTGGTTCTCAACTTAAGGGTCAGGACCTCTACGGGGGTCGTGTGATACTTGCGGGGGGTGTAGTTTGAATGGAAAACATGCGCTGTGGAAGACGCTGGGGTCGGGACGCGACTAAAAACAAAGGTTGGCTAGTACTGAGATAAGGCGTAAAGCCGCTAAATCTACAATGCTATATTATTATTATTATTATGAAATATTTCATTTTTCTTTTAAAAGTGTTTTTAGGGAAAATTATTCTAACTCATTTTATGTTCATGCAAATAATAAATGTTTTTGAGAAGTCCTTCCCAATTATAAAATCTCATGGGGGTAAAGTAAAAAAACAAAATCAATGGCTCACAATTGGACTACTAAAATCTTCACGCATTAAAAATAAGCTATATAAAAAGTATCTTTCCTCCCCTTCTCCTTTAAATTTAGCTACATATAAGACAAAAATCAATACTCTCATCTTCTTAGGATAACAAAGAAAAAATACTTCAGTGATCACTTTCAGACAATATTAAAGGTACGTGGAAAACAAATGAACTTCAAAGTAAGAGAGCTCCTTTAAACTATCCTTCAACTTTTAGAGATGGAAATAGTACTTTCAATAATCTTTTTGATATTGCATGTAAGTTCAATAATTATTTCTCAAATGTTGGTGCTACTCTGGCTAAGAGAATTTGCGCCACAAAAGTCAATCCTCTAGACTACATTAAAGGTAAATATTCTTCTTTTAGTGATTTGAACCGCCTAATTCCAGTGAGGTTCAGGAAATCATTTCTAAACAACTTACTTATATTTTTACATTATCTATGAAAACTGGCATAGTACCTTCAGAATTAAAAAATAGTTAAAGTTGTACCTTTGTATAACAATGGTGAAAATGCATCCTTCTCAAATTATTTCCTATTTCAATATTGCCATGTTTTTCAAAGATTTTGGAAAAACTTGTTTATAGAAGACTCCATTACCACTTAATTAAGAATATATTATACAAGTACCCATTTGGATTTCGCAAACATCCTTCATCACACATGGCTCTTATTGAACTAGTGGATAGAATTCATACAGCTTTGGATAAAAAGGAATTGGCAATTGGTGTATTTTTAGATCCATCAAAAGCTTTCGACACCAGAGATGCACATAAGTCCCTCACCTGCAAGTCCAAGTCAAGTCCAAGTCCCTGACCCACAAGTCCAAGTCAAGTCCAAGTCCCTGACCCACAAGTCCAAGTCAAGTCCGAGTCTGTGACCCCACAAGTCCAAGTCAAGTCCAAGTCTCTGACCGCAAGTCCAAGTCAAGTCCAAGTCCCATGGTTTCTATGTAATGGTAATTTAGGAAAAAAATAATATAAACTATTTCTGTGGCCAAAGGCAGGCCCTGTCATTCATTGAACTAGCCCTCCCACACCACTACTTCAGTTTTGTAAAAGTAACACCAGTATAGTTACACAGCTGTACTCTGTCACAAACATGTCTGCAGAAGCTTCAGAATGTTACTGAAGTGCCCTTTATCATACAGTAAAACTCCACTGTGGATAATAATACTTCCAGTCTTACCTTAAAGGCTTACAGACTGTTGACATGAGTGTTCTATCTTCAGCCTGTAGCTACAGGACCTGCTATATCCACTGTAGCTACAGGACCTGCTATATCCACTGTAGCTACAGGACCTGCTATATCCACTGTAGCTATAGGACCTGCTATATCCACTGTAGCTACAGGACCTGCTATATCCACTGTAGCTACAGGACCTGCTATATCCACTGCCAGCTTTTGGTCTTTGACACAATATTCCCTAAATAAACGGTAGCCTCGTAATGGTAATGATTTGATCACTAAATCACTTTACTGAGTAGTAGTTACAACTTACGCAGCTGCTCAAACTCCTCTTACTTCCGCCTTTTTCCTTCACTCTCGCTGTGGCGCTTATTAAGCACCAATGAAGGCTTTACATTAATAATGAGAGAAACTGTTGTATTTCGCAGTGATCGCTAGAAGTACAGTCCGAATAGCGCGCTCACGATGTCAACAAACCCACGACAGGGCAGCGTGCGCACGCAGGGAGGGGGGGCATACGCAGGGAGGGGGGGCATACGGCAGAGGAGCCGATGAGCAGCGCGGTGAGAGAGAGAGAGAGAGAGAGCGCGCGCACAGAGGAGACGGAGACAAGGGAGCGGCCGAGAAAAAAAGCCAGAATCAAACGTCCAAACAGCGTGTGTAATGAATGCGCGAGGGACTCGTAATGTTCACGAGTCTCAGACCACGAGTCCGAGTCAAGTCTCGAGTCTTTAAGGGACGAGTCCGAGTCAAGTCTCGAGTCTTTAGGGGACGAGTCGAGTCGCAAGTCTCTAAAAATAGCGACTTAAGTCCGACTCGAGTCCGAGTCCGACTCGCGAGTCCCCATCTCTGCCGTAAACCATGATGTACTGCTTCAAAAACTGTACAAATATGGATTCAGGGATAATGTGTATATCTGGCTCTATAATTATTTATTTAACAGAGAACAGTACGTCAGTTTAAAAAAATTATGACTCTAAAAAGAATTACGTGGACTATGGTGTACCAAAAGGTTCAATTTTGTGACCATTATTATTTATTATCTATATTAATGATTTTGCTTCTGTTTCTACAAGCACCTTTCCAGTTCTTTTTGCTGATGATACCAATCTGCTTATTTCTGACAGAGATTTAAATGCTGAGAAAAAATTTAAATCACGATCTTCAAAATGATTCAGAATGGTTCAGAGCGGATAAATTGTCATTAAATGTAAAAAAAAAAATATTGAAAAAAAAATCACATTTTATGTTATTTGCTGATAATAAAAAATGTGATAAAGATCAAATAAAAATGTATATTAATAATGAAGAAATAAACAGTGTGTCATCTACATGTTTTTTGGAAGTTCAGATCGACGATAACCTGTGCTGGAAGGAACAGGTCGAAAAGGTTTGCAAGAAGATAACCAAGTCTATTGGAATCATAAGTAAAATTAGAAACCTAGTAAATCATAAATGTCTCTTAACATTTTACTACAGTATTATTTATCCCCATTTAAATTATGGAAATATTGTTTGGGAAAATACCTTCACTACTTATCTAAACAACATTTTCATTCTAAAAAAAAGTGTGTCCGTATAGCTACTCTTTCCAAACCTGATGCTCCAAGTTTGTTTTTTGAATTAAAACTTTTGAATATTTTTTATATAAATACTCTTATGACTTGTACTTTTGTATTTAGATCACTGTATGATGATGATTGGCCCTCTTATCTAAAACATTATTTTATGCATAACCATCAGGTTCATCGTTACCGTTCATCGTTATTCTACAAGACAGGCTGTCAAACAGCACCTTCATCTGCCATTATATAAAACCTCTCGTGATCAACGGACAATGGTTGGAGGAAAAACGTCGCTCTACAAGGCATCACCATTGGCTATGGCAGTCTGTCCTGCCCACTTATTATTGAAAGTGCGCCCCTAAAAAGTGCAAAAAGTTGCGCTATAATCTGCGTTTAGAAATATGCGTTTAGTGTGTTGTCACAGGCCTCTCTAAACGAGCTGTTAGAACCAGGAAATACGTCCAGTGCTCCGGTCCCTGCACTGGCTTCCTGTCACTCAGAGAATACAATTTAAAACAGCTCTGCTTGTGTACAAGTCTTTTTATGGTTGGGCACCAAAGTATAAAGCTGTGTTAGAGCCGTATGAACCACCTCAGGCCCTGAGAACCTCAGGGAGGGGTCTCCTGGTGGGCCCAGAGTCAGGACTAAACACAGTGAGGCTGCGTTTCAGTTTCACGCAGCAAAGGTCTGGAACAGCCTCTATGACAACGTAAAACAGGCCTCAACTCTGACTATGTTTAAGTCCAGGCTGAAAGCATGGTTATTTACAGTTGCCTATGGCAATTGATTATATTTTATATAATTTAAAATATATTGTATCGATTGATTTGTTTTATTGCTTTCTATTGTATTCCGATTGTGTTTGGTGTTGCTGTGAGGCACATTAAGTTGTCTGGGACATGTGCTATACAAATAAACATGCCTTGCAATAGTTTTTAAAGGTTTACATCTACAGAAGTTTTTCTATTTAATATTTTTATTGTGCTCTGTGCGGGTAATCTCACTACCACCTAGTGTTGGTTCTGAGTGAATGCAAGCACAGGTCACTACCTACCTGCTCACGATCCCTGTTAAAGGTGGAGGAACCCTATTGGTAGGTTCTTTTAAGTCTGTTTGTCCCCCGTGATGACGGCGTTGGGGCTGTTTGTCCATGTAGACATGCCATAAAGGCATTTTAACATCACCTGAGAGTGCTTCGGTTTCTGTATTTTTTGATCGACTTTCCCTGCTCTAAACGTCCAGGAAGCACTCATTCTGATTTTAACAGTGACTGTTACCCTGCAGTAGAGTATCACCTAGCAGGAGGATTAGCGCCTCATTTTTAGGTTGTCGGGAGAGACACCAAAGCATTCCAGACAAAAGCCAGACACAAAAACAGGAAGCAAACTCCACACAGGAAAGTACTGTCATCTTTTGCTTTATGCTATTCTTTAACATCATTTTTTTGGAAATATATATATTTTTCAAGTGTTGGAGTCGCTGCAGCTCGACCGTACAGTCACGTAATTCAAAGTCCACCATTTATCCACCGTACCAGGAACAATAACTTCACTGAATGGATTACACTGCGATAAGCTCTTAATATGATTTATGGACAGGATCAACTGGATAAACTCAGACATGTGGTTTTAATACAGCAACCAACGGTATGCAGATCTGTGCACCTCAAATGCACAAGACCCTAAACCTATATTCACTAAATGTCTTTTAGTTAAAGCAATATGTTCGATGACATTAATATCATGATAATGTAAAACCGCAGTCCTTTGTAATTTATCATAAATGAGCTTAAAACGTTTGACAAACATCTGTGCTAAATATGATCAAATCAATGTGGCCAACACACACACTGCGAAAGAAGGAGAGTAAGATAAAGTTTCATAGTTTTCAATCAAATTAAACACAAAGAAAGCAACAGCGAACTGTGATTAGAAAGAGACTACATATTAAAAAAAAGGACCGCCCCATTATTGAATCTGCTCACTTCACGTTATTGGAGGGAAGAAAATAAATATCGGCTACCATCAAGTCACTTGCGCCTACATGGTGTCTGCCGTGTAAAGCCTGGGCTCACGTATTTAATAGAAATAGCAGATGTTTCCATGCTGAACAAGTGGGGACAGTCCAGCCTATCAGTCCACATATCAGGTTTTTGAAACGGATGCTTTCTAAATGCACTACGGCAGGACATTTTGGACAAATTGTGGGGATGGTTTGCAGAAAGAGGTTGCCTTGGATTCTTTAGTGTAGACATTGGTGTTTTTAGTCATATCTAAGTGCTAATTATGATAATAATTAAGTGTTAAATTAAGAAAATGTAGACTTAAAGCACATTGACACATTTTCTACTAAAACATAATTAACACAATCGTATTGAAGATTTTGTTAAATATTTTACGCAGCTTTCTTTAGTTTGACTATTTTGTTTATAGTTTACCTTTCTTATTGGACACTGACAGGAAGTGACATAGATAGAGGCAAACAATTTTAAACTGTTGCCGTGCCAACCACGGGATGTCAATAGGAAATGAGTGAGTCAAACTGCTATACGTTTGTTAAGTGTGACAAAACAACAATAACAAGCTTCTTCCGTGTCCAAACGGTTGAGCGTTCCATATATAAATACAGGAAAAAACGCAACTTTATCTGAATCTCCTGCTGAAATGGCAACAGATAAACGGCCAAAAATTGGTTTACTCTTCATTATGATAATATAGCTCACCATTTCTCCAGGCAAAATTAAGAATTGTTTTAATTAAATTCATTATAGTTAATAGGGCTAAAGCTCTGTTGTACCAGGGAGTAGAGCCTTTACCTCTATGTATCACTTAATTTGTCACTTCCTGTCATTAACTTAAAAATTAAATTAACTTTTCTGCCCAATGGGCAGAAATTGGTCCTCATGGCGGGGAGCTGCCATTGCTGTAATACCACCTCCTGGTGGCCAGAGGCGACTCCAAAAGACACTTTGAAAACAGGATTCCTATGTAACTTTGGGCCTCGTTTAAACTGCTGAAAATCCTGGTTCCAAAAGGTTTTTTTTTCTTCAAAATTGCTATGACCCATGTGACAATTCTGGGGTAGACGTCATATTTTTAACCACGCTGGTTTTTGTACATCAGCAATAAAAAGTGGAAGCCTAAGTCTATGATTGACAGGCTCTGGAGCTCTGTGGCGGCTTGTAGCCACACCGCCCGCCCTGCTAGGGCGCGGCTTCCAATGCGATTTGATTAATCGCAATGGAAACAAAATCGCAATTTATCACCTTTAATAACACGAGGGTCTTACTAACTCTGTTTAAAGTTATGACCTGGACAAACATGTTCTGAAATGAATTCTTAAATCAGCGGATCAGTTCCTATTGCAGCCATGTCTCAAAAGTTAATTCTCCTGGACATCTTTAAAAGGTAAACTGCCAACTTAATCTCATCTATAAATTGCAAATCCAATCACCATCATCACCATTTGTTCGCGACTCATCTGTGACCTTCCCTGGAAACACCGAGATGGCATTATGAATAACAGCACTGATATTGGCAATAATCCCTTGACAAAGCCAGTGTTGCATCATGGGACTTACATAAGACTCTGATATTGAGTGGTCCCGTTTGAAGGACAATATGACAGCGAGCAATAAGCACTTTTAACCTCACAGACAGCTGGCCTCACCACAGTACGCCTCCCCCTCCGTCCTCCCCGCTATCTAACAAAACCAATCGATAGAGAGATGTCGGCATCGAACGCTGGAAACTGGAAACAATTTCTGTGTGATTAGATTTGTAATTTATGTTTAAAGATTGATAATAATAATAATAATGCCTTACACTTATATTGCGCTTTACAAGCCTGTATTACCAAGTTTCTCAAAGCGCTACACTGTCGTCATTATTCATTCACTCCATACTTGGTGGTGAGCTGCTGTTGCAGCCACAGCTGCCCTGGGGCAGCCAGTCTGCGCCATCGGCCCACCACCTGCCACTCACTCATACACCAGGGTACGCAGACACTGGAGGCAAGGAGGGTGAAGTGTCTTGCCCAAGGACACAACGACAATGTGCACCTTCAGGAGGCGGGATTCGAACCCCCGACCTTCCGATCACGAGACGACCCGCTCTACCATCTGCGCCACCGTCACCGTGTGATATCTAGTTCACAATGCACATTCTAAACACCGCATCGGGTCTTCACTAGGGAGAAGACCAACGGGATTGCTCTAAAATTAGGGTGAGAAAGAAATAAGAGCCACATGGAAATGGGATATTAGGGTTTTTGCGGAGGACACCTTAAAATCAGTGGTTCCCGACAATAAAAATGAATGGACTTACAATTTGACAAGTTGGCCTAAATCAGTCAGGCTTGGACAAAAAACACTGAATTATCAGACTCACTGACACAAGAAAATAAAATTAATAAAACAATATATAAAGCATACAAGTTGAACCTTTTTAATAGATTTTATGTTACAATGTTGTTCTCTCATCAAAAACATGCCTTAAGTTGTATTTTGAGCTTAGCTAACCTAAGCTACCCATGTTACTTTATTTCTACCCGTAGGTAAATTTGTCTTGCAATTCTGAGAAAACTAGTCAAACATTAAAACACATTATACAAAGATAAACATCACATACATGTTTAAATATAAAGCTTTTACCGGTAAGTGCTCTAGATACTAACAGGATGCGTCTTTGCTAAAGATACGACAGAAATGTAATTTTTCTTTTTTTGTGTGAAAATAATGACTCCTTCATACCAATGTTTCTTTTGTTTTAACATCTGTATTTTTGTCCTTGTAACAAATTGCAACTGTCTCAGTAAGAGAACTTTACATTACAAAATATTACAAGACATGAAAATGAACTATAATAATTTTGAGTGCTGGTAAATTTACATGTTTTCAGCATAAATAAACTATGTAGCAAAGCAAACATTTTGAGATTATATTTATTTTACCAAACCTTTATTTTTTTTTACATTTTTTTTGCAGTTTGAACATAATACTACCATTTAGAACTAATTTTACAGTGCAGTTTTTTTTTACCCTCGAACGCCTCACTGCCTCCGGTGCAGCCTTTGTAAACATGAGGAGGAAAAAGACATGACAGCTCCTGTAGGTGTTGGATTATTTGACCAACGGACATTTGATGAGGATTTCAGCAGAATCAGAGCAGGTTGGTCAGATGTTTGTCAGTTTACGATCTTTGGTAAACTACTGTCAAAATGCTAAACTCTGCGTTAGCCGCTAACGCTAATCTCGTAGCCGCTAACTTTAGCTGCGTCTGCTGCTTTGATGCCTACACGTGTATGTGTTTACATGGTGTGGCTTGTGTTGGGGGTGAGGCGGGGGAGGTGTGGAGCTTGTCTTGAGAAAAGGTTAACGTTGTTAGAAACAATGAGCTATGTTCCGGTCGCGCAAAATGGAGTAGCTGAGGGTGGCTTTAAAATCGATTCTTTTATTTTTAACATCGATTCACATTTTACGCATATTAAATCGATTTTAAATCGATTTTCGATGAATCGTTACATCCCTAGCGCTCGTGTTTGTATCCACATTTATTCAGCTTCAGCCCCACCCGTTAACTCCTGCCATCGCAAAGAAACATCTCAACGCTTGTATCTTCACATTTTTCCACAAATGCAGATACAATTGAGCCAAGGGGTAAAGGAAGCAACATTTATCCGTCAAATGAATAATTCAGATGTTATTCGGTTAAGTTAGACTCCAGACAGTGAGGTTTAACGGGCGTATTGACCGGTTGAACACTCGTGCTAGCCCGGTGCAGTTTCTCCAAACTTACGCTACATCAGTTTCATCACTCGCTTTACAAACACATCCAACACTGATGTTCCTCACCTTAAAGTTACTGGTCAGGCCCTTTGTACCGATGAAGAAGGGAAACGCGCTGTCCACCTGCCGAGGACCGCGAAAGGTCCTGCTCCTCCATGTGATAATCCGTGAAAAACTCAGAAGACACGATGCACGAGTGTCCTTGTGCTTCGGTTTGGTCAAATCTGTCAGATTTGGTACAGCTTCGTTTTTTGCCTTTTTCTGCCAACTGCATTTGTGGTTTCTGTGTTCCACATTGTTATACTGGATGCTTTTGTACGTCTTTGCCGTGTTTTTGTAAGGCTCAGTGGATTTTTTTTTTACTGCAGCTTTTAAAAGTAAACAAACAGCTAGCTTATAAATTCAAGAAATTTGAGACATACACATTTCGTCTGCTGAAACACTGAAGAGGCACCAAGAGCCAACCCACAACTACAGCACAGTGGAGGCGTCACAAGAGGAGCTACAGGAAACAAGGAAGAGACAAACAAGGAGGTATCCAGGCGAGACTCACAGCTAAGCCACACATTCCTTCTATTGTTCTGGCTAATGGACGTTCACTGGAGAATTAAAACAGATGAACTGCTAAGCTCTTCCCAGAAGATGGTGAAAGTCTGTTGTGGTGCGGAGGGAGCTGCACAGGAGGAAGAGGAAGGAGGCGAAGCTGACCAGTGCAGGATACCATGCTCTGAAACAGGGACAAACCCAGGAGGCGCTGCACCGTTTCAGAGGATCAGAGGAGACTGAAGGCAGCCCCGATTCTGGTCTCCCCGACCGCCAAAAACACGGTCAGGTTGGCTCACAGTGGCGACGCAGCTCAGGACCAACACCTCAACACAATTTCGTTGTACGGTTGTACAATGACAAATAAAGCACCTTTACTTACTTACTTACTAGGAGTACACTGTAAATGAAAGTGCCACGGGGTTTGTTAGACTGGAAAGGCTGGGAACCACTGTGGGAACCAACAAAGTGTAAGATGGTGATAAAGATGAGTTTGAGATTATTACCCAAGACTTGCAAACTAACTAAATAAATAGCCCCCTTTGATAATGACTCTTTCACCAGCCCAACCGAGCTCCCCGACGAGTCAAAATACGGTAGTTTCCCGGCCAAAACAGGACACTTGACAGCTACGCAACTTCGTGACAACTGCCACTCAGGCTTCTACAGGTGGCAGTTCTGGCGAGGCTAGTGACAGAGTTCAGTTTGGGGGGTGTGAGGCCCCTGGCCTGTGTGAGTGTGGGGGAGGGTATTTGCTTCTGCTCCTCCTCCTCTCCATTTGTGTGCAGGTGTGATCTCTTGGCTCGCCCCTCGCTCACGGCTACTGGGTGTGGCTCCTCAGCTGCACCACATTTAAGAAGATTGGCTGCAATCAAATGTTTTTATTTTGTAATAATATGGGAAATTTACGGGATAAAACGAATCCGGGAAGACGGGGCAGAATACGGTAGTTTCCCGGCCAAAACGGGACACCTGACAGCTATGCTCTTTAAAAATGTCCTCAGCATCGAATACAATTCTTCTTCTTGGGATTTGGCCAGGACTTAGCAAGGTCTAAAACAGGTTAAAACTGGGACTCAAACTAAATGAAAATGAAGTGTAAAAATGATTAGCATGAAAGTTGGCCTTGTCGTCACTTTAATCACAAGTAGAGTCGAAAACTGAACTCTCTGCAAAGTAAGTTCATGCTTAAAAATAAATCTGCAAAATCGTAATTAAGATTAAGACAATTACTGAACCAGGATTCTTCAAAATGCAATGTAGGATTAAAGCAGGATTTACCTCGAACTAATCCAAAAAAAAAACTCTGAAGATATGCAGAGTTTTATTCTGTTATACAACTAAACCATGTGATCATAAAGCTGCGATGATTTAGATACAGGGACTATTGGAAGCATCTGCTGTGAGTTCAACACAGGCTTAATACTCGTCTTTATGAGGCCGCGGAAACAATTTCACCCGCTATTGGTTCCGCCGGCTGTGGGCTCGGTTTAGTTCGATCGACAGATGTTGTGTGGATGGTATTTTTAGTTTTCATCAAGGCTGTTATAAATATGGAATAACTGCAGGTAACAAAATCCGGGGGCTTATTATGTATAAAACCTGCTAACATGTTGAACTTGCTATTATACTTTTTTATACAGCATTGGTTCCAGTATTTTCGTCACTCTTTAGTCGCGGTTTTGTCGTTTTTGTTTTTCCGGCACGTTTTTATCGCCTTTTTGTCACATTTTGTCGCGTTTTCATCCTCGTTTTCGTTGCTATTTTGCTGCTTTTTTCAAGAAGCTTTTAAATCTTGGGTAACCAGAGCTCGGTTCAGGTTAAAAATGAATAATTGAAGCAATGTCTATAATTTGTGTAATACTACCCACAAATAGAAATATTAACACAACAATCTCACGCACCAATCAGAAAGGTTTTAGAAAAGGATAATCTGAACTAGATTCTTATATTTAGATTCCACATGGACATTTTGTTACTATGGGAAACATTGAGCTGCTTGAATCCGCTTGTTTTGTCAGCTCTGGATCAAAATATCAATCTGCCCAGGAAAAGCAACCACAAAAAATGTCAAATGTCCACACAGCTATTAATATCTAGTGCTTTTATTTCCCCTTGCCTGTTTTTTTTCTAGTGTTTAAAATAAATATAGTAACTATTCTCACGTGATGGAATCTTTTTAGCGCCCTTTTTCCACAAGAACTGCCATTCCACAGAGCTTGGGAATGTTCTGGATTTTTTTCTGAATGTATCCATTTCGTGGGAATGGGAACATCCCCAATGGATAAACAACGTAATTAGAAAATATTACAATGGCCTTTGACTGGTCTTATGAAAAGCAACTGACCGACCAATCATTTGCAAACCAAGCCAACAAAATGTTTATAAACAGCACAACTGCATTCTAAAAGCTGGTCCGAACATTAGCTCTGATTTTCAATAGATGAGTTAGCATTAGCCTACTTAGTAATATTTGGGCGACTGACAACCACTCGACCACATGGGAATAATATAAAAAGCCATCCATCCATCTTCTTCCACTTGTCTGTTGCCGGGTCGTGGGGGCAGCTGTTGGAGCTGCCCAAAACACATTGCACCAGCCCCTATGGCTCCTCCTGCAGGTGGTGGGTCCACAAAAGGACGGCCTCACGCTTCTAACCGGGCCTGTTGGTCTCTCAAAAGGGGCTTCTGAAAAAGCCTTGTTCAAAAATATTACAGAATCTGGCTGTGTTCAGCCATTTTATTTGATGTAGCGATTAGCAGCAAAATGTTAGCATAACAGCGAACAGCTAGGTTGTTTACGTTCCTTAGATTGATTATTATGTTAGTCAAAAAGCAACAGAACTATAATAGCAAGCATAACAGAATGACAAATCCAATTTTAATTGACTGCATAATTGAGTGTATAATGTTAAAATCAAGCCAACGGTAGCTCCACAGTGATTTCTTATTAATTAGTTCAGCAGGTACTTGCTACATTACAAGATTCTAATTAAATACACACATTTTAAGTGCCACTGTAATGCTAACGAGACACATGTCCGCTAAGCTAAGCAGCGTGTGTACAATAAGGACCAGACTTTTTAGAGCCAGGTTTCCACTTGTTGCAGCGTGAGAAAGATAAACAGTGGATTTTAAACTATAAATCTTCCACACTTTAATAATTAGAAAGATGCACAAATAAACAAGTTGGCTAATACAGCAATAACTAAGTTTAGACGTTTGCGCTAGCCGCAGAGCTAAAGTTAGCGTTCGACCTGTTGTAAAAGGCTTTTAAGCATAAAGATCTTAATGCTTAAAAGCCTATTAAAAACACAACAACCATTACCCCCCACCATCTACAAACGTCAAAATGAATGTTTTTATTTTCCTGTCTTAAATGGGATGGAACATTCACGGCGAAATAGAATTAACATTTAAGAGAACTTCAAAACAACTTCAGTTTTACAAGAATCACATTCATTTCAGAACAAAGGTCTTAACTACAGGATTAGCAGGTTTTGAAAAGAGCCCATGGAGTCAGGTCGCCTATATTTAGGTCTGACTATTCAAATCTATTCAAATCCCAATGATGACAAACACCTAAATATGTACTATTTTTAAGTGAAAGACCACATCAAAAATCAATCATAAATTATATTTAATCTCTTAGTTCGTGAATGCTTATCAATTTCAGCGGGTCATAGAAAGTCAATATACAGCCTTATGGGTTCTTGAAAGGAATGCACATTAGCAGCTTGTTGTCGTAGCCCACAGTAAACAGCAGCTCATTGGTAAAAGCCAACTCCAGTCACAGCTGTCCAGTATCTAAACTCGAGATCTGACTCATTATCTCTGTCTGCTCAGAGAACCAGACGCTGGGAACTTTTCACTGTGGAATGGAAAAATACTGTTTCCCTGACTGCTTAGAATTAGAGTATTGTGGGTTACTTTACGATAACAAAAGGAAATTCATATGCACTGATTTTAGAGTTGTTTTTTTTTTTTACTGAATGCCAATGAACTAATGTGCACTTGATATGGTGTGCAGGTGTTTGATGAAATATTTTCCAACTTGTGAGAAAGTGAGAAAAGAAGACCGGCTTGGGAGAATATGGCATAGAAGCCCAAAACCAATAAAGACTTGGTGTTATACATCAACTGGGTGAGGCTGATCCCGCACTTTAACGCAAAGAGTCCAGCTGCTGGACCAGGTTACAATGAAGACGGGACAAAGGGGCACAGCAATAGGTTTTGAGTAAACAGAAGCACTTTTCTGCTTTTGCTCGGTGACGGACATAATGTGTTAAGTTTCTTATTTTCTTTTTTTATTTATATTTATTTTATAGACAGGACAGAAAGAAATACAATACATGACACACATAAAAAACAAAATATACAAACAAAAAAACTAAATAAATAAACAACATAAAAAGTGTTAAGTTTCTATTTGTCGATGGGGACCTACGTATATCCTCCCCGATATTGCTTTTTATTTAATTGCAATTTACTTTGCTGCCCTAAGGCAATACCTTCTCAAAATTGCACTCATACATTGGTCTTTTGCTTCTGTTCAAATGCCCCATTTCTAGTAGATGAGAAAACCAGAGAGATTACTGCGTTTGCATCACATTTGCATTGTGTTTGGCTACTGCCCTTTCATCTGGCACTCACAGCAGCTGAGCTCACCTTCCCTGAGCAGAAGAAAACCTGTGCCTCCGAAATGAAACATTATTTTGCAGTGGATTGCAAATGATTTAACTAAATGTCTAGAAAATACAACCACTTCCATCTCTTTGCTGTACCATTGAGTAGTCTCAGCACTATAATGAGGGAAGTCTGTACACAGACTCGTCAGGGGTGGATTTATTTTTCCCCTTTCCATATCGTAAAGCAGAAAAAAAACATCAAATACATTACGGCCTTTTGACATCCAAGGCTAAATTTAAAGAAGAAGGCCAGGGCTCGCAAGGCATTGTTTAGCTCTGTTTGGAGGAGATTAGGAAGAAATCCAGAAGCACCAAGAAGTAAAACAAGAGGCTGAATAATTCATTGTAATTGTAGCAACATTTCAATTTGAATCACACAAAAAAAAGAGTCAGAGCAAACAACCCTAACCCACATTATAGGGCCATGAATATTGCAGCTTCTTATAACTGGCCTTGAACAAAATGAGACCTTTCATACATCATTATGATTAGGGCTGTCACGGTATGAACATTTGACCTCACGGTTATTGTGACCAAAATTATCACGGTTTTCGGTATTATCGCGGCATTTTTTTTAATGTGTGTTAATAAGTTCAGAAAGCATTGATAGTCCTACACAAACTGAAAAAGTAAAAAAAAAACAGTGTAACAGTGTTACATTTACCAAATACAGACTAAGCCATATCAGAAGTATAATTTTTCACATCAAAGTAAAGGAACTATAACAATGAATTGTTGATCGTTTCGAGGGTATTACATGTACTATTTATAGCGCCAGAAACGTGTTTTTTGAACTAGAGAAACCCTCTATATCGGGAATATTGTTTTCAGTTTGTGTCCTTCCAGTTTGCTTTCGCTTTGCAGATTTGGGGAAATGCCATCAGACAGTAATCATTGTTAAATTCATAACAATGCGGCGAGAGTGAATCTATTGCATCGGCGACCAACTTTAATCTGCCCTCCAGCAGCCCTGTAATGCATTGTGCCATTTCATTGAATGTAAAGGCTTCTTTGTGCACACACTGGCCCTCATTTATCAACATTGCGTAAACAAATGGTGTATGCGTAGGTGTATTTCCTAGTGCCACATGTGTAGGTGTATTTGCGCTATACACCAGAGTGCGCGTGACATTTATGAACCTGTGCTTTCCGCTCAGATCTTATCGTACGCAAGCGCAACTGATGGTAAACGCCACGGAGAAATCCTAGCGTCATTTGAATGGAACGCCCAAGAATATTCACGTATGAGGAGGCCTCATCCATGGGTTTTACGGCACGCACGCACAAAACACGACAAAAAAGAACATTTCTTCAACCAGGAAATGATAAATAGTTGTTTATATGATATTAAAAAATCTGCCAGTAACCAACGTTAACCTTATAGCCAATCCAAGATCACATTTACTAATAAAAAAAGAGGGGGAAAAAGAAATAGGCTAATAATAAAAAGTGACCTTTATTAAATAAGCAGTATGCCTAAATAGCCTGTATAAAAAAGGGTATAAAATTAGAGCACATAAAAAAAAGCGTGGATACAACACTGCAGTCAGAGCAGACTCTGGACCATGATCTGAACCAGTGAAAAGCAGCTCTCAGCTCCGCGGACTCGATCCTCGTTAGAGCCGGGGCAGAACTACTCGTCTTTCGGCCTGAGCAGAGCTTTCCTCCGGGAGGAAACCGGTGCAGGAGAGCTGACAGCCGACAGGAACCTAACCAACCCGTCCAGACCGAAGACAGTCCTACGAGACGTGCTTCGATCATTCCCCTGACGAGAGGAGAGCGCGCGGTCAGCAGACCCTGTGCACGCGGCTCAAACCCGAACCTTACGAACCCGTCCGGACCGACAAAAGCTGTGGAGCTGTCGAAGGATTTGTTTGACGCCCGGGATACTCACGAGCACGGAATACGGTCCACAGACTCAAACCAACCAGAACACGGAGCATGGCCTCGCGCAGACCCAGGTGAGTCCCGGTGTCCTGGTACACGGCAGCGGCCGCGGGCGTGAGGCGGGGAATCCACACAAGATTTGCGCATGCAGCGGTATTTTGTTAAAAACAAAACATAAATATAAAAAACATCGTAAGTGTCTCTGTGGCTGCAGTCAAGGTTCTAGAGTCTCTGGTCCAGGTTCTAGTGTCTCTGGTCCGGGCTGAGCCTCTGGGCTCGGACCCGTGTCGGTGCAGCTCAAGTCCATAAACATTAACGCTGTCGCCTTGTTTCATGTTTAAATCACTAATGAGGATAATATGCGATTCATGCTGTTAGAAACGGTTTTCCAGTGCTGTTTAGTGTTTAGTTAAATCGGTGTATCATGTACCACCTCCTGACTTGGTGTAGGATCTGAGCGCACCGTACGCCAGGTGTACCGTGCGCTCATTGATAAATGCCAAAACAGGCGGTGATTTTTCGTACATACGCTCTGATTTCACCGTGCGCAAGTTTGATAAATGAGGGCCAATATGTGTCTTCTCTTGTGCTCTAAAACCTGATAGCAAAACCATATATTGGAAATCCAATCACAACACTTTTCAGAAACTACTTTACTAGTCCACGAGCGCATTGCGGACCAGAGTTTAGAAAATAGTTTCAAGCCAAAGAGAAGGGTGAACAAAACTTTCAAAAAACTTGAATATGCATTAATATCAGTGTTTTGGTTTGACAGTAAAACATAAACATAAGTAAATGCTGACAGAAAACTATTTTTTAAAAAGCGCAACATTATTACACCATAGCCTTTGCCCGCTTCTCTCTGAGTCACAATCCGTCGAGAAAACAGTGTCATTGGAAAGTCGAGATGTGCAAACTGCCTCGGCCCACGGCACGGCACATTATTATTGTTCTCATTATCACAGCTATTTCACACATCTCTTACTGGTCACCAAGGCAGTTCGCAGAAAGAACGAGAATACATTTAGTACTTCACTTTTGTGGTAGAAAATGCTGTTTGATTGGCAATAGCAATGAATAAACAATGGGGTCTGTGTTGCAGTTGTCAGATGGATTCATCTACTTATTAGTTTTGAGGCCATGATCCGCCTGTAATTTTTATAGAT
This sequence comes from Proterorhinus semilunaris, assembly GCA_021464625.1. NCBI lineage: Eukaryota > Metazoa > Chordata > Actinopteri > Gobiiformes > Gobiidae > Proterorhinus > Proterorhinus semilunaris. Next base: position 30,824,991 of record CM038347.1, on the reverse strand, counting down.
AGACTGAATCTTAGGGAATGCTCACAAATGGCCACGGTTGAGGTGGAAAATTAAGAGAAACACCACCACTACTTTAACAAATGCTGTATTTTCCCAACCATAATGCAAACCTTAGCTTCGTGCTACAAGCGAAAGACTAATGCTGTACCTAAATCTAGTATTAAAAAAAGAAAAGAATATTCAATTTAATTATTTACTCAACGCGCTATAGGATCTTATTATTCTATAGGAAAACACACTTTTTTTTAAATTTATTGCAAGCCCTAGTTTCAAAGCAAGGCCCTTTCCTCAAGCACCCGTGTCTCGTGATGTTTTCCAATCTTGCTCTTGCAGCCTTTAATTCCTCCACATGCTAATCCCCGGCAGCAGCACACAAACGCGCACAAACAAACACACAAACCACAGCAGAGTGTTCAGTCCTGCAGAGTGTCAGCACAGTGTGTTCGCTCACCACACTGGCTCATGTCCACAGATTACAGATTACACAGCAGTTAGCAGCTACCACTTACATCACCAGATTAAGCAACTCCTTCTGCTGCTGGAAACGCCAATTACTCACCGTCAGTCAAAGGCTATTCTGTGGTATATGTATGTAAAATTAATGTGCTTGGTATAACTGTAAACATACTTGGTTTTTGAGACAATTGGAAAACAGTTGTAAACTCTCATGAAGAACACTTAGATCTTTGGTTGTAACAAGTTTTCCAATTGGCAGAGGACATTTTAACCAATGATACTTGTGGATGCAGAAGTGTTTCAAGAGTAGAATGAAACCAAAATCTTAGTTTGATCAGAAAATTACAGAAAAAGCATTTTTGTGGGCAATCTTGTCCCTCAGCCTCCCTAACCAAAATATGTTCCGACGAGTCTGCGCCAGCCGCACCTCCGCTTCAGCCAATCATTGCTAAATTATCATTACCTGGAATATTACGCTTTAAAACCTTTAGCCTATGGAAGCATAACTAAGCAAAGATGTACAACTACAGAACTCATAAAGCAGAATCTTCGCAAGTTGACTGCAGTTTAAACAAACAGTCAAATCTTGTTCGTAATAGGGCTCCTAAAATAATTCTACGGATCATTTTATTTCTATCAGCCTACCGGTCATGCTTATAAGTGGATAGTGGCCAACTTGCGGTTCCATTTAGAGATACTTAAATGTCACATAGTTGTGCAAACAGGATGTGAAAGGCTACTGTGCACTTGTAAGTGTGTGTGCGTGTGCGTGTGTGTTGTCTTAAAGAGAAGAGGATCACTCTCGACACAGTAACAAAAAGGTCACTGTGTCAGAGTGGTCAAGTGTCATTTGCCACTCGAAGAATTAGCTCAACCAGTCACTCTCTGTCCTCTCCCTCAGGCTGCCAACTCTATACCGTGAATCCACCACCACGAACCTCTCCATCTACAAACATTTGCCAGGTAGATCAATGATTCTAAAAAAAAAAAAATATATATATATATATATATATATATATATATATATTTGGGGGATTTTACCATATCGGCTATCGGCCGATCTAGCACCAAAAAAAGATGATATTTCCGGGACTGAAAATGATGAGACTTCCCGTTGAGAGCAAAGTCAGGACTTTAAAACGAGTCCTCCCACAACTCCCTAGGCCACAGGGGAGGTAAGAAACATCACAATGAAAATTGGTTAGCTTCAAGTTTGTTAAACACAAGTTTCACTAAACCTCCGTCAATATGGACATGCTGCATGTCATTTGGACGTGCAGAATCTGGAGAATTCAATCACCAAGTTTCAACCTCCACTATTGTATTTTTGATCGTTGCGCAAAATTCCGCTGCTAGTAACAATAATGCTAATGCTAACGACAACTAATCAAAGCTGGGACAGAAACTATGATTGGATCACCTAAAGTAAAACAATTAAAATCAGCCTGTGCTGGAGCGGCCAAGTATTTGTTTTTACAGGATTATAGACCAGACATTTGGAAAAATCGGCCAAAAATATCCCCAATTAACATCCCAAAATATCGGCCTTAGAAAAACCCATATCGGTCGGCCTCTAAAAGTAAGTAATAATACACAGTAATAATATATATGTTTGTTGTTGTTTTTTTGTATAAAAGTCCCACCTTCCTGGGTCTTAACAACTAATCATAGACTAGTAAAATGCAGTTACAGGAATCTGTCTTCTGGACAGATAGTATGTCTGTACACCGCAATGTGAGGAATGAAGACAAGCGCTTCCACATATTTGTGGCTAACCGAATTGCAGTAATCAGGGATGCTACTACAGTCCCGCTTTGGAGATCTATTGGCTCCAAAGAAAATCCAGCCGACGCTGCGTCACGAGGAATGAAAGCAGCAGATTTTGAACAGGACAGAAGGTGGATACAGGGCCCTGAGTTCCTCTTTAGGAAGCATGAGGAGTGGCCAATCATTGTATTTAACATGGAGGATACCCATGATCCAGAAGTTAAAAGAGATCTTGCTGTACGTGCCATCAATACAGTCAATAGCGTGGAAGCCACAGAATTACTCCTGTCATATTTTTCAGATTGGAGGAAGCTGAAGTTGGCAGTGGGCTGGATTTTGAGACTCAAACAGATGCTGCTGGCCAAGATTAAAGGGTTTCCCGGAAAGGTATCAGCAAAGCAAACTCCAAACGGAACCATGCAGCCTCTGTCGGGGGAAGAGCTCTTTGAAGCGGAGAATGCAATAATCAAATATGCAAAACGTCAAGAATTCTCAGAAGAAGTTGCTGCATTGTCGGCGGGCAAGGCAGTGAGGAGAAATAGCACTATCTACAGATTGACCCCAGGTTTAGACAACGGCCTTCTGAGGGTCGGGGGTAGGCTGACAAGAGGTCAAGAAGTTTGCCAGAGCACCCGCTCATTCTAGCCAAACGTCAATCCGTGGCTTATTATTAAAAATATCCACCTCCAGCTCGGTCACAGTGGCCGCAACCACTCTACGAAGACAGTATTGGGTCACAAATGCCACCTCAGCTGTACCACAGATTATTACAGATTGTTGCTTCTGTAGGAAACATAATGCCAAGACTAAAGATCAGATAATGGCAGATTTGCCAAAGGAAAGGCTCCTCCCTGATAATCCACCATTTACCAATGTGGGTGTTTTATTTTGGGCCCATAGTGGTGAAAAGAGGCAGAGCAGTTGTTAAGCGATATGGAGTAATCTTCACTTGTTTGGCTTGTAGAGCAGTTCATCTGGAGGTGGCAAGTTCCTTGGATACAGATTCATGCATCAACGTCTTGCGTCGATTTCTATGCCGAAATCGTGTCCAAGTGTCCTCGATACGCTCAGACAATGGAACCAATTTTACTGGTGCTGAAAAGGAGCTGAAACAATTACATAGCTGAATCATGCAAAAATTCACCAAGCTCTGCAAGAAAGAGGTGACATGGTTTTTAACCCTCCTTCTGCTCCTTACCATGGTGGCATTTGGGAAAGGCTTGTCCGTATGGTGAAGAAGATCTTGAGGTCAGTTCTCCTGCTGCAAACATTGGATGAAGATGGTCTCAATACAGTTATGTGTGAGGCAGAAGCTATTCTCAATGATCGTCCGATCCCAAAGCTCTCTAACGATCCTACTGATTTAGAAGCACGAACACCAAATCATCTCCTTCTCTTTAAAGCAAAGCCTTCTTTGCCCCCAGGGTTGTTTGTCCAAAGTGACATGTATGTTTAAAGAAGATGGTGGCAAGTGCAATACTTGGTGGACCTTTTTGGAAACGTTGGATCCGCGAGTATTTGCTGTTACTTCAGGAAAGGCAACAATGGAACGAAAGGAAGGAGAACCTAAAGCCTGGAGATGTTGTTGTGATAATGGACCCTACTGCTCCATGGTGTTCCTGGCCATTAGGACAAGTGTTGGAGGTCTTCTCTGATAGAAATGGATTGGTTCAATCCGTCCAACTGCAGACCAAAACAAGTATAATTGAGAGACCAGTTACAAGGATTTGCCTGCTGATTAGTGCATGGCTCCCTTAAGATAATGAAGAAAATTGTTCTGCAAGGGTATGAACAATTATGGGGAGGGCGTGTAGGAGCCAGTAGTCTCCAAGTAAATGTCCGCTAGGGGTCACTGCGGGACAGGGCGCACAGGATATAGGTGGTGACCTTTGCTACCTGCATAGAGTTGCTAGACAGACGGGCTCAAACGTTTGTTGACCGCTTTGCGGCACTAAGAAAAAGGTAAACCGTTTTTATTGTCAAATATGAATCTAATTGCACTGCATGGACTGATTTTAGGCCTTTTGTTATAATAAAGGAATACTTTTAACGATAAGCTTGCCTCGGAGACGTCTTTGACACTCGAAGAATGAATGAAACAGTGAGCTAGCGCGTCAGCTAACATGTCCGTCAGCAACAGAAGTGGCTCAGGTTAGTACTGGCTGCTACACAAGACATGGCACGGAGTCCTGCCTCGGATCGTAGTCTCCAACGCTTTCCATACAGCAGTTTAGTGTTTATATCTAGCATCTGTACTACCTACGAGAGAGCATATGCGGTAGATGCAAAAGTAAACAAAAACACATTGCCTCCGCAGATACTTTATGGTCATGAACCGTCATTATGCTTTTGAGATAAGTTCTTTATCCACAACATTCCCAAACATAAGCCTCCTAAACTGAGCCACAAACAACTCTTTACTCTTTACAAGCAGCACAGGCTCACCTATATCTCTGTGGAAGCAGAGGTGTGTGAATCCGGAGGTGAGATACTGTAGTTTCTGTGATCATCAGAGTAGCAGCGAGAGAATGGCGTGATTAGCGCTGCGGCTAACGCAATGCTAACAGAGAAGAAAGCAATAGTCCTTCGTGGTGGCTGCATGATAAACGCTGATATTTTCACTGTACATCTACAATCTACCACGCACCTTAACTAGACTGAGACGTAAGCAAAAACACGCAGCGGAGCGGACTTTGCTGCCATATCTTGTAGCTCCATTCACTTCCAAAATCGCGTGCCCTGCAATTACGAAATCACGTTGGGTAATATCGCGATAAAATTGCAAATGCAATTAATCGTTAAGCCCAAATAAAAACAATATCATAGCCTATAAAATGTATGCCTTATCGTACGCAAGAGCAGCTGACTGTAAATGCCACGGAGAAATCCTAGCGTCATTTGAATGAAATGCCCAAAAATATTCATGTATGAGGCCTCACCCATGGGTTTTACGACACGCACGCACAAAACACGGCAAAAAAGAACATTTCTCCAACCAGGAAATGATAAATAGTTGTTTTTAACATAACATATATGATATTTTTGCGCATGAGGAAGATTGATCTGTCAGTAACCCAAGTTAACCCTATAGCCAATCCAAGATCACATTTACAAAATAAAAAAAAAGAGGGGAAAAATAAATAGGCTAATAATAAAACATAAAACATAAGCTGCGGGCTGAGCGGGAGCTTAGTCCGCTGACGAAGCCTTTTAGATGAGAGGCGAAATGTTCGAGACTTCAACTACTAAGTACAGAAGATGACTCAAGTACCTTCATTGAAGATAGACAACTAATAATAAAACGTGACCTTTACTGAATAAGCTATAGGCCTAAATAGCCTATATAAAAAAGGGTATAAAATTAGACCACATTAACGCTGCAGTCAGAGCAGACTCTGGACCATGATCTGAACCAGCAAAAAGCAGCTGTCAGCTCCGCGGACTCAGTGCTGGAGGACCACTTTCACTTTTCTATTTTTTGAAAAATAACAGCATCATGTATCATTTTGCTGTCATGGGTGAACGTGATGGATGAGCAACATCACGATGGAGAGCCGCCATCGTGATGCCACCCCCCTGCTGTCAGAAACACGCACTGATCTTCTGTGGGCCTTGTAAACCTACAAACTTTGCAGGGACTGCACTGTAAATTAAATCTCGAATATAGTTAATATGCACGCTAGTTTAAGTAGCCTACCAGAAGACATGATGTGTTAGCCGTAATCATTAAAATGAAGACGCAGCGCTGCTCCATTTCTGACACGCGGGGCTCTCTGTAAAGGCAGCTACCGTTTGACACCGCATGGTTCCGCTTTGCTTTTCGTACGCAAACTAAACTTAATTAAAGTAACTAAACTTAATCTCACATCGGAGCTGAGAGCGCATGGATGTTCTCACGAAGGGCCGAGAGAAGAGAAAGAGGCGCGGAGGTACGAGGCTACGAGCTCACAGACCGGGCGGCGCGCGGAGCAGCTTCAAAAACTTAGGCTCCGACGCAAACTTCTAAATATTGTCCCGTTCACCCACTGTTTCTTAAACATTACGTTAAAATTGAGCAAATGCAAATAATAATCTCTGATTTACATTTGTATTAGTGTGATAAGAGCCTTGTTATTGAGGAGCAGATGACGCACGTTCTCCTCTGAGACTTTACGCACGAGTTTTAATGCATTTCTGTTGCAAAATTCGTGTTCCATGACTCTGTTCAGATCATGTTTAGTTTAGATCCATTTATCCTGCAATGTCACATTTTTCCTAACATAAATAAAGTGTAATGTAAATGTCTTTAAAAAAATGCTTATAATGAGAGTTGGACGATATACTAGTCCATCACGATGGTTCACTGTAAACATGGTCAACTGCTAATTAAGGGGACATCGCCCAACACTAGTGTGAACTTTCAGTAAAAAATTCTAAATAAAATCTTTACGTTTAGGGTTGTAAACATGACAAAATGTGCAAAAGTTCAAGGTTTCGCAAGGCACTGTATACATACTGTACCTCCTTAACAGTCCACCACATCCACAACAGTTTTAATGGGGAACGAGAGGAGGAAGGTTTAAGGGACAGCGGTGAAAAAAGCGTAGATGGAAGTGAAACATTCAAAAAGTCGTTTTAGATGGATATAGCAATTTCTGGATCATGATCAAATTATTAACAAATCCCCACTTAAACTAAAGCAGGTCAAATTGAAATACAATAACATTCGGTCAACATAGTTTTAGAACATTAAAACAGGCCTAAATTAGATATTTCCATTGACCCATTTGCGCTGTTCCCGTTTTAGCAAAGCGTTCAAAGTCCTGTAACTGTGAAGACACAAGGAACCACAGGGGCATCATCCAATACATAGGCAGGAGTATGTACACTTAACTACTTTACTAAAATAACTATTTGGGTCACTACAAGCCTAAATGAGAAATACGCCTTTTGTCCGACAGAAGATGAATCCAAGAGACCAAAATGAGAGAATCTCTTTGTAGAAATCCGGTTTGTTATGGGTGTGCACATGCAGTGGAGCTGGGCAGATCTTTTGGCTGCATTTAAAGGGTGTGGAGAGGAGTGGACCGCTACTTTCCCTGGAAAGGCATGTACAATCACACGCCCAGGCAAACAAACATGGAATCACTGAGAGAAGAAGCTGGTGGTACAGTATTTCTGAGGGAAAAAGGATGGGCTGGCTAGTTTGGCTGTATTCGCTTTGCCAAAGTAATGGTATATGTTTTCGCATGCAAGTAGGACATAGGTAATAAGTGACTTTCAAAGCATCAAAATAAAAAAAAATATTAAAAAGCCAATAAGGTTGGGACTTTTTTTGATTAATTAATTATATAAGGTTTAGAGCAATTAAAAATATTATTATATCATAACAAAATATCGAAATTAATCCCACTTTCCTTTTGTGGCACAAACACTTTTCCATTTTCCTGCAAGACGTCGCGTAGAGACAAACACGGCGTATAAAGCCAACAAAACGATTTATTTAAAAAGATCATTCTCCAAAATACAAAGAAACATCTAAAAATACCTCTATAAACTAAATACAACCCCTAAATAAATGACGCTTAAATGCGATTAATCGCGATGAATTAATTGCAAAGGCCATAATTACATAATAGCATTTGCATGTAGCGGCTATAGGACAAGCGGCTCGCGAATCACACCTCCTCTCCTGTAGGTAACAGACAGAGGCTTTCTCCGCTCAGGGAATCCACCCACGCCACGTCCACTGAATGTCACTCTGAAGCAAACATTAAAGTCAGAGCAGTGTTGTTACAAAGCCTCGTGCATCTTTAATGAGCTCTTACGCACAAACGTTTGACTGTCCCTAAATCCTTCCGCCGGACTAATGAGTAACGGCTATTTTTTTAACAAAAGAATATTGCAGGAGTACAGTAATGACGAGTGCGGGATGGGCGCGCCTTTGAAATTAGAGCCACTGACGTCAGCAGTTAGTGGCTGTATAATAACATTTCAATTCAATTTCTAGAGCACTTTACAACAACACTTGGCAGACCAAAGTGCTATGGACATAAAATATGCAAACACCAGAAAAAACAAACCAAATAGAGCACACATGACCTGAAAAATACTGTACTTGAAAATAATGTAAACTAGAGTTGTCACAAATAATAATCAAGACCCAGATACTAAAACTAGTATCTAAACTAGACACTCACTTGCACAGATATGGTCACCTCACGGTGTTTTGTAAAATAGACCTTTCATGAGCAGTAATGAATGGTCATGGTCTTCAGCAGAAACAGTATTATAGATGAGACATTTTTAAAATATCAGTCAAAAATATCGGCAGTGCATATCGGTATCAAAATCCACAAAAATCAGCCTGAGGAAAACCTGAGAAAAACCTGAGAAAAACCCTTATCAGTCGACCTCTAACTTAGGATGGGACAATAAACAATAATATCGTTAATCGCAATAAAAAAAAAATGCGGCAATTAATTGATCGCCACTTTTTTTTTTTATAATCGTGATTATCGCGCTAGAAGATAATCACATATTCCACCATATAGTGCTACCTAATAAAACCAGCAATAATGACTCTCTCTCGATTATGGCTATGAAAACATCAGCTGGTTTTCGTTCTATATTTATGATTTATTGCATTCTTTTTATTTTTTATTTTGATGAGTTTTGAGTTGAATTTGTTTAAACATACTTTATTAGGTCTCACTCAATATAACATTTATAGGAGACAATGAAGAGGAATATGTTGTTACTCTGTCGAATTGAAAAGCACATCAAACCCTGATCCCCACTGTGAAGTATGGTGCAGGGAGAATCGTGGGGTGGGGCTGCTTTTATCAGGATATTTTGCAGAAAAACTTGAAGCCATCCGTCAAACAGTTGAAGCTCAAAAGAGGATGGGTCTTGCAACAACACAATGACCCAAAGCAGAAGAGCAAATCCACTCCAGAATGGTTTCAGAAGAATTATGCAACTTTATATGTGGGGGAAAAAAAGTTGATTTGACCTTGTAGTGACTCAGTGGCTGTATGAGTGGTTACCACCTTTACTTTCCATCACAGTGGTCTCTAGGACCCTTCAGGATCACTTGTTTGGAAGGTTTTCACTGCTGACGGACCCGCTCACCAGAAAATCTTCCAAACAACTGATCTATGCTAAAAGTGCCATGCTGACCACTCATATAGCCACTGGTTCACTACGAGGTCAAATGGTCACAAACATGAACTTTTTTTTTCAGCATAAAAAGTTGCATAAGGCACCTTTCGAAGTCGGCTGCCGAGGGTTTCCCGCAAGGTCGGTGCGGTTCTTCCTCCAGAGGATGGGGCTGGAGCCCAAACAGCTGAAGAAAGCCACCAGGGACATAGCCGCAGCAGCCGAGTCCAGTTCAAGATGGCTGTGGCTAAAGAGAGCTCACAGCTGGAACCCTTCCGCAGGTGAAGCCTAGTCAGTCTTTGCTGCCCCACTCAGGCGAGGTGTACAGGTTAAGGGGCGAAACACCTGTGAACCTGAGATGCCTGTTGACGATGCGGAAGGGTTTCAAAAATGCGGCTGCTCCAAGGAGTACAATCTCAAGCGACGACCTGCAACCATTTTCAGAGTAGTTCCTGTAGTTACAGCTTGTGGCAAAGCATTTTTTAATGTTTACTTCACCCAAAGAATGTAAGAACTTCCGAAGGGTTCACATACTTTTTCCTCACACTGTATGAGGCTTATATGCGGCGCTCCGATGTTCTCCCTGCGTCTGGGTGGGATTTACAGTGGCAAATTAAGTGAAGTTAACAAATAACCAAGTACATTTTGAGCGGTCCTGATTGAATGGGTAGAATGAAACAGACCTCCACCTACTTGTTCATCTTAGAGACACAAGCACATAAAAACAAACCCTAAGCCAGTTTACAAGTCGGAAGCAGTGACGGCATGAAAAAAATAAAACATGTGTTCCCTTTTACAGAGAGTAAACATGGCGTGACAGTAGGGCTGGGCGATATGGTCTAAAAGCTATATCATGATATGAAAAAATAAATATCACGATAACGATATATTTGACGATATAATTGACAATGGACGAATTACTTCAAAATCCCAGCCTTACGCCTATTGGGAAGATTCATTCAGTGATATTTTATTCTTTTTTTTTTTTACGGCATAATTGTCTTCCAAATATGATCTACTCAAGCAGTTTACATCCTTCATTTCATTTTACTTTTTCAGCACGTGTCCCCGTGTTCTACAGTCACCGTTTATGCTGCTCTGATGGAGCGTAACATAAATTATATTGTGTCCACAACGATATAAAAAATTAAAACGATATCAAAACATTATATCACGATAACGATATGCGATACGATATGGCCCAACCCTACGTGACAGGTACTTGTCGAGAGAGTGTTTACGGGCACAGAGTGAGTAAAAGGGAGATCCATCCAATTCTAACCAATAAAAGAGATTGGACTTGTGAACAAATTCCCAGTTAATTTACTAGGAAACCAAAGGAGAATTTGAAATATTATCATTGAGGTCGTACAAATACTAGTTTACTCTGGACATTTAAATTACTTTTGGACTCCTTAGCCTTAGTATTTTAGTATAACTGAAAATAAATGCATATAGCTATTCTTACTGCTGATGGCTGACATATTTACTGCTTAACTAGAATCAATTGTTATTTCAGTATAATGAGACTTAAAAAGTCCATTGAAAATTCACATACCATCTTTTATTCTGAGCACCTGCACGTCTTTTGTCTAAGCAGTCGGCGCACGCAGCTGCTAACCGTCTTGGTTTCATGTGGTGCTGTGGTTTCTCACTGACAGTTTGTGGCTATCACTTCCTCACTTTAGTGAGCTGTGAGCCCACCAGTTCCTGTGTCAGATCATTAAACTCCTTGAGCATAAACTCTACAAAAATATTTATTTTTCCAAGTCATAACACAGACAATGGTAAATGGTCTTATGTAGCGCTTTTCCACCTTCATTAGGCACTCACAGCGTGGAACCTCTCACCTATTCACACTCTCACTCATACACCAGTGTACGCAGACACGGTGAAGTGTCTTGCCCAAGGACACAACGACAATGTGCACCTTCAGGAGGCGGAATTTGAACCACCGACCTTCAGATCATGAGACAACCCGCTCTACCATCTGCGCCACCGTCGCCCCCACAATATTAACGGAGGCATTATGGAACTTTTGATGCTAAATAAAACTATTTAATATCCGTGCGTTTATTCATGGTTTTTTTGATAGGATGTGTTGATATTTGGATTGATTTCACTCAAATATACTGCTTTGAATCGAAAATACATTGAATTCGTTGTTATGAAATGTTAAAAAATGTTGTCTTGAAAACATTTCCCTACCCCCACTTTGGGAACCCATGCAATAACAGTCAAACGCTGCATTGTTGGGCTCAATACTAATCGCCTGTACATGTATTTGAATTTTTCTCCATTTCTCTAATGGCCCAATACTTTATGCAAAGTAAGCTGTGTCTAATTTTTTTTATGTTCATTAGGGGATATTTTAAGATTCAATACTTTTCTAACAAAGCAGTTCCTGTATTTTTTAAGCTTTCAAGTTTCTTTTGCATTATAAGGTCTTTAATAATAATATTGTTTATAGCGATAGTTTCCTGCATCAGTACATCGAACTTTAGAGTTAGTTCTCGTGACAGGCCTAAATATTCAGAACATTATCATTCTTCATGGGGATGAGTTTAGATAGCAAACCGGAGTGTTTGCTAAAAAATAGTGCATACTGCGAAAACAAATAACTGCCATTATAACATGCTGCGATGGGTACAGTATGAAAGCTATAGTTGCCGAATCAAACTTCATCAACACTAGCAATTAGCAATAGATGCTAAAGACCCATTCAAGAGTCAGACGAGCACTCTGGAAAGCAACACATCTCCACAAAGGACGGCAACCCCAGGTGTGTTTATTGAAAAACAGCACAATACTGATTCCAAACTCAAAAGACTGACTTCAAACACATGCTTTTCACAATGAAGTATCTTAGTCTGACAATTACTGCAGCTCGACAATAAAAACAAATAAAGCCTGCAAAAACAAGCCCAGCACAGCAGGCAGTAATGCCTCTCCTGGGCCCGACATAATCAATAATTGTCAATAATGCTTTTGAAATGACTCAGGCATTATTGTAGCAGGGGGGTATTGTCACAATTTGAAGTACATCTTGTTCACAATAAAAATTTCTTTTACATTCCTTTTGTTAAAAAATGCTGTATAAGGTGCCACATCTGCTGCCAAATAACGGTATCACAACTCTAAACACAACTGTGTTATATAGTGGTAGAATAAAAGCACTAAAAAGTCAATTTTCCATAATAAACGTAACTGCATTGTTCTTTCTATTGTTCATTGTGTCATTGGTATGTAGCTCTCACTACAACAACAGTATGAACCAGCACTCACACAGATGACGTTACCTCTTAATGTGTAACGCATAGTTCCACTTACAGAAGCCTTTTGTCACAAACTGCACGTCTGATGAGTCACCCGCCTGCCTTCGGCTCTCACCAATTTATCCCACCTCACTATAAACTTCAACTATGACATTAAAAGTTGTGTGTAGCGGTGGCATGCACTGACATGTACAGCGGTTGTGCCAGGAACTAGGTATGGTTTCACAAAGTGCCGTTTGAAAATGTTTTAAAGGTTTCAAAATGAAATAGCTCCCGGGGCATGTGATTTGTAGTCATAAAGGAATGTGTTTACAACGGGTTTGCACTTCAGTTCTTACCATTTACAGTGCCTCGCAAAAGTACTAATACACACTGAACCTTTGCACATTTTGTCATGTTTACAACACTAAACGTAAAGATTTTATTTAGAATTTTTTACTGAAAGTTCACACAATAATAATAATCCATTGTACCTTTCCAGATGCTTAAACGCAACTTTTTTTTTCTTCCAGTTTTTAAACTAACAAAAACATTTAGATTGAGATTTTGTTATGGTTCGGCCTGATCCACTTAGGGCTGTCACGGAATGAAAATTTGACCTCACGGTTATTGTGACCAAAATTATCACGGTTTTCGGTATTATCGCAGTATTTTTTTTTTAATGTGTGTTAATAAGTTCAGAAAGCATTGATATTTATTGGCATTATCCGCTTTGCGTAGCTGTGTTTATGCGGCTCCTTACCTCAGAGCGGCTGAAATGTAAACATGCCTCTGTAAACCGATGAAAAACGGCTAAAGTGAGAATACTGGAGGCTTATCGTTGGACGGACAGATTTGACCAAACCGAAGCACAAGGACACTCGTGCATCGTGTCTTCTGGGTTTTTCACAGATTATCACAGGGAGGAGCAGGACTTTCCGCGGTCCTCGGCAGGACAGCTTGTTTCCCTGTCCTTATCGGTACAAAGGGCCTGACCAGGAACTTTAAGGTAAGGAACATCAGTGTTGGATGTGTTTGTAAAGCGAGTGATGAAACTGATGTAGCGTGAGTTTGGGGAAACTGCCCCGGGCTAGCACGAGTGTTCAACCGGTCAATACGCCCGTTAAACCTCGCTGTCTGGACTCTAACTTAACCAAATAACATCTGAATTATTCATTTGACGGATAAATGTTTGCTTCCTTTACCCCTTTGACTCAATTGTATCTGCGTTTGTGGGAAATATGAAGATACAAGCGTTGAGATGTTTCTTTGCGATGGCAGGAGTTAACGGGTGAGGCTGAAGCTGAATAAATGTGGATACAAACACGAGAGCGCCGTCTCATAAGAGCTTCATTCACTGAGTTTTTTCACAAAGCGTCATGAAGCCAGGACGGGACAGGAGAACAGCAGCTCCACAGGTGTTTGGTTATCCGCCCTATATGTCCACCCAGCTGCCAGGAGGAGGAGGAGCTGCTGAGCTGATCGAGTCTCTCACGTATTCTTGAAGTAACGTCCGATATGGATGTAGTCTCACTAAAGCAATAACATTGCTCTGTTATTGTCCTGACCTTGTCCCACTGTAGTTATTATTAATGCTAAGAAGTCGACCCCCCCATTTTTGAAATGTGTCCCCCCCACTTTCCAAAAGGCTTCCGACGCCGCTGGTATAATATGTATATTAATCTGTCTTTTTAACATAAAACGAGTGACTTTTGGTAATACTAAGAATGTTAGGCATGGTAAATGTAATGATCGCCTTTTGTTACTTTGTACTAGACTTCGTACTTGAAACTAGATCTTTGTTGTAATTGTGCTTCTTTCTGTTGATGTATGAACACTTCAAACCGTATTTGGTAAGTTATCGTTCTTTGTAAATAGTTTGTAAGTATGTAGCATTATCATAGTTTTTACGTAATCAGTATTGCTCTGTTTTGGGGTATGGTCGGATGCTGCGGGTGTGTAGGGTCTATTTTGTTTTGCTGTTGTTTCCTTGTTGCAGTTTTGTTCCTTTTGTTGTTCCACCATGTTCTTGTGAAATTATGATTTTAATTGTATTGATTTTGGGTGTGGGCGCTTATAAGCTCTTGCTTCGGCCCACTCCTTTTGAGCAGAGTGTGTGCTGCTCAAATAAACAAATAAACTAAACTTTGCAGATTTGGGGAAATGCCATCAGACAGTAATCATTGTTAAATTCCTATTAATGCGGCGAGAGATAATCTATTATGTTGGCGACCAACTTTTATCTGCCCTCCAGGAGCCCTGTAACGCATTGTGCCAGAGGTATCTTACTGAATCCTTCAGTAAGATACAGAATGCCAAATTTAACAAGTGAATGTCTCCGTTGTGAGATCAATAAAGGATTATCTTATCTCTTATCCGCGACACGGTTTATATGCTGGCGGTGGCGATGCGGCTGCACTATGGGACGACTCGTTACCTTCTCCCTCAACCCAAAGTCCCCACATTATGCATTTCTGCTACAACGCTAACGTTAGCTTACATGCATTGGCTATAGAGTTGTGGTGACGGTCACACAGGTGAGTCATGAGGTTCGAAGTATCGCTGCAGACACTTTTTCCTGCACGTTCCGCAAACAGGATAACTGTCTTCTATCAACTGTCATTCAGCTTTCTTTAATTACCCAAAATATACCCAGACCTCAAACTTGGTCCTGTTTGAAGCTGATAGACGTCCTGAGCGCTGTCGTCTCGGACATGATTCCAGCTTCGAGAAAGTTTTGTTTTGGTTGTAAAGCTACGGAGTGCGCCTGCGCGGCAACTTCAGCAGACGAGACGGCGGCCGGTGAGGCTCACTTTGCCGACACCGTGGGTGCGGTAATCCGCGTTAATATAGTTTTTCAAAAACAAGACGGTAATTATTACCATCAACATTTTTACCGGGGTTTACCGTTACACCGGTAACCGTGACATCCCTAGATCCACTCCCAACGTATTCCTAACTTTCCTAACGCATTCCTGTTTCCTAGCGTCTATTTTTGCTGCGTACAAAACGCACTGGACTTATTTCCCCCCACAAATGTCTGCAGACACAATATAGCAAAAGGGCAAAATTGATTTCACAAGAATGAAAACCGAAAGCCCCTTTAACATTGCTTACCCACAGCCCTAAGACAAACTGATTTATTAAGTCGCTGCAAGAGCGTTTTAGTTCTTGAAAAGGAAAGAGATTACATTTTACTCAGACATGCATAAAACCACAGGTATGTTTATCGTAAGGAAATATTTTTTAGAAGCTCAACAAAGTTTATCTTTTGTAAGCTATATACTTTTTGAACAGTGAAATATTAATTGGAGACTAGGACTTACTAGACGACAAGCTTTCACACATCTAATATAGAAATGCATCACTGGAGAAACAGCCAATTTTCCAAAACATCCGCACAATTTAAGAAATGAGGAAAGACTGTGCTGTAAGCCAGTTATACCACATGTGTTAACTATACAAACTATGTATTTAGGCTTTAGACCATCCCGTGTTCTCACTGTCATTCCCACTGCTGCCTGTAGAGAGTGCTCCAGGCCAGTTTGAAATCCTGACCAGCCCAGTCGCTCACTTTTACCGTCTCTTTTTGCCTCAACACATTATTTAAGACTTCAAAACGCTAAATATCACAGCGGAGATATTCAAAAATTATGTTTTAACCCCGCATTAACCGAGCACATTTTCAGGATGAGAACGCACCAAAAAAACAAAGAAGCAAAAAACGCAACAAAACAGGTGACAAAAAAGTGATGAGAAAACAACAAAAAGCACACAAAAACCCACAACAGGTGACAAAAAAGCTCCAAAAACACAACCAAAACGTGACGGCACCAAAACATACGAACAAAATGTGAAGACAACACGAGTAACAATCTTACATCAGTTGTGTTGGGTCTTCGCTTTTAAATAAGGCGTTACACTGGCCTATAGGCTGTAAGCTCTAGTCGAGAAGCTTTCAGATTTGAGTAAAGCCGAACATGAAAATGTGCTCGGTTAATTAAGGCGGGGGTTGAGAGGTTTTAAGCTTAAATTTAACTTTTTTTAAACGCACTTCATTAGAAACATACGTGTGGTTTAATAGAGGACACGCTTTCACATGTCCCATACAAACGCATCACTGGAGAAACTTTCCAAAAGTATGTGCGTCAGTTTACAGTCATCCCCAGCGTCAGAAATGAGATGCCGTAAGCTATAATAATACCACGTGTGTTACCTATGCCAACCATCACAAGACAAGCGTGTGTTTCTTACCTCTGTCTCGTCTCGGAGGACACCGAGTTGCAGCTCTGCACCGACAGCAGCGTGGACGACTTGCGAGGACCCAGGGGCGAGGGCACCAGGCTGGCGTTAGAGGGCGACGCGGAGAGGAGGTTAGTGCTGTCCCCGGGCGACGGGAACGATCCGCGGCGACGGCCCAGCAGCACCTCCGCATCGCTCTGACCCGCTGAGTCCGACGGGAGCACCAGGATCGGCGGTATGTGCAGGACCCTCGCGGCGGAGGGGGAAGCTGAAGCAGCGAGTACGTCAGATGCAAAAGTCCCGTAGTTGTTGTTGTTGCACACGCTGCTGCCGTTGTTCCCCACTCCGGGGACACGGTCGCTCTCAGTCTGGGTACTCTGAACGGGCCGTCCGTCCAGGGAGATGTTACTGAGGAACAAAAGAGCGGCTTGCCTGCGCTTGGAGGTCTCACGGTTCCGTCGGTTCTTGCTGCTCACGGGGACGCCGGGCTGCTCGCAGGTAGCGACCGCAGCCATGGCTTTGCGTCCCCCCCTCCCTCTCTTCCGAAGCCGACACAGACGGGATAAGCAGCCCCACTCCAGGACCAGGAGTAACCGCTGTCAAATCCCTTTTACCCGGCGTGAGAGCGCTCAACGCCCAGCCTTAGCGGGATTGGTGCAGAGCGGGTGACGTCACGACGCAGACCGCGGTTGTAAACGCCCACTGGGAAAACGTAAATAAGAGGAAACTGCAGCGCAGTCTACGGTAAAAACACAGGATTTACTCCGCAGATACTGTTAATCTTCATGACATCATTTTGAAACACATTAATGGTACAAATCCCTATTTGTCAAAACGTATTACATCTTTGACAATGATGAGAATATGACAAAGTCAGTGAATAGAAATTGCAAATTTTAAACTTAACCCCCACCTGAACCTAGCACATTTCCCCCAGTTCAGCTTTACCCAAATCTAAAAGCTTATTGACTGGAGTACACAACCTATAGGTCAAGGTAACGGCTTTTTAACTTTTTTCAAAACATATTTTTGACGCTTTTTTATGGTTTTGGGGCCTAGTTAATTGTTTTTTAATTCGTTTGATGCTTTGTTGTTTTTGTCACTTTTTTGGCTCTTTTTCTTTGCTTTTGTCACTTTTTTGTTGTGTTTCTGAAACTCTTTTGTCAGGGTTTTTATTGCCGTTTCGTCACTCTTATGATGCTTTTTTGCGGCGTTTTCATCTTTGTTTTTGTCTCATTTTTGTCAATGTATTGATGCTTTTTTCAAAAAGATTTTAGATTTGGGTAAAGCCAAACTGGAGAAAAATTTGCTTGGTTCAGGTGGCGGTTAAGAAGTTAAATGTGGTGTTACTAAACCATTTTGTCTTTATAATTTTTGTTTAAAATAATATTTTTGCTGACTTAAAATTAGTTTAGTTTATTTGTTTATTTGAGCAGTATACATTCTGCTCAAAAGGAGTGGGCTGAAGCAAGAAGCTTATGAGCGCCTAACCCCAAATTCAGTGCAATAAAAAAGTACATTTCACACAATGGTACAGAAGGAACAAAACAACAAGACCTCATCCAAAGAGAATTTGATACATTTCAAGCAGCTACATTAGCACAGACCAACTTAAAAACAATATTTGAACTGTTTATATAATTAATTGAAACGAAGCACAACTACAACAACTATCTTGTTTCATGTACAACGTCTAGTACAAAGCAAGTAAAACAATTTGATAATTAATATATTTCTTTCAGATTGTTACCCGTGATTACAGAGAGTTACTTTTATGTTATAAAGGTACATTAATACATATTATACTCTGAGATCTTGCTACTTCCCAGTTGTCATTACCATCCTCAGTATAATTTTAATTTGGGTTTAATTATCATCATCATTATCATTATTATTATTATTATATATTTATTTAATTGAGTTATATATGAAGTATGATGTAGCCTTGCATAGTGTGGTGCATTAAAAGCCAGAGTGTAGAGCGGGCCAGTTGAAGAGGGCAGTAGCTCCCCATCAACAAACCCCCACACAGCTGCCCCAACAGCTGATTTCGTAGATGATGTTCCTATGCCGAGTGGTGCATTAAAGGACAAGGTTTAGAGCCCGTTGGGAGGATTCCTCTCAACAAATCCATAACTTGCCTACCCTAATTCGCCATTTGTAAATTTGAGCAATAGAATGACTAATACTTTCAGTTGATAACTAAAATCTAAACAAAGACAGAAAATAAGGGACTAAAAACTATTTGGATTCCTTGTTTTCCTTTTTTACACGTACATACATACAAACAATACTGAACACAAGAATTATACAATGACTTAAAGCAGTACTAAGTAAAGTACAGACAGAAAAGGCGAAGGGAGAGAGGGATATTGTACATCCAATTACACAATGGAAATATATTTTTTCACTCAAACTTGGCTGTAAATACTGTTTAAAGTGGCGCTAGCCCGCAGTTAGCTTTGCCCGTTAGCTTCTTCTTCGTGATTCCATTTGTGTGTATTGGTTGCGCCGGGGTAGCAACCCCGTGAACTGCTACCTTAACGTGGTGGGGTTGTTTGATCCGAGGAGCTATGTTGTCTGGGGCTTCATGCCCCTGGTAGGGTCTCCCATGGCAAACGGGTCTTAGGTGACGGGTCAGACGAAGAGCAGTTCAAAGACTTCTATGGACAGTACAACAGCAAGGACCATGACGTCGCCCGGTATGGCGCAGCCGGGGGCCCCACCCTGGAGCCAGGCCTGGGGTTGGGGCTCGAATGCGAGCGTCTGGTGGTCGGGCCTCTGCCCACGGGGCTCGGCCGGGCACAGCCCGAACGGACGACGTGGGCCCGCCCTCCTGTGGACCCACCACCCGCAGAGGGATCCGTAGGGGTCGGATGCAGAGAGGACTGAGTGGCAGTCGAAGGCAGGTGCCTCGATGACCTGGTCCGCGTGCGCAGCTTCTGGCGTTCGGGACATGGAACGTCACCTCGCTGGGGGGGAAGGAGCCTGAGCTCGTGCGGGAGTTTGAGAAATACCGGCTAGATATAGTCGGGCTCACCTCCACGCACAGCCTGGGTTCCGGATCCCAATTCCTGGAGAGGGGCTGGACACTCCATTTTTCTGGAGTTGCCCGCGGGGAGAGGCGGTGGGCTGGGGTGGGTTTGAAGCCGGTCAGACCCAAACGTGTTGTGAGGGTCTGTTGGGAACATCTGGTGGATCCCTCTGTCAGTAAGGTCTTTAACTCCCACCTCCGGAAGAGCTTCACCCAGATTCCAAGGGAGGTTGGGGACATGGAGTCCGAGTGGACCATGTTCTCCTCCTCCATTGTCGATGCGGCTGCTCGTAGCCGTGGCCGTAAGGTCTCTGGTGAAGCCATAGAGGAGGACTATCGGTCGGCTTCGAAGAGATTCTGGCAAACCATCCGGCGCCTCAGTAGGGGGAAGCAGTGCTTCACCAACACTGTTTACAGTGTGGGTGGGGAGCTGCTGACCTCGACTGGGGATGTGGTCGGGCGGTGGAAGGAGTACTTCGAGGATCTCCTCAATCCCACTGTCACGTCTTCCGATGAGGAGGCAGAGGCTGGGGACTCGTCCATTACCCAGGCTGAAGTCACCGAGGTGGTTAGGAAGCTCCTCGGTGGCAAGGCCCCAGGGGTGGATGAGATTCGTCCCAAGTACCTTAAGTCTTTGGATGTTGTAGGGCTGTCTTGGCTGACACGTCTCTGCAACATCGCATGGCGGTTGGGGACAGTGCCTCTGGATTGGCAGACCGGGGTGGTGGTCCCTCTCTTCAAGAAGGGGGATTGGAGAGTGTGCTCCAATAACAGAGGGATCACACTTCTCAGCCTCCCTGGTAAGGTCTATTCCAGGGTGCTGGAGAGGAGGATCCGGCCGATAGTCGAACCTTGGATTCAGGAGGAACAATGCGGTTTTCGTCCTGGTCGTGGAAGGTTTGGGAACCTCAGAATCTCATCTCTGCTGTTTGCAGACAATGTTGTTCTGTTGGCTTCATCAAATCAGGACCTTCAGCTGCACTGGGGCGGTTTGCAGCCGAGTGTGAAGCGGCCGGGATGAGGATCAGCACCTCCAAATCTGAGGCCATGGTTCTCCACCGGAAGAAGGTGGCTTCCTGCTTCAGGTTGGTGGGGTGTCCTTGCCCCAAGTGGAGGAGTTTAAGTATCTCGGGTTCCCTGTTGGGGCGTCAGCAGTGATGCGGTCGCTGTATCGGACTGTGGTGGTGAAGAGGGAGCTGAGTCAGGGGGCAAAGCTCTCGATTTACCGATCGATCTACGTTCCCACCCTCACCTATGGTCATGAGATTTGGGTAATGACCGAAAGGACAGAATCGCGAATACAAACGGCCGAAATGAGTTCCCTTCGCAGGGTGGCTGGGCGCACCCTTCGAGATCGGGTGAGGAGCTCAGTTACCCAGGAGGAGCTTGGAGTCGAGTCGCTACTCCTTCACGTCGAAAGGAGCCAGCTGAGGTGGCTAGGGCATCTGTTCCGGATGCCTCCTGGTTGCCTCCCTCGGGAGGTGCTCTAGGCATGTCCTATTGGAAGGAGGCCTCGTGGACCCCAGCGGTAGACATTGATATGTATGAACATACATGTATGTATGGGTGAACAGCTTGGAGTTAGGGGTGTCTTCCCACGGAGCCTGGACACTGGTGGTGGTATGGAGACCCGTGAAGGATGCAGTGGGGAGAAGCCTTGGGCAGAAGAGGTGGCGACGGGGCGGAGGTGGGTCGCAGTGCAGCTGGGAAGAGAATGATCCATGATTGCTGGAGGCTTCAAAGTGGGACAGAGGGCAATGATTGGCTGCTTCGGAGGTGCAGGTCTTACGCTGATGGGCTGAGGTGGAGGTGTGGCCCTCACGGAAGTGTTCATTGGCTGGAGGTAGGTGATGCTGAAATTAGTCTCCCAGGTGCAATTAACGCCTAGGTTTCATTTCTCACAGATGGAAGCAAGTTCGATTCCCAGACTATGTGAGGCCTTTCTGTGTTTTCCCTATCAATCTTATACTCCAGTGGCGGCCCTTTTAACCTTATACGCCAAACATAATTTCAAATAGATCTTGAATTTTGTGTCAATAACGTACAAAACAAAACGCAACATGACATGTCAAACAAGGACAGGACTCCCATTCCATTAACCAGGCTTCCATTGTATCTATGCCACTGTGTTTATCCCTTTCCGGGGCTCATTAGTAGCTCAGTAAATCACCGCATTATGATCTGCCATAGTGTGTGTGTGTGTGTGTGTGTGGGCGAGGGGGTGATTACCCTGTTATGTCCTATGGGGTATATTTAGCCCTTTTGGTGCCGCCGGTGTGTGGAGGTCTGATCCTGCCCGGGATCAGGCAGGAGAAAATAATTCACTACGGGTGTTTCATAACAAAGTGTCAACGGCCAATGAGGGGAGGCGTGAGGGCGAGACACGGCCAATCACTGCGAGGTAATCGGACAGGGAGGGAAGGCTAATGCCACATTGGGTTAGATGGGGCTGAAGACATGACATAGCAGGGTAATAATAGGAGCTGGGAAAGGATGGATTTGGATGGGAAAAATGTAAATGAATAGATATGGCGGAATCGGTCTCCCCTTAGACAAAGGTCGCCCCACATTACAGAAACAGGGCCTCGGTTAAATTAAGTGTAAGTGACCCGACAACATGGTCAGATCTGACTCTTCCTTCTTACCTGCCATCCACCACCTGTGAGTTGTTTTCCTCACTCATATCCTACACATATCAGAAACAACAAGGTATTAGCTTTCAAATGAGGCATTGGAAAAGCCTATAGGCTGTAAACAAAAACGCGACAAAAATGAATACGCGGAAAAAAAGACCGAGTCAAACACATGAGAAAATTCGTTCAAAAAGCGACTAAAATGTGATGAAAAAGCCACAAAAACGTGGCAACAACACGACAAAAATGTTTAGGTCAGTTGTAGGTCTTAGCTTTCAAATGAGGCGTTACACTGGCCTATAGGCTGTAAGCTCCGGTCAAGAAGCTTTTAGATTTGGTTAAAGCCAAACTGGGGAAAATGCGCTTGGCCGGGGTTAAAAGGTTAATAGTAGTGTAAACCTATATAAAGTTCAAATCGCTTCTTTAAAGCAAGAGTAATATTTTAAAGATTTTAAGAATATTTGTTTAATGTGATTACATTTCTGATGTTTAAGATGATTGTAAATTAAAACAGTACAAAAAACTTTAAGTCAAACTATTCTGCTATTCGTGGATGTTTCCACATTGAATTGTATTCAGGCATTTGAAATAAAAAATAACAATTTCAGATTTACTTGTTTTGGTAGAGCTGCAGTGCATAAAGCTACCAAATGATTGGTGTGTGAGTGATTTTGAGTCTGTTCACAAACAAATATCTCTTTCACTAACTTCAACATGTCTTGCTGTATTTCATGCCGTAATTATTAATAAAATGACAAAACTCTATGAAATTCTGATTACTGTCAAACAAGTTGTCATTTTTATTTAACACTAAAGGGCACATCTAAATTATGACAAAATATTTCAATCTTTGTATTCCTCATTCCCACATTTGTAGAACAACTTAAACAGAGACACTACGCCTATCTTTTGACCCCATTCCCTCAACATAACATTACACTTATCAACCACCACGGCGCCCATACTAAACACACATAACCGTTACATAACAGCGGTGACTAATGCCACTGCCTGATGTTCACTAGCCCTGGCACAGCAAAGCGCCGGAGGGCACAGGAGCTATGCACCATGGGAAAACCAGCACCAGGAAAGGATGGGTCAATGGATATTGGATGCACATCGGCTCATATAGTTCATTCATGGAGCTGTCACTGCTGAGGCAGAACAGCTCCGATTCTGTGGTGTAGGTTATTATGAGTTTAGCCGGTAAGTGGTGGTGTTTGGTGCCACCGTGTGGGGATAGTGAGAACTGGACTGATTTAAACATTTTTGCAACTGGATTTATTTATATTTTGCATGGACAGTCACAATAGTATGACTGAAAAATACCAGCATTAGCTTAATAGAGGATGTATTATTTAAAACAATGAAAGCATTGATTTGTGTTTTGGTAGCGACTTAATCAGACACACGATAAACAAATAAATAAATGTATACATTATGATATCTTGTCACGCCTGGCTTTTGTCACTACATAGGAAAACAAAATCTTTGGTTAATGTTAGTGTAACGTGTCCTTGTTTGGCACCACAAAAGTAAAATCTGGGGGGTCTCAAGCCGGTGTAATAGGCTATAGACCAGAGGTTCTCAAACTTTGGTATGTGTCTGGTGGTACTGGGGCTTCTTCACTCAGGGTCATCTGCAATTTTAGACTTTATTCATTTTAATTAGAGATCAACCATATTTAGTCCTGATTTTTATGTTTTCAAATGAGGTGGTACTTGGAAAGTCCAATATTTTATGACGCGGTACTTAGTGTGAAAAGTGGCAATGTCAGGTTGATGACTTTGAGTAAGATTATTACATCAGTGCCCAAATACCCGTTGAAAAAGCTGAACATTCTGTAAATTCCTTAGATATTTCCGATGGGACAAATCATTCCAACCTTACCCTTACCAACCGTTGAGATTTGGTGTCAACTGTAAAGTGCATTACAAATAAAATGTATTATTATTATTACCTTTAGGAAAAGATTGCCTATGAAATGTCAAGAATATAACACATGAATCAATCTTGCACAAACAATAGAATCAATTATTAAAGCAGCAATTTCTGGCATAAAATAAATTAACAGAATAAAAGGGGATTTTTTGTTGTAATGAATGTTAACTTGCAGTGGAGTGCAGATTAGTGGGTCTCTATGCAAAAAGATTCACTGACCCCAGGGGAAGTTGGGACACATTGTTTTGATATTCTTTGTATCAATAATTTGATCAAAAACCTCAAACAACACTTCAAAAACAAAATATATACAGTAGCCCATAGTTTTATATAATCATGGTGATTTGCCTCATGTAGTTAATTAAAGCCATAGTGAGGCTGCTGTGCAACATTATTTGCTCAAGACACATTTATAGTTGGCTCATCTCGGCCACTTTCGTGACTGTGGAGAGCGGAGGTTCGTTTCTCAGTGGATTTGTCATCTATGGAGGGTAAATAGAAGATTCAGCCCCCAGGCCCCTCTCAAAAATGTGGGCATTTTTTTAACAAATAAACTGAAAAATTGGGCGTGCAAAATTATTCAGCCCCTTTACTTTCAGTGCAGCAAACTCTCTCCAGAAGTTCAGTGAGGATCTCTGAAGGATCCAATGTTGACCTAAATGACTAATGATGATAAATAGAATCCACCTGTGTGTAAACAAGTCTCCGTATAAATGCACCTGCTCTGTGATAGTCTCAGAGGTCAGTTTAAAGCGCAGAGAGCATCATGAAGAACAACGAACACACCAGGCAGGTCCGAGATACTGTTGTGGAGAAGTTTAAAGCCGGATTTGGATACAAAAAGATTCCCCAAGCTTTAAACATCCCAAGGAGCACTGTGCAAGCGATAATATTGAAATGGAAGGAGTATCAGACCACTGCAAATCTACAAAGACCCGGCCGTCCCTCTAAACTTTCAGCTCATACAAGGAGAAAACTGATCAGAGATGCTGCCAAGAGGCCCATGATCACTCTGGATGAACTGCAGAAATGTACAGCTGAGGTGGGAGACTCTGTCCATAGGACAACAATCAGTCGTATACTGCACAACTCTGGCCTTTATGGAAGAGTGGCAAGAAGAAAGCCATTTCTTAAAGATATCCATAAAAAGTGTCGTTTAAAGTTTGCCACAAGCCACCTGGGAGACACACCAAACATGTGGAAGAAGGTGCTCTGGTCAGATGAAACCAAAATCCAACTTTTTGGCAACAATGCAAAACGTTATGTTTGGCGTAAAAGCAACACAGCTCATCACCCTGAACACACCATCCCCACTGTCAAACATGGTGGTGGCAGCATCATGGTTTGAGCTGCTTTTCTTCAGCAGGGACAGGGAAGATGGTTAAAATTGATGGGAAGAAGGATGGAGCCAAATACAGGACCATTCTGGAAAAAAACCTGATGGAGTCTGCAAAAGACCTGAGACTGGGACGGAGATTTGTCTTCCAACAAGACAATGATCCAAAACATAAAGCAAAATCTACAATAGAGTGGTTCACAAATAAACATATCCAGGTGTTAGAATGGCCAAGTCAAAGTCCAGACCTGAATCCAATCGAGAATCTGTGGAAAGAACTGAAAACTGCTGTTCACAAACGCTGTCCATCCAACTTCACTGAGCTCCAGCTGTTTTGCAAGGAGGAATGGGCAAATATTTCAGTCTCTCGATGTCCAAAACTGATAGAGACATACCCCAAGCGACTTACAGCAGTAATCGCAGCAAAAGGTGGCGCTACAAAGTATTAACTTAAGGGGGCTGAATAATTTTGCACGCCCAATTTCCATTTTTTTATCTGTTAAAAATATCCAATAAATTTCATTTCACTTCATGATTGTGTCCCACTTGTTGTTGGTTCTTCACAAAAAATTACAGTTTTATATCTTTATGTTTGAAGCCTGAAATGTGGCAAAAGGTCAAAAACTTCAAGGGGGGCGAATACTTTCGCAAGGCACTGTATATATATATATATGTATATTTATTCGGCCTACTTTTATGGGTAGTACATCTAGAACTCAAACACAAGTATCGTTCAATGACTGGAACAACGCACTGGGGGCAGTAGTTATGTCTTTTTACTGTCGATGCAATCACTTTGATACAAACATGGCATCGAGACATCGCAAACCGCAAATTAACAGACAAAATAAAACAAAGCTCATTCCTCCACCCAAACTCAAATACATAAACAATGGCATTACAGATCAGTGAATCAAAGCTGGTTTGACTGTTACATGGGTTGGCACAATGACAGACAGTGGACAGCAATGGGGGGGGGGGGGGGGAGTCTGTTATAATTCACCGCAATTATTTAAAGTACCTTTAGAATCGGGGAAAACTTATTTTTTTTAGCTGCAGATTTCTCACATACACTAAAATATTAACATTTATCAATCGCAAAATAGAAAGCCAACTATAGACTTAAACATATTGTTTACTGCTATACAATTGTTATGAAGGTAGGGCTGATAGCTGATACTGGAGGAACTATTTTATTCAATTGATCCACTTTTTGAGGATTTGACGTAATGGTTTTTATTGCTAAAACCACAGTCCAAATATGGATTATATAGGTCAAGATTACTGTGAATCTGTCTGTTAATCCAGTATCTCTGTAATTTGTTATTTAACTTTAGCCATAAACGATGCTTGACAAACACGTTTTTAATTGGCATTTTTGTTCCAATGACCAAATTACTTGAAATTATCCAAGGCTTAATTAAAGTGACTGCATTCACTAAAATTATCTTTATACAATACTTCCCTTCACTGTAGCCTCTTAATTCTTAATCTTTAAAATACTGCTCAGTTTGGGCTGTGTAAAGCTAGACATTCACTTACAGTCATGATATAATAACATGCATACACATGGACAGAGGGAACAAATCCTATATTTTTTTTTAAATGCGACAAAAACATGGCACGAAGCTACATAGTTACCTAAAAAATACAAAAAATCTATAGAAATAAAACTAGCACGTTTTAAGCTCAGTGTTTACATCAGTTCTATGGCATTATGCAAAGGGGAGCAAAGAGCAGGAGGGCTTCACCTAGCATTTCTCCCAGCGTTAGCCCATAGGCTAACTGAAAATGGCCTCAACGCTGGAACAAGTTAGCGTTAACCGTGCGCAGGCACAAGACTGTGCGAGAGTTTTAGCCAACATCTCGGGAGAAATTTGTAGCATTTCAAACTGTGTCACATACTTTAGCCAAAACTAAAGCTCCCGCAAGTACAAAAGCTAGCATTTAGGCTAGTCTAGTATGTTTGTACATTTGCAGCAGTATTTTATGTTGTGTTTCCGTTGTTTTTCCATTTGAACACTTGGATTCCATGTCTGTCGCTTTCAGCTTGCAAAAGTGGGGAGTGAAACATGTTCAAAAATAATTAGAACACTCTCATTAAACACCATTATATCAGATCAAATCTTTGCCGGATCCTCGTAAATATTTCCCGGATACTTTACCCTGAAAAACTGAAAATTGGGGGAATACGTTCCCCCAAACGGGGGATCAAATTAATCGGGGGATCAGGTAATTGTCTTTACCTGATTTTTTTTTCTAGTAAAGGAATAAAATGTCCTTCAGTGTATTGTAAAGGCAAACATTTGGGGGAAAAAAAATGTGCACTGTGCATCTAAATAAAGCCTTTTTATCCATCATGACCTAATAGGGAAGATGTTCTTTACATTACTGTGTACTTTACATTATTTGCTCCCTGAAAGTAGTTAAACGAGGCATTACAAACGTCTTAGGAAAGTTAGGAATAAATTTGGACCGCGACTATTAATTAAATATGTACCTGTTCCCTCTTTCATTGCTTGTAATAAAAAAACTGAAGGACCAGGGCCTCTGAAGTTGAAATACGGTATTTGAATGAAACAAAATACGAGTGCAAACCACATTATACCATGAAAAATAAGTATTTAGCACAATGTCACACCTCGCCTGCCTAAAACTCTTGCACAGCTCTGTAGCCTCTTAGATCCGATTGCATTTGTCTTTACCTGAATAGCCTGAAAGTCTACGCATAGACTTTGTTAAACATCAGCAAAGTGTTATTTCTTTCTGCATTAATAGGTGAAATACCAGTCTCAACGCTGATAATGCTTTCAGTCAATAATACACGTTTTTAAATGAGGACACAGCTACTTGTCGGCCATCTTGGTCAGGAGCTATCCGGACCGCGCTTCCTTCCTCTGAAACCCCTGTGGCCAGCTGTAGCTGTAGTTCCCCTGAGTGTCCAGAAGGGGAAGGGGGGCATCACGCAGTGCAGGATCTGTTCTGGAAAAGCTGCTCCACCACAGAGGAGTCTGCCAGCGTGGAGATGTCCCCCAGCTCCCGCTCACCGCTCGCGATTTTCCTCAGCACGCGACGCATTATTTTACCTAAAACGGAAGAAAAATATGGTATGGGAATTTTCCGGTTTATCTCCCAACCTCAATGTTCCCGATACAAAGTTACTCTACTGGTCTCAGACAAAAACAAATCACTGGCATCACTGCAACATTTTATATCAGTACAGCCTTGATCATTTTAAGGATTTTGTTAATATTAAGATTTTGAAATCATTCATGAAAGAAAAAACACTTTAAAAAGGTGCATGATGCAACTTTTATGTGGAAAAAAAAAAGTTTTATATTTGTGCGTATTTGACCTTGTAGTGACCCAGAGGCTGTATGAGTGGTCAGCATGGTGCCTTTACTTTTAATCACGTCGGTCTCTACAGTGCTCCAGGATCAATTATTTTTATAGGTTTTCTGGTGAGAGCAGTCAGCAGTGAAAACCTTCCAAACAATTGATCCTGGAGCATTGAATTTTGATGAGTGAAGAGTGGCTTTGTTTTTACTTTTCTTGTTCAGCAAACACCAAAGCGTATCTTGTCTCACAATAACGTCCCTAAGCACTTTGATATTTGATTTTTTTGGACTGAAATTATTTTTCAACTCAAGTGTTTCATACTGTGGCACAACACTGCAAATAATTAGGCAAGTGCATTGTAAGTAAGTAAATTGTACCAATAGGGCTGCAACAAATGGCGGCTGTGTAGCTTCAATGTTTGAGTTTGGTTTTGTCTGTCAGCACTCTAGACCAGGGGTCCCCAATCTTAGGGCCACGACCCAGAACCTGGCCGTTATTGGGCCTCTGAGTCCAAACCCGACCCAGACACTGGTCGAATTTACTGGACAGGCACCACCAAAGCCCTTCTCAGTCTCTCTCGTCATCTCCCTGATGGTTCGTAAAACATACATACAGCAAACAATACAGATTCCTCTAGTACTGTGCCTACAAAATATAAATACTGCACATACCAGATCTCGTTTTAGGGAGCCCCGGCGCATTCTGGATGTAGTCTGGTGTTGCTATGGCACCAATCTTTTCCCTCACTGCACAAAAACCATGATATCAGACAAGTCTAATTAAACACAGATGTGCCCCACACGTCCGGGAATCGTTTTGTACCTAAATTCCTGAGCTCGACCTCCAGGGTGCGGCAGAAGCCGACCCCCTCGGTCAGGGTGACGAAGCAGTACAGGCTCTCTCCTTTAACCGGGTGAGGGCGTCCCACCACCGCTGCCTCTGCCACGCACTCATGCTCCACCAGCGCCGACTCTACCTCTGCTGTGCTCAACAAGTGCCCTGAGAGAGAGGGGTATAAGGTTCAATAACAAATGAGCTACAGCTCTGTAAATATTAAGCTACGTCTGGTAAAGTACCTTAAGTTTTAGCTGCCAAATTTGTCTTTATTAGAATTACAACATACAGTATCAATTCAATACTTGTCTTACTGTCAATTACATATATCTGGGCCTGGTGATACTTGTCAGATATTTTATGAGGTGATTTGTGTTGTGAAAAGTTTGGGAACTACTGTATCTTGCTGATCATTGCTTGTCCTTATCCGATATTCGGTATCGGTATCAGTAGCTGATCCAGGCATTTACAGAGTATTGGATGGAACCGGATTTAATGACTGGACTGGGTCCAATCCTCCAAAAGAAATCTGCGGCCCCAAGTCTGTAGTGGCTCCAGCCTGCAGGTTCACCACTATCGCTAAGCTACTACCGCTAACCTCCGCTAACACCTGCAGGTTGAACACTCACTGAGGACCCTCAGCAGCCACTAAAAACATAACAATGGCAGAGAAACATCCTGCTCACCTTTACAGTGCTGTCATTTAGCTTTCACAGAGGAGCCAGAAAGAATCGAGTCAAACAGCAGAGATAATAAATTCAATAGACCTGAATGGCCTTTAGAAGCAGATAGATCTGAATCTATAATATCTACGGCTTTGCTGTTTGTGAAGGGGTTTAAAATGCTGAAATATAAAACGTTTTTTGTTTTAATGTAAAATGCCCCTTTTAGCCTTTATATTACCCAACTAGGGGTGTCACGATTTCAATTTTTTGAGTCACGATTATTGTGAGACAAAAAATTGCGATTTTACGATTATTCACGATTATTCCCCGAATGAAAGGAAAGAACTGATATTTTTAGTTTTTGTCTTGAAAAAGCTTTTTAAAACTTGTAAACATTCACTGTTTCTAAAAATGAAAAATGCTTTAAGATTGTTTTGCATTAAAATAAATAGGCCTACATTGAATAATACAAAACAATGTCAACTTTACTTCTTTATAATGACCATAATTATCATAATTATTTTACTATATATTATTAGGCCACAAGCTAGGCTAGGTTTTATGCTCTCAAAAGATAAGCTGTTGCTTAATTATTTTGATGAACAGAGAATGAAACGTGTTTACAAAGTGACTAATGAACAGCTGATCTCCACATGTGCGCGGTTTCACTTTCATTTCTGCTACGCGTAGCTGAAGCAGAGCGGAGCGTTAAGCCTTTTGTTTACATCCTGAGCCAGTTGTGGCGGCTATTTCCGAACATTTGGACAACTTTTTTGGGAAGTATGCAGTTCGTTACCTGGACATTCAGAGCGAAGGATTATCTCCAAGATGTTGTTTATATTCGACGTAGCTGCAACTTTCTGACGACAGGGTTTGCATAACGGACGTCCATCGACAACAAAGCCTTGATCATGTTTTGGATCCTAAAGAAGTCCCACTCTGCTGACTTCAATCGTTTTTGGGTGGATACAACACTGGAGGAGAGCGTCCTTCTGCCTCGCTCAACTACCGGTGAGTTTACGCTGTTTATGGCGGGCAGCGGCTCGTGCGTCAGCGTGAAAATATTTCTGCGGTAAACCTTGGCTTCTGAAATTCTTACGGTTAACCTACCGCGTCCTTTTATAATCGCGGTAATCGTAAAACCGGTTAATCTTGACATCCCTATACCCAACATTACCTTCCAATTTAACATTCAAAGCTAAATCTTCTTGCATATGTATGGAGAAGGCTGTAAAAGACTAGTATGTAAAATATAAAATAATATACAATATGTATTTTATAAATATTTAATAATATAGACCGCATCGGAATCTGCCAGCATGAAGTGTCAAAATATTAGATCGGGACATCCCCAACCACTGCGTTTAGGGATGAGAGGATATACGACCATATTAGTCCAGTGCTCTGGTCTCTGCACTGGCTTCCTAAATAGAATTTAAAACAGCTCTGCTTGTGTACAAGTCTTTTCATGGTTTAGCACCAAAGTAAATCTCTGACATGTTAGAGCCGTATGAACCATCTCGGGCCCTGAGAACTTCAGGGAGGGGTCTCCTGGTGGTTCCCAGAGTCAATAATAAACTTGGTGAGGCTGCGTTTCAGTTTCATGCAGCTAAAATCTGGAACAGTCTTCATGAGGATGTGAGACAGGCCTCAACTCTGACAATGTTCAAATCCAGGCTGAAAACAGCTCTTTTTACCCGAGCATATGAAAACTGAAAGTATTTTATCTGCACTCTTGCCTTTTACTGTAATTGATTAACTTTATGTTGATGTTTTATTGATTGATTTTATCCTTTTTCTTGTAATTTTCTGCAACTGTGAAGCACTTTGAATTGCGCTCTACAAATAAACTTGCCTTGTATTGCATTTTGTTTGCCAACTGACAATATGTGGGAATCATAACAATTTTACACAACAGGCATCATCTATGACCATGCTTATCAGATGACACTTACTCCTGTTACTCATCTTTTACATAAACTAGCTTGTATATGTGGAGTTTCCAAATGAAAGGCAGCAAAGGAATGTTTTTTAAATGCATAATTTGTGCCTCACCCGACACATTCAGCATGTCGTCTATCCTCCCTGTGATCCAGTAGTACCCGTCTTTATCTCTTTTGCAACCTGCGAGACACGAGTATTGACATTATTTATCAACATTTTCTTCATTGTTTTACAGTCAAATTCGTTCTCCTACCGTCTCCTGTGACGTAGTATCCAGGAAACTTCTTAAAATACGTGGTTTCAAATCTTTGCTGGTTTCCGTACACCGTCCTCATGATACCGGGCCACGGCTGCTTGAACACCTGAAATAAAGTTAAATAAATGTTGGGGTTAAAAGTTACTAATAAAAGACGCATTTGAAAAGTAAAAGGTTCCTGACCAGATATCCTTCACCCGGTCCCTCCAGCTCTTCCCCCGACTCGTTCAAGACGGCTGGCACGACGCCAAAGAAAGGAAACGTCTGAAAAAGAAACTTTAAATTAGTACTTAAATGAGTTGAGAATTTCGTAACGCTTTATAAACTCAAACTCACCGCTGATCCCGGTTTCATCGGCGTGGCTGCTGGGAGCGGCGTCAGTACGTGTCCGCCCTGAAAAACACAACGTTGTAGCCGTTGTCAAACAAGAACATGAAGCTACAGACCTGAAGCTTGTCGTCTTTTGATTTGCATTTGAAGCTTAATGGGAGTGAAATGACTTTGTTTAAATGTTGTGATGGAGGTGCAGCTCATGGCGAGTTCCACCAGAGGGCAGACAAGGCTCGAAATAGCCAGCCCAGAATGTTTACAGACCTCTTTAAATTAAGGTTATTTCTTTATAGCAGTAAGACACACAAATACAAATCAATTTCCTTTTTCAATTGGTAAAAATTGTACACTGATTAACCAACGATAACGCACTACAGATTTATTTACATTCATCCATTCCCAGAAAACGTCTGTATTAAATGATTTGGAAAAGGTGTCTTGAAAGTGAAAAGGACGCACAAACTCTATACGTTTTACTCACAGTTTCAGTTTGCCAGAAGGTGTCGACGATTGGACACCTCTTCTCCCCGACCACGTTGTAGTACCACTGCCACGCCTCAGGGTTGATGGGCTCTCCCACTGTGCCCAGCACCTTCAGGGAGTCGCGCTTGTGTCTACAGAAATTAATAAAAGTTTATATTTAAAAAGAACAAAAATCCTACAAAAAGCTGAATTTCAATACAAGAAGAAAATGACGTCAATTTGTCTCCTTTAATCCTGGTCGAAATCCTATTAACTACTGACCACAGCACGAAGGATTAATAGGTTTCAGATAAATCTTCAAATTAAAATTGTATGTTTTGATTTGTTGCAAATCATCCTTTAAAACTCTGAATATGATTTTCTCTATGGGAATTCAGGAACCCAGGCCGGAGCTCAAGGCAAGAGGGACTGATAAACTCCATTTGGACTAGATTAGATAAGTACTTTCAAGGTATTTCTGATGTCTAGGTTTCTGATGACGTTGTGTGATTGGGTAATGCCTAGAATAAAAAATTAAGTTTAATATTTGTGCATTTTCTTCCCATAAACTGCTTAAATATTGTCATGTACAAGAATCATAAGAGGAATAGTGGTTCTTGAGGATTACTCACTTCTGCACTGGTTCGGTGCCATACTTCATGAGCAGCCTGATGGCAGTGGGCGCTGTGTAAAACTTGGTCACATGATACTTGTCCACGATCTCCCACATCCGCCCCACGTCAGGGTAAGTGGGCAGCCCCTCGAACTAAAACGCAGAGCACCACACAAATCACAATCATCATTGCAATTTAAAAATCCAAGTCACAAATCGAATTAGTCAGGTCAGAGCCACCGGAAATGACGCTTGGGGATGTCACCATCGAATATTCAGCCTATGTTATCTTTTGTCGTCATACTTTTACTCTGGCAAAAAAATTAAAATAAAAAAAAAGCAAAAATAAATAAATGTATTAAAAAAAACAAAAACAACAGCTGTTGACTCATGAATTCACTGCAATTACAACAGAGTTCCTACACAAATCAACCTTGCATGTGCCGATATCATTTGCTCTCTGCACTATGGATTATTAAACCTGCTGCTGACTTCATGTGTTTTGAGGTGGGTTTAACACAGGATCCCGTTTCTTCAGCCTTTACCGGTGAGTGCGCGCCGTTTGGCACAGATAGGCCTAAATATGCGCTACGGCTCATGACGCAACAGTGGTCTTACCCTAGGCCTCAAAATTCTTGCAATTAACCTACAGCGAGCTTTTATAACCGCGGTAATTGTAAAAACAGTTAATCTTGACATCCCTATTTATGACATAAATGACATGGGGGTGGTTTGACAAAGCAGCAATGACTTGACACACATAGTAGGTTTATCTGAACAGGATTACCTCATGTCTGGATAAAGGAAATAAAACAGTAAAACGTAGCAGGGTTCACAATGACTCAGCGCACCTAGTTCCCACTTCCTTCAAGGAAAAATGTCCCTCATAATTTAGCAGCTTAAAAGCTTCTTGAGATATGATAAACTTATTATACGTCCACGCAGCAGTACACCACATCCAGTATAAACACCGAGAAAAACGTATGGATTTTGGTATGTAAAAGCACATAATCTCACATGTCTAGTAATACATACAGTTCTATAGGAAGCACCGACTTGGACTTTTCAATAAGGAGAATTGCTGAAGCAAACTCCCAGGATTTTACATTCTCTCAATACGACCTACAGAACACTGAGATCGACATCGACCCTGAAAATAACTTTTTTACTAGAGCTACCAATGACTGTCAATACTACACAGAGGATCTGTACAATAGTAAACGTAAGAACATTAAGGCATTCACTGTAATCCACTTCAATAGTCGAAGCCTCTATGCAAACTTTGACCACATCAAAAGCTTCTTAAAACAGTTTTCCACACCATTCAGTGTCATCCTAATCACAGAAACATGGATCAATAATGATAGAGAATTTGAGTTTTCTATTGATGGTTATGAATTTATAAGTATGAACAGAAGGAACAAGCATGGAGGGGGCGTAGCTATGTTTATAGACTCCAACTATAGTTATAAAGTAATGGAAAATAAGACAATGGTGGTGGATGATACACTTGAATGCCTTACTGTTGAAATTACAAGGCAAAAAAAGAAAAATATTATTGTGAGTTCTATTTATAGAACACCTGGCTCTGATATAGATGTTTTTTCTAAGTGGATGGAGGAGCACTTTTCAGGATTAAATCATAAAGTCATGTTTGTGGGGGGAGACCTCAACATCGATTTGTTAAACCCATATAAACATAAAAAGACGGACGAATTTATAAATACTTTATTCAGTATAGGTCTGTTTCCTCTAATAACCAAACCTAGTAGAATTACAACCCATAGTGCCACCTTGATTGATAACATTTTCTCAAATGAAATAGAAAGTGACACAGTCAGCGGGTTAATTATAAATGATATTAGTGATCACCTTCCAGTTTTCGTTATGTATAAAAATGGATATTTAAAAGATGAAGAGGAAAACAAGTATTGGTTTAGAAGGGTAAAAACAGAGAAAACTATTGATGCATTTAAAAAGGAGCTTTTAGCTCAAGACTGGAGTATTGTGTACAGAGAGAATGACACGAATATGGCTTATGATGAGTTTACGCAAGTATTTCAAAAGGTATACGACAAAAACTGCCCAATGAAGAAATACTGTAAAAACAGTAAGTGTAAAGAAACACCATGGATGTCTAAAGGTTTACTAAATGCTTGCAAGAAAAAAAATAATCTTTACAAAAACTTTATAAATAACCAAACAAAAGAAGCTGAGGATAAATATAAGAAATATAAAAATAAATTGACAGGTATCATTAGAAAATGTAAACAGGATTATTATAATAAGTTGTTGGATAGTAATAAGAATAATATTAAAGGTTTATGGAACATCTTAAATAGTATAATTAGAAATAAACCAAGAACGATTAATTATCCAAAATATTTCAAAGATGAGGATAACACGTTAAATAATATGAATGAAGTCGTCGAAACATTTAATAAATTCTTTGTAGATGTTGGACCGAACCTTGCTGCAAAAATTACAAACGTTGAGAATTATAATTGTGATCTGATAGAAGCAAATCCTATGTCCCTGTTCCTAAATCCTGTGGAGGAAAAGGAGATACTGGACATTGTTAAAGGGTGTAAAAATAAAACTTCGACCGATTACCATGACATGGACATGAAAACTTTAAAAACTGTTATTGAAAGTATCTCTAAGCCGTTAACTTACATTTGTAACTTATCGTTGCAAACTGGAACTTTTCCTGATAGTATGAAAGTAGCAAAAGTGATTCCTCTGTTCAAAGCAGGAGATAAACATCTCTTTACAAACTACAGGCCTGTTTCCCTTTTACCGCAATTCTCTAAAATCTTAGAAAAGGTTTTTAACTCTAGACTCGACAGCTTTATCGAAAAGTGTAATTTACTCTCGGACAATCAGTTTGGTTTTAGGAACAATCACTCAACCTCACACGCGCTCTTTGATATAACTGAAGAAATAACTAATGCTGTAGATGACAAGAAATATGCAATCGGATTATTTATTGACCTGAGTAAAGCGTTTGATACAATAAACTATGATATATTAATTAATAAACTAGAACTTTATGGGATTAGGGGGGTAGCTCTACAGTGGGTCACCAGTTACTTAAAAAATAGAAAACAATGTGTGAAAATCGGTGATTATCAGTCGAGTTGTCGACAAATTGTCTGTGGTTTACCTCAAGGTTCTATTCTGGGCCCAAAATTGTTTAATATGTATATTAATGACATTTGTAACACATCTGAAGTACTTAAATTTATCTTGTTTGCTGACGATACAAATATTTTTGCATCAGGAGACGACTTACAGCAGCTGTGTCGGATTGTTAACTTGGAACTCAAAAGTGTCAACAAGTGGTTCAAACAAAATAAATTATCTCTAAACCTGAGTAAAAGCAAAATGATGATATTTGGCAACTGTAATTCCAATGCTCAGGAAGCAATTCAGATAGAAGGTGTTGTTATCGAGCGAGTCCATGAAATCAAATTCCTTGGGGTGATTATTGATGACAGAATTACTTGGAAATCTCACATTAAATATATATCTACGAAAATTTCTAGAAGCATTTCAGTAATTGCAAAAGCAAAGCACATTTTAAACATCAAAGCTCTACATACCTTATACTGTTCTCTGATTTTGCCCTACTTATATTATTGTACTGTGGTTTGGGGTAGTACTTATAAAAACACAGTTAAACCAATAATATTGTTGCAAAAAAGAGCTATCCGAGTAATTCATAAAGTTGGGTTTTTGGACCACACAAACTCATTATTTCTAAAATCAAAGATCATGAAGTTTTGTGACATTGTTGAGTTCCAAACTGTACAGATGTTATTCAAAGCAAGGTATAAATTGTTACCAAACCAAATACAAAGAAGGTTCCAAGAACGTACTGGTCGTTATGAATTACGTGATGAATTAAACTTTAGGATTCAGAAACATAGCACAACTTTGAAAAGTTTTAGTCCAACAGTTAATGGTGTACAATTGTGGAATAAACTGGAGATGGAATTGAAACGATGTCCAAACATCAACCTGTTCAAATATAAATACAAACAAAAGACTTTTGAAATATACAGACAAGAAGAAATGCGTTGCCACTAAGGGGAGCAGTAAGATCAATTATGTGTATTGTTTCCTCTATAATCTGGAAGAGTGTTGCTGCTTGGAACGGTTGTCATTCTATTGCTCAAATTCACAAACGGAGAATTAGGGTTGGCAGGTTATGGATCTGTTGAGAGGGATCCTCCCAACGGGCTCTAAACCTTGTCTTTTAATGCACCACTCAGCATAGGAACATATTCTACAAAATCAGCTGTTAGGGCAGCTGTGTGGGGGTTTGTTGAAGGGGAGTTACTGCCCTCTTCAACTGGCTCACTCTCTGGCTTTTTAATGCACCACACTGTGCAGGGCTTTCATCATACTTCACATATAAATCAATTAAATAAATTATATAATAATGATGATGATAATTAAACCCAAATTAAAATTATACTGAGAATGGTAATGACAACTGGAAAGTATCAAGATCTCAGATTATAACATCTATTAATGTACCTTTATACCATAAAAGTAACTCTGTAATCACGGGTAAAAATATGCAAGCAATATATTAAGTAACAAATTTTTTTGACTTGCTTTGTATTAGACATCGTATATGAAACTAGATTGTTGTTGTAGCTGTGCGTTGTTCCAATTAATTATATAAACAGTTAATATATTTTTGTTGTTTGTTGTAAGTTGGTCTGTACGAATGTAGCTGCTTGAAATGTTTTGAAATGTTCTTTTTTTATTTATTGCACTTGGGGGTGGGGGCTCATAAGCTTTTTGCTTCAGCCCACTCCTTTTGAGCACAATGTGTATTGCTCAAATAAACAAATAAACTAAAACTAAACTAAACCACAGTGTCAAGTCATTTATTACATATCGAGTGTATTCTCCACTCTACTGTAGTATGACAATCACACCGTCTGACGCTGTACATTTACAAACAGTACACTGTTGGCCAAAAAATCAATTAATTTTATGACATAATAAGCGATTCTAAATGGTGAAATTCATGTCAAATTTGATGCTTCGGTCTTATGAGACGCACCCACACATTGCTTTGTTATTGCTGCTATGTCAAAAGGTGAAGAGTCCCAAAAATTAACATGGTTTCTACAAATTTTACCTTCCAATAAAAAAAAAAACACTGGTACATAGATCTTAAACATGATGTCTCAATAATAGAAAAACAATATTAATAGTTCCTAAACTAAGAGGTTGGGAACCACTGTTCCGCTGTACCGTACATGTCTGCAAGCAAAACACTGAAATGGCAAAACAGTCCTTTTACG
This sequence comes from Proterorhinus semilunaris, assembly GCA_021464625.1. NCBI lineage: Eukaryota > Metazoa > Chordata > Actinopteri > Gobiiformes > Gobiidae > Proterorhinus > Proterorhinus semilunaris. The sequence continues at coordinate 30,785,418 of CM038347.1, read as the reverse complement.
TGAAGCTGTACTGACCAGGACGCTGGTGGCCCCGTTGGCCAGTGGCCCGTAAGTGATGTAGGAGTGACCGGTGATCCAGCCGATGTCCGCCGTGCACCAGTATACGTCGTCGGGCTGATAGTCAAACACCAGTTTGAAGGTGGTGGCAGCATACAGCATGTAGCCACTCACTGTGTGTAGGACGCCCTGGACAAAACAAAGGGGATTTAACTTTAACATAAGAACTAACATCTAATATAATTTTTTTAAGTGGAAACATCATAATAGGCTCTGTGCATGGAATTCTGCACAACAACTTGCTTCTGCCATTTTCCAACAGTAACAACAGTTTCCTGAACTTGTTATTCGTATGGAGAGTCAGTCGTGGCAGAAAACATGCAGTCTTTGGAGACGTAATAAAAACTTTAAACAGGTTGTTAAACCTCACCTCAGGAGACTTCTGTTTATAAAGCTAAAGGCGAACATTTGTTTAACGCCAACAAATGGTCAAATAAAAGATAAGATAGGACTTTATTCATCTCTTGTTACAACAGCTCTCAAGAAACATACAGGGGGTGCAAATAGGATAATGTGCAGGATTTGAAATATCAAAATGTCAACAGTGACACCAATACAGAGATTATTGCATGTTGTTTTGCACAGAACCTATTGCACATGAGTTACTTTTACAGTAGAGTTGTACAATTATAAGTAGTGCCACAATGTGAACACATTTTATGAAACACTTGACATGGATTTAAATTATCCTCCGTTTTATTTGTTTGTTAACATTCCGTGCATAGAGCCTTGTGGTTTATAAAGGGCTGGGCAATTCAATCTCATGGACGTTTTGCATTTTATAACTTAAAAACACTCATCTGCTGGATTCACAGTTTTCTTAGCAATAGACCACAGGCTGTCAGAATATATTCAGTCACCTCATTAACTCTGTTCAACAATACCAGAGGCCCCCAGGGCTGTGTTCTCAGCCCCTTTCTTTACACCCTCTACACAAACTGTACAAGCCCTTCATCCACACAACCACATACTTCAAATACTCAGATGACACTGCCAGTCTCGCACTACTCTTGGACAATGGTTCAATTACATTTGACCATTACATGACTTCTCCAGTGCTGTGAGCAGAGCCGTCGCAATGGGGTAGGCAAGGTAGGCAGCTGCCTAGGGCCCCCAGCTGAAGGGGGCCCCCGATGTCTGTGGCATTATGGGACGTGAAGTTCTTCCCTTCTGACACTTCCTGTCACTGTAGCTGCTGCAGAGAGAAGCTTTTCAGCTTTGAAACTGATAACGTCTCACCTCAGATCATCCATGAGCCAAGAAAGACTGACAGGACTGGCACTTGTATCAATAGAGCGCAACATTAGGACGTTATAGAACATGGAAGATTTGGTCACTGCTTTTGTGCGAGCTAAGCGTTGCTAAACCTCTCAATTTTAGATGGTTATTTCTTGACAAAAAAAAAAAAAAAAAAATCCTTGTTGTACAATGTTCTTAAAATAGTGTGCGTTGTACACCATTTTAATACCTTTCTTTTAATTCAACATAAATTGTATAGTTCAAGAAAAAAAACACTACTCTGCATATAAGAGAAGACAGTTCTTAAGAATGATAATATGAATAATTATTCTTTTTTACGTTTTTGTTTGCCTTGTTGAAAAAAATAACGACGCCTCATTGAAGACACTGTGTCCTTTACTGTAGTGGCCACTTTGTGTAGCGAACGACAGAGTAATCCATGACTCTGAAAATGCACCAGAATCCAAGAAACAAGGAATCCCATCTGAATTTAAAACAATTTCCAGAGGGAGGACTTGGGGCCTCACTTCGCTGTTTTGCCTAGGGCCCCCAAATATCTTCAAACGGCCCTGGCTGTGAGTACTGTTAATAGGCTATTTAACAGCTATTTTCAGGTTGGGATTTTATTTTGCGCGCAACATAGATTTGCAGTGAGCAGTAAACATGGGAGCAGTGCGCAATTGCTCACGTGCGCAGCTTTGAAGGAACATTGCTGGTAAGCATTAAAAATGTGTTATTGTGCAAATCCCATGTAAACTAGAAAAGGACTGAACTCTACCTTAGGTTTGCCAGTGGAGCCGCTTGTGTAGAGAATAAACAGCGGGTCTTCAGAATCACACCACTCCGGCTCACACTCGTCAGAAGCACCTTTAACCAGCGTGTGCCAGCACAGGTCCACCTCCGGGTTCCACGGGACCTACGGGGACACACATGGGATAAAACTCACAAATGCTCGGAATTGAAAACAACAATCTAAGACACTCGAGTGGAAGAAAGTTAGTATGACAAAACATGCTCCCAAAACTGGCTAGAAAAGAGTAAGGAAAGAGTAAGACAAATTAGTGAAAATTGTTAAGACTCAAAAAATAGTGCTCTTAAATACAATAAAACAAGACCTGGATTACCTGTCATTTCCTAGTTTTTTTGACTGCCATAATAAAGAAATGTAAGAGATGAATATTTCAAAATGTACTAATGATTTTTGGTTTGAAACAGTCATTTTGTGGGGGGAAAAAGGAAAGGGATAATAAGCTAAACTGCAGAACATTCCAGGTGCATTGTGATTGTCACAACAAGAGCCACTGAACTCCTGCAATAACCTGATGATAATAAAGACGCCTACATTGCTTTTTTAGCAGCATGCCATCAAAATAAAGCATTTTGGAACAGGACAGAACACAAACCTAGCTGATGATGCCCTGCTCCCAGTAAAGGAGGCAGGTAGGCAACGGTGGCTCAGAGCGTAGAGCGGGTTGCGGAGGAGAGCAGAGGTGAGTCCACTCAGACACATGTTTGGAAGTATTGTTACCAATAAAAACACCTGCAACATCATACGTATTTGCATTTTTATTGTATTCACTAGGTCCCGTATGGGCAAACCTTTTGATGCATGGGTCACATTGGGTTTTTGAGCTTGCTAGGGGAGCATTGCATTTCTTTATGCAAGTGAAATTATATCAGTGTTGTTCAATCCTTTTAGCCAGTGCATTAGGGCTTAGAAAAGTTTACAGGCTGGATGGAGGGCCTAGATGGGCCGCATTTGGCCCCCAAGCCTTAGTTTGCCCACCTCTGCACTCGGTGAAATGTTATGCAGTATGGCTTTTAAATAAATTGACCTCAGGTGTATTTTTTTTAAGTTATTAGTGGTTTTAAAATTGCAATTTTAAAAAGGAAAAACCTACACACTCAATGGTATTCTGTGGATAAGAGTGGATCAAGTCTTTAAAGAGTAACTCACCCTCAAATCCACTTTTTTTCCTGATAAACTGTATAAATGAGTGTCCAATAGTGTTGTCTACATGTCCTGGTCATTATTTCGGCTATTTAGTGCAAATTAGTTGAAAGATCAACTTTCTGCCTAAAACCGTCAGTGAGGCGTCATCTACAGCGAACCGTCGGTACTGCATTTGATTTTTGAATTTGGCACCCCTATTAGTGTTAGCAGTGTTAGTTGTTGAATATTGTAGATTTTGTCTTTAGTTACTTTTATTGTTAGATTAGTTAGCTGAATTTAGCTTAGTTAGTATTGGTTTTAGTAGTCAATATCGTGTGTATTTCAGTACATCTACGTAGACCAAGTGAATGGAGTGCAGCTATACCTCAAGTGAGATATGAGCTGTCATGACAGTGCCTGAATGGGGAAATTGAACTGTTGTAAACGTCAGTAAGTACAGAATCAAGTAAGAAAATTGGCACTAAAAAATGAAGATCTTTAATTTTAATTATTTTTTCATCATTCAACTAAATAAGCATAAAAGAGACTTTAGTCTACAGAGTGATCGTAGATGTGTTACATTGGTTAAACTTAAAATTTAGTAATAGAAATTACTGGGCTATTTACTTGTGTCTTTGGGTCCACAATGTTACAGACCCTTAGTCAAGCCTTTAGATAAACATGACCTGGATGATTCTGTGTCGTCTTTAATGACTAACCGAAAACCATTTCAAAAGGACAGTGTTCCTGCACAATAAGATATATTTTTTATTTATGTGATACGTTTTGTACACTTTGCTGTAAGAAAAATCAAATAAAGCTTTGTAATACATATAATCACGTCTCTATACCTCACACAGTATCTGCTGAGGACACTGAGATACATCTCCCATGCTTACGTAGACTACAGCAAAAAGTCCACATCTAAAATAGATGTAAATTCTGAAAGGACAGTTCGGTCCCTTAGCTGCGATGCTAACATCGATCGAGCTCAATGCTAAGCCGCTAGCTTTGTAAATTACAGAGGAATCAGTCTAATAAAATAACCCAGCGCCTCAGACCAATTCTCAGGTACAAGGCCTCTGTCTGTCACGATGCTTCTCCTGTGTAGAGAGAGCTGTAGAGTTGTCCCAGTGAAACATGTTGCTAAACAAGTTAGCTCGCTGGAACTCCATCGGACTGTGTTTACAAGTAGCGCTGCAGGTGCGGCGTCAAAGTCGGATGACTCAGGTCTGTCAATCACAGACCCAGAGCCCGCCCTCCCCCCCTCCCGCGCGCCACTTAGTCCTCCAGGTAACGCCCCTTTTCTGTTAATATTTCAAATCTGAGGCTCTGAGGCTGAGGCTCTGGAAGGGGGGGTTAGTAACTCTAACAATTCAAGTAGTAGTTTTACAGTTCTACTTTATGCAGCGGTTATTTGATAACACACACACAGTTAGCGTCCGAGCTTAAGGCTTTTGAGCAGCATTTGAGACCTACAAATCCAGAGATATCGTCTTCTGAAGCGCTGACAGGTCACCGAGGGCCCCCTGCACCTGCAGTGGAGGGGCAAGACTCACAGCTAAACTACACAGGCCTTCTATCCCTACTATTGTTCTTGCTAATGTATGTTCACTGGACAATAAACTGGATTATGGTGAAAGACAGTTGTGTTTTTATATTCACTGAGACTTGACTCAATGGTAATACAGTGGAATCCAGCTTGAGGGGCTTTCCTGCTGTGTGATCTCCGAGGGAGGTAAGACGCGGAGGTGGTCTCTGTCTACACCAATGACGCCTGGTGCCGTGACATTGCCATGGTCGGTAGACACTGCTCACCCCTCGTGGAGTTTATGATTATTGTCAAGTGTCGACCTTTCTACCTGCCTAGGGAATTTACTGTTGTACTGCTTGTGGCTGCCTACATACCGCCCACCTCCAACATCAAAAACAGGAAATAGGCACTGAATGAACTGTTCCAGAGTGTCAGTGACCACACAGATGCCTTTCTCATCTTAGCTGGGGATTTTAACCACGCAGACCCAAAGAGTCTGTGGGAAGGGATAAAGACCATCACAGACTATAAACCTCCTTGACAAACCTGTGACAGTGACACCTCTCTGAAGGCAGGTGAACATGGGCCTGTAGATACTCTCTGTCACTGCATCGAACAGATCAGTTTGTGGATGCAAAACAACTTTCTCCAACTAAACTCAGACAAAACTGAGATCATTGTTTTTGGCCCACAGACACAAAGACAAAGTGTTATCAGTCACCTTGAGTCTCTCTCTCTAAAACCAAAAAATCAGGTTAGAAATCTAGGAGTAATCATGGACTCAGACCTGAACTTAAACAGCCACATTAAAGCAATAACATCATCAGCTTTTTATCATCTGAAAAACATTGCTAAGATCAGAGGAATAGTGTCAAAACCAGACTTGGAGACACTCATCCATGCATTTGTCTCCAGCAGGTTAGACTACTGTAACGGCCTGCTCACTGGCCTTTCTAAACGAGCTGTTAGACAGCTGCAGAACATCCAGAACGCTGCTGCTCGAGTCCTGACAAGAACCAGGAAATATGACCATATTAGTCCAGTGCTCCGGTCTCTGCACTGGCTTCCTGTCACTCAGAGAATAGAATTTAAAACAGCTCTGCTTGTGTACAAGTCGTTTCATGGTTTAGCACCAAAGTACATCTCTGACATGTTAGAGCCGTATGAACCATCTCGGGCCCTGAGAACTTCAGGGAGGGGTCTCCTGGTGGTTCCCAGAGTCAGGACTAAACACGGTGAGGCTGCGTTTCAGTTTCATGCAGCTAAAATCTGGAACAGTCTTCATGAGGATGTGAGACAGGCCTCAACTCTGACAATGTTCAAATCCAGGCTGAAAACAGCTCTTTTTACCCGAGCAGATGAAAACTGAAAGTATTTTATCTGCACTCTTGCCTTTTACTGTAATTGATTAACTTTATGTTGATGTTTTAATGATTGATTTGATCTGTTTTCTTGTAATTTTATGCAACTGTGAAGCACTTTGAATTGCCTTGTGCTCTGGAAATAAACTTGCCTTGCCTTGCCTCTGTTGAATGCTCTAAATGAATTCTTTGCTCACTACGAGGCACTCAACAGGACCACGGCACAAAAGTCAACACCACCTCCTGAAGACCAAGTGCTGAAGCTATCTCCAGAGAGTCTGAGAAGATCTCTGAGCAGGATCAACGTACGCAAAGCACCGGGTCCAGACAACATACCAGCTCGTGTACTAAAAGGTTGCGCTGATGAACTCACTGAAGTCTTCACAGACATTTTTAACACATCTCTGCAGCAGGCTGTGGTCCCAACGTGCCTCAAAGCAACCACCATCATTCCGGTGCCAAAGAAGTCACCGCCCACCTGCTTTAATGACTTTAATGACCCAGTAGCACTCACTCCAATTCTTATGAAGTGCTTTGAGCGGCTCATCATGGAACACATCAAGTCTGTTCTCCCTCCCACCCTGGACCCATACCAGTTTGCTTACCGGTCCAATCGCTCAACTGAAGATGCCATCTCCACAGCGCCCTCACTCACCTTTAAACAAAGGACTCCTACGTTATAATGCTGTTTTTAGACTTTAGCTCAGCATTCAACTTCTGTCAATAGAAGCAGCGTGACTTGTAGTGAGCGGGAGAGAAGTCTTTAGGAGTTAGTGCACGGACGTAGTGCTCCTCGTATTATTACGCCTCACAATATAGTACCCCTTTTTATCCGCTGGGAAAATCGACATGTTACATTTCTGTGTTACTATACTTTGTAGTGTAACACGTCGCGTAACTGTATTTAAATAGGGAAAACGTGGAAGAGTTTGGTAGCTTCTAACGGGAGCTGATTTGGAACTAGACAGTATGTGGAAGAGGCTGCGTTTGTGCTCCGTTTGCATGACAGAGTGCACGGACAAAGACCAGACAGGTACATATCAACTAGTCTAAGGTAAGGTAAGAACATATGTCAGTATGTAAAAACGGTGGCCTATTCCTTTAAGGACATGTACTCCACACGTCTCACCCGCAAAGCCGTCAGAATCACCAGGGACCCTACGCACCCATCACAGTCTCTTCAAGGTAATGCCTTAAGGGAGGAGACTGCGGAATCTATGGGCTAGGTCCAGTCGTCTTAAAAAACATTTTCATACACAAGGCCATTGAGAAGCTGAACTCCCTGCCCTCCCGCCTGCCCCTCTTCCCCCACCACCGCTCCACAATCAAGGATGAGAGAAATCTAATTTCAAATCATTCACATGGTTTGACAAATAAAACAAATCTTGAATAAGAGCAAACAATGCACAAGTCACTGAGAATCACTGAGAGACAAAGACGCTAAAGGTTCATGTTGAACGCCAAGATGGCAATGTGAGAAAAGTGAATCCTGATGTTTGGTCTCTTCTGGAGGGAAGGGTCACATAAGTTCACACAATACGAATAACTAGTAAAGAACAGCAGATTCAGGAGAGCATTGTACATTCAGACACAGTCACAAGACAGAGAAAATGTTAATGCTACTGCTACTACTAAAGCTACTTTGACTACTGTTAAATACACATTTATCCCTCCCATTTCAGACGGAAAAGGCAGAAGCTGAAAGCACAATAGGGTACATTTTGGTGCGGTTTAATTAATGCTTGTTGCTTTTCTTCTTACACTTATCTACTTATTTAAAGTAACAGATTAAAACTTTACATAACTTAATTAAAAGTGAAGTAAAACATTTCAAATGCTGTACTTTTATGCTCTCAAAAACTGCTGGGTGGTCTGAAATCAGAGGAATAAAACTGCCATTTTGGTAAAATGAACAACGTGAAGTGATTGAAAATATCCAGAAATGTGGCAAACCATGCACTGGAAAGTACAAAAAGAGAGGTGTTCATTTTACGAGACAGCAGTGAGTGTGGGGCAAATTCGGAGTGAATTCGTCGTCGAAAAAGGCAGAAACCAAAACAAGTCGTTATGGGGTTACATAATACCTGGGGGACCGGGCGCCTTTTCTTTACTCTGCCCGTTTGACCCTCCTGCTGCCACGGAAAAAAAGGAGGAGCACAGGTTAATGATAGGAAAGAGCTAAACCCAAAATTATATTTAAAACCAACTCAAGGGAGTACCATGACATCTTTAATCCCACAATAAAAGGCACCGGAGGGTTGAAGATGCATGAGAACCATGTTAGAAAAATATATTAAGAAGAATTTGGCACATGTCCAAGTGAGAGATGTAGCAAAATACAGTGGTCATGTAGTAGGCAATAGAAGATGAAATACAAAAATAACAAAAAAAAAAGTCATATTTTTGTAATTATGTTTTGATTAATCTTAAAAATACACAGAGTAACATTTTACCCAATAAATAGATTAAAATGCGAGCATTTATTTTTATCACATATTTTTACAGGGAAGGCAAAAACAGCATTCTCTGTGTCTAGCTGGTCATTAGGAGCATGTTTTGTATTGCTGGCAACAGTCAAATCCAAAATGTTACGCAGTGTGCCTTTAAGACAAGTAGAACCGACTTTGAATTTGAATTTTCGATGATATTCAAAGCTCAATATATCAAGCAAAGATATGTATCATAAATCCTTAACAAAAACAAAATAAACTAGTACAAGGCTGGACAATTTGGTGTCTGTAGCTACTTTAACAGGGTTCCTGCATAGTTTGCAATGACAAATGTAAGACCTTTTCAAGACTTAAAATGACAGAATGTAAGACCACGAGCTCCTAAAGATGACTTGTATTTTATGTCAAATTAAGTCAAATAATTCTTGAAATAAAAAAAATATATATATGCATTTGTATGATTTGTATAAATTACATAATTTAGAGCAGAAACAACCAAGCTGCATTATACACTCAACAAAAATATAAACGCAACACCTTTGTTTCTGCTCCCATTTTTCATGAGATAGATCTTTAAGTCCAAAATTCATTCCAAATACACAATATTACCATTTCTCTCAAACATTGTTCACAAATCAGTCCAAATGTGTGATAGTGAGCACTTCTGCTTTGCTGAGATAATCCATCCCACCTCACAGGTGTGCCACATCAAGTTGCTGATCTGACATCATGATTAGTGCACAGGTGTACCTTATACTGCCCACAATAAAAGGCCACCCTGAAATGTGCAGTTTTGTCTCACAGCAAAATGCCACAAGCATTGAGGGAGCGTGCACTTGGCATGCTGACAGCAGGAATGTCAACCAGATCTGTTGCTCGTGCATTGAATGTTCATTTCTCCACCATAAGCCGTCTCCAAAGGCGTTTCAGAGAATATGTCAGTACATCCAACCGGCCTCACAACCGCAGACCACGTGTAACCACACCAGCCCAGGACCTCCACATCCAGCAGGTTCACCTCCAAGATCGTCTGAGACCAGCCACTCAGACAGCTGCTGAAACAATTGGTTTGCATAACCAAACAATTTCTGCACAAACTGTCAGAAACCGTCTCAGGGAAGCTCAACTGCATGCTCGTCGTCCTCATCGGGGTCTTGACCTGACTCCAGCTCGTCGTCCTCATCGGGGTCTTGTCCTGACTCCAGCTCGTCGCCGTAACAGACTTGAGTGGGCAAATGCTCACATTCGATGGCGTCTGGCACGTTGGAGAGGTGTTCTCTTCATGGATGAATCTCGGTTTACATTGTTCAGGGCAGATGGCAGACAGCGCGTGTGGCGTCGTGTGGGTGAGCGCTTTGCTAATGTCAATGTTGTGGATCGAGTGGCCCATGGTGGTGGTGGGGTTATGGTATGGGCAGGCATCTGTTATGGACGAAGAACACAGGTGCATTTTATTGATGGAATTTTGAATGCACAGAGATACCGTGATGAGATCCTGAGGCCCATTGTTGTGCCATACATCCATGAACATCACCTCATGTTTCAGCAAGATAATGCACGGCCTCATGTTGCAAGGATCTGTACACAATTCTTGGAAGCTGAAAATGTCTCAGTTCTTGCATGACCAGACATGTCACCCATTGAGCATGTTTGGGATGTGCTTGACCGGCGAATACGACAGTGTGTACCAGTTCACACTAATATCCAGCATCTTCGCACAGCCATTGAAGAGGAGTGGCCCAACATTCCACAGACCACAATTGACAATCTGATAAACTCTATGCGAAGAAGATGTGTTGCACTGCATGAGGCAAATGGTCACACAAGATACTGACTGGTTCTCAGACCCCCAATTAAGCAAAAAACTGCACATTTCAGGGTGGCCTTTTATTGTGGGCAGTATAAGGTACACCTGTGCACTAATCATGATGTCAGATCAGCATCTTGATGTGGCACACCTGTGAGGTGGGATGGATTATCTCAGCAAAGCAGAAGTGCTCACTATCACACATTTGGACTGATTGGTGAACAATGAGAGAAATGGTAATATTGTGTATCTGGAATTAATTTTAGATCTTTAAGTCCATCTCATGAAAAATGGGAGCAGAAACAAAGGTGTTGCGTTTATATTTTTGTTGAGTGCATGTATTAACAAATGGTTATGGAAATAAGTATAAAGGATGGAGACATTTTCTTTTACATATTGCCTTAATTTGCAATTTGAAACAGATTTTGTATGTGTGCATTAGATACTATTCTATATTGTTACAATAACTTCTTCACATTCATGCAGTGTTCATGTAAGGGATAATGCACGACGAGGTGTCCATTTTCAGAAATAACTGGATGATGCAGAGGCTTCCGCGGAGTCCAGTTATTTCTGATAATGGACACCTCGGAGTGCATTATCCCGCTTATACCATGGTCCGGCTAACTGCCACAGTTAATTGGGGCCTGTTTGCTTATTTTTTTAAGTCCTGGGCAGGAGTTATTTACATTTTTAATCAGTTTTACCTGAAACTAGTTCCAGCTTAATTGTTTACCGTTACTATGGGAACAGCTGCAGTGGAGTGATATAGAACGTGATTTAACTGTTGTACATTATCACTTTTTAACGGACACCTTTCAGCCGATCAGAATCAAGTATTCACATAGACCATGGTATAACACAGAATTAAACAACAGAAAGAATCCAGTGCATCAGAATTTCTTAAATTGACCGACTAAGACAATTGTCTTATCCAGTTCATTCAAGTTAAAGCAATCTTTGTCAGAGTTGTTGACTTCTGTTCCAGTGGGAACATGGACATCGCAACTCTTATATTCAAGAACACACAAAGTAAAGTAAAAACAGCAAAATAAAGCAAGTTACTAAAACCCAATGTATTTTACTCAACAAAAATAACTTGCACTAAAATTTACAAAAAGTTTGCTCAATGACAAAAGTTTGTTTCGTTTGTATATTTGAATTTACCTGCAGATCAGGACACGAGCGTTTGGCTGGCGGCGACTGTGACCCTTCTTCTATTTCTTTGGACAAGTGCTTGAGCATGATACATTTCCCCACTGTGAACCCTCTGGAGACAGGCCAAGGATATGCACGTTAGTCCGACTACCAACTCAACATTTATCAAATTAAAACCGGCCTTTGCCAAGAAGACTGTGCCATACTTGTCCTTGCATTTCTGAAGTGCCTCATCGGCTAAAAGCTTCAGGTTGATCAGTTTGTCTCCCCTGTAGAAGCCGTCTGAAAAGCAAAGACATTCATTGATATAAAGCAGGCAGGTAAGATGGGAGACATGTCGCATTATTGCAACATGTGACATATTATTTTATTTGTTTTTGCATTCTGTGCTTAGAAATGAAATGAAATGAAAGGAACTTGGACTTTCATTTAAGCCAAACTGGAGTTACAAGGCCTGTTCACGTGTACAGAACTGGTGAACAGGTCACAGAATAGGAGATAAGCGTGACTTGTATGTTAATATTGTACTGACCTCCTAACCCAGTCCATATCTGAAAATCAAAAACCTTAAATAAAAGAAAGTAAATAAAAAGGAAAATGTAAGAAGATCGCTTAGACTAGAGTCTCAAATCATAAATCAGGGTTTATACAGGAAGCAGCAAGTGAAATGTATTGCTTTTTGATGCCACAAATGAAAAAAAAAAAAAGTCTGTGCATATTTAATTTCTTTAAACATACAGATCTGCAATGATGTTTTCTGAAATTGTTCTAAATATATGTGCCAAAGTTGCCCGGTGTATCCAATTTACTTTAGAAAACATAATTGCAGATTGTCTTTTTACAAGTATAAGTCGTATTTGGGTGGCTTGTCACCCCAGGGTGATTGTGGGTCCTGGTGCCAATCGGCACAGACGAGCCGTTACATGCAGCTCCTACCGCTGGCTTTCGCATATGAACTTTACTTGCCATTTGTGTGTGTGTGTATCAGGCCTCAAGAAGACCAGCTATATTTCATGGTCGGACACACATACAATATTGAGCCATCAAGATAATAATACCTATTCATAATTTCACATTCAACACACTTGTTTTTTTACAAGCTGTAATTAGGTCTACATACAGATGATAGACTGGATTACTGTGGGTTTCTGCATGAAATGCTGTTTTTGCCCATCCCCTAAGCTACGGGATTAACGGGTTTACAGACCCAGACCCTAATCCGCCTAATAGGACTTTAATTGGGGGCTACAACTCAGCACTTTGCCTGAACTCCAAATTACTCTCCAATATAGAAGTGCTATTGCAATTATGTGCTAAATAGGGTTAATCATTATGAACAGAGTTGCTGATGTTAAGCCACAGGCCCATCAAACATCTAACCTCATGCCAAGCTATAACAGTAAGTAATGAATCAATTAAATTATTTATTCTCATTTGTAAGGATATCTTGCACATAAAAAGGCGTGCAATTTGTTGTTTCGCCGTTTTCCCCTCACCTGCTGTTATGAGCAGCGAGCACTCGGAGTCCATGATTCTTTCACACAGCGACTCAGCAGAGAAACCGGCAAACTAAAAAAGAATACGGAAAAAGTGAACAGTTTGAATTATAATATACATTTTTTACAAGTCAAACTGGATTATTTTTTTCTTCTTTCAAAAGATTTGCATATGTTAATCCATGAGTTCAGCCACATTCAAATAAGAAAAACAAGAAATATTAAAAGTTTGTATGGGAATGGGAAGATCTCCCGTTAATGAACACACATGGTCTCATACATGTAAAGGTAGGTAAGGGCTAATTTCTACTTGGTTCTTGACAGTTTGCGGCCATCACCCAAGGAGAGGCAAAATATATGCAAGGGACGTCCCAACATAGTTTTGATAATGTCTCACCACTATGGAGTGAACTGCTCCGATGCGCACACAGGCCAACATGGCGACCACCAGCTCGACCGCCATGGGCATGTAGATGGACACACGGTCGCCCTTCTTCACCCCTAGTTTGCACAAATTTATTATGGATTGACAAAATGTGTAATAATCAAAAACTGATGATGTGAGGCAGGCAAGTTATTTTGAAACAAGCGTATAAATCTTGCCTTGTGACTTGAGGACGTTAGCGAACTGGCAGACTCTCTGCAGCAGCTCTCTGTAGCTCACAGTCAGCTCATCACCGGGCTCATTGCCTTCCCTGTAAAAACAAACACTGTCAGTCAGTATTGTTAAGTCAAACATTTAAGTCTGAGGACCGTTGTGGTTCCTGCGTATTAGCCGACCCAATAGAAGAATGTATTGATTGAATAAGAGGGATCACAGGATCGATCTCTGAGGAACCCACCAGGTCACTACCCAATATCTACTTTCGCATTGGGAGGGGGCTAAATCTAGCACCAACATGTCGTTTTGATAGTTCAGTTGAGTTTTCTATGCATGTTTAGCCCCTTTATAGGACCAGACTGCATAGTCTCCATCTGTGCCAGGTTCAACTGACTGAAGGACCGCCTCATCCACCACCAGGCTGTCAGGAAGCTGAACTCTCCCCTTCCCTCTCTCTGCAGCTGGTATACATTTGTTTTGTTGTATTTTGCACCATGACAATTAAAACTAACTTGTTTAGATCTGTATGTTAAGCATCAGCAAGGTCAGAAAAGGCCATAAACTGAGATGCTGAGATACTCCGAGGGTTGTTAGGATGGACACCTGGCATAACACACATTCAAAAATGCAACGGGCAAAAAGTCGACCAGGCATACAGTTGTTGCGTCTTTCGACCTGATACTAAGCCCACCTTGCTTATGTGGTGTGTGAGTCAGTGAGTAAATTATGATGGTTCACATGACTACAGCTGAAGGCAAAAATCTGCAGAACAGTACTGACATGTTATAGCAGGGCTCGACATTAACTGGTTGCTCGATCGGGCAAGTGAAAATACAGACAAGCAGCAGAAGCCACGTGTCCCAACATTTATTATTAATCTGCTATTATTTTGCGCCAATACACTTGCCGATAGTTTAGCCCCCCGCAGAAGTATATATTTTTCACCATTATGTTCGTCACTGTTGTCTACGCGCACGAGCGCTGGTCAGGGAGTGCTGCGTGCAGGAGAGGACAGGTCGGCGCAAAAGCAGGAAGTTTAGTGTTCGTTTCTACCCGAGTTTGCTCTGATTTCCTCACGGTCAGAAAATGGCTTGTTTGTTTGTAGCAAGCGCTAACGAAAAGCTAACGGTCAGCTACAGTCGGAGTGAGAGCCGCCCTCCCCTTCAGCTAAGACAAGATATTGCTGGGCAGTAAAACTTTCAAGAGAATAAACAACAGATGGCTGTGACATTGGAGATTTGCAAATAAAGTATTTTACAATTGTCAAGAAAGATCGTAATTCAAAATGAACGCTATTTTACAGGTAGACTTTGTCGTTGGGCAAGTAAAAAAATACTTGCCACTTGCCCGGTGGGCAACTACCTCTGCTTAATGTCAAGCCCTGTATGGGTTTAAATTTAATTTCAATGAATTCCATATATTAAACAAAGGCAAATTGAGTGAAATTGTTCTGAGCGATATTCTTTAAACATCCATAGCCCCAGTGCTGTCAAAGAAGCCGCAAAAAAACTTCTCCTCAAACAAGTACATTTCAGCCACATGTCATTATTATTTGAGTCACCTTCAGAGTCAGTTACAAAGCTAGGCCTCAGAGCTTTGTAACTGGGTAACGTGGTATTCCGGCAAAGAGATAACAATGGACTGAGAGGGAAATGGGCTGTGACATCTCTGCCCATCCACATTACTGAGCACAGCCCTGGACTAAGTGAGCGTCACCTCAACTGTCAGTTTACATATAAGACAAACTCGGACAAAAAAAAAAAAGGCAAAGTGAAGACCAGCTAAAACGATTCTCCACAAGTCTTGCTTTGTGGCCGTGCAGATCTGACGGAAGTTTATGACACTCGCTTTCGGCAGAGAGCTTCGGGCCAGGTAAGGCTAAAGGGAGTGGCCACGTAGAAACTGGTTGGTTCTGTACAGTACTTTATAAAACAAGGGTGGCATCGCTATACTTTAAATAGTTGCCGCAATTGCATGCCTAAATGACTCAAAACACAACTCCAGGTATGATTTGGATGAGGGAAAAACATTGTAACATTTGGACAGCTACACAATCAGACAAGCCTGCTGTTTATATTAGGTTGAATCAATGGGAAGATGTACAAATTACAGAACAGCCGGGGAAACTAATTTGAGAAGAAACTTATATCTTACTTTACTATCTGTAAAATGAGGAGTACACAAAACATCCAGCTTCACACTTTCACTCATTTGTGCAGCGGCTGCTCTAAAGCAACATGATTTCAATGCATTTCCTTTTATTGCCCAACCACTTGGCACACGGACTAGCCCCACCTTCCAAAACTTTCCACAGAAGACTGCTTATTGCATAACGTTGACGAGTTTTAGAATGCATCAAGTTAGTAGCTAGCATTATTGTGCCATCATTGTTGCTGAGGGATTGGTCCGGTTGCTCTGAGGTCTCCATGACCCGAGAGTTGGGTCTGACTGCTCTCACACTAATGCCAATAATTGTTGATGTTTTTAAATGTGTGCGTTTTCTTGTGGCACTCAGATTACCTGAATGAAAAGTGCGCTACAAATAAAATGTATCATCACCACCACTACTACTACTACACTAAATGCACAACTCTACCGTGACAAGGAGCAATTAGGGCATTTCTAGTCAATTGAGCTGTTTAACAGTAACCTTCCAAATTACAACGCAGCATTTGTTTGTTTTCAGCAGTGCTGTGCATACAAATGCCAAAAGCAGAAAAACTAAAACACTGCAAGCCAAATTCAGCTCAAGTGCTCAATCTAGTATCAATGTAAAATGTATTTTCTAAGTCAGTGTTGAGCCACAAAGATATTTATGACATTATAATGAATAGCTCAGTGACCTCTGGCCGGCTCATGTTAAGCCTAAAGTCGGCCCTGGTGAGTTAGAGCCAGACATAACCCGTTCCTCAGAAACTGGGTTTGGGGAAAATTTGCACGCCAACAATTCACTGTGCAAAATGTAGCCGTCACATGGCTCATAGTCACTGGGCCTGGACTTGAGCCCACAAATAGTCATCCCCATCGAGTTATTTTAAATCATCTTGAACAGGTTTTAGCAGGGCTAAGTTTGGATCACTGCTTGATACCAAACCAGGCCACCGTTTGGTGTCCGTGATTGACAAATGTAATCAACCAATTAGAGAAACACTGGATATTATGCAGGAGCAAGCACCTGAGCCGCTCAGTTCATCTATCCAGAGACAAAACAGTCACCAGAGGCTTAAAAAAAAAAAACACACTGCAGGACTTCATTAGTCAGTCTGCCTTTTCTTACGAAAGGTCCAAAGCTGTGGAATTCAATACTCACAGAACTTAAAGCCATATTTGAGTTTAAAATGTTCACCTCTAGGGTTAAGTTTTGGCTGAAAACAAACCAAAGATGTACCCATTTGCCAATAGCGTGTGAACAAGCGTGTTGGAGACTTTGTATTGCACTGCATCTGTGTGATTGAAAAGGTTTTAAAAAATGTGATTGAACAAGTTTTTTTTAGTACTGCATTTTGTATTTATTGATAGTAAACCTTGTAGAAAGGGACAGGAGTTGAAAATTAGCACTGGTTATAAGCTCTATTTGCTTTGCATTAGAACAAAACTGTGTTGTAACTACATTATGTTGACTGCATCGTCCCTGATAGTCATAAATAAATAAGAGTGGGGGAAAATCGTTGTGGATTTAGCTTACAAAGATAGTCACTTGACTTTTGTACTCACAACAGACCTCCATATGGAAATGAAACATACACAGCTTTATTCTGTGCATGGGTCTCTGGAATCCGGACAGACACTGGAACATCCCATTTGCCACAACAATGCCGTTTAAAACTCTAATCTTAGGGGAGGTTTTACAGTGTTAGAAATGCAAAGTGTGGCATGGGAGTGAGCAATAGAGATTTTTGTATACGATTTCTTTGAGCTATTATTTACAGGGAGTTATTATTTACAATATTTACATCATTACATTTACAAAAAAATAAAAAAATAAAATAATAATAAAAATAAAAGTGCCTACCCCAATTTCAAAGTACAATACAAGTGTGTGAGTTTTTTTTTATTACTCTATTTACTTAGTTTTATAAGTTTCTTCTTCTTTTTTCCATTGCTCATATTACCATTCTGGTCACCATTCTATTGATTTACTTATTGTTTAAGTAGTCATAGTGTTTTAGATATACACACACACATACAGACATATGTATACATATATCTACATACACATATATTACTAGCGCACATATTTATTATACATATATTATCATCACCATAATATCTATCTGCACTCTTGCCTTTTACTGTAATTGATTAATTTTTATGTTGACGTTTTAATGATTGATTTGATCTGTTTTCTTGTAACTTTATGCAACTGTGAAAGCACTTTGAATTGCCTTGTGTATGAATTGTGCTCTACAAATAAACTTGCCTTGCCTTAATAACAGTGACAATAATAGCATTCTCAAAAGTATTATTCTCAAAAATATCATCTTCAAATTTATCATGTTTCTCATTTCTATCATACCTGCTTCCACTGTAATAATGTTGGTTAAGACAGTTCTGTCAGTGGTTTTTGATTGTTTTCCCTATTTGTGAGCTATGTTAAAAAAGACAGGGTATTATGTGGCAAGCTGGTAGAGGGCGGTAGCCCCCACCCTGCTGCCCTAACTAGTTGATGTTGTGAACCGCTTTATAATCCTTTACTGAGTGGTGCTTTAAAAAGACAAGATTTATGAGCCCGTTGAGAGGGGGACCCTACAACAAGTCCACATCTTGCCTGCCCCAATTCTATTTTATTTGTAATGACCAGCGGAAGCAGGCCATAACAGAGTTTTTAATGCTTGTAATTTATCTCAAGTTCCTTTAATACAGATCAAATAGACTTGGTTGATAGAGTAGGTGACAATTGATTATATCAGCAATGATATGGTATTTCACAAGTTCATAGTAATACAGATTACTTAGGGAGAGTGACTGAGAGACAAGGTCACATGTCTTCAGCATACTCCTCAAACACAGTTCTCTGATTCTGATACTGTCTTTTGAATTGCTGTAGACTAGCTGCACCTTTTAAGTCTTCGTCTAAATTATTCCACAGATTTACTCCTCAATGACTTTTTAGGGTGGAATGGATACATTGTACTTTCAGATTACGAGTTCCCCTTAGATCACCACCTACTCCGATAACAGAGTTGTATCATGGAAATGCACCATTTATTTCTTGCATGAACCAGCGTAGCAGTGTGCAGGTCTGCAGAGGTCAGTGTCCCAGACTCTATTTGCAAACCCAGGGTGATAATGACAGCATACAAGGACAGCTAAGGCTAATAATACACACAACAGTAGAGGGCTGCTTCTAGACTGGCTTCAAATATCGCTCTGACCTTAGCCTGCAAACACAACAAAAAAGCCCTATCCAGTTAACATTTATGTACAGTGAGTGGCTTTGTCTACACAGCTTTGCATAAAACATTCAAGTGTTTATACGGTTTTGCAAATTGGGTTAGCATTAATTAATGCAATTTCCGCCCTGTCTGCCTGACAATACTCTTCAGTTGGGCTACAAAGTGCACATCGATTTTAATAAGAGTTTCAGTTCAAATGCAGGCTCGACGACACCCACGCACGCGACGTTCTCATGGCTAAGGAAAGGCTTTTTTGCAGTGGTACAAGCCAAAGACTGTCCCAAGGTTTGATGTTAGGGAAATTATTTGGGGGGATATATTCGAGTCACCGTTGCTCCTTTGTCACTTGAGACTCCATTCACTGACCCAAACGAATCACTGGATAATTTCTCCATTTGGACCATACTCGCAATGAAAAGGAAAACGCTCAGTCAAATCCAACTTCCTAGGTCTCGGGGGAACAGAGAAGCATTGTGATGGTGGTTAGCTACAAGTTTGTTAAGTTTCACTAAACCTCAGTCAATATGGACCATGCTGCGTGTCAACCTGGAGAATTCAATCGCTGAGTTATTTTTAACCTCCACAGTTGTATTTTTGACCGCTGTGCAAAATGCCGCGGCTAGCAACAGTATGTTCATGCAAACAGCAGCTTGCTAATGCTAACAGCAGCTAGACAGAAACTATGATTGAATTACCAAAAGAAATAAAATAAAATCGGCCACTGCTGGAACGGCCAAGTATTTTTGTTTTACAAGATTATAGACCAGACATTTGGAAAAATAGGCCAAAAATATCGGTTGAAAATATCGGCATCGGCCAGTAAAAATACCCCAAAAATCGGTATCGGTCTTAGGAAAACAGTCGATGCCTACATATGAATCCGTTGACTACGTTATCTCAAATGCACTAAAAGCTCTTACACAGTTCATCCACAAACCACTTCCCCTATTGACTAAATTCCGCCATTCTTTACTTAAAAGCCCAATATCCTCAAGTGCTGTCGTGCTGGTCCGTCCTCATTTGTAACGCGTACCATTCTTTTTTTTGCTGCAAGGGAAATAGTAGTAGGAGCAAGCAGACAGGACAAGGGAGACATGAGGACAAAGAGAACAGACTCACGATGGGGCAAAGGAATATAAAAAGTGCCTGAAGTGATAAACTGGTTTAACGGCCTCTTTGAGACCGGGGCCTATGAGTGACCGTGGCCATGCAATACATAGAAAATTGTTCTGCATTTGAATGGTTGATCTATTTTACCAGACCTTTATTTTGTACCAATTATCAGGACACAAACATGAAACTGAAAACCTAACCTACTTGGGGACGGCCTCAAAGAAAACCGAAACCGCAGCAGCTATCCGCTTGTAGTAGAGAAAGTGAGAGCGCACAAAAGACCAAGAGATGGGAAACAAAGGAGTGAGGAGGAGAGTGTCACCATTCATTCACAGAATCCCTTAACGTCTTCTTCTATTGTTGTAAAAAAATATAGGGGCTTAACACGCTGGTCGCGTAATGATTATCTAAATTTCTGAAGACTCAGAATGGTCATAATTAGGAAGTCGTCAAAGCTGCAATTACTTCAGTGGAGCGATATCTAGTCTCCACAGGGACAGAGCCATAAAAGACCTCTACACACGAGTTCTGAAATTAGTTCAGCAACTTATATTCCGTCTTAAAATGTACATGTTGTACTGAATTTTCAATGGGGAAAAAACCGAATGGCATATGAACAAAGCTTTAAATTTGTTAAAATTATTCAACATACAGTGCAAGAAGTTTGGGCAATTTTGTCTCCATAAGGATTAATAAAGTCAAAAACATTCAATGGGAGGATAAGCATTTCAAGGACATGATTTTGTACATCCTAGTAGATCTTAAACATGTGTAGCACGCTTTACCCAGTATCCTTTTCCAGGACATTTTAAAGTGCAGAATAAACCCTCTCAAGTGCATTGTCGTGTTTGTTCCCTTACAATGTAGCCACGCACATTGCTACATTATCAAATAACGCAGTTGGCAACAACCACTGTCGTTTGAGTCTGAAGTCACAGCTTGTGCATGTCTCGTAGGAAACACAACAAAACCTGGGGTCCTCCCCTGGGAATTAAAAAACAAATAATATTTCTCGTGTTCTGGTGCATTCATATGCAGCTAAATGTCATGTGAGTAATCTTATTTTAATCATGTGAATTTGTTGTTTTAATGGGACACATGCTTCTGTATTTATAAGCCCTTCTTAATTTGCAAAATGAGGAAAGCAGGAACAGAATTTTCAAGAGTTAACGATCAAGCTCTTCCCCCTCCCTTTTGATTTGACCTGACAGGAAAAGGTTCATAGGAAAAGCTCGTCTCATTGGTCGACGTGGAAGGATACTAGACTCTGATTATTTGCCGAGATCCGGGAAGCAGGGACTTTACAAAAATATAATATATTATCACTTACTTAACATCAAAATGCACTTTGACGAGACTATCACTTTAATAGATCAATGCTTATATAAACTGATGTTTAAATACAAGTTAATAATTTTGCATGCACTGTAGACACTTATGTTTGACAGGAAGACACAAGCACAAAAATGTAATAACTTTCATTAAAGAGACTAGATGCAAGTTGGTCATTTTATGCTCACTACTGCCACCTCAGGTCTTATGCATAACTGCAGTCTCTATATTAAGCTTGTGCATGGCGGCACTTCAACCCGAAGTAACAACTTTTTAAATGACAGGGCAGGATTTTAGAGGCAGTTGTGGTGAACAGGTCTGGGCTCATTCTACACATTAGGACATGGCTGGAAACTGTAGGGGGATGAAAATACTTTGTTTTAACATTTTTAAACTCTGTGCAGTCCCTTTAAAAAAATAAAAAAATAAAAACGCAAAATAAAAAATTAAGGGTTGCACGCTTGATCACAAATGATGCAAATTGCAATTTAAATGGTTCTTCTTCAACAAAATGTCCATGAGATCTTGTATAAACCCTGCAGTATAGAACTCTACCAGCATGTTCTAAAATGCATCTGATTATGCGGTCTTTGCAGCATGTAAATACTTCAGTCTTGTGTTAATTTTAATGCTACGCGTTAAATATTTACAACATGAACCAGATCATGAACCAAAAATCTAATCAAAAACATAAATGAAAATTACACATTGATATTGTTTTCCAAATCATTCAACCCTGGCCAAAGGTATGTGATAATATCTTTGCATAGCGAGACCAATTTGCCATACAGAGCGTTCTATTCCTGATCCTCGGCATGTGTAACGCCGAATTTACACCAGAGGAATTACAGCGCGTAAGCGTTGTAGCGCAGCAGACGCGCGTCACTTTTTTCCATTCTAACCTATCATGATATTTACACTAGCAGTGTTATACGCGCGTCAGACGGACGTATTGACGCGAGGCTGCGCCTAAATTAGAATGGAGTTCTAATTTTGACGCGTATACGCGGCAAACTCCCTGTCAAAATAAGTTTTCTGTTGATTTGTCGAAGTTCACAACAAGCATATTGGTGGTGTCTTTGGCTGTCAAGCCCCAGCTCGGCCACACGGTGGTAGAAGTCACCTTGCTGATGACGCTGCTGGTTAATTGGATGCACCCATAGTCGCCTGGTCTGTTGTCTCTCCTGTCTCCTCACTTCTTCTACCAAAAGAAGAAAGGCCAAGGTGCGCCTTCTACTCGGCACAGTTTCTATAAATAAATGCACAAGCTAAGCTACGGTAAGCTAAAAAAATATGCAAATCATTTCATAAATTGGCAGAGTTCGATGTACGACTAGCAAAACGTATTAACATGAGAAATGTTATTACTTACCCATTTTTATAAGCAAAATTATTCCAAGTGATTTGGGGAAGAGACACCCGAACACAAGCGTAGCTTTAGCTGCTCTGACGCCGTATGTGTAAATTTGCGCTTTCGAAAATGCGCGCGTATAACGCGCCGCGTACGTAACGTCCAGTAATAGCTCCTGGTGTAAATTCGGCGTAAGGGGCTGGAAACATCCCTGCAATGCCTTCACAGAGCACACCGTGCACAGTTGGAGACAAATTTACCAAGTGAAAACACCATTTTGGAGCACGCTCAAAAAATAACTATGTTCATGGTCCATCAACCTGCATGCAGTACCTCGAACAACAACGTCTCTTTAATTACTACTGGCTAAACATGGCTGTGTTATGGTCAAAAACATTAGCGTTGAGTATGTACAACGGCCTGTAGCTCACCAGTAAAAGGCCACTTTGTTGCCCAGGTTCTTCTCGTGGACGTTGCGGTCGAGGAGGTTGTAGCAGATGTTGGTGGTGGCTCCCTCCATGAATTTGACGAAAATCTCTCCCTTGGTCACGTCAAAATTGTAGCTCAGAAAGTCCCCGCTGTGCTTGGACTTCCAGAAAAAGTCTTTGGCAATGTCACCCCAGAACTCTGCACAGGATTAAAGGAAAGGGGTGAGAACTTTTGACAGTAAACGTAACCACACAGAGACCACCAGTTAATATTGATTCATCCGCCTTTATTAGTTTAAAAAATAATAATAATAATATTAATAATA
Source organism: Proterorhinus semilunaris (assembly GCA_021464625.1). Classification (NCBI taxonomy): domain Eukaryota; kingdom Metazoa; phylum Chordata; class Actinopteri; order Gobiiformes; family Gobiidae; genus Proterorhinus; species Proterorhinus semilunaris. The sequence goes on along the minus strand of CM038347.1, from coordinate 30,761,836 downwards.
AATAAAATAAAAATAGTTTAGCAAATCTGCAGGGCTCTCACGTCAGCATCCTTCTACCCAGCATGATCCCTCCTCTGCAGATACAGAACCCCTGGCATGATTATTGTTCTACGTTTCAGTATTTCTCAACATCAGCCAGAACAATCTTCAGTGGTTTAGTATAACTTATCCCTCAATGACTCACAATGCCGGTCTACTGGAAGCCATAAATATGCCTAACCCACATACAGTCCAGAGTCCAGCACCCAGTGAACAGCTCATTCAGGACAAACCCGCTAGATCAGTCAAAGATTTGAAAGTCTGTAGGTGCTACTGACGTGGAGATATTGTTGCACCAATGTGAGGAAAATGCATTTTGAGAAAAAGGCCCTTGAAATTACAATTTCCCAAATAAATCTATGGAGAAACATCGAGTCAATGCAATAATTAAACATTTTATTGTCAAATTTATTTATTTTTTTCTTCTTCTTCTTAGGTTAAAGTTTATTTGTTAATAGTCCAAAAGCTGAAAATGAGGAAAAGAAAATTGAGTTTTGCCTGCAGTGTCCCCCCTAGAATAAAATCTATTCCAGTGTCATTTTAAAAAAAAATGCCATAATGGAAAGACATAAAGCAGTGTTTTTGGATTTCAACCTTTCTGGAATTGATGTCAAGAAACAGCTCAACAGTAGCCAATATTCCTTTTGCTTAATTTGAAGTAATGTACTGGGTTCATAACACACAGGGGAAATTCCTTCCTTGTTCAATCAATAGCAATTCCAGTGATGGCTACACTCAGGGCCGGACTGGGACGATAATTCAGCCCGGGCATTTTTTTGTTTGGACCGGCCCATTGATTTTATAAATCAATGTCATGAATTATCCTTGTACTCGAGTACTTTTAATAAATTGTTTCACTCTGAAGAATTTTTTCTAATGTAATTACAAGATATTATTCTTGTTAGCCAATGAACGCCTGAATGAATGAGCAGTAACTAAGCGTTTCTACATTATAGCTAACTAATCCTCTTTACTCAATAATATCTGAGAGACTTACCGTCCGGGTTTTCAATCGACTTCGTGTACATTTCTTTGTATTTCTCAAAGCTTGGGACGTGGGCATTTTTACTAAACTTTGCAGAAGCGAGATACACGTCTTCTTTCGGTGCCGTTTCAGGAATCATTTTGGCTAATTCTTCTTCTGGTCCTTGCGAAAAAAGAAAATGGCACAGGTTCCCTTGATACCGATATCCGATGCAAAGCCTATTCTTTATAATAAACGGAAACCCCCAATAACTCGCACACAATGAATCAATGCAGCCAACCAATGCTAACAGCTAGTTTGCGCTGCAGCATCCACGTCCGTGCACTTCCTTATTAGAGATGGCAACAAAACCTAGCGTGCAAACTATGCAAACAGCAGCGGCATATGCTGGGCTGGGAGGGCGTTTGCAGAATGCGGCAAGTCGTGTTTGCACTGTTGAAATATTCCCGTATGTGGTGGTGGTGGAGCAAGTCCTGCACAAGACAGAAGCTAACAGGCTAAAGCTAACGTAACAGTTCGAGGGAAAACAAACGGTGTGAACTTCCGCAGTGAAGTCGGCGTGTAGGAGAGTGGTTTGAGATCCTATGGCGCGTTTAATAGTGGAATCGAGAAGGTTATTTCGGTGAGTGAAGTTCCATTCATGCTGCACGGAAGGGTGGAGGTGCTGGCAGAAGTGTTGCCCCCGGTCTTCGGTCCTTTTATTTTCAGCACGGACGACAACGAGCGTGCGGGGCTGAACTGTGCTTGGCCCCTCGCGTCAGCCAATCGCAGCGCCGTGTGGCGAATGCGTGTCTTCTGTTCTTTTTTCTTTTTGTATGTTGTTTATTTATACGTAAGGTGTTCCGTGTTACCAGATAGTCAAAAAAAAGCAGCATGCGAGCGACAAAAATGTGTCAAGAAATGCGACCAAAACGTGATGAAGGCGCAACAAAAATGTGACGAAAACGCAACAAAAAAGCCAGAACAGGCAGCAAAATTGCGACACAAACGTGACAACATGACAAAAAGTAACGAAACAAGCAATGAAAACCGACAAAAACATGATAAAAAAAAAAAAAAAACGTGACAAATAAGTCACTTATTTTTTGCTCCTCAGTCGAGATGGCCCAGCAGAGGATGTTCTTCCTGCGGCAGCTGAGGAAACTTAAGCTGCCAACCAAAATGCTGGTGCAGTTCTTCATGGCCATCATCAAGTCTATCCTCACCTCCTCCACAGTGGCGACTCCTGGCCACCCCATTGGCCACCCCACTGGGGTGAATATTTTCAGCCCAAATTTTCAGCCAGCCAGGCAAGCCGCTCTAGACCTATAGTTTTGGTTTGCCACCCCAAGATTTTAAGTGGCCCCATCTGGTCACCCCAAAGAACAATTTCTGGAGGCGCCACTGCTCCTCCATCACCGTGTGGTTCCCCGGTGCTACAGAACGGGACAAGCACCGACTGCAGCGCATTGTGCGTGCTGCAGAGAAGGTGATTGGCTGTGAGTTCCCATCTCTCCAGGACCTGTTCACCTCCAGGACCCGGAGGCGTGTGGGTCGGATCACAGCTGACCCTTCTCACCCTGGACACGGACTATTCACCCCTCTCCCCTCAGGCAGGAGGCTACGGTCTATCCAGACCCATACCTCCCGCCCGCCACTTGAACAGTTTTTTCCGCTCCGCCATCAGACTCATGAACAATAACAAGTCTCTGTAGCTTAGTTACAGACTCATGGATGTTTCTGCACTGTTGCAGTGTGTGGTGTGTCCACACTTAGACCCGCTGCTATCACTCATCACTTTATAACACTTAATATCACTTTAGATGCCTACACATCTGTAAATACAATCCCGCTGTTGTTCAATGTCAAATTGTTGTTGTCTTACCACACGTCACTTTATTTTATCTTATTTATTTAATATTTTTTATGCATGACCCTTATAGCCTTATAGTTTAAAGTTCTTAGCTTATTGTTTATCTTAATTTTGTGTTGTATGTTATATGTCGCACGTTTGCACCGAGAAAAAATCCTAGTTTTGTGAACCCTGTTCTGAAACAATGGCAATAAAACCTATTCGGATTCTGATTCTGAGATGCTTTTAGATTTGGGTAAAGTCAAACTGGCGAAAACGCACTCGGATCAGGCGAGGGGTAAGAGGTTAAAGACGCAGAGAATCACACTATTTCACAAAGGACGTGAATGAATAGCTTGCGAAATCCATGGGCCTGCTTTAGCAAAAACATGTATTTTAATCATGAAGAAATCCTCATAGTATGCCTGAACTGTGCTATAAAGGAGCTATACCTGATTTTTTTTCTTTTTGTAGGGTAACATTATTTTTGCCTCATAAAAGTATGTTGTAAAAGTAGTAATCGGTGAAAAAAAAATCAGCCTGATGTGTGAAGCTTGCACCGTATTATGACTTGTTGATGTTGTATGGTCAACTCAAATTGTAAATTCACCTTATTCCGGAAGTTTGCGGGGGCGCCTTAAATTTATTTCTATGGGGCGCCGCCATGAATTGTGCCCGCCCCATCTCTCCTTTTAGATTACACCGGGCTGGAGAAGTCCAGAGAAAATCAGTTACTACATGAACACAAAGCCGATTTTAGGCCGCGCAGAGAAACGGTGCAGTGTTGACTTGTTGGTGTAAATGAACATTGGACATTTTACACAAATCAATCTCCTAAACTTTAGATTTTAGCTGAGAACATTTTCCCTCGTTTGCCGCTGAATGAACGCAACAAGAGGCAAAAATGGACAGGGCTTAATAAGGTAAATATGTGATGAGGGGTTTACCTTTTCTGTCACATATTGACTCTGAAGGACAGCCGTGACGGTAAAGATACCCATTTTGTCACACTTTGACTAAAAATGTTCAAAATCAGGTATAGTCCCTAAAATGTTCTTTTAATTTTTGTTAGAAAAACCATCAGTTAAAAAGACAACAAATCTCATTAATACAAGCATTTTTTTTTTACCTTAGTAATGTTTGTTTTCTAGAAAAACTATATGAACTAGAGAAAACATATTTTTGACATATTTTTTTATTTTTAAGAAAAAAGACAGCAATCCCAGTTTGTCAACACTGTTTATTTGATGCAACAGCCAATTAATGAGATATAATCCACTGTTTAGTTGCTGGTCATCACCTGAAAGAGAAACCATTTATATTAACCATTGGTTAGCAATTAGCATGCAAACAAATCATTTGATGGAGAGAATGCAGAATTAAAGGTGTAAACAATGTGATCTGTTATTACAATAGTTTTTTCATAATGTATCGATTGTAATGTTCTAGGCCTAAAGTACAATATTTTGTTACTGCGGCATAAACGCAAAGACAGAGCAAACTACTTTATAAACCATTGCTCTGGTTCAATGCAGCAACATGAAAATACAGCTTATTTTGATACAATATCACAAATGCCACAATACTCAGCACAATGTGGTCTCATTATGATAATAATAATGCTATACACTTGCAATGCGCTTCACAAGCCTGTATTACCAAGTTTCTCAAAGCGCTCTTATGAAATGAATACTGTCATATGTGATTAGTTAGAATTTATCTTCACATACGTTGTTGATCCAGCTCATGTAGGCGCTGACTTTGGTGAAGACGGAGGGCTTCTTGTAGTAGTTGCAGCCCATGCTGGAGCCAAAGCTGACCACACCATGAACGTCCCAGGAGCCATCAGGGTTCTGACAGTTCAGAGGACCACCAGAGTCTCCCTGAGGACACACCACAGTCAGGAGTTACTTATGCAGGGTGAGGGAGTGGTACTGTGTCTATGTCACTTACATTGCAGCTAGCCAGCTGGCCATCTCCTCCAGCACAGATCATGCTGGTGGTCACCAGGCTGCCCCACCAGTCGCTGCGGGAGCAGGTGCTATGGCTCACCACAGGGAGAAGAGCCTGCTGAAGGATATCAGCGATGGGACCACCAGCTAAACGGACACAGGGAAAGGTTTGCATTAGAATCAAGTATATTGGTAAAGCCTAATGTGAACAAAAAGTGCAGTAAAGTGCATACTATTACAAAAGAGATACTTCTTCTGAGAGTTCTAAAATGATACGTTTTGTTTTGTCACATAATAAAACCATAATGTCAATCATGTCAAGCACTAACCGCATTACATAATAAAGTATTTTGTCTAAAGTTAAGTTAAGTAATATAAAGTAGAGCCAAAATGCACCGTGTCTCCTATACTGCAGGTGGGAAATAAATTGTTGTCAATGGAAGAGAGTAAAGGAGTTTTTCTCACCTCGGTCTTGAAACACAGTGACATTATGACATAAAAAAGTGACCTTGTATTATTTTTAACGATATTTTACTTTCTGTTGCCACTCTGTGTTGATGGTTTGATTGTGAGGAACTCTAAAGGACTGAAGCCCATCAGTGCATTTTCTCACAGCCAGTGTCAGTTTAAGTTAGACCTGTAAGTTGGCCATGAACACAAGATATAGTACAATATCTGGACTGCTGGTTTGTGGAGACACACGTTGAGAAAACCGTAAAACTTAGCAGTCAGAAGAGGTGACCAGCATAGGGCCGTTTCGTCTCGACGCAGGGTATTCCTTTTTGCAGTCTACAACTTAAGTAACTATGTACTCTGTGCATAATATGCACAGAGTACATAGTTACTTAAGTTACTGCATGGACATGTCATGTGGACTCACTCCAGAGGCGGCCCCAGCCGGTGACGTAGCAGGGGGAATCGTGGGGCAGAGTCACCCCAGAGTCGGGCAGGCAGGCGGGCATGATGTTGTCAGAGATGGTCACAGGGGTGGAGAGCTTGATCAGGGCGATGTCGTTACTGCATAGAGAAAATATTTAATTTATTAATCATTTATTCCACAATGTCGCCATGAATATGTAATTGTAACGTATATTACCGGATTCTGCTGGAGTCCCAGTTGGGATGTACCACAATCTTAGCGGGGCTGATGGCGATGGATCCAGGCTCATTGTCAGTATCCATGCTGTGTTTGCCCAGGTACACCCTGTAGGTGCGGCTTCTGCTCACACACAACACAAAGCAAATGTGTCAAAGAAAAAAATGTGCATAACTACTGCTTCTGTTACTATATTGTAACATTTATTTTGACATTATACTGCTGCTAATAATCTACAAAGCCTTATCCCTTTTACTGTGATTATAATACTACTCATGAGGCTTATCGGGTTTTATACATGATATGACATCATGGAGACAGGATATTTTGTCATTTGCAAAGAATTGATATGGATGATTTCTGTTACAACCAGCCACACGTCTTGCCCAATTGCCCACGTACACAATGTCCGTATGTGCTTGATTGAATTTTGAACTGGCAATCCTTTGGTTGACGGGCCAACTTTCCACCCACTGCCCCACTCATGAAGTACATAATATCCATACAAACCCAATGCAGTGAGCAGCGGTCAGGACCCAGTCACGGGAGATCAGGGTACCTCCACAAGTGTGGTAGAAATTGCTGCCACTCTTGTACTGCAGGGACACCTGGTGGGGGTGAGCAGAATTGAAAAGATCACTAAATAGTATATACAAGACAAAAAACAACAATGATTTTTGGCCATTGAAGGTGCATCATGCAACTTTTTATGGGAAAAAAAAATGCATATTTGTGCATAATTGACCTTTTTAACATGGTGCCTTTACGTTCGATCCCAGTGGCCTCTACAACTCTGCAGGATCAATTGTTTTGTGGCAGTGAAAACCCGCCAAAACTCTTAAAACAATTGACATCATAGAGGCCACTGGGATGGAAAGTTAAGGTGCCATGCTAGCCCGCTGGGTCACTGAAAGGTAATAATACACTAATACACCTTGACATTTTGTCATGTTTACAACCATAAACATAAAGATTTTATGTTTTTACTGAAAGTTCACAGACAAGTAACAGACAACTGTGAAGTGAAAGCAAAATGATACATGATTCTGTTATTTTACAAAAAATAGAAAAGTGAAAAGTGGGCCGTGCATAAGTATTCATACAGCATTTTCTGAGTGCATTAAATTGTCTTTATAACATTCCTAAAAACTGCAGAAAGTTCACACCTTGCCCTAACCATTAAATAGAGGCCACCTGTGTGTAATCTGCTCTCAGTATAATTCCAGCTGTTCTGTGAGGGCCTCAGAGCTATGGTCAGAGTGTATTGGTCACTAAGCAACATCATGAAGGCCAAGGAGCTCACCAGAGAGGTCAGGGATAAAGCTGTGGAGAAGTTTAAAGCAGGGTTAAGTTATACAAAGATTTCCCAAGATTTTAACATCTCACGGAGCACTGTTCAATCCATCATTCGGAAATGGAAAGAGTATAGCACCACTGCAAACTACCAAGACACGTCTGTCCACCTAAACTAACAGACCGAACAAGGAGAGCACTGGTCAGAAATGCAACCAAGTGCCCCAAGATAACTCTGGAGGAGCTGCGACGTACTGCCGCTGAGCTGGGGGAATCTGTACATGGGACAACTATAAGTCGTACTCTACACAAATCTGGCCTTCATGGACGAGTGGCAAGAAGAAAGCCATTATTGAAAGGAGGCCATAAGAAATCCCGTTTGAAGTTTGCTAGAAGTCATATGGAGGACACAGCTACCATGTGGAAGAAGGTGCTTTGTTCAGATGAGATAAAAATGGAACTTTTTGACCCAAATGCAAAACGTTATGTATGGGACAAACCTAACACTGCTCATCGTCCTGAGCGCACCATCCCCAGTGTCAAATATGGTGGGGGAGAATCATGCTATGGGGCTGCTTTTCCTCAGCGGGGACTGGGAAGATTGTAACAATTGTTGGGAAGATGGATGGAGCCAAATACAGGGACATTTTGGAGGAAAACCTGCTGGAGTCAGCAAGAGAATTGAGGCTGGGGCGGAGATTCACCTTCCAGCAGGACAATGACCCTAAACACAAAGCTAAATCTACAATGGAATGGTTTAAAAACAAACATATTAATGTGTTAGAATGGCCCAGTCAAAGTCCTGACCTAAATCCTATTGAAAATCTGTGGAAAGACCTGAAAACTGCTGTTCACAAACGCTCTCCTTCTAATTTGACAGAGCTTGAGTTGTTTTGTAAAGAGGAATGGGCTCAAATGTCAGTCTCTAGACGTGCAAACCTTGTAGAGTCAAACCCCAGAAGACCTTCTGCTGTTATTGCAGAAAAGGGGGTTCCACAAAGTATTAAGTCATGCTGTATGAATACTTATGCACGCCCGACTTGACATGACAAAATGTGCAAAAGTTCAAGGTGTATTAGTACTTTTGAGAGGCACTGTACACACAAATAAAAAGCCCCCCCCCTAAACAGTTACATAATGCACCTTTAATATCGGTGCATTTACTCTAGTAATAAGATTAGATACTTTGATCACCACTGGGCACAAGGTTTGTGATATAATAGTATATACTATTTCAAATAAAAAATTTATACTTGAATATGAGTATAGTGATACTGTATACACAACATGCTCTTTGAATACACTAAACAAGCATTAATGGCAAAATGTAAAGTAAGTACCTGCCAGGGCCAGCTTCCCTGACGGACATCGTCTCCCCCAACCACCCTGCTCACAATGGGAGGGAAAGTGGGCAGGCCGCAGCCGTACGCTGGAGGGACATTACAAAGGCAAATTATACACAAATGTCAAAATATACTCAACACCAGTGGTTCACAAACGTTTCAGGCCTTGATCCCCAAAATCCACAGACAAACAACTCACAACCCCCCATTGTAAAATGTAATGTGTATTTTATAAGGTACAAAACGTCTCAAATCAATTATATTAACGTTTGTTTTGATACTTTGATATGGCTTAATTTCTCAAGAATATGCAGTTTTCAATCAAACGTACACCCAATTCAATGTTATATATATTTAAATGTTTGTTTTTAAATCAATCAACGTGACCCGTAGGTTTCTTGTCAGAGCACATTTATCGCAATGTTAACATAGAAGTACTCCCTGAACCCAAAGTAACCATCATAACTTGACAGCTTACCTCCAGCGACAAACAAGGCCAAGATCACGAACTTCATGGTGACTCTTCAGTAGTGTTGAATGGGCTCCTCGTGCTTTTATACTGTTTGACAGGTGGAAAGTAAAAAAAAAAGAAAAGAAAAGAAAAAGTCAACCTTGAGATAAGTGAGTAAACCTCCAGTCCGTGTGAAGAGAGCACATGCTAACATAGAGACAAGTCAGGAGCACTGGGATACTGTGTTTATGACTGAATGATAAAGTTGCATTCTTAAAAGGCACACAGTTTTGACTACACTCGGCTCAATTTGTATCTGTAGAGCACCTTTCATTCACACCACTACCACGAATAATACATAATTAAATTAAAAAATATATATTTGATAAGAGATTTAGAATAAAGTGAATCTACAGAACAGAAAAGATAACGAATAAAGAAAAATAAATGGGTTTCATTAATTACACACCGTTCCCCGCGCCTGCGACACATCCCCGGCCAGCACCCCAGGCCGCACACCGCTAGCACCCCACCAATCCTAATTTTTGTTTTGTCCCTTTAATTCCCAGTATGGCCCTAAATAGGATGAAGTGCTTTAAAAATGAGTATCAAACTCGCCCTATTCTTTACAAATGACTTTATATAATATGGCGTATAAATGTATTATTAAAAGATAATAGTCAAAAAAGAGCCACCCACTGCAGTAACTTACATGCACATATTAACTATAAGTGTTTTTAATGTTTTCAAACAGAACCAATTAAGAAGAATCACAGAAATATTGCCATATATTTTGCATCCCTGAAATCAACTAAGCATAAAAGTAAGACCCCCATAGTGATTTCAAAATAGATCGTTCTTTGTAGCTTACCTGCAAACCTTGGTTAACTATTGACCGAGCTGAGAGATTTGGTTACGAGAAATGGTGGTATTTTTGGATAAAAACCTGGCATCAAACTCCTGCCTCATGTTGCGGTTCACACAAGACATTTTTTCCGGCAGTTTTTTTTCCAGAAAGTCAGAGGTCGCCTAATGTTTGTGGTATATAAGAAAGTTGTTTGGAAGAAGGTTGAGTAACTGACTATGAAACTATGAAAATTGCTCACTGTGCTGGGGGTGGTAAATTTAGAGCAAAACAAGTATTCAAAATTTTACTTTAAAATATATTTGCAAGTCCCAATATGAATTCAACATATTGGAACTTATGCTTGCTGCTGTGAAGGTTGTATGGTTGTAAGGACATTCTCTTTCAATTAAGTTTATCTTCCTGAAATTGTTTCCTCATAAATAATTAATTTATAAATTGTAGAATTTCAGCTAAACATCACTGTTTTCACCTAGTATATAAATAACTTTTGGCATTTTTGAAAGTTTTTAGAACATTTTGCAATGTCACATATTCATTTGAGCAGATACTGTTTGTGTACACTCTCAGTCTTACAGAAGTTTTCCATCATAGACAAAGGGTCTCATTTGTGCTCAAGCACTTGCCGGAGAAGGTTAAACAGAGTCGTTGATACTGATGACTCACTAAACAATCAAGATTTGTTTTAACAAGTTGAAAGTAGTTTTCTCAGTAAAAAATGTGTGGACCCATTTTAAGTTAAACTCCTCCTACTGGATCATATTTAGTTTGGTGCCAAACAAAGGCAGCTTCTTGATGAATGAGAGACAAAATGGCAACCACTTGAACTACCAAGTCCAGATGACGGCATAAGAACCATATTCCACTATAGCAAAAATAACTTTTTTTTATTTTTTATTATGTTGTATCTGATTGTGCAGGCCCACCTCCTGCTGTTGAGTAGAAGAGACAGGCCCTAACAGATTAATCTACAAGCTGTTTTAATACACTACAAATACTAGTGGAAGCTAAATGAAAAGGGATTTAATAGGATGCGATATTTAAGCAAAATTGCAATAGCGTCTCCTCCTGGAACTGCCACCTTAACGTGGTGGAGGGGTTTGAGCACCTGAATGATCCTGGAGCTCTGTTGTCGGGGGCTTCGTGCCACTGGTAGGGTCTCCCATGGCAAACAGGTCCTAGATGACGGGTCAGACAAAGAGCGGTTCAGAAGCCCCTTATGAGAGACCAACAGGCCCGGTTAGAACCATGAGGCCGTCACGGCGATTGCTGCGTAAAAATGAAATAAAACGCAAATTCAGTTTCATTTGAATAGCATTTTCTCATGTTTTCAATCAGATTTCAACATTTGTATTCGATAATCCTAAATATTTGACCAGATCTTCCAGGACTCATAGTCGGGGTGTACGGTGATCTTGGCAGGTTTTATGGCGATGGAATCAGGCTCGTTCTTGTTCCTCATGCTGTGTTTGCCCATGTAAATCCTGTAGGTTTTGTCCCTGTTTTACCTGATCAAATAAAAACTACTAAATAATAATAACAACAGTAGCTCTGTAATAGTGTATGATATGGTGTATTGTGCATATCAGAGCATTATCATGTTCATGTCCAATGAAGAGTGCCAGAAGTTTAAGAAAGCTATGCTAATGTGTTTAAGGTCTGTAATGTGATAATAGAACGTGCCAATTAAGTGGATTCCTGGTGAAATTTTGGATTCAAGTTCAAACCACAATATCATACAGATTTATTTATTGCCAGGCAAGTTGCAATTGTGGATTTCTGACCTGAGAAACCAGGGGGAGATGAAAGACCCTCCAATCATCCCATTAACACTTACCCTCTTCAAAGTTTTACAAGTAGTTAGTATATTTATTTTTCTCTGTCTCCAGTTTATTTTTTATTGCTGAAACCGCAGGTTAGCAAGACACAAAGTAAGACAATTGATTATTTACAATGAACAAATGAGCAAAGGTCTGAGCTGCACCCTGGATGCTATTGTAGACTGAAATGTTATGTTGAGATTGGTTCCTCCTAGTGGACAGAAGGACGGAACGCTTCTCTACTCTGTGTTTGTAAGTGCACACTTTCTTTTTTTTTTCTCTCAAGAGGTATTGCGACGATTTGGTGAAACCTGGAGCAAGTGTATTACGAGGGAGGAGATCAATATGAAATATACCACAACAAGAAATGCTGCAGAAATACTGTCGATCAATGAACACCAGGCGATATGAAAAACTGGACAAATATTTAGTGGAACCTGTGGAACTCTTGTTTCTGATGTGAACTTGTTGTGGAATAAAGCCAGAAAAAAGGAAAATGTGCATTTATTCCTGGGTTATTAAATGTTGAGGTCACATTTACCTTGTTTCACGACTGGTTAACCTCTTAACCCCCGCCTTAACCGAGCACATTTTCTCCAGCTCGGCTTTACCCAATTTTAAAAGCTTCTCGACTGGAGCCTATAGGCCAAAGTAACGCCTCATTTGAGAACTAAGACCTACAAATCTGATCAAAGATTTTTCCATGCGTTGTCGTCACTTTTTCGTCCCTTTTTTGGTCAACTGCTTAGCTGCATTTTTGTAACTTTTTTGTAACCGTTTTATTTATTTTTCATCACGTTTTTGTTGCCTGTTTCGCTGCGTTTTTCTGGCTCTTTAGATACTTTTTTGTCCTCATTTACGTCTTGTTTTTGTCGCTATTTTGAAGCTTTTCTCAAGAAGCGTTTAGATTTGGGTAAAGATGAACTGGAGAAAATGTGCTCGGTTAAGGCGTGGGTTAAGAGGCTACCAATAAAGATGAAGATGTATTTTTAAAGTGTATTCCTAATGACTTTTTAGTTTGAATTGATGGTTGGAAGTGCATAAAAAAAATCATGAATTTTGCAATAATCTGTATAAAAATGATAAAGGGATCATGGGATTTTCATTAATTCATTGCATCCCCTCTGCTGCCGTTATTGCACGCACACACATACACATTACATAAGGATAACTGCATGGCCATACAAACCCAATGCAGTGGGCAGCTGTCAGGACCCACTGGCTGGAGATCAGGGTACCTCCACAGGTGTGGTACCAGTTACCACTGGGAGCATTGTACTGCAGCGACACCTAGTGGGGATTATAACAAGGAGCATTCTTTAGTAAAATGATACTACTTTTCACATTTCAAGCCATAAATATGTAAGGCAATAGTTTTTACAAGACTTCAGGCCGTCATAGGCTCTATTTCTGAACGTTATTTTCTACACTGCGTTCCAAATTATTATGCAAATAACATTTTTCTCTGACTGTCTAAATTGTCAACTCAAATGGCAGTCAGCATTATTTTGAAGTATTTAACTGTTAGAGGATTGTTTGAATGTGGTTGAAAGTCCCAGTGATAACAGTATGTTATTCAAAAATAAATATAGTCAAAAACTCAAAAGCTACTGTTCCAAATTATTATGCAACTCATAGTTTCAATACATTTGAGCTTGTAATTAACTGAAAATGATCATTTGTTGAATTAGCATTGGGGGTCATATTTACTGAAATCAAAAGCTATTTCAATCAAAAACATCTTAACAGGTTACGTTATATTTTGACATAGGAGCCCTTCTTTGATAGCAGCTTCAAAATTCTTAAATCCATTAAACTTTTTTGAGATGTCAGTGATTCAAAGAGCCCTGAGACACAATACTGTCCGTGAGTTTCATTGAAAAAAGTTTCTTTTTTTTTTACCTTTATGGCACTGAAATACAATTTGCATAATAATAGGGAATACGGTGTAGTTATGTAATTCAACTTGTTTTTCTATCCTTCAGTATCATAGTATTGTAAAAGCTTGTAAGACCTTTTGGATTGTGCATCTAGTTTTCGATGGTGAACTAGCAGCTAATTGTTTACAGTATTGCTGAAAGCTCAGCTGTCAAATGTACTCATCTCTGAGGAATTAGGTTGTTGAAAAGGGAGGAATGAGTTTGGACCAAAACCATCAAATGCATGTGCTTCATCTTTCATTGTTAAAGTGGGGGTATTATGTGAAAATTGACTTTTTAGAGATTTTTACCAAGTGACAATGTTGTTCTCGCACCTTTGAGTTATCTTTGAATCTTCTCCCTTCTTAGCACTGCGGCGACGGCTCCCAAACAGCTCCTCGTGAGGTCCTACGTATCCAGGAAGTGCTTTCTTCACCTCTCGGAACTCTTCCTGCGCTTAAGCCTCTCACCACGAAGGTAAATCTATCGCCATAACTTGACTACAGCCACACAGGCCGAGAGGTGTATTTTTTTTGTTGGCCTCTTACTGAAACAGCTGCGCAGCAAGAGGAGGAGGGTGGGAGGGTCTTATAGTGAACCGCGTGGAGGATCAGGAAGTGAAACTACTGGATATTTAGTTTCATCTGTTTTAGCTCAATGTAACCAACAACATGTAAGATTGTGATATGTTGTGTGATGTGTTTAAGTGTATTAACTAAAGTACCACCTTATGACTAAAACAAAACAAAAAACAAAATCAGGTGTTTACATTTCTCTGCCATAGATTATTTTGATGCATTGAACAAATTCATGTAAATTACAGCTATTTGAATCATCTCCTATTGATTACAAGAATGTTTTCTGGTATAACATTCTTGTAAAGTCAGTACCGGCCAGGGCCAGCTGTGCTCACGGACATCGTCTCCTCCGACCTCTCTGGTCAGCACTGGAGGGGAAGTGGGCAATAAAGTTACACATGTATTTGTTGAGTGCCTATAGTAAAATTGTTAGTTACCAACTTAACCACTGACAACGTTACAGCTTACCACCAGCAACAAACAACGCCAAGATCACGAGCTTCATGGTTACTCGCGTTGAAATGAGCCACTCATACTTTTATACTGTTGCTTAACATATGGAAAAGTCAGCTTTGAGATAAGTGAGTAAACGTCTGTGTGAAGAAAGCACCTGCCCAACACAGAGGAGAGTCGGGGACACTAATATGATATGGTCAAAGCAATAATTACTTATTGTGTGGCGTGATACAGTATATTCCTAAACTGTATTGCAAATGTACATTACTTCATTATTAGGCTGTATGTAGCTGACCATAAATTGAAAATAATCAGCCCCCATTTCAATAAAACACACTATTAAGAGAATGCTGATGGCATATATGAAATGCATAATTATGTACAGTACATGAATACCTTTGGCGCTTCTCCCGCCTCCTTCTCCAAACTGATTTAATGAGGCAAGAATTTAAACGCCACTATTATATTAGTTCATGATTAGCTTGTGTTTGTAAATGTTTGTGTTTGTAAAAAGTATTTGCTTGTAAGACACTTTCGTAAAAGTGACATTTAAAGATTCACAGGCAACAAGTCTATTTGTGAACGTTTGTATTCATAACTAGTTCAGTGCATTATTTGAGGATTATCTTGTGTTTGTAAATGTGTGTGCCGCATTATAAAGTTCCACCTTAAAATGGGCATCCAGACCTGGCTCCCCCTGTGACTTTGACCTCCTGCTGCTGTTCGCACATTCATTTAGCAGCAGTTTTATTTATTTTTTTTCAGAAAGGTTGCATAATGCCGCGGGTATAAGAGAAAGGGGCGTCATATTGAAGCAGGTTGAAGAAACGGCAACATGAAGTTTGTAGTGCTCGCTTTGTTCGTGGCTGGGGGTAAGTTGAAATTAATTTCGATTTGTTACCAAAGTGAAGCTTTATGTAAGAATTGTCCGGTAATTTTTATTTATTCATAGAGCGTTTTTGATTTTGTAGCATATGGCTGTGGCCTGCCCACCTTCCCTCCTGTCGTCTCCAGAGTGGTTGGAGGAGAGGACGTGAGACCCAATAGTTGGCCCTGGCAGGTAAAGCTACACGGATGGGTAGAGACAAATATTAAAGGCCCTGTACCTGATACTATTTTTTTCAGGTAGTAGAATGAAATAATTGTGTCCTCCTTCAGTACATTATGAAAGTTAACATTGTCCATCTAATTATTATCTATTTTTATCGTTCAAGAACTAGCAGCTACAGTAAGTTGTTGTTAGCATTACTGCAACTATAAACTCCTAATGAGCTATAAACCTGGATGTTAGAAATCTGTGAGGAAAGTAAGGAATGAATTTGGACACAATTAAGAATGAATACATTTACAAACAATGAAAGCAGCCAAAGTGATAAAAAAAAATTATACAGTAGTTACCAACAACAGCCAGCACTTTTATCGAGTCTACATGATAGGCTTTGTGCACAGAATGTCTTTGGCAAACTGTTGGCTAGTGTAGTGTAAAGACTACTTCCTGCTCACAGTTTAACATAAATAAAAAATATAATAAGATTTAAAAGACAAAAAATGACCTCAGAAAATTAGCCTCATATAGCTGCTATGCCTTATCCCATGCACAGAGCCTATACTATCCCCTCTTGGGCGAGGACTCCCCAAAGAGAGCTTCTGAATCTCAGTGGTGCTTTCCTTAAAAAACTAACAAACAATGTAACTAAATGCTAATATTTTTGTTGCAGATCTCTCTGCAGTACAACAACAATGGTGAGTGGAGACATACCTGCGGGGGTACCCTCATTTCTGACCAGTGGGTGCTGACGGCTGCCCACTGCATCAGGTAATCAACACCACATATCGACCAAAAAATACACTGTCATGAATGGATCCATTTTACCGCTTAGACTCAGTAGTATTGTACTCGGTTGTATTGCTGCAGGCAGTGATTGGCTAACTTTTGTCAACAGGCATCAGGAGGAAGTAGGAGAAAGGCGGATAAAGGTCTTCCAGGATGAATTTATACTTAAAGTGCATATGACAAGTTTTAATGCTTTTGAAAAGTTTTTAGATGGATAAAATTCTATTTCTGTGAAGCATTTTTTATAAATAAATGTTGGGGAGAAACTTTAATTTTATTTGAATTTTTAAGCTGCTGTCAGGAAGTGACATAGATAGAGGTAAAGTTCAGAGCAGTTTGACTCACACACTTTTCATTGATATATAACATGGTCAGGACCTATAAAAACGGATCTAAGCTTCTTCCTATTTTCTTTTGTTAAGTTTTAGTCATTTTTGTTGTGTTTTTGTCACGTTTTTGTCAAGTTTTTGCTGTTTTCTTGTGTTTTTGTTGCATTTTTGTTGTTGTTGCGTGACGAAAACGCAACAAAAACGTGACAAACAAAAACAAGGAAAAGAGTTTAAAGCAGTTTTGTAGGCCTTAGCTTTCAAATGAGGCGTTACTCTGGCCTCTAGGCTGTAAGTTCCAGTCGAGAAACTTTAGATTTGGGCAAAGCCGAACTGGAGACAATGTGCTTGGTTAAGACGGGGGTTAAGGGGTTAAGCTTGTCATATACATGCCCATACCCATAACGTCTTCTCTCCTGTGAAACATTATAGCAATCGGGAGTACAGAGTGGCCATGGGAAAGCACAACCTGAAGGAGACTGAAGACGGCGCCGTGTTCAAGAGCCCTGCTAGCATCATTGTGCACGAGAAGTGGAGCGCTCTGTTCATCCGGTAAAACAAGACTTTACAACTTACTTTACAACTTACTTATGATGGATACTACTGAATAACCAGAGTATCCAGAATTATTAGAGTCTTGTTACATATACAGTACTTCAACTTCCTAAAAGCAACTCAGTATGTAGCGGGGCTAGTTCTCAAATGTCCAGTCCACACTGAGTTCTACAATAACTGCCATGTTACAGTGAATGTGTCCTCTGTGTCTCCACAGTAATGACATTGCCCTGATCAAGCTGGAGTCCCCTGTCACCTTCTCGGATACTGTCATGGCCGCCTGTCTGCCCGAGGCCGGCTTCATCCTGCCCCACGACACACCCTGTTACGTCACTGGCTGGGGACGCGTCTACAGTAAGTGCAAAAACAAGAACTTCAGTCGTTGGAGTGTTAGTACAGACATACAACTCTTAGTATTGATAGCCTACAATTCATATTTTATAACTCAATATATAATTTATTTTCTGTGCATTCGAAAATCCTGCTGAACTTCTCAAGAGTTGTTTTGTTTTTACAATTATACATAATGTGTATAATAAAACCAAGTGGATCTTATACTATACCGCATTTTAATTGTCAATTATATCATATAGTCCATTTTTCTCCTGCTCCAAATGGACCTGTTTTGTGTCTGTCCCTCTCTCAGCCGGAGGTCCCATCGCTGACATCCTGCAGCAGGCTCTTCTCCCCGTGGTGGACCATGCAACTTGCTCCAAACCCGACTGGTGGGGCTTCCAGGTCAGAGAGACCATGGTCTGCGCCGGAGGAGACGGCATCGTGTCCGGTTGCAACGTGAGTCTCTAGGAGCTAGTCTAACTCCATGGCTGCGCCGACAAGTGCATACTGTCTTTGAGTCTTTGAGCAAGGCTGGTGGAGATTTTAGGGACTGTATGAGTGTACTGAAAATAATAAAGCAGCTTTGAGTATTTAGAAAAGCACTAGGCTAGATCAAAATGTATTATTCATGATAAAACATTGCATTTTACATCCAGGACTTGGAGCTTAACATTGAATGTAGCAGTTCCACCTCTTAAAACATGACTTTCCAAGTGCCACCAAGAATAATCCAAGACCAAATCTCGGATTTACAATTTCCTCACATTGGCGATATCTCTGAGCACTGAACACCTTGTACTGCTGAACACTTCAGGTCAGTTACAGCTGCTGAAAATGACTGGCACTGGTAAATCATGGATTAATGGATTACTGTTGGTTTCACGTTTGTCTTTCACCGTTACTTTGAGTCTTTTTCTCTCCGCTAATTTCTTTCACCTTGTTGGCAATTGGCAACAAACGTTCGATGGTTCCTTTGGTTCCGTCCCACTATTATTTGAAATGTTAACATTTTGTTTCAGATCCCGTATTAACAGGACTTCATATTTAGAAACTTAAGTGTCTTTCTCCGCTCCACAGGGAGACTCCGGCGGTCCTCTGAACTGCCAGAGCCCAGATGGCGCATGGGGGGTCCACGGCATCGTCAGCTTCGGCTCCGGCATCAGCTGCAACTACAAGAAGAAGCCCACTGTGTTCACCCAAGTCAGCTCCTACATGGACTGGATCAACGCTGTAAGCCACGAAAGGAAACACTAAAGATAACTAACAGTGTGGAAGACAGTAGTCAGAAATAGACCTAGCTAACACTAGCTAACTACTTTCTCTTTCTTCTCTCCCACAGAAAATGACTGCCAATTAAGGAGAATGGACTTTTGGAGGGTCAATTTTAGGTCACCGTAACAACAAAAACAATAAAGTATTACGTTTAAAAGTGTTCATTTGAAGTCTTGTGTCATTGTTAAACAGCCCAAACATTCACTGTCCGACTGTGGCATTAGATTCACCATTCCTTTCCCAGATGTCCGTCTAACTCAGTGTGGATCATTAACAGTTTGCAATAAACAGTCTAAAAGCAGGTGGAATGAAAAATCTAAAAGAACGCCATATGTGCACAAGGGGTGTGACAATACTTTGTGATGTTTTGACAATACAATACCGATTTTATGCCGATATCGATACATTGATGACAACATGCATATTAGTAAACAGCTTCATGCATATTAATGAATCTACAGTGCTCCACAATGATGGTCAACGATACAATCAGGACAGAAGAGGGCAGCACTCAGACCAAACACTGTCATACAAATATATTACTTTTAATGATAAATATAGATAATGTGGTAACACTTTATAATAACTACAACTGATTTAGCCTTAATAAATGACCTTAACTAATGAGCCTTAATTAATGAACAATTCATTAGTTAAGTGTGACTAACACTTAATAACTACTTAACTACTACAGTTACTGCCTAACTCACATACTTCTTCACATACTTCACTTATTCTTTGTTAAGTAGTTATTACGTGTTAGTCACACTTAACTAATGAATTGTTCCTGTTCAATTAGGTGTTAACTCATCATTTATTAAGGCTAATTAAGGTTTAGTTATTGCCGATAAGGGTATTATAATAATAAATAAGATTGACTAACTTATTGGTAAACGTATTCCTTTTGGAAACAGGACTTTAGTTCATTGTTTATTTATATGAAAATGAAGTGAAAAGAGGAACAAGACACATGATAAAAATAAATGTTAATCATGAAGAATTGTAGCACGCAGTTGTTAATAAATGTTATGTTATGTTTAAAACCGGATGTATCTAAAAAAAAAAAAATTACATATCGTACAGGTTATCATTATTGTGAGCCATGTATCGCGTTTCGTATCGGATCGTGAGGTGCCCCTCCTTAATGTTCACCATTTCCTGAGATTATTTCCAATGACACGGCGCCTGATCCCTTACCGTGATATTTTTTATTTCCTTTTAAATTTGCATATCTGCCGAGCGTGTTTGAAAGAGAGACATGCAATATCCCAATTACCCAAAGGGAGGCTCTTAAGCTGCACTTTCCTGGTTTTCCCTTAAACTCTGGTGGTCACCTTTTGTGAACTTTAAAAAAACTTGATGCGAGTGAGCAAAAGTAATGGGAATTTTCTCTGCCATGATCCATGTGTTGTTTTTAGCAGTTGTCCAGCGGGCACTTTTCCCAGGACAGACAGTATCAGTAGCAGCAGTATCGGTATAAAACAGGCTACTCTACTGCAAACACTATACAGTCCACAGTCATGAGGAGCCTGATCTTTCTCACCTTTATAGTTGCCAGCGGTAAGATAAAAGTGGTAAAATATTTACTCTTACAATAAGGTTAGAGAAAGTTGGATGCTAATCAATTATTTTGTAACGGTGACAAATAGTTGAACAATAAGGTGCTAGTGTCTGTTGGTGTGTAGTTTGAAGGTTGGCTAGTTTACAAGTAAAAATGTCCTAATGCTATTAAGACAATGTTTATTACATTTCATTGGCCAACTGTAGTTTATCAATGCTAACATGAGGATTGTAAACTCGCTTCTCTAATTAGTTTAAATTGCTGTTGTCATGCCATAATTGCATTTAATACGTATATGAATGATATGTTTAAATTGCTATTGCTAATTTAATTGATAACCCAGGAAACAACTTTCATCGAAGCTAATGGAAATCATTATTTGGTTTAGTGTGGGAACTGAAGTGGCTTTGGAAAATATTCTCGCCTGTTTCAAATCTTGTATGTTATTTTTGTTTTGCTTATTAGAGAAAAAAATACATAGAGTGTAGAAGGGCTGTGGACTAAGTGACTTCCCCCATAGCTTTCGGCGCTTGATAACTGAAGCTCGTTCATGCTAGCAATTTGGCTGGGATTTTGGAGCCGACTCTTATATTTAGAATAGAGCTAAAATAAAAAAATAGCACAGGGAAAGAAATTGGACAATGTTGCACATGTTACGACAAACACGTGGAGGTCAGAATGGTAAACCTGTGTTTCAATTATGACTTCAAGAAGGGCAAAAAAAGTTTCAATAGAAAGTCAATTTCAGCAATGAACGTCCGGAGCCTGACCCCATTTCCCATTGGGCTTCAGCAGCTAATAGCGATGCTACGTCCATGTTTTTCCACAATAGAATTACATTTTCGAAGTGTCTATTTTGTCGTCACATATGTTTGATATGGACAACATCTAACTGGTTACGGTTAGGGCCAGGAATTGGAAAACGCTTAAGTTTAGAAAGAAGGAAAACAATTTATGGCTAGGTTAGGAAAATGGTTAGGGTTTATTTAGCGATATATAATGAAATGGCAGTTTTAAATCAATTTTGTCTAATAACTAATCATTTATTTTATCTCTCAAACCAATACTAAGTGCATGGAATGAACAAAAAACAGCAGTTCAAGACCAAAGAAGTGGTATGAACCCTTGGTCACTGGACGTCTTTTTTCCGCATCGTCAAAAGGAGACAGCAAAATAGCAGAGAGAGTTTGTAGCCGTCGTATGATTCAATATACACTGCCTTACATGTTCCCACTTTCTACACTGTAGCCTGGGGTTGTGGCCTGCCCACTTACCCCCCAGTGCTGAGCAGAGTGGTGGGAGGGGACGACGTGCGACCCCACAGCTGGCCCTGGCAGGTAACACCCGTTCTGAACACAGCATACTGCAGAGTGGACACTTTCTTTGGGAAACACATATTCTAATTCTTCCAAAGCCAAGCAGTGTAGCTGATCTGTTGTCCCATCTCAATCAAAAGAGGGTACAGTCTGATTGTTGTTTGTCCGACTCTGACCGCCCAGATCTCCCTTGAGTCGGGTAGATATGGACACTGGAGCCATGCCTGTGGCGGGACCCTCATCACCTCCGAATGGGTCATCACTGCTGCCCACTGCATCCTGTACGTACAGACGAGCCACTATAGCCAAAGTAACACAAGCTAAAGCTAAGGGTTCTATGCTTATAATTAATGTGGGGTTGTTATTGGTTGCTTTGTGGGGTGAAGACAATGTAGTTCGGCAGCCTTTCACTTTTGTTAGGATTTTTTTAATTTTCCTGATCTTCCACGTTCTGCACAGGGATAAATACAGTTACCGGGTGAAGCTGGGGAAGCACAATCTGGAAAGTGAGGAACAGGGCGCTCTGACCATCAGCCCGGCCAAGATCATCAAGCACTACAATTACAACAGCATGCTCAGCCGGTAAACAGATCCAACTACATATATTACAAAATCAGTCACCAACGACAGTGAAAATAGATATTTGATTTAAATGTGTTCACTTCATATGGCACAAATATGAATGAAGACAAATCCAAATACCATTGTCTATTTGCCTTTATGAGTTAACATAAGTAAATATTTAAATAAATGAATAACTCAACAAAGCTTCAAAACATGAACTCTCCCAGATTTTCACAATTGTAATAATTCATCTCTGCCAGAAACGACATCGCCATGCTGAAGCTGGGCACCCCCGTCACTTTCACTGACACCATCAAACCTGCCTGTCTGCCAGAGGAGGGCGCTGTTCTGCCTAACGGAGCTCCCTGCTACATCAGCGGCTGGGGTCGCCTCAGCAGTGAGTCTAGACCAGCCTGATCACAGTAGTGTCTTCATACGCAGCGTTGTAGCTGGCACATATCACCATCAATGAAATTATACTCATTCTAGTCCACAGAATTGTATAGTCAGTCTGTCCCAGGTCGACTGTGGCTGAGTGTGGAGCAACTGATGATTGGGGGATGCACATCATGCACCTCCTCAGTAAAAATGTATCTCTAACAAGACAATGCAATTACTAATTATGTTCATGCTCAAAGGTGCTCATTGTGTACTTATTCATTTATTTATTACGTATTTACTATGATTTATTCTTGGTGGCGGTAAACTGCAATTGTTGCCACAGCTAACCTGGGGTTTATACTAGATGAAAGCAAGACTGCCTTCAGTGTCTGACACTACTGAATGAATGAGAGTGTGGGTTGAATGTGCTATAAATGACCATTTACCACTTGAAGCATGTGTGGGAGGAGGAAATTAGAACTGGCAACCTTTCCCGCTATAATATAATGAATTATAATGAATGGGGGTACAAAGAGCCTTAACTGGGACTAAACCATGACTAAAGTAGCTATACAGAAGGCTGCATTATAGAAAAGTTAGACAGCTGTCAGTATTGCGGTTTCAAATATGGGTGCAATTTATGCCTGTCAAGCTGTCAATCTGACAGTTCACGTTTCAAACAAACTGTCAAACATTTGAGAGAAGACTTAAATGAACTGCTGAACAGAACTACATCAGAACGAGTTTGTAGAGGTCTATACAGGTTTTAAACATAAGACTTCACGGACACTGGAAAAATATAGTGCTACCTTGGCACGGTAGCACAGCGGTTAGTGCTCTCGCTTCACAGCTAGAAGGTCCCTGGTTCAATTCCCACCTGGACGGGGCCTTTCTGTGTGGAGTTTGCATGTTCTCCCCGTGTCTGCGTAGGTTTCCTCCGGGTACTCCAGTTTCCCCTACCACCAAAAACATGTACAATAGGCCAGGATGAATGATGTATGGTGGTGGTCAAAGGGACCGTAGGCGCGATGTGTGTAGTCGCGACAGCGCTTCTGTCAGTCTCCCCCAGGGGAAACTGAAGCTACTAACGTAGTTTACCATCACTGAGTATGGAGTGAATGTAAAATGCTCTCATGTAAAGCGCTTTGTGGCTATGTCTGTGAAAGGCGCTATATAAATAAAGGTTCTTCTTCTTTAATTCCAGTCTGTACAATTGGCTAATTGTGATAGTGATTAATTAGCCCATTCACCACAGTTTGAGAAACACCGATCTCACAGCCCTCTCTTCCTGATAGCGGAGGGTCCCGGGGCCATCATCCTGCAGCAGGCCCTCCTCCCGATGGTCTCCTATGAGATCTGCTCTCAGAGCGACTGGTGGAGCTTCCTCCTCACCAGGGACATGGTTTGTGCCGGAGGAGACGGCATCAAGTCCGGCTGCATGGTGAGTTGTGGAGATTAGGGCTGCGCGATTTTGAGAACAACTTGTTTAAAGTGGACATATCACACAAAATCGACTTTCTTGAGGTTTGAACCATGTTTTAACGTTTCCTTGTCAAAGACATACCTGGAGTAGTATATCAATCCTCGGACAAAGCTGTTAAATGTACCTGTTTCTTTTTCAGCGGGTGTCAGCGCCTTGTACTTCCTGATTACAATGGCGTCATTGTTCAAACCCAAAAACTGTTTAAAGCCCACAATCCATGTGCGGAAAATTAAGAAAATTATTCCTATAGCTGCCAGCAGGAGGGGATTTTTACCAGCTCTTTTTCCCGCATTTCATTTTAACATTTTAAGTCTATTTTTCAGACGCCTTATGCCCACATGCCCACCTTAAATTACTTTGGATGAAGCAGTGTTTACATTAAAATAAAGGAAACAAGCTTAAACATTCTGAAGCTGGTTCTAAAGATCATTGACATGGCAGTTTGAATTGCTGATATTTTCCAAGAACATGCTTTACATTTTATTGTATACATGAAAAATGCTGAAGTGACCTCAGACTCACCACAAGGTGTCATTACATGATCACTTACAAGGTCCCCATTTTCAACACCTGAATTGGAAGCAAAACACATTATGCACATTTTTTCATGCAATGCAGGAAATGCATGTAAAAAAAAAAAAAGTTTAGCGCCTTAATGCTGATTTCAGGCACAGCCAGGTGTGATAGTATTTGAAGTATTCTCGACTCATTGCTTTTTTATGAAAACAGACTATACAATGCTACTTGAGTAACACCTCTTCATTCAGCATATGGCCGAGAAAAATGGCTTTAAACTTAAAGACCTCTTAAAGTTTAATTTTGAAGCTACTATCACCAACTACAGGTAAATGTTTTTTGTTATTTTTTACCGATATAAAGGGAATTTACAAACAAGGGCATGCAAAAAAAAAAGCAGGAAAACTAAAAACGTCATACTCGATAGGAGCGACACTCCACTTGAACAATATCTGAATATCGTTTGAGACTCACCTTCACTTGAACTTCCAGGGAGACTCCGGTGGTCCGCTGAACTGCCAGAACCCTGATGGCTCCTGGGCCGTCCATGGCGTGGTCAGCTTTGGCTCCGGTCAGGGCTGCAACGTAGTCCAAAAACCCACCGTCTTTGCCAAAGTCAGCTCCTACATCGACTGGATCAATTCCGTGAGTCGCTTTATCATCTTTGCAACAATATCGAAGACTGACCAAAAACGATACGCTCTACCTAACATATTACTTCATAGGGGAGGCACACTTTGAACACATGGCAAAACAACTAAATTAGAAATTGTAAAGTATACTTAACAATTGGTTAAAGTATTCATCATAACTATTCTGCAGACATTAATAGTAGTAATAAGGGGGCCCTTTAAAAAAAAAGTATAATTAACCTAATTAGCATATTCAAATTAGTTCACACCTCCCATCCCACGCAGCGACCTAGACACACTGGCGCCTCCCCTCGCACCTCTGCAGGTGTGTGTCCAGGCATCTCCCCCTATAGCGCCTCTGTAGGGGCATGTCCGGGGGCATTTCTCGGACTTAATGATGGAGGCAACACGTGTCCCCCTGCCGTCACGCTGACAGCAGGGGTGACTTTGGCAGGCACAGGTTTAAGGTATTTCAATCTGTCTGTAAATAAAACCCCGCTTTAAAAAGTTTCCTTTTTATTTCTATTATGTGAAAGCTAATGTTTTTTAACAGCCAAGTTGCAATGTTTTATTTCTATTAGTCTTAACTTCAATTATATTTTTTTATTTTTGCTATTTCAAAGTATGTTGCACTTTAGTTGTTTTTTGTACATTTTGTAAGCATTTGCTTCAGTAGTGTTTCTTTCACGGGGAGAATGGGGCACTATGGCTTTTACAATAATAACATTTTTATTTGTTATTTTTTTATTATTTTATTCTTAGTGAAATGTGTGTGGGCGTAAATACGGGATTTTGTAAACAAAACAACATAAAATTAAAACGTTTTGTTTACCGTTACTGTAGCCTGGCTAACGCCAGTCTGCTGTGTGCGCTCGAATCCTTTCGAACTTCACAACAGTCTGGGGACCATGGCCGACATTTTCGCATAGATTTGGGGACCAATCACAGAACGAGGAGGGACCATTAGGCACTATTCGACATACGGAAGCTTGTAGTTTGTTTACGGATTTAAAATAAAACACGTTTATTTACGGATCCAACATGACAGCAGCAGACGCGACGCCATCTTTCGATCAAGCTTTAGACCGTATTCTAAATAGTTTAGCTCGAAAGTTTACAGCTGGTACGTCATACGTCATCTGATACGATGATACGATTGGCTATGGCCACGTGCAGACGCATGAGAGACAATCAGCCCAATAAACAGCTAAGGACAATCGTAAACCACACCTCTCCTACGAGAAAATTAATTGGTGGTCCCCTGACTAAATATCACTTGTGGTTTTAGTCGTCTGGCGTTAGCCAGGCTACGAATCAGCACATGGAGAGGAAAGTTTCACTGCAGCAGGAGGGGGAAAGACAGGAAAGAGAGGCGTACCTTGATGATTTAAAGTTAATACATTTTGCCTCGTCAGAGTGATCCAAACGTCCTCATGCAGCGCGTAGTCATTCTTTCTTCGTGCAAAAAAGAGGCATCAAAGCGAGAATAGTTCACCAGAGGTCGGCCGCATTCACGCCACAACCGCTCCGAGACCACCTGTTTCAGCCGCAGTCGGAGCAGCTGTTTAGACCGGCTTAAAGTGCTGCGGTTAGATTCACACTGACTCTAAAGTGGGCCAAAAGTCCCTTTAAGTCGACCTAACTAGAGCCTGTCTGAAAACGCCCTGACTTGGTTGTCTTTGAGTTGGTGCAGTAGTAGCGCAGAGGAGACTTAACACGTCTAAAAACCATCACATGATGTAAAGAGTGAGCTTAGCATCAGCATGCAGCCAAACTGCCCACGTGTTTGAAGTGAAACATTTCAACAGCTGAAGAGTCCTGACCTCCTAGGTGTCTAGACAAGGTTGACACCTGACATTAACATATCAGGTGTCACCTGTACGGTGGCCGAGAGGGGTCATAACAAATACAAACGCCACAACAAACGCAAATGCTAAAACAAATACAAACGCCACAACACAACAACTTTGAGCCACAACACAACAACTTAACGAAAGCCACAACAACTTAACGAAAGCCACAACACAACAACTTAACGAAAGCCACAACACAACAACTTGACGAAAGCCACAACGGAAGTGACCGGAGCCCGAAATGATTAGCAGCTGAAAACACTGTACGTGCTTTATACACGGTAAAGTGGATCGAATTAGCTTCACTACAGAGAGCTACAAATTCTTCGCTGCTCAAACGAGGGATTCCAGGAGGAAAAGTCTATTTATTAAGAGCTAATGGCTTGTGGAACCGCAGCTATCATTAAGCCAGCTGTACAGTATGTTTACATGTTTACGTCGTGTACAAGTCCCATTCATTCATCCTAATGACGTTTTAACAGCAAACTTTTTGTGACTAGTGCAACTTCGGACCATTCAGTCCAATTAGCAGCTCAACATTTGACTAAATTTCTGGAAGATCCACATGACTTAAGCAGGACCATTTCTTTATGACCTCTTTAGTAACCACATTCACTTTTGTCACGGGTATTGTCTTTTTGAGTATACCCTACTGGAATAAAACTCATTGCCATCACAACTGGAAACTGAAATATAATATAATTTGTCAGCTATGTAGATTCTGTTTGTTGAGGTGACATCCATCCATCCATATTCTTCCGCTTTATCCGGAGCCGGGTCGCGGGGGCAGCAGTCTGAGTAGAGATGCCCAGACTTCCCAATCCACGCACACCTCCACCAGCGTGTCCTGGGCCGTCCACGAAGCCTTCTCCCAATAAGACATGCCTTCATTGAAGTGACATTGTTTGCAAATTGTTTTCTGTCCTTTCAGGTTGAGTTTTGCCAAAGTTATTCTGTGCAGGAACTTGATGTTGAGCCATTTTCAAAAAAATGCATAGGTCTGAACAATTGTATTGTCTTTGTTTAATTTCACATCAACTGGAATGATTAAAAATTTACCAACTTCACTTGCCCCAGTTTGGGCTTGCTCTGATTCAACCGTTGAGAAAGTACTATGGACCTCAGGATTGAGCTCAGGCAGATCAGTGTTGATAGATTTATCCACTGAAACATTTACATGAAGCATAGTAAGATGATTCAGGTGGAAATTGTCACAAATGACATGTTTGATGCATTGTTTGTTAAAATGTCCATACTCAAAACATTTAAAGCAAAATCTGTTTTCCTTACCACAATTACTCTTCTCATTATGTTGCGGGTTTGTAAACTCAGGACAATAACTTAAAGAGATTGTCATGCAACATATCTTAACAGTTCTTACATTTTGTATGGCAGCTTTTCGTGTTGACATATTTTGCTCATTTAGGTGTGGTAGTTGAGTTGCGTTTTGTTGTTCGATGTTTTAATTTTGCTTTTGCAGAAAATGTCCCGTAAACTTTGATCTCTGTCAAATCTTGGTGGTGAAGGTATACTTTGAGATGGATTGATTGCAGGTTGGATGTTAGGAATGATGTCTTTGGTTTGTGTGCTTTTCGTTTTGGCAAGAGTGGTTGCAGTTTGTATGATTTTTGGTTTGGTGAGTGGTTTGGTAGTTTGTTGCTTTGCTCCTGATACATGGTATGAGTTCAAACCATCATTGTATGGCCGCCAGGTTAGTAAAATCTGCAGCTTTGATTTTAGCCTTAAGCTCCACCGCCTCAATCTTCCTTAAAACTCCTCATCGCCGGGCGGTTGGTGAGGGGTGAGGATCAGGTGACACCTGATATGTTAATGTCAGGTGTCAACCTTGTCTAGACACCTAGGAGGTCAGGACTCTTCAGCTGTTGAAATGTTTCACTTCAAACACGTGGGCAGTTTGGCTGCATGCTGATGCTAAGCTCACTCTTTACATCATGTGATGGTTTTTAGACGTGTTAAGTCTCCTCTACTACTACCGCTACTACTGCACCAACTCAAAGACAACCAAGTCAAGCACAAAATACTGCTGTATCTGTAACTTTAATTCAATGTTTGTTTTCCTATGGAAAAACGTTTTATTTGTATGTTGTTTTGTTTACAGAATCCTGTATTCACGCCCACACACATTTCACTAAAAACAACTAAACATACTTCGAAATAGCAAAAATAAAACAGTATAATTGAAGTTAAGACTAATAGAAATAAAACATTGCAACTTACCTGCCAAAGTCACACGCTGCTGTCAGCGTGACGGCAGGGGTACACGTGTTGCTACAGCCTGCCCCCATCATGAAGTCCGAGAAATGCCCCCGGACATGCCCCTACAGAGGCGCTATAGGGGGAAATGCCTGGACACACACCTGCAGAGGTGCGAGGGGAGGCACCAGTGTGTCTAGGTTGCTGCGTGGGATGGGAGGTGTGAACTAATTTGAATATGCTAATTAGGTTACAAAGGACTATTAATATTTGCATTGTACCCCTTGAAGTAAACCGTTTACCTGATGATAGTAAACAAGAAGTGTCTCTTTTGTTGTTGCAGGTTATGACCAGGTACTGAGGAAACACTGTCGGCCTGTGAGCAATAAAACAATTGCTCGCAATTTTATATTGCGAGCAATATGAATCAGTGTCCGAGTTTTTTTGTACCAGGGCTGATTAGCGAGCTGTAAAAATAGACAAAGAAATGTTAAGCAGAGGTCAAGAGTTTTTTATAGACTTTATTGGTGTGGTATGCGCTGTCCAGAGTCTCGGCCCCCAATGGGACCTTCTGCACATGTTTCTTGATGCTGGAATCTGGAGTCCCCCGTAGGATATCACAGACGCAGGGGGAACGTGCAATTCCACACTGTTCCTTTAGCAATGAGCAAACTAGTCACAGTCGATCATTTACAGGTAATTAGCTTTACTGTCTAATCTACTTTTACTGTGACATCTCAAGGAATTGAGATGGCAATACCCTCAACCTTTTAGAACAAAAAACAATATACAAAACAATGTAAAAAAATAAAAGAAGTAAAACGCACATAAAAGAGGCAGAAGAGAGTGCAAAAGGAGAGTTTCCCGGCAGCCTGGTGAATGACGCATTTCTTTCATTTGTCCATTGATGTCCAAATAATCACATAAAAACATACTTTTGGTAGAACCGAGTTTTGGTGCTAAAGAATGGAGACGACACAATGGCCTCCTTGGTTTCAGATCTTGTATATAGAACGTTTAAAAAAATGTGAGGAAAGTGTGGCTGAATAAATCACCTGCCAACAGCGGTTAACCTGGAGTGAGTCAGGCAATGTCTTCGACAGGGTTGCCCTTTATCACAAGTTAAGTTCATCATTGTCCTATACAGTGCAGCTTATGTTTAGGTGTACAGGTGGGCTGAAATGTATCACAACTGAATCAAAATTGTATTTTGAATGAATGAAGACATAAACTGAAAAAGTAATAAGACATCAAGTTACTTACCAAGTTTTTTTTTTATTTGTGACATACAATTGGAAGGCATTCCTAAAATTTTCACCAACTTTAATGACAGAATATAGTATTTTCATGTGAGAAATGTCAGAAAATAGCTATAAAAAGAGCATATTGCCACGTACTGTATGTCTCTTGACAAATTAAACAAGTTGACATGAGTGAAATTTACCAAGACGTTTGGTACTTTTTCCAAAGTCTGGTTATTTTAAGGTGAAGCAGCAGCCTTTCAGCCAAAGTTGACTCGGGCAAATATGCTTGGAGGCTAGCGAACTCTATCTAATACAATATGGCAAAAAGTGTATTTAAAGTGATCGGAAAGGAACAAATTATTGCCTTGTTTGCTGGTATTCCTAAAAGCCATAACAATTAATGATTCAACCTACTTTCAGTGGCATAGGAGGACATGCATACTGTCAAGTAAGAAAGAAAAAAAGTTATTAGTTAGTGTTGGCTGATATGAATTTAGAAGCTATGTCAGATTTTTTCATTGGGCTTTTGGACTTAATTCTTTGCATAGTTTCGGCATCAGGAATGGCGATGAGCGACATTGTTAGCCCCACAGCTGCAAAGTCAAAGGGTCTCTGTGTGCTGCCGGAGTGAACTCACCATAGCTACAAAGCAGATACTTAAAACTATTCACATACACTTCCACTGTTTTGCACAGAAGACTACAACCACTGTATAAGAAATGTCCAAAAGAGAAGTTATTGTGACCGCTCCCATCTCAAATATCAATGCAGAATCAAAAAGAACTGTACTCATTATTAATCAACACATCTTAATTTTGTTGAATGGATGAAGTTTTCATCAGCACAAACAACGTCTTTCTACCTTCCAACCCAGTTACGCCATGATCCTGCCCCCAACATTGTTCCAACCCTAACCCAACCCCTTTATCCCAACCCTAACTTAGCTTGCATTCCAGGCAACTGGTAACTGGAGTTTTTCCCACTTGAAAATTACGACTTACGACCTCAGAGAATCCAGCTGATAAAGGTGCAAGTAAATAAAACGGCGGATACATTTGGCTAATGAAATGCTAAGTTTCTCCAAACATATAATTCAAAACATGTTAAATAACATTGTATTGAAGACTATGACCAAAAGTAAAACGTTCACGTCACTGGTGCAGTAGTTTTGTTCAATTTTCATCATTACAGTGCCTTGAGAAAGTACTAATACACCTTGAACTTTTGCACATTTTGTCATGTTTAAAACCATAAACAAAGATTTTATTTAAAAAGTTTTTACTGAAAGTTCACACACAAGTAATAGACAACTGTGAAGTGAAAGCTAAATGATACATGATTGTTATTTTTCAAAAAATAGAAAACTGAAAAGTCAGGACGTGCACAAGTATTCATACAGCATGACTTAATACTTTTCTAGAGTTATCTTGGGGCACTTGGTTGCATTTCTGACCAGTGCTCTCCTTGTTTAGTCTGTTGGTTTACGTGGACGGCCGTGTCTTGGTAAGTTCGCAGTGGTGCTATACTCTTTCCATTTCCGAATGATGGATACAACAGTGCTCCGTGAGATGTTCAAATCTTGGGAAATCTTTGTATAACTTAACGCTGCTTTAAACTTCTCCACAGCTTTATCCCTGACCTCTGGTGAGCTCCTTGGCCTTCATGATGTTGCTTAGTGACCAATACACTCTGACCATAGCTCTGAGGCCCTCACAGAAAAGCTGGAGAGTAGATTACACACACGTGGCCTCTATTTAATGGTTAGGGCAAGGTGTGAACATTCTGCCGTCATTAGGAATGTTATAAAGGCAATTTAATGCATGTATGAATACTTATGCACGCCCCACTTTTCACTTTTTTGAAAAATAACAATCATGAATCATTTTACTTTCACTTCACAGTTATAAAATCTTTAGGTGTAGGGTTGTAAACATGACAAAATGTGCAAAAGTTCAAAGTGTATTAGTACTTTCGCAAGACACTGTAGCTGTGCTCCTCCACGGTCATCTTGCATCCGAATTCGGATATTTTTCCAAGTGGCAGGTTGTACAATTACTAGTTACCAGTTGCCTGAAACGTACCATTAGCCCCTAATTTAATAAAGCCATCTAAAAATGATGCATTTGGAATGTTATCCAATTAGAACTCGCTTATGGCTTAATTTGTTGGAAATCGAAATGAGGCATATGCGCATGCTCAGATGTTCTCACACCCTTACTACGGCAACATATAGGGACACACTTCATAACACTTGCCAACAGTTGAATATCGACCTTGTGAAAACAAGTTTTTAAACAGTAAAAAACAAAAACAAAGAGGATACAAAACACTAAATTGAATCATTTCAGTATCATCAGTATTTAAGTCAATTGGTGGTTACAGCAGGGGTGATGTTATTCGTACTTCGCTGTAAAAATAAACCTTGGTATGAATACTTTACCAACATTTTGTACAGATAGTGAGTTTGGACAGCATAGGAGTGAAGACTTATTTGAAAGCTATTTCCTACAAACAAACAAAAACACAACATAATTATTACTGAAAATTCTGCACCTAGTCTGCAATCTGTAAGGGTCAGGTAATTCAGTCGGTCATTCTGCCCAATTTGTGTAGTTCCTAAAGCACTCCCCCCCCCCAAACGTAAACTTTCTTTCTAGGAACACAAAATCTGATAACACATTTGACTATTAGACGTCAATCATTCATTTCCAATAAGTGATTTCTCAGTAACTGTAGGCTGTGAGGAATTTTCCCAGAATTAGACAGGAAAATACCTCAGGATACGGTTTTCATTAACAGAAAAAGCATTAAAATCATTGACTTGACACGCTAATAAATGCTGGTATACGATGTTGATAGTGCTTCTCAACCTGGGGTACTTTGACCACTAAAAGGTTTACAAGCAGGGGGCAGGCATACTTATACTTACGTATTTATATAATGCTCGTTATTTCTTTAGTTAATAAAAAGTTGTATCTTATTGTAAAAATTGAACTAATGAAACAAGCTTAAACTTCCCATTCATTTATTTACCAATTTGTACTTTGTGATATATTTTAAATAAAACATGAGTTGGATTTTATTATTTGGTTTACTTTATTTCCAGTTAAAACATGTAAAATTGGCCGATTACAAACGCAGCACAGCAGTAAGCATGTTGTATATGACCACAGGCCATGTTGACATGGCTTAATGTTAAAACTGCATCTCTTTGCATTTAAATAAATGTATCTGATCAGATTCTGTTTCTTTGCGACTGCTATAAGAATAATTTGAAAGCATGCGGTATCAATGAAACTTATTTATAAAGTGCCTAAATATTGTACTAAAAAAACAGAACTAGCATTACATCGCTAACCGTTAGCCAACAGCACCAATGTAATGTAACAGCACTTCCAAGATTAGAATTGAAATGGTGAACATTGTTAAATAGTGTTTGTCAGACATTAAATATGCCCATAATATGACAATGTTACAAATAACCGTGTCTTAAGGCAACTTTTCAAGGAACACAAATATGCAGATTAAAGACATAATACAAAAGGGCAAAAGACAGTATAAAAAAAAGAACACAGTATTTGGAAATGTGAAAAAGACAGAATAGAAAACTGTAAACAGAAATATTTAAAGATCCAGCTCATGGTAGAAAAAGAGGTTTGACGGAAATATTTCAAGTTGCGTGGGCACTTCCTGAGGATAAAGACAGCACGCAAAATGTAAGCAACAATAAAATCAGCTGATAACCACTAACTTCAGATAGACATGCACACGTCAAGATGTTAAATAAATAGCAACCGATAGACAGGGCATCTGACAAAACGGAACAAGTGACAAATACTGCATGGAATTCAGTAAAATATTTCCAAATTGTCTCAATTCAGCTGGTCCATGTAATCAGGGGTCACCACAGGAAACGTGCAGCCTGGCGATTTGGCAACTTTATGCTAACATTCCAGGCAAAACCTGCCTCATCACAAAGTGCTTAACCCACTACATCATTGCCATTTCATATAAAATATAAACTTCACCCACGATTTGTTTTGCATAGAAAATCCGCTCCTTCAAAGACAATTGTGGTTGGCCTTTTTTTTCAGTGGGCATAATAAATCCATTATGTCAATATATCAATGAAAGAAACACTTTTTTTTTTTTATAAAAAAGGGACACCGCTTACAAAAAAAGAAAACAAAAACAGCACAGCATCAAAGTTCCTTGGTGAACCAGCTAAAAGTGTTGCCAAAAGATTCTCACTAGCTTAAACCAGTTCAGAAGTGCACTTGAACAACTTTGTCTTTTGGCACAAAGCACTTTTTGTTTCTGTGCAGATATTTGAAATATTTCAGAGCTTTGGAGAAACATGGCAACGCGTTTGAAGATTGTTCAGTGCCTTATTTTTGGGTTTGTCCAGCTCCAAAAGTTTAGGCTCAAAATGGCAGTAAAGTTTTCACACAAAGATTCCAAAATTTAAAGCGGCGGCACCTTGTCTTCATACTGCGGCGGAGGCGTTAACGGCTCTATACTTATTTGCATAGGCGCTTGGGGCACGTCCGTGTCTTTCATGTGCAGTTTTTCCGATTTTATCCTTCGGATTTTGATGGGGAGAAGTTTGTTTTTTCCCAGTCTGCGGTTAGCGGAGGAGGGTTGTTCTGCTGTAGTAGCTGTCACAGTAGCAGGAGAAGTAGTAGTAGAGCTGGTTCCTTCAGACTCATACGCAAGTCTGTCCACCGTGACCAGGTCGTCGTATGAGGGTAGCTGGGAGACGCTCGGTCGAAGGTTGCTCTGGGTGACTGGGTACTGTCCGCTGCCCACCGCCTCCTCGTACGTGGGCACAGCGTAGCGGCGCGCCTGCTCCTCGGCACTGGAAAGGAGCAGAGAAGAGACAGTGGAATAATTTGAGTAAAATGTTTTTAAGTAGAGCTCTATTAATTACCATAAGTGGCAAAAAAAAAAAAAAAAAGTAGTTTTCTTATCCAACTTATTGTTCAGATTGTTTTTAGATTTTGGGTGGTTGCCATAGTCTCTTATTGATGGGAAAAGCTGAGCATGGAATGAAAAATAATCACTTCGGAATCCCTATTGACATGGCCGACATGAGATTTCTTTTAGCTGTAACAAGCCTTCTGATTGACTCAGTGATGCATAACAGGTAGTTATGTTTGTTATACATACCTTTGTACGCCATGTAACTGGAATCATGCGCTGTTGGGCCAAACACATCAATGAAATTGATAGACATAGAAACAGACGACATGTTTGGAACTGTCCATATATGGTCATGTTTGAAGCAGTGCTGAATTATAATACATATATAGTTTCTACTAAAAGAGACATGGAGAGGAGTTGTTCAACAGCCCAAAAATACTTAAAACGTACAATGCTAACCAGGAAGCTAGCAAGGCTAAACAAGGAATTAGCAAAGCCAATGTTGGCGTCATGCTACTTAAGCCAACGAGTGGCGTTTTTCGCTTCTACTGAACAATCTAATATAAACATCCACATGGGCCCGATTTTGGCTCAACTTTATTGGTGTGTGATAAATATGATAATAGTCCATCAGAAAACGGCTAAAAATTGTGAAACATTTTCACTCACAAGAGGTTTTCTGCCCTCTCGGCTAGGCCACCCCCAGTTGAGCGATTGGTTCACTTAATCCCCACAGACAAAGACTGAAACTCGCTAAACCGATAGTGAGCACATCAAAGAGGTACACTCCTGAAGCTGTGGAGGAGCTGCACTCATGTATGGAGACTACAGACTGGGAGGCATTTGGGGCTGCTTCCATCAACCTGGATGAATATACGGACATCGTGACCTCATATACCCAGTTCAATGAGGAGCGCATAGTACCAACGCGCACCAGGATTTGTTATGAGCATGATAAGCCCTGGTTCACACCCAAACTCTGGCAGCTGCGTAAGGTGAAAGAGGCGGCACACAGAAATGGAGACAACGACCGATACAGACAGGCAAAATACCACTTTAGAAGGGAAGTGGGAAATGCCAAATCTGTATATTCAGCCCGTCTCCAACAGCAATTCTCCTCAAACGACCCGGGAGCAGTGTGGAGGGGGCTTAAGGCCATCACGAACTATAAGCCCAAGGCCCCCCGGACTCTGAACGACCTGTCCCTCGCCCAGGGTCTGAATACCCACTACTGCCGCCATGAGCGCCCATCAGCTCCTCGCACCCCAGACTCCAGAGAACCCAGCCACTCTGCCCCTCCCCACCACCATCAATGACCCCCGCACTTCAGAGGCCTCCACAGACCCTCCCTCCCCCCCTGCTCTCTCCATCCAAGAGGAGGAAGTGCGCCGGCAGTTCCTGAAACTGCGGAAGGCCCCGAGCCGGATGATGTTTCCCCCTCCACCCTGAGACACTGTGCGGATCAGCTGGCTCTCGTCTTCAGACATTTTCAACACCTCCCTGGAGTCGTGCCACGTGCCGTCCTGCTTCAAAACATCCACCATCATCCCTGTCCCTAAGAAACCAAGGATCACAGGATGTCTGTGGTCATGAAGTCTTTTGCGTGCTTGGTCCTGCCCCACCTCAAGGACATCACCGCCCCCCTCCTGGACCCGCTGCAGTTCACCTACAGAGTCAACAGGTCTGTGGACAACAGTCGATCTGGCCCTCCACTTCATCCTAGAGCATCTGGACTCACCAGGAACCTAAGCCAGGATCCTGTTTGTGGACTTCAGCTCTGCCTTCAACACCATCCTCCCTGGACTGCTACGAGACAAGCTCTACCAGCTCAATGTGCCCGACTCCCTCTGTAGATGGATCACCGACTTCCTGACGGACCGGAGACAGCACGTGCGGCTGGGGAAGATCGTCTCGGACACTCGGACTACAAACACTGGAACTCCTCAGGGCTGTGTACTTTCCCCCTGGCTCTTCTGCCTGTACACAAACTGCTGCACCTCCAGTCACCAGTCCGTTAAACTTATCAAGTTTGGGGAAGACACCACCCTCATCGGGCTCATCTCGGACAGTGATGAGTCCGCCTACAGGAGAGTGGTGGACCGGCTGGCGTCCTGGTGCAGCCACAACAACCTGGAGCTGAACGCCCAGAAGTCAGTGGAGATGATCGTGGACTTTAAGACACAGCCCCACCGTCCCCCCTCATCCTGACAGACTCCTTCCGTTTCCTGGGCACCACCATCACCCAGGACCTCAGATGGGATCCAACCATCAGCTCCCTCATCAAAAAGGCCCAGCAGAGGATGTTCTTCCTGCGGCAGCTGAGGAAACTTAAGCTGCCAACCAAGATGCTGGTACAGTTCTACACGGCCATCATCGAGTCCATCCTCACCTCCTCCATCACCGTGTGGTATCCCGGTGCTACAGAACGGGACCAGCACCGACTGCAGCGCATTGTGCGTGCTGCAGAGAAGGTGATTGGCTGTGAGCTCCCATCTCTCCAGGACCTGTTCACCTCCAGGACCCGGAGGCATGTGGGTCGGATCACAGCTGACCCTTCTCACCCTGGACACGGACTATTCACCCCTCTCCCCTCAGGCAGGAGGTTACGGTCTATCCAGACCCATAAAACCCGCCACTTCAACAGTTTTTTCCCCTCCGCCATCAGACTCATGAACAATAACAAGTCTCTGTAACTTAGTTACAGACTCACGGATGTAATCTGCACTTGCACTGTGTGGTGTGTCCACACTTAGACCCGCTGCTATCACTTAATCACATCTACATATCTGTATATACAATCCCGCTGTTGTTCAATGTCAAATTGTTGTCGTCTTACCATATGTCACTTTTATTTTATCTTATTTAATATGTTTTATGCATGCCCCTATAGCCTTATAGTTTAAAGTCTTTTAGCTAATTTTTATCCCAACTCTGTTATGTGTTTTATGTCGCACGTTTGCGGCGAGAAAAATTCTTAGTTTGTGAACCTGTTCTCAATAAAACCTATTCTGATTAGCAAACTGGTATGGGTCCAGGGTGGGAGGGAGAACAGACTTGATATGTTCCATGACGAGCCGCTCGAAGCACTTCATAAGAATTGGACTAAGTGCTACTGGACGTTAGTCATTAAAGCAGGAGGGTGGTGACTTCTTTGGCACCGGAATGATGGTGGTTGCTTTGAGGCACGTTGGGACCACAGCCTGCTGCAGAGATGTGTTAAAAATGTCTGTGAAGACTTCAGTGAGTTAATCAGCGCAACCTTTTAGTACACGACCTGGTACGTTGTCTGGACCCGGTGCTTTGCGTACGTTGATCCTGCTCAGAGATCTTCTCACACTCTCTGGAGATAGCTTCAGCACTTGGTCTTCAGGAGGGAGTGTTGACTTTTGTGCCGGGGTTCTGTTGAGTGCCCCGTAGCGAGCAAAGAATTCATTTAGAGCGTTCAACAGAGAGGTGTCACTGTCACAGGTTTGTCGAGCAGGTTTATGGTCTGTGATAGTCTTTATCCCCTCCCACAGACTCCGAGTGTCTCTGCTGTCTCTGAAGTGATCAGTTATCTTTTTGGAGTACTGCTTCTTGTCTTCTTTTTTATGCTGCGGGACAGGTTGGCCCTAGCTGTCCGCAGTTTCTCCTGGTCACCAGATTTGAAGGCAGCATTCCGGACCCTCA
This sequence comes from Proterorhinus semilunaris, assembly GCA_021464625.1. Classification (NCBI taxonomy): domain Eukaryota; kingdom Metazoa; phylum Chordata; class Actinopteri; order Gobiiformes; family Gobiidae; genus Proterorhinus; species Proterorhinus semilunaris. The sequence continues at coordinate 30,722,529 of CM038347.1, read as the reverse complement.
TGAGCCTGAGGACTTCACTTGTAATCCAAGGTTTCTGGTTGGACCTGATAATGATGGTCTTACGAGTCTGCAACATCCTCAGTGCACTTGGTGATGTAGTCAGGAAATATTTAACCAGAATAATGCAGATGAAATAATATTGTTATTATTGGGATATTTTTAAAAGATGAGACTGTATATTTACTATTTAAAAAAAAAAAAATGTGACAGGCCTAGTTCAAACACAGAACCTGGTGAGTGCAAGTTATGTTAATTATCTCAATATTTTATTATACGATATATTGTCCTCAACAAAAATATAAACGCAACACCTTTGTTTCTGCTCCCATATTTCATGAGATGGACTTAAAGATCTAAAATTCATTCCAGATTCACAATATTACCATTTCTCTCAAACATTGTTCACAAATCAGTGACATTCGTAGAAGATTTTTTGACAGACAAAAACTTCTCTATGAACGCCACGAGCTTATGCGTTCTATTAAGAATCCCATTGAGATGCGTTAAGTCATGTCACGAACGTCACGACTGACGGAAAAATGCCATTCATAACGCATCGTGCTTATGTGTAAACACAGCATTATACTGCCCACAATAAAAGGCCACCCTGAAATGTGAACTTTTTTGGCTTTATTGGGGGTCTAGGGGCTCAGAACCCGTCAGTATCTGGTGTGACCACCATTTGCCTCATGCAGTGCAGCACATCTTCTTCGCATAGAGTTTATCAGATGGTCAATTGTGGCCTGTGGAATGTTGGTCCACTCCTCTTCAATGGCTGTGCGAAGATGCTGGATATTAGTGGGAACTGGTACACGCTGTCGTATTCGCCGGTCAAGCACAACCCAAACATGCTCAATGGGTGACATGTCCGGTGAGTATGCTGGCCATTCAAGAACTGGGACATTTTCAGCTTCCAAGAATTGTGTACAAATCCTTGCAACATGGGGCGTGCATTATCTTGCTGATACATGAGGTGATGTTCACCTAACCCTAACCGAGATTCATCCGTGAAGAGAACACCTCTCCAACATGCCAGACGCCATCGAATGTGAGCATTTGCCCACTCAAGTCTGTTACGGCGACGAGCTGGAGTCAGGTCAAGACCCCGATGAGGACGACGAGCATGCAGTTGAGCTTCCCTGAGACGGTTTCTGACAGTTTGTGCAGAAATTGTTTGGTTATGCAAACCAATTGTTTCAGCAGCTGTCTGAGTGGCTGGTCTCAGATTATCTTGGAGGTGAACCTGCTGGATGTGGAGGTCCTGGGCTGGTGTGGTTACACGTGGTCTGCGGTTGTGATGCCGGTTGGATGTACTGACATATTCTCTGAAACGCCTTTGGAGACAGCTTATGGTGGAGAAATGAACATTCAATGCACGAGCAACAGATCTGGTTGACATTCCTGCTGTCAGCACGCCAAGTGCACGCTCCCTCAATGCTTGTGGCATCTGTGGCATTTTGTTGTGAGACGAAACTGCACATTTCAGGGTGGCCTTTTATTGTGGGCAGTATAAAGTACACCTGTGCACTAATCATGATGTCAAATCAGTATCTTGATGTGGCACACCTGTGAGGTGGGATGGATTATCTCAGCAAAGCAGAAGTGCTCACTATCACACATTTAGACTGATTTGTGAACAATGTTTCAGAGAAATGGTAATATTGTGTATCTGGAATGAATTTTAGATCTTCAAGTCCATCTAATGAAAAATGGGAGCAGAAACAAAGGTGTTGCGTTTATATTTTTGGAGTGTATTTTTATTGTGGCAGGCCTAATCTCATACAAAAACTGTCCTATTCCTTTAACCCCCAACTACACAAGCACATTTTCTCCAGTTATTATCCAGGGTTAGGGTCAGATCAGTTATGTAGGTCTTAGCTTTCGAATGAAGCGTTACACTGGCCTTCTTTTTTTTTTTTTTAAAGAGTCACGAACTGGAGAAAATGCGCTCCGTTAAAGTGGGGGTTAAAAATAAAAACACCATGCTGATAAAAGAATGACCATAAATTTAATTTAAAGGTGATTAAAATGCAATTCATAACACAGCCCGATATGAGATTGCTGGCTAGGGAGCATCACAAAGCAACTCCACAAAATTACCCATTGTAAGAAAACTTGCAAGAAAAGTTAATATAAGTTAATATTCCTCCCACACGAGCGGAGTGGACAAATGACCCCTCGCCGCCTCCACTGTCCGCACCTCATACAAAAACCCCACACCCTTGAAATCGGAAACTGCACTTTGCGGCCATCGCCTGCTCAATAAACTTTCAAAGCCTAAAGCGGAGTCTCCACTCACGTGTCGGCGTTGGTCTGGCCCGTCGCCTGGTGTTGCTGTATGAACTGCTGCTCGCGCCGCTTGTTCCTCATCCCCAGGCACATGGACAGAAGCAGCACAGCCACTCCGGACCCCACCAGAACGAACGCTACCGACGACGCCTTCTGCTTTTTGCCCGTCGGGTCAGGATCTCCCCCTGAGCTGATGCTGTTGTTGCCCGCGGGGTCGGACGGTACCACGCTCCACACGATCATGACTATGCCCAGGGCCACCAACCCGACCCCCAAGGCGCACAGAGCGTACTGGGAGCCCGAGTTTCCGTTGTTGTGGCTCGCAGCCGTGCCCCCGGTCGTGCGGCGGCCATTTTGGTTCGTCGAGGTGTTCGTACTCGAGCGCATTGTTGTGGGTTTTTTGGTTCAATCCGTTAATTCCAGTCGGGTCACAAGGTCTAGGAATGTCACAATCTGGAAAAACAAAGAAAGGAAGTTGGCCAGAAGCTACAAGCAAGACCCTATAGGCCAGTGTAACACCTCATTTGAAAGCTAAGGCCTACAAAACTGATCCAAGTTTCACATATCACGTTTTTGTTGTGTTAATAACAATTTCATAGCATTTTTGTCATTTTTTTTTTTGCTACATTTTTATTGCTTTGTCACATTAGCCACATTTTTGTCACTATTTTATTGCTTTACATTAAAAAATAAATTGTGTTGTAAGTATTTACATACAATGCAACTAAGGGCATCATATATACAATAAATGTGAATGATAAAAAGAATGCAGAATAAGAGGAGACGCAGATCCATACATACAATAAATTACAAGTTTTTTTTTTTTCTCTTCTATGGCAGATATTTTTATTGTTAAAATATTGGGGACATCTCCAGCTAGTCTTTTTTTTAATAAAATAATAAAAAAAATTCGAAGTGAGCCTTTACAGGATTGTGTAACTGAGATGAAAACGTACTTAAATAAAACATTTAAAAAAATTAAATAAAAAATAAAAATCAGTGGACCCGCAAACGACTACAGACAACAATATGCCCATTATGGGATAAAAAAAAAAAAAGACGTTTATTTCAGGATGCGCTGTTGTGGTTATATTAGGCTATGTTTCACCTGTTAATACCAACCTGAAATGAGCACATTTTCTCCATTTTCAAAAGCGTTTTGAACAAAAGTAAATGGAGAGATAGAGATTAGTGTGGGCCTTAGCTTTCAAATAAGGCGTTACACTGGTCTGTGGGCTCTTTTGGGTAAAGCCAAAACTAGAGAAAATGCACTTTGTTAAAAGGCAAGACCTCGCTTGGATCAGGGTTTAGGCTTGGTCTAGACCTGATTTGGTCTTGGGACATGGTTTAGTTCTTATTCATTCTTTTTTTTCATTTTTCCCTCCAAAAACATTTCAAAAAGCTTTCAGGTTTGGATGGTCTAAATGATGAGTGCCTTGGCAAAGATTAACACAAAAATGTACATAGTAAAATTAAGTCCAACTTTCAGCCACATGCATCAACAACAGGTGCAGCTAAAAGCGGGTTTGCAGCATGTATTATTCATGTGCACATCTAGCCCTCGCAAGCTCTTACGATCCACTATGGAAAAATCATTGACATAGCAAACACAGCAGCCTATTTTTGAAGCTGTTAAGAGTAGTTTTCCAGCTTTGTGTCATTCATGTTTTGACTTGCTTTATGCTTTAATGAGAAGTCACGTCAGGGTAAACAAAAGTCATTTTCATCTGCAGTGACAGTCAAATAGTAGATTCAGATTTATTTTTATTTAGACGTTTAAACATTTAACAGATGACGACATAAATAAAGTCTGAAATGGAATAGGCAGAAGCTAAAGCTTATTTACAAAACAGTAAAAGCGGCCAATGTCTTATGCATACAGTTATAACATTTTTAGTTTTTAGATTACAAAGAAGAAAAATTGATTGATTTCTTCCAAAGAATTTAAAAAAAGGTTTTACAGTCTTTTAGCTCTTGGTCCAACTCACTCCACACATTAATCCCAACAAAAGAAACACAATGCTGCTTTGCACTCGTTCTCACACATGTTTTTTGAAACATTTCTTCCTTTTGGAAATTATAAACGCAGTCTCGTTTTTGGAACAATCCCTGGACATGCACAGGTAACTTGTTATAGCTTATGTTGTACATAAATTGTGCTGTTTTAAACTCCACCAAATCCTTTGTCATTTGTATGTGCCCTGTAAGTAGGGCTGGGCGATATATCGATATTTAAGATATATCGATATATTTTAAAAAGAGATATGGAATTAGACCATACCGTATATATCGATTTAGTCCAAATTTGCGCTGTAACAACCCTCTGAACGGAGCTCTGCACTGCTCCCAGCGCCCCGGCCCCGCCCCTCGTCTTTCATGCACAGAGGGGAGAGGGGGGAGGGGCAGGAACAGACACTCCGCCGGCACTCTTCAACAAACAAGAAAGTAGGGCTGAACGATTAATTGCATTTGCAATTTTATCGCGATATTACACAACGCGATTTCGTAATCGCAGGGCACGCGATTTGGGAAGTAAATGGAGCAACAAGATATGGCAGCAAAGTCCGCTCCGTCGCGTGCTTTTGTTTACGTCTCAGTCTAGTTAAGGTGCGCGGTAGATTGTGGATGTACAGTGAAAATATCAGCGTTTATCATGCAGCCACCGCGAAGGAATATTGCTTTTCTCCGTTAGCATTGCGTTAGCCACAGCGCTAATCACGCCATTCCGTCGCCGCTACTACACGCTCTGGTGATCACAGAAACTCCCTCACCTCCGGATTCTACGCCTCTGCCTCCACAGACATATATAGGTGAGTCTGTGCTGATTGTAAAAAGTAAAGAGTCGTTTGTGGCTCAGTTTAGGGGGCTTATGTTTGGGAATGTTGTGGATAAAGAACTTATCTCAAAAGTATCCGCGGAGGCGAAGTGCCTTTATTTACCTTTGCGTCTACCGCATATCCGCTCCGTAGGTCGTACAGACGCTAGATATAAACACTAAACTGCAGTATGAAAAGGGTTGGTAACTAGGATCCGAGGCAGGAGTCCGTGTCATGTCTTATTTTGCTGAGGAAATGTGCTGTTTAAGCTGAAATGTCACTAAATGGCTGCGAGTCAAAGATACGTGTCTGTGTCTGGCACCTCATGTCTCCGTCTCCTTGTGTCAGTGTTCTTTTCTTTCTTCATATTGTCCAAAGTTACATCCCAAAACCAAAATGCTGCTCTTAATTCCACTGTGTTTTGGCGTGTGCTCCATCTGGCCTCTCCGTGTCCATCAATAACGCGCATCTGAAGCAACTAGGAGTCGCAGCTCAGACTGGGATTTGATTGGCCGAAATGAAAAGTACTATTTAATAAATTAAATAGCTTATTTTGTATTAATTGGGAGTTTGATTTCCTAAAACTTTTCCAACTAGTTAAAGCAGACGTTTGTTCTTACTTTCCTGCACTTTAGTATGGGTGATGTTACTGACTGGATCAGTGAGTTCTTTTTTTTTAATATCTATATAATTTAGCATTTATTTATAGACTGTACTGTTAAGTTCAGACAGTTTAAGAAGTGCAGTCCACACAAATTTTGAATAGGTCAAGCAACAATTTTGTTGCAATTTTCACTTCAAATATTGTTTAATATGAAACAGGCTGATTTATTGCTTGTGTTAGGTGAAAAATACATGAGAAGAGGACCTTGCAACAATAATCGCATATTTAATCGCAATCGCAATATTGAAGGAAAAAAATCGCAATTAGATTATTTCTCAAAATCGTTCAGCCCTACAAGAAAGCAACAATGTCTGAAGCGTGCGGAGGAGAGCCCCTTGGTTGGTAAAACAAAAACCAGTGGCTTAATCATTTGGAGATGGTTTGGACAGAAGTGAATGTAGCGGCGAGATATGGCGGCGACGTGCGCTGCGCCATGTGCTTTTGTTTACGTGCACTGCGCCATGTGCTTTTGTTTACTTCTCAGTCTAATTAAGGTTTGCGGTAGATCGTGGATGTACTGTGAAAATATCAGCGTTTGTAATGCTGCCACTGCGAAGGACTATCGCTTTTTCCCCGTTAGCATTGCGTTAGCCGCGCTCGCTGAGCTCTGATGATGAGCAGAGATGGTGAGCCTGTGCCGCTTGTAAAGAGTAAAGAGTCGTTTGTGGCTCAGTTTAGGAGGTTTATGTTTGGGAATGCTTTGGATAAAGATAAGAACTTATCTCTAAACCACTGACCACACAGTTAAATCAAGAGCAAATATCAAGAAATTATTTGGGCTATTTATTTATTTATTATATGTCATGATTATTAAGGACTAAAAAGTAAGTAATACTTTAATAAGTCATATTTCATTGTCTCAGTTTAGGCTTTAGTTTAGTTATATGCAACATAAAGTTATTAACAGCAAATGGGGTAGAAGAAAAATAAATAAATAAAATAAAAATTGCAATATTAAAACACTCCTATTTGTCAGTGACTTCGACTTAACATTTCATTTCACAGCTCTCACTTTGTGGAAAAAATATTGGGATATATATCGTATATCGATATTCAACCTAAATATATCGGGATATGACTTTTGGTCCATATCACCCAGCCCTACCTGTAAGCCACTTTATTCACAATGCGGATCGCTCTTTTTGAATGATACTTATTGGATTAAGATTGGGGAAACCCTTACAAAACCAAACTTCTAGGCCAGAGGTCATGTACGGAAGAACCAGGGAACAGTAAAAAAATATATACGTTTTTCTCATTTAAGAGCTCTTTAACTTTAGATATTATTGCAAGAGATTTACATGTCTGGTCCATTCCAGTCAGCTGACGTCTTAGTCTTGCAGTTTTTGACAACTGAAATTTAATTTTCATCAGTGGCTTGAATAAATATGTTGTTTTTTTTTCGGTGGATGGTATTTTGCGTAAAGCATCAACTTGATTAGTGTAAACTATTTCTTTAGCCAATTTAGGGGCAATATTAGTGAAATATTGATTAAACTGATTTGAAATTTCATCAGATTGATTGATCAAAGATCCATCGTTTATTAAAAATTCAGTTGGAATGTCAGCATTTTGATTAGTTTGTTTAAAACACTTTTATTCTTCTCCAAAAGAGCACCATAGTAGTTAATTTTACTTGATCTTATACTAGTTAATCTGTTCTTATATTGTTCGTAGGTACATTGTGCCTCTTTTGTCTTCTTTCGCAAGAAGTTTTTGTACAGTTTATTCTTCCTCTTACATGCTTTTTGAATTCCCCTCGTAAACCAGGGCTTTTCTGTAAATCTATGGTTCATAACTTTATTAACTAGAGGGCAGTGTTTTTCATACAAGGTAATAAAGATTGATAAATGCATCATATGCAGTATTTACATCATCTACATAAACATTATCCCAACTTCCATTAGTTCATTCTTAAGTCTGAGATTATAACCTTTTTACTATTATTTTTTTTGTTTTCTTTTACTGATTTGAGAACTTTATTACTGTACAAACTACTCTAAAAAATATCTATAAATAAAACTCCACTGGTTATTTCACTTTCTAGAACATTAGTGAATGTTGTCAATCAGGGTTGCACTGGGTTTTGCAACCCTGGTAGGCTTGGGTTACTGTGAAAACGCTCCTAAAATGGCTTTTCCTTACCTTAAGTGAGCTCGCCAATAGTCAAAAATACTATCCCAAGTCCCTAATGTGTGCGACGTCCCAACTACAATCAGCTCTTGTTCGCCGTTCCCCTTTTATATTTCCGGCTCCGACCACAACTTTGTCATTACTTTGTCATGAGAAATACTTGGAACGCCTTGTTTTTAGAGCCGCAAATACCCAGGTAAACCCCACAACTTCTGAGAAACGTGTTTTAAAGTCAATGGTCACAAATTTACAGCCTACAACTAACTTCCTCCTCAAAGTCATCGCGTTCCCAACGTCAACGGCAGAACATTTACCAGGGTTGATGAGGAGAGGAGTAAGGACATGTACAGCTAGAGCAGTTCACTATCCCTGTTAAACAAAGTCGAATACCCAGTCTCTGTCAAGACACCAATTCCAAAAATTAGAAAGCTATGTCATTCTTTTCTCAAAGCTGCTTTACAATTAAATGTGCCCCTACAAAATAGAAAACAGTGTAAAAAAAATAAAAAGCAGCCAGTGTAGGCCATGTGCTCGTAAAGTCATACGTTTCCTTTTGCTTTCCATACGAGGCAGCTAAAATACTCAGCAGTGCATTTCATTTGTCTGCTCCTCTGACAATGCGCTGTGCACTGGATCTATTACCAGCCTGATCATCTGCAGGAGAAACCTTTAGAAAGCCACAAAGATTGTATGTGTTTGAGGATTTAACTTTGCCTGCAGCATTGAGTTTAGTAAGTGATTATGATAAACATGCGCTGTGTTTAGGCGCACGCACACGCACACACACACACACACACACACGTCTGACACAGTTTAAATATTAAGTAATATAGACTAAAACTTGCACGGTCACTTTAGTTCAATGCATATAGTCAGATTTTTTGCACCACGATGCATTGTTAAACCCCTACTACTAAAAGCTACTACTTAAAGCTGGGGTACCTGATTTTTCCTGCACAAAATGTGACATTTTTTTATGTGGCCCAAACCTGTTTCTAGCTCTCACAATCCCTCCTGCATGTCTGAATTGTTCAAGCAAAAATGTTTATATGCACGTTTCACGTCCAAAGTGAAAAAGATTAAAAAAAAATACAATAAAATTAAATCTAAATAAATTTAGATTCTACTTCCATCCTGAATCACTCAAAAAACATTTTAGGTGAAGACGATGCAACAAGGTTTGTTTTTTTGCTGTGTTTACAACAAATTTGTGGTGGTAAAAGCAACATTTACAAAAACACTTCCGGGGTGGGCGGAGCCAAGGGAATATAACGTTTTCCAGACACACGGAAGTGTGACAAACGCACTTACATTCTCTGCCAACGATTACGTCGGATAGAGTCTATCTGGTGTCATGTCACCGCCATTTAAAAGATATGTCAAGGAAAAAGAAGCTCCATAGGACTCCGCCATGTTTTAAGACCACGATCACCACAATGCATTGCGACTGTCGATGGAAACCCCACGTCACAACACTAACAGCTGTTTTAATCACACGTTGCGTATTTTTCCATGGATAAAACTACTTGAATATTATAAATCGTTACTGTGAAAAGTTGCTGTGCAAGCTGCTTGAGCTGTTTGACACTCCACACCTGCACAGTTACATCCAACAAAAACACATCTTTGTTTCTACTGCGGTGACGAGGCTGTGGTGAATTAGATCCAGTGCAGTGCGTATGTCAGAGGCGCAGAGAAATAAGTACAATCCAGTCCTGGTCAAAATCCGCCTCCAAAGCTTGGTCGCCACAAAAAAAGTAGGCAAGGCAACTTTATTTATCCCGCGCATTTCATACACAAGGCAACTCAATGCGCCTACAAGCAGAAAGTCCAAGAACAGCCCAAACATGAGCCTCAAAACAGACACGCTGCTCCGAGTGCTGTGTGTGGAAAGCGAAACTGAAACTACCACTTAAGAGCATGGCCTGCACTGCACCTTTTGTTTTTTTTCAAGATCAGAGCGCAACAATTTGTTTTGTGAGCCATGTAACCCAGGTGATAAAACCTGTGCCCAGCCAGTTCTACCGTTCCCATTCAGTATTTTGTTCCCACGGCTGTTGGCCAATTGCTGCGCTTGGTTTTGGTGACGTCAGCGAGTCACATGGGGCGGCGTGGGGTGGTGCGCAGTTTTAATATGGCGCTGCGCTTCAGTCTGGGGAGGCAGTGGGGCAAGCCACATCAGAGTCGTGCTACAGGTTGGTAAAAGCTTAAATTCAGTGTTCTAAACGCTTCGTTTTACTTGACACTTAATCGGGTTATGTTAACTCATAGGAGTCGTCTACCGTGATCCACACCACGAGGAAAAGCGCAGTTGTGTGGAACTAGATCGCAAAACGGGTGAGTGCTTGGTTGTTGTTTATGCTGCGTTAGCCGCCGCCGTTATTTCTATGGGCGCCGGTTAGCATGGTAATTCGACAAATGTTTATGCCCTGTTTCTAAAAATGTCATGAAATGAACATGCATTGACTGCCACGTGTCCAAACAATTAATCGACCCCAGGGTATCGGTTTAAATCATTTAGTTGATAGGACTGATCTATTTGTGATTTTGGGTTATGAATGTTATACATTGAATGTTGAATATTGATATGTAACTTAATTGTAGTGCTATTAATATGATAATTACCATCACGTGATTGAACTATGTGCACATTGGAATAAGTTAGCAACCAGCTAACTTTTCCTGATGATTCATTAGAACTGTTGGTCCTGTTCTCCAGGCCAGGTTCTAACCAGATGGCGAGCCGATGGAGCAGGCCTAAAGCCTACAGGTTTCAACGACCCAAGGATCTAATCGCAGCGTCCCCGCCAGGCCGGTAGGGGGCTCCTTGTAGCCACGAACTCTCCCCCTAAACTCACCTGTCACCGCCACACACATACACAATACTCCCAAATCTCCTCAGACATTTTTCCCCGGACTATTCCATTCAACCCAGACGTGGGTTTCTGCGGGACTTGTGGAGGGGTTGGGAGGTGGGGTGAATTGCGGGACATTGGGATATTACCCCAACGTGGGGCCGTGGACTTTTAAATCACGAGGTTACGTGAATGTACTGTGTAAATTGTACATGACTGTGATTGTTATTGATTTGAACTGAGCGCTGATTATTGAATGGCCATTCATATAATTTAACAACTATTGGTTCACTGTATATATTTTGCACTGTTGTTTCTCTTGCTACCTTTTTCTAAATATACGGTACCTTGTAAATCAAATCTTGCCTCCTGTCCACTCCCTCCTGTGAGCTGAACCCTAGACCTTCTGGTCGCTAGTCTACAGTAACAATCAAACCTTCTGTGTCGCCTACATTGTAGAGTCAAAGCTGGTATTAGTCTGGTACCTTCTTGTAGGCTCACCCGACACGGGTGCTACAGCCACATCATAAAAGTAGCTTTGAAAGCATTTCCAAATTATATTTGAGTAAAAATGTTGCCTAATGATCAACATTTAAAAAACAGTGATACCAAACCGCGGTTCCTGCACCATGAAGAGAGATGTACAGAGAGAATAATTATTTTTATTCATTTAATAAATAAAATATATGTCAGGACTATATTTTTATATATATATATATATATATTCCACTGTCTCTTGAATTTTATTTCCGAAGTTGAACCTATTGTAGGTGTAGTTGTTCATTCTGCTGGTGCTCTGGACATCGGGCTCACTCCGTTCTGCAGCCGCAGCGAGTCGGCAACTTTGCACTTGACTGTATAGAACTACAGTGGTTCCAAACCTGCGGGGCACCTGGGATTGCAGAGGCTCAGAGCTTTGTCTGGTCAAAGGGTCAGGTCATTAAATATGACTAAGAAAGGAGTAGCTACAGGTGCATAAAACACTCCAATTGCAGTTTGTTTGTTTGAAATAAATAATTAGCATTTATTGTTTTGATACATTTGTCGTTACCGTGCAGAATTTTTGGAATGGGGCGCAGCATGTGCAGGGGGAGCTTCAAGGAAAGAGGTTGGTGGGAACCACTGGTCTACTCATAGCGCGGGTCTATAATGAATGACGGGTTACAGACTTGGGTGGACATTTTTTTGTAATAACTCATAATCTGAGATCAAATGTGGCCGGGTTACAGCTAGTAAAAAAAATATATTTTCTGTCATAATTATGTTTTAGGGCGGAGACGAAGCCTCTTCAGTGAGCGTAATAGCCCATTCTTTTTTTGTGTTAAGACATACACCTTTCCAGGATTATTCTAGGCGTCAAATTGCTTTCACTAAACATATCTTGCCAATAGCAGCTACAGACTATTTTAAGCCTTACTTTATGTCCCTGCAGCTTGGAAAGTAGGGCTGAACGATTTTTTTTGTTTAGAAGAAAAACAATGTGGTCTTTCCTGGACTAGCAAGTAAACAGATGCACCGGCCAAACTAAAAACTCCAACTAACTCAGCAGCAAAAACAAACTCCACACTTCTAGGCTCACAGTAAAACATCCCCTGACAACAACACACAAAAATCTGCAAAGGAGACGCAAAAAAGTGGAATGTTTGAAGAATGTCAGAAGAAACAACCAGGGCATGTTTGTGTGCGGAGCCTCAAAAGGCCACGACGTCACGGAGTGAAGCGTTAACTTAATATGTACATAAAGAAATACTGAAACAGCGCAAGTATATAAGACGATCAAACTTACAATTCATTAAAATTAGATTAATTGCCCAGCCTTACTTGAAAATGTAAAACGGATACATTTGTGATGAATCCCCTCTACTAACAAGCATGTGTTATTTAAAGTTATTATTTAAAGACAAACAAGTAAGTATATAAAAAAAAAATAGGCCTACTTAAAAAATGTTTTTAATTATTTTTCCTTCAAACAAAGTTGTCAGATATAAGACAAACATGTCTGTTAAAATGAGGGTCAATGAGGAAAAAAAATGGGAACCATCGCTTCGGCGCAACGTTCTGTCACAGCTCATAAGATTTGACGAAGGTAGATGCACAGAAACTGAGCAAAGGATCATGGTCTTTGTGGTTTCCTTTGCCGTCTTATCGTGCTGCAACACAACTCTGCCTTTGCCCATGAGCCAACAACATGTGCCAACATACTGTAGCCACTGAGCCATTAAAAAAAAAAAAAAAAAGGTTCCTGTGCAGCCAGCTTCATGCATTTCAGACCATGTAGAAGTTTAGACCAGTGATTCTCAGGTCAAGTCTTGATCATTAACATTCATTTAAATATCTCGACACTGTTGTCATCCTAGTCCGTTTTTGTTTATGTAAGAAAATAAATGGGATAATCAATCATTTTATTTTCTGTGTCCTTCATAAGCCGTTAATATATATATTTGCTGTGGAGAATGTTTGAACTTCATCATGGTGGTACTTGGGTTACCGGAACTGATCACAGTGTCCTTTTACTGTTCTAAATGATAATAAATGACTTGTCCAACTAAAAATATAGCTTTCTCCACTAGGGGTGGGAACCTCTGGGCAGCTCAAGATTCGATACATAGCTTACGATAACGATTATCTCACGATTCGCCGATAATCGATATATTGCATAAAAATAATCTACGATACATCACGATTAAAAAAAAACATGCTACGTTTAACCTTTATTTCAACATATTATTCATCACTTGCATTTCTTTTCAGGTGCTTTGTACCACTTTTATAAATGATCCCACACTATAGACCTGTCAGTGACTTCATTTACAATTAAAGAAACCACAGTCCTATTTAAAAAGTATTAAATCAACCCCAAATTAATCTTCTTTATAATTATAAAAAACTATTAAAAGTAATTTATTAAAACTGTAGTGCTGCCCTGACTTAATTCTTGATCATTATTGGCCTCTATTGACTGAAAACAGTGGAGCCCTGCTGCCTCATTAATATGCAGGACGTTGCTCATTAATATGCATGACGTCATCAAAAGTATCGATATCAGAATCAAAAGTATCTTATCCCGCAAAATATTGCAATACATCGGAAAAGCGATATATTGTCACACTCCCATTCTCCAAAGATCATGGCGTGTGGAATGATTCAGCAAAGTAAAGTACACAATGTAAAAGACAGTAGAAGTATTGTCAGAGTTGCATAATCCATTCACAAGTTTACCACAGCTTTATGACGTACATGACGATGCAATACTGGTGACTAAGACTTCATTCAGGAAACGACAACACATACAATGAGCAGAGAAACTAATAGTACGGTACTGGGATAAAACTATTAAACTGCTGGTAAACTTTGTCTTGCAATTTCGTAACTAAAAGAGCAGAAGAAGCTTTTATTACAATTAAACTCTCATGCTTTTGTGATTGACAAAACTTTTAATTTATTCCAAAGCCTATATTTTTTCATAAAAATGAATGTTATTGGATCTCAACCTCTCAATGAGGTTAAGATCTGGACTCTGCAGGGGCCGATCTGTGTGTTAAAACGATGTCTCATGCTCCTGAATCACTCTTTCATGACGTGAGCCCGATAAATCATCTACATGCCCGTGCAATGAGGGAAGAAATCTATTGATGGAATAACCTGGTCCTTCAGGCCGTGTAGTGTTGCTTAATCTAGACCACCAGACCAACTGCAGCAACCCAAGGTCATAATGATTCACTCGTTTTGAGGCGTTTTCAGGAACAAATAAAGTCAAAATCGAGTTATTATGAATTATTATTATGAATGACTGCACTTGTCCATGACAAAACAATTACTCCACCAAAGAGTCTCCAAAACATGCCTGGTCCTGTTGATGGGATTTTGCGCAGCACTGCCTCCTCCAACTAACAGATACAAATGCTGGGGAATGTTTGGTATGAATGGGAGGTGTTGCATGTTTTGTTTCAGTAACGCATGTTCCATCCTGCATATTCAGTCCATCTCCTTCTGAAGAGCTCAACAAACGAATATGATACTTCTAGAAGTCTAAGAAGCGCACAAAAACCAGCCATGTTTTACCAAAGTAGCCCTTTAGTAGAAATACACGGCGCCACTTAAGGCAGTCTGAAGCACAGTGTGCGACTCTGCCACGACGTACAACAAGCCAGAGCCAAACGTGCAGTTGCTTTGAGCCATGCATTAATAGGATCATTTACTACAGAACACAAAAAGTATTCTTTATATAATTTGAAGAAGAAACTCAAATAATAGGACTAAATATATTTGCAGTTTACCTCAATTTTCAACTTGAGGTAAACTCAACTTATTTCAATTTGTTAAAATTGAGCCAATTCAGAGAGTATTTACTTTCCTAAAAAGAAAAATTTAAAAAAGCCGTAAGTCCAATCACTAGCGCCAATACGATGGGCCCCCCAATCGTAGAAAGTGGGTAGTTGCGCCCCTGGTGATGGGAGAGTCTGACCACTGTGCAAAGGAATGGCTAACAGGCATAATAAACTCACTTACACAGCATTTGTAGAGGATGGGATACGCTTTGAGGAATTGAAAATCACATTGACCCATAAAGCTACATCACAGGTAAAGTAGCGTTGCCCCAAATGGCTGACTGATCATACTTTCAGTTTAAAGACATCTCTCTCATTTTGCCTCGGGTGACATGACATCGTCTAACCAATGGTCCTTCTTAACACAATCAAGTTTTACCGTAAAAGTTTGGTGTCACGTTGAATGTGGTTATATGAAGCCTATGTAGTACTAAAAGGTAGCTGTCTGCTCCTTTAGTCCGTTATTTGTTTTGAATGTAACACACACACACTTTTTTTTTTACTGTCTCCTTTCAGAATGTAATACTCTTGGTCAAATCACACCAACAGGTCTTCAAAGCAGCTTTAATCTAAAAAGGTAACCGTATTACATTTCATTGTTTAAGCCTTTGCAGCGTAAAAAAAAAAAAAGCGATCAAAAAGTCACATCGTATGACACAAACCCTTCCCCACATCGCGTTATTACAAACTAGGCGGGCTGCCCACGTGTCCAAAACGCTAGCATACCCGGGAATAATAACTTTTTAAGCTCCAAAACATACCTTAGGTCAACGGGGAATTTATTTGCAAAGTTAAGCTACAGCCCCAATGAAAACAAGAGACTGGGTGGAAGTGAACCAGTTCTGCTTTTTTTTTTTTTTTTTTTTTTTTCACGCACCTTGGCATCGTTTGGCTGATACGGCGCCTCTTCTCTCCAAGCGCAGGGTCGGAGCGTTTATCTTTGGAAATCCCCACACACGCTAGCTAGCAGAGGTTAGTAAAACACGAATGCAGATGACCAGGGTTTTTTGGAGAGCCAAGTTTTGTTGAGAGACGGATGGGCCAGGCAGCAGCAACATACGGTAAGGCCGGACTCACACCAAGCGGGGAAAAAAAAACCGCTTTCCGTCGCTCAGCTTGCTCTACTTCCTCCGCCGGCCCCCCTTGTGCAGGAGCACGTGGAGGTGGGGCTGGAGACGCAGCTGAAGTGCATGAGCCAATTACGCACAGGCGTCTGTCAGATCATGTTCTGTGGTTGGTGACCGCCGCCGGAAATGGCTCTGTATTTAGCGTTGAAAACATTTCAACGCTATGCAAATACAGAGCCGCCGCTCTCCTGTGGATTTCCGGAGGCTTCTTTCCGGTCGCCAGGCGGCATAGGGAATGAATGGAAGCTAGCCGCGCTCTTCTCTTCCGCCGCTCTGGGTGTGAGCGCGGCCTAAAGAAGAGACAGAGGGAGGGGCGCGAGCGAGGAGAGGCTTCCACCAGCCCGGAGGGTTAACTGTTTCACTGCCACACCCCGTTCTTCAGACCGAGCCCATCACACGAAATGCATAGGGGAATGTACAGGCTTGTTTTCAGAAGTAGTGACAGACACGATTTTTAATGCAAATTTGCAATTTTATAACCAAGTTTGGTCTTATTTTAATTTTGTTTGATTTCTGTCTATTAATTTCTTCCTTAAACCAATTTGTGTTACGGATTGTGGCGATGGCCCTAATCTTAAAATACTTTGATTTCTAATGCCTAATCTTAAAGGGATATTTCAGGATTTTTGACATAGGGCCTCATTTCCAAGTTATCCAGAGTGTTGTTGATGTCTGGAAATATTTTGTTCTTAAATTCATGCAGTTCTTGTATCTGAAGAGTCTAGTGGGGTAGGCTAGTGCTACGCTAACACATTTCTACGGTATCAGTTCGCCTGCATTAAAAACAGTCTGACCCACTCCACAGTGCACCTGAGGCAAATCGCTTATAACACCAGACTAACGATATAAATGTCTGTGTTAATAAAATATTTTTTTAAATATAACTCGCCTTGTATCACATGAATTACCGCATTTTGAGGGACTATTTTCTTCACTCGAAGCCACGAAGCAGATGCTGCTCAAATATAAGTTATTTTAAATGCAAAATGGTTAAAATTATTCTGTCGACACAGACAGTTATATGGGTATCGTTATAAGTGATTTGCCTCAGGTGCACTGTGGAGTGGGTCAGACTGTTTTTAATGCAGGCTAACTGATACCATAGACATGTTTTAGCCTAAGACTAGCCTAGGGCCACTAAACTCTTCAAATATAAGAACTGCATGAATTTAAGAACAAAATATCTCCAGACATCAACAACACCCTGGGTAATTAGGAAATGAGGCCCGATGTCAAAAGTCCTGAAATATCCCGTTAAGGATCACGGTCTTCAGCCTCATTGTTGGAGGGGACATTTTGAGTTCTGCATATATGCGTTTGTTGACTTTGCAATGTAAGTTATGTTAGTGTTTAGAGTTCAGTTTAGGAAAAGCCTTGGTGTCGACAGCGTTTACGTCGTGGAGCGTGCATTGCTCGGCTCCTTGTAGTGTCGGGTTACGTGACGTCACTTTACGACACGCCCGCATTACATCACAACATGCCCCTGTCTTTCAGGCCGCGGACAGATACACTTGTTCAGACCGACTGAAGCATCCTCATCCTGCTTTCTAATTCCCTTTCCTTCCTCTGTTAAGTGTGCACAACTGTTGGAGTAAAAGCGATGACGAGAAAGGCAATTATCTTTGAATAGCTTGAGCAAAGTTTGTAATGATTTGAGATATTTCTGTGGTGCGTGAAGTTAATTAGTCTAACCACTCAGCCAGCTGAAGTACAATCTTAACCTCTGTGTGCCAATGCTACTGTTTTTTGTTCATATTCTAAATTGTCCCCTTTAAGTTGTACACTCCAAGCAATTTTAAATCAGTTTCACTCTTCATACGCACACACACCCCACTAAACCAGTGTTAAACCTCACTAGGTGGGTGAAGTGTCCTGCCCAACGGCACAATGACTCTATGCATTACAGACCCCACTACGGAGCACAGGAGGTGACATAGAGATTTTTTTTTAAAGCAGCTATTATGTCGGAATCCTCAGTAGTAAGCCGGGCGCCCAAGATAGTAACTCAGGGAAATTAGATAGTAACTCAGGGTCCGAGATTAAACTGGTTGCGCCTATGCAGGATTACAATCAGCCTCACTTCCGTCAGTCTACCCCAAACGCAGCTGTGGCCGCAATAGTTGCCTACCACCACCAAGTATGGCATGAATGATTAAGACTACAGCGTAGTGCTTTGAGAAACTTGGTAATACAGGCGTGTACAGTGCAATACAAGTGTAAGCCATTATGATTATTATTATTAGTTTATTTAGCAGGGACAGTGCATGTTAATGAACAAGCCACACCTTGTAGCCTTGGGCTAATTTCCATCCCTCGTTCCCCATGCGCACTCATTCATCCTGGCCTATTGTACATGTTTTTAGTGGTAGTTGAAACCGGAGTCCCCGGAGGAAACTTACCCAGACACAGGAAGAACTGGAAACTGCACACAGAAAGGCCCCGTCCAGGTGGGACTCGAACCCGGGTCCTTCTTGCTCTGAAGCACGAGCGCTAACCGCTGCGCTACCGTGCTGCCTGCCTTGCAGCTATTTCATTCCCCGACTTAACTATTTCGAGCCGGAGTTACTCTCTCATTCCCCCGTTAATATCTCGGGATCCTGACATAATAGCTGCTTTAAAAAAAAACTCTCACTATGTCCGTTTCTGGGCTCTGTATCTATCAGGAGTGAGTAGCCAAAAATATTTACTAAAAAAGTACTTGGAGAAAAAATTACTGAAATATTTGATTCATGTTTTTGATATAAATTATGAGAAATAAAGCATTAAATAATGTGAAAACTATTTTCAAAGAAAACAACATAAAAACAAATAAAAATAAATCATTATGAAGATTTAAGTAACAAAATACATCTATTTTATTCGTCAAAATGAAGAAGAAGAAGAAGAACTTTATTTATAGCAGAGCCTTTCACAGACATGGTCACAAAGCGCTTTACATGAGACAATTTGATGAAGATTTTTCACCTAAAGATTTACTCAGTTACTTTTTTTTCTCTCTCTCAAGTAAGAGTACAGACAGCCTTCTTAATTGTATTATTACTAGACGTAGAAGTCACATGGGGCCTTTTCGAAACTGTTCCTTTGTCCTTTCCCCTACCCCGTTCGTCTTCAGTCAGAGCACCTTCGGAGGTTCACTCATCAGAGAAATTGGAGTTGTGACTTTCAGACGCACTCTCCCTCGCCCCACGGAACAAACACGCCCCTTTACCGTGACCGCACAACCCACTAATGTAGCAAAGATCAGAACTTAGGCTGATGATACTTTGAACTGAAAGCAATCTTCCCACTTTATAAAAGCTAGACCTTATTTAGCCTTAAGTTCGCACTTAATTCATCACGAACAATTCATTAGTTAAGTGTGATTAACTATTCATTGTGAGTTAGGCATTAACTGTAGTAGTTCAATAAATAAACATGGAACTGAAGTTGTTTGGTGCTTGTAGGCTTCGGTCAGAACTTCACTCCACACACATTTCTAGTGTGAAGGGAGAGGGAGAAGCGATTTCGGAATGGCTCAGCATTACGCCTGTTACTGTAAACCTGGTTTTGACATAGAGTTGTGATATGCTTTCAACACGTGGCACATGGCAACATCCTGGTAAGAGTCAACAATACACAAAGTCGCGACTGTCTATCCAAATATTTGTCTTTCAGCAGGTTTTTTTTCTGTGTAATTGTGCATTTATATTGCGGTTTATAGTTATGAAGTAGTATTTTGTTTTATTCACACAAGTTAATGTAAAAGAAGGAAATGAACGTCCAATAACTATCTCCGTGTAATCATACTGTACAAAAAGGCCAAGAGAGGCCCCCCACCCCCCTTCCTTTTATCTCCTGTGCACCGCTCTCCGCTCCACAACAGTCTTTCACCATCTTCTGGGAGGAGCGTAACAGACTCAAAGAATCTGTCTTATTCTCCAGCGAACGAACATTAGTCAGAATAATAGTAGGGATAGAGCTTAGCTGCAAGTCTTTTCCGGATACCTCCTCTTCTGTCCCTTTTTTGTTTCCTGTAGCGCCTCTTGTGATGCGCCCCCTGTGCTGCAGGTGTGGGGGCCCCTGGTCCCATTTAGTTTTAACAGTACAATCCTTAATCTAGGTTTAGTCCTGTTATGAGGCCTATTCAATAAAACATTTTTTTTAAATACTAATTTCTATTGGCAGCAATGGGGAAAATGCCATTAATGTACTTAGGAAACAATCCTTAGGCCACCCAAGCCCAGTAACATAACATTTTGATGTGACCTCTCATGACCCCTTTGGCTTGTTTTACCGCAGAGACCAAATTATACCAATGATTTAGCCGTTCCCTTCTGTGTCCTTATGCATGTCTTTGTACTGGCCAGTTTGCATAGGACTCTAGGGGATATGGCTTTCCTCATTCAAACAGTCTGGTTCCTTTGTGGAACATATGCTCACACAATTGACCGGCAGGCCTCAAGTGAACAGGCTGCAAAAAAAAAAAAAAAAAAGAGTCAGGTGTACTGTTTCAAACAAGCTATTGTTAACCCGTCTAATCGAAGGAAATAGTGTGACAGCAAAAGAGTATTGTCTTGGATGTAGGCTGTGCATTACTCTGGATTTTTCCATCGGTCTCTTTAAAGTTTCCTAATTTTCCTTCCATCTGCCTACCCACACAGACACACACCATGTTAAAGCTGTTTGTAATGTACTGTGTTTTAATGTAATGTCTTCTGTCTATTGTTTTATACTGTACAGCACTGTTTGAACAGCACTTAATAAATTAAACAAACAATAAACAAAACAAAAACCAACAACAAAGGTGCCACCCCACGCCAACAACCTAAAAGTTAATACTTGGCCAACAGCGTATTTTAATGTTGTTTACTTCCCCGGTTGTAATGTTATGGCTGGCATGTGTTCACAACACTATTACACAATGAAAGGCCTCATTGTCAAACATATTTTTACCAGATGGTTGAGGACAAATATTTGCGGTACTTTTTGTGGTTTGTTCTCAACTAAGACTTAACCCCAGAAGACGCACCTTTTGTGAAGTGGACAAGTCCTTGGAAAGTACGTCAGCCGGTGTAATGATTAGCCTCGGGTAATGAAGGACAGACACCGGGAGGCTGTTTGTGTGTGAATCAGATTTAGCGGAGGTAGATTAGAGCTGGGCAACTTCAACACATGATGAGTAGCATTTGAGGAATTTTCTCTTGGGAGACGTGTTGCTGCTTCAGATACATGCACATACAGAAGACACTGACAAAATAAAAGTAGCAATAAAAAGTAATCGTTGTTGAACCTGGGCCCTGGCTGGATGTAACGGTGTCGTTAGCTTGTCTTGCATAATAGCGACTTGCAAAACATGTTCTGCGCACGTTGAAAATGGGCATTTTACATAATTTAAATTAATGTGCATATAGGGAAAAGACACGGATGTGGCTTGGAAGGGGAATTAAGAGTAAACACCATATACAACACACATTTTTTTTTTTAGCCAGTGTCATGCTAACAAATCAATGGGGTCGTGATGAACACACGTTTGAATGGAGGACAGCGCAAAACGGGGTCCAGGGATGGTTTGTTGGCTTTGAAAATACACAGGACACTTACGGATACTATATATTACACAACAATTATATATATCAAACAAAGAAGAAAAAATGACCCAAGTACACAGTATTAAACATAGTTAAAAACTTAAACAAAAAAAGAAGAAAAAACATAAATAAATACTGCAGGATGTGTCATCATTATAACTGCTACACCACTAGACTGTGGCATAGCTTAAGGGATGGTCATACGCGAGAGGTTGAGCTTTAATTGGAGGTCCATCCATCTATTTTCTTCCAGCTGTATCCGGGTCGCGGAGGCAGAAGTCTGAGCAGAAATGCCCAGACTTCCCGATCCACGCACACCTCCTCCAGCTGTTCTGGGGGGACCCCGAGGCGACACCAGGCCAGCTCGGAGACATAGTCCCACCAGCGTGTCCTGGGCCTTCCATGACGCCTCCTCCCAATAGGACATGCCTGGAACATCTCCTGAGGGAGGCGACCATCCGAAAACAGATGCCCTAGCCACCTCAGCTGGCTCCTTTTCGACGTGAAGGAGCAGCGACTCTACTCCGAGCTCCTCCTGGGTGACTGAGCGCCTCACCCGATCTCGGAGGGTGCGCCCAGCCACCCTGCGAAGGAAACCTATTTTAGCTGGTTGTATATGCGACTGGAGGTATCAATAGAAAAATAGACAAAAACATAGATTGACATATTTTTATTCAGAGAAAACATTTTCATGTTATCACTTACTGTTATCGTATATATCAGACAGTGGTTCTCAAACTATGCCACTTGTACCATTGGTTGCACACAGGCTGCTTACAGAACTGCTGTTTTGGAATGAGTTTAATTTAAAGACAATCTAGTGATTCTAAATGAAGACTGTAGACTAGACTTTTGCGCTGACGGGAGGGCGCTCGCGAAATCTTCAGTTTCACACCTCCCCAAGTTTGACCTCCGACAGACCTCCTCAGACTGGAGTATTTTCCGCAACTGTTGGTGGTGAGGGGTTGGCACACGTGCTGGTGTTTTGATCACGTCTCTGCGGCGTGGAGTTTGCTGCGCTCTTTAATACTGGGGCCACAGTGGTACCATCAATATATTTGGGACATGGACAGTGTTTAACTCACAGTGGCAGAAAAAAGTTTGTGTTTGGTCCTGCGAGCGCTTTTTATGATGCACGAGGCTGTGCGCAATGTTGATGTGAGAGGAAGAGAGCACAGAGGGAGCAGCAAGCACCCGTAGCACTGGCGCACCGTTGTTTGTACGCAAGATGCCAACTTTATCCTGAGCATAGCTGTTATTGCGCCATCGGGCCTAATGTTGTTTTTATGTATTTATTTCTCGTGTCACTGCTCGTTCTGAATTGCCTACTGGGCAAAAAAAACTCATGGTTTAGTCTGATTTTAGACGCTTTTATAGATCTGCTTTAAATCTGGTGGGAGAAAAAAAAAAGTGAATTCGAAGGTACTTTGTGTGAACAGTTTGAGAATTACTGTCATCTCACTCATATTATTGGCAGAAGACACAATGATCCGAAAACTGCACAGTATAAAATATCAGCAAGGAGCGCTACATTTCGTCATATTAATAAAACAGTTTGTACTTTGTTCCATTCCCTTTGTTTTTAGTTTTCTGTAGATACATAAAAAAAAAATACCACTAAAAATTTAACAAGTTAGAATGGTAAACCCCTTTCTTTCTTTTGGACATTAAGTGAGTAGTATATTTGTTTTCTTTTCTGTAACAGTCTTGGATAAAACCTCTTTTGTAGTTTATAAAGAAAAAAAATGCACAAATACAGATATAAAAAATAGTCCTTTGAGCTCCATTCACGTCCACAAAATACCTTTAAACTTCCTGATAAAAGTGCTGTTCGCTCAGTAGAGGCTTACAATAAAAAAAATAATCATCAGTGTGTTTTTTTGTCCATGTACTCGAGCGCTCAGACGTTGGTGACTTCAATGCTGGTGTACCCTCGGATGGGGCTCCCGTCGGCCGTGGGCGGAGTCTGGTCTCGGGGCAGGGACCCAAAACTGCTATGGCAACTCAAGTCCCGCCCATTGCGAGCTTTAGGGCTGAACCCCGACGGAGGCTGCGGCAAACAAATGCGGAGGAAAAAGAGATTATGATTATTCATTTATTTTTCCTTCATTAATTACTCTTGTCAGATTTAAGGATATAACAATATACATTCTTCCCCAGATTTGGAGTGTTGCCCTTTTCATTTTGATGCTAACAAGTGTTATAATAGTGCCACAATCTGAACTAATTTCCTTGAAAAAACATTAATCCTTTTTGTTATTTTATATTTAATTTACAAGGCCTACAGGAAGTTAGCCAAAAACAGATGTTAGGAGGGTTAAGTTCATACATACATCTGCAGCAGACTAGTTTTGGTTATTGGCTGATCCACTCTGTACCTCCATTTGTCTTTCTTATGAGCACAGGGCAACGGACTCTGGACTCTGTTGTAGTTTGACCTTATTTGAAGGATGACTTGTTGAATGTAGTGCGTACCTTGACGGCCCTCCTCCTGAGCGAGCCCTCATCCTCAGAGAATCTGCCTGAACTGTGCTGTCTCTGGAGGGAGCTCTGTCGCAGTGGGGTGGGAGGAGTCCCCAGACTCAGACGCTCAAAGTCCTGCTTCGCCTCTGCCCTACAACACAAATACAGGAAGAACAGTTTTATGAATAGTTGTAATCCTTCCAATGTACAGTTTGATTGGTAAGATGTACTACTATCAATCAATCAATCTTTATTTATATAGCGCTTTTCACATTCATGTACACAAAGTGCTTTACAGATTTAAAAACATTCTCTCACACCCACCTCCTCCCACAAATGCAAACACATTGTTGTATTCACACTCTCCCCACCCACCTCCCCAGAGACACACCACTCAAGGTAAAACAATGGACACAATGGACATAAGGCTGAGATAAGGCCTGGTACAGATAAACCAGGTAAGGAAACACTATCCAAGGAGCCGTCTGCATCATTGCTTTATTGTATGTTTTCAACTGTTTGGCATAAATTTGGTAATTGATTGTAATTTTTTTTTTTCCTCCATTTTCTTTCTAGCACCCTGCAATTTAATTCGTCATTTCTCCACGGAGGCGTGGGTTTAACTTGTATATGTTTTAGTTTTTAGAGGCGCAACCAGGTCAAGGGCAGATTGAAGCCTACTGTTAAAATCCTCAACAATAAAATCACAGGGTGCAGGTAAAACCAAGGGAGGGTGTTTGTCTAAAACATCAATACAATTTGCAGCCACTTCAGGGGTTAGATGACGTTTCCTCACAGTTCTCAAGGAGGTCTCACTCTGGATGGAAGCGGTGATTTTAAAAAACACGCAGTAGTGGTCAGAGACCGCCAAGTCAACGACAGAGGACACACCAGTGGACAGGCCATACGTGATGACCAGGTCCAGGGTGTGTCCTCTGTCGTGAGTCAGCTGTGTGACATGCTGAGTAAACGCCATATAATTAAGAATGTTTAAACATTCATTTGAAAGAGGATCTAAAATATTATCTACATGCAAATTAAAATCACCGGCTAAAATTATTCGCTCATAGGAGTTGTGTATAATCGTTAAAACTCTGAAAACTCATGAATAAAAAGCGAGCACTTATTTTGGAGATTTATAGATTGTGACACATAACATTTCAGGGCTGCTAAAAACAATTGCCCTGAATCAAATAAAATCGGCTTGGTAACAAGGGTTGTTGCATTTACTACTACTACTACAACTTGACGGACTGACCTGGCCGGTCCGATGAGGTTCTTCAGTTCCTCCACTAGGTGGCGCCGGACCATGTGCTTGTTGCCGGGGATACAGAGTGCCGTTGCCATGGTTTCAGTGTTGAACGTTGGGTCGAGCACCATCACGGCTCCGTGCACTCCACTGTTCAAGAGGTTCTCCGCGAACTCCTGCAGGACAAACATTCAAGTATAGGTTCAGGCACGTCATCCAATATCACAAAAAGTATCCCTGTAAAACCATAAAACCATAATTACGTTTCACAAGAAAATATTATTTTTTAAATGTTGGCTAATAGATACAGATGGCATCTTTGTGAATGGTCAAGTTCCGGGGGGTGGCAAAAAGTAAAAAAATAAAAATGACACTGTTCCACTACTACTACAAATGATGAATTATCCTTCTTTAATTGGTAGAAGGATTGGATTGGATTTCTACAAAATAAAAATACAGGGACATGGAGAGAAACAAAGTGGTTCAAATGTCCATAAATCAGGGCCAGCCTTAGCCAACTGGACCTCCCCAGGGCTGTGTACTGTCACCCGTTCTTTTCTCTGTGTACACTAATAATATCTCACACTGAAGGAATGACCCTTCTACGTAAAGTATGCAGACGATTTAGATTTGGTGGCACACCTCAAACCAATGGCTGCTGGCTGCTCTGCTTTACGACTGCAACACTGGAGGCCGCCATTACTCCGCCATTGCTGTAGTACCTCCATATAGCCGCTAGTCTCCCATTGAAAAGCATTGGACTTTAGACACGTTAAAAACAACTTTAAAGCCTGGTTTCTATTTTTTGAACACTTTCTACGGCTACATATTCCTCCTGAGATAACGCTTGGTTAGTCACAATTAAAGAAACCAGGCTGGTTTTTAAAATACTTTTTTTTATTTTTATCTCATACTAATGAGAGTCGGACTGTTAGCATTGGAGCTGCACGAGCTACACGTCACGCAAGGGCTAAGTCTACAGTAAAGATCCCGTATGCCCTTTTTTGGAACATGGGGAGGAGCAGTCTGTAAATCTACCATGATTTCCCCCTCGAACGGTCATTGTGGTAAATGGGGAGGAGTGAGTAATGACGTTCTATTAATAATATGTCTATGCCTCAAACACGCACAGACCCTGGCACAATACCAGCAGGAAGTCCACCCTTTGGTCTGTGGATTTGCACAGAGCTCATTGGATCAGCACCTCCACCTCCTCAGAAATGTAAGATCTTTTAATATTAACAAGGACATTTTATCTTTAGTGTACACTTCACTCATTGAATCCATCCTCATATACAATGTCTCTTCCTGGTTCAACTTGATCACCCTCAAACACAAAACAAAACTCAATAGAATTGTACACCAGGCCAGTAAGATCACCCAGACCCCGCAGACCCCTCTATGATCTGTACAGGCGATCAGTGTGGAGGAAAGCCGCCACACACCCTGTGCATCACTCCTTCTCTCTGCTGCCGTCAGGCAGAAGATACAGAACCCCACTGGCCCATAAAAACATCTCCAAGAAATAGATGTTTTCTGCAGTTGCTGTTGCTGTCCTAAATAGCGCCCAGTAGCACTGTACTTTATGTTGTTCTTTTTTATGTGTTATTCTTTAATGATGTTGTGTGTGTTTTTTACCGACGGAGTTTTTTTTTGAGCCGTGTTGAAAGACACATTTCTGCTCTATTTTGAACAGACAATACATTTCTATTCACGAATAGTGTTTTGTGTGTTTACGCGTCCTGATCTGTGCACTTTATGTCGGGCTCAATTAGTCATCTCTCGCTCGACTTCGACTTGTACAAAATGCTGCTGCTCGGCTTTTAACAGGCACCAAACAGCGAGAGCACATTACACCTATTTTGAGGTCACTGCACTGGCTCCCTATTTCATATCGTGTTGAGTTTAAGATTCTTTTATTTGTTTTTAAATGTCTTCATGGTCTTGCTCCTCAGTATCTGTCCGACCTGCTGCAGCCCTATACCCCTGAGGTCAGCAGATCTGTCCTTGTTGGTTGTTCCCAAAACAAAAAGGAAAACCAGAGGCGACCGTTCTTTCGCTGTCACTGGTACTAAACTGTGGAAGGCACTGCCCCTGCACCTTAGACAGAGTCTCTTGTTCTTTTTAAATCCTCCCATAAAACACACTGTTTTCCTTGGCTTTTAACACAGCCTGAGACGTTTGACTTTTGAATATTTTGTATTTTTTACAGTTCATTTGTTTATTAATGATCTCATTTTTACGGCTGTGTTCAGCACTTTGGTCGACAATGTTGTTTTTAAAGTGCTCTATGAATAAAGTTAGATTGTTTTTTTCTCCAGTTCAGCTTCATCCAAATCTAAACGCTTTCTCGAATGGAGCTTACAGCCTATAGGCCAGTGTAATGCCTCATTTGAAAGCTAAGACCTACAAAACTGATTGAGACTTTTTTGTCATGTTGGCGCCACGTTTTTGTCATTTCTGTGGGTTCGTCTCTACTTTTTTGGTCTTGTTTTTGTAGCTTTTTTATTGTGTTATTGTTGCTTTTCTTTGTCACTTCTTTGTCACTTTTTTTGTTGTATTTTCGGTTGCTGTTTTGACGCTTTTTCCCAGAAGCTTTTAGAGCTGGGTATTGCCAAACTGAAGAAAATGTGCTCGGTTCAGGTGGGGGTTAAGCAGTTAAAAAGTAGCGAGATGCGTTGGTGGCCGTGGCGCAAAAAAGGAATACACAATAACAGCCTTGCATAGGGGCGCCGATTAGTGACGTGTCGGTCGCGAACGATCCGGCTCTTTTGAACGAGTCTTTACAGTGAACGGTATGAACGGGCCCCCTATGAGAGACCAACAGGCCCGTTTGGAACCATGAGGCCGTCCTTCCGTGGACCCACCACCTGCAGGAGGAGCCATAGGGGACTGGTGCTATGTGACTTGGGCAGCTCCAACAGCTGCCCCCACGACCCGGCAACGGACAAGTGGGAGAAAATGGATGGATGGATGGATGGACGGTATGAACGGGTATTCCTCTTTGGGGGAGGGGCGTCACTTTAGTTGTGCATGCTTATTTTGCCAAACTAAAGCCACTGCTGGAGTACGGCGGAGGGAGGAGTGTAGGACTGGCAGAGGGACCGTTTGTGAACGCACGGCCGTGGGACGTGAGCGCGGCTCTGGGGAAACGGCGCCAGCACTCTCCTGGGCTTCCGTGAACTTGGCCTCTCATCAGGCTCAAATTTAAATTAAAAATATGTCAATCGTTTGTGATACATTTGTGCTATTTGTGCTGGGAGATGTGACGGGAGCCCCGTCACATCTCCCCCCCTGTTCGCTCAGCTCCACTCCTGGCGCCTCCGAACGGCGGCGACATCACCGCACACTGTCTCCTCCTCAGTCCGCCCCGGTCATCTCCACCGCTGCTACTGCCGCCCCACGAGGAGCTCAAAGTGAGCATAAGGCAACGAGTTTGAAAAATAAAAGTCCTAATGAAATAATAAACAGGGTTACAGAGGAGATCGCGTTGAAGCAAAACACCTCTTTCACTTGCGCCCCTGCCTGTTGCCAGAAGGGGGTGCCCTCTGAGCATCAATCCACCACTTGCGTTGCCTATTTTAGTATGTTCATTGTATTTGAGTATCCTGGTCTATGCATTAAAAGAAACAAACTAAGACTCAATTAAAGTATGTTGTCATGATAATCCTTGCATTAACCATCTGCTCTGTTCCTCAATAGCAGTGCATGAAGTCCTGAGGTTGTTGCCAGGATGTAGGACTTGTCCCGCCCTGAGCCAGTAGTCTTTGTTAAGCCCTGAGGCAATAATACTGACACAGCGTTTTGGGAAGCACCTAGCAGCGGCTCACATTATGACAACAAGAGCTTCAGTTCTCTCCCTGTGTATTTAATGAAACGTGGAAACCAGAGAGCGGTTTGGTTGTATCATGACGTTACTTATGCACACAATGTAGCAGTAACAACAAAAGAGCTCTCAACCAGAAACATATCACTGAATTAAGGCTTCAAAACATTCTTTAAGGAACCTCTGCATTATTATTTTATGTTTAAAATTTTGAAATAATGCCTATGTAAAGAAAAAAGCAGTAAGATGTGAGGACGGGCTTGTCAGTTGGAAAGGGCAACGTGGGGCTACGTGAAACACCATTTGGAAAAATCGGTAAAAAAAATAAAAAAAATTGGTTGATAATATTGGCCGAGCATATCCAGAATGATTCAGGATCAGTCTGGACTCCCCGCCCCCGCTGGCTGTATCCGCAAAATCAAAACGATCCCGTGCAATCAGATTTGTTTATTTGCCGTGACGCGTTGCTAGCGACAACGCGGAAGTGCCCTCAATAACAATCTACAAATGGTGCACGAGACAAAGAAAGAGCGTGTCTCCAATCGACGGTAAAAGAGCAAAAACACATCGACAGTAGGTGAGTTTCGTGATTCATAATCCTGCGCAAATATTAACACAAAACCGCTAATAACACCGCATCAATGGCAGACGCCAGGCCTTCGCTGATCGGTTTACTCCGCTTCCTGTTTGCTTGCGTATCTACCGCTGTGGGAAATGGAATCGACGCTGCGGTGGCTTTTTCCAGTCTAGAGCATTTCGGCATCGGCCAATAAAAATCCACATCGGTCGACCTCTACTCACGGCAACTGCCACCAAGGCCACTGCAGGCGGCATTTCTCGCGAGTCTAGTGGCAGAATTCAGTTTGGAGAAGCAGAGGAATCTTTTATTATTATAATTTTTTTTTATTATACTGGAGATTTATGGGATAATACGGGAGGGGAAAGGCTATTTGGGTGCATCCACACAGTGGCCCTCATTTTTCAAACTGCATACGGCGAAATCAGAGCGTGTGTGAGGTGTATGAAAAATCACCGCCTGTTTTGGCATTTATCGATCTCTAAACACTAAACCGCGCTGGAAAACATTTATTAACAGCATGGATTGCATTGCCACATCACATCCTCATTGGTGATTTAAACTTGAAACAAGGCTACAGCGTTAATATTTATGGACTGACTTTGATTCAATGTTGCGCTGCATCAACACGCTCCTCCACGGCATGGGTCCGAGCCCAGAGGCTCAGCCCGGACCAGAGACTCTAGAACCTGGGAGCGGGCCATAGAGACACTCATGGTGTTTTTTAAATTTCTAATCACAAAAGACCGCCTCTGCGCAAACTTTGTGTGGATGGCTTCCCTTCCTCACACCCGCGGCCGCTGCTGTGTACCGGGACACCGGGACTCACCTGGGTCTGCGCAAGGCTGGCAGGTCTGGCTGGTTTGAGTGCCGAGTTTGTGGACTGTATTCCGTGATGTGAGTAGCCCGGGTGTCAAACAAATCCTTCGACAGCACCACAGCTTTCTTCGGTCCGGACGGGTTCGTTAGGTTCCGGTCGGCTGTCAGCTCTCCGTGCACCTGTTTCCTCCCAGAGGAAAGCTCTGCTTAGGCCGAAAGACCCGTAGTCCTGCCCCTGGCTCCAGCACTTAGTCCGCAGAACTGACCGCTGCTTTTCGCTGATTCAGATCATGGTCCAGACTACAGCGGTATGTCCACACTTTCTTCTTTTTACCACACTTTTTTTTATGTGGTCTAATTTTATACACTTCTTTTTTTTATTTAAAGGCTATTTAGGTCATGTCTTATTTAATCAAGATAACCTATTATTATATTATTATAATTTCTCCGCTCCTGGAATCGCCACCTTAATGTGGTGGAGGGGTTTGAGCGCCCGAATGATCCTGGGAGCTCTGTTGTCGGGGGCTTCGTGCCCCTGGTAGGGTCTCCCATTGCAAACAGGTCCTGGGTGACGGGTCAGACAAAGAGCGGTTCAGAAGCCCCTTATGAGAGACCAACAGGCCCGGTTAGAACCATGAGGCCGTCCTACTGTGGACCCACCACCTGCAGGAGGAGCCATAGGGGCTGGTGCAATGTGATTTCCCACGACCCGGCAACGGACAAGTGGAAGAAAATGGATGGATATTATTATTTCTTTTTTTCCCCCTTTTTTATTTATTAAGCGTGATCATGGATTGACTATAAGGTTAACATGGGTTACTGACAGATTATTTAATCTTCCTCATTCGTAAAAATATTATATTTGTTGTGTTAAAAACAATTATTTATCACTTCCTGGTTGGAGAAATGTTCTTTTTGTGTGTTTCATGCATGCATGCCATAAAACCTGTGGGTGAGGCCCCCAATATATGAATATTTTGGGGCGTTTCATTCAAATGACGCAAGAATTTCTCCGTGGCATTTACCATCAGCTGCTCGTGCACGGTAAGATCTGAGCGGAAAGCGCAGATTCATAAATGTCACGCGCACCCTGGCGTATATCACAAATACATATACACATACACAATTTTTGTGCACCATGCCCTGAAACTACACAAACATGGAGGAAGTTGTGAAAAGCATTGTCAGTTAGGTTTGACACGGGCACTGCCTCGAGAAGTGTTTTAAAATAATGATGTGTCATGCACGTTTTGAATTGTGTTTCGGAGCAGTGCCTGATTATAGAAAAAGTAGATGATGTTTTCCTCTCATACAAAGAGACTGTTTATCCCCATTTTCAAGCTAAACCTTTATGGTTCTACAGTTTAAGGTGTTAAAGAGCACTCTAAAAAGCATATTCCAGTGACACATTTCTTCCCTGGTTAGCAGGGGCACAGAGGTTATCCATTGCAGTATGTGTGGCGGTAATGCACTTGCGGCTTATTCATTTGTAGCGTTTTACCTTGAGGTCTATGTCCCGGATCCACCTGACGACCCGATGAGAGGTCCACACTAACGGGTCCACGTTCTGGTGCTCACACTGCAGTCGCCGAGCCTGCAGAGACTAAACAAAGGAAAAGAAAATGAAAACAAAATGTACAAAATGTGGACATAAGACTGTGCTTTATAGATCGCTTTGGGGCGTCTCAGAATTGATAATTCACTGTGTGTGTCTCTTCTGTGTTGCCTGGAGCGCCTTCCGTTGGCAGAAGGGGAAATTAACCATAGTAATCACACAATACAGGACACCATTTTGAGCCAATGGCATACTATTGACGCGAGTTTGAGTGCAGAAAGCCTCAGAATGGGTCCGGACTTTGGGAAATGGATTCTACCTATTGCACAACAAAATAGAATATGTTTTTAACGAGAGAAATTCCGAACATATAATTTTTTCACATAAAATGCTGCATAATGCACCTTTAATGTCAGACAGTGGATAGACAAGCAGATAGTGCATAGGTTTGTATTCAGTGTGCATAAACCCCAGGTCTCTTACCTCCTTATCGAAGCTGAGCAGGTGCAGCAGCTCGATGCCCAGCAGCACGCTGACCTGGTGGCTCTTCTTGGTGATGCCCAGGTGTCTCTCCAGGTCGTGGCGGGTCAGAGAGTTGAGCATGCGCCCGTCCACCAGGTGAGTGTGGAAGGCCTGGGAGTACTGAGGCAGCCCCACGTCACTCAGCCACGCCTTCGCCACCCAGTGATGGTCCATGTCGGCCGCCTTGGACAGCCTGAATGGGACGGAAAGCCAATCATTTAAGCACCTCAAGCTAATATGTTTTTATTTGTATTTGTTGACTTGTCTCCATAAGAATTTTTTTTCATCGTCGCATTCCTGACAATTTTAGCAGTTATATCCCTTCATCCCCCAAAGATCCAGGTCCATCAATGACACATCAATCTAATCAGTGGCCAATAGCAGCCCTCTGAATGCAGCGTGTCCTCACCCTTTGCCGTTCTCTGCGTCTCTGTAGTCCTCGATGGCCAGTCGGAGCTTCCTGCGGTGCATTAAACTGGTGATGCCCAACCCCACCTCCAGGTCTTCATCTGTCAGACCCAGCAACACCTGCATCATGGACACAACAAAGGTTCTTACTGTTCACGTAGTCAATTGCTACTACTACAGCCAAAGCTGCGATGGGGCGTGTCATCTGACACGCCCCATCGCAGCAGGTGAGGTGTCTTGCCCAAAGACACAGCAACAGTTTCTTAGTAATATAATACAAGACAGTAATACAAATAAAAATAATAGTAATGTATTTGCTTTTCAAGAGATTTGAAGGATAATTCCTTCTACCTCTGTACCCTTGAAGCAGACTGATGAAAGTGAAGCTGCCACCACAAGGACAAGGCTAAGTTGTCCTCATAGGGAAATGTGCCCTTTTAATTCGATGCCACTGGCCAACAGCAGTATTTTCCGGACTATAAGTTGCACTTTTTTTCATACTTTGTCTTGTACTCCGGAGAGACTAATATGTGATCTTTTTTTAAATTTAAATATATACTTTCACACACCGCTAGAGGGCACTGTAGGCTAATCGAGCAGCAGAAAGCAAGTTTGGAGTGAGCGGAGGTTACTGCAATGAGGTAAACAAAACAAGCTAATCACGGGCTAAAAGCTAGATGGCCACAGCTAGAGGAAAGAGTTCGCAGATGAGAGCTTGAAAACATGCTGTTGGGAGAGGATTGTCAACCGTGCAGTTACATCTCCGTGCCCAGGTAGTTGCCAAGGCGATCGATTTGGAGTGAGATTGGGAGTTTGGTATGTTCTTTATGCAATTGTTATCTAAACTGTCAATGTGACGTTTACATACCAGACACGTATTTAGTTCATTGTTTATGCTTCATGTTATTAAAATGTGTTATCTTACCATACCATACGCCTATTCAGCCTGTTGTTTTTTCATTAGGCAATGTTTGACTAGTACGTCTTATACTCCAGGGCGACTTATAGTCCGGAAAATACGGTACTCAATTTCTTCTACTTTTACAAGTAAACATACAGATACAGGTATATGGTATAAGTATTTCACATCAATTTGAAAAAGTAAATACTAAATTTGCTGTTTCCAACAAAAACTGAATTGCAAAGATAAATATGTTCAACCACAATTCACAGTAGATATCTGTACTTTATACTCCACAACATTTTGAAATTTACAAGGTATTTGTTATACTTATGAAGGAGAAAATTACATAATAAATGCATTTACCACTTAAGCTTATTATTTACCACCACGGCATCTACTCTTGCCGTGCCCTTACCTTCCCACTCTTGACGTTCTCGGAGCACGTGCGTATATACATGGGCATGGCCATCACCACCTCCAGCCAGGCCTGCACTGTCCCGGCTCTCCACAGGGACATGGGCGTGGCGCGGGCCAGCTCCACCTGTTGCAGGCGGTCCAGCTGGTCCTCCGAGCCGTCAGACAGGCTGAGGCTGTGGCGTGTCGGGCTGGACTGGCTGTCGGAGTCTGAGCGGAGGAGAGCGATGGGGGAGGGGGGATGTGACGGGACGCAGATATCAAACAATAAAAAGTAGGTATTAACATTTGTATTACTGAATACCATTGCAATTATGCATATGTGACTATATTGTAGTTCTAATCTGCGAAGGGTCAACTGGAGTCATTTGTAAGTATAAAATAAAATGAATAACACATGCAGTATGCTTCTTCATTCATTGACTTTCACTGTCAACACAATGTGCTTTCTCAATGGTTAAGGCAAGACACTGGAAATGGAAGAATTTTGTATCACCTGAATAATTTGAAACTTTTCCTGTTGATTGTCTACTTAAATGAAAAATATGTTTGAATGTTCAAGCTTTAAATATAGAGACAAAATCTGATCGATACACACATTTTGTTGTTTTGTTTGAGATTTTCATTTGTTTTTATCTTGAAAAGAAATCTGTGTAAACATTCAAAATGTTACTTTTTTGGGAGTTCAGAGCTGAATAAATCAGGTGTGGAATATAATATCAACACATTCTTCTAGACAAATGTAAATAAATCCAAAATCCAAAACAATGTCAGATAAATATACTATGAGAAAATTACCTCTAAAGTAGCTAATTCCAAAATACATTTATAGCGCAATGTTGATTCAGGGCAATAGTTTGACTGCAGGTGGCAGGGTTTGTATCTTTATTTAACAATCCACTCATATATTTAATCATGCTTGTGGTTAGAATAATGAGGTCAACATTGAATGCCTTCTACACTTCCACCAGCAGAGGGCGCCTCAGTACAATCTAGGACTGGCACAGCTCTGCACGCTCAAACGCAGAAACTGAACAGCCAACGCAGTCTTCAGGGCCTTTATCTTTGATGGTAAATTCATTGCCATCACTTGTCATGTATATCAAATTGTCTGGAAACTGCTGCGTAGACAAAAAACAGCTTTTATGTGATCAAATAAAAGTGTTCGTCTAAGTAGAACCAAACTATTTCATTGATTAGATAAGAGCACAGTCCACTACTACAACTACTGTACAAGGCTACTATTTAGAGCTATTTTATATAAAGCTTTTATTACTATAACTACTGCTACTCGCTAAATTAAACGTATGTCTGTTTCTAATCTAACAGTGTAACCTCTGTGGTTTCTCTATTACTATTATAAGAGGTTTAGCAACCACTGGATATGAATTCGACCCCATTAAGAAAGCAGAAACTTGACTAAATATGATTTAGCATATGGGCTACACAATTTAGCTCAGAGGCCACTTTTATACACAATTGTTTTCATCAAAAGTAAAATCCCAAAAGATCTGCATATGATTTCTAAGTAAGCTTTGATAACACCTAAATGTGGTCGATGGTAAATGACGGGTCGATAACAGCTGAAAACATCTGGTTCATAATTTGGAATGTTTGAGGGCTAAATGCTAACGGCTAAAGGAAAAATACATTGAGCAGGCTAACGGACACTGCACAGCTTCCCAAACTAGACGTCTTGCTAGCTGTGTCCGTATGGGTTAGGCTCGAACGCTGCTTATCCTTTTTATTTCTATGGTTTTAACACTAAACTAAACTAATGAGAAGTAGCCTATCTTAAATCCGAGCCAATAGAGTTCAGGACTGTGATGTCATATCGCTAGGCATCATGGCATTAGCAGCAATAAGAAACTAACAGAGATTTTAAAAGGTAAAATACTGGAGTTATTGTTCACATTAAAACAGTTTGAGGGAATTACGAGCATGGGAATTAATCACACTTTTTACATTGTTTTTAGCTAATGTTAATCTATGGAAAATGTTTGCTAGCACCCACAAACATGGCGGGTCTCCATGGTGACAATTTCCCTAAACTCCTTAACCCCAAGACGTTCTCATACCGTTGTGGCTGTACGGTGATACATATGTTCAGGAAGATGTGCACTCTGTCCATTTAGTGTTTGTCGTGTTTAACCCATGACACGCTGCTCAGGTTCAAGTCTAAGCCCACTTTTTATCCACAATCTTTTAAATATAACAGGTGTTATAAGAAGCAATATTTCCTTTGGTCAATTTGTGAGTCATGAAATATTCTTTATATAGTGTCTCCAAATGGCTTTAGTGCCACATGAACATTCATAGTGTTTCAAAAAGTTCCAAAGCACAAAACATATCAAATTATGGTGGGAAAAATGACTTTCTATATTTGATTTGATTAATTTTGTTGTGCGACTGAATCGACACTAAACCAGCACTTACCCATGATGGACTTCAGCGTTCGATGGAAAATGTGTACACAGCCCTGGGTGTAAAAATAGCGTCTTACTTTGGTACACCAACTTGAAGAAGCGCTTGGTCATTGGGGAAATCCAAACACACTGGCGACCCTCAGTATTGATTCACTTCCTGGGTCGCCTCACCGTGCTCGGGATGGGGGGTTTGATGGAGGTCACACAGGGGGTCGGGGTTAGAGGGTCAAAATCCAAGCCAAACATTATCGACACAGAGCACTGACACGTGTGAGTTTGGGGCCAAGCGATGCAACATGGCCGTCCTGGTGCAAGAGATGACAAGGAGACTGTGTCTGTATCCAACGCTTTGATAGTCACATGAGAGACTCGTAGACAGAAGTGTAGAAATATATAGGTACTGCTCCTTTTAGGATTGTGCTGAGGGGTTGAAGATATTGATTGCATCACACAAGCACAGTAATAGTAATTGGAAGGAAATGGTAGGGATTGGCAGAGATGCTTTCTGTGTAAACTATCTATTTATAGCTTAATTCTTAATTTAAAAAAAATCAATATATTTTGAATGCGCAGTGGCTGTAAAAAATACTAAAATACAATGTGAGTCACAGGTTTTGGGCGGGTTTGGTCTGTTACCTGGCAACCCTAATACTGAGGGGTTATGATTCCACAATATAGAATATTTTTTGTTAATTTACACCATAGGAATAGATTTTCATGTGAAATACTTGGAGGTCAAAACACAAGCAAGCACCAATGTTCCTGCACTGTTTAAAGCACTGTTTAAAGAGGGGGTAATATGCTTTTTGCAGGTATAAACTGATCTATATCACTATCTTACACTTTGTTGATTAGAAAATAGCATATTAATCTAAAACAGCTAAAGGGCCTATCTCACCCTTCTGGAGACTAGTTGGAGACTCGAGTCGCGGCTGCAGAGATATCCCCTGTAGATAAGGCTCCAGGTAGTCTCAGTGAAAACAGGTTCGATTTCAGCGGAGACTGCCTGGAAACTTGAAAAAGTCTCCAGGCAGTCTTCATGTGTGCGAGGTCACCAGCAGTTGTGTCGCGAATATTATTTGTTGTCCTCGACCTGTGAGACGTTTCTGTGATGTCCCTGCAATTTTCTCCAAGACCTGTTGGATAGCAAGGAGATCCATTTGTCTCTTCTCTCAGAGACCATGCGGCGGCTCGCTTTATCTCCAGGGGACGTCTCGGAGACATCTCCGTGGCCAGCAGCGACTCTAGTCTCCAACTAGTCTCCAGACCGGTGAGATAGGCCCTTTGTATGCGTGCAATCAATCCGAGTTGCACAGACCTCCAGTTGCAGCAGTCTCCACAATGTCTCCGCAACTCTCCTCCGTATAGATAGGCCCTTTAAAAGAAATATCCAGTAGTTTCACTTCCTGATTTTCAAGCGATCTCCTTGGAGCCCCCCACCCCTCCTTCTCTTGCTCCCCTTCGCTGTGCAGCTGTTTCAATGAAGAAAAACACTTTATTTTACAGTACCCTTGATACATTGTACCTAACTAAATTTAGCACAATGTTATAACCTGTACCTATGGGTTAGATATACAATGGAATAATATGTAGTTTGTAGCTACATAGTGTAATAAGACATAACCCTAACCTTACGCCCTAACACTAAGGGTCTCGTGTCCTATTACATACCTACAAACTACAAATACAAGTTATTCCATTGTGTATCTAACCCAGGGGTGTCAAACGTACGGCCCGCGGGCCAGAACCGGCCAGCCAGTGGGTTCGATCCGGCCCACGGGATAAATATGCATTATTAAAAAAAAACAAACATTTTTTTAAGGGGCGCCTTGTAACGGCTGCCCTGGTGCAAACGCACCGAGTAAAATTCCTAGTTGTGAACCTGTTCATAACAATGGCAATAAAAACCTATTCTGATTCTGATTCTATTAAAGCAGAATAAACTTCATTTTCTTTCAAATTTGCAGTTCTTATATTGTCCGCTAGGGGCGCTGTGTTTGAGTCAGTTCTATCGCTTTACCTGCTTTTTCTGTTGACTCTGGCGCCCTCTTCAGTGAAATGTCTTTGTCAAAAAAGAGAAAAGTGGACACAGAGTGTCGGATTTTTCAAGAAAAATTGACCTCTTCCTATATGTATACAGTGATCCTTGTTGAATGTTTTTACATTACTTTATTGATTGATATAATTGATAAATGTTGACATCTCTTTTGCAAGAAAAAAATAAGACTTTAAAAGAGGACCATTCACTCTAATGAATACTATGTAGCACTTTGAGAAACTTGTAAAGTGTAAGCTGTTGTTATTATTATTAATTTATTGGAAAAATGTTTTATTTTCCTGTTTACATTATATGTGGCCCGCGACCCGCCGTGGCAGCTGAATTTCGGCCCACGACCCAAAATGAGTTTGACACCCCTGATCTAACCCATAGATACAAGTTATTACATTATTACAGAGCACTTTACATTGTACTAAATGTACTGTAGTTAGGTACAATGTATCAAGGTACTGTAAAATAAAGTGCAACCGAGTGGCTGTAGTGAAAGGAATAAGCTTAGATAGAGATGGAGGAGTGAGGAAAGCATTTCCTGGATAAGTAAGACCTCGGGAGGAGCTTTTCGGGAACGGCCTCCGCAGTGCTAATAATAACCTCTGGGGAGGATTCAAAGATGTGCAAGTGAGTTGAAACACAACTCTGGGTATGTTTTTGATGAGAGAATAACATAGTAACTCTAAAAGGTTGATTTTGCATAATACCTCTCCTTCAACCAAAAGTTTAGGAATTGGAATTTTCTAGAGTTGTCAAGAGTGTTGTTATGTGTACTGACCTTCAAGGGATGTTAAAGAAAACGACCTATAATATAACCGGAGACACTGCCAGGATTAAGAATCACAAGCTCCAAGTATGTATTTCTATTTAGCATAATATGGCACTTTATAAGCACCATTCATGTTGTGGATTCAGACACAGTATGTTTGGAAAGATGCCATGAGGAAAGTCAGGAGGCCATGTTGGACGCCAAGGGACCTGCCTTGCTGGGATTGGACCAAGGGAGAAAACACATGTTAAAATGGCAGTTCCTCAGGCAGAAGTCAGGATCACTGCCATACACACAACAAACAACACAGGACACATGAGAGAGAGAGGACAGCCACATATCCGCCGTATCCACTTTAATTTAAAATAATCTTATCACTTTCTTTGTGTTTCCATGCTTTTAAAAGTCTTCTAAAACATCTCTCACCCTCTCAATAGAAGCAAGAGATCTTTAAATAAACCTTTTTCATCATCATTAAATATTTATAATTAAATTGCATTTACAAAAAAATATGCGTTGGAAATAAAATATCACCTTGGCTTAAAATGTAAAATGACACAATATTTGATATGTTTTTCATCAGCAGGAGGCATCACGTTGGATCAATGAAAAAATAAAATAACCTACATATATTTACAATACTATTTTTGAAATGAAGCTCATATACAGTGTACAATGTATACCCTGGGGTGCGTAGTACCGAGCCATACAAAGAGAGGTGTTGATTGCATTAGTGTGCATTGTGGTGCAGGTGCTTTACAAAAGGAGCAAATTGCTTTGATGCAAAGGTTTTTGAATAAAAATCAAAACGGGGAGCTACTTGTTGAATCATTATAGTATTAAGCTGTTGTGAGAGATATCTTGAATACATTTCACTGAGCAATACTAGCTTCATCTAATAAGGCGCTACCGCTGTTGCAAAAAGACGGTCCCTGTGTCAGTTCATTTATCTGTAACGAGAGAAGTCTGCATGATCCGTGTTGTGCGTAAAAACACACGCACAAATCGTTTTAGCCTACACACACAAAATCATTGTAGTCACACATAAATCTCAGTGTGCATTAGGGCTGTGCTCAATATATATTGTATAAGCAATATGCCGTTATGAAATACGTGACAATATGTGTATCGTATCGAGGCACGTGTATCGTGATACTCTAGGGCCTATATGTTTATTTCTGAATGTATATCACAACATGCACGCCATCTACTCCAGTAAAAGGCTTACATTGTACATCGAGCGTATTCAGCATAATAAAAAGTCAATTTTGTGCACCTTTAAATGTTTTTTTCTTCAAATTTGGAATATATCTTGTATTATGGACACTACACTTGAATCGTGATATGCATCATATCGGGACATCTCATTATGCACACATTTATTTTGACAAATCGTTTTGCTACAATAATAGCTGCATACTCTGACAAGCCAGTTGTTTGTTGAATCGATAAAATATAACTAATCTATTTTATATTTTGTGATGTTGATTAACTTGTGGTCATACCACCTTTGCTATGCCCAATTCCGTCAGACCTTGGAAGCTAAGCAGGGAAGGGCCTGGTCGGAAGCCTAGCGAATGCAATAAGTGAGTGGTTGGTGGTGGTCAGAGGGGCCGATGGTGCAGACTGGTAGCCTCGCTTCCGTCAGTCTAACCCAGGGCAGCTGTGGCTACAATAGTAACTTACCACCGCCAAGTATGGAGTGAATGAATAGTGCCTTTGAGTGTCCAAAAAAGCTCTATATAAAACCGATGCATTATTCTTATTATTGGAATAATTGATTATCATTGGTATCATCACCAATTATAAATTGAATCACGATTGTGTTGAGCGAAGGTATTTTATTAATAACTACATTGTTTAAGTACAAACTAATGTTAAAGCCCTTCAACAACATTCTTTTGCAT
This sequence comes from Proterorhinus semilunaris, assembly GCA_021464625.1. Taxonomy (NCBI): domain Eukaryota; kingdom Metazoa; phylum Chordata; class Actinopteri; order Gobiiformes; family Gobiidae; genus Proterorhinus; species Proterorhinus semilunaris. The sequence goes on along the minus strand of CM038347.1, from coordinate 30,680,861 downwards.
TAACTGCCAGGTTTATTGATCAACATAAAACGGTAAAAATGCAGTTTGCAGCGCTATACGTGCAGCTCAAGTCAATACCTTTTTTTGCACAATTTGTCAAGTCAAACCTCTCCTTCTACAGCTCCGTCTACTCACCCAAAACTGTCCATCTCTTACTTGGGTTACATTTGAGAAATAATCCATCCGGTGTTGATGTTAAAAAACAGTGATCGCTCGTGATCAGATTAAATGTCCTCTCCTGTGTGCAACAACAGACTCTTTCAATCCACTGTGAAAAATCGTGAAAATAATTCTCCCTCGCCTTTTTGCCTGAAGAAACATCATTAATCTTTGGCACCGGGTTAATTGCTTTTTCTCTTCGCTGGCCCGGACCCGCGTCTCCGGTTTTGGCAGAGGTCAAAAGATCAGCGGAAATGGTTTGCAAATGCCCGGATTTTGATTAGCCGTTTGAGATCGGCACGTAACCTTTCCCCGTTGGCACTTTGCTATTGTAATATTTTCTAATTTGATGCGTGACCTCTGCTCTGCAAACTGAAGTGACAATGTGTTTTGTTTTTTTTGTATAGCGACCTGACCTGATATCTGAAGCCTGACAATGTTAGGCTAGTACAGAAATGCATCGGCATGTGTGACGGGTACTTGTTTGGCGCCTTTGCATAAAAAGATAATCTCGTCTCATTGTTTGCTGTGTGGCTCTAGAGAGTCCTCCTGTATCTAAATGAGTGGACTCCCTGGAGCAGAGCGTGTCAAGTCTTCCGATGGCGGGGTCATGAATAAACATACGATTGAGTAACTGACCTCTCTTTGGACAAACACTTCATTCTCAGACAGGGCTGGGTTTCTCATGCATTTAAACCGGCGCTGTGGGACTCTGGAGTGGAGCTGAAGAGGTGCTCGTGCACAGTAAGACGAGGCTGCATGCCGGACTCAATCAGGGGACTGGTCGTAATGAGGGTGATCTGACATACAGTAGTTGATTACAATGAGCACTTGTCCGTAGAGCGCTGACTACGCGAGTTGCCGAGGGCCCAGTATGTTCCATCAATGTGTTGCTCAGGTTTGCCAATGAACACGTTAAAGTGCATACGACAGGTCTGAATTTTGGAATCATGAATTAGTCTGATGGCAAATATCTTGGGTAAGTATAAGTCATCATTTAATTTAATGTAATCACACTTTCACCTATTATTACACAAATACGTAACAAATGCTGAAATATGGATACATTTTCTACCAAACAGAAGACACAAACAGGATCAAAGTGGCTTAACGTCCCAAATGTGTACTAACAATAGTTCTAACGTTAACTTTGTGCTAATGCTAACTGCTAGCTTTAAGTGCTGTTTTTTCCACTTCTAGTGGACAGTCACCTGGGAAATAAACATAATGACCTAATTTGGACTTGAATTTATATATTTGTGCTAAATATGCTCACAGTTCACGTCTAAGACAGAAATAACAATGATTCCTTCACCCGAGTGCGTACCTATGTTCCCCAGATCCTATGTTCCCTCACTGCTATTGATGGGGGAACTGCGTTATTTAAAAAAAATAAATGCTTGTCATTTAGCCTAGTAATTTCCAATAGGTCGTGCGAACAGAAGCAATTCCACATGCGCTAAACCACAGGCTAAAACCCTATAAACACTAGCAAACTTTAAATCTGAATTTTGCCTAATTATTTTTTGTAAAATAAAAACCTATTTAGTGCTGATATGAACAATTAAACAATAACGCACAATGTTTTTCGGCTGTGCTCTGTGTCATGTCTGATATGTTTATTCTTTCACTTTGACGGAATACTATCGGTATCTATCGGTATAACATGACAAGAGCTACAAATGTTTACCTCCATGTCACGTCCTGCCCATTTCCAATAAGGAAGTGAAGTGCTAAACTTGACAAAGAATGTCAGACCACGGTCAGCTAGGTAAAACATTTAGCAAGCTCATAATATAATTGTGTTTACTAAGTTTCAGTTAAAATGTTGCCCAATATGTCACATGCACTGTATTTGCCCAGTCGCTCTCTCTCTGCCTCAACCTTGTCACATATAACACATAGTGGAGCAGTAGGCCTACCTTTCCTGCGTGTCTACATCAAGTGAGTGCAGACCGTTTTCCCCCATCCGTCCTCGCTCTCGTCTGTAGGCTACTCTACCTGCCAGCTGTCTCCCGCGTCCCCGGCGACAAGCGTGACCAGCACAACTTGAACAATGAGCAATTTCAGGGCTATCAATCAACATCACGCTGAGGGCTGTGCGAACGGGAATAATTGTTTTAGTAAAAAATAGTCTCATTGTGAGTTGAGTTTGACATTTGAGTTTCCCAGTTCTTAAAGACGGAACAACCAACACTCCCACTTCACAGTATCCAAGTACCCCATACTCCACAAAATACTTCAAACCCCCACAGCACCCCTTTAAAAGGACTGGGATCATGGGCATGCAGATCACACAGAGGTCGACTGGCTTCTATCTCCGCAGCAGATAGAACAGGACTCAGGACGGACATTTCCTGTTTGGCCGTACACATTAGGAAAACTGCATGCACCATGATGTCAAAGTGGATATACCCTAAGTTGTCCTATAGTTTTTCTAGGTCGCCGGGGAGAATATGTGTTGCAAATTTAGAAGGAGGATTGGAGGAGTCTTGCGTGTTGCCCACAGGAAATAGTTTTAGTCACGGGGAAGGGATGGACCAAGCAAGACGATAAACAACGTGAGGGCTTTGGAAGTTAAAGGGGGTAAAACAAAGTACAGGCACACTGCAAAAACAGAAAACATGAGAGATGAAGTGACATGAACTTCGAATCTTGAGTAGTTTGGACTAGATACTACGTCTTATACTACATACCCAAAAGGAAACCGGTGCAGATAGGGAGAGAACTTACAAAAACAACATGGAAACGCCGGGACTGGAACCCAGGCCAACGTGCCTTGTTGATTTCCCAGTGTAAATAAATACTGTATTTCTATCATGTCGAGCAAAAAGGAGAAAGGTCCCAGGTTGACAAGTCTCCGAGCAGGAATTTGCATGTTCTTCCTTTTCTGGGACGAGTCTCCTCCCTGCAAACTTCGTTCCATCAACAAAAACCTGGTAACCAGGTAACCAGAAAACCTGAATTTCTGGTTACCTGGGTTAATCTCAGGTTTATGTACTCTTAGAGAATGGGGCAGGCCCGTTGTATGTTTACATTTTATTTGTGTTGTCTATGTGTATTGATTTTGGCTGCCGCATGGGTGAATAGCCCAAGACAAATTTCCCACTCGTGGAACAATAAAGTTTATCTTATCTTCTCTTATGTTACTCTACTAAACTATGTACTCCTAACTAAGATACCAAAGATGACCTGGCTCAAGCTCTGTTGATGGGTCGCCTTATGTGGCATTGATAGGCTGGTGCAATAATGACAATAAAGGCTATATCGACCTTATTCTTTCTTTTAACCATCTTCTAGAAAATTGCAGCTGAAATATGGGGAAAAAATTTCAATAACTTCTTCTACCCACTATTTTGTACATTTACTTGATTTTATATTTTTTTGCAGTTTTTTAGTGCTTACATGGAAAAAAAATCGTTTTCAATTATTTTGAATGACAGGTCCCTCAAATCCAAGCGAAGAAGAAGTTGCAGAGTTCAAACGATATCTAAATGTTACACTATTTAGCTTAGGGTATTAACCATGTCATGTTACAAATGTATGCTTTTAAGCAAGTAGTGAGTCACAAAAAATAAAAAGTCAGTTTCCTATATCCGACCTGGCAACCCGGCTCTATATCTTTTATACACAATAGAATCGACAAAAAAGGGAACTATAACGGTTCTGTGACATACTAAACAATAAGCAGAAGGTACAAGTCAAAACTACTCAATGTATTCAAGTCACTTCAACTCAAATGGTATTCCTTTTTCATTTGCAGTGATATTGTTATGCATTCGGGACACAGGGGACACAACAAGCTCAGTGTTATTTACAAAAGAACAGCAGTCCTTCAAGTTTTCAGTTTGAGACACAAAAATATGTTTTACAGTTTTTGGACGTCCGTCCGCACACAGCAGGTTGAGAATCCTTGGTTGGCTGTGCGATGGTGTCCATATTATTATTTACACTGTACATAAACTTACACAGCAGCAGTCTGAAGGTGTGGAGAAGGCCTCGGACCAAGCCCAGACAAACCAGTGCACACACACGCATACACATGGGGGTTGAAGGGATAGTTCTGGTGGGTTTTGTGGTGTTATGGAATAATATGCTATGGTAATGGGGTTGATAGTAAAGAGAAAAAAAGGCTACATGGATCATTTCATAACTAGGCTAAAAAATGTAATATAATAATACTGTCTCAATTTTGTCTTTTATGTGACAGACAATGTGACAAAATAAAAGGCAAAAAAACCAAAACATTAACATTAACATTAAACAAGGACAACTACGTCACTGTACCACAAAACAATGAACTATCCCTTTCAAACGCTCACGCTCTCATACACTCCCTGTAGATTTCCCATAATGTCACTGGTGTCTGTCTGACTCTTTCTGTGACATGTGCTTTAGTTTTACCAGTCGGCGTCCTCTTCTATGTAATAATCGGGAGTGGAAGTACCATCAAACAGTCCGGGGTCCAGCGACTTGCGTTGTTTCCCTCGCGTGAAGACACGGGACAGCGATCCCAGCCCTATCTTCTCCTTCTTCTTCTTACGCTTCGCCTCCTCCAAATCTTCGAGGGACTGCGGAAATGAAACAGAGTGTGTGAGGTAAAGAAATTAATAGCGAGAGAAGTGAAAAAAAAATATATATATATATCACAGACAGGAGAAGAATTTACTCTTCAATGGTATAGATGAGGCAGTGACTGGTTCTTGAAATTACAGAGAAATAACATCGACTCTCATATTTGTTGTGGTGGCACCGAAGCATAGGTAGGACAATAAATCTGCTTCCATTTTCCAAAATGAGGATTAACACTCTACAAAACTCTAAAACTACCTCAAGCAAGCGGATCGAGTTTTTATACAAATTAAGGGCTTCAAATGCGAATTTTGTTGTTTCCAGCACTTGTTACTTATGCGAAACTCCAAAATGTGCATTAAGTGACGGAAAAGCAGTTATTGTGTCAAGGTGCTCCGACTTTGCCCACCAACCCATAACGTGCACCCAAACCTGCAGCTGCATACTCCCACGCTCAAATTCGGACAATGGAGCATAAATGTAACATAGGGTGTTTTTTTTTTGTATTTGGATATAATATGGTGGCAACTTACGGCGATTAGTGACAAAGCTACATGCAGCAAAAGAACTCTATGTGTGAATGTTTTTCTACCTCATCATCATTTAAAAAGTATTTAGTATTTCTATAATGGGGAACGGTAGATCCCTCACAAAACTCCTCTCAAAAGTCTGCTGCCAGTAGTGCTAACTGCCGAGAAAGGACCACTGGCAGCGGTGAACAAATTGTACATTGTGAAGACCTTTGAGTAATTCGAAAGGCTCTGTATAAATCCAATCAAGTGCCCCGATTCCTCAATGGACAGTTTGTACTGCTTTTGCACACCTCTATTTATCTCTTCACTCACAACTCAGGTCAATCGTAAAAAGAAAAAAGAAAAAAAGGAATCAGTCAAAGTGATAGCGGACAGCAGTGGCCAAGCAGCAGCAGCGGAAGCAGTGGCGGCAGGAGGAGAAAGAGGAGCAAATCTACAAAACATAAGGAAAACAAAACAAAAACGCCATTAGTTGTGACGTTTCGGGGGGGCGGGCGGCGCTTACATTGCAGAGGGAGTGTGTCCGGTGGCGTGGCGAGTTGAGGTCGGTGGGTGTGGATGACCTGTCCGCGTCCATGGCTGAGGCGTCTGACGGGGAAGGCGGCTGGCGAGAGTGGCAGGGGCTCAGTCGAACCGCCGCCACTGAAATGGAACGAGAGGCACAGAGCACAGGCGGGATGGGCATGAGTGGGAGTGAAGGGCGCACGTTCAAGAAGTGACCAACAAGCTTCTAATGAAAATGAGTTGCAGTCACGTGACGACAGCATATTCTAATCCGAAGAGCCAACAGATACAGACAGCAACGCGTCATACAAGGGGGCGTGGCCGAGAGGGAAAGAAGCTCGCTATGGGAATCACCATTTTCAATCATCATTTTTGGCCATTTACTATGAACATCTTTATCACGCAAATAGTCAAGACAGAATCGGGTCCAGGCGGATGTTTTGACATAGTAAATTGTCAAGTAGAAGTGAAAAAATTGCACTCAAAGCTAGTGTTAGCAGGTAACACGAAGCTAATGTTAGCATCATGGTTAGCATTCTCCGTTATTAATGTATTTATGGGCTCTTGAACCACTTTGGTCCAAAGGTAGCTTTAACTAAAAAATAAGAGTTATTAGGAAGAGTCGGAAACTTGGTCTGTTTGCTCTACCTATACACAAACAACACTGCCTGACTAAGCCGAATGCCCATCTCGGCTTGCCCGTGGCATTATGGGTAATGGAATGTCTTTTGGCACCAAATAATAATGATAGTTAGCGTAAAGCAACGAAGAAAGCTCTGATTTGGACCGTTTTAACTGCTGGAAAGAGCTGCGTACACGACAGAAACTGACATTCATACGAAGAGATATCTGTCAAAAGTGACGACCAGCCCTTGTTCACATAGTTGGAATAACTATGTGAGAAAAACATTTCTGACCCTTGAAGGCGACTGTTGGACAAAGTCCAGGGTCTGAAACTGTGGCCTCATGTCGCCGATATTCACAACATTTAAACTGAAATGAGAAATAAAAACATATAATCACTCTTTTTTTTGTCAATAAGAAGGTGGACAGTAGACAAATTTTTTTTTTTAATTGTGACCAGAGAGATCCACATACACACATAGGCTATGCCATCTAAATGTACTTTATTTTTTTACGAGTGATCTGATGGTGTACAACAAAGCTAATCGGTCGCTAATTTGACAGACAGAAAATGTACCCACTATATTTAACTTCAACACTGTTTTGGAACTTTTCCCTGTGATTACAAGACGTATTTAAATGATTTTAAAAATGAGGGCGTCTGTGTCGGGCTGATCCCAGGTCCTGTCGTTCCCCTGTCCGCGATGGTCCGCTCCTGCCTACGGAGCCGTCGCCCTGACTCGCTTTCAAGATATTGTCAACTTAAAAAAATATTTGCAAGAAATGTCACTTGAGACTTATAGTCTGTAAACCAGTGCCCGTAAGCCTTATAGTTCACGGTTATGGCTCACGCTCCTCTACCTGAACTCACTCACACGTTTCAATGGCGGTGGTGGTTTGTTTGGTAACCGAAATTAGGAGCCTGATTGACTCACGCATGCGCAGTCGAGATGGGCATTGGGATTATTATTGCCTTATTACGCGCTCCTCTGCTGTTGCCAGGCAACGGTGTACAGATCCACATAGAGATAAATGTACAGTTGTTAGCATGTACCCTGCACCCTGTACGTGATGTCCCCGCTCTGCCCCCATTTGAGACGAGTCCAATTATCAGACCAGCTCCTGACTCCTCCGTCAATAAAACTGGTCTAAGGAGGTCGGCCGGGACAGGGCACAGGCAGGCTAAACTTTAGAGTAGTTTACTTTGCTGACTGAATGTTTGGCACGTGACTCATTATCTGGTTAGATGGAACAATGGGCTAGTTTAGTGTGAAAATAGCAGGTTCATAGTGTAAATGATGAAGTAGGAACCGGAAAATAGAACAGAAGTCAAAAGTTGTTTGTATTTCAAGCTGCCAGAGAGAAACATTTGCACTTGAAGAAAGACTTCTCCACTGACTGTTAGTCTTGCACAAACTCACTAAACGAAGTAAAAGAAAAAGTATATGTATCATAGCCTCACCCAATTTTTTCAAATTAGGAAGTTTTAAAAGTAATCTGAACTAGTAGTAGACATGGCATGAATGCTATTTTGGCCCTTGTGTTTCAAACCAGCTCATTAGCTGGGCCAAAAATTCAGTCATTTTTCAAAAATGTTTCCAATGATAACTGAAGGCTATGTGCCAGATTTCCTTAAATAAAAAGAAAACACACACACACACACACACACACACACACACACACACACACACACACACACACACACACAAACTCACTATGTTTGGTCCCCGGACCCAGAAACCTCTTTTGTAGGACCTGCTTCCCTTCAACTTTGATAAGGTCATACACACACATTGTGAGAGAATTATGACATTAGGTACAAAATAGCACCAATTTTGTATGAGGGCAGAAACATCAGGTGTTCCAAAGTGGAGACGGTCAATCAAAGGGGCACAGATCTCTAATTTTCTCTACTCTTAAGTCTTTCAAAATGTTCCCCAATAACATATAGTATATACTAGTAGCAATATGTAAAAAGGCTAGGCCTAATCAAAACACCCACAAACCAAAATCTCCATGTGTGCATGTAGTCACTAGAAAGCTAAAGCCAAACCATGTTCACTGCCACAATAGCATGGAGTGGAGCATTCTGGGAGACTGGTAATGTACAAATAACAGCTGGGTCAAGCCAATTGACATAAACATGCACAGAGCCATGCAGTGTTTGTTCTGACAATAAATCATTATTTAATTTTAGTTGAGTCAATCCCAAAGTGTTAAAAAATAATCATATTGCATGACCTCAGACCTGTTACTGAGATAAATGTGTATTTAGGGAACTTCTGATTGAAAAGTCCCCTAAATACACATTTAGGTGCTCATATCTTATTTCCATTAAGATGAGACACTGCAGGTCAATAAAGAAAAAAGTTAAGGTGTTTCATTTAAGCTGTTATGGAAATAAAATATTTTGGACGTGAAAATGACCAAAACTCTCTATATTTGTGGCGACACAGGTGATTCTAAATATCTTATTTTCTCTTTGAACAAACCAGTTTTTAATAATAATAATAAGAAATAAAAGTAGCGCCACAATGCAAGTAAAATGCATTTTCAGAAATGATGCGTTTGAATTAACGATTTCTCATATAATGGAGAACCAGCGCTTAAGTGTTAACCAAGACTTAAACACCTTATTGTGGAGATCAGGCAATTTCTTTGTTTCCAGATCAAGGTACAAATGCAAAGAAAGCAAACCCTGAAAACTGAAAATTTTTTGTTTTACCTGCAGTGTCTTTCCTTTGGTTCACACAATCGTGTTTAATAATTACGTTTACTCATAGTTTTAGTTACCAAATTGTAAAAATCAAATCTCTTAGTCGATGAAATGAACACTGATTCCAGGACAATACAGGGCGAAGGGACAAAGTTATATGGTGATATAGGGTTACCTTGTCTGTCGATGGGGTGTCCAGTGTGCACGTATAGAGTCTGTTGGCTCTGTCGTATAGCAGCGGTCAGGGGGAGGTCGGCCTGCATCACCCACTCCTGGTTGTTCCCATTGACCACTGCCTCTGTGGGCATGGCCAGGGAGTGCCTCTTAGGGACGTCCTTAGTTAAAGTGGCTAGGGACTGCTTGGCCTGGACACACAAAATGACAAGTTACAAATTGGTTGCAGACAGGGCGCTGTTGTGGATTGTCAGTATTGCACCACAAAATTGCAAGAGGTCTCTTATGAAGCCTGTCATGCGCTTTTGCCCATCACCGCTCATTTAGTAAATAGTCAAGCCTGGAAATAAAATAGCAATTCTCAGATGCACAGGTACATTAATAAGAAAAGTCTGAATTATTGAAACAGCTGGACAACTCGACTCAAACGGATGTTTCGGGATTAAACTATATTTGTTTAAATTCACTCACAGTCACCAGGCAAACTGTGCCAAGTTCTAGATGAATCAAAGTTTGGATGAAATAGCTGGGAACATCTTTATTCAAATGGTGGACGTTTTGCGATTAACCAAGTCACTTCTTCAAAGTTGATTAAACAACATTATCTGTGTGAGTCAAGAGGTGTCCAGTTGCTATAAGCTTTGAAAGAGATTTAAACCTTTCACGTAAATTCTTGATATAAACTAATGAAAGCATAAAGTGCTATAATCTCTAATGCTATTAGTTGGGATCATTTATCCCTAAAATAGTACGCAGCCTCTGTTAGTATGACACCCATGCTCATATATATTTAATTCAAAATGGTTCACTCCTAATTGCTGTTTGTTGGCGTTGACTTCATCCATGCATTCTCTGTGAAAGATGCGGCATTAGGCAGTTTCCCATACTAAAAAGGGATGCAAAAATATTTAACCAAATGCTTTGTATCTTCATTAATCTGCAGTTTTTCATCTATGACCAAGTGCTTTTGAAATATTGCCATAACAAGAAATAACATCAGAATATTTGCATCAGAAACAACTGCGTAGGTTGATACTATCAGCGTCAACCTGATCGTATAAACTAATAGAAAAGCCGCCTCTTCCTACAAGAGCTCCTTATCCATTTTCTATCTTTAGCGTCGCATGCTCGTCCCTTGCGATGCCTATGGAAATCTGTTACAAATGCTGAAAAATGCAGGAGGCGCTTCGGTGTGCCTCCACTGGGGCTCTGTCAGCGCAAGAATAATAGAGCTTTTATACAAGTGTTTTGACTGTGTCGCCTTGTCACAATTCAATTCCTTTTAGATGGCAGCAACAATGGGGAAAGCGCCTTGGGAGACGTGTTATGCCTCTCCCTCCAAAGTTGTCTTGCCTTTTTTTGTTTTTGTTTATGTGTTATTTTCCATTCTGCTGTTTTTGTTCATTTCGGTCACGCCGAGCAGTCCGCAGCTGATCACAATGTCACGGCAATTTACCTATCACAAGTTCTGGCACCAATCAAGGCCTTTTGTCATGCAAAACACGGCAATCGGCGTAACTCGGGCTTTTGTTTTGATGTTGTAAGGGCGTCGGTTGGCTGAGGTTAGTAACACACCAAAAGAAATCTGGGTAGGGGCTCAATGTTAGATCATACACACCATAAAGGGGGTTGTCTGGGGAGTGGGAGGCCGTGAACTTTGGGCTCGTCTTACCACGGTGTACCTAGGAGAGCAGTCTCGGTCCGACAGGCGCCACTCCATTCTCTGATTGACACAGTTACTCATCTGGGGGCGAGATGCGGCGCAATTGTGGACATTTTTAGACAAGTTACTGAGTGTCATTTGGTGTACCATTGTGTCTGTAGCAAAAAACTGTATGCATCTGGGGACAAAAATATAGGAAATGAAGACTAGATGTTGGTTGCATTGGCCCGTTGCAGCGATATACAGTGCCTCTCGAAAGTACTAATACACCTTGAACCTTTGCACATTTTGTCATGTTTACAACCATAAACATAAAGATTGTATTTAAAATTTTTGACTGCAAGTTCAAAATGATACATGATTCTGTTATTTTTAAAAAAATAGAAAATTAAAAGTGGGCGTGCATAAGTATTCGTACAGCATTTTTCTGAGTGCATTAAATTGCCTTCATAACATTGCTAATGACTGCAGAATGTTCACACCTTGCCCTAACTAAATAGAGGCCACCTGTGTGTAATCTACTCTCAGTATAATTCCAGCTGTTCTGTGAGGGCCTCAGAGCTATGGTCAGAGTGTATTGGTCACTAAGCAACATCATGAAGGCCAAGGAGCTCACCAGAGAGGTCAGGGATAAAGCTGCGGAGAAGTTTAAAGCAGCGTTAAGTTATACAAAGATTTCCCAAGAGTTGAACATCTCACGGAGCACTGTTCAATCCATCATTCGGAAATGGAAAGAGTATAGCACCACTGTGAACTTACCAAGACACGGCCGTCCACCTAAACTAACAGACCGAACAAGGAGAGCACTGGTCAGAAATGCAACCAAGTGCCCCAAGATAACTCTGGAGGAGCTGCGACGTACTGCCGCTGAGCTGAGGGAATCTGTACATGGGACAACTATAAGTCGTACTTTACACAAATCTGGCCTTCATGGACGAGTGGCAAGAAGAAAGCCATTATTGAAAGAAGGCCATAAGAAATCCTGTTTGAAGTTTGCTCTGAAGCAGAGCGGAGCGCGTTAGCTTTATTTTGTTTACATCCTGAGCCAGTTGTGGCTATTTCCGAACATTTGGACAACTTTTTTGGGAATTATGCAGTTCGTTACCTTGACCTGGACATTTACAGCGAAGGATTATCTCCAAGATGTTGTTTATATTCGACGTAGCCGATATCAGCGCCTTTTGCTGCAACTTTCTGACGACAGGATTTGCATAACGGATGTCCATCGACAACAACAACGCCTTGGTCATCTTTTGGATCCTAAAGAGGTCCCACTCTGCTGACTTCAGTCGTTTTTGGGTGGATACAACACTGGAGGAGAGCGTCCTTCTGCCTCGCTCAACTACCGGTGAGTTTACGGCGTAAACTCACCGGTTTATGGCGTGCAGCGGCTCGTGCATCAGCGTGAAAACTTTCCGCGGTAAACCGTGGCTTCTGAAATTCTTACGGATAACCTACCGCATCCTTTTATAATCACAGTAATCGTAAAACCGGTTAATCTTGACATCCCTACGCCACACTTTTCGGTTTTCTATTTTGAAAAAAAAAATCATGTATCATTTTGTGTTCACTTCACAGTTGTCTGTTACTTGTGTGTGAACTTTCAGTAAAACATTAAAAATAAAATCTTTATGTTTATGGTTGTAAACATGACAAAATGTGCAGACGTTCAAGTACTTTTAGTACTTTCGAGAGGCACTGTAGAAAGAGGGAGGCCAGTGCTTTGCCTGGCAACCGAATGTTATTGAATGATACAAATAAGGCCAAGGACTGCGTATAACTACTACAGGACATGTTGTTTTTATGACTCAGTTTTCTCTCCATTATCATAGCAGTTACACACTAGAAGAGGGGTATGCCTTCACTGTATGATTTAACCTTCGCAAATAGTGAATGGTCTTAATTAAAACAGCACTTTTCAACCCAGCTATGCTAATTGTTATACATCATAAAATACCAAGATATTTCTATGAAGAATTTCACATTCTTTCCCAGCCGCCCAAACCTTCTGGGTTATTCATGTGCAATATTTTACGTCCAGAGCGAACTGCGATACAATGTAGTTTGTTGACGACTTCAGGTACAGTAACTGGGAGTTATAACTCCCGACCTCAGAGCATTTCAGCAGACTAAACTTGTATGTAAACAACTAAGGCTGAAACGACGCGTCGACGTAGTCGACGTCATCGATTACGTAAATACGTCGACGCAGTTTTTGTGCGTCGACGCGTCGCTTGTTTACATCATGGCGGCGCGCGATGCGAGCGAGGGGAAAAAGGCACGCCAAAAGTAATCAAAAGTGTGGGAGTATTTCCAGAAACGGCCAAATAATGTTGTTTATGCACACTGTGTCGAGCGGAAATGGCCTACCACAGCAGCACAACGGCTATGAACGAACATTTAAAACGAAAACACCCGACAGCGTTCATGCCATCGCCATCAACCAGTCAATCGGCCGCGTGAGTAATTTTCATTACACAAAAACATTAATGTATTATTTGTATCTGCGTTGTAAATTCATAAACTAAAGCACTGTTTCACTCTGAGAGGCGTCAAAAACGCGTGTGTCTAACGCTACATAACGTTACGTTAGTTGTGTAACTAACTAAACTACCTTTGTACAACATTAACAGTTATGTACAAACGAACAATTAACTTTAATCATACAATCATTGTTGTGTGCTGGTTATTTATTTTTTATTTTGCGCATTTTGAAGCAAATAAGCAATACTTTTACTTTTATTCAAATGTTTACAGTGAGTGTTTGCACATTTTATAGGCTACTGAGTTGCACATTGAGCCATAATTTTATTTGGTTAAATAAAAGCCATGCCATTTGAAAATACTGGCCTACGTCCATTTTTTCCCCTTCATTTTAAATGAAAAAATAATCGGTAAAAGGAAAAATAATCTATAGATTAATCGAAAAAATAATCTATAGATTAATCGAAAAAATAATCTATAGATTAATCGATTAATCGAAAAAATAATCTATAGATTAATCGATAGAAAAATAATCGTTAGCTGCAGCCTTATAAACAACACAACTAATGCTATAACAGATGACTAATTAAATGCTAACACTAAATGCTAACATTACACATACACATTAAAATGAGAGGCGGCGTTCGATCGTAACGTATGCGGACAGTTAGCAAGTAGGCTAGTCCGGGAGACTTTTCAGAGTCCATTAGCCTGCTCAATGTATTTTTCCTATAGCCGTTAGCATTAGCCACCAAACATCGTAAATTATGGACGATCCAGATGTTTGTACCAGTTGTAAACCCATCGACCACATGTAGGCCAAAGCCTAATTAAAAGAAATTATAAGAAATCCTTAATGTATGTACACACCTTTAGAGATTTTATTTTAGATACAAATTAGTGTATAAAAGTGTCCCTAAGCACTGTTAGCTAAATGCTAACACAAATTCAGTTAAATTTGTGCTTTTTGTAGGCCAGACGCATATATAGGTGTCACCAAACTTCATCTTATAATATGTTAATGATGAAGAAACCACAGGATTTATATAAATGCCATGAAAAGGACAAAACAAAATAATGGGGAATCATGGAAACAACGTCTGACAACAGTAGACAGGGATTTCTAGCTTCATAATACATTACTTATTGACCTCCATCAAAGATTTAAACACAATATTTAATTTATAAATTCTATGGGACAAGTAAATGGAAAATGTATTCCTGGAACCTGGCGCCTTTGCCCTCTGTTGTGCTCCATGGACTGACAGCTCTCCTCTCACCATGGCCAGCTCCGCCTCCAGCTCCTTGGTGCGGTTCTCCTTCAGGTCGAGCTGAGATCTAAGCAGGGCCGTGTGCTCCGTGGCCTCCTTGGTCAGCCTCCTCAAGTCCCACTTCTCTCGCTCCAACATGTCCTTCTCTTTCGCCAGTGTCTTCACCGCGTCCTCGCTCTCCTGGAAGACACACACATCCTCAAGGAAGGGCTCCACACAATGAGTAGCAGAGGTTTTACGACTGCTTTTTAAACTTGAATAATATTGTTTTGAATTGTTCTGTATTAATAATCTTACTTGAAGAAAAGTACTGGCTACTCTTTCAACTGTGAATTTAACTGTTTGGATCTGTGGTTGCTGCAGTTGGTCAGGTCCGGGTTCAGCAACACTATGTGCCCAAAGAATGGGGTCTCATTTATAAAAGACTGTACACCTAGTAGCCATATTTGGTGCATGCCACCAAGGGTGCAACATTTGGTAAAATATTGGGGTGGTCGAGAGGCAATTTCTTTCAGGGGGTCTAATTAGTTACATTACTTAGGTTTGAATATTTGGGGGTTGTAACCCCCCACCCCCTTTTTTAGGCCCATTAAACCCTGTGAGATAGCAGTAAAATAATGAAAAGTCAAAATGCGTCGTCACGTCCTGTCCTCTTTCTGTCCAAATAAGGAACTGTCAATCTAATTCTTTTCATGGTCATTTCTGTAGGATTTGAAATGAAAGAAAAGTGTCGCTTTTCACCTTGACTCCAGTCTTTGCGTAGAGCATACACCAGGGCCAGAGCTGCCGTGGAGATAAGCAAAGTTGCAAATCCCACGTATGGAGCAGAAAGCAGATTACTCTACTTTTGTAGCAACATAACCTGGAATATTCCCCAGTGTGGCTTTCAAGTACAACTATTTTTGGTACCCACCAATAGTCAAATATTGGTAAATAGTTTTAAATAAGAAACCGTTTTTACACAATTTCCAAGAGATTATTCTGTAGCAAATGCCCTGGCTATGGCAAACCGAGGCCTTGTACCTTCCTGTGCTGTTCGTAGTTGCGGATGAAGTCTCGTAGCTGCTCCTCTCTGCTCTCCAGCGTGGCGTACAGCTGCTGCATCTGATTCACCAGGTCCGCCTTCTCTGCCTTCAGACGCTTTCGGTCCGACTTCATGGCTGAAACAGACAGAGAAAACGTATCGCTAAGCACATATATATAAGAAAACCCGGGTCTCATATTCACGTGTGGCAAGAGAGGTGGAGAGAAAACCTCAAGTAGAAGTATAAAAGTGATAAAACCTACTCCAAGAAGCGCAGTCACTTCAGTCATTATTTTCCTCATACAGTCACTTATGTTTCTATTTCCGTAGACTGTGGGTGTGACATGGGCTGAATCACACTTGACCTCCCGAAGCGTCACTACATCTGCCACACTGGTACTAAACCAGGACTAAACTCAAGACTGATGTAGGCCAGCCGTGAACCGGGACTAAACCGGGGTTAGAACTAGCCTAAACCAGGACATAAAAGTCTTCCTATAGGGCTTCATTATCTGCTCCCCGCTCCTCTGTCACACTCTGTCTAATCCTGGCCCACGCAGCGCCTTTGGGAACAAGCGTATTCACAAATCACAGTTTATCTACACTGCTGCTTTCTCTCCTCCGCTTAAACAAGTCGTCTTCTGCTAACAGCGCGCTATAGGGTTCGCACGGTCTCATTTCGTAACCGACTCTCTTGAAGCGATGCAGTATTTAGATGCAAAGGGCCACAATTCTATCGGTGAACACAAAACAGCCCTCCTGGACCTAAAGGCTGAGGACCTCATATCCTCTGTTCTGTTTTATGCGGCCGATGTGGAATAAACCACTGTTAATAAACACATGTCAGTCATGTCTTTTGAACAGGACAGCAGGGCTTGCATATGGCTTGGAGAAAATGCCCTCAGTGAAGGTGGGGCTTAAGAGGTTAATATTGAAACTGCTATTCTGTTCGGTAATGTTGTCCCTTATTCATATGCTTCTCCTGTTGCTCTGATTCCACGCTTTCTTGGTTTCTCCCCTTTTCCTTCCGACAGAGCCACCTGTGTGTGATTAATGAACCCACACCACGGTCTTAATCACCCGTCAGATTTACCAGGAGTCTGGGGAGTACATGCCGAGGCGAAGCGCTAATGTAACGGACGATCGCAACATAGGAGCACCTGCATCTTAACAACGGTGGTAACGTTAAGGCAGGATACAGCGGGACCATGACACATTCTCTCTTCTCTCAGGACGGTTCAATTCACAGGGGGGATAAATACAGCTCTGTGTCCTGTGAATAGATGCAGTGGGATGGAGTTTTGGAGAAACTGGCACGAGCTGAAGGAGAATGCGGAGAACACAATATAACCAGATGTACTCGTGTCCTATGGAATTGTATGCCGACTTTCTATAACGTGCTTTATTATGCGTCAAGAGGGACAGACAAAAGATAAATCTGAGAACATGCGGTAGTTTATAAATGATTTATTATTTCTGTGCGGCCCGGTGGCAAATGTGTCAGGGCCCGGTACCGGTCCCGGGACCAGTGGTTTCAAGTTTTTACATTTTTCGGTGAAAAAATCTAAATAATGGACGGAGCCAGGTTTTTTTCATTTTGTTAAGTAAATAAAGATCTGCAAAAATTTAAAGCTTTCAATGATCAATAAATCAGGCTAGGAATTTGATATTGAACCTCTTGACCCACACCTGAACCCAGCGCATTTTCTCCAGTTGGGCCAACCTTACCCAAATATAAAGGTTTCTTGACTGGATCCAGTGTAACTTCTCAATTGAAAGGAAAGACCAACAAAACTGATCTAAACAGATATTTTTCCTTGCGTTATGACCGAAACGTTTTTACTTTTTCCATCGCTTTTTTTGTTACTTTTCTTGCTGCTCTCTTGTGGCCTTTTATGTCGCATTTTTGCCTCTTTTTCCATCACTTTCTTTCTTTTGATATTTTTTGTTGTTACGCTTTTATCCTCATTTTCGTCTCGTTGTGTGTGGCTATTTTTACACTTTTTTTTTTTAAAAAGCTTTTAGATTTGGTTAATGACAAACTGGAGGAAGTGTGCTCGGCTCAGGTGGGGGTTAAGAAGTTAAAGATCGTTCTGATTAAACCTTAAAATATTGAAAGTTTGGAGTGTGTAGGAGAAACTAAAGCATTGTAGAGAGTATAAAGAACATCTGTACAACTGTAATGCTCAACTGGAGGAAATGCACTCAGTTAAGGTGGGGGTTAAGAAGCTAAAACTATGACATTAAAACTAAGATAAGGGAGAAAACTATAGCTAAAAAAATGTTTTCATCTGCCGTGTCTTGCCTTAAATGAATCTTAGTATAATTAACGCTTTGCTTTGTTTTTAAATCAATACTGCATTTTTCCCCGTTTTGTTACAGCGCTCTGGTATTGACAGAGAATCTAAAGTTTGAACATTTTGATTGTGCTCAAATCAAGCCATTAAAGACACCAGGCAAAGATAAAACCACTCCCATGTATTTTTTTACAAAACAAGCCAAAGGAAATGCTAAAAAGAAGTAGTAAATTTGCACAAACGAGAGCGTCCCCCAAATGGAGGAAACAGCCCACACCTGCTGCAGAGGAGAGCTCAAGGCGGGTCTTTAGAGATGAGCCAAGTCCCTGTGGCGCTAACATCCTGCACCTGTGAACGCTTGGCACCGTTCAGGCTCTTCCTGGTCCAACACAAGGAAGCTACTTACAAAAAAAAGTAAAAAAAAAAAAAGGAAAGAAGAAGAAGAAGCCTCTGGCCACGGTGTGCATGTGACGAATGTAAATGTTCTAAGGGGCAGAATTGAATCGTGTGCACATAAATCTAACTGAAGACACGCGAAGACTTCAGGGACTCCTTGCTATGAGCTTGACTTGTGGTTGAGGGGCCGCATATTGAAGTGTATACAGAATAGGGGGGCGGGCACAGATCGATGGTCAATGCGGCCAAATATACAACTGGGTGCATTACAGAGGGGGTTTAAGGCGAGCCACTGCAGGTGAATAGGAAAAAAAAAACAAACAAAAAGGAAATATCAATTTGAAACTTTTGCTGTACATTACGGACGTCAACATATTGCAAGTTTCTTTTATTTTATCACTAAAAAAGTTTGCGAAAGAGCTCTTGGACAACACAATGTGTGGAGGAAGAAAATGGAACAGCACATCGACATCAAAACCCTACCCCCACTGGGGCAGGGAGCATCATGGTGCTGGGCTGTTTTGTTGCCTCAGGACATTGTGATATCAACAATAGATTAATTTAGATTAGATAAATTAATTCACAGGTTTATCAAGATATTTTGCAGACAAACCTTAGACATTCACAACAGCGTGGAATAAGGAAGTGAACCCTCGTCTTAAAGGAACAGGCCACCGTTTTTTCCATACTGAGATATGTTCTTACCTCAGCTTAGACGAGTTGATGCGTACCGGTCTGGTCTTTGTGCGTTTCGCTCAGTCACGCAAAAAGACCAAATATGTTGTTAGCATTTAGCCTCTCCCAGCTAATTCCTATAGCTCCAAACGGGGGTGAAGTTGGAAGCGACCACGCTCTTCCACGGACACGCACAGAGACCAGCAGACAGGTGCGTATCGACTCGTCTAAGCTCAGGTAAGAACATATCTCAGTATGGAAAAACCGTGGCCTGTTCCTTTAAATGGCTGGCTTCTTTTATAGCAATAACTGAGAAGAGCAGTTATTGTAGTTGCAGATTAGACACACAATGATCAGGATGAATCTTGGACCATTCCTCTTTACAAAATTGCTGCAGTTCAGTGAGATTCAGGCGGTGTACTTACTTATTCCACGCTCTCCTGTGAATGTTACATGTTATGACCATTAAAAATATAATAAAATGTGTTTAGAAGCTCAGTGTTTGGGTGCTATTAGTTCAAGCACACACTCTTTACTCATTCTCATGATTTTAATAAAGATCAGACCACATATTGGCCCTCATTTATCAAACTTGCGTACGGTGAAATCAGAGCGTATGTGGGGTATATGAAAAATCACCGCCGGTTTTGGCATTTATCAAGTGCGATGTCTTCTACTCCTGTCATGTCACGCCTTAAAGGAACTTGAACTTTTTATGTGGGGAAAAAAAAGAGTTGACATTTACTTTTGATCACAGTGGTCTCTAGAACACTCCGGGATCAATTGTTTGGAAGGTTTTCACTGCAGACGGAGCCTCTCACAAGAAAACCTACAAACTGATACAAACAACTGATCCTGGAGCGTTGCCACTCATACATTGTTTAGTATTAATGGTATGCTCTAAGATGTGCCTTAAATGTGTGATCATTTCTTTTTTCCTTTTCCATTGCAGTTCGCATTCAATTATGCAACTCCAGGCTCATAATGTACGACCAACAATATTTCTTTTGGCCATTTTTAAATTTGGCTAAACTACAAACTGGATCTAGCACCTTCCTTTTTCGCTGTTATGAATCCTCTGCCAATTGAAAAACAAAACCTGCTGGTCACTGTGGACTGCAGCCCGTTTGGTGATTCACATCGCTGTGAAAAAACAAACAGTGACTTTGTTTGTCAAAGAAACAGAACACTGAAGAAAAATGTGATGGAGGTCTTTTGTAAGTTAAGTAGATTCAAAATTAAATCATAAACGGAGGAACCCTGCCTACTGGCTTGACAACAAGGACTGGACAGTCTGTGATCTTGACCCGTCTGCCTAAGGGACTCCCTCGGCCCTGGGTCTCTATAGCCTGTCCGACCATGGAAGTGGATCTCTCCTTCTGTGGTTCTCCTCAAGGTTTCTCGTTTCTCCCACCGGGTTTTTGAGTTTTTCTTTGCCGTGCTGGAGAGTCTAAGGACAGGGGACACCCTGACCTTTATTTGGACATTATGTTTGCCTGGATATTTGATTCGCCGGAACTTTACATTGTCTTATTTACTGCTCTGTTTTATTGCCTTAATGTTTGGTGCAGCCCTATGAGGCAACTCTTTGTGATATTGGGCTATACAAAACCATTGATTGATTGATTGATTGATGCGACCATCAACAGAAATATTATTTTTAAGAAAGAGTACAACCTGGTCCATAATTCCCCAAAACTTGTTAAGTCCCTTCATTGTCGCAATGCTTTTCTTTCCCCAAAGCTTTACTTTTCCAAAGGTCATAAAAAAAAGTAATTCACTCATTACTTCAACCACTGTGAAGCAGTACAAGGAGTGTATGATTTCCATCACGGTACAATACAACATTTAGCTTCTAAACAAAAAAAGCAAAACATTAAGCAAAGATCTGACATTTTTGGATATTGTCAGATCTTTTGGACAAATATTCAACACGTTTAAGGAGTCAGAGGAACATCCTCCCTATTCATTTCTACCAACAAGGTTTATATTTTAAACCCAGAAGAAGAACAACATACGCTGACAATCCCTCGTACAAGCCAGAGGAAATGGATGTTTATTCTTGGCTCGTGATGCAGGTTTGTGGACCAAGATATAAATAATAATAATAATAATAATAATGATGCATCGGTTTTATAGAGCGCTTTTCTGGACAGACGAACACTCAAAAGGTTGTTGTCAAGTTTTAGTCAGTTTCATAATATAAAGAATTGGTATTTCAAAAAAATTAATTTCGAATTACAGGCTGTAGTAACCTTTCAGTAATACATAATAATAATCTCTTGGCTTTATATAGGTTTTTGACAACAGATTACACCACAATATCGATATCGTTATCGTCTCTGTTGACGAAAACGACACTGCTTTTCAGCTCCACTCGTCCACTTTTTCGCTATTGGGTGTAGTCGCTGTAGGTTGGACTTTACCAACTCGATTACGTGCGGAGGGGTGTTCAGCGGCACGTGGCATCTCCCTATTGCAGGCCAACCAAAGAGAAACTTGATGATGAACGTCCTCATTTCAAAACCATTGGCGGAATGGGTTTGGGCGCTCTTTTCCATCGCGTTCTACAGCTACAGACAACCCAATCACACTTTTACAGCAACATGTACCTTTTCTCTTTTCACAAACCCGCACATCCGTTTAATAGCTGGATAAAACCATTCAGCAGCACCTCCTGGCCCACACAAAAAAACAGTTATTTTTAATGCAAGGTAATTATCCTCCTTTTTAGATCTGGCGGAGGGAGAGAAAGAGGGGGCAGAAGCGACACGGAGCAGAGAGTTGGACAGCTAAAGGAGGCCGACGGGCTTAAGGGAGTAAAATGTCAACGCAGGCTCTTAAAAAAGGGATTATGCACCTCAATTATAGCTTTGAACAAAGATAAAGCCTGGCTCTGTGTGGCGGGGATCATTGCGCTACTTTGCCAAATCAACTTTTAATGAGCGTTTCACATCTTGGTGTAGTCTCCAAAACATATCGGGACTGTTTTTTCTTTCTTTCTTTCAGAAATTGAAGGCTCGCACTGGAGTCAGGCGGCCTTGTTCCTTCACGGCACAAGTTGAGAATGTCACGACTTCTTGATTATGGCAAAAACAATTGGTCACAAGAGTGGAATGAAAACATAATTTGGAGAAAACTGGGATTAAAGGCATAGGCCACCGTTTTATATATATTGTAAGTAGGGCAGGGCGATATGCCAAAACTCTATATCACCATATAAAAAAGAAATATCACAATAACAATATATTTGACGATATACCGTAATTTCCGGCCTATAAGCCGCTACTTTTTCGCCACACTTTGAACCCTGACAAAGGACAAATTACTTCAAAATCCCAGCCTTACGCCTATTAGGAAGATTAATTCAGCGATATTTTATTCTTTTTTCTCAACTGCATACTAATTTCCTCGCAAATATGATCTACTCAAGCAGTTTACATCCTTCATAAGCACCTGTCCCGTGTTCTACAGTCAGTGCTTATGCTGCTCTGATGGAGCTGAGCGTAACATGAATTATATCGTTTCCACAACGATATAAAAAATTACAACGATATCAAAAAATTATATCACGATATGCGATAAGATGTGGCCGGCCCCTAATTGTAAGGTGTACTGTAATACCGTAGGAGCACCTTGACGTCCGCGCAGTAATATCCTCACTTTACTACATGGACGCTCCTAAAGTGTTATTACGCCTTACAATATAGTGCCCCTTTACATCCGCTTAGAAAATCGACATGTTTAATTTTGTGTAACTACACTTGGATCCTGTAACTGCTCACGTAACCGTATTTAGCAGCTTGGTCGCTTTTAACTTTACTCCAGTTTGGAGCCAAATGCTGGGAGAGGCTAAATGTTAACAACGTCTTTGGTCTATTTGCGTGACTGAGCGCACGCACTAAGACCAGACAGTTACTTCCTTGAAAATTGTGCAACTTTTGCTCATTCATGTGTGAATCACTGCCTTTTTTTTTTTTTTTTCCTACCGCGGCTGTCTCCCAGAAAGGAAATGACCATATTTGAATTGCGTCATCTCGGAAGCCTTTCGCAGTACACGAAATATATGCCAATATGTGTGAAAAAATGGGGAAAAGGCAGAGCAGCGTGATGTTGTAGTTACTTCCTTGAAATCTCTGGCTTGGTAGTGGAGAAAAATGTCATAAAATAAGCAATATTAAGGGTAAGTTTTATTCTTGTATATACTCTGACTAAGGTGCACTATGCAACTTTGTATGTAAAAAGAAAAGTTTACACGAGTGTGTATTTGACCTTTCAGTAACCCGGCGGTCGTATGGGTTATCTTAGCTCAGCACCTTTATGTAGGGGTTAGCTTAGCTTAGCACCTTTATGTATGGGTTAGCTTAGCTCAGCACCTTTATGTATGGGTTAGCTTAGTTTAGCACCTTTATGTTCCATCACGGTGGCCCCTAAAACGCTCCTGGATTGTTTTCAGGGTTTCTGGTAGGTTTTCACTACTGTTTGAATCGTCTCTATGCACTAGAAAAAGAATCATTGTCAAGAAATTACATAAATCTACTTGAATTAGGAGATTAAGGCGAGACACTGTAGGTAAATAGCGAAACATTTTAAATTCAAATATATAAATTAAAAGCTTTTGCTGCAGATTACTGGCATAAATAAGAGAAAAAAAACATATTGCAAGTTTTCTGTCATTTCATGTTTTCATATAAAAATATGGCGTTTTATGCCTAAAAGTTTGTACTCATTGTACATAAGATACCTCTATTTGCTACTTAATTGTTTGAACCCTTCCTGTCTATTTTGCACACCCTGAGTGTTTCTGAGAGCTGATTTAACAAGTGAATTTCTTCATTGTGAGATCATCAAGGATTATATTATCTTAAAAATGCCCCAAATTTCCCATCTTTTCGGTGACAATATCTGAATAATGGATAATATTTTGTTGATATAATAGTTACAAAGCATTTTTTCCGGAGGGGAATGTCTTTAGTTTTATAATAAGCGGTTTATTTTGTGGAAAAATCTGTTTGTTTTTCGACATTCAAAAATCGATAATATCTAGGAAAGAAATATTTAAAAAATCCCTCTAGAAAAAAATTATAAAAAATATATTGTCACAACAATCTGAGAAATCTATGCATTTTGCAAAAATGGCTTGAAATTACACTTTTCCTATTGAAGTCTATGGAGAAACATTGAATCAGTCCAATATTTAAACATGTTATTGTGGTGGTATATTTTTTGTTTCCAGGTAAAAAAAAAAAAAAGTCACTCTGGGGGTAACACAAGTGTTAATGGGATGATTGTGGGGACTTTCATCTCCGTCTCTGTCCAGAAAACCACAATGGCAACTTCCCTGCCGGAGGCGCCAATACACACTAATGAGAATCATGAAGAAGAAGCTAACGGCCAAAGTTAACTGTGGGCTAGTGCCACTTAAACTGTGTTTATAGCCAAGTTTGAGTAAAAAATAAAAATTATCCATTGTGTAATTGGGTTGTGGCACAATGTACAATACCCCTCTCTCCCTTTGTCTTTTCTGTCAGTGTAGTATTTACTCTCACGGACAATTAATGAGTAAAAAAAAACGCGAGATGCTACGACACCTGCAGTGGCGTTTATGGCCTCTAGGGGCATGAGTTACTTTGCATGAGTTCTGCATTAAATCTAAAGATAAAGATTAAAGCCGCGCGCGGCGATAAAGGCCCTCGCCCCCTTGCGACCGCCCCCCCTTGCGACCGCCCCCCCTTGCGACCGCCCCCCCCCTTGCGACCGCCCCCCCCTTGCGACCGCCCCCCCCTTGCGAATGCCCCCACTTGTGACCGCCCCTGCCCGCTCTCGCCCAAACCTGCTCTGGGTCGGCCTTACACCCAATCCGGTCTGTTTTGCTCCTTAACTCGGCCCACTTTTGCCTGATCCTTCGTCACACCCTGGCCTCACTCTTGCCCCAGGTGCTGCAGGACTGGATCACCCACTCAAATCTGTGGGCACGCGAAATTGCCTTGATTAAAAAATTATTCAGTAAATATTGCCAAACCTGTAGTAAAACCATCTGTATACATTGGGACTAGTGAGAGACAGCACATGTATCCCGATTGACCTTTGAGTGGTGTGCTTGTGCACTATGAGATTGTGATTTTGCTTTTATGTGCAGCGGCCATGTGAAAAGAAAAAGCATTGGAAATGTGTCTAAGCCATGTTTGAACTGGCAACCTTTTGCATAAAAGACCAGCACACTATCACTGAGCTATACCTCCGTAACACTGATAGCCTGATGTGGACTACTGGTCTCTAAATCTCCTCACTGGAGGAGAGACGTAATTTAAGGTCATTTTTCCCCCCTCCATTTTCCCTATTGTTTTCGACATTTCTGCCCAGTTTTAAGTAAATTGTTTCCCTACTGTCCCCCATTTCTTCTATGCATATACTGTGTAGCCTTTCCTTCATACACAATCATTGTTATCCCTCCTCCCCCATGAAATGCTGAGGAAAAACATGTTTATGTAGGCCAAATCATAGGCGCCGATCCCGTGGGTGCTGCGGGGCTGGAGCACCCACTCAAATCTTTGGGCACCCAGGCGAATTTGCCCCGATCACAAAATGATTCATTGAATAATGCCTAGCCTGTAAAGCCGCAAAAAAAGCCGGGTTGCTCATAAAATTGATATACATGCGTTTGAGGCCGTTTGTTCTGCTCGTTTAGCTCCATAGGTAGAGCGCATGGCTCATGTGGCAGGGGTTCCAACCACCAGAGTGCTGGTTCGATCTCGACCTTGCCTTTTTTTTTGCACTAGGTAAATCTATCAAAATATTCTAAAAAAAACATTAGAAAAATGTCCAAGTCATATTTGAAGTGGTAACCTCCTGAACCAGAGACCGGTAAACAATAACCCCATACAGAAGTACACCTGATGTGGGCTACTTTTCTCTAAATCCCTGAGTTTGATTTATGTTCCTCCCAGTAGATGCCCAGTCCAAACTACAAAAGTAAAAAAAAAAGGAAGCCATGGTTGAGCTTGAACTGGCAACCTCATGATTGGTATTTCAGTGCTCTACCTATGGAGCTAGCCAATCTGCAAGAAAACGCGCAACTAAACATATATCAATCTTACGAAAAATACTGCACTCTTATATTTACAGAAAACAGTAAGTAAAGAGGAAAAAGGGAGTGAAACGTAGAAAAGTGGACAATTAAATAATTGTGTCTACATAACTTGGTGCTCATTCTTGAGTTGTATCAGGCTCAGAGTGCAGCAGGCCATGTGAAAAGAGAAAGCATTAGAAAAGTGTTCAAGCTGTGTTTGAACTGGCAACCTACTGCACCAAAGACCAGCACACTATCACTGAGCTATAACGCTGTGTCATATCAGGACGAATATGGGCTAATATTCTCTAAAGTAGGTCCTAGCACGCCACTGGAGGAGAGAGGACATTTCCGGTCATGCTCCCCACCCCCCCTCCATTTTCTCATTTCATGTTTCAGTTATGTTCTTTCCTGTAGGTGGCCAGTCAAAAATCAAATATAAACATAAATACAAATAAAAAGTCAAGGTTGAAATTGATCAAGCAAACTTGTGATTGTGAGTCCAGAACTCTACCCATGGAGCTAAGGCAGGTACAGATGAAAAGACCTTGGATTACTCTTATAAAGATCACTAAGATCATGTATATGCAGAAAACGGAGAGCCAAGATTATTTGAATCATTTTTAAAATTAGAGCAAACTTGCCTGGGGGACAAAAATTTGAGAGGATGCCTCGGACATTCAGCGTACTTGATAGGTGAAACAATATTTTGTTGAGAGGGGTTATTTTCACACTTTTTAATGAGTTTTTAAAAAAGAGTCAAGGTGAGAATTGATCCAGCAATCCCTTGATTGGGAACCTACCACTCTACCCATGTAGCTACACAAGCAGATTTATTTTTGCAGCCGAAATGTGAAATATCTTATGAAACAGCATGTGGTCCAACGTGTGGGTCATTGCCCCGTTTTTAATGAGGGTGGGAGCATAGTCGCCGATTCAGGTTCTTCCCAGTAGGTACTGCGTAAAAAAGAAAAGAACAAGAAAAAAGTCATGGTGGGGATTGAACCGGCAATATGACGGTGCAAACCCTGCACTCTACCAATGGAGCTACACGGGCTTACACAACAGCACAGCAGAACTCTTAAAAGATGATGGAATACTTTGGTGAGAGCCACAGTACGAGGAACACGCAGAGATGGACAGGAAACAGCCTAAGTGAACTTCCTATGACTGTAAAGTCCAAAAAAGCTCAATTTGGAGGCAAACACGTCCAAATTAAAGCTTCTTTCTGTCACAGAGGGGTATTATATCTACGTATGAGTCTAAAACTGTGGCTTTTGTGAATAAAGGGGGTTTTTGGGAAAATGGACGATTTTCATGAGAAACTATGACAGTGGCAACTCTGACAGAGGCCAACATGCTGCCAGAAGAAGAACTCTGGCTATTTCCACGGAGGATGGGCGGGCCACTTTTGGCGGGCCACTTACAAGCCACTTAAAAGCCATCAGGTGGCGCTATACTGCCACTTTGATCAGGCTGTATAAGTGGAGTGGTTACTTGTACCCCCACATGTTATACATTTTCGGAAAGCTCACACTAAGGCGGGCGCGATCCCTATGACGGGGAAGGCCTGTGTGATTATTTTCACAACTCCATACCATCCGGATTTTTTGATTAGAATTTTTCAAGAAAAAACCTTGAAGGGGGCGCCAGTGGGTCATTTTTGGCCATAGTGGCTGCGTTTGCACATGGTTAGGTCCAGCTCGAGAAGGTGCACGTGCGCCGTATTGGGTCCGTTGCAATCCCACAAAGTCTGTGAAAGATATGAGACTTTGAATTTTGTAGAAAATGGCCTCTGAGTTGCGGCCTTGTCATGACCACGCCCAATAATATTTCCAAAATTGAAAGGAGGATTTGGAAAGCCACATGGGTCTGGGACATTTTGGCCAAAAATTGAAGCTTTTGATTGAAAACTCGGGGATCAGGGGTCACAAGTTCAACAGGTACGATTTTGACGGTGCGAGGTTTGGGCCAAGATGGCCGACTTCCTGTAGAGTTTAGGCCGGGCTCATAATATATTTTTTGACATGTCCTGACGTGGTCTATGACCCTGGCCAGTGTCACCTTTGTACCATGACATTTTTTGCCACCGGGCTCTCATTGAGTCAATGTAAACTGCCTGTTTGAGGGGGCGCCACTGAGCCATCTTTGATTATTTTCTCTTGCCAACGCCACCCAAAATTAGACCTCCCGGAGCACTAATTCCTGATACCTGTTACTTGTGTATCGGTCCACGTTTGCTATGTGAATTCTTGCGTTTTCCCTTTTTTTTTACGATTTTAATTAGTCCCTCGCCGGGCACTTCGTGTCCGTTGCTCGGGCCTAATTAAAAAGAAAACAAAGCAAGATAGAGGCATGTTGTAATAGACTTTTTTGATCAGTGTGACATGGAGAATCAGGATATAATTTTTGTTTTCACTTTCGTAAAAGTGTAATTTTGCAGGTATAGGTAGGGGGTGCTATTTTTTTGAAAATTGCACAATTATCCAGGCGAATCAGTACGATCCATAGAGGGGCTCATGTGATGCACATATTAGTGCAATTGGAACTTGCATGCTCTTTTGAGTTGTCGTCAAAGAGGCGGGAAAAAGCAGGATATTTATTATAAAAAAAACAAAGCAAGATAGAGGCATCTTGTGATTGACTTTTTTGATCAGTGTGACATGGAGAATCCAAATATACCCTTTGTTTTCACTTCTGTGAAAATAAATCTTTCACGGCCATGCAATGTGGACAGGGGGCGCCGTTGGGCACTTTGTTTGGCGGACTTCAAAATAGTACAATTTTCACCAATCCTGATCATTAGGTCAAATAAAATTGAGTTTTCGTTAATGTTCAGGGGGTCAAAATTGAGATCAAAGACGTAATAATAATAATAATAATGGAAACAGTTTTTTTGCTATGTTTTGGCATTTTATTTCTCCCAAACGACATTACTCAGATTGATGCCTTTTTGGTATGTTGATCCCCATGACGGGGAAGGCCTGTGTGATTATTTTCACAACTCCATACCATCCCGATTTTTTGATTGGAATTTTTCAAGAAAAAACCTTGAAGGGGGCGCCAGTGGGTCATTTTTGGCGATAGTGGCTGCGTTTGCACATGGTTAGGTCCAGCTCGAGAATGTGCACGTGCGCCGTATTGGGTCCGTTGCAATCCCACAAAGTCTGTGAAAGATATGAGACTTTGAATTTTGTTGAAAATGGCCTTTGAGTTGCGGCCTTGTCATGACCACGCCCGATAATATTTCCAAAATTGAAATGAGGATTTGGAAAGCCACATGGGTCTGGGACATTTTGGCCAAAAATTGAAGCTTTTGATTGAAAACTCGGGGATCAGGGGTCACAAGTTCAACAGGTACGATTTTGAAGGTTCGAGGTTTGGGCCAAGATGGCCGACTTCCTGTAGAGTTTAGGCCGGGCTCATAATATATTTTTTGACATGTCCTGACGTGGTCTATGACCCTGGCCAGTGTCACCTTTGTACCATGACATTTTTTGCCACCGGGCTCTCATTGACTCAATGTAAACTGCCTGTTTGAGGGGGCGCCACTGAGCCATCTTTGATTATTTTCTCTTGCCAACGCCACCCAAAATTAGACCTCCCGGAGCACTAATTCCTGATACCTGTTACTTGTGTATCGGTCCACGTTTGCTATTTGAATTCTTGCGTTTTCCCTTTTTTTTTACGATTTTAATTAGTCCCTCGCCGGGCACTTCGTGTCCGTTGCTCGGGCCTAATTATAAAGAAAACAAAGCAAGATAGAGGCATGTTGTAATAGACTTTTTTGATCAGTGTGACATGGAGAATCAGGATATAATTTTTGTTTTCACTTTCGTAAAAGTGTAATTTTGCAGGTATAGGTAGGGGGCGCTATTTTTTTGAAAATTGCACAATTATCCAGGCGAATCAGTACGATCCATAGAGGGGCTCATGTGATGCACATATTAGTGCAATTGGAACTTGCATGCTCTTTTGAGTTGTCGTCAAAGAGGCGGGAAAAAGCATGATATTTATTATAAAAAAAACAAAGCAAGATAGAGGCATCTTGTGATTGACTTTTTTGATCAGTGTGACATGGAGAATCCAAATATACCCTTTGTTTTCACTTCTGTGAAAATAAATCTTTCACGGCCATGCAATGTGCACAGGGGGCGCCGTTGGGCACTTTGTTTGGCGGACTTCAAAATAGTACAATTTTCACCAATCCTGATCATTAGGTCAAATAAAATTGAGTTTTCGTTAATGTTCAGGGGGTCAAAATTGAGATCAAAGACGTAATAATAATAATAATAATGGAAACAGTTTTTTTGCTATGTTTTGGCATTTTATTTCTCCCAAACGACATTACTCAGATTGATGCCTTTTTGGTATGTTGATCCCCATGACGGGGAAGGCCTGTGTGATTATTTTCACAACTCCATACCATCCCGATTTTTTGATTGGAATTTTTCAAGAAAAAACCTTGAAGGGGGCGCCAGTGGGTCATTTTTGGCGATAGTGGCTGCGTTTGCACATGGTTAGGTCCAGCTCGAGAATGTGCACGTGCGCCGTATTGGGTCCGTTGCAATCCCACAAAGTCTGTGAAAGATATGAGACTTTGAATTTTGTTGAAAATGGCCTTTGAGTTGCGGCCTTGTCATGACCACGCCCGATAATATTTCCAAAATTGAAATGAGGATTTGGAAAGCCACATGGGTCTGGGACATTTTGGCCAAAAATTGAAGCTTTTGATTGAAAACTCGGGGATCAGGGGTCACAAGTTCAACAGGTACGATTTTGAAGGTTCGAGGTTTGGGCCAAGATGGCCGACTTCCTGTAGAGTTTAGGCCGGGCTCATAATATATTTTTTGACATGTCCTGACGTGGTCTATGACCCTGGCCAGTGTCACCTTTGTACCATGACATTTTTTGCCACCGGGCTCTCATTGACTCAATGTAAACTGCCTGTTTGAGGGGGCGCCACTGAGCCATCTTTGATTATTTTCTCTTGCCAACGCCACCCAAAATTAGACCTCCCGGAGCACTAATTCCTGATACCTGTTACTTGTGTATCGGTCCACGTTTGCTATTTGAATTCTTGCGTTTTCCCTTTTTTTTTACGATTTTAATTAGTCCCTCGCCGGGCACTTCGTGTCCGTTGCTCGGGCCTAATTATAAAGAAAACAAAGCAAGATAGAGGCATGTTGTAATAGACTTTTTTGATCAGTGTGACATGGAGAATCAGGATATAATTTTTGTTTTCACTTTCGTAAAAGTGTAATTTTGCAGGTATAGGTAGGGGGCGCTATTTTTTTGAAAATTGCACAATTATCCAGGCGAATCAGTACGATCCATAGAGGGGCTCATGTGATGCACATATTAGTGCAATTGGAACTTGCATGCTCTTTTGAGTTGTCGTCAAAGAGGCGGGAAAAAGCATGATATTTATTATAAAAAAAACAAAGCAAGATAGAGGCATCTTGTGATTGACTTTTTTGATCAGTGTGACATGGAGAATCCAAATATACCCTTTGTTTTCACTTCTGTGAAAATAAATCTTTCACGGCCATGCAATGTGCACAGGGGGCGCCGTTGGGCACTTTGTTTGGCGGACTTCAAAATAGTACAATTTTCACCAATCCTGATCATTAGGTCAAATAAAATTGAGTTTTCGTTAATGTTCAGGGGGTCAAAATTGAGATCAAAGACGTAATAATAATAATAATAATGGAAACAGTTTTTTTGCTATGTTTTGGCATTTTATTTCTCCCAAACGACATTACTCAGATTGATGCCTTTTTGGTATGTTGATCCCCATGACGGGGAAGGCCTGTGTGATTATTTTCACAACTCCATACCATCCCGATTTTTTGATTGGAATTTTTCAAGAAAAAACCTTGAAGGGGGCGCCAGTGGGTCATTTTTGGCGATAGTGGCTGCGTTTGCACATGGTTAGGTCCAGCTCGAGAATGTGCACGTGCGCCGTATTGGGTCCGTTGCAATCCCACAAAGTCTGTGAAAGATATGAGACTTTGAATTTTGTTGAAAATGGCCTTTGAGTTGCGGCCTTGTCATGACCACGCCCGATAATATTTCCAAAATTGAAATGAGGATTTGGAAAGCCACATGGGTCTGGGACATTTTGGCCAAAAATTGAAGCTTTTGATTGAAAACTCGGGGATCAGGGGTCACAAGTTCAACAGGTACGATTTTGAAGGTTCGAGGTTTGGGCCAAGATGGCCGACTTCCTGTAGAGTTTAGGCCGGGCTCATAATATATTTTTTGACATGTCCTGACGTGGTCTATGACCCTGGCCAGTGTCACCTTTGTACCATGACATTTTTTGCCACCGGGCTCTCATTGACTCAATGTAAACTGCCTGTTTGAGGGGGCGCCACTGAGCCATCTTTGATTATTTTCTCTTGCCAACGCCACCCAAAATTAGACCTCCCGGAGCACTAATTCCTGATACCTGTTACTTGTGTATCGGTCCACGTTTGCTATTTGAATTCTTGCGTTTTCCCTTTTTTTTTACGATTTTAATTAGTCCCTCGCCGGGCACTTCGTGTCCGTTGCTCGGGCCTAATTATAAAGAAAACAAAGCAAGATAGAGGCATGTTGTAATAGACTTTTTTGATCAGTGTGACATGGAGAATCAGGATATAATTTTTGTTTTCACTTTCGTAAAAGTGTAATTTTGCAGGTATAGGTAGGGGGCGCTATTTTTTTGAAAATTGCACAATTATCCAGGCGAATCAGTACGATCCATAGAGGGGCTCATGTGATGCACATATTAGTGCAATTGGAACTTGCATGCTCTTTTGAGTTGTCGTCAAAGAGGCGGGAAAAAGCATGATATTTATTATAAAAAAAACAAAGCAAGATAGAGGCATCTTGTGATTGACTTTTTTGATCAGTGTGACATGGAGAATCCAAATATACCCTTTGTTTTCACTTCTGTGAAAATAAATCTTTCACGGCCATGCAATGTGCACAGGGGGCGCCGTTGGGCACTTTGTTTGGCGGACTTCAAAATAGTACAATTTTCACCAATCCTGATCATTAGGTCAAATAAAATTGAGTTTTCGTTAATGTTCAGGGGGTCAAAATTGAGATCAAAGACGTAATAATAATAATAATAATGGAAACAGTTTTTTTGCTATGTTTTGGCATTTTATTTCTCCCAAACGACATTACTCAGATTGATGCCTTTTTGGTATGTTGATCCCCATGACGGGGAAGGCCTGTGTGATTATTTTCACAACTCCATACCATCCCGATTTTTTGATTGGAATTTTTCAAGAAAAAACCTTGAAGGGGGCGCCAGTGGGTCATTTTTGGCGATAGTGGCTGCGTTTGCACATGGTTAGGTCCAGCTCGAGAATGTGCACGTGCGCCGTATTGGGTCCGTTGCAATCCCACAAAGTCTGTGAAAGATATGAGACTTTGAATTTTGTTGAAAATGGCCTTTGAGTTGCGGCCTTGTCATGACCACGCCCGATAATATTTCCAAAATTGAAATGAGGATTTGGAAAGCCACATGGGTCTGGGACATTTTGGCCAAAAATTGAAGCTTTTGATTGAAAACTCGGGGATCAGGGGTCACAAGTTCAACAGGTACGATTTTGAAGGTTCGAGGTTTGGGCCAAGATGGCCGACTTCCTGTAGAGTTTAGGCCGGGCTCATAATATATTTTTTGACATGTCCTGACGTGGTCTATGACCCTGGCCAGTGTCACCTTTGTACCATGACATTTTTTGCCACCGGGCTCTCATTGACTCAATGTAAACTGCCTGTTTGAGGGGGCGCCACTGAGCCATCTTTGATTATTTTCTCTTGCCAACGCCACCCAAAATTAGACCTCCCGGAGCACTAATTCCTGATACCTGTTACTTGTGTATCGGTCCACGTTTGCTATTTGAATTCTTGCGTTTTCCCTTTTTTTTTACGATTTTAATTAGTCCCTCGCCGGGCACTTCGTGTCCGTTGCTCGGGCCTAATTATAAAGAAAACAAAGCAAGATAGAGGCATGTTGTAATAGACTTTTTTGATCAGTGTGACATGGAGAATCAGGATATAATTTTTGTTTTCACTTTCGTAAAAGTGTAATTTTGCAGGTATAGGTAGGGGGCGCTATTTTTTTGAAAATTGCACAATTATCCAGGCGAATCAGTACGATCCATAGAGGGGCTCATGTGATGCACATATTAGTGCAATTGGAACTTGCATGCTCTTTTGAGTTGTCGTCAAAGAGGCGGGAAAAAGCATGATATTTATTATAAAAAAAACAAAGCAAGATAGAGGCATCTTGTGATTGACTTTTTTGATCAGTGTGACATGGAGAATCCAAATATACCCTTTGTTTTCACTTCTGTGAAAATAAATCTTTCACGGCCATGCAATGTGCACAGGGGGCGCCGTTGGGCACTTTGTTTGGCGGACTTCAAAATAGTACAATTTTCACCAATCCTGATCATTAGGTCAAATAAAATTGAGTTTTCGTTAATGTTCAGGGGGTCAAAATTGAGATCAAAGACGTAATAATAATAATAATAATGGAAACAGTTTTTTTGCTATGTTTTGGCATTTTATTTCTCCCAAACGACATTACTCAGATTGATGCCTTTTTGGTATGTTGATCCCCATGACGGGGAAGGCCTGTGTGATTATTTTCACAACTCCATACCATCCCGATTTTTTGATTGGAATTTTTCAAGAAAAAACCTTGAAGGGGGCGCCAGTGGGTCATTTTTGGCGATAGTGGCTGCGTTTGCACATGGTTAGGTCCAGCTCGAGAATGTGCACGTGCGCCGTATTGGGTCCGTTGCAATCCCACAAAGTCTGTGAAAGATATGAGACTTTGAATTTTGTTGAAAATGGCCTTTGAGTTGCGGCCTTGTCATGACCACGCCCGATAATATTTCCAAAATTGAAATGAGGATTTGGAAAGCCACATGGGTCTGGGACATTTTGGCCAAAAATTGAAGCTTTTGATTGAAAACTCGGGGATCAGGGGTCACAAGTTCAACAGGTACGATTTTGAAGGTTCGAGGTTTGGGCCAAGATGGCCGACTTCCTGTAGAGTTTAGGCCGGGCTCATAATATATTTTTTGACATGTCCTGACGTGGTCTATGACCCTGGCCAGTGTCACCTTTGTACCATGACATTTTTTGCCACCGGGCTCTCATTGACTCAATGTAAACTGCCTGTTTGAGGGGGCGCCACTGAGCCATCTTTGATTATTTTCTCTTGCCAACGCCACCCAAAATTAGACCTCCCGGAGCACTAATTCCTGATACCTGTTACTTGTGTATCGGTCCACGTTTGCTATTTGAATTCTTGCGTTTTCCCTTTTTTTTTACGATTTTAATTAGTCCCTCGCCGGGCACTTCGTGTCCGTTGCTCGGGCCTAATTATAAAGAAAACAAAGCAAGATAGAGGCATGTTGTAATAGACTTTTTTGATCAGTGTGACATGGAGAATCAGGATATAATTTTTGTTTTCACTTTCGTAAAAGTGTAATTTTGCAGGTATAGGTAGGGGGCGCTATTTTTTTGAAAATTGCACAATTATCCAGGCGAATCAGTACGATCCATAGAGGGGCTCATGTGATGCACATATTAGTGCAATTGGAACTTGCATGCTCTTTTGAGTTGTCGTCAAAGAGGCGGGAAAAAGCATGATATTTATTATAAAAAAAACAAAGCAAGATAGAGGCATCTTGTGATTGACTTTTTTGATCAGTGTGACATGGAGAATCCAAATATACCCTTTGTTTTCACTTCTGTGAAAATAAATCTTTCACGGCCATGCAATGTGCACAGGGGGCGCCGTTGGGCACTTTGTTTGGCGGACTTCAAAATAGTACAATTTTCACCAATCCTGATCATTAGGTCAAATAAAATTGAGTTTTCGTTAATGTTCAGGGGGTCAAAATTGAGATCAAAGACGTAATAATAATAATAATAATAATGGAAACAGTTTTTTTGCTATGTTTTGGCATTTTATTTCTCCCAAACGACATGACTCAGAGTGATGCCTCTTTGGTATGTTGATCCACATGACGGGGAAGGCCTGTGTGATTATTTTCACAACTCCATACCATCCGGATTTTTTGATTGGAATTTTTCAAGAAAAAACCTTGAAGGGGGCGCCAGTGGGTCATTTTTGGCCATAGTGGCTGCGTTTGCACATGGTTAGGTCCAGCTCGAGAATGTGCACGTGCGCCGTATTGGGTCCGTTGCAATCCCACAAAGTCTGTGAAAGATATGAGACTTTGAATTTGGTTGAAAATGGCCTCTGAGTTGCGGCCTTGTCATGACCACGCCCAATAATATTTCCAAAATTGAAATGAGGATTTGGAAAGCCACATGGGTCTGGGACATTTTGCCCAAAAATCGAAGCTTTTGATTGAAAACTCGGGGATCAGGGGTCACAAGTTCAACAGGTACGATTTTGACGGTGCGAGGTTTGGGCCAAGATGGCCGACTTCCTGTAGAGTTTAGGCCGGGCTCATAATATATTTTTTGACATGTCCTGACGTGGTCTATGACCCTGGCCAGTGTCACCTTTGTACCATGACATTTTTTGCCACCGGGCTCTCATTGACTCAATGTAAACTGCCTGTTTGAGGGGGCGCCACTGAGCCATCTTTTATTATTTTCTTTTGCCAACGCCACCCAAAATTAGACCTCCCGGAGCACTAATTTCTGATACCTGTTACTTGTGTATCGGTCCACGTTTGCTATTTGAATTCTTGCGTTTTCCCTTTTTTTTTACGATTTTAATTAGTCCCTCGCCGGGCACTTCGTGTCCGTTGCTCGGGCCTAATTATAAAGAAAACAAAGCAAGATAGAGGCATGTTGTAATAGACTTTTTTGATCAGTGTGACATGGAGAATCAGGATATAATTTTTGTTTTCACTTTCGTAAAAGTGTAATTTTGCAGGTATAGGTAGGGGGCGCTATTTTTTTGAAAATTGCACAATTATCCAGGCGAATCAGTACGATCCATAGAGGGGCTCATGTGATGCACATATTAGTGCAATTGGAACTTGCATGCTCTTTTGAGTTGTCGTCAAAGAGGCGGGAAAAAGCATGATATTTATTATAAAAAAAACAAAGCAAGATAGAGGCATCTTGTGATTGACTTTTTTGATCAGTGTGACATGGAGAATCCAAATATACCCTTTGTTTTCACTTCTGTGAAAATAAATCTTTCACGGCCATGCAATGTGCACAGGGGGCGCCGTTGGGCACTTTGTTTGGCGGACTTCAAAATAGTACAATTTTCACCAATCCTGATCATTAGGTCAAATAAAATTGAGTTTTCGTTAATGTTCAGGGGGTCAAAATTGAGATCAAAGACGTAATAATAATAATAATAATAATGGAAACAGTTTTTTTGCTATGTTTTGGCATTTTATTTCTCCCAAACGACATGACTCAGAGTGATGCCTCTTTGGTATGTTGATCCACATGACGGGGAAGGCCTGTGTGATTATTTTCACAACTCCATACCATCCGGATTTTTTGATTGGAATTTTTCAAGAAAAAACCTTGAAGGGGGCGCCAGTGGGTCATTTTTGGCCATAGTGGCTGCGTTTGCACATGGTTAGGTCCAGCTCGAGAATGTGCACGTGCGCCGTATTGGGTCCGTTGCAATCCCACAAAGTCTGTGAAAGATATGAGACTTTGAATTTGGTTGAAAATGGCCTCTGAGTTGCGGCCTTGTCATGACCACGCCCAATAATATTTCCAAAATTGAAATGAGGATTTGGAAAGCCACATGGGTCTGGGACATTTTGCCCAAAAATCGAAGCTTTTGATTGAAAACTCGGGGATCAGGGGTCACAAGTTCAACAGGTACGATTTTGACGGTGCGAGGTTTGGGCCAAGATGGCCGACTTCCTGTAGAGTTTAGGCCGGGCTCATAATATATTTTTTGACATGTCCTGACGTGGTCTATGACCCTGGCCAGTGTCACCTTTGTACCATGACATTTTTTGCCACCGGGCTCTCATTGACTCAATGTAAACTGCCTGTTTGAGGGGGCGCCACTGAGCCATCTTTTATTATTTTCTTTTGCCAACGCCACCCAAAATTAGACCTCCCGGAGCACTAATTTCTGATACCTGTTACTTGTGTATCGGTCCACGTTTGCTATTTGAATTCTTGCGTTTTCCCTTTTTTTTTACGATTTTAATTAGTCCCTCGCCGGGCACTTCGTGTCCGTTGCTCGGGCCTAATTATAAAGAAAACAAAGCAAGATAGAGGCATGTTGTAATAGACTTTTTTGATCAGTGTGACATGGAGAATCAGGATATAATTTTTGTTTTCACTTTCGTAAAAGTGTAATTTTGCAGGTATAGGTAGGGGGCGCTATTTTTTTGAAAATTGCACAATTATCCAGGCGAATCAGTACGATCCATAGAGGGGCTCATGTGATGCACATATTAGTGCAATTGGAACTTGCATGCTCTTTTGAGTTGTCGTCAAAGAGGCGGGAAAAAGCATGATATTTATTATAAAAAAAACAAAGCAAGATAGAGGCATCTTGTGATTGACTTTTTTGATCAGTGTGACATGGAGAATCCAAATATACCCTTTGTTTTCACTTCTGTGAAAATAAATCTTTCACGGCCATTGCAATGTGCACAGGGGGCGCCGTTGGGCACTTTGTTTGGCGGACTTCAAAATAGTACAATTTTCACCAATCCTGATCATTAGGTCAAATAAAATTGAGTTTTCGTTAATGTTCAGGGGGTCAAAATTGAGATCAAAGACGTAATAATAATAATAATAATAATGGAAACAGTTTTTTTGCTATGTTTTGGCATTTTATTTCTCCCAAACGACATGACTCAGAGTGATGCCTCTTTGGTATGTTGATCCACATGACGGGGAAGGCCTGTGTGATTATTTTCACAACTCCATACCATCCCGATTTTTTGATTGGAATTTTTCAAGAAAAAACCTTGAAGGGGGCGCCAGTGGGTCATTTTTGGCCATAGTGGCTGCGTTTGCACATGGTTAGGTCCAGCTCGAGAATGTGCACGTGCGCCGTATTGGGTCCGTTGCAATCCCACAAAGTCTGTGAAAGATATGAGACTTTGAATTTGGTTGAAAATGGCCTCTGAGTTGCGGCCTTGTCATGACCACGCCCAATAATATTTCCAAAATTGAAATGAGGATTTGGAAAGCCACATGGGTCTGGGACATTTTGCCCAAAAATCGAAGCTTTTGATTGAAAACTCGGGGATCAGGGGTCACAAGTTCAACAGGTACGATTTTGACGGTGCGAGGTTTGGGCCAAGATGGCCGACTTCCTGTAGAGTTTAGGCCGGGCTCATAATATATTTTTTGACATGTCCTGACGTGGTCTATGACCCTGGCCAGTGTCACCTTTGTACCATGACATTTTTTGCCACCGGGCTCTCATTGACTCAATGTAAACTGCCTGTTTGAGGGGGCGCCACTGAGCCATCTTTTATTATTTTCTTTTGCCAACGCCACCCAAAATTAGACCTCCCGGAGCACTAATTTCTGATACCTGTTACTTGTGTATCGGTCCACGTTTGCTATTTGAATTCTTGCGTTTTCCCTTTTTTTTTTACGATTTTAATTAGTCCCTCGCCGGGCACTTCGTGTCCGTTGCTCGGGCCTAATTATAAAGAAAACAAAGCAAGATAGAGGCATGTTGTAATAGACTTTTTTGATCAGTGTGACATGGAGAATCAGGATATAATTTTTGTTTTCACTTTCGTAAAAGTGTAATTTTGCAGGTATAGGTAGGGGGCGCTATTTTTTTGAAAATTGCACAATTATCCAGGCGAATCAGTACGATCCATAGAGGGGCTCATGTGATGCACATATTAGTGCAATTGGAACTTGCATGCTCTTTTGAGTTGTCGTCAAAGAGGCGGGAAAAAGCATGATATTTATTATAAAAAAAACAAAGCAAGATAGAGGCATCTTGTGATTGACTTTTTTGATCAGTGTGACATGGAGAATCCAAATATACCCTTTGTTTTCACTTCTGTGAAAATAAATCTTTCACGGCCATGCAATGTGCACAGGGGGCGCCGTTGGGCACTTTGTTTGGCGGACTTCAAAATAGTACAATTTTCACCAATCCTGATCATTAGGTCAAATAAAATTGAGTTTTCGTTAATGTTCAGGGGGTCAAAATTGAGATCAAAGACGTAATAATAATAATAATAATAATGGAAACAGTTTTTTTTGCTATGTTTTGGCATTTTATTTCTCCCAAACGACATGACTCAGAGTGATGCCTCTTTGGTATGTTGATCCACATGACGGGGAAGGCCTGTGTGATTATTTTCACAACTCCATACCATCCCGATTTTTTGATTGGAATTTTTCAAGAAAAAACCTTGAAGGGGGGCGCCAGTGGGTCATTTTTGGCCATAGTGGCTGCGTTTGCACATGGTTAGGTCCAGCTCGAGAATGTGCACGTGCGCCGTATTGGGTCCGTTGCAATCCCACAAAGTCTGTGAAAGATATGAGACTTTGAATTTGGTTGAAAATGGCCTCTGAGTTGCGGCCTTGTCATGACCACGCCCAATAATATTTCCAAAATTGAAATGAGGATTTGGAAAGCCACATGGGTCTGGGACATTTTGCCCCAAAAATCGAAGCTTTTGATTGA